>JACCHY010000003.1:10000000-11303333 GCA_018907195.1 Dolichoris vasculosae
GTTGTTGCGTTCGAAAGTCTTTCCTCGAGTGGAAAAAAAAAAAAGGCGAAGGGAAAATAGGCATACGTACGGCGTATCCGCGCGCAGTTGCGCACGGGCGTATTAAATGCGCATCGAAGAGAGGAGACGGCTGCCAATTACGAACCCGAAGCGAACGAGTGTCGGTTAATAAACATCGACCGCCGTCGCGGCTCGCACACGTCCCGTTCGAGCTTGCATGGCGCGAGCCAAAAAAGGCGACTCGCGCCGCGATGGAAAAGACAATGGAACAACGAAAAAGGCGCGAAATCCAGAATACGACTGCCGACGATGCGCGTGTATTGCGAAGGTGGGACACGTGCGAGGCGCGCATCGCGCAAATAAATTATTCGATCGGCTACCGAACGACAAGAGGAAACTGGACGAACTTGGATCGTCCCCGAGTCGACGATCTTTTACGAAAATTTCAACTCGCTCGCTTTTTCCGTCTTTTTCCATCTTTTTCCATCTTTTTCCATCTTTTTCATCCTCGATTCGTTGTTGCCGATTTCTGCCCGTTTCTGCCCGTTTCTGCCCGTTTCTGCCCGTTTCTGCTCGTTTCTGCCGGTTCAATCACCGTTATTTTATACTTCGTTAACTACGCAACTACCTTAACAAAAACTTCCCTTTAATTATCGTAAAAAGTGAGCAATTATATTTATATTTCTTTCGGATGCTTCGATAATTCCTCTGTGCACGCGTTCGATCAATATCGAACGAGTTTACGATCTTTTCTAAATTGTTACGGTATCAATTTTGCAAATATACAATATTTATTCGAAGAATGTCAATCTCTAGCACTTTCGATTATTAAAGCTTAAATAATATTTACGGTTTCTACGTAAATAAGCTAAAAATTTGTTTTACGCGCGGTTAATTAAAAAACGAAGCAACAATTAGATGTTAACGTTTCGTCGCTAACGTTCGTTAGATGTTCGCGGCTCGTTCGCGCGAGCTAAATAAAGATATTTCAATTTTCACGATGCATCGTTGAAGCGGTAAGCAAACGGTCAAAATATTCGCGAAACGCTAATGCTAAACACGATGATAATAACGACTACAAATAAAGCAACGGAATACCGCACTCGAGAGATTACGGATGCTTTACTTCTTTACTTGGTTTGTTGCCTACATTTTATTTTTACGAAATTACAATACATTTTCCAGACCTCGGCGATTAAAATTATCATTTGGATTTATTCTCGGTATGGTTGAACCGGAGACGAAAATAAAAGATCGAAAAATTACAAAACCAAATGAAATTGCCGATGTAAAACGAGCAATGTCACACAGCCCAACGAATCTATCAAGAATAATTAAGCAGCACCGGAAAGGGCAAACCTAACCTCAAAATTAACAAACGAAAGAACCAACAGCACTCAAAAATAAAAACAAGACGGACTATTTGGTCATTAATCATTCGTATCGCGAAGAGAGGGAAATAAAAAGGGAAATAAAAAGGGAAATAAAAAGGGAAATAAAAAGAGACAGAGCGAGAAAGGAGAGGAGGTGGTGGTGGTGGTGGTGGGGGATCGAAAGGGTTACGTTTTCCCCCTTTTATAATAATCTTCTTTGGTATGCCAAGGAATCGAGACTCTCTTTCTCTCTCGTCGGCGTGACTTTGACCGATAGCTCAGCGTGGCGTCGCGCTCGTTATCTTAATGCATGTGAAAACGGTGGAATAATTTTCGAGGGTAAAAGAAAAAGCTGAAAAGACGGTGTTGTAGGATTCGCGCACCGCGGGTGAGCCTCGCGAGGTTCTCGACGTCCGAGAGTCTCGAGCGCGAACGATGGTTGTTTGGTTCGGTTTCGGTGCTTTCGGCGGTTTCGGCGGTTTCGGCGGTTTCGGTGCTTTCGGAGAAGCGACGCGTTTTCACTATTTTTCGAACACCGCTGCGACGTTCCGGCGTTTGAGTGTTCGGGTGTTCGGACGTACGGGAGAAGCTTCGGGTGCAGCGCGACTCGCGTATTCCTTATCGACTTATCGATCGATACGTTCCTTTATCGAATTGACAAAATGACGAACGACCCACGGCGAGTAAGAAAAACTTTAGAGCGGCGATAATTTTGAAATAGAAATTTATGCTCGCGATTATTTTTTATTTTCAGAATTATAACTTGGAGGCTCGGAATCGTTACGACTGTTTGATCATTTCACCGACTCTCCCTTTGTAGCGATTCGAGTACATTATCGTTTTTTAATACATTTTTTATTAATCGTAAAATATTAGAATGCAACGAAAGGAAGTATTAGATAAAATCAGCCGTGGATGTAAAAATACAATAAGGAAAATTAAAGACAAAAATTAATTTTCAAAAGTGGTACGAGTAAGTATAAAGTAATTAGTTATAACGCCATAATAAATAGAAAAGCAGGATACTTGTCTGTTCGTAAAATACTGCTAACCGATAAAGATTAAAATCTTGACGGAAATGTTGTAAAGATTCGAGTTGAATTAAACATGATCCGAACGGCATATTAAACAGCTTCTTTAAGTAATTGTCGTTCATTACGACGAGTAAAAAAATATTAATAATAAAAAAATGTAAGGAAAAGTAAAGGAAGGGTAAACGGTAAAACGGTAATGCGTGGGTCGGAAATTTCGTACCATTTTGAATGGAACGCGCCTCGCGGTTTCGCTCATCGACCGTCTGTACACCATCGTTGATTAGCCCCTCCCCTTCCCCCAAGTCACCCGGTGCGTTCGAGCAAAATCGAAGCGAAGGCTCGCCTCGGTTTTATAAAGGACACGGGACTAAGCTAAGTGGCATTATTATACAACTACGAGAGCGACGAGAGCGACGAGAGCGACGAGAGCGACGAGAGCGAGAGGCTAGAGTCGCGCGCGCCTTCTTGCCTTACCCGTACGAGTATGACAAACGAGCGACGCGCCCCCAAAATGTCACTCAGCTGTCCGTTAAAAGCCACATTCCACATTATGCTTCACCTGATTTCCGCTTTCGCTCCTCCAGTTCTCGCGCGCGACAACAACGATGATGCGACTGACTTTCTCGTCTCTCGTAGAGGAGAATATACGAGAGTTTTTCGAGATTCCGAAGAGGTCTAATGGCGGCGGTTATTGGGAGTTACGTGGGAGCTCGAGACCTCCTTCTTTTTTCTTTTATTCTTTACTCTTCGATTCTTTGAGACTTCCGTCGTTGCATTTTGAAGTTGGGAGGAAAATCTCGAGAACTTGATCGCGAACGAAACGGTTTAATGGCTTTTTGAGAGCCGAAAAATCGATCGCGAAGCTCTCCTTTTCTTTTTCTTTCTGTCTTTTTTTTTACATCTTTTTTCAACTACTCAAATTGATTGCAATATAGCGAAACCCGAGCACATTTCGCATAAGCGATCGAAACTCGATGTGTCAAAATTAATTTTGTTAAATACTCAATTATGAAATGATATTCTGATATATTGCGTAGAATAAATTTAATTGATGTAGAGAAACGAGAGGAAATATTATATGAATTTCTAGAAACTCGATATGATTTCATTTAACTGGTTTTGTTAGACATATTTAATTTAGAACGCTTCTGGTAAGAAAATATTACTGAAATAAATATCGAAATGAATTCCATATCCTTATTTTTGTTTATACGCCGTATCCTTATTTAAATTCGAGTCTGGTGCAAGAGAATAATTTAATGTCCAAAATTAAGTCAAACATCGCTCTTAAAGTACATCAACGCTGGAAGCCCTAGAAAACTAATGAAAACTTGTAAATTCAATCGAGGCGAGAATTCTATAATTTATTGTGCAGAACCAAGAGTTAGTCGAAATGATCGGAGGCAAGAGAAAGAGAAAATAATAAAGCTCTGGCTGCGAGATTTCATTTTAACCGGTTTCACCTAACAACTGCCTTCCAGCATCAAATTTTCTACCGAATCAACTTTTTCGCTAAGTTATAACAAAACAATTTTCATGTTGCCTAATCACCGACAAAGAGAAAAGAGTATAATGGCAAAGAGCTTAAAAAGCAGAGAAGTTCTTCGTATGTAAATTGATTTTAAAGTATTAAAAAAAAGAAAAAAAAATTACATTTCTGAAAAAAATATTATAATCGTTTTAATAATTCTGGAATGAGTTAAATGAAATTCGAAGCTAAAATAAAATAATTTTCGACAATATTAAAAACCCGTCTAGTCATAGGAGCAGTCCTTTAACTTATTTGGTGATTGGGCACAAAGTAGCGAATGGACCCGCTTGAATCCAAAATAAATCGTAAAAATTCTGCGAAGTCTATTGCACGGGATCAAGATAAAATTGATCTCGGCTCGCGGGGATTTCATTTTAACCGGTTTACACAAAAGACTTATTGAGTCACGTTTGAGAGCAGCGCAACACTAGTCCTTCTTCTTTCATCATTCCAGCGTTCGGAGAGAATCAAGAGCGGCCTGCCTCAGAGATGACAGGGCGCTCGATGTCTCTCTCTCTCTCTCTCTCTCTCTCTCTCTCTCTATATCTATCTATCTTTTTATCGAGAGGTGGGAGTTTCTACCAGAGAACTGCGGTTCGCTCTTTTCTACCTCGACCCCCGCCGCCGCTTTTAGAAAGTCACCGCGTCGCGCAGCGGAGGTACAAAAGTGCAATGTAAATATTAATAAAGCTGCGATAATGTAATTTTTCAAAACAATGTTAGCGTCTATAATGTTAGATAGGTTACACATGGATTTTCTTACGTAAATAGGAAACAGCGGTCGAGAGTTATGGGAATTCGGTTCGCGTTCTTTTCCGGATCCTTTCCTTTTCCGAAGCTTTCGTAAGGTTTTTCTGTGCGTTAGCGTTTCGTTCTTATCCCACAGGAGAACAATTCAAGCTACTGTAGTACAAAATCCTTGAGACTCGGTCAGTTGGAATATTAGGCCGTGAACACGGATTTACAAAAGATAAAAAAATTTCTGTTATTTATCGCATGAAATATACAAACGAAAGATGAATTAACTAAGATTTTCATGGAATCGATCGGTACGCGTTCTTATACTCGTGCGCGACTCGTGCGCGACTCGTGCGCGACTCGTGCGCGACTCGTTGCGCGATTGCATTCTTCGAATACGCGGATTTACATAGCTAATATTTGAAATTGGAGATACAAGACAATACTAGAGACGTGTAATGTATTCCCCGAGTCCTTTCGCATTGTTTTTGATCCAGCCTTCGTAAAAGAGAAAAGCAATTTGTTAAAATAAGTAAATAAAATTACGGTCGTTAATGATATAAGCGGTACGGAGCATCCGCCGATAAATAAACCAAGGTGAGAAAGGTACGTCGAGAGAGCAATCGTATAATTCGAGACAGGGTGCGATCGAGGCGACAGGAATTTGCTCTCCGCGCCAAAGATCGTCGACGAAGGATATAAATATCGGCGCGCGGTAAAACGCGGCGATCGACGACGATCGGCGACGAGAGGACGGGGACGGGGGGCGGGGGCAGGGAGAGGAAGGAGTCGCGAGAAGGACGCGCTTCGAGAGAAACAATGAAAGAGATGACGAGACGCGCGTGTACGCGAGGAATATATGCAAAACGTCGTGCTCGTGGTTGTCGTCCTCGTCGTCCTCGTCGTCCTCGTCGTCCTCGTCCTCCTCGTCGTCGGCGTCGGCGGCGGCGTCGGAAGGCAAAAGCGCTGACGCCGCGCTCGCGGGTCGTCGCCCTGCCGATCGCGCGCTCTTAATTGCCAGATAATCAAAATACGAAGCGGGATCGAAACGGTTCGTTACGAAAATGAAAAAAAGCGAGCGAGGGAGAAGGGAAAAAGGAAAGAAAGGCGGAGAGACAATGGCGATGAGCGATCGTCGTGTGTCGCGGAAAAACAATTCTTCGACGTTAAGTGTAGCGCACCGGTCGTTGGCCTCGACATTCGCCTGCGCTGTCTTGCAAAAAATTTGTGGGAAAACGCGTTTTTTTATTTTGTTTCTACTGCGAAAAACGGTGTATATTTGTGCGCTGGTTCGTGTCAAAATTGTTCACTGTGAGGCTCTACATTTTGAAGCACGAGTTTATGGAAAATGCAGACCAAGAGAATAAGATATACGAGCGCCGATTATATTTCCGATTTTAATGATCGTACATTTGTTTTATTACTATCTTTTTCTAGTATCTTCGTATTACCGGGTACACCGAAGGAAATATCGTCGCGATAACGTAAACACCGAACGAGTCTCCGATACTTACATTTTAACATTTTCATGATATTATTGATAAAGAAAAATGTGTTTTCTAAATATAAAAATATACAACTTAACCACGTAATATAACAGTCGATAGATTATTTATAAAATAAAATTATCCGTCGCTGATGAAGCAACGTGTATCGCTGCTGTTCGACTAAAATATTGCCTATAAATTTCAAGTCGCATCAACGGAAAAGGCAATTCTTTTTAACATCCCAATTTGCGAGTGAAAAAGTATAAAAGCTGCCGTGGAATAACAAATTCATGGCTTCGCGTTCCGTGTAACATTTGAAAGGTACTGTTGTTAAATTATCGAATTCGAGCGTCTTGTCAAACTATGATCACTCGAATGAAAGAACGCGTTCTTATTATAAGTAAATTATGAAGTAGATCGAGCGACGTCATTGAATTAGAAATTCCGAATTTAAAATTTGATGTATTTAAATTTATATAAATGTATTAACAAACGGGCTTCGGTAATTACGATCGCGCGTATTGAAAAAAAACATCGCAAATAAATTAAAAAAATGAGAAACCGATGATCGACGAAGGTACGCTGACGTGGGTATGCAAAATCTGGGAAGAGAAAAATTATTCGAATCTTAGAAAAATACGTTGGGATGTCGATGAAAAAATAAAGAAAGTCCGGTTGATTCGTGGCTCACCGTTGGAGAGGTCCTTCTCCGATCGACTGTCCCTCTTAACATCTTTCTCTCTCTCTCTCTCTCTCTCTCTCGCTCTCTCTCTCTCCCCTACACACTCCTATAAATCAACGGACGCGCGAGAGTTGCATCGCTTACGCCTGGCTACCGACGAGTTGCTCCGATACACACGTACGAGCCGCTCACGTGGCGTCGCCGCTGCAGAAGCGACAGGTCACTCTTTTACAAAATATTTATGTACAAGGAGAAGGAAGGAAGGAAGGAAGGAGAGAGACGAAGAGAAAAGTCTCTTAACTCAATGGAGACGCGTGTACTTTATTTTCACTAGGAGGAAGAGGAATTTTCGGTCTTTGCAACAACGTAACTTTATGTAGCTTTACGTAGCTTTACGTAGCTTTACGTAGCTTTACGTAGCTTTACGTACCTTTACCCGTACGCACCGTTAGAGATTCGGGCTCGTTTTTTTTTCCTTTTTTACGAGGTGAGGAGAGGAGATAAGTTGCCGGTTGATAAACGACCCGATTAGGTGGCGATGTCGAAAGATTAGCATTAACGATGTTGTCGAATGGGACATTGGATTATTTTAATGCTTTCTTATGTAATAGTTTTTTCGTTTGACTAATTTTTATTGCTTATTAATGATATTTATTAGACTCGGAGTTATGCTTTTTTAGAAAATTAAAATTTATTGAAATTCGGGTACTTTCGAGAAGATTGATGTATTATTTATGATAATCGCGGTGGATGGACATTTTGATACGGTCGTTGAATAGAGCTACTAAAAAATGTCGTCCATGATAGTAATATTAATTGTAAAATTTAATTTTTATCGCAATAATGAAATTTTATTTGATTTTAATGAAAAAAAAAAATTAGATGCAAAAATCTATAAATAAAATACGTTGAATTTAAACATAAGTAAATAATAGTTATTAAAAATTTAAAAATCGTTCGATCGTTGTATTAAATTACGTTAAAAATATAAACTTCGTCGACAATGTTTTGTGAACTCGTTTATACGGAGATAATTGATTTGTATCCTTGTATACGGTTTTGTAGCGTTGGCTAATATTATTATTATCGTGGATTGGCTCGATCAAAGGTCGGCGAATACAATTGTTTTTCTTTATAACGCAAATTCCTCGATAAACTAAAATGTCATAGAAATGCATAAATTCGTATAATCTTGACAAGTCGGTCAACACAATCGAACTAATTTACATTAATTACGGTTTATTCGTATTACGCGTGTTTTCGCAGTGACGAACAACCGACCGCGCCATGAATTATATCGTTGGACTCGGTGAGCTCCGAGGAGGTAAAAAAGCGAAGAGTCAGTCGTCGGAGAGTCGTCGGAGAGTCGTCGGAGAGTCGTCGGAGAGTCGATGGAGAGTCGACTCTCGGTCTACTCTAGCAAAGTCTTCTCGAAGCGCCGCCCGAAATAAATCTTTAAATTCGCGTTTCAGCGGCTTTGTGGAAACTCTCGACGCTTAAAACGTCGCGGAGCTGCGCAATGAAAATGAAGAGACAAACTCGCGGTGAGCCCGACGTATCGTAAATTTAAATTTAGCGCGAGCGCGGGGGGAAAAAGAGCGCGTGCCGGTCCGCATACGTATTATTATGCGAGGCGCGCGTATTTGAATTTTAGAATGCCGCGAAATTGGCGAGGGGCCTTCGATGTAAATCCTCGCCCTCGACTGTCCGAAAAACTTGTCTCCCGTAAGAGACTTGTAGGCCCGTAAGAGGCTAAGGGGCTCGCGAGGTCCCTCGAGTGATTTGCGGGATGAGAAAAAGTCTATTCAATGGATTCTTGGGGGTTCCGTCTTTATTTACCGTGGAAATACTATCGCTTGTTATGTCGTACAAATCACGTCTCTACCAACTCGGTTTAGGGGTATGAAAAATTAATGCTTCGTGATTTCATTTGCTACAAAAACCTTATCTTTATTGATGCAGACATTTTAATTTATGATAATTTATAAAACATTGTTTGCCTTCCAATTCAAAGTATATTTATTTTAATTTTAAGTTTCTAACGTTAACAAAACAATACTTGCTTTATGAAAAATTAAACAAAGAAATGGATGTTGATTATTTTTATGAATCGATAAAACACTATTCATAAATACATAAGAAAAGCCGAAACCCTAAAACAATAGAAATTATTACTTTTTAAGCAACGTTTCAAATTTATTACTTTGGCAAGTTCTTTAATCGTAAATACGAAACCCAAGCGAATTAACACCGAACGAATATTTTATAATTTCCCAGTTTCCGAAGAATCGCATAGATAAATATTAGAGTTTCGGACGCGTTACTTTGATGAGTCGATGATTTCATTGTACTTAATTTCACTTCGCGACAGGTACGAATATAAACGATGCTTGTGAAACATCAATTTTCGAAAACCAAAAACAGAAAAACAATGCATTCTTTTAAAGCGATCGGAAATCTTGACAGTTCAATAGTCGATATAATTTTATGCCTGTCCGCCGGCTAACGTAAATCGAGCCTCTTCGAAAAATTACACAATTGTGAGCGGAAATATTCTTCATTCGTGTCATTTTTGAAGGATGATTTTGCTCGACTATAATTATCGATTCGCGCTGACAATGAATCATCGCTCGATTTTCTGCTGCCTCGTTTCGTTACATTGGAGTCATCTATTTCTTACTCTCTATTCGCGAGGTGCTTCGCTCTACCAAAAATGGTTGGTCAGCTGACACTGGAAATTACCACCTGAAGCAAAACTACGAGCGCGTCTCCTTATCGATTACGACAAAACGTGTAAAGAATACTGCTAATGCAAAAGTAATAAAGTTTCTCTATTAATTACAATCGAGAAAGACATCATTTTTAAGAGCTTGTAATCGCTGTCAAACTTTGTACAAAAAATTATACAAGTGTCTTTTACTCGTTCGCGAAATTAGACTTACAGAAATCTCTCGAGTAGTAAATTTAAATGATAAATATTATCGTACAATGCTTCTTCCCAGGGATCGTCTAAAAACATATTTTAATGTATTTACAATGTGATGCCGATACAAATATGACTAATATATTATTTAATCCGTGTTAACTAATAGTTGAAAAATCGAATACGCGTATATACATATATATATATATATATATTTGTTTTTTAATTTTAATAAACAATTGCAATAAAATAAATTAAAACGTTATAATAATAAAGAAATATAAAAGAAAAAATATCAATCCTCCAATCCTTACAAAAAGCAATTCTTTCGTTGTTGTTTATCGAAATCTTGTTTCAGAAGCACAGAAAATAAGGCCATGGCCCAACTGTGAAGAACAGAAGCACTTATAAGGGTTTGGGAACAGTGTTATCTGGCGCTCTACGTCGTCGTAGGCTTAATTGTTCGATAAACAAGGGGAAGAGAGCGCGAGAGCGCGAGAGGGCGAAAGGGAGAGGGAGAGGGAGAAGGAGCGGGAGAAGGAGATTGAGGGGAGAGAGAGAGAGAGAGAGAGAGGGAGAGAGGGAGAGAGAATTACCGCCTACGCCCGGAAGTTGACTTCCCGCGGTGTGCGCCAGCCTAATCTTGAGACGGAGAATTGCTCGGCTCCTCCGCTTCTCTTTCTCGTTCCCTCGAACTCCCCTTTACTCCAACAAGCGAAGATTATAAAGGCGTGTGTGAAAAAGAGGTGGAGGGAATGCTGTCGAATCCGTGTGGAACCCCGCCGAAATATGATTATGTGTGTTTACTTTGCTCGGAAGCACAGAAATAAAAGTGAGAAGCTCGTTTTTTTTTCTTTGCATATTTCGCTTTTTTCTTTTAAAAGCGTGTGAGTGTAGTGCAGCTGTGGGAACTTTTATATTCGTTACATTTTTATGAAAATGTTATTGGAACCAAAAAGCCGCGCTTAACCTTACATTATTATTATCGAAAGCGATTTTTTAATTTCACAGTTTGGCAATTAAATTAAATCAAATTTATAGATACAAATTTCATTGTGAAATATGTAAGTGTATAAATAATCGATTGGAAATAGACAATTTAAACTTTTTACGTTTTTGCAATTTGTAGTTTTTATTTTTGGTATCGAATTTTAGTAAGGATGTTTAATTTATACAAATTATATAAATCGATGACAATTTCGCATCGTTGATTATCCAATACGTTACACGCGCTTTTAAACGCATTAGGCTAATCATTGATTTTAACGATAATGAATTTTTTCTTCGTAAATGTAAATCATCTTTATATGGATACGGGCATTTGCATATTAAACAAGGGATTTGATAAAATTTTATCACTCAATTTAGATTATAAACGGCGTCACTGTAATAAAAGGCGGTTCACTTTAGTAGATTTTAATTTAAGCCTTGGGAAAAATACACAAGACACTTGTACTTATTTATGATTTTAAGGAAATCAAAGAGGAAAATCGCTTTAACAATAGACGCTTAAAAAAACAATCTTAGTAAATAGTAACTTTTTACGTGATAAGAAAATAAGTATTTTAGTAGAATAAACAGATTTATAATATCAAAGTCTTTTGTTTCTTTAAGAACTGTAAAACAGTACCTTACACTGTAATTTATATTATTTATTACCCTTGCATATAGTTCGTAATCGGTAAAATTTTAATCACCTAAGAAATAAAGCTGAGCAAACATCGAGCTCATTTTTATCAGACAAATAGCCTTTCGCTTCAAGAAATAAAATTGTTTTTCATTACAAACTATTTTCCGTGCTTAGTATTAAAAAATTACGCTTTACAAATAAACGATAAATAAAATAATGAGTCCAACGGATTTACGGATTTTTCTTGGTTGGTTTTCCGCGCTATAAATCAATTCAAGCTCCAGCGTTAAAAAGCAGGAAAAAAATGTAACGATATTTTATAAAGAAAAAAAAGGAGTCACCGGACAGCCAATCTTTCTCCCGGAAAAATCCCGAAGCGCAAATAAAGAGGTTCGCGTTGTCTTGCGTCGTTGTCTTGCGTCGTTGTCTTGCGTCGTTGTCTTGCGTCGGGGCGGAAGCTAGTTTAGTTTCTTGTTGCTCACACGTGTTTTCGCGGACACGCGCGCTCAGTTGCACCTACACAGGTTCGCACACCCACGAGGAGCACGAGAGTCGTGTCGCATATTTACATGCGTCCGTACACACCTACGTGGAGTGGACGCGCAGCGACACGTAATGCACGCGCGGGTGTGAGAGAGAGATAGACAGAGAGAGAGAGAGAGAGAGAGAGAGAGAGAGAGAGACAGAGAGCAAAGGATGTATCGCGGGAGTGTAATCACGCGTCGGCGCGAGCGAGGCACGCGAGAAAAATTGGATTTTGATGTTTCACTCGGTCGAATCGTGAGTGCGCTTAACCGTTTGCCGTTTGTAACCTGCGTTAAATTTACTTTAGAGAAATTCATTTTCGTAACGTTCGTAATACGACCACAAGTGAATTTTGTTTATCGCTGCTTCGTCTTGCTCGAGTATTTTTTAACTGCTCCTTTCAATTGCATTGATTTACTAGGAAATTAATGATTTTCGTTTTTTTATTGGTAAATTATTAACTCGATCGTTATTCAGCGGAATACTAAACGTAATTTCGATTATACGATTATTCGCTTAATTAATCCATTACCTTCGCAGGGATTCGTTTAACTTTGACCAATGGTACGACCAATGCGTAATTCATAAGTTTACAACTTTTTGCAATTATTTAATATTCCAGTTAAAAAATGGAGCAGAGGTAACAAACTCGGTACCTAATGTAAATAAAGTTTTTTATAAATTAGTCGTTACCCGTGGCGAATTAATCGCCGAGTTCTTTGGTTCCGAACGATTCGTAATAAAAATCCCACTGGTTCTCGAAGACACGCGATTGGAAATAAAGCGGATGAAAGCAGGGTGAAAACGAAACAGCTGTTTCGACCGAACAGCAGCGAGAGGAATATGGGTTAGGTAAATAGCTGGACGTCTGCTACGCTCTAATTATGAATTAATATCCGAATGTAACGGTTCTCGAGTCACGCGACACTACGCCAATGTGCCTCCCTCGGACGACTCGGACGACTCGGACGACTCGGACGACTTTCAGAGGCGCGGGGTGAAACTGAAACGATAGCTCGGACAAGAGCCGAGATAACGCTGAAAACCGGTTGCCCTCTCGGCCGGCAGAAGAGGAGCGGAGCCAAGCATTCAGGAAGTTCCGGTTCTCGACCGACACTTCCGAGAGCGACGTTCCGTCCCTTTTTACTTAGACGCGTGGACCGAGGGGCAAGAGACGGATTTAAGTGGCGGAAAAATGCGCGCGCCTCGAAAAAAGATCGGGGAATTGGCTTTGTCGCTATTTGTCGCTATTTGTCGCTATTTGTCGCTATTTGTCGCCTTAGGGTGTCGGCTTTTCTCGGATTAGACGTCTGACTATGGTCGAGGAGTCGCTACTCGGTTGCATCGACAGTGTGTATTTCAAGAAAAGGTGGCTGGAGGCTGCGTATCGAAATTTCTTTTAAACTTCAACCACGAGTTGGAACGACCCGGGGAAATTTGTAGAGTATTCGTTACGGGGAGTAAATACACAATTGGGAGTCGATGCTTGTGTATCGTCGGGACAAATAAATTCTTATCCATTCATCGGCTCGAGTGCATCGACTATTTTTTATTGAACTGATGATAACTTAACACGTATAAATTTAAGATGGATAAATTTTCAAATTTTTTACAAACTGAATTTTCGTTACACGGTCAAAGTTCAATGACATTGTTTTGAATATTGTTTTTGTATTTAAGAAACATCGCAATATTTACATAAGAATGTATCATAATTCGTTTCATAAGAGGTTAAGTTACGAATAAAAATAATTAACTAGTATTAATTACTTATTGGGTAATACGAAAATTTTTTATCCAGATACGTTGAAACGAAAATGAATGCTGTTTTCTTCTATTAGAGCATAAATTTATAAAATGCTGATTTTAGCACATTGCAAAAGGTAAGAAAAATAATATGTTAGTTTAATACTAGTATAAAATTTCATGAGAAATACTATACTTATTCATGAAAATTACTTTCCTCTGCTTAAAAAAATGCAGGCGCACCAATCGCATTATGAGATTCAAGTTTCTCCCAGAGTGAGAAGACTTTTTCCTTTTTTCGTTTTACGCGTTTAAAAAATTTTTGAAACGTATCTAATATCTTAAGCTACTAAAAAATAAAATCGTTTCTCGCGTTAATGTTTATTTTTCCGTCTTTATATTTTAATCGAAAGGGAGGACGTGAAATATCGACGAGTCGTCCTTTTTATTTAAGAACGCATACCTATATGCGCGTGTGCGAGATAATTACTTGAAAAAGGAAAGAACGGTGATTTTAAAAGTTTGAATAATGCGCTTTCTTAATTCTGCGTTTAATCTCGTTTATTAATGTGATTCCTCATATGTATGAACTTTGATATTATAGAGCAAGACAGCGAGAAGCAAATGAGGTTATTAGGCATCTTATGACTGTCAACCGGTTACGCACTCCATGAGATTACAAAATTATTAAGGGATTTAAGTTACAATACATTAATTTACTCTTATCCTTAAAGGTATATATACTGTATTTAATTACAAGTTGAATTTTTTAATTTAAAATTAAATAATGTTGTTGGAATAATTTCTTCTTTACCGTCAAAAAAATGACTTAACATTAACGTTATAACGTTATATTTATAAATTTAAAAAAAAGAAGAAAAAAAATATATATTTTACGAAAGACTCGGTCTTTTAATTCGGTGCTCGAATAAAATATTTTAAACGTGCTTCGATATCTTTATCGATATTTAACGTTTGCGTAAATTAGTTATCTCGGCTCGAAATTCTTACAAATATTCATGTGTCTTCGAATACGAGATCTTTTTTATCGGCGGAGCTGCTCGAAAAACAAAGCTGATCAGCGAATGATTAATCATCTTAAACGAAACAATCGCCCATCCTGTAAAATTTTAAGATCTCTTGCCGTTTGCCTGACGTCATACAATATATCTCGTTTTTTTTCACCCTTTTTCCCCCATACACGCATCGAACCTACCAAGGATGATTGACTTCGATCGATTGATCTTTTAATTGACGAATGTAGCGTCTCGCACAATTTTTATTTATAACGACGCGCCAAGAGAAAGAGGAAGAAGAAGAAGAAGAAGGAGAAGAAGAAGAAGAAGAAGAAGAAGAAGAAGAAGAAGATGATATAGAGAGTGGGATAGTGGGAGAGGGGGAGATGGGGGAGATGGGGGAGATGGAGGAGGGGGGGGGAGGGTTGACCGATAGGAAACTCAAGAGCTGATACTTGTCCTCTTAGCATAGCTGGCATTCGCTTCAATTTAAATCGGTGACTTAGCTCTTCTTTTACTCCCGTGGCGCAAGTTTGGTAAATCGGTTTTTCGAAACATTTTCTATATCGTGGTTTGTAAGCGAATGTAGGAAATCGTGTGTATCTCGTGTATCTTTCCTCGAGATTTAGAGCCCATTCGAAGTTAGTCTTTCGTAGTCTTACAAAAAGCGCGCTCTCTAATTTTCTTACACTCGGCTTTTGACCTTCGGAGATGAAGTGGGTTTTCATTTCTAAATTGAAAAGGTTTGACAGACTAAGTGGATAAAAGCGCCGCGGAGGAATTTTATTTTATTTTATTTTTTCATTTTTTATTTGATTTTATTTTATTTTATTTTATTTTTTCGTTTTATTTTACTTTACTTTATTTTGTATCGCGTAGTTTAAAATCTTAAATTAAATCGTACATTTTTAATTAATTTTAATTTTACGACTCGAAGTTATTTTTATTAATTATCACCACCGTACGATACTTATAATTTCGTGGAAAGGAGTAAGTCGATAGTTTCTTTGTATAAATTTTTTATAAATCGTCACTGCTATCTAATGTTTGTAAATTGATTTGTGGTTAATTGCCGCGGTTGCGACAAGTAATATTATACGTAAGTACGTATAACGATGAATAGCCCAGACACTAACATAAACAGCTGGTTCGAACTTGAATCCAAGGTTATTATTTAAAATTTCGATAACCTTTTTTATCGTTCGAAATAGAATTGGTGCAAGAGTAATATTTTACTATTAGTTTCGAGTTCATTATTTTTAGCCGTATCGACAAAAAATTATACGACTAAGTAACGAAAACTTATGCATGCGTCTCTTACGTATATATTATACTTATAAATAACGAACAATGAAACGTATTACGGGTTTCTATTTAAAGAAGCAAATAAACGATACGTATTAATTTTCTCGAGGAAACTTTTCATAATTGAATAAACGTTGAAAAAATAAATAAACCGAGAAATTTTTATGATCTAATTAATATGATATCGGAGTATAAATAATTCATGTAAGTACCAACGTTTGTACTGGATTCGTTAATAAAAGCAAACGAACGGGTAAGACTCGCCTTCGCCTGCGCACTATACGAATCGTATCCTGTTACTTTTACCCCTTCGTTGTCCTGCGGCGCTTTATTCTTTTCTCGGGGGTTAGCTCTTCTCGTCGCTCGCTTTATTCCCGTGAAAGGAAAGAAGTAGAAAATATAGCGAAAGGACGATAACGACCGGTTATTGCTACCGCGACGATAATTATCGATTTTAATTATTGAGCCGAGCAGTGTACATTTTGCCGAATGAGATAAAAGCGGGAGTGTATCCGCGGTGGAAGAAATATTGGCTCGCTGTCGCGAGTAAAGTATTATCATGTAAATGAATGCGATATTGGGTCTACGTCACGATAATTGTTTATTTATACGAGACTAGTAGCGCGAGCGTTTTCAAGAGCAACGATTACGAATACAAAAATGTAAAGAATCGTTCTTTCTCTTTCTCCTCTTTCTCTCTTTATTTTTTCTTACCTTGTGCGATTGTCAAATTTGATTTATACGCGTGCATTGGATGTTTGCGCAACGAAAGCGTTTCCGTTCATTCCGCTTATTCCGTTTATTCCGTTCATTTTACATTTTAAAATTCATTTTACAACATTTTACAACATTTTACAACATTTTATAACATTGTTTTATAATACAATAACGGTCGAGATTTTTCCCTCTCGAGCCATTCATCTAATTTTCTAAGCCCGACTAGAAATAAAACCTTACGAACGTTAATTATTAATTTAAGACTGCCTACCACGACTTACACGCTCGAACAAATAAGCTATTTATCGTATAATAATAAAGAATAAAGAATAAAGAATTTTGCTTTGATTGCCTGCACTTAAACTTTAAAATCATTTGACGGATTTCAGTTAACGAAACGAAGGAAGATTAACTGGAATGTAAAAAAAATGAAACTCCAGTCAGTTAGTCCTGATCTTTCGCAATTTTACTCTTTATCCTTCTTCTCTTATTCTCCCTTCTGTCTCGCGTCAGAAATCTCGGATAATCTAATAAACGCAGTCAGCGATGCAAGTGTTTACGAATCAGTTTTACGCAAAAAGGGCATTTTTCCCGTGAAACTATAAATACCGAGGAACGGCGAGTGAAATCGCCTTTTCTCGTACTTTAATTACACTTTTCACTCGATTAATAATGGAGGCGGTAAGCCGATCAACTTTACCCACATACGCTATATTTATAACGTGAATTTTATAATACAATCGAAACTATAATAAAAAGTGGCAAGAGTGCGGAGAATCGTGCTCGAAAATTCAATGCTCGAAAATGTTACAGCTCGTTTTTTAATTTGAGATTAAATTGTTGAAAGTGCGATTGGAGAGCGGCATTAGCTAATTTCATCGAAACGCGTCTACTTTCGAAATAGCGATGAATAAGATAATGATTCTTTAACTCGAAAATTCAGCATGAAAATTGTTTCGAGCTTGAACCGGGCACGAAATTCTATTCGCCGCTCGAACGGTAAGTTTTATCATTTTAAGGCAAGTTAAGGCAAGTGTGCGGCATCAGCTCCTTATACACATTTTTATTACAACGAGCCACGGACGGACGAACCAAAGGAGAGACGCGCGCTTCCGTCGTTCTCTCAAAGTGCAAGCGGACGATTGTTATTAAGCGTTTTGCCGCGGATGTAATCCTTTCCTCGTATGTAGTACTGCACAATTCCTTCTCTCTCTCTCTCTCTCCAAAGTAGCAGCAATAGCAGCAGCAATAGCAGCAACAACGTCGCTCAGCAATAAAAGGCCTAAAGTTTTTAATACTTTCAGTTGTTTTTATGGCTGCTTGTGGCATTTGCTGCTCCTTTTTTTCAAAACGCGCTCTCCCTCTCTCTCTCTCTCTCTTTCTCTTTCTCTTACTCTTACTAGCGATGCAGCCCAAAGAGGCAATTGCTCGTGTGAGAGAATTTTATTTTCATTTCAAGAGAGTGAAGCAGCATGCGGCAAAATGGAGGGGGGAGAAGAAAGAGAGAGAAGAAGAGAGAAAAAAAGAAAGAGAGAAAGAGAGAAAGAGAAAAAGAGAGAGAGAGAGAGAGAAAGAGAGCAGTCAGCCATCTGATGTACGACTTGGCTGAGCCACGTGAAAAAAATCCCATAAACCAGTAAAAAAGCATTGGGTCGTCTCTCAGCTGGACCATAGGGAACGAAACAGAGAAAGAGAGAGTGAGAGCAAAAGGAAGATAAAATATGTATGCGTATATTGAAGAAATGAAGGAAATTCGTCTGTGCAAAACGTGAAGAAACTATATTTCGGTTCGGGTATCTCGTATTAAAGGATGTGTTTTTGATAAATCCAGCTGCTTTAAAATCCCTTTTGATTCTCGGTATTTATTTTCTGTGAGAATTATAAAAATATGAAGATTTATCGGTTTACAATTAAATATAAAATGTGTTCTCGTGAACGTTGAAACGATGTACGATCCACTTGAAACTAAGCAAACTCGTATGTATATCTACCGTACCGGTAGATGCTGAAAGTTCGAATTTAGATGTACGTGTACGCGTCTATGTTTACCTCGTGATTTTTCGTAGGCCTGTGTATTTTTCGCGCTGGCTATGTGTTTACGCCTGTTTGTATGTACATATTTGCTCGTGTTAAAAAAGTACACGGCTGCCCGTAAGAAAGAGAGGGATATACGCGTTGGAGAGAGCGAGAGTGAGCGAGAGTGAGCGGAGGGGGAGTTTACGCGTATAGCCGAAGGAATTCCTCTTATGACGAACCATGCGTGATTTTCTTCCTTCTTACTCCCATATGCATTCGTGGGTTCGCGTAAGTGTGCGTGAGGCCTATACGCACGTCCGTACTCGTACCAGTGGCCAGTTTCGAATCTGTTAACTCTCTCTCTCTCTCTCTCTCTCTCTCTATCCCTCTCTATCCCTCTCCATCGCTCGGAGTTCGCCTCGCTCTTTTTCACCGGCGTTTCTCATTTCGCTCCTTCCTCTTAAACTTTTTATCCCTCGGCCCTTGCCTTTTCGATTTCTCTTAATACGCGACCATAATCCTTCTTCCTCGGCGATAAAACTACCCGAGTAGTGGCGGTCAGCGGAGCCCCCGGGAGAGGATTGTCGATTCCCATACGCGTTTGTTAATTACACGGCTATCGCTTAGAAGGAAGGCGACGCTGTTGTGTAGCGCATTCGCACGTCAAAGGCCGCGTCCCTTTCTTCCCTCTTGCTCTTTTATTTCGCGGCTCGCGAACGTTTTTCCTCGCACCGCTCAACATTCTTTTACTATCGTGTGCTCAACATTTTTTAACATAAAGAGTATCATCGCCGAAATTTCCTTGGTCTTCTTTTTTTTTTTTATTATTTTTTTTTTTTTTTATAAAAGTGATCGATAGCTTTTCCTCGGAACAAGAGAAATTAATTTCGTCTGTCTTCGTAAGAAATATATTTTTTCGATATTCTTAGATATTCTTTTAATTCGATCATCGATTCGAATATTTTCGAGTACTCTCGAGAGGGGGACTTTCCATATTATTCTCCAAACATTATTTTGTAATAAATCCATGTAACTTCTAAAATTATTTGGTATTTAAAAAACAATATATCGAGATTACTTTCCAAAGCTACCGTCTTATATAATGCCAGAGAAATAAATCTTTATCGTAATAATATTACATTTCTCCAACTGCTATTACTAGACAGTAACGTGTTACGTTGATCGACGAAGGCAATTTGTATCAAATTTAAGTTTATTATATAAAATCCTTGTAACGGTAAATAATTGTATTTATATCTATTGTTAGCATTGAATGGAAGAAAACATTTACAAAGATCGTTGTAACACCAACCGCTGAGCAACCAAATCGGATAAAAAAAAAAAGAAGGAAAAAGATTAAAAATAGAAAATAGCTCGAATCTGTAAAGAGTGAAAATTCGTGAATGATATATTTTTGAGCAAACAAATCGCGAAACGAATTCGTGGCTCCTCTCCCCTCCTCACCTTGGCTACCAACATCCGAGGCTAACGCGAGTAAAGATTCGTCGTCGTGTGCTGTGTAAATGCACGATATTCTTTAATCTGCGGCAAAGCGCCTCGCGTTCGTCCGTCGAGAAGGGGGAGAGCTTACGACTTTGGCTTTGAGAGCGAAAGATAGAGAGAGAGAGAGAGAGAGAACGAGAGTCACCGGCTCCGCGCATGTGCAGTAAATCTCGCGGACAAACAATCATAATTTTCGAAGAGCTAACACAAAAACGAAGGAGAGCTTTAAAAGGGGAGCCGATGCCAAGCGGCATGAAATGCGACCACCTCCGCGCCTCCAATTGTTTCGCGATTCTCTCTCTCTTCTCCTCTCCGCTCCCTCTCACTCTCGCTCTCTCTCTCTCTCTCTCTCTCGCTCGCTACTCGTATTTCTCATTTTTCTCTTAAACGCTACGTACATCCGCCACGCTTATTGGTCGCTCTCGTTTTATTTTTCACTTTTTTCGGCATTGCGAACGTGTCTGTATAGATACGTGCTTGCAATATATCTCCCAGAGCAAAAGATAAGTCCGAGCGCGTTCGAACCTACTCTAAGTTTTCCATTTTACACAACGTTTTTTCGTACACGCTAGAAATTACGCAAGTTTTCTCTAGTGGCCGTAATAAATAAGCTTACGGAGGAAGAAAATAAAGTTCCCTTGGTCCATGAAAGCGAGCCGACTCGGATTATTTAAAAACGAAACCTACTCTTGGCGATGTACAAATAAACTTTTAGGAGGAGCGAAAACGATCGCGGTCTTGATGGGAAAAGTATAAAATCCCCCCAAATAAAACAACACGGATCGCCTTAAGAAACGTGGGGGGGGGGGAGATTTTGCTCGTAATTAAAAACCATTGCAGTACGGATAAAGTACGGATACAGAAGCTACCGGTCTTTCTTATAACCGACTTATTTGTTCGAGGATACATACAATACCGAGGTAAAAATATCGGACGTATAAAATTATAGCAGGGAGAGATACGGGTAGCCGAAAGATCGAAAAGCGTTCGACTCTCGAAAAAGAAGCTGAAAACTGATAAGATTACTCGGCCACCTCCGAAAAATTGGGAAATTCGCGATTCCGAAGTTCGCAGGCTTCGCGCACTCGCAGACGCGAAGCCAATGGAAATTACCGCCTCGGTAAATTGAGTCCAACTCGAGCTAACTCTGCGTTCCCTGGCTATTCACAAATTGTCACTCGATTAACCGAACCGAGCGCTTCCCTCCTTCCTTCGCTCGGAGGCTGATGCGCGCCGGCTCTTTCGAGGAAAACGAGCGGCGATTATTATTCGTTGGACGCGGAGTCTCGCGTTACGACGGATGTAATAGAATTTGGCGGGAGGGGTCGAATCGATCGTCAGCCTCGAGCTTCGAGCCTCGAGCCTCGAGCCTCGAGTTCCCGAAAAAACAGCTCCGCTTCGTTCTCGTTTTACGAGACTCGGAATAAACGCGTTCGCTTACTCGGAGCACAATGAACGGAGATTTTGAAATTTATCGCCGTTCGATTTGCGTATCGGCTTATACCGACTTAACCGGGATTGGGATAAGAATAACGCGAACCCGCGTCGAGTGGGAGGTGTGTACGAAGGAAGGAACGAGCCTACGAGCGCGATGAGTTGTTGGAAAATAACGAACAACCACATGGATGAGGCGTTAAAACTATGACTACTGGTTTATTACACTCGCGGCTAAACGTTGCGCGACGAAGGATAAGAATGTTTCGACGATTTGGATAAATTACCGTAAGGCCAAATATTTGGTCGGATCGAATGTACGAGGATACCACGAGGATACCACGAGGATACCACGAGGATACCGCGAGGATACCACGAGGATACCGCGAGGATACCGCGAGGATGGATCGGAAAACGATTTCGAGTTGCATCGAAAAATTCAGCTATGCTCGAGATAATTTCGAGCTAATTTCGAGCTTATTTCAAACTGTTAATTTATTGTTTTCAGCGCAAATATTTCAACCGCAAAAATTAACGAAAGTGTTGGATAAAAATTTTGGTTTTTACCTCGTGCTTCTCCGTACAAGAATGCTAATTTTTTAATATAAGTGAACTCGAGAAGTTAGAGAATTTCAAAGCTTATGTTTTTGTACAATTAAATCAGAATCGTTGCGGTTTATGGGGCAATAAAAAGGAAGTACATTTTCTAAAATTTTATATTTCTGTATTAATTGTTTTCTTCTCGTAAGAGTAGAAAATCATAAAATTTTAAGCCCTCCAGTTTCAATGATTTTTTCACGGAATTACAGCAAAATTTCACTGGTAACTAAAAACACTCGAGTTAATTTGAAATTTTTCGTAATGAAAACATACGCTCGAACAATTGAGTAGAAATTAATCTTACTATTTCAAGACCACTAATAATAATTTATCACGAAATGTCTAAGCTCGCGCTTTAAAAGAGCAAAATTATCGTTGTTAATTTACCGAAACATTGGTAAATACGATTAGAAAATCAATACGTTTTCAAAAACTTACGCGTATGTTTAATAATAGAAAACGAAAGAAACAAAACACGGAAAAAGCGAGTCTCTTAATACTTAAGTTTAATTACCGACAGTCATGGGTCAGTCCGATTTACTCGGACTTTTACTTTTTTTCGAAGGATGGGGAAAGGAGAGGAAAGGAGAGGAAAGGAGAGGAAAGGAGAGGAAAGGAGAGCAAACGTGCAAACAAACGCCCACCGAAGATTTTTTCTCCGCCGATCTCGCGACGGTTGGTTAACTTTAATCGTAGTAATATCGTGCGAATCATTCGAAAGCAGTTAACGCGTCCTTAATTTTTCGTGGAGTCGCGAGAGTGGCCAATTTTTCTCCGGAGACTAAAAGTGCGCAGATTATTCGTACAGAAATGAAAAAGGGACGATAAAAGGATGATTCGTTTATTATTTTAAATTGAAGATTTCAACAAAGCTTTCCAACGATTTCACACTTGTAAAAGTACTGGCAAAAATTTAAAACAGATGTTAAACGATGATTACGACACGTTACGAGCGAACAATACCACAATAAAAATTAATTAAGAAAAAATCGAGATAATTACGATAGAAAATTTTGATTTAAAAATAACGATTTGCACGGTAATATATCTTATAGAAGTTTCCGTGTAGAACTAATTCCAATTATTGATCGTGAAATTGAATATTTAAAGCAAATTTTTTATTACGAATCGAAAAAGTCATTCTTTCAAGCGGATTTAAAAAAGTACATTGGACAAAGAAAGCGAACGAAAAGTTCTTTATCAGCGAAAGGGCAATTGAAAAGCCGGAAATGGAAAAGATCGCAGAAGGAAAAGGAAGGAATGGGTCGGAAGGTTACGATAAAAGTCCGAACTACGGTGGTTATTAGAGTGGCAAAGGATTTATCCGAACGAGTTAAGCCGTCTCCTCGACTTGGTTCGCCCGAAAGGCAACGAACGGGGAAAGAAAAAAAAGGAAGAGCCGAAGGACTGCAGTGATTAGACACGCTGTTGAATTTCGTAAAAGTTGCAATTTTCATTTTCTTCGTTCCTTCCTCAAATTTTTTTCTCTCCACTTTTCGAAGAGCTCGAAATGTAAGGTAATGCGGGCATTCGTATATACGTACGGGTCTGCACTTACGCGTACGAGTTTCTCGGAATTTTTTCACGAATAGCCGTTAAATAAGTCGATAATTACCGCTCGTGGCTCGTCGAAGCCTTCGACGGTGCGTAATAAAGCGAAAAAGAAGAAGTCGTCTTTGTCGTGTTTCTCTCTCGCTCGTCATCTCGCTCTTTCTCTCGCTCTTTCTCTCGCTCTCTCTCTCTCTCTCTCTCTCTCCCTTTGGAATCACCTCTCGGACCGACTCTTTTTTTCTACCCTGTAGCGGCGGGCGATAATTGCGGACCGTTTATCGAGAACAACGCGAGCGACGAAAGGAGACAAAATTAAGGTGTGCGATTCTTGTTTCCTCGCGAAACGACCGTTAACGCGAATCGTTAACGCGAATTTTATCGCAATCTCAGCTGCTGCTTTCCGAACTCGTTTGCCTTTTTTTTACCTTTACCTTTCGCGATCGCCGATATCGGACTTTTAGCTTCGATCGGATCCTCGATCGACGAATGGATGACAAAACTTTCGGAAATAAAAGAGCGACACTTTTAAAAGGTATCGAAACATTTAAGCGAAGATCAGAGTTTATTCTATTGTAGGACGATTTATTTAAAGACCAGTCGATTTACCAATATCGAAGTATTTAACGATCCGACCTCAAACGCGAAATTTATTGGCTGAAAAACATGTTGCGATTACGATGTATAATTTTATTTGACGGATAGCGTTTAAATACCTATACAATACACAATGATAGCAGTGTCGCAAAAAATTTGTTATTGGAAAATATGAAAATTTAATTTCACAGCTTTTGTATTCGAATGAAGTAATTATGCAATTATCTGTATACATTATCGCATTCGTTAGTTACGATATACCGTTTAAAAACGCGATAATTTATATTTTTCGCGATAATCTACATTTTTAAAACGTTACGAAATTCGAGATCAAGTTCGAGCCTAAATAAAGAACGAAATGGTAACAAAAAATCAAATTTAATTCTACGAAAGCGAAAGAGACGGACCGAAGAAGAATCGAATGAATTCGCGCGTAAGAAGATTCGACCGTCCGTCGAAAATAACAGAATCAGCGCGAAAGAGCAACGGATCTCCCAGGGTGTCGAGAGATCGGTGCTCGTCGCCGAGTTTCACCCGGGTACTCTCGACGAGACCAACGAGGGTGTGGACTCGATGAAACCCGGTAAGGGCGTAAATGTAAGGGCGAGATAGAAAACGGTCCAGTCTACGAACTCGATCGTAACATTTACGAGTGTCGGCGGCGGCGGTGGAGGCGATGGAGGCGGTGGAGGCGGTGGAGGCGGTGGAACCGGTGGAAGCGGTGGAAGCGGTGGAAGCGGTGGAAGCGGTGGAGGCAACGTCGGATATTTAAGGAATTTACAAGACTTTGGTCGACCGGCCCGCGGCCTTTCAAGCCAGGCCCTTTTTTAAAAAGCCCACGGCGCGCTCGACTTTTACGATTTCGCTCCTAGCCACAAACTTTTGGAGTCGGGAACGAGTGCACCGATGATGCACCAGGAAAACACAAGCGCGCACATACACACGTGAAAACACTCGGTGAACGAGGGCGGGAAGAGCTTGCGACCGATAGCAACCCCTCGCGATCCCTCGCGACCGGTTTTCTATGTACCTCTCATCGGGGGAATCCAGTATCCAGTTGCCGATTCAGTCGCCGAAGCGCCCATGGCTTCCTCGGACGCCTCCCTCGTCACCTCGGCGACCTCCTCCTCCTCCTCCGCTGACTTCGCTGACTCCGCTGACTCGTGCCACACCACAAACAACCCCCGAGTCCCCGCGCGCGCCGCACTGCGCCCCGCGGTCACAATTTACTACGCTCGAGACTACTACGCACAAGATCCGAGGCGCGCGCGCTACGACACTCTCCGACTGCTCCGGCGGTGGTCCTCCGTCTCCTGGTGCTCCTCCTCCTCCACCTCCTGCTCCAGACCGCCGTCGTGCCGGGAGGGAAAGACTGACTCCCTCGCGGCGTTCCGCTGGCTGCTATTGCCGCCGACGACGGCGTCGGGCCCCAGGTACACGTGGTGCGCCCGGGTGGCGGTGAGCGGGAGAGATTGTGTCGAGGACGACGGACGCAAGACGGTCGTCTGGTGCGCGTGACTCGACTGGCGCGAGGTGACTGAGAGAGGCCCCCGCTCCGGCGATATGCCGGCTTCCGCGAGAGGGCGAGCTCGGCTCCCGGGGAGAGAAGGAGCTAGAGAGACGGAGCGAGACGGAGCGAGACGGAGCGGGACGTAGAGAGACGTAGAGAGACGTAGAGAGACGTAGAGAGACGTAGAGAGACGGAGAGAGACGGCGAGAGACGGAGCTCACTCCCCTTTTCGAGTCGGTTTTAGTGTCGCGCCCCACTCCGGCCCGATCGGCGCTCCGCCCCCTTTTCGTGCGCCCGAGAGAGCGAGAGAGACCGAGAGGGATAGACGACCACGACGACGGCTGGACAGCTCTCTTTTTTTCATTTCTCTTTATCGCTGCTTTTCCTCCTCGCGATCGCCTCTCTCTCTCTCTCTCTCTCTCTCTCTCTTGGCTCAACCACGACGCCACTCGCGCACTGTCCGCTCGATTTTTCTTCCCACTCACGGGGGAGATTTCGTACCATTTTTCAGCCGCTGGATCCGGCTGAGGAACCGAGACCGCTATCGGGACGCAGGGGTGAGAAATAATCGCGCATCCAAACTTTGCGCCATATGCGTGCTTGCATACTTTTTTAAGTTTCGTCAGGAGCATCCTAAGCTTTCCTCCCCCAGCCTCGACCGGTGACGCACGAACGTCGCTATTTTCTATCGTTTAACGCTAAATCGAGGTACGGGTGCGTAAACCCTTGCTACGCTCGCCTTTTACAAGATCGTTTATCGCTCTTCTGTCGCTTTCTTATCTTCCGTCTGCTTCTTTCTCCAATGGTAGGCCCAACATCCGTCAGACATCAAATTTTTCCTTCCAAAAATTCGACGTTTAGCAACGCGCGATCGATTCTTTGTATTTCCATATAGACGAAGAACGCGTACCGAAATATGAAACTAAGAATCGAACTATCGGAAAGTTTAGCTTTTGCGATGTCATTGTGGAGGGTCGAATGAAAACTCGTGTTACATTATAACCGTTGAAACGTTCGTGCACTTAACCCTTGTTTTTAAGAGGGCGCTATCGTTCGATGGCTGAGAGAGAAAAACCACAATTTAATTTAAAGCGAACCTGCTTTTGTACAATTCGTATGTCGTTGCCGTTCTTTTTTTAACAACTTGGCTGCATCGCTCCTATAAAATAAAAATAATTGAAATCGTGTCCGCGCGAACAATTTATCGAAAGTAAAATGGTGGAATTTTAAACGTCTTACAAAATCAACATAGCTCGATCATTATTTATACTATTAATTAGGGTTTTCAAATAAAAAATGTACCGTTCGGTTTAAACAAAATTTTATGGTCGATATAAAAGTATTTATTTGTTCACGATTTATAGAATGTATTTAACTAATGTACGTAGCGATAATATATTTTATATTTTATGACTTAAAATATTCAAAATATACGACGGCATTGATTAAAAAAAATTTTCCTACCACATCAAAATATTGTATTATTTTTTACGAATCTCCGGTAATTTATAAAATATTAAAATTTTTAATTATCTATCTTAATTTTACGAATGAACTATTTCATCGAATATTAATTGTTTTATTTTTATGCAAATTATTAAAAATATCTACAATATAAATTTATACGATAATTGCAAAAATATCGCAGTTGTAATAAAATAAAAACTATGGATTGGTAATCTGAATTAATTTAAAAATTTAGTTTATATGTAATTCGTTAAATAAACAAATTAATCAAGAGTCTACGAACATAAAAATTTATTTAAGTATTCGTATCGATGTATCCTTGATATATTTCATATACAGTTTGCTAAAAATAATAATTGATATTACGATAAATTTCTACGAATCGAATTCCATGAATTCTTACGGTAGACAATAAAAGGATCAATTTGAATAGTTTACACTACGTTCGTTAAAAAACTTTACAAAAATAAGCATCGACGAATTTATAACCGTTGCTAAGTTCCTTTCTTCTAACGATTTAGAATTGTACTTTAATTTGGAGCAAAAACTGTAACTCGAATATAAAATGTACTGACATAAAAATAAATCTACTGTATCAATGAAGAGGAAATTCCATTCTAAACTAGATAGCTTATAAAAATGAGCTTTATTGTAGTTCTTCTCGTGTAAGTAAGTTAAACGATGAATTTTACGCTTTTGATTTGTTATCTTCTTTCTTAAGGCGCACAATAAAACTGACCACAATAACCGGTCTTGGCTCGGTAATTGACTCTGTGTATACGCGCTTTATTTGCGGCAATGAGAAAAAACCTGTTGCCAACCACATCGCCTATGAGTTCCGAAGATTTCGCTAGTTTCCATTTTCAGCGAATAAACCCGACGCGATCGACCCCGAGTCTTTCAACCTCCCCCCCCGAGTCCAACTAACTACTAACTTACTTACTCGAGTTCCTCCTCCGTTGCCTCGATCGATCGTAACCAAACTCGCGTCCGAGTCTGTCCCCCGACAGCTGGCGAAATCGCCGAAAAATGAAAAAAAAAAAATCAATGGTCACCGACAGTCGTGACGCGCGATCCCCGATTCACGCGTGCGCGTATTCATCGCACGATCGGGGCCGAAGCGCCTGCGCGACCCTCGAGGGTGGCGATTCGCTCCGCTCACGGCCGCTACCCTAAAACCAGATTCGACCACACCCCCGCGACACCGAGAGCCCCGTGACCCGCGGGGAGGGGATGGGTACTCGCCGCACTCGGGATATCGCACTTACTTCTGTTTTTGCTTCACGCGCTCAAGCTTTCGAGAGATCACTCGACTGTGCTGCTGACAGATGTTTGCCGATAAGATTCGGCAGTGGCTTTTTTCTTCTCGTTTGCCAAGTGCGCGATTTCTTGCATCGGCGTCACGCGGGAAAAAAGGGGTGCACTTATCTGCGGGTGGGGGTGTACTTCGATACGATGACTTTTCTCATGATTGCATCAAGATCGTCGGGACTGTTATTTAGCATTTCTCTCTTCTTTTGTTACGGCGCGACCTTCTGATAGACTCCAATATTTTTTAGACCTTCGAGCGGGGAAAAATATTTGATTTAATTTTATATCTGATTTTTTAGCACAATGCGTCGATTATGATGCTTGAATGCCTGTAATATTTTCGAGATGGCCCTTATGGCGTAGTTTGCGCACGACAATAAACGAATTACGAATACGTCAAAATTTTATAATCCGAGTTCTTCAATTTTTAACGATGTTTATTTTTCGAATATTCTTTTCCAAATGGATTTTTGTTTAATTGTAAGGACTGTACAATTAAGAGAGCTCCATTACCGTTATCCGATTATTTTATTTCGTTGCTTTTGTTTAAACTTGGTTCTTTCTTCGTTACAAAAAACAACAAAAAAAAAAAAAACAAAAAAAAACTAAATAAAACATCATTAAGAAAAAGCTGTCTAAAAACAAAAGAAAATAACCCAATATTAACAATACATCCAAATCCGTATCTATATAAATATCAACTTTCACTCGATATCGCGGACCGAATCTACTCTCCATCATCGTTTTAGTTCGATATTATATTCACTCTCATTTCGACATTTACGTCGACGCACATATTATCCATATATACTAATCTTACAATACCTCTCGTTCGACGTACGCACTCGGAAGCACATAGTATGAAAAAAACTCGCGCGCACCGGCACAAATATACCGAAACGCGATACTTTATCCACGGGTACATCAGCCCTGTAAAATGGGGGAAGGCCCTTTAAGGCCAACAACGGTGCAGACGCTCGAAAGGCCGTCGTCTAATCTGACCTATTTCCTCGTGCCTCGTTCGCTCAACCCTTTCGCGCCTAGAGCTTGTGTATCCCCCGAAAAGAGGCGACCCCAACCTAACGGGTCACGAACGATTTTTCCCACATTCTAGTTTTTACGAATTACGCGTGTATGTGTAAATTTAACCCTCTCTTTTCTTGCGCATTGCGCAGGAAGTGACGAGGCGAAACGGTATTCCGATCTTTTCATATAATTTTCGTCGGAATATAAAGGATTTCTATACTCGACATTAACCCTTAAACGGTAATTCCTGCCCTTTGCTCGGATTGTAGATATACAAGTATACCCTGGGATACAGTATTTTTTTTCCTTCCTATTAAGAAAGTTATAATTCTGAGGGAAACGGTGATCGACTCGTTCCAGTGCTGCCGGTGTAACTTACACCGTTATAATCGTGTATAGGTATTCAGCGTCTATTTCAGATCTATTTTCATCAAAAAATTTTCATTCAGGGCTGTTAACGTAGAAAAGAAAATTATGTAATATAACAAAATTCAATGGTCGAAATTAGCTTTTTCGTATTGTACACTTTTTTCATTTTTATATTTGTAAACGATACGCGTATCGACTTACAAATATACGTCGAGATTGAAACATAAATTCTTGTAAATTATTGATTTTTTAAATTCCTATCGAAAAATTTATTTCCTTCCGATCAAAGTCACGTTATCAAATTTATGAAATAATGTACATTTCGCGTTATTAAATTTTTTTACGAAAATAATTATTCAAATCAAAGTTAAAGCCAATATTATAAAGAAAAATCAAATTATCGGCAACAGCTTTTACTAATTTGTATACGTAAATTTAGATTAAGACAGAAGACGTTGCCGTTAATAAATATTAAACAATGTCTTATTCCGACGGAATGAAACTTCACCGCTTTAGAAACTCGATAAATTCCATGGCTTCCAAGGCGACAAAAAATTTATAATTCTTTCAAACAGTCTTATTTCCGTGAGAGAATGGAAAAGAACGAGTAAAAAGTTAAAGTAGAAAACACGTAGGTACAAAGTACACAAAATCTATTCTAGCATATGCTCCAACTTCCGGACGAAATAAGTCGTGTAGTCGCAGTTCACGAATTGAATTAAGCTACCGCGGACGGATCGATTTGGAAGCAGAGGCTAACATTTATTCGGAAGGATGCAGCGAGCGAGAGAGAAAGAGATTTTGGAAAAAAGGGTTTTCCGCTGTCGCTTTTAGTGTGAGAAACCATTAGACGAAGAATCAGACGGCACCTTTTAAATTACGGCTCCTTGTGTACGTGGCCAGGGGTGAACACACCAGTGCATGTGAAAAAAGACTCGGTGTACTTTTGCCTTTCCACAGGTATGGGCATCGAATAATGGGAATAGCTCTGTCCTTTTTTTACATATAGATGTAATGGATTTCTTGTTTTTTTTAAATTGGGTTCGTGAAAAAGTTGAATGACTTGAAATTTTTTAATAACTTCAGCTGAATATTACGTCTGATTTATTTTGTTTGAAATTTTTATACCTTGAGTTTATATTTATTCTTTTGTGCGAACAAAAATTCGTATAAAGAAGCCAATATAAATAGCAAATTATTTATGGGGCAAATATTTTTCAAATATTATAATCGATCTCTTTCATATTCAGCGATTGTGATATATTTTTTGCATAACATTAACTACTATAAAATCTATTATATACGTTCGTCTTTATATCGATTGTACAACCGTTTGAATAATTTACGCAAAATTTTAAATAATTTTTATACAGTTGTTGTCTTTTTGTTAAGTTTTAATGAGATTGGTACAAGATTCGTATTTCAATGTATTCACGATTAGACAGATGTTCGAAATTTTATCGAAACATTATGCTAATTTTGTTAAATATTCATCTAATCGTAGTCTTCACACAAATATATGCCATGAAAAATTTTAAAATAATTCTTTAATTCTACATTTAACATTTAAATTTCAATTTAAATATATTCGGTAGGATTTGACTTAAAAATTGATAAGATCTAAATTAATCTATCGGAGTAGATTATTTCTTGTATTATTATTTTTTCACGAAACGTTTTATGCTCGGTATAAAATCGACTTATTTGTTAGAATTTAGATATACATTGGTAACCACTCCTGAATATCGAAGTATGTAAAATAGAAGATTGTTTTGAATGTGAATCGAACTCTGATGCATATAAAAGGTACGCAAATAAGACTATTCACTTTATTATTTCATATTACGTTAAAATAAAAAATCAGTCAGAACGAAGAGTCACTCTGCGAGGATGTGAAATCTCTGAGCGTGATTGACACTTTTATTTCGACGATGATCAGCTGTTTTACAAAGTCAAAATTCATAGCGTACCGAACAATACGGGCATGAAATCGTGATTCCACTTTGACAAAAATAAACGAACGAAGCTCAAGGAAGCATGATCGCGTAATTCTACTTTTGGAAAAAGCCAGATAACATTTTTTCTCAGGCTGGCGTAACGGGGTTAAGGATCTCGGATCTGTGGATAATCCAGAAAGGTCAGAAAAAACGAGCCCGAATAGGCTAATGCCCTCAGACATGAAAAGACTGCTGCTGCGCTCGCGCAAAGTGCCCGGAGTTTTGAGTTTCTGGCAAAGACTTTTATTCTCTCTCTCTCGGTCTCTCTCGGTCTCTCCCTTTTTTCTCCTTTCTCATCACGCGTTTAAAAATATACATGTATGTACCGGCAGCCCTTCCGATGGAAATATGAATTTTTTTCTCCGTTTTTATCTCTTCCCCGAGCCATATGGCACGTAGATGCCTCTCTCTGTATCTTCCGAAGCTCGCGCGCGCGCCGCTGAAGAAAGCGGTGGAAGCCTTAGAGAAAGAGTCTGCGGAGGAGGAAGGGGAAGAGAATAAAATAAGCCAGGAAAGGCTTTTACGCGCGTTGATGAAAAAAAGGAGTGGGAGTGCTTAACCGGAAACCTATGTAAATGTCTTTTTATTTGTTGCAATCATGCTAACATTTCTGTCTAAGCTTCACAATGGATTTTGTTCTACTTCGTGAACATTTACTCAAATTTTTATCGCCTCTAAAGACGATTTCAGATTGTATCCGAAGCGAATATAAATGGTAATTGCCAATATATATTAGCATTCATTCGAAATCTTAATACTTATGTCTTATCTTCTTTTTCATCATTACTCTTAATTATTTTATTCATAATACATATTTTTACGCGTCTCGCATTTAAAAACGTTTAAAAATAAAATGAATTTCAATGCTGTAAATTAAAACTTACTAAAATAATAAGATATTTTAATAAGATATCGAGTAAATTAATCATAGTAGGAATTACAGGAATTATTTGAAACCAAATAAACATTGAAATAAATAACTAAAAGTGCGTTAAAGCGTTAAAAGGAAAAAACGTTAATTTATTTACGTAAAAGGTAAAGCGATCGTTATTTTATTTAAAACCGAGGATAAAGAAACGTTATTATTTATGTGTAATTAACGCAAGATAAATAATAAATAAATGTATTTCCACACTATAATATTTGAAAAGGCTGCGAATAGATCGATCTTAAAAAGTTTCCTTTTATTTAAGTTGCATAGATTTTACCTTCTCCGATGTATAAAAAATTTATGAAAAACTCGTGTTCCGATACAGAAGCTCTCAACTGTATTTTCAGAATAAAATGTCCCCGGAAGGTGAAGAGTGTATATATCCGCAATTCTCCTTAGGCATTGTCTACGCTAAGAAAATAAAAGAAAAGAGAGAAAGGAAGGTCGCGCGAAAGGGTTGTGCACAAGACTTACGATTTCACGTGTGTACGTGCGACCCTTTCACATCGAAAAAATCTCTGGCTTCCCCTTCCTTTTCAATTCCTTGGGAGAAACGTAGAGAGCGAGAGAGAGAGAGAGAGAGAGAGAGAGACCCGCTGAATCGCATCTACGCAACGTATACACCAGCTGCGTCTAACCAGCTCGTCGTTATGTATAGCTACGGGGGATCCAACTTCATAGAGGTCGACATATCCGTCTCGGTGAATTTTCATAACGACCCAATCGATTTCTTATTTCTGCGATGTTATTAGCGTCGTACGCGTTGTTACGCGATTCGGAGGCTTTCCGACGAGAATCGGTAAAGAAGGTAAAAAATCCAAGGGGGGGTGAGCTATTCGTTGTATCCAAGGGTTGTGATACTCGAAATAGGTTTTTCACTCTTTTTTTTTTTTTTTTTCGCGGAGTAAGGGAAAGAGTTACATTGAAAAGAAAAGAGGAGATCTGTATGATTGTCAGTTTATGAGAGTTATAAACGTCAGGGATGTGCGGTTTGGCGCATTTGAAGCGAGTATTTTAGGTGATTCTACTTTTTCTCTGCTTATGATAGATCTCAAAAGATCAAAGCATTTTGAGTACTTTCGTCCTGCATTATTCTTCTTTTTGAAATTTATGAAGTTCATTTTCTGTGATACAAGAAGCTCACTTGACAAAGAAAAGACGTTTTGTGTCGCTTTTATGTCCATTGTTTAATTTTGTATTCAGTTTACTAAGATATGTTACTCTTAATAATGATTTATTAAAAATATAAATCAAAATTTTTATCGCATTTATCATCTTTACGCATTTTTACGAATATCGAATTAAATTCACATTTTCTTTGAGTAAAACTGAGTTAGATTCTAAAACTCAAAATGGTTATAAAAATAAAAAGAAGACTGTAAAAACGAAGCTTCCTTTCTCTTATCAAGATTAAATTAAATAAAGATTAACGATTTCGTTACAGACACGTCAATTTTATTTATTTAAATTGTCAACGGAAACGCACGTAAATAGTTTAGAGGCTTTTATAAAATAAAATCTATCATCGTATAAATTGGAAATATCGTTAAATCAACCGATAATACTCGTTCTAATCAACTAACTAATGATTTGTAATTATAACATCGTTAAATTATTTAAATGTATTCGTATAATCAGTTATGATCAATACAATCGATTAATCATAAAATTGTGTAATTCAGCAAATATCAATATAAATCAATAAAACCTTCCAATATTTAATATATTAGATACGAGTTTGTTCTAAAAAAAAATATTAAACGAATAAATCAATCCCTTGTATATTTAAAATTGGAATATATTAGTAATAAATACAGGAATAAGAATAATTTAAGGTGTTAAAAAAATTATGTACGTATAATTATTTTGAAATACTGGCTTTTGTATATTACATATATAATTGAAAAAATGAATGTTTAAATTATATCCGTTACACCTTTGATTTACAAATGTATTTTATACGTTCGTCAAGTTGGCATTTGCAAACAATAGCATGTAAAAAACAGCAATTTTTATACTCTTGATACGTAATTATTATTCAATTAAAGCGCCTTTAAACGGTAGATAATATTGTATCGATAATTTTATATTAATCCAATGTAAATATATACCCATAAAAATTAGTTGATTTTGTACGCGATTACGAAATATGTACACAAATAGAGAAATAGTTACTCGCGTCCGATTATCGTAAAACTCGAATCGAAACCGAAATACTCGAGTACTTTTAAGGCGTTATCCGAGTCGTGCATCTCTCGATGCTCTTTTTACAATCGAAATCGAATCGAAAGGGACGCACCGCAGGGAAAATACTGTAATAACGCATATTAATTAAAATTATCGATAACGCAATTATATTTTCGATACGGTCGCGCTATCGATGCGAAAAGCCCGAGTAGAAAAAAAGGCCATTATCATTATTAAATACAAGGGTTTATTACTTAAGAGCGTAAAAAAGTGTTAACAGTCGTCGAGGTAAAAACGAATGGTATACGCTTTTATTTAGTACAACTTGGTGCAATCCAATAATATCGATGTAATTCAATAAAAGCGAGTCTTACTCCCGATAAATCAGAGGCGCAGCGAACACGCGCGCGCATTCGGACTTTTTCCGGCGCGCGGCGATGTTTTCAATAACGAAGGCAAGAAGCGAAGAAGGACGAAGGGAAAACCGAAAACGCCAACGCAAGCATCGCATAAAACCGGGTTCCCGCTTTGATCTGGTGGCTCCTGCCGTCTCTCGCAGCCTCCACTCGTCGATATAACCGCCCTTATCTCCTCTCGCGCTCCTCGCCAATAAAATAAATCGGTCTTATATTTCAGTCGGCCGATGAACACGCTTCATTAACAGAAACGTTTTCGCAGCGTCGGCGGCATGAATTACCCGCAGCTAGTTGCAGCCGCGGTACTGGCCCGGTACCACTCGGGCGATACACGGCCGCGGAATGCGGTTCGCGACTCCGTACTTCCCTGCGTTGGACTTTTTTCTCCTTGGGCGCATTAGAGATGCTTGTGTGGGTAATATCCGCACGCACTTAATGGACCGAACCCTCGTTATAAACGACGCGCGGACTCGTGGGTGGATAGCCGATACGCGCGTATCGGTGGGGTATTCCATGTCGACGACGTTGTCGGCGTCGTTGTCGGCGTCGTTGTCCGCGTCGTTGTCCGCGTCGTTGTCCGCGTCGTTGTCCGCGTCGTTGTCCGCGTCGTTGTCCGCGTCGTTGTCGGCGTCGTTGTCCGCGTCGTTGTCCGCGTCGTTGTCCACCAAACCGGTCACTTGCTCCGAAATGTCTCTGTCCTTCGAATCCGTTGACATCGGGGCCTTAGTCTTGCGCAATACCCATCGAGTCTGGCCTCTCGATGCACTTTTTCCTTTGGTTCACGAGCGTGTCATTCGCGCTTATCTTGAAATCGTAACGTAGCTAAGCGTTCGACTCTGTGCGATGAATATAGGCTCGGGACAGAAATAATTCTCTATCGAAAGATTTAAACTTCACAGGTGGTTAACAATGCATTAAAAAATTCGAAATTTTCAATTTACTTGTGCACCAAACCATAATAGCACTACGTATAAATAATTTGATGCACGCAGCTTATTGATATTCGCTTCCGATTAGATGCAACGATCGTTTTTTAGATTTCTCGCGCAAAAATAGATTATATGTAAAACTTCTTATTCAAATTTAATCCTCTACTTACGATTTAGAATTTATTTTAAAAACGTTAACAACCAAATTCTGATCGCTACCGATAATAGAAGAACGCACAATAATAAATATTTGATTATAATTTTCCTATTCGATGTCGATAAACTAAAATTTATATTTAATATTTATAATTTTTATTTTCCGCGCGATGTGCCTGTAACGATTTGAAAATGGATAAATTCGCTTAATAGTTTAATAATTCACTCGAACTTATCAAAGCTATTACGAGCGCTTCAGTTTTTTCCTTATAAAATAAATTCATTGTTTGTATTTATAATACAAATGACGGGGGAATTAATTTTTCAAAGCAGCGTTGTTTCGTATAAATTATAATCTGAAAAATTATTCCAAACGTAAATAATTTGTATAATGCGTTACGATCAATTTTGTAAGTTTATTCGTATAATTATATCGGATTTATAGCGATAAATTTGGAAACGAATAGATCGACGTATAATCAAATCGTATACACAGAAAAAATATTCGCGCATAAATTTATGAAAACTATAACTTTTAACGCGTTTTCTTTCGTCGTATTTTATATTTCCGCCGAACCGCGTATTCGAAACTACTCGAAATTATCGTTAAAAAATTTATTTGCAAACTACGAAGAGTATTCGCGATTAAAATCTCCACGATTCGAGATAAATTGAATCCATTGTTTAGGATGAAATTATAAATAAATGCAATAACGATACAAGATAATTTACAGTTACTATTTGCATCGCTAGGTATAAATTTTTTTTGCTTCCATCTAGCAAAATATATCATTCTTCGAACACTAAGTATACCCTTAAGTATACCCTTTTCGGAATTTATCCTCGTGTATCTGGTCTAGGATAAAGCTGTCCGTCGTACCGCTGACGAGCCCAGGAGGCATTTCAACTCGACTCGAGCCACGCATGTCTCACCGTTTCGCATTCCTTTCACATTTATGAAATCCATCGTAAGATTTCCGTACATATCGTAAGAATGCGTGCTGGATAAACCACGCCTAGATCGATTCAATGGATAAATCTCGACGTAATTCGAACGAGCTCAGGATAAAACGCAGCATAAAAAGCAGCATAAAACGCAGCATAAAACTCAGCATAAAACGCAGGATAAAAGGAACGCGAATGTCTCGTATTAGACGCATCGGCTCCCTTACGAAATTCAAGCCGCCGATAATTAATCTCGACTCGTGTCGCGAGGATACGCGCCTCGATACGCGCCTCGATACGGAATACTCCAAGTGCAACGATTCACGGTGATCGCGAATGTCCGGTAGGCTCGCGCGGTCGGATAGGAACGCAGCCGCAGCTGGTCGGCATCGTAGCCTCTTCTCTCGCATATTGTAATTACATGAATTATTATTTCATTTCATGTCGCGAATCCGTTCCGCCTGTCTCCCCCACCACAAGCCCTTCAGCTTATCTCTCTCCTCTTTCTCGCGTTCCTGCGTTTCTTTCTATCCCTTTGGCGTGGCAGCGAGCGTACGTGTGTGCTCTTGCGAGGAGGAGGGAGAGAGAGAAAGAGAGAGAGATCGCTCTCTTCTATTTTCCGTACGTACGCGAGTGTGTATCGCGCGTGAATAAGGATAAGGATACGATCCACGGCCAGTACACTCGTACACTCTCGAGGGTATTGTCTGCTGTGTGTGCGCGAGCATTTTAGAGTAATTGAAAATAAGATAACAAAACGGTTTCCCGGCACGATTTATGACCCGATCAGGATGGGATCTCGAAGCTGTTCCAGTCTCTTAACGTTATAACCGAGAACGGTTGAGCGCCTTCTTGAAAAGTTTTTGAACTTTCTCGGCTAATTCGAAAGATGCTTCTATGTCCGAGATGGAATATATCCAACGAAAAACATCCATTGATTTCGGATCGGGTAAAGAGGGGTTAAACGCATTAATCACCCAACGGTGAATAATTGCGAGAGAGCGGCTTATTACCGTTTAACGAAGCGCAAGAGCTACTATAACATTTATATTCCAATAGCATAGAGAATAATAGACTCTTGGTAATTAAGGTATAAATAATTGTTTGCCATTTTATTCGAACGAGGGATTTTTCAGCAACGGCAAAGCGCAGGAATAAGATATAATAAAGAGTTGCTATCTTCCTTTCGTTCGGTCGATAGAGCATGTAAATAAGAAAACGAGTAGTAATTTATTCAGGAAATTTTTAAATATTTTTTAGCTTACGATAAATGTATACGGCTGCGAAATTCAAGTTTGTATCAGATTTACGTAAGGACCGGTAAAGATAAAATTTATGCGCAAATTATTCCAAGGATTTTTTGAACGCATTAGGTAATTTTCTTTATGGAAATAGCCCCTACCAAAGGAAGTATAAAGTTTTCTCGATCCAAGAACTGCGCGTGTTTTCATCACTCATTAAGGTGGGACATCGAATTCCATCTTGACACGCGAACAATCGTCGGATGCATTGTGGAATCCCCGGAGTCCGTCGTCATCTTGTTTAACGATCCCGCGAAGACACCAAACTCGTATCGTCGCGGCGAGTTCATTCTCTTCGGCCACGCGACTCTCCGTCTCTCTCTCTCTCTCTCTCTCTCTCCTTTCCTCTATCTACCTATTTATCTCCGGTCATGCATACGTGCACGCATATCCCGCATGGGACCTAATCTCATACTCGAGCGAGTTCTCCCGCAAACGGACACGCCCCCGTTTGTTGGCATTACATAGTTCGAATGCTTACATCTTTCTCTCTCTCTCTCTCTCTCTCTCTGTATCTCTCTCTCTTTCTCTTCTAAAAAATCGCGGTTTTGGACGCGTGTCCGAAAATACGGCGATAGGTAAATCACGCAGGCGCAGGTGTGCGTGCGCCTCGGGATGTTCCGAGAGCGCCGGGACTCGTCGACGCACCGAGAGAACGAGAAAGAGAGAGAGAGAGAGAGAGAGTGAAGGATGGCGGGAGGGTGGGAGGGACTGGTTCCAGAGATATGAGTCAGGGCCTCGGACGCGCACCTCCCGAGCTCGTATATCAAAACCAGTAGGCACCCCCGCTCGTCTTCCCGCGCAACGCCGGCGGCACCTCCGAGACGACCTGGACTTTGATAATGCCCCCGTCGCGGTTCTTTCCATTTCCCTCTGCTTTTTGCAAACGACAACGACAACTCCAACTCCAACGGCAACCGCGTATCCCCTCGACTCGCGTGCGAGGGCGACGGTAGCCGATCACGGATCTTCGTGTTTGGCGGAGGGACCTTCTTTCCGCCTAGTGCAGGGCTCGTTCGATTTTATTTACGCGGGATCGTAGACGACGGTGGAGAAGAATTATTCGGTAATAAAGCTTGGCTTACGTACGATAAATTCAAACTTTGCTTGTTAGCCCGATGCACGATTGCCGGGCTTTATCGGTTTTCCAGAAAGATTTATCAACTTAGGTACGCCGTCCGCGTTAATAAAAGTGCATTTTTATCCCGGTATTTATAGAGCGACGGAAAATTTTTACAATATTTTTCTTCCTTTGGAAATAAATTCCGAATACGTGAAATTAATATTAAGTTTTATAGATATATTGGTCGAATGAAATCGAATTCAGCTACCCGGATGTAACGAACGCGTAACCGCGTAACCGTGTAACCGCTGCCAAAGTAAGCGGTGGCTTGGGTCAAACGCTCGGGAATAAATACTTTGTATTAGAGAAAGGAGAACACGTTATAGACAGCGATCTACTCTAATTGAAGTTATTAGTACATCTTATGCGAACGGCGTCAATAATTTGTTGCGTGTCGCATAAAAAACTTGACTCAATTATATATTTCGAAGGCATCGTTCGAGAGGAGAGAGACCATTAGTTTGGAAGGCTCGAACGGTCGAATAAAGCAGAGGTTACAAAGTACGCGACTCCCCGCTCGTCTCCGACGATCGTAACCATATACATCGAGCACGCGGTCCCGAAATTTAGTCTCGCTGGGAGCCAGCCGGGCCTTTAAAAAAAATCTTAACCACTCGCGCTCCCGTCCAAAAGCCATGTTTTTTTAATGGGTTCGCTTACGATCCGCAGTCTATCGGTAAGTGGTGTTTCGCAATTCTCGTTGGAGCACGAGTTGGCGTACGGAGCGCATCGGAGGCATCGGAGGCATCGGAGGCATCGGAGGCATCTCTTGTGCCCTCTTGTGCCCTCCCACCCCCTCCCATCATGGACCTCGTCCCGGTTACAACGAATCGCCCGCGATATTCTAATGACGCGTAATGAAAGCCGAACTCGATTTCGTGGGCTCGGGAAATCGCTTACTCGTTCGTTTCCGTCCGTCTAACAGTGGCTTGGCCGCGAGTCCCCGAGTCCGTGGTTCAGCCGAGGGAAGGGGGAGGCGTTAGCGACGCGCAATAACGAAGACAGTGAAATCGCTGCGCGATAAATCTTTTGCAGTGGATTTTTGAAATGGCGCGGGGAGGGAAAACCTGGTAATGGTTATCCAACCGGATGGCTGCAATTTCACTCTAATTTGAAGTTAAAACAGTAACTAGAATGGAAAACAACTTTAATAGTCATCCACTCTAACAATTTCGATATAAAATACGCGTATTGCCGTAATGTCGAGAGCGAATGACGTACGTGATCTTTACGGTTAAAATATTTTTTACGTTTTTTTTTTATCAACGTATATACCGTTTTGTTTGAATTTTAAGAAGGTGTGTAGGAGGATAAAGAATAATTTCGTATCGACAACTAATTTTGTAATCCAAGTATATAGATGAAGTTTTATTCGTTTAAGATGACGAACGAAAATTCGGGTATTTCTCGAGAGTGTTATTCGACTCATAAAAGGTTGAAAAACTAATACCTTGTATTTAAAATAATATATTAATTTTAAAAATTTGAATTTGTTAAAAATATACGAACTACTATTTTTTTTTTTATTACGCTTTAAGAATAAAATCGTCTAAATATTATTTCAAAAAGATACCGATAACTTTCTAAAATTTAAATTTAAATTTCTAAAGTGGAGTTTCATTCACGGAATATTCTAAAGCTTATAATACATTTTAGAGATTATAAATGAATAAGAATGTATAGGATTCTCCGATCCTCTTTAAATTGTTACGAAACAAACGATGGTATCTAGCTGTACCTTTTTACATTTATATTTCATATTTTATAGAGGTTGTTCGAGATTTAAAAGTTTTATTTGACCTCTTTGCGCATAAAACAAATTTGTTTGTTAGATATCGTAATAATCGAGTGTATAACGTATTTTAAAAGATTCCACTTTTCTTTCGAATAATCCATCATTCGAACCTTCGAACTGAAATATTTTAGAATTCATTAATTATGATTAACTATTTTGAATAATATAATAAATTTTATGTAAATATTGAATGGAATCGTTAACAGAAGTTTCGTACAATTAATTTAGTATTACATTATATTTTTTTTCAATAGAAAAAAGTATACAATTTATTTTACAAATAATTACAACGATAATAAAGATAAATTGAATTTTAGAGATAAATACTATTTCGTATTTCACTTATAAAATAAGAACAGTACATTTAATGTAATATTTTATGTATATATATTTTTTGTGAAATTAAAATCGAGGTAAATTTAGTAATTAATACGATAAAAAATTTTGCTCCTTTCAAAGATAAATAACGTGACATATTAATTAATATAAATTTTTATTTTAAATATATTCCCGGTGACGAATGGAATAATTTAATATTTAGCATTTGAATATTATTTAAAGATGTAACGAATAAATGTAACGTCATTTCAATAGTTCGTTTCTTACGTAACACAATATTAAAATAAATAGTAATCCCCAAAGTTCATAAAAATGTATGATAAAAATAACACGATATCCGATCGTGTACAGTCGTTACAAGAATTGAAAAATAGAAATTAAGTTGAAATAAGCGAGACGAGAGAATAGAAAATAAAGAATTAAAGGATTAAAATAAAAAGGAGCATAAAAAAATATGAAAATAACATTAGGAAAGTGGCTGGAAAGGTAAACGCGAACCGGCGAACTGGCGGGAGATAAGAAAATATCTAGAATGATGTGCCTTTCATCCTCGTACACAACGTACACAAGATCGGAGCGCGCGAAAATGCGTGCCAGTGGAGCAGTCGAAGTGTTAATGTCTACGAAAAAGAAAAATCGTACCGTCGACGCCGCGCAGCCTGTCAGGCGATAATTATCGAAATGCTATAGAAAGGTCTCCCGCCCGTGTGTAAACGTTATCGAGGAACGTGAATCGCGAACCTTACGTCACCCGGCGATAACAGCCCGGACTACGGGATAAATTTTTTTTTTCCTTTCCTCTTCGCATTATCTTGCATATGTTCCTAAGGAACTTGAAAATCTTGAATTAAATGGTCATGTGGACTGTTTCGTGAAATTTTCTCCACTCGTTCGCTCCGCGATATGCTCTAATTTGATAAGAGAAAATTTATGTTTTAACTTTTCTTACAACGCATTTTCTTATTTTCCGCTAAATTTTTACCAAAATTTAATTTATCAATTCCGTTCGAACGTTGAATCTCGAGTGTACGTACTTTATGGCTACGTCTTATCATTTTTTATGCACGTTCGCCAAACGAACATAAGTTTTTTATTTTTATGAATATTAGTTTTAGAAATCGTAAGGTATTTATAGTCGTTGATAAAAGAATTTTGAGTTACATTTACAGCGTTTTTTATCGAATATTTAACTTTAAAAGATTTAATTGTGTTTTATGTTAAACATAATTTATTCGCGTTTGAAAAAGTATACATCGACAAAAACGATCCGTTAACGTTCGAATAAATTATAAAAAATAATTGATTCTAACAAAATAATGCGCGTGAAAAATAAACGTACGTAATATTTTAAAGAAATATCGCGTGTAGAAATTTCAAAAAATCCACGGTAAAATTATTTCGTTGTTCGAATTTCTATAAAATACTATTCTACCTTGTCGACAGGAGTGTCGCTGTTGACAATATAGATCAAAACATGTCGCGCCAATTTCATCGATTCCAGTACACGATATTGACAAACTGCTCGACCAAATTATACGCCTCGTTTTAAACGCGTAGACGAGCGATCGGCGGGTGCACGAACAAAGGCATCGCACCAACACGAGAACAAAAAAAAAAAGAAAAAACGGACCGATGTAACGTCGAATCGTTGCTCGATGATCTTACGTACATCTTCGGTAGTACCAATGGCGGTCGAAGAAAACGAAGGTAAACGCAATATACCCACAGATACCCGGGAAAAACGAGAAAAAGGGAAGCAGCGGGAAAACGCGCGAGTTTTTCGCGAAAAAGTTCATCCGGCTAGTGACCGCGCGTCAGTTCACGTTTTATGTTACATACACAGAGCTGAACAAGCCTCGCGCATGTCATACGAGAGCAATCGCGTTACTTTCTAGGGATTTAGCGGTGAAATCTCGCGCTCGCTGCTGCCGCTCTCCTCCGAGGATGTAAAGTGGGACTTGGGTATGCGCGAGTATTATGTGTCTCGGCGTCGTCTCGTGGAAACGGGATATCCTCCGATCTGACTTGGAAAACAATCGATACAAGATCGCGCTCAGCGCCAACCAACCCAGAAACTGGGGAGACGCGAGACTTTTCACGCGCGCACTCGCGCGCACACGCACCCACACGCACCCACACGCACACGCCTAACTCAATACACACTCGCGCAATCCCTATGATCCACCGTACACGGACGTAACGAGCGCGAATCTTCGCTGCCGACAACTCGAGCTTCGATACCTACCCAACAACCGACAACTCGAGCTTCGATTCCCACGCGATCACTCGCGGTGATACTCCTTCGTTTACGCCTTCGTTTACGCCTTCGTTTACGCCTTCGTTTACACCTTCGTTTACACCTTCGTTTACACCTTCGTTTACACCTTCGTTTATACCTTCGTTTTTTCCGCGGATCGAGCGCGACTCGCTTTTTATATCGCTTTATACGATAATCGGTGATTTCTAATTGGGAGGACCAAAGTCGTCGGGCGTTACATCTCCAACGATTTTGATCGACCCGACGATGAAATCTTATTCGATCGTTGAGACGTTGGAGATTTATATCTTTGTCGCAGCCCTTTTCGCAGCACTTTTCGCAGCACTTTTCGCAATCTCCTTGACCCATCGAATGTAAGGTGAACCTAAAATATGGATACGACCACGGCGCTATTCTTTCTTTTTGTATTCCCGTACATTCGCAGGTGGATGCAGTGCTTTGATGTCGTGCGGTGACATAACCAAAATCGTATAATATTACGTTATCTTCCGTGAGTTAATTTTTTTAAGTTGATGCAACGCAATCATCGATGGTTACAACGAGCATCCTGAGAAAATTTCCGATTGAAATTGCGCGTGTTTGTTTTGAAAAGCGATATTTGAATTCGATCGAATAAATATTACGAATACTGTTTCGGTCTAATACGAGCAACTGTTATAATATTATTCGAAATCGTTGGACTTTTTACGACTGATACCAAACGAGAAAATTATTATTCTAACGATTCTAACGATTCTAACGATTCTAACGATTCTAACGTTTTCCTACGATTGCAAAAAATCTCTGATCAACCTTGAATAAAAATGGATACGCTACCTCTAATTTACAAAGGTTGGAAATTTTTTCCAATGTAAAATTCAATTCCGCAAAATGAAAACTATCGTGCTTTACGATAATAATGCCGAGAACATACATTGAAAATCGATTCCCACGACGAGGCGATCATAGATTCTCCGCTGTACCCTGTTATCACGAGAACCTTGCTTTTCTTTCGTTCGCCGTTGCGGCTCGAAGCCTCGATACGAAAACGGGAAACAAGGAAATTCTCGCAAACTCGCTGGAGGAGAAGTCATTCTGGTTTGTCTCCGCGATTATCTCGGGCGTCGCCGACCGACTTCGTAAACTACAATATTTGCAATAAAACCGGGAATTTAACGGCTAACCGGTTCAAAATGTGCGCGAGCCTTTGAATATTATTAAACTCGCTTATCCGGCCGCAGGGAAATGCGTATTTATGCCTTTGTTTATACGGAGCGCCACCATAATAAGTAATTAACGAGAGGAGGAAATTTCTTACGATTCGAGGGAGATAGCGAAAACCGAGCTTTTTTTCCCAATTTATACGCGGGAGAAAAGCTCGTGGGACAAGCGGATGTCACGCGGGGCGAGATTAGGTTCTTGTATCGCTTCGATAACTATGTAGAGTTCCGTTTCCCGGAGTCCCCGAGATTCCATTGTTTTTTTTATTGGATTGAAATTTTTTAAACCGATATCTCACTTTTACTTCTGCTTCGTGATTTTACGTAAATATTCCGGATTATTGCACAAAGAGGTTCAAAGACTTTATAACCGTTCGAAAGAAATTTCTAATGCGCAGAGAATAAAGATAAATTTTTATACGTATTTTCGTAAGTTTGTACGAAAATTTTTATGTACGAGATGAAGGTTAAGACAATTATCTTCCATTGTTAAAATTTTTCGGTATTCAAATATATAGTAAGTTCTATGAAAAGCAAACAACTGGAATTTCTTGCGCTTGATAGCTTTTTATACATGATTTTTTGTACGAAGAAAACTGGTTTGTATTATATATGATACCTCGGGCGTTAAGGAGATAATGAGGTTAATGGCTGCTTTTATACAAGGAGCAAACGACGAACCTTTTTATAATCGTTTCTATTATAAGAGTGAGCATTTTTCAATTGAATAAAAACCTTAATAATTTTTCATTTCCTTGCGGTGAGAATATTTAACGAATCTGTTCAAATATTCCATTGTTAATTTACGAAATTTTGAATACCTCGCGAGCTATTTATCAATTATATAAAAACGCTGAATTTGTAATTAGAAAATTTTTTAATTACGCTGTATCGTACAATAAGTAAGATAATAATTTTTTTCTAATCGAAATAGAAATTAAATCATTAACCGTCGAACATTTTACATTTATCGGGATCGCGACGTTGAAACTTTCATCGTTTTAAGTACGAGCTACTTTAAAATAATACGAATTTTTAACTATAACAATATTTATAAATATTTATATATATTTGAAAATTTTCCCCTCGAATTATCAAGGTGTTTTTTTCATCTCGTTGCATCTTTCGCGTTTACGATAAAGTTAACGATCGACTTATAAATATTCCATTTATAATATAAATTAATTTATTACGTCTATATTATATTTTACCGGTAGTTATTAGTTGGTAAAATAATATTTATATTCCGGATATTATTTTTATTAAAAAATTGAAACCAAAAATTGCCACGACTCCAACCGATCATCGGTTTACGACGTCCAACTGATTACATCGTATTAAAAACAACGTTGTTGGAAATAAATTTTTCTTAAAATCGAGCATTAGAGAAAGATAATGAGACACAGTCGTGACTCGAGAATTAAGTTCGCTCGATCGAGAATACGGTAAAATTCTCGGAAAGAGCTTTCGAAGCGTAATGCGTATACATGCAAAGCGTAGCAGAACATTTAAAACTTTAATCCAAACGGACGTACAGCGGCTGTAATTATAAGCAAGCCGGGTTACAGAGATTTAAAAGTTAGCGTACAACGGCAACGACGAGAACGACGAGAACGACGAGACGACGACAACGACGACAACGAAGACAACGACGACAACGACGGCTACGACGACAACGACGACAACGACGACAACGACGACAACGACGACAACGGCAGCAACAACAACGGCAACGGCAACAGCATCAGAAACACCAGCGGCAGCACAACAGCAGCGAGAAGCTAAGGAACGATTGAGGCACCAACAACTACACAACGCGCACAATTTGTTCCAAGACACTTTTACTGCGATACAGTTATAAATAACGCTTAGACGTCAACTAAAAAGTATACACCTAAAAGGTAGGTATATTATACACATGCACGGGAGTGAAAAAAATCGGGCTGAAAAAATGTTTTCCTTTTTTCACTCTCATCCCCGCGTCTGTTTCTCTCTCGGCAAATAAGGCTATAAAATCATCATCGTAAATCTCGCAGTAGTAAAGGCTCATCGCATTCGCAAAGTATAGAGGTAAGAGAGAAGGAGAAGGAACAGGCGCACGCTTCGTTTCTTTGGACAGCGAGGAAGCTCCTCGCTCCTTCCTTCCCGTCCCCCTTCCCGTCCCCCCATTCCCTCCCTGCCCTTGCCTCCTCGACGCACCGCGTGATTTCGTGGAAAGAGTCCGTGTGCAGGGCAATGTAAATGCCAGATATCGGTAAAGCGAAGGTGTAAATGCTTGCGAGCTTAATACCGAGTCGATGTTACTGCAGCCCGAGACCATTAATTTATAGTTGCTCTCAAATCAAATTCAATATTATCCAACGGAATATTGACTTTGCGTTTCCGTATTCTCGTTTTTTTTTTTATCGTTATCCGCGTCGTAAATTATATCGAAGAAAAATTAATTATTTTAACCATTCTTTTTTATTTTTAAATATTAAAATTAAAATCGAGCTTTGTAAACTAAATATATATAAATATATTTTTTCAGACTTATGTACATTTTTCTTCGTTCGGAGAAAGGAATTCGCGCTTCGGTGATCCTCTAATAAATGTACGTTAAGAGGAAATGTATAATTTGAATTTAAAAAAAAACGAATTTTTTCAATGAATCCTTTTGAAATTATCTTACGCACAAGCTTAAGCGTACATAAGTTGAATTTAGTATTAAAAATCTTAAAACCCATTAAAATATTTCATTATTCTTGCGCTTTGTACGAAAATATTATATTTTGAAGATTTCTTTGAAATCTCATTATATTTTTTAAATTTCGCAGAAATTTAAAAATACTCATAGAATTGTTTTCCACGGTTCGTATTATTTATATGGATTACGCAAATTGAAATATGGAAATTCGAACAAAAACAGAATTCAATCTAATACAACTTTCTAAATTTAATAAAAGTGGTTGCAATTTAAAGTTATGAATTCTATTATATAATAATGGATAATGAAGGAACTCGGTTTATTCCAATGGATTATACTCGCTCAATTTTATGTTCTTGTAGATATTCCAAATGAAAGTCAATGATGAAATTGATTTTCTTGTTGGAAATTAGATCTCCGTTCGATAAATTGATTACGAAAGAAAATTCGTGTAAAACTTGATTCGTAAAGGCGGTTCTTATCGAAAAGCGAAGACAATTTTTGAAAAAAGTAAGGTACAAAGGTAAGATAAAGAGGATGAAATATTTATCGATTTAATCCGATAGAGGTTATCGAATCGAAGGGAAGAACAAATCTCATCGAAGATCATCGTTACGATTATTTCAACTTACGCAACAACAAAAATATTTAAAGATGTAAAAATTAAATCGTGCATCCTTTATTTATCCTACATTATGTAAATATATATCGTTGTAGGATAGCGGCAAAACGGAGAAACGAATATTCGCTATTACGAATTCTTGAAAGCTCGCGAACGTTTCTCGGCACTTGTAAAAAGTTACAGCGACGAGGCGACAATCAGAGGAATCGCCGATAAACGACAGCTGGTGAAATTTAGACGCTCCGCAGTCTCGTTTCGACACGGCCGTTGTCGATTCTTCCGCGGAAACTCGTAAAGCGCATAGCCAAACTATCCGCGGTACAAACGAGCGACAATATAAGTACAAGTGAGCGAGGCGACCATCTCCACAACCGCCACCACCAGCGGACGTGTAATTTATATTCGAGCCTCGTCAGCGCGCGCTCATATAGGCAGGGATTTTATGTGGCTTTCGGGAAACGACGTCGACGACATGTCGTTTATTCCATCCGGGCAGTGATGTGGCATCCTGCGACTCCTCCTTTCGATACGCGCGTCCACGTACCTGAACCACGTGCGCGAATCTCGTTACTTGGGAATGTGTCGCGCGTACCGCCTTTTTGCCTTTTTCTTCATTTACGGTGGTGTCGCTTATTGTCCGAATTATCCGATTTATGATACCTACAATTTTTAGAGCTTCGCCCTTTCGCTCCGACACCGCCGCTCGATTTCGTATATTCGCTTTTATGGAGTAAGCCACGAACGAGGCGCTCTGTAAACACTACATAATCCAGTTCGTTGGGAAGCGATTTTAAGATGTTATTGGAACTCGAGAATTTTACTCGATACTCGAGTAAATACCAAGATAAATAAAGGCGCAGTCTTTTCGTGGATTCGATTTGAGTAACTTTTTTTTTCTTTGAATAAATTATATAAATAAATAATTTTGTTGGTCAAATATAAGTAACAAGCAAATTTATTTACGTATTTTAAATAACATTCGAAAACTAAACAACGCTTTGCTCATTTACGAAAAGAGTAAAAAGCTTTCTTAAGAATAACGAAACATATTGATATTGATACGAAATTCAAGGTTGGCCATTTCATTTTAAAATGCGTTATGTAATATAAAATATGACAGAAACGATATATTAGAATTGTTTTTCTTTTACAAATATACAACGTAATTGAAGCCAAATGCCAACGCGACGATTTTTGTATGGTTAATGTAGCGGTATTTTCAGAATGATACGAAAAAGTCAGATGGACGTCTATTAAAATATTGAACGCGTAAATAAATATTCCAAGCGATCCGAATTTTTGCGAGACTAAATAAAATATTCGCGATTGAAATGTACGCTACGGAAATTAAACGGAATTTTAATACGTAAATTAAAACGTAACGTTAAATACATTTTACGTAAAGGATTAAAACACGAGACGTAGTATTTTGTTTTTATTTTGTCAAAATATTTTCGTGCGTTGTCGTAGCTCGCGATTTACATAGTTTAAAATTTATTAACATATTTTCAAAAAATTTTTGTTGTTGCTGCGCGGACGTAATATATTGAAAAAAAAAATCAATATTAACGTCAACGTACAAAAGAATACTCGGAGCACTTTATTCTTTTCAACGTCGCACGATCAAAAATTTTGAACGTTCACGACTACTCTGTATTCGTATACTTATTTTTTTTTTTTTTTTTTTTACTAATGCATACTTATAATTTAAATCGTTTCTAAAGCTTCAGCTGTATCGAATAAAACACCGATCGACTCGATAATTAATCTCCGAGTATAGGTGTTTGTACAAAAGACCGAGAAATAAAAAGTAAAATAAAAGTCCTCGTACTTTACCGAATAAAATAAGTACAGTAAAATAAGTATCTGACATCATCTAGGATCGTCTAAGCAGACGTTAACAAATTTTGAAACTCGTTTACAGATCGTTCGGAAGCAGTAAAATAAAAGCAGTAAAGTGATGCGGTACCTGTTGAAAATTAATAAAAAGCGCATATAGACTCGTTGAGGGAATACCGGAGGAGTCGACGACCGGCGATGAAAGACAGAAATATAAAACTCCTCTCCTTCCATTGTTCATGCGGTCGATGCTTTCCCGAATTGACAAACTGCTTAATAACGAAGAAGCGAGCAGAGTCGCATCGCGAGGATCGGGCACTGCTCTCTTCCTCTGATGTTAGCCGGTAAGGAGTAGAATGACGCACGGATTTTCGAGGCTTTATCGCGGCTTCAAAGTTCGTGCGATCGCCTTTTCGATGTCACGAGCCTTTTATTTATTTCCTTGTTTAATTACGCAATGAATGCGCACCGTGGAATTATTATTATAGAGGAGAATGGAAAAATCAGTATATATATCGAATCGTTGTGACGGAGCATTTATACTTTTGTGCCCAAGATAAATTCCAACTCCACGTTCTGTATAATGTACTCTGTATATTTTATTGTTCAGTCGAGAAGTAATCCGTGAGATCGATCGAAGACTTTTTTTAAGATACGAATACCGAGTAAAACGCTTTTGTTTATCGTTCGCTGTAAGTGGTTTTTAAGGGTGAAATGTGGCGTTCACGCAGAAAAATAAACCGTAAATCATCGCTTTTTAAATACCATTGCAAACCCATACATTTAATTATTCTTTCAACTTATTTTAGATATTTACTTTTTATTTTTAACGTTGTCGATCCTATCGGAAAACGTTCATATATTTTAATTTTTATTTTTATTTCAACTAATAGAAATTATTTTTAACGATACTTTATAAGTTTGTTTTTCAAAATATAAAAATATAATTACCGGCTAAAAGTACGCTACTTCATCGATACGAGATTCATTGGACTATCGCCCTCCTAGTGACCCGAGACATTCGAAGAAGTGTGTAATCATGATTGGATATTGTTATTCAATATAACGTACTAGATTTTTAAAGTAGTTCGTAATTCGTTTCGATCTCTTTTAATTTTGTTCTTTTTTTTTGTTTTTTTTTTCCTTTTATACTAAAAAAATAAAAAGGTAAAACGATTAATAAGAAAGAAAAATCGGAAAGTAACGCATTAATTGCACCGAATGAAACAAAAACGATTTACGTGATTCGATAATCTTTGTTTTTTTGTGAAATTTCGATCAACGTTAACGTCAATTTTTTCTTGAACGTGGAACGTGATTTTTTCTTCCTCTTCCACCTTTCTTTCACTTTCTAGTTTTACACAGCATCGAATTTTCTTCAGCAACGAGTTTTGATAAGACCAAGGAACGAAACTTCTTACACGCTTATTACTGAAAGTACTAAAGCCGATACAATAGTATAGAAAAGCTTGAGAATGAACCTTTGTTCTCCCACGGATACTCCTTGCGAAAAATATATTAACCGTTCGTACGCGACATTACAAACGCTTAGAGTTGTAAAGCATCCGTATCATAAACGCGTATTCAAAGACGCACCCGATTCTACCGCGCGTACATTTAACGCTCGCGGTACGGACGCGTGGACTGCTATAACGGCGTCGTGGTATCGTATCAGCTGTCGGCCATTGTTTCGTCGACTTCTCAATTAAATCCTGAACTACGTACCTTTCCTTTCCTTTTCTTTCCTTTCCACTCCTTTTCTTCCCTTTCTGCGCTCCGGGAACTTTGATTATTCCGGATTTTCTCAGCTTGTAAGCGGCGTCCTGTCTCCGAGCACCGATACTACGAATCTGAAAAATGGCGTGGAATTCAGAAGAGTCGCGATAGGGAAGCGAATCATGGGTGTGACGGAACAATATATAAATTTTTGTGTCTTTTTTACGCATGTAAAAACTTTACTATTAGAGCGTAAAATGCTAATGACGTATTCTTGTATTACACGCGCGTTTTACGATTCTTGTTTATATCGTTCGCATTCCTTAATGCGACATTGTTCATTTTATACGTTACAGGTGAGTTGTTCGGAAATTTTTTATTAGATTTGTATAAATTAAAATATTCTTAACGCTTATTTTATCAATTTTTTTTCTCTATCGTTTACCGTACCGTGTCACTTTATTATCATTGCATTGTTTTATAAAACAATTATTAAAAGAATAATAGATAATAGATAAGACCAGAAAATTTGATCACGTAAATTGTCTTGAAGTATTTATTTCAGACTTTCGGTATCTATGATTTAAAAATAATACTTTTCTCGAACCGAGAATCGTAATTATAATTTAGTACAATATGAAAAACGAGGCGAATGCCTTGTTTGAAACTTCATCATTTTCCTTAATAGTAAATATAAAATTTAACCGTCAGCCGATAGAATCCAAAGTAATAAGTCTGAATAAAAGCCTTTAAATTACTGTTTTTATTTTAACAATGACTTTGGATTTCAAGCTTTTAAGGATTTCCTACTTTTTAAATCTGTCGGCTCGTACACGTTCGTATACCAGTGCTTACATTGTACAGTTCGGAATATCGTAAATTTTACGATGCTGCAGGTCTTACTGGTATTCACGTTCGAGTCGTAAACGAGGCTCTCCTTTTTGCTATTGTACCCCAGTAAGACAAAAGCGTCGCAAAGGTTGCAGGATTCCCCCGTGATGATGAGCCTTGTTTCGAAAGAAACGGGAAATAGGTAAAGGTCGAGGATCCCATATAAAAGGACGTTTACCTGATCCTTTTTTACCGTTACAATTTATTGTAGCTGCACTTGCGATTCGAAGAACCTAAGTAAAGGCTCGTCATCCGATCGTTCTAGATTTCCAAAATACCGTTTAGTACGAGTTCGATCAAACGGAAGGTTAAAGAAGTGCTAAGGGTATAGAAATGGATTACGCTGTGAATTCGTTTTTTTGCTCTACTTAAATTGCTATGTTTACGTAATAATACAAACAAAAAAGATCGATGCGACCGATAATTATGTGAAAAATGTTTTCTTAGAGTTTTTTTAGCGTTTTCTCAAACTATTTTATTCGTTATCGTACGCGATTACGATATGCAAATATAACGGCGTATAATTATACCAAAGGTTGGCTAAAGTCCGTTAATACGGATATTATAATGTAATAATGAAAAGGGCTTATCGAAAGGAAAGCAAAAGCGAGGGATCGTAGAAGTCGGAGTCTCGTTACCCGCCTCTTCTTTGGATGTCCGTCCGATCGCAAGGAGATACTCGACGAGTGCCGAAAGTTTCGACTTCGCGTACCGCATCGCCACTATTCGCCGGCTGCGCGTATTCGACACTTCGTACATATATTTATGCAGGGAGTCGTAAGGTGTACGCCGCAACGACCTCTTGGGTACATACATGTATATTATGCGGCCGCTTGTAACTGGCAAAAGAGAGAAAGATAGAGACATAAGGGGACAGCAACAACAGCAGCAACAGCAGCAGCAGCAGCAGCACCACCACCACCGCCACCACCACCACCACCACCACCACCACCACCACCACCACCACCAGCAGCAACGTCAACGACCTTTTATTCGACGCCGCCTATACATGCAAACGTTCCTTATCACTTCGATCCTCCTTATTCCCTCGCTGGCCTCGCGGATCTTCGTCCGTTAGCTTCGCTATCTTTTGTGCCTTTCTCGCTATTCACGTCCTGTTTTGCCTAGTAAAATTTTCAGTTTTTCTTGATCCGATTCACGGCCTCTCGCTACCTCTCGCTACCTCAGCTTTCAAAGATACCTTTGTCGAGTACAACACCTCTTTTACGCGCGTAAACGGTAAATTCTCGACGATCTTTTACCACTGACTCCTACGCAAATTAAGATTATTACAATGAAATCTTTATTGCTGTAAAAGAAATCCAACTTTATATCGAATAAAAATCACATTCGATAAATTTGAGTATCCGATCCCAAGGATTTTCGTTTGATAAGCGTTTTGATAAATTTGTTGTCCTTGTCGCGCGATAGAAGCTACTCTCTCTCGCTTACATAATAGCCTAACGTTTTATTTACCATAATATAAAATTTTTCTTCGTTGTTAAATTCTTCGAGTGTACGTCAATGTCTTTGAAAATCAGTAGTAAATACAGTACACGATACCGAGAAATTTGTTTTTATGAGACGACGATCCTCCGTATCATTGTTAACAAGCTATTGGAGTCTCTTTCTCCTTCGAGTTTGGCGGTTACTTTGATCTTTGCAAGATCTTTTCAGTCCATGCATTCCGCGCGCATTGACGTATAATGTGCGCAGTTGTCATCTCACGAATGAGAAAACAATACTTTATTCAGGAACCGAAAGCTTACAAATATGTTCCTGCGAATCATGTACAACGATGTTTTTTAGATACAGCATTTTTTAAATGGTTTAAAAATATTTCATTGTAACGTTACTGTATAAATTATCTGTATCTTTGATTCAAAATTAAGTCGAATATGTAAATAATCAAATATGAAATATCTAAATTTTTATGCGAGTTGGAAATTTTCATGGTTTCGTTAATTATATTCGATTCATTTATTAAATAATATAAAATAAAGCGCGGTAAAAGAAAATTCGTCGAATATTATTAAAGTTAAATATCAATTTTCAAATATATTTTTCGAACTAAATATCGTCTGATAATACGTGACACGTTAAAAAAGATTTAACATTCAGGTTTTAATCTGATAAAACTTGTTGTCTCGAATAGTTATTTTAATAGGATACTTTGAGATAAAATAATTATACCCGAGCGAACAAAAAGTCATCTGGAAGTGTCAAATTTATCTTAAAAACATATAACGTTATACTTTCGCTACAAGTAACAGAGTTTTAAAATTTATAAAAATTTTTATATTTAATGTCTGGATTTTAAAAAAATTTATCGTTATATTTCAGATATTATTAACATTTTAAATTTTACATACGTTTTAAAAATTTTTCAAAGCGATAATTATTATAAAGTAATAATATCAATGTGGAAAAAGTAGACGAAGCAATAATACTAATAGAAAAATATATTTTTAACAATTTAAAAAACCATGAATTGCGATCGCTTAAAATTATAAAACATTATTTTTTTTGTACAATATTATGAAAATCGCTATTCATAATTATACAAAAAATAATACATTATAATGCTAATAACGGCATATCATTACGGGTAATTTTCTCTTACACAGGGTGAAGGAAAAAGAATAAGCTATTTATGAATTTAATAGATTTAAAACATTATCTACTTACACGCATATTTTTCATCGTGAATACATTATACACGCGTTAAGTGATAGAGAATACAAAGAAAAGAGAGGAGTTTCCTTCCGGTCAGGTGTCAATCATGGTTACCCTGTTATTTCGGATTTAATCATAACTCTTTTGTTTTTTTTTTAGTAATAATATGACAAGGATATTTAGTTCTTGGGCTTTTTCATCTCTTTCATACCTTTTCTCGATTTGATTTCGCATCAGGTGCAATAATAGCAATGATTCAATGTTCTAAGGACAGGGAGACAGAAAGAAAGGGAAAGAGGGAGAGAGAGCGAGAGAGAGAGAGAGAGAGAGAGAAGAACAAAACGCGTGGAGCGTCGACGACGTCGGATCGATTGAAGGAGGAAATAAAAGGCCGACCGTATGTTTGTACCGTTAATTTACGGCTTTGATTCCTCTCGTATAATACGCCGGTGGCGGCGATGTGTCCTGCCTGTCAAGCACCCTGTTGCGAGTGGGGAGGGGTAAGACGAAAGAACTTCAACGTAAGCACGCGCGATTAAAACATTACAAGGGACAACTTTTTCAAGTCAGGAAGCGTCTCGGCTGAATTTCCTAAGTGTTTAGATCCACGGACCTTAATTTACATTCGAAATCAATGGTTTTTTAAATAATAATTTTCGTCTTCGAACCGCGGTTTTTTTCACTTCTTACACCTATCGCGCAGGAAACTCTATTTCTTTAACAATAAAAGTCTTTGTTCGTGTAAAGACTCGAGAAGGATCGATACTTTCGGATGCGCGTACGCGAAGAAACAAAATTGATGGAAGTTCCTTCGGTAATTTAAAAATTTGTCGGAACAATGTAAAAACATATTTCATGCAACTACATATAAATAGCCGATGTATACATAAGTTAAATTGTTTTATTGAGAACGGAACACGAGAAGAGCCATTTAAAATATCAGTCTTAAATCATTTACCTTTTAGTAAACTCGATGTTAATAATCGTCGATATTTATTTCGAGGTTGTGACGTTGGGACGTTGGGACGTTGGGAGGACTTTTAACGGCTGAATAAAGAACCGTCGCGAGCCGCGCGTTTACGAGTACGAGGCTCCTAATTAGCGAGTGGAATTCGCGAGCGGAATTCGCGAGTGGAATTCGCGAGCAGAGTTGGCGCATAGCTCGATATTCGTAAATCGATGAACGACGGAAAGGCACCCTAGGGATCGTCGGTTAGGCGCGAAAGTTGAAAAGTCGGAGGGAGGCGTGAGATGGACAGGCGCCCGTGTGAAATTGAACCGTTAATGCCAACAATATCGTAGGCAGAATCCCAAAGGTACAGCCCGACTGCTCCGCACGCGCTGGACACTGACCCTCCTTAAAGCTGCACCAACGCTTACCTCTGCACTTCCCCCTCCACCGGGACCGAGTGGCGTGTGCGCTCCGAGCGACCAATCAAACCGAGGGTTCGGGGGTTGCGGCTAATATTTTGACAGGAGGGTTGACCGGGGCTTTGTTTCTTGCACCGCCGCAACCGTCACCGCTGCACTGACCGAGGGTCGTTCGCCTTTTTGGGACCGTCGTTAGGATCATCGTTAGCCAATTAAGCTTGAAGAAAAGGAGCTGGAAGTGGAACAGTGGAAAGGCGCGTGCGAGGGACGTGTGAAAATTTCATTTCACAGTGGTTGGACGGGGATAATCGCCTGGAGAGAAAAAAATTAACTGCGCTTTACTTTTTTTACGCTTTCTTTCTCCTTTTTGCCCTTTGCTACGATCGCGGAAAAGTTGAAGGCAGGGAAGCTGTTTGGATTTATTGCACTTGCTGGATATCTTGTTGCATGCGAGCGTTTTTTTATCTTTATTGCGAGGATAAGAAAATAAAAGGAGACGCGGACTTTCGTACCGAGAAAATAAAGGTTGCGTTGAATAGTAAATCTATCATTATGGAATATAAATTATTCGAAAAAAATTCTTATTACGGAATTTTATTCGTTCCGCTAACGATAACAATAGCTTTTTTATTCCAACGGTGTGTAATAGTCAAAATATTTTAAAATTATTTTTAAATTATTGCGCGTTTTGCTATGGTGAATGGCTGATATAAAAATGTAAATATTTTTAATTATCGCGATTCTCGAAGCACGCTTAAACATTTTTTACAGTTCGCGATGGACGCATTATTAATAATAAAACGAATAAACTAATCGTAATAAATCACGACATAATTATGAAATTTTTAAACTATTTTCGCTTCCAATGGCCACTCGATATTCTCTTTAACATTAGTGTAAATAAATTCACCTTCCTTTACTTTGACTATAGCGCGTATGCGTTTATATACGTATACATTTTTAATATTTAAATCAGTTTTATAGAATTTAAAATTTTAATCTTGATTCATTTCCATTGATTTTTGAAAAATAAATACGGTAAATTTAATAAGATATAAATTTGCATTAAACGAGATTGAACGACTTTGACCAATTACAGTTGTAAATTACTAAACGAGTATTTTATTATTTAAAATAAAATAACCTTTTTAGACGTTGTCAATGAACTGAATTATCGATAATTTAAAATCAAACTAAATTTTACAAAAAGTTAAAGAATCGAACATATCGTATTTTTCGAAACAATATTTCACGATTTCAAATCGAGCATAATTATAAAAGTTCCAAAGATTCCTAGTCTCGAGATAATGTTAATCGTAGTACGAATCTCTCGTTTAAAATTTGTTGATTTACTTTTGTTTTTCGTAATTATAAGCCACATTTACATCGAATCGATCGTTCCATTATAGCCATCACAAAAGGTTATTAAATCGAGTCTTTTGACGCAACGTATCCGATATCCTCGTGAAAGTTATTTATAACAAAATATAAATCTTTCCAAAATTTGATCGGGTTAATGGAACGGTGCATAAAACGGTTACAAGTTTAACGCCTCCGTGGAGCGTGCAAAAAGGATAGGGTTATCACGGTATAGGTGAGATCAAGAGCGCGGGTTTCTATTTAAAAATTTTGCAGTCTCGTGCGATGCAGGAAAACCGCGAAAACGAATAATCTCACGAGTCTCGAAGCTTCTCCGGCGCTTCGCATCTCGAGCGCTGACGCGCGTACCTCTGCCATATGCACGTGCGCTCGCGAACAGATAGATAGAGCAAAGCAAGCCACGAGTCTCGTGTACGCGAGCGAGGAAACGAGGGAGAGCTAGAGATAGAGAGCGAGAGAGAGAGAGCGAGAGGGAGAAGCCAATCCAAGAGGCAGCGTAAGCTGGCTCGTTTATGTTGGTAATGAAAATCATTTTTCCATACTTCTAGTCCCTGGCTCCGAGCGAGCGAGTGCACGCATACGTAGGAGTGCTCGTGCACACACACACGACGCGCAGCCACACGCGCCTATACAGAAATGCATACGTGCACACATTCGCGTGCGTTTACGTATCATATATACGTACCGTCCGTGCCAATAAAAAACTCGTAGGCTTCCATAATATCATAGCCACTCGTACAAACGAGACTTTGAGGATGTATCGAAAAAAGGGACACCGAGAAGACAGTGAAGAAGGAATGCGGGGTGGAGCGAGGGGGGGGGGGGGAGGGGGATAGGAGGGAGGGTAGGAGGGAGGATAGGAGGGAGGATAGGAGGGAGGATAGGAGGGAGGGGGAGGAGGGAGTAGTGGAGAGATCTTTGAAAATCATCGAAAAATTCGCAAAGTCGAGCGCGCGTCTGCTGCGCGCTGCTCTCCTCCGGGACCCATAAAGTGTCGGAGTAAATCACTTGGTTTTATGGTGCTGCACGTTTGCCAGCCTTTAGCTGATGAATTCCTTACCCAGGCACACACGGCGCGGGAGAGAGAGAGAGAGAGAGAGAGAGACCGAGAGAAAGAAAGAAAACGAGCGCATAAGGGTACAATGGCTTTAGTTTTATCGGTTGTCTCTTTCTCCTTCTCTCTCTCTCTCTCTCTCTCTCTCTCTCTCTCGGCAGCGCCGCCTTTTTCATCGTCTGTCTTTTCGAAACCCTTGGCGAGCTTGAGCGCAGAGCCAAGAGGTTCGGCTCGCGCTCGCTCGCGCTGCCGTCTGTCGTGAGAAAGAACACGCCTTTGCTATCCCGAAAAATTGATTTTATACTTTTTTACACGGCGAGAGGCTTGTACCTTTGCCAAACAAACGTGAGCGCGGGGCTCTTGGCGTTTCGCGAAATAATAATTATTTTCACCGTAAATCAATCATACGGGCTTTTAAAAGCTAATTCCTCGAGTTGCTCTCTTTTGCCAGGATCGCGCAAAAGGTATACGTATGTGCGCGCAAGGGGTCTCGCTTTTATTGGTTTTTACCTACATATACGGGCTTAATTTATAACTTTTGTGGTTTCGAGACGGGGCTTTTTCACTTTGTTACCGGGGAAAATTAAAGGTGCGCGATGGAGCGATTTCATCGGGGATCCTGGCTCGATGCCGAATCGACCCCGAATCGATCCCGAATCGATCCCGAATCGATCCCGAATCGATCCCGAATCGATCCTTCGATGTTATCCGTACGGAAAACTGAATTCTACCCAGCGGTGGAAAATCGCGTACCCGATCAACGATCGACGCCCCCACCAAACTCGAACGGTGAACGAACCCGCCAAAATCAAGACGTATCGTATTCTCTTTGTTATTTTTCGTTCGCTCCGGAGTAGCTAAATCGACAGAACTGTTATTTCGGTTATCGATCGTTGCCTCGATGTCTGGATCCAACGAAACAATTACGTAAACTTCGCTGCACCGCGTCGCGAAAAAAGGAGAGGGATCGGAAATATAACAACTATCGCGGAATAAGCGAATATTTTTATGCGAAGGAAACGCGTTTAAACTTCTTATCGCGTAATCTCGAGAAACCGCCCATCGACTAGAATCTTTATAATTTTCCGTCGACCGATCCCTTTAACGACTGGTCTAGGCAACTTTCCTCTTCGCGTATCACAGTGACTTATATCTCGGAAGAGGAAAAAACGAAAGAAAAAAAGAAACAAATAAGAGACGAACGAGAAAAAACAAAGAGAAAAAACAAAGAGAAAAAACATCCGTAACGATTACACGGAGAGGATAATTAATGACTTATCTTGTACGTTACGAATCGAAAAAGATAAGCACAGGCGTGATTATTTAAGCAATCGAGTCGAAGTTAGTAACAGAAGCGGTCGATTAATCAATCAACGAAGCTTCCCTCCGTACTCGGGCCTTCCGATCTTCGAAAGAAGCGGGATAAATATTAGGCGCGTCTGAGGGCGACAGCCACCCGCTACTTATACCCGACGAAAATCGTAGACGCGCCCCGGGAGGTAACGCGAGGCACTCGAGTGTTAGGTCGGGAAAACTTGGCTCGCGTCTGTTTTGCCGCGGAAAATTATAATAATCCGATGATACGTAACTGTTGCGGCCAGAGTCGAGGTGGAGGCTTCCGCTCATTTGAATATCTGTATAATCGGAACGCCGTTAGGGCGGAACCAGAAAACACGGTCTCTGCCCTCGACACGTCCGCCCGCTTAGCCCAGTAGCTCCGTAACGCCGTAACGCCGTAACGCCGTCGCGACGCTCGCCGTCGTCTAATAAGGGCAAAAACCGAAACTACTTCGCGCACCTTAACTCCCGTGGTATTTTCGTGCGCGGGAGTCAAGCCCGTATTTTCTTTTTGCGAGCGACCCAACCAGCGACCCAACCAGCGACCCAACCAGCGACCCAACCAGCGCCAACTCGATGTGTAACTTAACGCTTCTTACATCTCGTTTGCATAATTTCCCTTTTGCGGCCACTCGAGACTCCAATTTTCTCCGCTGCTTTCGTCTATTCCATCTATTCGGTCTATTCGGTGCCGATCATTTCGCTCCGGTTCTTTCGCCTACGCTCCTTAAATACCGTTCTTTATTCACTTTTCGCTAACTTTCTGATTAATAGCTTCTCTATTAGATATTTATTCTCGTTTTTTGAGAAATTTTTTCCTCCCGTGACTCGTTACCATTTTTTATTATGTTGTTAAGAGAGTAGTAATTTAATATTCTCCTTGAAACTTGATATTTTTTATTTTTAGATTATTCTTACATAAACTCAGCGCGATTTTTTACTATATTTGAGGCGTTGAGAATGTGCCACTTTAACAACTTAATTGTGTAATGTTTTCTCGTTAACGACATCGGTAGAAATGTTGCAACGTTTGTTTCGAGCAAATATCCGTAGAACTAAGTCAATATGTTCCTTTTGTGGCTAAAGTTACTTTTAATTCCGAAAACACTTGGCGCACTCTTTTTGGAAAAAGAAATAATCAATTTTAAATTACTCTAAATTTTAATACGTTCGAAAATAGAGAATTTTATCGATTGTTACGAGCGTTTCGAGCCGATGTCATAAATTTAATAATTTTTAATACTCGTGCACCGCCTTAGCCTTAATTTAATCATTAAGATCCGACATATACGTATACGTAGAGTTTGTCGATCGCGTTGTTCCTTTGAATGCTCCGGTAAACAAAGAGCCCTAACGAAAAACGAATGTCTCGAAAGTTTGATTTAAGCGAAAACAAAAGATAACGAACGTCGCTTTCGTATTTAATTCGCTAGTTAAAAAAAACAACGTTCCCGGAAAACGTTCCCCGTTGCATCAGTTTACCTTTGAAAATTTGAGGCTCTCTTCCGATTCCAGCGACACATTTTCCAGGCCAACCGTAAAAAGTTCAAAGTGAAAAGGCGTAAAAAATCGCATTTCGCGTACACGAGAGGGGTGGAGTTGCCCTCTCGAGCGGACGGAGGAACGCCTCTTTTCCCTTATCGCTCGGGGGCGCATATTTTGACACGAGCGCGCAAACGCGGGTTACTCGATCGTAGGCGTCGCACGGGATTCGCGGGATCCCGGCGAATTCCAACGAGCCTCGACGCTTCCGGCGAGGGGCCGGCATTTCGCGTTTTTGCGGGCCTCGTCTGCGCATGCCCGGGGCACGGCGCGCAATCTGATAAGGCGGCCAATACGGATGTACCTCGGTGTATCCTATCCTCGATGCGAACTCCTATCCGTTTTACGAACCCTTTGCCTTTCTTTGCGTCCGACTACCGTGGCGCTCTATTTCTTTTCGTTACAGTGAGTTTACCCATTTATCAAACGTACCGAAAGTCGCGGTGAAAGCAGTGAAAGTTTTTTACAAATTTTTCTTTTTTCCAAACTTTTATAATAATTATCCGGAGGGTACAAGGAAAGCTCGATGAAGTATTGAATTTTGATGGTCGGTATTTACATGTCTTATTTTTATAAAGATCGAAGAAATCGTTGCTCGTAAATAAATTGTAGATTAGGTTATAAAGTAATGGAATGTATCGAATTCATAGTAGACCTTTTACTTCTGTATTATCTTTTATTACGCGTTTATCTTATTTCATACATTATGGTAGAACGTAAGTATCAGTTATTTTACTGCTTAAAAACTTTTGTGCTGCTAGTATTATTGGTAATACGTAAGCATTTAGATATCGATCACTAGTATAAAATTATTGGTAACAGGGAGCTAATAATGTACCATTAACCGTTCGGATATTTATCATTAAAAATTCATTAATCTTGTTTTTGCTTATTTTATAACTATAAAACTGCTTGAAATATAGTTTAAAGTCATTAAAACACAAGGAATTCTACACAAATATTTGTTACAGGGAGTGAAAAACGTCTTGAAAAATGTACAATTATTTACGAATTCTCATGGAAGGTAGGAGAAAAAGTAAATTATCTAAGCTTTCTATATCGTTAATTAATGCTCCAGTTACAAATCTTTGCGGTTAAACGAGAAAAAGGAACAAGAAACATAATATAACAAAATATAAAAATGAGCAATTGACCGGAATGCAAATTAATGACAAGTACAATCAGTGGCAGTGATTGCTTTGAAAAACAGCATTCCAGAATTCGAAAATTCCGAACGTAACCCGCGGATAAGAGTCTGGGCATTCCACCGCGAACGCGATAAAGACGAGTTCTCGCACCGTAAGACCCGAACGTTTCTTGGATTGCGTAAATATTCGAAATCGCGGTGAATAACGCATCGATAACGCGAGCTCGAGTTATCGGGAGTTATCGGCCGCTCGGATCGGAGTACGCGGTAGGCGATTCGTGGGAGGGGGAGTTCGACCCCCTCCGAACAGAAGCGGTACATCTCCGTGAGTATGACGTCACGTACGAGACCGGATGCCGAGCGAACGTGTCGCACGCAGCTCGAGCCTCCGCGGAATAACAACGGATGAAAAGGAGCCGAGTTGCTCGAGTGCGTTACCTTCCCTCCCCCCCGACCCCCCGATCCCCCGATCCCCCGACCCCCCGACCGCCGACACCTCGACCCCCCGACCCCACCGATCCCCCCGATCACGAGGTGCGTCCGATGCCAGCCAACCTTCTCGTCGTACGAGCCGACGAGTCGCTGCTTATCGGCGGATGCATCCCTTTCGTTATCGTTGAGCTACTTTTTTATTTCAGTGACGCAATCGACAAGCTTGATGGATCGCTTCGACGGATTTTGAACAAAGGCTGAACAATTGCTTTTCGATACTTTTCCTCGTACTTTCTCCTACAAACAATGCTTCTGTCGTAAATTATGCTTTGTATGTATAAATTTGTATGTATAAATCGGTCGAAAGCCTATCTAGTAACGCTATTTTAAAATTTCGAAGAAATAAAATTCGAGGTAAAACAATTCTACAGAATGGTATACATAACAGTTCAGAACCGTTTGCGATCTTTTTCCGTGATACTTATAAAAGTCGTGATCATTTGTAAAATAAAATATTTTGGCATAGTTTGGTCGACATAGTTTGGTTAAACCTCGCGCGGTAAATTTGTATTTTGTAATGGAAGGATGAGTCCGAGAGAACAAAAACTGCGTTAGAACTTATAGGTATGCCGAAGTTTTTTATTCAAAAGCTCGAAATACCGATATCGTAAAAAGCGTATCGCTATCGGAGTCCCGCGACAGCTCGGGAGAAACATTCCACTTCTTGTCTCGAGCTGCGGGATAGTTTCTCTTGATTCTATGCATCGAGGCATCATCCTCTTGCCATTTTGAAATCCTGCTGCGGTTTGAAACGCGATCGGCCTGAGAGTGTCGCATCGTACGCGCATATATTTTTGCGCACGCGTGCATTATAGAATCGGAGGAGGATGAACCGATTCTCGGAAGGAATATCGAGAGGTAATTAATTGTTCCACTGGATGGGCGTAGCGTATCTTCGGATTCTTCCTGTCTTTTTCTTCGATGACATTTTCTTCCAAGATCCTCCGATACTACTTCGCGTTAGAATATGGAAATACCGATTCTTATCTAAATTTCTTATCTAAACAGTCTTGTATCTTACAATTTTTAAGAGTCGATTCCTCCCTTTCGAGGCAGAGTTAATTCGAGAAGAGTTAATCCGCGTAGCGGACGAGTGATTTGCGATTTCGATTGAGTTACCTTACCTTCGTAATTATAATCGATGTATGGAATAAACAACAAAGAATAAAATATGATACGCTAAAATAGTCTTTCGATGATTATAATAGCGTGAATCTTACGTATTATTAACAATGGAAAAAATTGAAGGAAGACTCGACAAAAAGTTGGCACGTGTTTTTACTTAACCAACAGTCAAACTTGGAACCTTCCGTTTTCGCAACGGATATTCTTCCAATGGAACTACCGATGCCTATGCGTTTCTTTCTTCGAGTCTTCCTCATATTATATTCGTAATGCGAAACGCGATACTTTGCGCTACGTCACATATATGACACAGGGTTTTACAATTTCTAATTGTAAGTATTTGTAGCTAAAATTTAAATTCGATTTATCGAAGCTTTCACTCCAGCGGAGTTAATTAATTTTTTAAAGAGATTGTTTATATATAGAAATTTGATTTAAAAATTAACGCGTCACAACGACACCGATGGAATAATAAATATTTTAATTTTTAACAACGCTACGCATTTGAATATCCAAATGTAAAATAATATTTTTTAATAAAGTAAATAGGAAAAAAAAAATTCTCAGATAAAAATTGTACCGTTTGACAGTGGAAAATCTTGTTTATCGACACTTATATCGATATAATTGATATACGACTCGTGGCATTCTTTAGTTTTTATTCGCGAACAATCTTCTATTACTTTTAAAAGGAACATTTAGTACGTTAAATAGAAATTCCATCGGAATTTACAATCTCCTTAACGCAAGCCTTAAATATAATCGTGTACCGCTTTCAAAATATAGCATGCAGAAACCGATTAAAAGAAGTTAACTATTTAAGGGAAACAGTAGAGTTTATTAGTTCTCTGTTACATCTGTGCACTCGCAGCAACAATAAAAAAAATAATAATATAATAATATAATAATAATAAGAATAATGACGAAGATGATAAAAATAATAATTCAATTTATGCAGACCACACACAAAGTTTGACATAGTTTTTTAATGTCGTCCAATTGTTTTCACTTTATTTCACTTTGTGAAAGTCAGACCTATAACGTAATAAATTTACGCAGCGACCGCGAGAGTCCCGTTCAATTGAACCGAATTAAAGCTTCGTCTGGGAAGACCGAGAAAGAGTCTGATTCTGAATTCTGTGTCGCGAGTGCTCGTTAAAAAAAAATTCGGCATCGTCGCAACGCACGTTTGGCGATAGTTTCACGTATAAAGTTTTATCCGCTGAATGCTTGAGTGTTGCGGGAGAACGATTGACATTTTATGCCGGAAGTTCGTCGCTCGTTTAACGACGTGTAGGAATGGGAGAAAATATACGCGTTTCCGCTCGTAGAATGGAGACACGAGGAAAAGGAAACGTCACGTTTAAAGATCTCCGTGCACCGCTCGAGAGGATAAGTGGTTATAATATACAATAAAGGAGCGCGTTATATTGTCAATTTTCACGAGCCATTAATATGCCACTGAGATACTCGCGCCTTTCCACAGTCCGCGTCCGCTTTAACTTCACGGGGATCGTTCGACTCGTCTTTTTCTTTACGCGGTTTTGAAAACTGGATGGCAATGCGCTCGGGTTCGCGGTACCCGATCAACATTTTAAACGAATTCTTGCGAAAGGATTTAGAAAGAACAAATGTACAAATTTAAGTTTGTACGCAACCGTTAACGTTTTTATTAATCGAATAAATTTTCCTCGGAATTTTCTCCTGCTATTTGATAGTCGTTATTTCAGAGAAGAGCCCACTAAACTCTTAATAAACACTAAATAATAAAATCTTTATCCAATTTAATTCGATAATCGCGCTCGTTCATTTCAGCAAAAACGAATAAATCCTCGGGTGTCAACGACCGCGGTCTTTCCAACGTATGCATATTTGGTTCAAGGGCAAGTATCCTATTGCTCCAAATACCCGAGCTGCAACACGTATCGATATCCATTTCGCGATCGCGATATTTCTCTCTCTCTCTCTCTCTCTCTCTCTCTCTCTCTCTCTCTCCTTCTTTCTTGTAGATCGTGCAAGCAACAAGAAAGAGCCGATCGAGCCGATCGAGCCGATCGAGCCGTCGATCGATATCGGTATCTAGACTTTTTACAATATAATGTATCATTTTTATAAAAGTAAAGAATTTCATAAAAATAATTTACATTCACATATTTACCGCAAAAATCGTCTTATCGTGATTTAAAAACACGGTAACAATACACATTTCATAAAAGGTTCGTATCCGTATTTTCCATCGAGACTCGGGTACAATGAATTGTAGTCATAATTAAAAATTCTTGAAATAAAATAAAGCGAACGTTACATTTTCGTAATTAGATACAAATTTCATTTTTATAAAATTTTTTATACCGCATAATATGGTTCGATCGAATAACTGATTTTAAGATTTTATTACTGGTTAATCGTAATATTATTTCATAAAAAAAATTTTTTTTAAACGCGCGTTTTAATTTAAAATAGCAACGTTGTAACAAAAATTCTTCTTTGAATCATTTAATGGTTTGTATCGTTTAACGATTACAAAAATTGTATATTTTGATGAATCCATTATTTTTGAAAGTCGAGAAAACGTTAGATATATATTCCATAAAAAAATACGCGTCGCGAAACCAATAATTTTATTTTGATTCCAAATAGCTTGATACGATAGATTGCGTTTCTTTAAATTAGTCGATCAGACGGGATAAGAAAAAAAGCAAATAAAGGAACAATTTGATAAACAAGGTCATACTTTTTAATTTCAACGTAAAAAATGAGCAAACTAAACAGACGAATGGAACATTGGTTAAGGAAAGATTACTCTGTCAATCCGGCTACAAATTGTTCGGAGCGTATCGTAATAAACAAAAAAGCAGATTGAAATTATCGGTCCATTCGGATCGAACTCGCAGCCTCTAGTTCTTCCTCGGATGTTCACGGTTGTGCGGAGTCGAGTCACGATAGCTTCGGAAAACAGCATCGCGAACGAAGGAGTAAAGGAGAGGAGAGAGAGCGAGAAGAGGAAAGAACTCCGCGGCGCCCTAAGCAAATTGTCGGATCGCGAAGCTCGAGCCGCTCGCGTTCGCTCTTTATGGGCTTCTATTACCCGGCTCTTCTAAATAGAGACAATGGAGACTAATAATTAATACCTCGACATCTCTCTCTCCCTCTCTCGTTCTCTTATATTCTCTGGCGATGCCGCGATAACCTCGCGCCGGCCATTGGCGGTCGTGCTTTGATCTATTGACGTCAAAATCAGCTTTTGCGGCTTCCCTTCTCTCGCTCTCCACGGAATTTATGAACGCGGATTTCCTATATCCAAGTAGGAGGAGATCCTCGTGAGAATGATATTCATTTGCGGTTAATTGTGTTTTTAAATGTAATTAACGAAGAATTCGTCTGGTAGTTACGATGATACGCGAATGGTATAAAAAAATTTCAAGAGTTTTTTCACTTTTTTATTTCTACGTTCTTCATCACTAGCGAAGGATATTCCGATCTCTTTCATTTTTACAAAATAATGCTTATAAATTATCGTTATTATTTTTATTATATAAATCGCAACAAAAGGCGATATATACATTTAGCGCTAGAAACTATCTCTGGTAACAGTTTTTATTAAACTTGTATCGCATTTTACGAGTATAATTTAAAGTACTGCTAAAGCTGAGGAAATGAATTAATCACGTTTGAAGGCTGATTAAAGAATTTGTTTCAATGTAAGAAAGTTACTTAGTATTTATTTTAAAAAGACTGTTATCAAAGTTAACTATTTTTAATATTTAATTGATACTAATGAAAATTAATGAATCTTATAGAAGCTATCTAATAAATAATGAATTAACTTAATAAATGATAATCTTTTGAGCAGTTAATATTTTTTAATGCAAACTGAAAGTCATATCGGAACGTAATCAATATTTCTTAGCGAAGAATTTAGATTAAAATTGAATACACTTTTAATTAATTTAATTATTGTGATATTTATTTCATTTAAATTAATTAAGTACACATATGAAAATTGTTCGAAAGTAAACTCGAGAAGAGATTATCACGATGTTATTATAGTTTAATTCTTAAATAAAATTTATTTGATTAATATCATAATTATCAGCTTATACTTTCGTCAGTTTCGATACCGTTCAAAAATTATAAAATTTTTCGATTACGTCTGATATAAAAAACAAAAAAAATAAATACAAGTAAATATTATCATCGGAGATATAATATTGAATTAAAATTTTACTCGTAAAGAAATTTTTAAGTAAGAAAGGTAAAATATTTATTACGCGACATTGATCATTTAATCTTAAAGTAAATTTTATCTATGTTAAACGAGAAATAATCTCGAGGAACAAAGATGAAAAAATGAAATTTGAATACGATACCATTAAGTACACGACGTAACAATTTGTAAACCGCTTATTTTGTTCGATATTACCTGGACTTCCGCGAAAATAATCTCACCGAATGATTCGAAAACTCGAAAATGTCTTGAAATCTTGTCTTTCGATAAAACCCTGTAATTCCGCGTGTATATTCAAGTTGTAAGCAATTTCAACGCGAGAAAACACGTTCAGAGCGCGGGCGCAAAGGACAAAAAGTAAAAAAAGAAAAAAAAGAAAAAATAAAAAAGAAAGGTGGAAAGGAAGAAGTCGCGAGGTAACCAGTTGATAGGTTGGTTAATTAACTTATATGCACATTCGAGTAAATTGTGAAAATACGGGTTGTATCTATCGTCTGGAATCACCGGTTATCGATCACGGAAACTGCGCGGCTTCTCCTAGTGACTCTGGATAAGAACTTTGAGCTATCGTTTTACTCCGTTTTTGCGTAAACGAACGAAGGTCTTAATCGCCGCATCTGACTAAAAGAGGAATTAATGGCTTATAGTTTTGCGCATAAAAACTAAATTTTTGTCTAGCAATTTCAAGATTTATATTTAGCGTAGTATTATTTATTACAACGTTTCTACTTTTATGATATTGTAATTAAAAGTAAATGCAAAATACCAATATAATATATCTATTATTATAACAAAATACTAAAGTTTTACGATACAAAATCAACAAATTTCATTTACGCGTACGTATTTATAAACAAATCGTAAAATAATTATAAGTGAACGGTGCGATTGAAAAATCAAAGCCTATAATTAACGAAAAATGATTACATTCGGAAATATAATATTTGAGAACAACGATATTTATTCGAATTACGGATTTATTCAACTTACGGATGCAATAAAATATAAAGATCGCTACAAACTTTTCCAAGTTACTTCCTAGCTGTTCGTAAAAAAATTGAAAATTCTTCCACTTCTTGCGAACTAATAGCTAATAATGCGTGACATCGTTAAAGTTACACACTCATACACTTGAATCCTGCATAATACGGGCTGTCTCCGTAATCTTGGATCTTTTGGCTATCGATCACGACACTTATTTGAAGAATGCGCACAAATTGGACAAATCTCTTCGGTATATCATCGACTTACGGTAGAACTCGTCAGCAAACAAATCCCTTCGGATGACTTTTTGTAAAAACAACGCGGAGACTGTATATGGATTTATCACGAGTCTGGACACGAGCTCGGGAGTCTGGAAAAGCAGTGCGCGTGTGGTTAACCGTTCATTTGGCTTCTCGCGAAGCCGATTTGGCTACGCATACTTTTTCAAGAAGTAACCACGATGTAAGTTTTTTTTATTTTGTTTCTTTTTTTTGAAGGAGTGATTTGAAATGGTTTTACAAATGGTCTACTCTTTAATGGGGGAACGCGTGCGAGGAATAAACGTTGGAGTATCGCTACTTAAACGAAGTAAGAAGGCGAAACTTGACGCGTACGAAACTTTTCGAATACCGATATTCGGTGGAAGTAAATCATTTATAATTCATTGTTTTTACGTATTTTACGTATTTTACGTATTTCGAACGAGCCTAGAGTTAAGAGAAACATTTAATTACCTTTACTTACAATTTTTATTACCACTACTATTTCACGTAGTCTTCATATTTATTTAAATTATTTTTTTTTTTCGGTATTTTATTTATTTTATTTATCTGTATTCAAAGGCAGACATTATCTAATATTGGTATACTTTTTAAGTTTTTTGCTTTCTGTTTCCTCCGTAAGAGTTAACCCGAAGAAACCAAAGAACTGCACTGTTTTCTTTGTCTCCCTTTTCGTTTCTCTTCTTCTTGCGGTCTATCATACGTATGGTTTTTTTTCTTCCTTTATCTCTTTTTATTCTTCTATCTTTTGAATACTCGCACTCATCCGTAATGGGTGAAAAAGCGGCTTTTCTCTTCTTTTTACGCAACCAAGATGTACGTATTTTTTTTTATAAATTTCGTAATTCCGATTAAATTATAATTGGATTTACGCAAATTATCATATATTTCTTTTAAATTGATTAATACATATTTCAATATTCTTTAAAAAATTTTGTATGAAATAAATCCGATGAATTTTATACATTCTTATTTTCGAACAAATAATATTTCATTAAATATAATATTTTGAGAATAATAACACGTATAATTATTAAAAGATCTTTCTTGTTCCTAACAGTTGAGTCTGTTTTCGGTATTTATTAGGTAAAAAGTAACGATTTTTCAAGATAAAATTCTAAATTTTTGAAATACCTTTATATTGTTCGCGTAATTGTATAAATAAATTATCCGTTTCTATTTCGGATGGTATGCGTAGCTTTGTTGTCAAATCGTCGGTACACTCGATTTCGCTTTCATCAGGAACAAAACCCTGTGCTGTCTTAATAGTCCATCATATTTACAACACTCTTAAAAAAAGTAAATTATGCTGACAGTTATCGTAAAAGTCTAGTCGAAAAAATTTATTGGTTAATAATCTTGACGGTAGTCGATAATAGAGAAGATAAACAGAAACAAAGTTATGTTGTAAGTTACAACAACATCGCAACATCGCAACATCATTTTTAGTTTTTGCGAGCGACGATGTCGTCGAGTGAAAAAAATTTGTTGGAACTTTCAAATCGGGTAACGCTTAATGCATACATATTTGTTCTTTATTTCATTCGATATAAGTTTTCACTCGAATCTTCCCAAGTTAACTATCAAACGTAAGAATTATTTTTAGCTGTGCGTATAATCGAAAAATCATCTTACTCTGGAATTTTACAGTACATAAATTCAACATCAGGAATCTCGAGAGAAACGAGGTCATTTTTTATTCAACACAATAAAAACAATAATTTTAATCAACCAGCTATTTTAAGATTTTATCTATATTTTCTTGCAAGTATAACAGATAAGCCTGATCGGTTAATATCCGCATGGAGCTAATCAGCATCCAGAATCCATAAATACGTACGAATATCGTATAAAAACGGCTTTTCCTTTAGCATCGGCTGCCCCTGAACAATATTTACGAGACACTATTTCAGCAAATTCAGGAGTAAAGAAAGCAAATGAAATCGTAAATCGCTCGTTTTATAAACATTAATTCGCCTTAATCGACGTTTTCTCGGCGTCATTTCGAACTTACGCTCGATTCCTCCTTTCAACCTCTTTCATCTACACACGTATCTCCGGCATTCTTCGTCTCCCCGTCCTGCTCTCGTTTTTCTTCTCCAGCAGCCACGAGAAGGCAAGACTGGACTCGGATCTCGGATCGGACTCCGCGCACACGTACCGGCACCCACACACGCGCATGCAAACGTAAATCAGCAGCCAGCTTGTGCGCACGCGCGCACTGCAGCATTCTAGTCCGCGATCTTATGTATTCAATTTTTGCCCGCTCGCGATCTCGGCGCCGGATTGTAACCCGGTTTCGCGGAAGCCTTTCTTAATGGGTAGATGGTAAGGGAGGGACGGAGAGAGAGAGAGAGAGAGTGAGAAAGTGAGAAAGAGATGAAAAATGCGACACTTTCGATTGTTTAGTTGTTGCCTGTGTTTTGCGAGAGAGCAACAACTGCGTTCTTACATTTATTGTGTGCTTGTGTATCGATATGGAAAAACAAATGAGAAAATGTCTTAGTTAGAGAGACGAGATTGTTCCGAAGGCTATAATTTATTAGTTTGGTTAAATGCGGGGCATTCAGTTTAGGTGCGTTGATTGGATTTATAGTCTGTAGTGCATTGCAGACTGGGCTTAGAAATTGCGAGTAACGACGGTCGGCTTTTGCCATTTTAAATCGTGCATTTTTTAATGGAACTTGGGTTACAGTGACAAGCTTATTTAAAAATTGTCCAATTTAATATTCCATCCGATGTATGTATATGTATATATATTTTAACTATAATTTTTTATTTTTAACGCATTTTTTATCGCTAAAAAATTTAACATTAAAGTAATTATAAAATTCAATCGGTTGTAATTAAATACATATAATAAGACAGTATGTTTTACCGTTCGTAATAATTTAAAATATGTATAGTGATTAAGATAAAATTTTTATTATGATTTATTACGATATTTTCTGTTTTATTTATGATTTTGAAATTCATAAGCACGCGTCTGTGTGTGTTTGTGTGTGTTTGTGAGTGCGCGCGTGCGTGTATTCAGTTTTATATTTAATAATAGTCGAAAATAGTTAACCGGTAATAACGAAGAATACGAGAAGAAAATTTTTAATGTACGGGTACAGTACGATAGAAATAAAATAAATAAAATATTAATATTAAATATTTTTCAAATAATTAAAAGCAAAAACGAATGAAAATAGATTAAATTTCACGATAAAGATCTTACGTAAAAATCTAACGTAAACGTATAATTTTTTATTTTTTTAATTATTTCTTTTATCAATGGATAGTATATAACTCTATATAATTACTCTTAATACATTGAAAATGACCTCAAAATAATTATAAAAGAAAAATAAATCTTCTTTATTGAGGAAGCGATAGATGAGGTTTTCTATTATACAGTAACGTATTGATAGTACCCATTTTAAAGCAACAATACAAAAGTTATAGTTATAAATCATTCCGATAAAGTGTTTATTAGCAGTGTTTATACCCGAGTATTAAATTGTTCGCTTTATCAATACTTATATAAGCGATCGGAAGAATTTTGTAGAACCTTATAAAATTAATTTTCATATCGCTGTAGGAAAAAGTGGAACGAGAATCATTCCAGTGCACATTTGTATACGTTGAAGAGAGAAAAAAAGGATACAAGAGGGAGAAGAAAAAAGAAGAACGGCTCGAACTCGATCGCACACGAAGGGTCTTTGAATTACAAATGGTTGGCAATGGTGACACCACAAGCTCACTCGCATTTGTTATGAATTTTGGTAGCCAATAAAAATGAAATTCATGAATATTAAGAAAGAAATTTACACGTATTAAAGTCTTATACGCTCTTGTAAAGCGAATCGAGAAATTAATTTTGTCGATACAGTTAATTACTACCGTTGATCGCTTACATTTGCTCACCACTCCTAGTATATGGAAAATGCCAAGCGAAATAAATCGAAGGGACGCGGTATCAATGAGTTAATTCTTGCGATGATAAAGCCTGACAATCTGTAACAGACTCGCATGTATCGTTTAAATCTTTCTCGTGTAGCGCGTGGCACAGTTGTTAAAGGTATACAATGACGAATTCACATGGATGCTGCCTCCACCAACACAGAGATACTAGGAACTTCCATAAATCGGCTTTTCTGTCTCGCTGAGTCGTAAAAGCTAAAGATTTTTAAAATCTTGAGGTTCAAACCTTTTTTTATTTTCTCTTTCTTCTTCCCTCGAAATACAAGCCTTTCTCTTCTCGCCGTACAATAGAGCCAATGTTCTCCCTCCTGTTTTGAAGAAAATTTTATTTACTTCCTTTTATTGTTGGTTCGTTAACGTTGAATTTTCTTTAAACTGTTTGTTGAATAAAAAAAAATACATCTTTTTCTGTTAAGGACTGTACGAACCGTAATTCGATTGCATGTTAGCCGAACAAACGGAGAAAACAAATAAGAAAATATTCTTAATCTTCGTGACTTAACAGATATTCAATTGCAATTAAGGTAGAAATAGCTTCTTTCTTCGGCATAAGTACTTTCGATTCAAAAATTATTTATAAAAATTCATAAATTAGTCCATCCACTTAAATAATAACGCGTACATAAAAATTTTTATAAAAAAATAAAAACGGTATTTACTTTTTATGTCAATCGGTTATTTCGTCGAATGAATGTACAATATGTAATTTAAATACACAATGAACATTAATGAAACGTGAAAATTGAAAGATTGAGAAATGTTAAATTTGTAATTTTCAGTATTGTAAACAATCACTATTATCAGTTGTATAATAAATATTGACTTTTTCTAATAGGGCATTCAAAAATGAGTCGACAATGAGCAATAGAAAGTTTAAGTATTTAAATGTTTTCCGTTGTGTAACAAATTTAAACAAGATTCCTAATTCCCATAGTAAAGGGAAGTCGGCAGTATAATATCACCGTGAGTTATTGTTTAAAATGAAATATACACATTTAAATTTTTTAATTAAAAAATCCGAGATACGTTTTTCAATTTTTTTGAATTACTTTCGATGTTTTCATTTCTAGTCCATTAAAAACGAAATTTCAAGCTATTTTCCGTATATACAAATATGTCTTCGTTAAAACTAGTATTTAACTACTTATCTTAACACAAGACTTATCCGAACCTAGATCAATGTTTACCATAATTTTTTATAAGACTGGAGGACACTGTTGTTTTTTATGTGTAGGTCATGGTAACGGTGTATCGCATATTCAACCTATTTGATGTTTTGCATACAAAAACACATTACCAAAATGATACAACATATTTGTAATATATTCGTGTATATTCAAAACGTAAACGGTTCTTACATTTTATATTTTGTAATACAAAAATTATCAACGAGATATTAAAAATATTTTAAAACGTCGTTAATTACTCATCGAACAATTGCCAAGCGTTGCAGATATATAATCTCAACGTAAAAATATTAGAAACGAATTTATTTTTCAAATGTACATACTTTTCGAAAGTATAATTTTTATAGTTGATTTTCAAGTCGATAATCAAAGAATTTAAATGCGTTTATTATCGACAATTTATTATATATCTGAAAGTTAGATAACGCGCTTTAAGACGTTTTTAACCTTTTTTAATTAATTCGATTTTTAATCAATACAATCGATTAGGTTAATGTATTTTTCTTTTAAATTACCAATGAAATTTATAACGAGATACTATGTTTTATTAAAGCTTACAGAATAATTCGAAGATCGCGGAATAATTTTCTTACAGCTTAAGACTGAAATTGTATCTTGCGGAATTTTGAGTCAAGGAAATATTGGATCTAGACTTTTGTAGAGGAATCACAGTAAAGAAAATGAAAACTACAATCAAGGGCAGAACTTTATCGCACTTGCACTAAAAAAAGCAAACATTTTCTTGGGACACATCGCGCGGACTTGAATTTATTTACCCGAGGCGTATATCACGTATATCACACGGAATCTTGGATTTTCTCACGAGTTCTGGGAAATAATCAGAATCAGCCTACGCTCCGTTCGTTTGGCCTCGCGATATGGAATTGTTCCGTATATAAGTACGAAAACTTACGAGGTTGGCGATTCGCTCTGCGGTTATTAATCGCCGCCAGATTAAGAGGGAGCTCCCCAATACCGGTTTCCAAGAGAATCCCAGCTTCGCGCGTCCGCGCATTCGTATGTTTATAGACGCGGGTGCGCATTTAAGCGTGTGTGAGTGCGCGTGCGTGAGTAAGCGAACGCGTGTGCGTCAGTTGAAATCTTGAAAGAGACCGTGATTTCGTCTCGGTGTGAAAGCGAAATATTTCGTGGAGGTGTTCGGCTGTGTTTCCTTTTTCGCAAGGTGTAATAAATGTAATGCAAACGCGCGAGTATCGGTGACGTCTCGGCGCCGTTCCTCGAACTACCCATTGTCGTTTATTCCTAATATCGAGAATTATTCCCCTTCGCTTTCTTTCATCTAAAACCGATGCTAATTAAAGGGAGCATTTGTTTCCGTTTCTTTCCGTTTGTTTCTTTAATGTTTTTCTGATGATAAATTATCTCCGAAGGTTGTAATTGTTCCAATGCAGATACGATTCGAATAAAAAGTTCAGACAAGTTTTACTTTTTTGTCGTTACGGAGTAGTAATATTAAACTAAAAGTTTTCGTATTTAAGTACCGTTTCCAATCGATGAAATTATGCGATATATTTTAATTTTAGTGTTACAAAATAATAATTTTATTTACTTTTATCGCTTCGAAAATAATTTTAAAAAATTAAAAAATTGGTTTTTTCAATGAATACCATGTTACATTTATTTAGAGTAATAAAAATAAAATTGAATGCTCTGGAAAGTACAAAATAAATATTTTACAAAGCAAAGGTACGTTCAATTTTATTTTAATTTGCTCTTTCGAGTTGCATACGTTTATACGTTTAAAAAGTTGAGTCAATTTGAGTAATAATCTGGATATTCGAAAAGAGCTCGATGTAATTCTTTACGAAGGTTGTACGAAAAAATACGTGTATTTTAATTTAAAATAAAAATTAAATTTGTAAAATGCTCTCTGTAATATTGTAATCGAATAAAAAAATTAAATGTTAATTTCCTTTAGTGAAATTATATCTCATAAACCATAATTTATAATGTTAATTTGATACGAATTTCATTGAAATGGGTTCTTCAGAATTTCTCAGCAACGTTTCCCTTGATTACAAAATAAAACTGTATTAACCTGTACACAAAATTAATAAACTAAATATTAAGCTTCGTCGAATAAATAGCGTAATAATCGCGACTGTCTTTCGACGCGTGAAGCTAGTCGCTCGGATTTCGCAGCATCCCAAAGACGAAAAAGTACGATCGTCGAAAAAAAAAGACTCGTTCGAAAAGGCAACGCAAAATAGCGAATAATGTACATCGTCGCGAAGCGGACAAACATAATGGACCGCTTCTCGTGCATTTGTTTCTATTTCCCTTTTCACTTAGCCAAGTAATAAGGCGGCTCGCAAACAGCGAATGGTCTATTAAGAAACGAAGCTTTCACCCGTACCACCGGCGCCCAGTCGAACAAAGGGGAAACTTACGCGCGCCGCTACAATGGGACGATTAGCGTGCATACGATATACCAACACATGCTTACATATGCCTACACATGCCTACAGATGCCTACACATGCCTACCCATGCCTACACATACCTACACATTCTTCAATGTTGCAGCGCAAAATGCATATGCCCGAGCAACTCATTATGTAATATATGCGCTGCTCTGCTTCTCTCCTGCGTTGCACAGTGCGATTTTACGCGTCCGTCACGAAAGATCGGACGCGGGTTCCATCCTCGATTATTATATTCCATCGGCTATTAACGGAACCCCCCGAGTCGACCTCGCAGCTACGGATTTTTCCAATATCCGTTACGCTGAAAAACCGCGCGTGGCTTTTTCCTTCCGATGCTCCAACGCTCCAACGCTCCACGTGTATCTTTAATCTTTCCTTATCGACTATTTATTCCTAATGGAACGTTAGTTCCGCGCAATTATTGCATCGATCGACGTTTCATATAAATTTATTTCTCTTCTTGTAAAACGCGCTTAACTCATATATTTACATAATATTTATCGCGCGTTTTAAGATTCTTCATCCAGTAGTTGGTAGATAATTATATTTCGTAAGTTCCGTATCGAACAGGTGGTTTTATAGAATTGAAAATATTAACGATTGACCGGTACAAATAAAACCGGTAAAAAATATCGACTTGTATCCTCCGCGCAATAAAACAGTTTAAAAACAACTAATAAATTACGCTAAGGAAATAAATTTTCCGATATTTTATATCTGCCAATTCCATAAGTTTCATTAATCTTACAATTGCGAAACGTAACGCTTAACGATGTAAACACACAGCGTGCAAAACATAAAAAAGTACAGGAAACGATGTTAAAAATGTAGTGGCAAGTTGAAAAAGGAAGGGGCGACAACCGCAAATCGAATATCCCCGGCAAGAAATTCTAATGAGCCACAGCATACGCGAATATTCATGCGTTCTGCCGAGTTGCTCGCTGCCGGCGATCTGTAATGTCAAGACGCTGGGAAAAATTTTTCACGAATATATCGTATTCTCCCGCGGAGCTCCGAGAAGTCGAAAGAGAGAAAGGGCGAGAGAGAGAGAGAGAGAGAGAGAGAGAGAGAGAGAGAGAAGTGACGAGCACGTCGACTCGCCTTCCTGTCCCGTCCGTATGCGGCTTAAATATAGCCTCCGCGAGAGTCCGCTCTCCTTTCTTTCCCCCTCTTTCACCCGCGCGCGTGTGTACTCTCTCACACACATATACGGGCACGCTTCGTTTGTTCATGAATGAAAGGCCGCGCAACAACTCGGCCGAGGGAAGCTCGCAGCTCAGACCGAGGCTAGACTCAACGGTTGCTCCGTCTAGCGAGCCTCGTTAAACAAATTACAATTTCTCGGAATATTCCGCGGGGAATATTGAAATTAAAATGCTTATCGTCGTCGATTCGAGGCTGCCTACCTCCGAAATTCTGATATGTGACTGAACGATAGCCGGACGATCACCGGACGACGGCCCTACGACCGCCTGATGACCGTCGATCGTTACAGATTACAGAGGGTTACACTACCCGCGAGTCGCGTTCCGTCTTCTTAGTTTCGTCTTATTTTCGTAGCTGTGGCTCCGTTCATTTTTCCTCTAATATTTGAAATGTGACGAATACCGTCTCATCCGTTGCTCGCTCGCACATGTGGTCGGTGTATTTTTGTCTTTGCAATACTTGCACTTTACATTAATCACTTGCGCTTAATAATAATAGGCAATGCTCTAACGACCCTTTGATCGTTTATTTTAGACTCGATTGGTTAAATTTATGTTTTATAATAGCTCCGTCGATCGATTAAAATTAAGAGAGTTTTCGATTATATTTTGCAAAAAATAGAGAGTAAGTTGAAAAGTCACGAACGGATTGATGATTCGATGGGTTAAAAACATTCGGATACCTGCACAAATTCTAAAGTTATTCTTTAATTGGTTTCGTCAAAATTAAAAAAGTAACCATTCAAAGTTTTGAATCCAGGATAAAATAAATTCATTTGGAGTGTTCGAGTACGTAGTTTTTTGTAGAAACGATGAGCGCTCATATTAATTTCTTCTTGTCAAGAATTTTATGCGAGTTTCGAATTTTGAACGGCAACCGATCTCCCCTATTATTTATCCGATAGCCAGTATAAAATATTTGCGATAGCAGAAGCGGCGATAATTCGGTTGAAAATTATACGCTAAACCTTGAACGAATTCTTGTTTAATCGCATGTTCAAACGTAGTTGATCGATTGTTACAACGTCGCTGTGAAATAGATAATTCATAATTTAAGTAACTCCAATGCTTTTGTTTTCGTTTCGTCAAATTTATAACAATCGGATTAACGTATCCAACGATAATTTTATACAATTCATCGATCGTTTCGCGAAAAGTCTCGACGATGTAGGCAAAGTTCCATAAAATTCTACCCTTGCTTACCGACTCGAATATTTATAGTAAGATTAATCATCGAGTCTGAAATAAATGAACGTTCTTAATATACGTACGCTTTAACAATCGCGAGCCACTGATTTCACTTAAATACGTAAGACGTTAAGAAATTTTACATAAAATTTGAATTAATTTGTACTAACTATATTCACGGACGAATCGACGGATGACAACACGGCAATACGACAACACGACAACACGACAACACGACAACACGACAACAGCGACCCAGTGTTTTTAATATTTTAAAAATATTAAAAAACAACGGCATTTTAGCAACAGCATATTAGAAACAGCATTTTATTTGTTTATATTTATTTAATTTTAAGAAACAACAGCGCAATAAAGCGTTAGAATTTCCGTAGAGATTTTAGTTGATTAAAACCGAGTGGATAAAGGATGACTAATAACCTACAATTTATATCAATTATGGTTATTAATTTTAGCGAACGGTGGAAACGCCAAGGATCCACGCGAATCCGCAAGAACAAAGGTATATCAATCAGAAAGCATTACGACACAAAATTGTATTTAGTTTTAGTAAAAAAAAAAAAAAAACGACGCGCATAAACGGGGAGAGACAAAAGAAAATTAAAATTCTTACCGTCATTCTTGGCTTTCTGCATCGCGCGTCGCGAGAAATTCTTGAATGGCAGCGAGACCCGCTGCTGTGGTCGCGAGGAATGCATGGAAAACGCAGTCTCGCCTCTGTATATCCTTCATTGTCCCATGCTGTTATGCGTTTGCGCCGACACGCGACACGTGTAATAATTGACTTGCAAGAAGCATAAGTTGCAGCTTTCCTTTGCATTGCGGCATAATGGATCGTTCGAATACGAAAATTTTTAACTCTGGATCCGTGTCGAAATGCGTCGATACCGCTTTCGAAAATTTTCCCCGAAATGTCGCTCGGGAGATGAAAACTCGCGATTAAAATATAGTTATAAAGCCCGCAATTAATTACGTAGGGCAAAACATTACGTGTGAAGATGAAGCAATTCGCTGCATGTCTTGTAAATTATCGAGGTATGCGTAATCTTTTTAAGATTCGGTTTATAAATCGATTGGTTTTTTACCTCGTTAAAGTAGTTCTGCCAAAAAATCAGTGGCAAAACGAAGAGAGGCGCTCGATGAATACACCGCTCGAAATACTTAATTCGATCAATTATGCGATGTCATCGTCCACCGATGGGTTCGCTCGGGTTCTTGGGTTCGGGTAAAATTAAAAATAAAATTAGCCGAAAAAGCACAATGAAGTTACGAGTTGTTTAGGTTGTTTAGGTTGTTAAGGTTGTTCGGGTTGTTCGGGTTGTTCGGGTTGTTCCGCGGTGGGTAGCGGGGATCGAGCGGTAAGGCACCCAATCGAATTCTTATTCCATTGGGCCGTTGTTAATAAAAGCCATTTAACGTTATCGCAAAACAAAATTTTTTCCATCCGCCATGGTAAGAGCGCGGGGCTTTTCGCCAGATTCTCGCCGTTAATTACCTGCGACTCCACCGGCTAAAGAATAAGGAATTTATATTTTAATAAAGTACCGCGCTTCGGTGTTTTTCGCTCGGTTCGCAAGAAAAGGAGGAACAGCGCTACAAAACAAACGTCTCCGGCTCCAATGGACGCGAGGCGCTCGGTCGATTGGCCACTAAGTAGGCGAATCACGTTTTGAATGACACACATGTTGCAACCGGCGGAATGCAGGCACACGCACGTATATCTATAGCCACTCGGATACACGGGCGTGCGCGTGTCCCATCGAATATGCCGCGCGAATGGGACGGGGAAAAAGTCGGGTTTCTCGGAAATATCGCGGAATGCCAGTCGCAGTTTAAAAGAGCGATCCGCGCTCTCCGCGCTCTCGTTTTTAATTGGTTGTATCGACGCTGACAACGCACATTGTACGCTCCGATCCTCGAATTCAGAAATTATGGTTTCGGATGCTGACCGCGTGGGAATGGTAGCATCGAATGCCCCGCGTTCGTAAATCTTGGCCACGTCTATGGCGATGCGAAGCTCACGCGCTAATTAATGTACGGTATCTCTAACTTTATTGTTCCACATTTCGTTGTCCGGTTTCGTTAATTACGTTGCATCGTAAGTACTTGGCTATGTTCTATAATTCATTTCATACAAATATTCCGATAAAGTATTCCACGTACATTTTTTACCAATCGATTCAAAATGTAGCCTCAACGTGACTAAGATGCTTACTTTTTCAATACTTGTAATAAAATAATATTTAAATCTATCTTCCACCGTGCGCAATTATTTTTATTGTGATTAATTTTCTTAAGCTATAAGTTTTACGAATGGAAGAAAAGAAAATTCAATTATCACTTCTAGTATCATCGAAGAACATAAATAAAATTGTCGACGATAGATTATATTTTATTTATGTATAGAATGAATTCTTTGTCAGAGGTTATATTAAATTAATAGTGAGTAATAGTCTACTGTGCGCAGAGATTAGATTTTAAGTATTTCGATACTTATCGTGTAGCAGTAAATAAAATCGCTATCGATAACAAATAATAATCTCGCGTGATAAAACTTGACGAAGAAGGAGTATTAGGTAATTTAATGCATAATCTTAGATGGTCTATTGTTGAGGCTCTCTTTGCGAGTGATACAGCTAAAATTTACTCACTGTTACATAATTTTTACTTTCAAAGTGGTAACATTTTACTTCGCCTTATTGTAGAAATTGTTGAAATTTCATAAGACCTCGCGTTCGCTAAAAGAACAATCAATTTGATCGTGAATTTCCATATAATTTGTTACAAGAAAATATCAATGCTAGAATGTACGTTGTATAGATAACGAATTATTTTTCACGTATAAATAGCGTTAGGTAATAAATTACAAATAGTTTCTAAAACTTACCGCGTATCATATTACTTATGCCGCGAACTTTAGTTTTCATTAATAAAGCATATTATCGAAAATTCGAAAATCGAAAATGTAGTTGTTTAGGAAATTTTTTTATTTTCGTAAAAATTAATTCTATCCATCCAAAACTAATGTATAATGTACAGGTAAATTATTAATCAGCAATATCAGCAGTCCAATGTTTCTTTTTTGAGTGGGTCGTGTAATCGTTACAACGGAAGATTCCTTGACGAACTGTTATTTTATCTGTTTTTTTTATTACAAAATATCATTTAGATGATGCAAAAAAAATTTAGCTAACAAATTTTTTCGAATATACTCGTAAATATTCATTTATATCTCAAGGTATTAATAATTTATTTCAATCCAATACATAGAAATTACTGGCCTTTTTCAAGTACTGTGATAAAATATCACTTTGAACATGACTTTGTAAAGAAAGTATAGGCATTTACTGTTTGACGGTAATAATTGTGCTATTAAAAGATGTAATAAGTGTACTTTTGCACTTACAGTATATTAAAATGGCGAATAAATGAAAATCTTTCCAACGGACGGTAAAGCTGTCATGATCCTGTATTTTCGAAGCTGGGCATATGATAGCCTCCGGCAAGGTTCAGACATACATGACTATTTACAAGACAGGAATAAGTCTGATATATTTTAATGTTTTCAAATAACTACACTTTTGTAGTATATAAGAAATTTTCAAAATATCCTTTATATTGTCCGTTTATATAATGAGCCAATGGTAATTGATAAAAGATAATAAATTGTAATTATATTAAATTACGTTTTATATCATTTTTACGAGACATCGATTTACAAGTATGTACAAGACAACAATGTACAAGTTCAAATACGATTTATTCAAAAAGTTTAGTCATATTTGTCGACGAGTTTTATTTAAAGACTCGAGACAATTTTTTATAATACCTCGCAAATTCTAATAAATTTGACATTCGGTTGAACATAATTAAAATAGCATTAAAATGTGGAACGAAAGAAAATTTTGGAAAAAGCTGTTTGCGTTACATTGTAACGAAGTGTACATATAATGTTGCAAACTTAAAAAAACCTTTGATCCATGACACGTTTTCGAATTGGTTGTACGTTTGAATGAAAATAAATTGCATCGCGAATAAATCGTTAAAATTGAACATCCCGATCCCTTCGAAGCTTCCCATTTTGGAAGCTCTAATTTTTGATTAATCGAAATTGCAAAAGCCGGTAATTTTTCTATCGTCGTTCTATCCTCGTTCGAATTTTGTATCCGATTGTGAAAGCATCGCACATTTGACAGCTGAGAAATCAATCAAGTTTTCGGGTGCAGCGACTCGGAAACATCGCAATAAAGTCACTCGCTTACAATGCGAACGGAGGAATACAATCTAGAGGCTAACTCGTCTACGGCGGCGAACACGTAGAGGCGAAACCGGTTGCATTTTCAATAAAAATGTCAAACTGCCCTCGACGCTACGAAGACGCCGCCACAACGTCGGCGGCGGCGGCGGCGGCATATGGAAATTTCACGGCCAGTAATCGAAGGGATCTGGTGCTTATTGTTTTCCGAGGGCTTCGGTCGTTAAACGATATGCACTCGCGAGAGTTGCGAAACTACGTTCGTGCTTTATACGGGTTTTCTTAGCCTCGGGGAACGGAGCGAATGCATCGTCTATATTTCTCTATCTTTTTCGATCTTTATTTGTTTCTTTACCCCGCGTAAGTTTCTTTATGCCGCTGCCGAACGAAATATCGCGGTGAAAATATTTGCAATTACGAGGGTGGAGAAGAAAACGCCTTCGAGATTTTCCTTTTTCAAGATTTTCCTTTCTCAGTCTTTGTCGGTATTAAAAAAGTCATCATTTTTTGTTAAAGCGTGAACTTAAAGGAGAGCGTCGTAAATTTATCATATTATATAAATGCAAATAGAAGAGGCTTCTGATTTATCAAGGCATGGCTTCTTTATCGGTAATATGTAATTTGCTCCGTACAAAAGTCTCGTATCAAGACATTGCGAGATTTTTTCTTAATTTATTATAATTATCGAACACCTTCGCGATGCGCTCATAGAAGAGATCGGAAAATTAATATATTACGAATACGCTTGGTACTTAAATACGAAAAAATAACAGTGGAAACACCTCGGCAAATGCGCGCGCGTAAAATATTCGACGGTATAATAAGGCAATTCGTAGCGTTCATAAATTTTTTCAACGCATCCTTGTCACTCACCCGTCATTTACCATCACAATTAAACCATCATTTTGAATATTTCCAGACGATAGGTCTGCCTTTCACTACAGCGTACATCGCTGACGCCGCCAGAACTACCGCCTTATCTCTCCGTCTCTGTTCACGACTCTGTCTCTCCCTCCTTTTCCTTGGCTTGACAATAGACAGGTAGATAGAGAAACGCGAACACCCGCAAATGCATGCGCGCACGCACTTGGAGGCGCGCGCACACGCGCACACGCGCGCACACGCGCACACACGCGCACACACGCGTCAATGCGGCGTTCTCGCGTGTATCAAAGTAATATACGCGCTCGGATATGGAATATATGTACAACACTTTATCTCGCATGCGTGTGGCGTCTTCTGACCTATCGAGTATTCTCTCCCTCCCTCTCTCTCTCTCTCTCTCTCTCTCTCTCGGTACGTGTGCACGAGCTCCGAGCCAAGTCCTTCCGGTGAGATGTAATATTACGAACGTTGCCAGTGTAATATTTTGCAAAGGATTTGATTATTAAGGCCGAGCAAATTGAATGAATGTGCCGTTCAAAATAATTGAGTTATTAGAGAATCGTTGTTTTAAATAGTAAAGGATAGGATTTAAATTTATTAAGCCGAAGCGAAAGCTGTATTCAAAGTCAAATAATAGTTGATATAATTAATATATCGGTGTAATATTTTACGCTTTATTCATAAGCATTGTTTCGCGTGGTTACAAAACCAAGTAAATTTAAAGGATTGATTTTTTGGTTCGTCGTTGGATAATAGTTGTAAATCTCGTATGTATCGAATGTAAGGTATTATTGGCCATCGATGACTTTGCAGTTTTATTAGATAATTCGATAAAATTCAAATAACACCTGCATCGAAGCACTAAGAACGGAATTTGAATAAAAGAAAATAAACGCGAATAAAAATGAAATCGAAAAAAGTGGTATCGAGAGTGATAATTTGAATTCTAGAAAGTTGACGGCGTAAAGTTGAAATAAAGTCGTTCGTAATTCGCATCGTGCGGGATATAATTATACGGAAACGGACTGATACAGCTTCACATGTTTTCGATTAAATGTACCAAAGCTTGTTAAACAAAATAACCGTCGATTTGCGAAATGGATACTCCATCGAATACTCGTTGTAAATGTTTCCTTGTAAATATGCTAAAAGAACGTCGGTTATTGGACGATGCGCGAACGAGTCGAACAACGTACGGCGATCGCGATAAAAATTAATCGTAAAGACGAGCAATTTTATGAAATTTAACGAAGGATAACGGTAAAACGAGCTGCCGATAGAAAACCGTTGGTCATTAAATACGAAGCGGATCTAAGGAAGGATTTGGTAGGGTTTGCGTGAAAAACGCGGAGCGTAACGAATAACGAATAAGAAAAGCGTCTTAACGCGAGGAATTTCTAAATTCCAGGGGACGAGCTGCATGACGAGAGAGGAGCGGTGAGGGACGAGGGACGAGGGACGAGAGACGAACGCAACCAAGGAAAGATCGCCACGGGTTTATTCTTCGGCGGCTTTTCGTCCTTTTTCGTCCAACTCGACGAACGCGTCGCTACGGTATAATACTCGCATGGTTCGCTCGCGGCGCGCGGTTTAGAGTCATCCTGTTATTAATGACGTTTAAATGGCAAGTTCTGGGTGCTCGAGCGGTGACGAGAGAGGAGAGAGGAGAGAAGAGGAGAGAAGAGGAGAGAAGAGGAGAGAAGAGGAAGAAGATTTTATGGAAAGCGTATATACGGGCATATACTTTTCCGTTTTGTAGTTTTAACGAGAGAGTGCTGAGAGTTATGCTTTGGTATTCCATTTTTAGATATACGCGCGCTGACGCTCGTTTGAAAATACGCGTGCGCCTGTGTGGAGGCGTGTGTGTACACGCGCCTGCGCCTCTACCTACATTTAAACGCGTGTGTGCATGCGCAAATATACACGCGTGTATATATTTTTATTATTTACGGCACGGCGTATAAATAAGTGTTTTAATGAACAGCAGTTGTATATCATTTTTCACGACTCGAAAAGAGTAGGATCGCCCGTAAAGGGGCGATTTTACGTTATTAAAATGCGAATAATAACCGCGTGTTGTTTTGTTGTTTGAAGGACGTTAGATTCCAGGAAAGTTTTGTTTCCGTTTTTTTTACTTCGATGTGTTATTACGAAACGCCGCGCGTTGACCAATTTTAGATATGGAAGGCAAGACTTTGGTCAAGGTATAGGTACATATAAATACCTACTCCGAGTTTTACAATACACGAACGATAACTGCGACTTTGAAACTTTAACCAATTTTTCGACGGAATATAAATTTTATAGCTTTTAAATTTTTCCAACGATACGAAACGAAAGTACGAATCGAACGTTATTTACTTTAACAAAAGCTAGGAGGAAGCAATCAAGTAATTCTTTGGCTATGGTTTTATATCCAATTTCTGTAGTAGAAAGGAATCGATCTTTATCAAATAAAACATTTCAAAAAGAAAGTATCATTGCCTTAAAATAAAACTCCATTGTGCGAAGACATAACGCAAACTCGCAAATCACCGTAGAACTAAGAAAGAATCATTTATTATGTTATGAATTGAAATTTATAAATAAAATTATTCTCGATGTAAGCGAAGGCTTGACAGTTACTTTCTCCGTTCTTCGTCGATCTTAATACATCGAAGCAACCGATACAATACTATAAAAAATTTTCTTTACTCAATTTTCAAGACTTCTCATTTTGTTATAAACGTCATAAATTATAACGAACTTAAAAATTCAGCGTCTAATTTAATATTCGAAATTGCAGATTTAATAATATTTCAAACATCGCATTCAAAAGTACAAATAATTATCGCTTCGATAGTGTATTGTATTTTAATAGAGCTTTCGTCGATATAATAGCGTTACAGCAATACCGTAATAATATATTTATTATGCGCATATTAGATAGTAATTGGCTTCGATATTTTTCCAAATTGGTATTTTTTAATCTCGTTAAATAATAGTCGGTAATAACAGTTCTAAACTTTGTTGCGCATAAATTATTTGAATCGTTTGCGAGGACTAATCTTTGATCGATGTTACCAAATTATAATATTAAGTTCGATAATTCGAGTTATCCGAAAAACTCGAACCTTAACTCTTCCTTCGAATGTAACGCAGAGGGAATTTCGCGAGCGATGCGATTGGTAAGGTCTCGAGGAGCGCAAGATTTAGGTTCGATCGATAATTATTCAGGCTAGGCAGAAAATCGTCCCACGTGTAAATTACCGTAAAGAAAAACAGAGGGTGAAGGGTGAGTAGTTTGGGAAATGTGGTTCCGAGCTCGAGCGGTGAACGGTTGGAAACAGGTTTAGGTTGACGGTAGTCGAGGCGTAGTCCCCTAAAAATCCAAAGGAGTTTTTCGATCCCACCGTCGTCGAACGCATCCGATTTCCGGATCTGGAGCAACTTGCCAGCGTTTCCATCGGCGCGTAAAAACGCGTCGGAAGACTTAAAAAGTGAGTCCCTCGTCTCTCTCCTCTTCTCTCTCCTCTTCTCTCTCCTCTTCTCTCTCCCGCCGGTCGGCCCCGTCCGCGTCTCGGGTCGACGCGCGGATACAACAACTTTATCTCGGATGGGCTCCTCTCGCTCCCGACTCACGTTTCCTCCGGGGCGACAACGCGTTCGCGAAAAAAGCGCGGGTCTTTTTTCCTGCCGCCCGGGCGCGTGCGCTAACGAGGGATCGCCGTGCTCGAGCTAATTGGACGCGTCTCTACCTCCCGTATTTCCGTATAATTTTTCGCCCGATAGCGGCGACACGAGCCGTGTAATGGATATCCGGTGTGAGACTCGTCCGCCGATCGCAATTAAGCCGATCGAACGCCCGTGTTTCACGCGCTCCTGCCCGTTCATACTTATGTATATGTGCGCACATATGCGGTTTGTCGCCGTTTAATTGAATTAGGATCGATTTGGAACGGGCGATCGTCGCTCGGCCCACCAAAACGACCATCGAGAGCCTCTCCGAGCTTATTTTGTGTTTACAAGCCATCACGGTTGTTGCCGATTGGCTTCGGTCCGCACCTAATAATTTCTCTTACTTTCGGTCGTTTGCGCGTACGAGAAAGAAACGAGTTCCTAATGCTTATCCGACCCTTCGCCAAGGGGGAGACAACGACGCAGTTTTTTCTTCGTAACGAGTGAAATTATAGCTCGTTAGGCTAATGTCGAAGATTACAATTTTTATATAATTTTTTCAAACCCGACGTTCGCTCGAGTTCCACGCATCGATAATATTTCTTTTCTATCATAAATATAAATTGCAAAAGCTCAAGAAATAAGAAATAAGAATATTTATTATAGATTTTATAAAGAAAGAAAATATGCTTGTAGATTCTTTTGCGTAACCAATCTCACTTTTTATAAATTACAGTTAGATTGCTTCGAAGTTCTAACGGTTGATATCGAGAATCTAACGTTGAATATATTTGTCTTACATACTTTTGTATATTTAGAGCAACGTAAATATTCGGTAATTCAAGTCCAAGATGTAAATATTTATTAAAATGAAACTTATTAATCGTAACGTCTAATAAGTTAATATTCAATAAATTTATTTACATATTATTTATAAGAATATATATCGACAATTTATATATGTGTATATTTCTCTCGTAGGAAAGTATTACAATATATAAATTAAATTAAAAAAATATACTCAAAAAATGAAATAAATTTAATTACATTAATTTTTATAACGCTTATATTAAAATGCTCGAAAAGGTAAGGATTAGTAGAAAAAAATTAAACGTGAAATTTCTATTTGTCGCAAAGATTATTAAATTTATGATAAATGTGCCCAATTAATTTACCGACGGATAAAATTTATTTAAATATTCTTCAAGGGGAGATTTCTCTGTACATAATTAAATTTCACGCGACGAATCAAATGATAAAACGTAAAGCTTTTAATACTTTATCGATCACCCCAAAAGCTTACTCAAGAAAATTGAGCCCTTTAGTTTCAATATCATATTACAGTACGTCTCAACTTGGAGTAACATAACGTAAAAAATTAAAGACGATTAACCGCGTAACGAACCGAAGCTAAAGAACCGAAAATCCAGGCATTCGATGTCCCCGTGTGTCCCCGCAAAGAACGAATACAACAGTAGTAGTAAAACAGTAGCAGAAAGGAGAAAGATTTAACGCAGTTCACGAAAACGTGATGAGCAGGTTAAACGAAGAGCCCCTGGTGGTTCTCGTGTGCCATGCATTACAGATGTTTATCTGTCCGTGTCCATTTCCAGCGTAAGTCTCTTTCTCAGTCTGTCTGCCTCTCTCTCTCTCTCTCTCTCTCTCTCTCTCTTCGTTGCCTTTCCAAGGAACGTCGGAGGAGATGTCGCGGAGTCCGCAATCAGGCGGTCGAGGTGTTGGGTATTACATCGTCGCGCTTAAAAAAGGACAATGTCGTGGAAATTGATCTGAAAATAATTCGCCCGTAATATAAAGCGCCTCCATCACTAACGAGCCCCCGTCTCTCTCTCTCGTTCACACTCTCTCTTTCTCGGCTGTGGGTCGCCTGGCAGGAGGCCGTACGCGCGCGCGCGCGCGCGTTCTGGAAAAGAGAGAGAGAGAGAGAGAGAGAGACAGTGTGCGCATGGTATAACACGCGCAAACGACTATGCAAATTCAAAACGGCTTGAGCTCGCTCCGCTCTTCTCTCTTTGGGGTGGCGGTGTCGATAAATCACCGGGAATCACTTCCAAAGCGCCTACCGTGTGCGCTTACATTAACCGCTGACGATGATGCCGACGAGTCGGGACCTAAAGATCTCGTATGCCAATGACACGATTTTTCACTCTCTCTCTCTCTCTCTCTCTCTTTTTCTCCACTTTCTTTTGTTTCATTCGATCTCTTTTGCTTATCGGGGTGAATGCGTGCGTTGTACCAACCCCTGGACGACGAGGCTATGTGCGATTACGTTGCTGCCGAAGAGTTTGATGATGATGATATATCGATCGGCACAGACGGACTCGTTATAAAAATCGGGTGCACTTTCAAAGACCCTTTTTAATACCTGCTTATATGGTATTAGTGTGTCTTTTTCATTTTACGCTTCAAAGATTTTTATAATTTTAACGAAGATTAGTTATGTATGACATTTTTTTATTACTGTACAGCTAATTTATAGCCAACCGAAGTTTAATAATATTTTTGGCATAATTTTGATCAATTGGATATTATTAAATGCGTTTCGTGTTGCGCTAGAATTGTAGACTAGCATTGTAATTTCTTATTTTATCGTTGAGATAAATCGAACGCAGTTTCGTATAAGAAAAATACCGATATGAACTTCTGTTGGTTATGTAATTTTCACCGGATAAATGCATCCGTGTGTGCTTGGTTTAAAATAACATGGGCGTAACGCTAATTTTTAATATTATTTACGATGCAGGAGCCAAGAATTCTCTAAAATTCTTTCGAAGAAACGTTTCCCTTCGGTCCAAAATATGATAATATAAACAATTAAAAAAGAGTGGATAATATGCTTTTCATATAAATATTTATACGAATGAATTCTATTTTAAGAATCACAAAAATAGTAATGTACATCAAATTAAATTAAATAATTATAAATATTTAACGAATAATTTATTTATTTTTTAAATACAACCGATATATTTGATATACATTTTTTTTTTAATATATTGATAAAACAACGTCTATTTTTAAATCGTAAAAAATATATCTTAAATAACTCGTTAAATTTTTTCTAAATGTTTAATTTTTGGTATCAAATGTTATAAAGACGAAATGAAATCTTTGTATGGTAAAATTATCGATCCACCAAATCGATATCATTTTATGTAGTTTTATTACGTATAATTTAGATTAATATTAAGAGAAATTAATTTTTAAATCTACTCTACGAATATTAAACAATTTTATTTGACATCATAAAATCTAAATCTAAAGAAAACGTTTTACTAATATAATACGTAATATAAAGTTTCAAATGTGTTTCATACTACGAGATTAGTTATTGCGGTAAGTAAATTTTTTAAAACATAAAAAACATTCATTCGTCTTCGGTAACAATAAATAAAATAAATTGCACGAATGTTATGAATAATAATTGATTCATGGAACAAATTATACCATTGTATGTTTTTTATCGTTATTCATGATCCGTTTCATTTTATTTTTAAAATACAAAAATTTATTTAATATTATTTTAAATATACAAATGAAATTTCATTTTTTAATTAAAATTAGTTTTTTAGTATTAAAAAGGTTATTAATTTTTTTTTAAAGCGCATTTAATAATTTGATAACGGTAATCATAATAATCAATCATTTAAATTCTTTGTTTAATTTTCCAATATGATTCGAATGTAAAATAACCAATATGTCGATCAATAAACTATGAATATTATTTTTAATATTACACATACAGAATATAATATTTAATAGAATATTTTATATAATATTATATTTAATATATAATAATTAAAATAAATATTAGTTATAAAGATTTTTTAAAAAAAAAAATGTCAAAAAGAAAAACTAATTAATTAAAAATATTTAGAACCGATTTTATTATTTAATACATTGTGATTTTAATATATGCTACAAAAATCGTTTTAGAAAGAACAAAATAGTTATTTTAATGGTATAATTTACGTCTTGGAATACGTAGATAACTTAAAGTTAGTTAGATATAGTAAAGCTGTCATGATTCAAATTGCAAAAAATTTTATTAAGAATTATAATAGAGTAGATCAGTAGCAAGTGAAAAAAGTAAGTTTATTACAATCGTTAATAGGTTATGATTAGATTACTAATATACGAGGCTGAGACTTTTGTAATAGTAGAAGAACTTAAATATCACGGATTAGTAATAAATAGTAGATATAGAATAAAAAAACATTTGAAAAATAGTATATTGGATATAGGTACATTTTTACTATGCTAAGTTAATAAATAAGAATTTAACGTGGTTGAAAAGTTGAAACGAATGGAACAATAATATTATCATCGACTTTGGGTGTATTCAAAACAAAAATTTTTTAGAAATGAAAAAATGAAAAAACAAAAAAACAAAAAAATGAAAAATAATTAGAAAATAAAATACAGGGTAAGATAGAAAAGCGGATCATGAAATGATTACTCAGTTATTGCAAGAAATTACGTGCTTCGTGTAATATCGTAAGAGTAATTGAATCACGTAGACCAAGTCTAACCAAACGCGTGTCGAACTGGAAGAAGAGAGTCTCACGTCAGATTTCAAAACAGGAAATCTAAAAAGCAGAGGACTCGGAGCAAGGCTCAGGCACAAGACGAAGGCACGACGATAATGCGATAAAGCGTTGGATCGAACACTCGGATCAAACAGTCCCCAATAAAAATTTCATACGCTTTTTAAATAGTCCGTGTTCGTCGATAAAGGAGCAACGGAACAATGATCCTGTTCTCGCATTGAACAGCAACCGGAAACCTAAGCTCGTGGACCCTCGATCCGAAACCCCCGCGCGAACACCAGCCGCGAATGGTTCATCCCTCTCGAACCGAAGTGAGCAAAACCAAAGCCCGGAAAGCCTAAAAAAGTAAAGCTTAAAAAAGGCTCCCCCGTACGGGAGGATCGCCGCACGCGTCGACATGCAAATTTCGCAACGCGATTCGGGAGCGACAATGAGCCGCACCGGCCGCCCTTTCCACGAAGGGCCCGACGTACGTACCGCAGGCGCACCCGAGATATGAGCGTACGGACGACCGAGGCGAGAACGAGACCGAGGCGAGACCGAGAACGAGACTCGGTGCTGGGGTGCGGTCGAGAAGAGAGAGGAAGGGGGGGGGGGCGGGATGGGGGAATGGAGAGGGAGAGAACCTCCCTCGGACTCGGGGCATCTGCATATCTAAATAATCGAACGTATGCTCCGCGCGGCTTTCAAGAGGGGGAGAATGACAAAGAAATGGAGCGAGCCCAGTCGAGAGGATCGCACTGGATACGATACACGTTGGTACGTGTTGCGTGCGAAAAACTGGTGGTGGTATCGTTAGAGGTCCGTTGGATGGTCATTATTGCGACTCTCTCTCTCTCTCTCTCTCGATCTCTCCGCGCGATTCGACGTTGCGCTTTTTTCCGCTCGCGGGCCTTTTTGCGTTATGCTCGGAAATTAATGATTTCCGAAGGCTTAAATGATAACGCGATTCCAAGGTGGGAAAAAGAATAAATCCCGGTCGCGTTTAAAAAGCGATTTTATTCGTAAAACACGATAAGTTAGTGACAAGTTACGACGTTGTATATTTTCCTGCATTGCATGACGAATTTTCATTTAACCTATCAGAAATCCGTGTTACGTGATTAAGATACCGTAAAGAAGGCGAAAAAGGATAAAACTAGGCGCAAGAAATTTATGTTCCAAGTTGATATGCATCGTATTTAGCTTTTCTACGATACACCAAGCTTTATTGTTAAACGTACATTCCCGCATACCTTTGCCATTATTTTATCTCCTCGAAAGGTCTCGAATTTTTAGAATTTTTACAACTTTTAGAATTTAATTTTAATTTCATCGGTATTTTAAAAATGGCTCGCTTCTCCAAGCAGATTGAAATAATTAAAATATCGTACGAAAGGTTGCGTCGTTTCTACGTAATAATCTACGCTCGATGCATTTACACGCACGAAACCTCTGGCGTGTTAAGCGTTCGAGATACTGTTTGAAAAGGAATACGAAAATAGTAATGTTTTATGGCTTTAAAAGTTTTTTAACGACGGATAATAAATTATTTATCGTACTTATACAGTGATTCAATAACTGATATTAAAAAGAAAAAGCCAGCAGTTTGATATACAATGTAGAAACTCTTACCGTATAATTGTTTCTTCGTTTGATAATTACGCGATATTTCGAATAAATTTTAAATCAAACGAGGCAAAGGAAATCAGAAAGATAAAAATCTTCGAAAATATAGGTTGGCGTCAACCGAACAACCGATATTCAACATTGTCATATATTTCAATTTTGCGTTCACCCATTCATTTCTGATAAGAATTTTAGTGGTATATATATACAAATAATGATTACATTGTAGTTGCTCTTTGAGAAAAATATATAATTTTGTATCGAGTACGTGCACGCATATTTTTACGCAAGTTTATAGACCATGAAAAAATATTGCTACCAGAGCATACTTATTATGCTTCAATCAGCTACCGCGAGCAATAAATTTTACAGTATTACAATCCTTTCTTTCCCCATCCCACCTTTGACCAAAGCTGTACAACCGATACATCCTTAAGCTCGCGCGCGAACGATCGAGCCGGGAGAGAAAGAGAAAGAGAAGTACGAAAGGGGAGGCGAGGCATAGAGAGAGCGTAAGTTTTTGAAGCGAACGAAAAGGACAAACGACGCGTGGAGCAACGGAGCAGCGGAGCAACGTAGCAGCGGAGCAACGGCAGCAACGGCAGCAATGTTCACCGGGTAGCAAAAGCAAAGCCTGATTTGCATTGCAAATGGCTATCGGGTTCCTTGAACCAGATCCGATTGGCCGTTGCCACTAGTACCGCGAATCTAGATCTGTCTCGGCAGCTCGTTCCGTTCGCGCTTTTAAATCCCGGGGACGCGCATCATTGATCCTCGATTGAAAATCTACGAGAGCAAGCGCGAGCTTATAGGTACGGTTTATAGGTACTCGGCATCGACGCCCCTCTCGTTTCCAAGGCTTTTACCTCGGCCCTTATTCCTCCGAGGAATACACGGTAACCCTTTGCCCGTGCTCGTCCCTCCTCGCCGGTTCTCTATACGCGTATATCTTTTTATATAATTCATTTCGTGCCTCTAAGCGCGCATAATGTCGGCAGAGCTCTGGAAATGCATCGGCAGCTGCCGATAATGAATCTAGAGATCCTGGGTGTCCTTGTGCGGCTGTGCACGTGTATGCGCGTATCCCCGATTGATTTATCGATTAATTTGCATACGTGCAATCACGAGCGAGAGAGCGAGAGAGAGACGAGCGCGCGCCAAAGTTGGCTCACGCGATAGGCGAGGCGAGGCGAGGCGAGGCGAGGCGAGAGAGCAAAGCTCGGCTCGGGAGAAAAGGTACCGCGGAGGTTCGCGTCAACGATGAGTATCGAAGCCGAATCGGGGTAAATCGATCCTGCCGATGGTTTTATGCCTATGGACAAATAATATGTGACGCGGTGTAGCGTCCTCATAAATTATGCAACGTGACGCTCGCAGCGCGAGAATGAAATAAGGAGACGCTATTAGAAACTTATGTCGCTCTTATTTTCAATATCTTTTGTTTCGATGCTTTTCAATCGATCTGTGTATTTAGTTGTTACGTTATAGGCGGAATTCTATCGAGCGTAAGGAACGACCCAGTATGTCTGTCTCTATGGGTGGTCTGTTTACGACATGAAATTTCATGACCTTCGCAATAGTGTACGCTTATGAATTACGATCGCACTTTAAAAAATTATCAACTTTTATAGAACCATTCTACTTGATCTGAAAAATTGTAATTGGTTTTTAGTTCGTTTTAGGCTGCACCGATAACTGAAATTAGGCTAAATTTAAACGATATCGACGATATTCTCGGCATTAACGATTTCACCGTTCGCCGATTATTATTTTAATATTACGATCGTTTTCGTTACATCGATAAATAAACCACTTATAATTACGGCGATTTCGAGCATCGAATTTAAGAAATTTAAGAAATTTAGAATAGAAATTTCTCGATACGACAAAAAAATATACTCGAGATATTCTTGAAATTTTCAAGGTACTCGAATTAATTCCGAGTCACGTTTCTAAATTCATAGCTTTGAAATTTAGAACGAAATCGATACATTTTTTTTATCGTTGTTGTTAATACGAATTTTATAATAAACCCATTCGATTAAATTTTTTATTTTTGCTATAAAAAGTTGGTCGATCGATAATTTAGTAAATTTTTCCTTCGAAATAACCAAGAACTTGGAAGGAATTGTCATTAGAAACGAAACGTCATCGAAGGTCGAAAGTAATAAAAAGTTTGTGCTCTTTGATGGAAAGGGCGCGGGTGGAGCGGAAGGACGAAGAGGTCGCGAGAAGATCCGAGGGAGCTCCTCCCGATCGATCGCCCCCGGGGAACCATCGGTCACACGAAGTCGCTCGCGCTATATCTTTGGCTACCTGTCGCTCGGCGCAGGCAATGCCGCATTCCTCGCGTCGGCTAGACACGTACGCGCGGACGACAGGTATACGGGGATCGCCCGATTGCCCACACGAAATGCTCCTACGTACGAGCCCCGGGAGGATCGATACCCGACCGCGTGTGTACGCGAGAACGCGCTCGCATAAAGTCCAGCTCGCCGGCTGTTGCCATGGACAAAGGCGTAAAACTCCTCGTCCGCGCGCGATACCAGAAATTTATGTCTCCCCCGGCGTCGCGCGCGCGAGCGACCGCCTAAACGTGTAAACGTGTAAACGTGTAAACGTGTAAACGCGCAAACGCGCAAACGAGCAACGCGCAAACGCGCAACGCGCAAACGCGCAAACGTGTAAGCGTTGCGTGTCTCGTGCGGACCCGCGCGCCTCTGTGTATAAATAAACGTGTCCGGCCCGCTATTCCGGATTCCCGTGTCTTTCCACGCGTCCTTCCCCGCCTCTTTACCCGCCTCTTTACCCACAATGAAATGTCGCGCGACCGCTGTGCCGTTTTTACCGCTCGTAAATGGGAAAACCGTTTAGATAAAAGCAAGGCTCGGACGCTTCCCTTCGGCATTTGACCGCTGAACCTTCCCTTCTTTTAGCCGAGCTCTCTTCTTACATCCGATTCCGAACCAAGACTTTCGCTCCATTTATAAGAAACCAATTGCGCCGAGATCGCGGTTATTTCATTTTTATCAATTTAAATAATTTATGCCGCTATGAAAGAAAAGCTTATCGTTCAATTTTAAGATATTTCATATAATAGCCAAAGGCACACTTGTTCCATACTTTAAATGGCTTAAAAGGCTTTTTATCGGAGAGAATAAAATGCCGCGTAAAGAATTGAAGATTTACATATTGAGTTTTTACTTTTTATACCTACAAAATTTTAATCACTACGTACTTTAAGTAACTCGATCTCTACGCGACGAATCAACGCATTGCAGCCAAATAAAACCTAAGATCATAGATTATAAACACATTACACAAATTTATTGAACGAAAAAGATATAAATTATCGAGTATTTCTATTGCCTCTCAATCTTACAATAACCTTACCTCGTAAAAATTTAAGGAACAATTAGTCACTATATTGATAAACTTATATGGAAATTTATGTAATTTTTATACTGCTTTTAAAATTTACTTTTAAAATTTGCCTCTTTATTACGAATTATATTATTTGAAACGTGCTCCAATTTTCTTTTTTTTTTTTTTTGTAACTTTTATAATTCGAAATCATATCGATGTAACGTTTTCGATGATCGATCCAACATCGGTATCGATACGATTTTCTCGTTCAAAATCCAAATACTCGCGAAAACTGTTGTTTTACAATTTTTTACGGTAAAGTTATCGATACAAGATGAATATAAATCGTCCATAATTGATATAAAAAAAATGTAAACGTATTAGTTAAAAATATACGATCGAATCGATGAATATTTTTATTAGCTGTACGATATATCGGCACAAATTGGTTTCGTCAGCTCAAATTTTTCATTACCGTCGCTAAATTTGTCTTCGGTTATTACGATAATTAGATATCACGATTTCTTAATAGAATCTCTAATTACGATGAGTACATGGAGGCTTTCAGTCGCGATTGGATGACTCATAAGCGAGGCAAGGTTAGTTTGTACTCGTGTATCATGAAGCGAGTGGTGCATCAAATTTGAGCTCCTTGACTACTCAACGTACAGCCGATAAGAAAATCAAAAGAATGCCAAAGATCCTATTGTTGCTTGCAAAAAGAGCGACGAAGGCGTGAGAAGAACGTAACGTTTGGAATTTCGTAGCTTCGACTTTCGATATCGATCGATACTTTATATTGAAGAAGGCGATTGAAAAGAAAATGTAAGCAAATCATAAATTTCGTAGAAAAATAATCAATATTGGATTAGCGACTGCGAATGGCTTAGCGTCAAGTATCGTTAATTTGTTGACAAGAACATAGGAAGTATTTTAATTCAACAGTTAGTTAATAACTTAAAAATACTTTTGTTTTATTGTGTTACATTATTCTTTTTTTTTTTTTAAGAAACGAACATAATTACCATTGTAAAAAATGCTATTAAAGCATTGAAATTCATTTATAAAAAAATATTTTTTCCATTTTCAATTCGAGTAAAAATAACCTGTCTGGAAACCTTAGAAATAATAATCTTAAAAATAATTGATATTTCTCAAGTAAAAAATAATCTAAACGTTAGATTCTAGACATTATAATCACGCTGTTTTATATAAGTTTATCTCATTTTAATTAACGATATACACATTTCAGTTTATCATTTAAATTATTCAAATTTAATTCACATTTTGATCGATACTTTTTATTAATGTTTTTTAAGATATATAAAAACATTATATATTTATACTGCATTATAACCAAATTTTTAGTGAATTATTTAGATAAAACCAAGCGTGGATTAAATTTTTAAACAAAATTTAAAATTTAAAAAACCTTACATTTTGAAATTTATAATTCAAATTAAAAATTTCGTATTACATTATACCGATAATATGTCAATACATCAACTTATATACATTTACGCCGTTGCTCGTGTATGCAATAAAAGTAAGATTTTCTCGAACTGCAATTTATTGGTTCTTTCTAGTCAGCGGAGGCATTTATCGCTTTTCCATGATATTGGAGCACCCGTTCAAACTAAACTGTAAATATGGCATGTATAAAATTGTTAATTTGTTAATCCATACTTTTCCTTTTCTTAAAAGAAATGTATCATCGACTAAAATACTAAAATATAAATATCGAAGGTCGTTATAAAATTCTTCGGATTCCGTTAAATCTTATATATTGTTCTATTGTATCACTCGTATATTTTTAATCAAGATTGTACGTTAAATTTAACGAACAATACAGAATAGAAAGTATCAATTTAGAGTTTAAATTTCACTTTGATGTATCAGCACGTAATATATCACAATATCACGAAGACAAAAAAGTTCATTTAGTTAATTCGAACAAACAAAGATCTATATATTCGAATTCAGATGATTAAAAATTGATAGTCGGAGTTAAGAGAAGAACGCGTAGATTGGAAAACAATGAAATAAATTAGATTTGACCAAACGTCAGAAATGTACACTCACGGAAATGTACAGGCTAACGGTACGTATCCAAGTTCTAAAAAGCAATGGAAAAATGTATCGATTAAACGAGATTGTACCTGTGTAACAATCCGAAGCAGGTAACATGCACGATATATTACAAAGAATTAAATTTTCGTGCAGCGTCAACACCAAATCTAAAGATAACGAGGAAAAGAAAAGAACAACGGGCTTGAAAAATTCAAGGAATAAAAGAAGGCCAAAAAATAGAGGCAGTAGTGTAGTCAGTCGAGGTTGGCGCCGTTGCGTTAAATAAGATCGCACCGGGGTGATACGTATTTATAGCCGAGAAGGCATACGTGTACCTTAACATTGCAGCACATTTAGCGATTTTTATTTCATCACACTCCGGGCTCGGAATTAATTCAGTAGATAAACCCATGTGTGTTCCGGCCTTTTTCAGCAAATGTTCAGTCCTCGTTAAAGACGTGTTTCACTTCTCATGCGTGACAACTATGAGGAACGACTGGACTTGGCATTCGTTCGCGGGAAATGATTTATTCGGTGATTCTTTGCCTCGATATGCGCATTACGCTTGACGCGCACCGAGCAGAAACGCATTACCTCTTTTCTATTGGGCAAAATTATATCGAAGAAACTGTACGAGTTAAATTATAAGAATGGTAGCGTTCTATTATAAATATAAATATATTATAAACTTAATAAATAATAATACTCTATAAATTACTCTATAAATTATTCGACTTCCTCGTAATCGTGCTTATCGATTATTTTATTTATTATTAAGCGATTAAAATTAAATTGAACGAGCGCACGGCTTACGATTTCTTACCATTCCTTACCATTCCCTACCATTCCCTACCATTCCCTACCATTCCCAACCATTCCTTTTACTTATTTTTATTCTTCAAGCTTAATTACTACGCTATTTATCGAATTACGCGTATTTACACTTAGTCAATTTTGCATAATAAAAAATCCACCTGATTATGGCGGTTAGCAATATCTTTTTTCAAAACAAAAAATTAGCAGCATGAGAAATTAATTTCTGCAGCCTGTGTTTTGAGAAATGATATCGTAATGTAAACATCTCAGATTTCAGTTGCAAATTAAGATGAAATATGAGGGCCTTTTTTTAAGATACGCGAATATTTTATATACTACTCACAACTTTCAATTTGATAATTATTTTCTAGAAAACAAATTGGCTAAACATTCAATACTATTTAGTTGCGGCTTTATAAAAGCAGTTAAGTCATTAAGTTAGAAATTAATAACATTGTTAATTAAAAGATAAAATGCTTAAAATATTGCTTCACAGTTGTTTTCTTCTGATTTTTAAATTGTAAACTAAATAATTCAACGTTTCATAAACAATATCATAAAGGAAAAAAGGGACAGGAGAATTGGATTGCCTATCATGATTCAAGCGGCGACATTTCCGGTTCAACGTTGGTTACGTTTAATTCCATACGTATCGAAATAAATTTTTCCCGCTTACTCGATGTTTTCGTTTTCGATATATTTGCGCTGAAATTAATTAAGATTCCGCATTTCCGAGTAAAATATGAGGTAAGAAAATGCAAGGTTTTTAACCTTGTATTTTGAAAGTCGACACCGTTGCGCACGAAAAATTCGCAAAAAGTCGCGTAAGCTCTTTACTCGACGGTGCCCTCCTCGTTCTCTCCCTGGCTCTCCCCGGCTCTCCCTGGTTCTCCCCGGCTCTCCCCGGCTCTCCCCGGCTCTCCCCGGCTCTCTCTCTCTCTCACCCTTTCGCGTACACTCATTATCGTACTCTCGTTTCCCGGTATATGCCACTTTACAATACAAGTGCGATGAACCTCCGAAGAGGAGGCGAGAGAGCAGTGGCTGCAATTGCAGAAATTCGAACTGCGCGAGGTATTCGGTTGCTCGCCCACGCCGGTCGTGCGCCGCCATAGTCGCGTTCTGGCATTGTTATCTCGACGAGGAAAAGAGGCGCCCGACAGATAACGCGGATCGCGTCTGTCCTTTCCTCCTTCATTCTTTGGAGAAACATTATTTCCTGAAGGAATCGGAGAAACGCTTTGGTTTTCTTCGCGCATCTTGCTTCTGCCTCTTCGACTTCGTATACTTTACACGAGTTTTTTTTTAACTCCTCAAGGTTAATTTATACCACATATGTGTTCTCGAATTGTTATTATTCTGGAATCGGTGTTGGAAAATAAACTCAAGGAGAGATATCTGATACGGTTTCGAAATTGATAGTTACGGTAAATATTCGAAGTTATTCATCTAATAATAATAATAATAATGATTATAATAATTATAAATATAATAACAATAATTATAATTTTATAAACGGTTCGTTTCGTATTTGGTAAAAACAATGTGTATTTAAACGAGCGTATAATATTTTTATGTTCTTTTGTATTTAATTTTATATAAAATCAATTTTAATACCTGCTACAATTTTCAATACTCACTGTTTTATTAACTCTTTCTAAGGATTCTATATTTAGTGGACGTTTTTTTGCGCAGCATAAATGAAATATTTCAACATATAATTCGAAAAAATGAATTACAGAATTTGATATGAATTCTAAGAAAAATTATGATTTCTATACACTTTTACCATTATGCGTTAACATCTTTAAAAAAATTCCGTTATTGTTTTACAATTATTCATATGTCGTAAATATTAGGAGTTGGTTACCAAAGTTGAAAAATTATTTTAACATTTAATCGATCTTGCTCGATACTTTTACATTATAATAGCGGAATAATTCAATGAAATCTTAAGAATTAAAAGTAGTTTCAACGAAGTTTTAATATTATACATTTTTTAAAAATGTATTGGATCATTTATCGGAATAAATCGTTATATTTCCAAATAACAATTTCAGTTTTTTACATACTAAAAATAAATATGTAATACTACTAATATTTCTGTCTTTGTTGCAAAATAACTGTGTTAATTTTGAGACATCCAAATAATTAGTTCCGATTACAAAACGTTTATTGATTACAAAATATTTTGTAATCTTTTTTAAAGAATGTAACTTTTGTTACTGCGCTTTCAATTTAATTTTCCTTGAAACATAAAAAACGAACAGTCGTTCGTTCTTAGAAAGAAATTAACGATTTTGTCAATTCCTAAAATCTCGTAGGTAGGATCGAGGCATTTTACCTAATGGATTTTAATTCTAATGGAAAAGTGAAGCAAAATCTCTGGTAAGAATTTGAGAATTTGAGAATTTGAGAATTTGAGTATTGGAAACGTATTTTAGCCTCGCGAAAGGTTTCGATTCCACGAGAAAGTACGCGTGTATTGATAAAGTCAAGGACGACTTTTACAATTACTTGGGTCGAGACAAGTGCAACGCCCCAACTCACCGATGCATTTGTGTCCAGCGTATCTACAATGCCAACACGAAATCAGCGTTGCTTAGCCAGACGACTGCTGCCTTTTTTTTTCTCGTTCTCGTATCGGGATACACTCAGCTCTCCGGAGTATATATCGATATCGCTGCGAGAGACATTTCTTGGTAATAAGTCGCGTGACACACGGAGAAAAAGTTGCCAAGAGTCGCCTGCACATTTGATATAAACGCGCGCCCAGCGTCTGTTATAATCGTCGGCCGGATATATGGCATATCGCGTAATTGGAGCAATTGGTCGAAGCGATTCGTGCCTTTGTGTTTATATGTGTAAGCCAACTTCCTTTTTTCCGTTTTTGAAATAAGATATTTTGTAGCAAGGCTTGTTATCTGCTTCGATGCGATTCAATATTTTCTTTCTCGGGGAAAAACGAGCGTCCGATGGTGTTTTTGTATTCATTACATATACCTTATTTCATATTCGTATTTATTTACAATATCTTATTTTTTTGCGTGTATACTTAGAATTACGTACATCGATAAATTAATCTTTATTAGCTAAAAGAATTTTACCGATACAACATAAATAAAATAACGTAGATCTTGCTCGCGTACGTTATATTCGATCTTCTTTTAAAATCGAATCTTTTTATAATTAATAGCGATAATATGCTAAGCGTTCGAGGTCAACAAAAATTTATAAGCGATAAGTACGTTTCTCGAAAAAAAAAAATTTACCAATTACTATTCGTGAAACATCTATTATTTTATTTATGCATAAAAAAATGGTAGCTATAAAATCTTATTGAATTTATTTCTTAGATATCGTTCCATACCGTAAAAAATTTATCGAACATAACTTTATTTATTAATTAAGATGTTATTAAAAATAAAATACGGCATAGACATTTAAATCCTTTTATCTTGAAATATTTCCCGGGGCTATTCGTCTCTACAACTCGTCCGGCCAACTATCGCATCTATACATTATCGTACATTCGATACACTATCGATTTTATCTTTCCTGATTTTTGTACCGATAACCTATTCGTTCTCGATTCGTTCGATTTTTTAAAGATTAGATTTAGTTATAAATAAATTAGCGCTTTACAAAAAATTATTTACATTTCCTAAACAGTGGTATTTTGTTTCAATAAACATAATAACCAAATCGATCCAATTAATTCAGTTGAAAATATTAAATTATTTATTTTTCAATTAGATCCGTTAAATCGATAGGATACGAATTTTTCAAGATAAACCAAAGATTGGTATTTTTTCGGAACGCGTTTATTTTTATCGCGTATACGTCGCACCAAAATGTGCCAACTATTTCATTTTTTTTTTTTCAATGGTTAACGCTTATCATCGAAAAGTAATGACCAAATTTTTTATAACGTTAAAATATTAATAATTTAAAAATATCCATCACCGATTATTTTGAAAATTTCGTTAAAACCAATCTAGTCGATATTTTATTTTTTCTTTTAATTTTGTTTCGTATTTCTCGTATTCGATATTTCTTGGCTTGAGTTATATAATATTATGGTAATAAAAATTGTATTCGTTACAGGTTTATTTCTATCGCGCTTTTCATAATAATTTATCCAACCTCTAAAGTACGAGAACATAATAAAAATATCGAATATCATTTTTATTTGTTACATTATAAAAAAATAGGCATCAAAATCGATCGATTCCGAATTAAATGGAAGCGTTGGTAGAGTTCAACGTTTTTTAAATGATAAGAGAAACATAAGCAGAAGAAGAGAGAAAGATCCGGGATCCCGACAAGACTTTCGAAACCAAATCATCGACGCGCTCTCGCGAATTCCGCGAGTCATTCGGCTCGCATTTCGTTTTCTTGATTCACTAGCTCGCACCAGCTATGTATACGTATATAGACATGTATAATAATATAATCGCTCGGAGCGATTAGCCCAGGCTGGTTTTCTCATCACCGCGGGACTTCATTGTTGTGTATAGGTACGTATGGGCCTCCTCTAATCCGATTTGAGATTTTGATGAATAATAGAACGGTTCCTTTTATTATATGGAGAATAAGCAAAAGAGTTTCAAAGAAATTTTTCCTCGTCCACCAACTTTTTTTTATTCATTATTCATGAAGTTGTCAGAGTATTTTACAAGATGTCTAGCTACGAGGTTGGGAAAAAGGCGCGGAGGCTGCCGATAAAACAAGAGATAAATTACAAAATCGAGAAATGTGCGCGCACATCGAGCGATTAAAATTTTCCATTCCTTTTGATTTATGTCAAGTTTCTTTTTAAATAATTTTTTTCTTCTTATTGCGAACGCTAATTTCTTTCCAAGTTGGCTAAGTATTCAACGTGTACGAGTACACGCGTATTAGATTCGCGAGTTGAATTGCAACATGACCAAAAAATTCGATTTTGCAAAATCATTCGACTACTTTGGAAGGAATATTTCAAAGAGCATTATTCCTTTTTATTAAAATAATATTTTTATCATTTTCTTTATTCTCCTGAAATTACTCGCGTACGTACTCGGGTTTATTATAGCTATTTAATATCTGTAATCTAAAGAATCGTTTATCGAATTCTCAACCAAAACTGTTATTTTCACAACAGCTGCTCGATAACAATACCGCGTTGCCGTCGACCACCAATATTACATAAGCATAAAATTCATAAAAATAGGTACATTTGAGCGTAAAAGTGCCGAATAACGGCATCGTTTAACAAACATTCACCGCGATCATTAGTAAGTTACAACGGTATTTACGAAACTGCCTCGCACCTCCTCGATTCAGCGTCACCTTCATTCGAAAGCTATTAAGCGTTCCGCGTTAAAAGAAGAAGAAAAATTACAAGCGAAGTTGAAGCCTTTCGCGAAAAGCGTAAAATCGTAGTTTTCACGAAAGTACGCGACTACGAGGCGATGATTGATCGGTCGGCGTTTCACACTTGGCGCGAGAAATAAATACAACGAGGGACAGCTGAGCGGATGTAACGCCGTGTCAAGTCGCTTAGCGACGCTTCGACTTTCCGTTCTTTATACGAGATTTCGAGAAAAAAAATCTTACCACGAAATCTTACCACGCCGAGTAAACGTGAATACGCGTGAGGTACGAGAGCGACCGAGGCGTCGGAGGCGTCGGAGGCGTCGGAGGCGTCGGAGGCGTAGGAGACGAAGCGTCGGAAGCTTTTACGGCCAACGGAGACATTTTTTGCGTGACTCTTTTTCTCTTTGAGAAAGCGAAGAGAGGAAGATACACCGAGAACTTTTATTCGATGAATATAGGATTTCCGGACTTTTCACCTTTTTCGAGAGCCTCCTTATTCCAACCAGTAACCAGAGACCTTCCACTGTTTGTATAAATCCAAAACATAATCTACTTTATAGAAAAAGGTTACTTATGAAACTTGTCGAAACGAAAAAATTTGCCTTTATTTTTTTCTTTTATTCGGTTCCCAGGTTTTTCAAGAGTCGTATTTGAAGTTTTTTTTTCGGCTGGTATCGATTGCAGTATTCCAGTGTTCATGATTTTCTTTGGAAACCAGAGATGCTTTACTATTTGTACAAATGAAAAATAGGTTTTACTTCGTAAAAAAGTCAACTTATGAATTTATGAGAAAAATTGGTTGTTATTTTGTATAACGATCGAGCGATTTACTTATTCGGAAACTATAAATACGCATAATTTTCGAATCGTATCGCGTACCTCTCGTATGTTTAGAACATTTTTTGTAACGAACGAAAATATTTTTGTTTAAAAATTAAAAAATTTATCATCGTACGTTTTTATAGTTTGAGACATTTTTTATTTTTATAAGACCGTAAACACTCGAAGCGTGAAAATAAAAAATGCTTTGTACACGTATATACGGTGCGAAATTAGGGCAAGTAAACAAACCTATTTATCGGCATTATTATTACGCGTACGCGAATGAAACCAAAAAACGATACACCCGTTTATCAATTTTTGTTCGATAAATTTATCCTCGATGCGGTGAAAGACAATAGTTTGAGTTCGCGTCCGCAACTTTTTGACCTCCTGACACAGTGTATTAATTTCCGAATATAATGGAGCTTTCCGCATTCCCTCGTTAGAGGCCATCGTTTACACGCGGGAACATCGTACATACGTCATCGGAGTTTGTTAGGGTTGCGCAACGAACGAAAGGGATCGGCCTAAGTATATCTTTAAAGGGACGCGACGATCTCGCATAGAAAACACAAAAAAAAGAGAAACGAGAACCGCTGCTAAAGAACGGATATCACCTGGTCCATAAGACAAGCGGAGAAAACCATGAGATTTTTCGAATGCCCAAATGACACAAGGCCCCTCGAATACGAGCGACGTGAATTTCGGGGTAAAAACTCGCTAAATACGTCCTTAATGTCGCCGCGCTCTTTTCCTTTCCCTCCCCGTATACGCGTATACCTGCGGTTACGCAATTCACCGCGTTACGAGCCTTCGTCGTTTCGTGCGACAATGGAGAGCTCCATCCTTCTTCTCCCCGATTCCCCCCGTCGCTCGGAGAGACCCACCGACGTTAAACGGAGGAAAATCAAACACAAACCGGATAACATTGAGCCGCGATTTTTCGTCGCTTCTTCCTTCTTTCGTTGCCTTTCCTTCTCTCGCTCGCATCTCTCAGCCCTCCCTTGTGTCCCGCGAATACAAAGGTATAGATTTTTCCTTGCATCGGCGTTATTTTTTTTACGCTCCCGCCGTGTTTTTAAATTGACAGATCTCCAAGGTATATCAATACAGGAAGTGGATGTTTCTAAATCTTTACGACAATTGTGTTATCGCGATAAAACTTATGAACCATGTCGATTTTTGTTCCGAATAAAGGGAAAAGGATTTATGGAAAAAAAGAAAAAGGGAGAAATATGACGATGACGACTTTCAACAACTGAAATCGTAGACGTTGTCGTTAGTTACGCTTTCTTATGTTTTGTGTAAATATCGAGAATTCTCTCCTTTTTTCTCCCACCGTTCCATTCGTTATAGCACTTATACACGATTTTATTGCCAACATTTTTTTCCTATTTTTTGTATATATTTTTTATGTATTTTTCGTATTTTTCGTATTTTTTTTACATACGTATATACATATTTTTTTTTTTTAATAAACTTTTTACGATAATTTAATTACATACTTTATTATCGGTTACATCGGCGTTTTTTATTATCCGTGTTTATTTATATTTTATTATCGTGAAAAATTTCGCTAGCTTCGAGAATTTAAAATTTACGCGAGTTATAATTTATAATACGCGAGTTGAAAATAACAAATTTTAAAAATTACTTTCTAAAAATAAAATACGTTTAATAAAGGCGAACAAATTAACTGTGGACAAAACAACGTTTTTTATTTTATATAATGACTTTTTCTTCTATTAATAAATTTTTTTGTACGGACGATAAAAAAATGTAACGCTGCGTTGTAAAAACGAGCGAGTAAAAAATAAACGCAAGATATCTATTACGATACTTTTGAATTTCTTTTTTTTTTATTACGAGAATTTTCCATTCTTGAAAAATTTTTTATACGAGCGGGCACATAATAATATAAAAAGGGAACAAAAACACAGGGAAAAAAATCTAAGAACAAAAATGAGCGAGGCATGAAAGGAACGTCCTCCACCCGCAGACTACTCTTCTTTTTTAATTTTCGAGAATCCAGTTAGAGGCCAGCCGAGATATATCAGACAATCCCTCGGGCTTCATTTGAATAAGCCATGTAAGTACTAGTTCTGCGGGAATATCCAACGAGAGGGAGAGAGAGGGACGAGGAGACGAGGAGACTGAAAAAGACGAGCAAGAGGTGAAAAAGCAAAGCACAGGCATACGTATCCACGCGTACGCATATTCACGTACGAGGGAATACAGAATGAGAGAACATCGAGAAAGAGACACATCGCCACGGATCTTGAAAGCGCGCTCCCCTTTTTTCTTTCGTGCACCTATATACGCTATATACGCTGTATACGCTGTATACGCTCGAGTATTATATATTATGATTCGTCATTTCGGAATAACAACGAAGGCGAGGGCTCGCGAGCAACCTGCGCCACGCCCTTGAGCGGAGCACGAGAGCGAGGGAGAGACGAGGGAGAGACGAGGGAGAGACGAGGAACTCAACATTTGGGACACGCGCTCCTCGGTCTTCAGGGAAGTTGGTGCACTGCTCTTCCTTTCCCGAGTCGCACTCGCACTCGCATTCGATTTGCTTTAACCCGTCCACTCGCGTATATTGCATTCTCGAACCGCGTGAATAGCGGTTATATCGAGGCGCGTGCGTATTCGAGGACGTGCGGCGTTCGGACGTACGGACGATCGGACGATCGGACGATCGACGATATTTATTGCTTCCTCCTTCTTTGGGCGTGGAGGACACTTTACGCAAAAATACGTAGGTTCCTGACGAGCGCGAGTCGCGACTCGTAGGCGAATTGCTCGCTCCAACAACCAAAGGCAATGATGTCCGTTCGTAAACGATCTGCGTTTCGACACCGCGTTTATCTCCCTAGAATATACATTGACTATTAGAAAAATATCCGAGACGGGGAGGAGGAAACGCGTTAAAGCGATCGCTGATTTAAACTTGCCTTCTAACGCGATAATTACATTTTTTTTAAATTACGTTCCAGGGATTAATCCATTCTGAATTGCATCTTTTCACCACTCGTATTAGTTTATTTAAATTAAACTGCATATTCGAGATAAATATATTTTTGCTTTTTTAGCTTTTATTTTATGATTTATTACTAAGCGTATCGCGACCTAATATTCTTGTTTCAATTAGTATTATAATTTATAACTTGTAAAAATATCAACGAGTTTATCGGAAATATTTTTTCTAAATGGTCGGATTCGATCGATTATAATAATTTTTGTCCGTAATTTCGTTTCATTGCTCCGAAATAAGAAAGCGTATAAATAATTTATAGCGAAATTATTATAGCAACGGTTAAAGTTTTTATGGTAAAAACGTGCGCCGATTTTGTAAGTAAAATTTAGCGTTGCGTATAGACTTTTACCCTTAAATTACATTAGTTTCGCGTGTATCTGGTCTCGTTTCGAACGGACACTTACATGTCTTTCTAAAAGTATAGTTTTACGTCTAAGCATTATGTATCTGTTTGAACCCGCGTAATCTCGAGCGAATAATTCGCGTTGATCCGACTTATCGAGAAAATCTCTCCTCGCGGGTCTTTTTCCTTTTCTCTCTTTCATTCGAATACCTTATCTCTTACGGCACCTTTTCAGCGCCTTTATCTCTTGGTACGAACCGGTTACACATTGTCCGTCGATATATCGGACGTCCGTATAACATTTATTACTCAGGACCTGACACACCTACACTATCGCAGTCGTCGATGCCAGCTTATATTCGCGAATTTCGGTATTTCGAAACGACCCACGACTTCTATTTTATATCTCGTGGGTATTTCATATGTGTTTCGTATTTTTTTTCCTTGGCTTATCGGAAGCTTAGTAAAACGAGGGTTACTCGTGTTCTTATAGTTTGTGATTTATTAAATAATAAAATATTGATATAATCAATAATACTAGTAGGTTACAGTTTTGTAAATAAACAAATAATAGGCGAGTGTAACATTGTGTAATAAAAATTGCGGCATTATATTCCGGTGTCAAACATTCTATAAAGCTAAAATTTATTACACTCTCGGTAAGCAATAGGCGAGAGTCTGTATAAAAATTTAAATACGTTACGAAGATTCTGTGCATATCATGCGTGAAAATCGAATCTTAATTAAAATCAAATGAATTTATCGTAGGTACGATTGTTCCTCTCGTGGCTTAAAATAAAGAAACCTCTCGTAAACAATTTACAAAACTAACCACCCATCGATGTAGTAAAATGCGTTCGCCGGTATAAAGAAATTAAAAGTTTACAATTTTTTTAAACGAAAGCTCCAAATTATCCGAACAAATAAACTGTGCGACCGAAGGTTCCTAATAATAAATTCCTCGAATATATCCTTCGTCGTAATACGCGTAAAATCGATAGAGATCTTGGAAAATGATTCACGATTCGTGATACATTTTCCAGACAATTGCAGAAAATTTCGTTCACGTTGTCACTTTCCCATAGACGCGTCGAAAGTATTCACGTCACTTTACACTCATCCGAGCGCTTGTAAAAATAAACGATCATATTTATTTATAACGGCTAGATGATCGCGAAAGCACGATTTGATCCCCGTAGCAACATTTGTTTTGAAAAGATTCCCAGTTTTCTATTGTAGAGGGTCCGATTGCCCGCGATAAACATTAAATCCCATGTATCCCGCGTCGATTGTACCCCCCGACACCTACGCCTCGATGAGCACAGCTTACGCATTGTGGATCGCCTTGCGACCTTATAATACGCGTCTACGCGTCGCAGGTAGAGAGGAGTCCCCGATACACACAATACTGCACGTGGATATATACGTTCGTCGGTCCCCCAAGTCGATCGTCTTTGACCAGAGAGCAGAGATCGCGCTGCGAATGGAAGGAGAGAGAGAGGGACTGGGGACTGGGGACTGGGGACTGGGGACTGGGGAAGGGCCGTAAAATACGAAAACGACTTTTCAAATGCATTTTAGTTTGGCGGCGACTTGTCATGCGAGATTCCCGTGTGTTTATATGTCTTTCGCCGAGCGGAGAGAATCACTTAAATGCGCAATAGCGAAAATTGTTTTCTTCTGATTTTTGAGATGGCTTTTAAAATTTTTTTTAACGATCGATACTTTTTTCAAATCGTATTGCCTGTAACACTTGCATTTTAACAACTAATATATTCTTTAACGATACCAGCCACTAAATTGCCGATCTCTTTTTCTTTTGTTTGTTTATTTTAAGTGGCAGCTAAGTTTCAAAAAGTTAATTGACAACCTGCATTCTCCAAATAATAATTTAAAACGGAATCGATATTTCATTTTCAAACTTTCTATAATCCCAAGATACTTTTTTAATAAAATCAATAATTTACAGCACCGAAACGGCAAGCTCTTGTTCGAGGAAAGAAATTTAACCGTAATGTACGAGAAAATGTAAAATCCAGTTTTGTTTATCTTGGAATGTAAGGTTTATTTAAAAATTCCTAACCATGTTTTTAGTGAATGTGTACTTGTTCGATCTATTTTATGGATGTTTATAAAGTTAGACGTACGTGTTGTCGACGAGGCGAAATTTGAGAAGAAAATGTAAAATGGGTAAAGAAAAGAAAGCTTTCCATATACCAGAGCCGAACCGTCCTATACAAATAAATTCGTGAGCGTCGCGCCTTTCCTAAGAAAATAATTTACGAGTATACTTCGATTTCGTGACGTTCGGTAATTGCGACGCGAGATTGGCCTTTAAATGTAAGACATCGTATTTTCCTTTTCGCGGTTCAAGTAAACTGGAGAATAGTTGCCCACCGACTCATGAATTTGTCTCGATTTTCTAAAACGTTTCCCGCGTGTCTCTCGTCATTTTCAATGACAGACTAAATAAACCATACGTCAAATTGGAATATATTCGTGCTAAGGTCTATAAATACGTGTTTTTCGCTTCATAAAGTTGCGACGTAAGGCTTTACTCGATTTTTGTTAAATTTTATCCTTCGTATTTCCAAGCGATTTATAAACATTTTTATAAATGGTTTCCGAAACAAAAATCAAAAAGGAATCATTATTCATTACCGAGTCGATATAATGGTAAAAAGAAATTAAATTATATCTTGTCATTTTTAAATAATATAGTTTATAGCGCGGTATTTAAATAATAATTAACGAGGCTTGGATACACTTATGACAAATTTCTTATCCAATGAACCATATAACATACATCTAATCTCATATGTTATTCCACTAGGCTTTAAGAATCGAAAACAAATATAAAGCTTTCACTTTCAGAAAGCAAATGCCTACATACCTATTTTAATTACAACGTCCAATGAGATTAGATCTAGTTTTCTAAAATAAGTAAGAGACCAAAGCGAAGGAGAGTAATACTCGGCCATTATATTATGATTAATATAGAAAATAATATTTTAATTAATATATTTTAAAAAAAAAAAAATGATGTTTTAAAACGATAAAAGCATTATAAAAATTGTATTATTTTGGGCTACCAACATTTTTATCAAGCTCTTCGTTATCGGCACGGGATTTCGAAAAGACGATAAAACGATAAAACTTGGCTCTACCGAGGATTCGTTTTATACGGGTTCCATTGTACGAATATGCAGATTTGGTTAAAAAATTTTTGTCGAGTTACAATGATACGAAAGTAAAACAATGGAAGATTATAACAGAGTTCTTAATAAATTAGACTTATGTTTACGCTACCGAGTCTCGCGGTAATTAAACGAATGCGGAGATTTCCAAAAAGATAGTATAAAGTATCCGAATATTCATCCGAGTACATTAATAAAAAGGAAAAAGAATAAGAAGCAAGTCTCATATGAAAGAACAGTGTTATTTTATAAAAATAGAAAGTTAAAAAGTCGTATAAATTATCGAGAATAAATTTCTCCGTCGTTATTCAAAAAAATTACTATAATCAATGAAAGAATCGATTTTTCGAAACGTTAAGACTGCCGCTCCCTACACGGCATATCTTTCACGACTCTCCTCATCTAGAGCCAGTCCGAAGAAGCGTCGTCTGGTCTCGGGGCGATAATAAAGCCCGGGTTGCAAAACCTCTAAGCGAGCATTCGGACGAAAACGAAGAATCTCACTCTCACTCGGCAGTGTGCCGAAGAAGAAGCATCCGCAAGAAAGAGAAATGAAAGGGGGAGCGCGCGCGAGAGAGGTAGGGAGAGAGAGCTAGAAAGAGCGAGAGAGAGAGAGAGTGAGAGAGAGAGAGAGAGCTACCGATGCAGTATTCAGTCGCACCCGCGGCGAAGAAGACGCGCGAGTCCGACGAGGAATAGGTACGTGCACGCATAGTCGGTCGCACACGGACGCGCGCCCGGACACGGATAGAGGGAGAGAGAGAGAGAGAGAGAGAGAGCAACTGGTCGCATTCCGCGAGCTGCGAGTCTGCAGGACAAAAGAGGATACGCGGCTGATTACAACATTAATAAACAAATGAGCCCCAAGGCGTATGCGGGGCCGCGCGGTTCCGAGTAGTGGGAGTCGGGGCCGCGGACGAGGAGGACCAATCGTATGGACGGGGCGGTCGGGGGGCGGTGCCTCCCTCCGCCAACCAACAGACCCGTCGGCGTCGGGACGCGGCGTCTCTCTTGGCCGCGACGGATCCGATCGCCCCGCCCACCGGGCCCGAGACGACGCTGCCGGTGTCCTGGACGTGTGTCTCTTCGTATTCCGGAGGACGTCTGATAGGGATACGAGGCCGTTCCACCGCCGAGGGGCCGAGGAGATTTTTTACTTACTATTACTATTTCTTTCCTCTTTCCGTCCTTTCTTCCTCAAAACCGATACTCGGACTCTCCCTTTCATCTCGACATGTTACATTTTTTACACACCTACAAGTGTTTTCATTACAAGTGTGTTTTTTCATTCAGGGAAACTGATCAAACTAATAATAACTCGCCTTTTTCCGGAAAATCAGTTATGCAATATATTATATTCAATTTCAATTCGTCTCGTCAGCGATTTCAAAATATTTTTTATTTTTTTTATTCAAGCTAATTTGCACGTTTGCTTAAATTTTTATAAAAAAATAGTCAATTTTCGTTGGACGTTGTCGCGATTCACTTTGTCGGAAATTTTACTTGCGTGCGCTACGAAAACGTCGAATTTCGTTTTTCTCGTGCTCTCCAACTCGTAATTAATTGAACGGTGCATTTTTTCCTCGATACAATCAAATTCCAATGAAAAAGTTGGAAAATTCTTGGCTACGTTTACATTCATAATTATATTTTTTATCGATAACAAGGATCGAATTCGGTATTTAATATTTGTAGCACCCACGCTTAAACGAAAGATAAAATGTAAATAATGGTATTGGAAAGTCCCTGGTAAAAATTAAATTGAAAAAAGAATGGGTGTATCGCTTATGTACTCGAATACGATGATAAAACTCCAATTTGAATGTTGTTATTGAGAGATCAGGGATTAGCCAAGAGCTTAACGTTCTAAAAAAATTGTGTCATCGTTCGCGTCCTTAGCAAATAAAAAAGTGTACCGTCTCCTTCCTCCTTCCTCGCTCAGCGTGATACTCGTAAGCGCGTAAGTAAGCGCTCGGCTTTCTTTCTTCCGCTCTGTCTCTTTCTCTTCTCTCTCCCTTTCTTCCCCTGACAGCAATAACTCGTCTCGGTGCGACCGTGTGTACGTTTTCAGCGTAGCTTCGGCGCACGTAGGCTTTTCAGCTGCATTATTGCAGCGGCCCATTCGGTCGGTGCTGAACGTCCGCGGGATATGCGGTGGTAGGGGAGCGAGAAGGACGGAGAGAAGCTAGCCAAACACTATTAGCTTTCGTTATGAGCCTTAATCTCTTTCGCCTTTTACAGAAGGCGTGTCAAGGTACTACTATCGTAGAAACCGCTTTACTCTTACCGAGTCTTACTTCTTTCGATCTTTTTTTCGTTTAACTAGATATTATTCATGATTTTAATATTGATTACGGTGTTATTGGCAACCTCTAATAGTTTAATTTAAATCTAGTCAAAATAAATAGTTTCGACTACGGCAAATAGTATAAATCAAATTAAATTATATATTCACCGACAACTAAGAAGCTCTAAAATAAAAAATAATTTCTAAACGTTGATTTACAAAATATTGTTAATTCATAGTCGCTCTTTTATTACGAGCGTTATGAGTAATTACCTAATATTATTTCGAAAAGAACGCGTTGTCGCTTTCAACTGATTTTCAAACTCATTTTCATTTATGTTTAGCTATACATTTGATTTTTAAAAGTAGTATTTTTATTTGTATTCAACGATATATTTTTGTTTTTATTTATTCAAAAAGGATCTTTAAATAATATCTAATTAAAATAAAAATTTACTTTGTAATTATAACAAATTTAAATCCATTATAAAATGCGGTTTTGTTACCAAATTTAATATTAATTTTGACGAGATGAGATTTATACGATGAAGCTTTAAAAGTTTTTCAGCGGATTCGTATATATATATATATATATATATATATAGATTCTTGGACGGTAAAATTCGTATCTGGCTAATTAGATACAATAGTTTATTACACACAAGGAAAAGTTGTAGTAAACACCTATTTCTCAAAAAAATTTTGAATCGTAAATATTTCGGTAATTTAAATACTAATATTGATTCGTGTAGAATAACTAATACATTTGAATAAATTAGTTTTAAACTAATTACGTAAATGTACAATTAGTATTATATAGTTCGATATTCACTTGGAAACGTCTCGTTAAGTATTTTCAATTGTTCGATATCAAATATTTTTTTATATCAATATAAAGATAGGAACGAATTTTGAAATATCTTTTAAACATCATTTAATAACCACGAAATTAGTAAAAAAATATTCTCTCGATCGAATAATTACACAAAGGGAAGTCACGTATCTTAACAAACGCAAAATTTCCACGTTACAATATTGTTTCATCGTAAAAACAAACCTCCTCCTATAATTTTATTATAAGATTCATGTTTTTTAAACTTTAACCATTGTTTAAACTAAATGAAAAAGTGAAACTTTTTAATGGAATACATAAAAGCCAGTTGAGTTAATGACGCCATAACAAAGTTGAATGTATCGAAAGAATGCGCCAAAGTGAAGAATTTTTTATCTCCTTTTGATTTAAATCACTATTTCAAATGAATTTCGTTATTAACATAAAATTTCGCAAGTTAATATTCAACAAAGTAATTTGATTCTTAACGATTTAGGCACATCGTATTCTTGTTCGTGTTGTGTATCTCGATGTGCTTTTACAGCACTGTTGTGTCCATTCTGGTTCCTCTTCCTCTGTCTTTTACCAGGATCTGTACTGAGAGGGACAGACCATAGCCACCCAGACATTATTAGCTTTCGTTATGCGCTTTATCTTCTTCGCTTGAAGCAAAAAGTGACCTTTAGGCTCTTGAGGAGTTTTACTTTTTGTTGGTAGCGTGTTTTTTACTTTTTCCGTGTTTTTTTTTTCTTATAAAAGTTAACGTTTCGTTAGAATTTATTTGCAATTGCGAAAAGAAGTTAAACCTTTCGAAAAATTTAAATTTGAAATATAACAATATAAATAAAATTATTTGGATATGATAAAAAATTGCAGACCTTGAGTTATTATTGTACTTAGGATCGTCTTATATTTAATTCGATAATTTTACAGGATAATTTTGTCAGTTTATAGGTATGCTTAAGTTTTTGTAAGCCTGTAGTACTTATACCTTGCATGTAATAAAATAATTCATATCTTTCAGAAACATCAAAACATCATCCAATGATTTACGAAACTTTATTAATAAGAAAATTAGAAAACGTATGTATATATGTATGTATGTAGGTATATATATTATTATTATTATTATTATTATTATTATTATTATTATTATTATTACGAATAAATAAGTAAATTTAAAAAAATGTTTTAATTCCGTTCATAGGTTGATTAGTATTAATTATATAATTTTATTTTTTAAATAAAAAATCCAAATTTTAAATAAATAAATCTATTGCTTAATATGCACCAATTAATTAAAAAAAACACAATATGAAATCATTTACAATTCTAATTTAAATTATAATCTCAATACATGTTATAATATATTTAAATTGGTCTTCACATAATGAGAATATTCAAATCTGTACTCTGTTTAAATAGCGACGAATATTATTTTATTAAATTTTTATGGAATTTATAATATTATCTCGAAGGTCACTCATTACGCATCTCAACTTAAGAGAGTTAAGTATAAGTTTCAAGGTAAGATAAGAAAAACTAATGTTTGCTGCGAATCAAAGAAGGTTTTTTCTTAAACTATAATATATTCACTGCGCGCAAAACACAGCTGTCATACGTAGATATAAAATTACTCCAACGTTCATATTTAATGAGTCCTTCGGAAGAAAAACTTTAACTAGGAAAAACATTGATTCGATCGAAAGACTAAGCATAACTAAGCGAAGAATTATAATTCATTATTACCTGTAGAATAAAATATTAAATCCATATATTCCTTTTATTATTAAACGCGACATTAATCTTCGTGTTTTATAAGCTAATATCGTATACTTTAAATTTCAAGAAATCACAACCGTAATAAAAAAGTGATTACTTCAAAATATTTGGCTGAATATATTTATATATAAGGTTCTCGGAAGCTTCGCGTATTAATACACGAAACGACTGATTTTGAATATAACGTTCTCACCTATACGAATATATATATTCAGGCACGCAAAGAATGAATCAGATAGACACGAAAATAGTCAACAGCGTGTCGTGCAAGAAGCAAGCATAAAAAATGAAGATGCAGAAAAAAAAGCAGAACGAACGACCGAGAATTATTACTCGCTAGTGAGTAAAACACAAGGAGGTTAAACGAGGTGGCAGCCTCGCCTTAATCTTTTAGAGTCAGAATTAGGCACTGCTCTTTCTCTCCCTCTCTCTCGCTTGCGCTCACACACACTCTCACTCACTCTCTCTCTCTCTCTCCCTCTGTCTTTCTTTCGCAGGCACACCTTTTCCTGCTTTCCGAAGAGTCGACCGGGTGTCCAGCTCACGGATGGACTCGCGAGCGAACGCGTACGCACTTCACCGGAAGCGGCCCATTACCGGCAATTTAATAGTCCGTGAAAACAATAGAATTACGCGGCGAATCGAATAAAAATCGGGCGACCACCGCCACCCCCCTCTTTACCCCCTTTCTACCCCCTCAACCCCCCGCCCCGGGCGTACAGCGGGTGACCAAGCGCGACGTTCTTTTCTCTTGCTCGCCTCGCCGTCCTCTTAGCTCGTCCACGGGGGGGAGGCTGGGGCACGAACGTCCCGAAGGTTCTAGTTCTCGATGTCCGTAGCGTTGCTTAAGAATCGTACCGTTGCCACGAATAAATTAATAACGCTATCCCGAAGATCGTTAGGAAGTTTATTGCGATCGAGTAAAGGCTTCGAGCGACCGACGCGGTAATGGAACTCGACAGGCTTCTCATTTTTATCTAATTTTCGTACGATTTCTTTTCCAAACGTTTATTTCACCCGTGAGTATAATTATTAATGTTCGAAATACGTTGGGTCGAAGAGAGACTCGAAAGCGGTCTCGAACGCTCCTTTCATTCCGCGCGTGTCTTTTTCTAGTAATTAATTAGTCTTTGCATCGACTACCTTAGGCGATCAACGCGTGAAAAGATAACGAACGAACTTTGTAAAATAAAAGTAGCAAAAAAATGTAACGTAGATCGCTATTTCTTGAAGTTGAAAAAAAGGTATCGGGCCTAGGAATAATTCCTAGTGTCCCGCGTTCCCTTGAGTAAACGCGCCTCTTCCATAAACAAGTGTGGAGTGTGAGTGGTGTGTGGTGTGTGTGTGGTGTGTGTGTGTGGTTTGCGCGCGGTACGTGCGAGCGCGCGCGCGCGTGTAAGTAAGGCGACGCGTCTGTCCGCGAAGGAAATTGGCTTTGCCCCTTGGCGCAATACGTACGTATATATATCGAAATGCCAAAGGTTGAGACGACAAGGACGGGATGACGCGTGCGAACGAGGGAAACGAAGAAAGAGCGAGGGAGGGTGGGAGGAAGGGAGAAAGACGATTCTCTTGGCTGCTGTTCCGGAACGCTGATTAGCCGTCTCGAAGAAACGAGAAACACCGAAGTGGGGAGAGAAGAAACCCTTTTCCTGTGTAGCGCGAGTCGCACTATGAGAAAAAGGAGTTTTATGTATCGAGTGCGTCGCTTACCTTGGCTTGTAGGTGGATGGAAGTAGTCGTGGGATAATGGCATTTTTTCGGCCTGCTTTAATTGCTTCATCGATGATTTCGCTAAGCTTTACTTGTACGAGGGGCCAAAGCAATCGGGCATTGCATTTTAACGCTGGTGCGAAGAGGAAGTTGAAATTTTTATGTTTCCAACGCTGCGATTCTTCTTTCCTTCGTTTTAAATTTAACTATGATGTTAAATAAAGTTCGCTATTTCCGAGGTGCGAGATCGATATTTCGCCTGCCAGAACAAAGTGAAATAAAATTTTAAATATTAATCCGAGTGCTACTTTGTAATAATTTAAAAACAATTAAGAAGAGATTTTTATCGCCACGACTGTCTGTTTTAAAAATTATACACTTAATTTTAATTTATTTTTAAAAAATAAGACGTACGGAAGCCACTCGGTTTAATCGTTTTACCGTGGTGTCATGTTTTAGGGTCATTTATCATCGTATTTCGAACGAAGCGCTATTACATTTTCTTTTGCGCGGTGATATTTTATACGCTTCGTACATTTTTAATATACATAAGTACAGTGACATTCACCGTTTCCAACATTTTTCTTCTACTTATTCAAACAGTTTTTGCGTACAAGGATTTTCGAGTTGGAAATAGTGTCTATAATAATAATAATAATAATAATAATAATAATAATAATAATAGAAGAAAATAGAAAATCACAAAAGTAAAAGATCGTTACGTTTAATCTTCGACTAACTTTATTATATATGTACGGAACATTTTCGTACACAACAATTAAAATTTTTAAAAATCGATCACTATAAACTCAAATACAACGCTTAATTATAAATTCATATAATTAAAAACCCGTCTATCTGAAATAATGTTAACGTAAGGCATGCAACGATAAAAGGAAAAAAAAGCGAAAGTTAAGAATAATGGCCACTTAATATAAAATTTGTTAAAACGTTTGTAAAATTTTTTTTCTCTTTGAAAAAGATACGATAATTTGATTTCACGCGTGGGAGTTAGGATAAGAATATAAAAATTAAATATTTTTTTGCTGAATCGTTAAAAAATGTTTATTATAATTAATACATTTTAATCGCGCGAACGTTAAAAAAAGTTGTAATTAAAACTCTAAACGGATTACCGTTGGACTTTACGCGTGCAGGTATTTTTTATTTCTTACGAGAGTCGCATGGTAAATAAGGAAAAAAAGACTCGAGTAATTATTATTATTATTTAGCAATAATTAGCGGTAAGAAATGTCTCGGAGTAACAAAATACTAGTTTAGAGGTAATTTCAATTATAAATGTCTTTTTCCACCAAAAATTAGAATGAATCGATTACGAAAGACCGTGTAGATGAAAAAAGGTACGATAAATCAGCGATCGGTATAATAGATGTGTAACAGACATGAGTTGCTTAAGTGCAATAATTATTGGTTTTTATTGGAAAAAATCAGGCCAGTGAAATAAAATAAAAGAAAGCCAATGACGTATAATATATTGCAGACATACAGTCGATGTCGATACAAAACATAACACACCTGTCAGGGTGTATATTAATTCACTGAAATATTGCACGAAATTTCGTACAGCGCTCCGCGTGTACGCGTATACGCGTATACGCGTTCGTGCCTCACGTTTTTCATATTGAAAAATTCCCTTGACTAAGAGCCTCCTCTTACACATCGATTTACCGCGAGCGCGAGAGAAGGAGCGAGAAAGAGACGGTCGCGCTCCTCTTGCTAATGAGAAGAAAAGGAGATCCCGTAATGGCGATCTGGAAATTACGAGTAGCTCGCGGACCTTTTCTCGTTCGTTCCGTCTCTCTCGCGGACTCTCTCGCTCCCTCACGGCTCGGACACCGTGCGCGTATGTTCGCGGCAGAAATGGGGATGAAGCGCTGCAGCGTTTCGCGCGTTCAAATGCATGCATATAGAGGTACGAGCGCGAAAGAGAGAAAAGAGAGGATGTGGAATTTAAATGGAAGTACCGCCCACTTGCGGGAAGGAACGAACGAGCGAGCTGGCGAGCGATCGATCGAAGGTCGCCGACGAGAACCGGAGGAGAGAGAGAGAGAGGAGAAGACGACGACTACGACGACGACGACGACTACGAGACTACGACGACTACGACGACTACGACGACTACGACGACTACGACGACTACGACGACTACGACGACTACGACGACTACGACAACTACGGGGATCCTGGAAAATCAAGGGGCCGATCTCCGGGGAGCCCCTCGACTCCCAAGAAGTCCCGAGAAGCGCCGGGCAGGTGAAGCCGGTACGAGTATCCGACTCGGAGATGGACACGTACCAAGCGCGAATTTTCAATGGCCGATCGCTAAGCCCGCCGAGATCATTATAACGTCGTCGAGAGGAAAATTCTGCGAATGGCTCGCACGGGGAGCCTCGATTTTTCTCCCCCTTCTCCCCCTTCTCACTCTCTCTCCCGGGCCCGTTGCTTCCTTGCTTTTCCTTTTATTCCCTCTCGAATCTTGAATCCACCCGTTCCTCCCGCTCTCCCTCTCTCACTCCACCACCCGGTCGAACGATTAATTAGCGGAGTCGCGCAGGTGTTGCTACACTCTGCGCTGCTTTTTCGTAAGCTTGGCTCTGGAGAGGGTTCGCGACGTTTTTTACCCCGCCTTTTTCCTTCAACCGTGCGAAACGCTTATTAACAATGTAATTTACGGTGGCTTTCCGGGACAACATGCAGAACGAACCTTTTTCTTTATATACTAAAGATTATATTCGGTTCCGGTTGATGAACGATAAGCCAAGCACGAATATTCTTCGAAAATCTCGTGGCTTGAACCTACTTAAACGATATAAAAAGTCCCTACCCACCCGTGCATTGGAATTCACTTTCCTCGGACCTTTTTTTCCTTTAATGCAATTACTTGAGTTACGTAACGCTTCAGAAACGTTTCTTTAACAGTTTTAAATAATTAACCTTAACTTTTTACGCTATTTTATTTTATTCATTAATATCTGATATCAAAAAATTCACTTTGGAATAATTACGTTTTTCCTTGCCTCGAGATTATAAAAAAATTAAAGATTCTCGTTGAGGAATAATATAATACGAATCGATTGAATTCTATTAAAGAAATAGATTAAAGCATAAAGCATTATTAAAACTATTAAAGTAGACTTTTTAAAAAACCGGGAGCAAAAAAACATTCTTGATTTTACATCTTCGATATAAAAATATAAAATATCTTGGTAATCAACGTGATTAATATAAATGAGTAAATGAGAGTCGAGAAGGTAACTTGGCATCTTTCCTCGATCGGCGAGTACAGATAAATAGCATGTAAAATCAATGACATGTAAGAGCGTTTAAACGAAGGTCTAAATATTTTTTCGATCGTTCAATAATTCAAGAAATTTCTGAAATCATTTTCCGTCGCAAAAATTAAAATATATTTCGTTCGATATAAAATTTATTCGATATCGTTATTTATGAAAATTATGCAACGAAATATACGAGAATTTTACCGGCATTTTTATATATGTATTTTAATAGGTATAAAATAGATTACAAACAGTATTAATTTATTATTTCGGCCGGTGAAATATTATTTTTATTATAAAATTTTAACGATTCTTACATTTTAATATTTTATAAAATGATACGAAATAAATTATAATTAAACTTTATTTAAGTATGTGTATTTGTATTACTGTTTTATCAAATTTTATGTAAATTTTATTCATAGATTTTAATAAACCCATGTACGAACAGAAATTAAATACGAGATTTTATATAAAGAAATTATATTTTATACCATCCAATATCCATTATGATTTTTTTTTACGATGGAAAACCAATGCTATCAAATTATAAATATTTTATCATAAAATTAAACTTTTTAGGAGTTGTTTAACGTATAATTATATTGTTTTAAAAAATGAAATCGTGCTCTAGTAAAATTAAAATAGAAATCGAAAAATTATTATTGATTATACGTAGCTCATAACACGAGAATAAGTCATTGTAGATTAAAATCGTTTCGTTCATTCTCAAAAGTCTTCGACTTAACGCATATAAAGATATATAATCGAAACGTACAAAGACACGTATACGCTTATAATACAGATTTTTCCATGATTTAAATTTACGATCGTTATATATGTTAATTAGAAAATAAAAATTCGTTAAAAAGAAACATACAGAAAAATACAGCAATGGTCATTGGATACCGTTGGGCTAATTATAGCAATTTAAAAAAATTAATTTTGAATTTTATGACGCGTCTTACGATTAAAAAAGTACGCGAAGTAAAACAATTCTTCATTTTTCGTAGGTTTGTGCGCGGTTGGATTGGATTGGATTGGATTGGTACGAAACGATCGCGGAATCGTTATTGGTACGAAACAAAGCTTCCCGATTCTCTTATTCTCGCTCGCGCATTAAAACATCAGATGATAGGCAGTGACGATCTCTCGGAAAAGGTCTTTAATTAAAACTTCTCAAAAGCTCCAGCCTTGAAAGACACGTACACGTACACGAGCACACGAATACCATACACAGTGCCTAATCAAAGGCAATTAAAAGAATCGTCAGAGATCGCGATGAAATCAGCTGCCCATGCCGAACCCTACGAGGTGTACGAATTAAAATGGCCTCTCTCTCTCTCTCTCTCTCTCTCTCTGTCTCTCCCTCTCTCCCTCACCGTACCTAAAGTCTCGATAAGCGTATACGCGATCGTCCCACCCCCTCGCGCCCCTTCCGTCCTCTGCGACCGTCTCAATCTCACCTTCCGTATCTCCGGCTTCGGAGACTCGCTCCGTCCTTCTCACTCTCTCGCACACAATTTCTCACAGTCTCTATCTCTGCCTTCGTTCGCTCCCTAATTCAAAACGTGGAAGCTGTTGGCTGCTGCTCGCCGTAGGTCTTTTAGCATAATCCTCGAGCAACAAGGCGACTCGAGCATCGTCCGGACGAACACGGACACTTACTCTCTCGCTCCCCTTCTCCTTTTCACTCGCTCCTTTACGCTCGCTGCTCCGTTAGAGTAGCTCAATGTATTTCTCTTATAGGAGCATGCAATTATTCTCTTTTTGCCGATCTTTATTTATGTCCTTCCAATTTTCATCCTGCGAACCTCAATTTTTCGCCAAGTGTGCCTAATCTTTGCCTAACTTGCGCCGTTGCTCCTCCTCGACTCGTGCTCGCTTCAACGATTAGTTTATTACTATTCATCGTGGTTTTCTAATTGTCTTTCGAATAGTAGTGGTACGAATCGTAGGTAATCGTTCTGTACGATCCTCACGAACGTACAGAACTCAACAAAGGTGTTCTACGTAATTGGCTTGGCGATCCTAAGCATCGCGTTAAATAACCTCGATAAGATTTAATAAGCGAGCTCGATTAAAATAATTTAATAACTCGGCGTTCGGAGCATCTTTATAGAGTAGCATTATATTATAATTAAGCCACCGATCCCTGTTTCAGCGAAGGAGCAATTTCAGTTTATCTTGCACTTTGATGCAACAAGTTACAGAGTTTCGTTCCGATCGTTGAAAGATTCTAGTTATCTCATTAATCAAAGGAGGTTTCACGAAAACAACGAATCGACGGTGTCACGGTCGAACTTGGATCAATTCGATTGGAACGATTGGAATAACTTAAAAGTGTAAAAAGATTACACGATTGATATTGCGCGTCTGGTGCATAACTCAGGCTGAGAAACAACAACGAGCCGAGAACCTCCTCCGAAGAATCCCCCGAACTCCGAAGAAAGAGATTTTCCTCCGTGGTTGACTTCGTTACCCAGTTCCCGCATTAAAAAAGCAAAAACCTTGCGTCCCGTAGCACGGCTGTAAAAAAAATAAACAAAAAAATAAAAAATAAGCGATCGACCTCCCCATTAAAAACGTGAAAACAGCGTTCACTCGCGCTTATCTATCGGTTTCGGAGGAGGGCACCTACAGCGCGCGCGTACCACGTGTCCCCGGTCAATCTCCCCTCGTCGAAGGTGTGCGCGTCGACTCGGGGGACACGTAGGGTATAGTCATCCTGGCGCGTACACGGTAGCAGTAACAGCGGCAGCATCGCCTTGTCCGATCATCCTCGCTCTAATGAAGCCTGGTTTATCGAAAGACTTTCGATTCCCGGTATAAAGTTCCGTGGTCCCTCCCCTCCGCCCTCCTCCACCCTCCCCGCACCTCCCCGCACCTCCCCGCACCTCCCCGCACCACCTCCACCCTCCTCCACGGTTCTCTCGCGTGCTGCGGAGGAGACACCTTAGCTACGGGCAGCGTACAGGCGCCGGCAAAAGCGACGAGGGAGCGTCAGGTGTGCTCCTCTCGTCCTCTCGTCCTCTCGCCCCCCCCCCCCACCCCCTCCCCGTCACCCCATCTCCCTCTCGCCCCGACGCTCTTCTATTATGCTGCGGATGTGGGCCGGCTGTCGTGGATGCCGATTACGCTACCGCCGCCGACGTTAGACTATGAGCGATGGCAGAGGCCGAGGGATCCTCGCTCGTTCTTCACTTTTAAGCTCTTCTTATTTGTCACGCCGCGTGAGAATAGACGTCTTTTCTCCTTTCTTTCCACGGGAGGAAAGATTTACGTACCTTCCGCCTTCGCGGCCGCTCCGAGGCTTTAATTCGACGAGTCGGCTCCTTTTTTTTAAATACGAATTATCGATTGATTGATTCGGTAAATTTGATAACGGGAACGTAAGCGTACATCCATTAGTTTTATCGAGTCGTTTAATCACCGGCTTTATTAGTTAATAATTACTTTAGGCGGTAGCTAATCGCCGTTCGTGTTCCCTTTTCGTAATATACATCCTTCGATTTTTTACCCAAATTGTTTTTCTTCGATAAAATAAGGGTTATCATCCACGAACTTACAAGAACGTTTACTCCTTCGTTTCGAATAAATATCGTTACGATAAATCGATGAAATATCACGAAAGTACATTTATCGTTGCTGCGTTGACTTTCAAAAATTGAAACGTAATAAAAAAGAATTAAGAGATTCGATCGTTTAATAACGTATTTCGATATTTCGCCTTGCGCTTTATTATCGCTCGTTCCTAACGTCGACTCTTATTATTCGTAAGAGTCGTTCGTTTTAATTTCTATGAAATTCGGTTGTTGATTTACCGGTATAAAAATTGGCGCATCGCTTCGAACGTCGGTTCCAAAACAGGAAAAGAGAAAAAATGAACCGAGACGATGTCGATCCGATCAATCGAGACGGTAACGCCGTAAACAAAATGATTCTAGTTAGAAAAAGTCGCGACTTATCGACGCGGCGGAAAGTCTCCGAAACCGCTTTTACCGGAGGGAATTCATCGCCGGGCGTATCGCGACTCCGGGGACAGGAGTCGCATTCGATAATGCCCCGTTGGCAGTCTATCGAAATAATTTCCCTCCGTGACTGTACGACGACGACGACGACGACGACGACGACGACGACGACGATGACGACGACGAGGACGACAACGAGGACGACGACGAGGACGACGAAGACGACGGCGACGCTCGGCATAGTCGGGCCACCCAGCGCCAACGGATCTCTCCGTCTCTCTCTTTCTTGCCACCGAGCGTAGAAAAGGAGAGCGCGAGGCCGGTCTCCGGGTAACCGCCGAGGGGTGGGGAACGAGGCCAGGAGAAGGGAGAAATCCACGATGTTAATTTTAACTTAATTAAGGCTTAATTGAGAGAAAACAGTATACATTGCTAAGCGCGCGCGCGCCTGGACCTTGGAGGAGGAAGAGGAGGCTGTGCCATCTCCCTCTCGTTCTCTCTCGCTCTCTCCCGCTCTCTCCCGCTCTCTCCCGCTCCCCCTTCCCGGCGGCCGCATCTGCAACGCAAATACGAATTTGAAATTTTAAAAATCTCCGCCGCTCTACCGCGACGCGCGCACTCCTCGACCGCGTACGGCTTATAGGTGTGCGAGGTTCGTGGCGGGGGTGCAGGAACGTCGCTGTACGCTTGAATTGTGGATCGTGGTCAATTAGAGGAGAAAGAGAGCGAGAGAGAGCGAGAGAGAGCGAGAGAGACGTCCCTCTTACCTTTCCCGCAATAAAATACGCTTTGCATCTCGTCTGTCTCGCTCGAGACACACGCAGAGTATCTTGTGCGCTTTTGTTAGTACTGCGGATGATTGCTGATGCGATGACGCTCGACTTCTGACGTGTATTCTAATGAATTTAGACGGAAGAACGTTGTCGTAAACTTTCGCGTCTACGTATAATTAAAACCGACTTTTATATTTAATATTCTTCATTCGAAGAGAAACGTTACTTTTTACCAATATTTTATTTTAACCGATATTTTACACCTAATCGAATTAAATTCTATTTTTGCCTCGACTCGCAACATTTATCAGATTTGTACGGAAAAAACGGAACAAAAGAAATCTATTTTGAGAATGTTTATTTTTAAGAATTGGTACCGCTCGATCAACTATTTCCCTTGAAAATTATGATTCAGCGTTCATCCTCGTTTATCAGAATTCGGAGAAAATAGAGTCGTGCAAATAAATTTGAATTTGAATAATTTTCTTAACGATTTTTTAAAGGAATTTTTAAAGGAATCCGCTGTAACGGAATAAAATGGAATAACGCGACAACGAAGAATGGCGCGACAGTTCCTCGGAAACCATTATTTTGTTATTAATATCTCCGTGGTGTATGTAAATGTACGTGTTACGGACACGTGTGCATTCGGTTTGAAATATGCAAGGAAAAAGTAACAGTTGCGGTTAATTGCACTTTTAGACTAAACATGGAAGCATTCTAAGAATTTGGAATAAGAAACTCACGACACGAGTGCTTTAATCGATCGTTCGACTTTGATTATTCATCAAACATCCGAGTTTTCGGATCGAGATAAGCAACTACATCCAATACTTTTTAACGAAGGAAGAAAAAAATTCTCGCTCTCCGACCAAGCTCGTATCTATAAAGATTTAAAGTTCAAAATCAAAGTATCTCATATCTTGGCGTGGAAGATCCGAGGGAAGCAAAAATCTCAAATCCCCGCTGGCTGGTACAGAGACGTACTCGATATATTTCACCGACCACGACAGATGCACTCGCCCGATGCAATCTCGGACTCGGCTTTTCTCTTTCTCGCTCACACTCCCTTTTCGCAGCTACTTCTTTAAAATTCAAAACATTCACGGCGGAATGAGAGATCGCGCGCTGCCGATACGGTAATGGCCGCCTAGGATTTCTCATGTGTCACGGGTCGGCAGCAGCACCGGATTCCCTTCGCCCCGAGCCACGAGGGAGATAATTAGTCTCTCTCTCTCTCTCTCTTTCTCTCTCGGTCTTTTTCTCGGTCTTTTTCTCGGTCTTTTTCTCAGTCTTTTTCGCAGTCTTTTTCGCAGTCTTTTTCTCTGCCTCTTTTTCCGTCTCTTTTTACTCCAGGGCAGCACACATACGCGTACGTACACATACGTACACATACGTACACATATCGCAGATGCTCGTTCGCGCCTCGGGTTCGCATCCCCTATCGTCTCTCTCTCTCCGTTCTTCTCCTTCTCGCGATCGCCCTACTCCTTCGCAGAATCGGTGGAAAAGCCGATTACGCGATATCTCGATGTGGGCTGAGCTCGGTGTTTTCTGCGCCTCTTTTCCTTTTGCTTTCTCGCGAATAGCGACAAGTGGCGTTGGAACCTGGAGCTGAGTCGAGCTGAGTCGAGCTGAGTCGAGCTCGTACGAGTAAACTGCTACGTTTATTTGTGGCCGAGGCGAGGATTCATTAATTGTATGGATGCGAAGGGGATTGATAAATATTAATATCGATAATAGTTGTTAAGCTGTGCTAAAGACGAAGAAAGGTTTCATTATTTTTATATTTTCGATTTCTCACGTTTAAATTAATTATGCGAGCGAATGTTCGGTCGTTTAATTTCACAGCGAATCATCTATATAATAAAAACAATATTTCATTAGTCTGATAATATTTATTAATACGAATTTTAAAGTTATGGGAGTAAGAAACGGGTGAAATACAGTTCTTGAAATACAGCTTGGAAAAATAAAAACACTATATAGAGATTAATTAAATTAAACTAAACAAATAAATGTAAATAACCTTATATTTTAATGACTGAATGCATATATCAAAAAATGAACGTTATTAATCTAAAATGCACCTACCATATCGTAATATTAATTATTCCGTATTTAAAATATTGTTCAAAATTTTTATTAATTTAATTCTAGTAATGATGAATATTTAAATTTTTTTATTCGTAATTGATACAAATTATTTTATAAGGGAATTAATTGTATTTGGGTTATAAAATTATTCTTCTTATACGTATTTTTCTTAATTTTTTCTATAAACTATAAATTGATTCGTTTATTTGTTTCGTATAAAAAAGTGTATTAAATTTTAATTGTTCCGTATAGAAAATATTGTTCTGTACATTAGAAAATTTTCGAGTCTTTTTAAATAAGTTTAACAAAATGTTTGTTCGCGAATAAAGAAATTAACATAGTTACCAAAGATTTATCCGGTTTTTTTATAAGCAAAGACGAGTTAACGCGTACTTCGATAAAATTTCATAAATCGATGCGTTTCCCATTTAAGTTTAAACAATTTGTTAAAAACAACGTCGAACGAAAATAAAAAAATAAAACGGTTGCTCGGCATTAAGGTTTAAGGAATTAAGTAACGGAAAGGGAATTTTTTTGTACGTGTAAAAAGGTTAATTTAATCTGAATCGATTCGATCAATCTTCTCAGAATTAGAAGCTACTCGGAGGAAATTCAAAAGCGTTCGTGTATTCGATCTATCGATATGGCACAGATTTTTTCGAATCGATATTCAGAATGCGTAAAAATCGATGCGGGCATCGTTAAAAATCGTTGAAAATTGTTGAAAATCGTTGAAAATCGTTGAAAATCGTTGAAAATCGTTGATAAAAGTGTGGACGCGCAGAGTTAAAGATGGATAAAAAATGGTTGAACGATATCAGATCGAATGTATAAGGTGTCGCGGAGATAATCCGTCTTCGCGGACGAGAAACGCGGTCTTCCCGCGGATCGTGTGCCTCGCTTCCAGAAACTATGGTAATTTTTAATAGATTTTTTGTTTTCCGTGTATTCGAGAAGAGCAGCAGCCAGAGCCACATAAAGAAGGAAAAATAAAGGAGCAGAGGAGGAGGAGGAGGAGGAGGAGGAAGAAAAAGAGAATCGAGGGAATGAGATTTGCCTGCATGCAGTAGAATGCAGCTCATTGCATCACTCGCTGCTGCTGTGCTCACGTTCGTTCCGTGAATGGGCTTCGGTTAATTTGAAACGTTACACGGCTCCGTATACCGCGCGCCTCGCGCACAAGTATATAAAGTCGATACGATCCGACGTGGTGTAGTTGGTCTGCGGTAAATCAAGCCGCGAGCCTCTCGATCACCCGTCGATATATATTCCACGTTCCTGCCGATCGTTAAATGCGCGTATCGGGTCAATCAAACAATAAATGCGTGATATTTCCAATGTAAATACGCAGGGATGAGAGACTAGAGCCAACTTTCGAGCCTTTCTCCTTCGACTGTACATCCAACCGATTATTTTACATACTCTCTTTGTAACGTCAAATTTCTGACGTAAAATTTCTAACGTGAAATTTCTAACGTGAAATTTCTAACGTGAAATCAACGAGGCGAACCAACTTTTCACAATTTTCGTATTCGTTCCTTACGATAAAACTCACTTATTTTATACTTATTCCTCTAATTCCTTATCCAATTTTCCAACTTTTATTTTTCCTTCGATTTTTCCTTCGATTTTTCACGAAAATTTCGATATTCGATCCGTTTAACCCATTACGGTCAACTAATCTCTTACGTTGCTTTGATACAACATTAACTTTTAGGGACATCTTTCCTTTCCGACGAATACATTTTTAATTATTTTATAATTAATAATTTTTCTACAAATAAATATTATAAAAATAAAAAATATAATATTTATATAATTTAAATTCTTCTTTTATTGAGTTGAGTCAATGTATTATCGCAATGTATTATTCGAGCGATCCATAAAAAAAAAAAGAAAAAGTTACTATCATTCGAGTAGTTTCATTGTTTGAGTTATTCAAATAATAAACTATTTGATTTATTTGCGGTATACGCGCGTAAAATGTTTACTCATTCTTGTTTAATTTCAGATTATAATATTTAAATTATTATCTATAAATCATTTAATCTTTTTTAAATACCTTGTTTACGATTGTAATATAATTGGAAGTCTGTTTTGTGAGAAGTAAGATGATTATCTGATCGAGCTATATTATTTGGTTTCCTTGAAATTATATTAAATCCATTATGCATATTTGAAAATGAAAAAATATTTGAATCGTATCAGATAATTAACCATTTAAAATGTTTATCATTTTTTTTAATATTTAAAAATGTCTTTGAATACAAATTTTATACTTTATTTTGCAATTATAAATCGAAAAAATTAGTTTTTACGAAAAAATCATAAATTTATGTTATATAATTTCACGCTGATTTAAATATCATCTTTTACTCGATGAAACCTAATTCGCGTTTTAAAACAACAATATTTAATATCTTAGTATATTTTATATCGTTTTATACATTAGTCACACTCGTATCAAATAATTTCCTTTCGCAACTGTTTACACGAAAAATCATCAAATTTACCACGAGTATTGTTTAAACTACATAGCTTTTAGCACTTGGACCAAGTATACGATCATGTTTTAAACACGAAACGTGAATAAAATGCTAAACAGGAAACGCTTTGTTAATTTATCCCTTAGGTGAAAATGAATAGGTAATTTTGTTTTGACGATAATCATTTTTTACTATTGTCTTTTTTTATGTATAGAAAGTAAACAAGAGAGATACAATTGCACTGAAGAAATTAGATACGTCAAGATACAAAATACGCGTATTCTTACAATTGCTTGATATCCGCAGATAGTTTAAGATAAAGAGTTAAAATGTTCTCTAAGTGCACAATGAAATCGAAGTGTAAACGTCAAGGCCACCCATTGTGTTTTACTTTTGTCCTTGTACCTTTACCATTCACTATTCTGGTTCTGCAGTTGTATTATCAGAAAATTTAGGACATGCTATTTACTTAGTTTATTTATTCGGCTTCTTAATTTCGTAAAAATAATAGCTTTTAGAATCTTTAACACACTCGTAATTAAATCCAATCTAACGGATGAGTAACGTTGATAGTTATTTTCAGTTCTACCAACAAATAAACTTAGATGTCAAACTAAAGAAGTAAAAATTCCATTTTCCACTTTGTAATAATAATTAATATTATCATTATCATTATTATTATTATTATTATTATTATTATTATTATTATTATTATTACTATACTTAGTGCTGTGTTTAAATATAGTGTACCTTTTTATTAATTATTAAAATAAAAAAGTAGATTGTTAATACAAAGTAATAAATTTATTAGAATAATTATTTTTTATGAAACTCAACAAATGAGCAAACTTATAAAATAATATGTATGTTAATTTATCGCGTTCGATGACAATTTTCAATTCGTTTAATTTAGAGATAAAAATAATTATTTATAAAGAAGCTTTTTAATTAAAATTAGGATGAATTAAGAAAATGTTAATTAAAATGATAAAATGTTAAAATGTTTATTTGTGTACCGGAAATACCAGAAATCTTAATTATATTTTATATAATAAAAAAAGTTTATAATATTAAGTTTTTAAACTAGCGTAAATTAAAAATAATATTATGACAGTCGTTGAAACATATATTTATTTGTGAAAAAATATTTGAATTATTGATTATAGAGTGGATACAATAAAGCTCTGTTAATTTGTGACAAAATTCGAGCTTATCACGTACAACGAACGAATAGTTTAATCAAATACATCATCGATAAAGCGTTTATAAAAATGGAAGAAAATACCCAACGCTCGTCTTAACTTTGTTTAAAAAACACTTCATAAATCTATCCATAATGCATTCATGAATATACGTCGGGGTGTTCCTATGGATAAAGAACCTCGAAAGAGGAGGATTTCCGAGAAGAGAGCCAACGAATTCGATGCACGCGTGTAAAGCAGAGTCGAGCCATTCCTCTATTAGTTCAAACAAGCATTCGTTCAAAAAATCGAACGAACGAAAAATCACGATCTCGCGAAATGTATACACAAAAATTTATTAAAAGGTTATTAAAAGGTTATTAAAAGGTTATTGAAAGGTCTTAAATACGGGACAAACTCGGCTCACCATCGATTCGAGCAGTTTTATTTTCTTCGCTTGGACTGACGACCGAGAGACGAAACGTACGACACGACTGACGTCACTTCCGTTTCCTGGTAGGTACTATACGGTCCCCGGGAAGCGTCGCCGTTCATTTTAATCGCGTGCGATCCTCGTAAGATGGAAAAAGCGCGTGTAATTTTATGCGCGGGACGCGACGATGATGAACCGTTGCCACGACTTTAGTGCTTCTTTTAAAGCTGGAATTACGTATCGAAAAAAGTGTTGAATTTTCGAGCCATATCAGGACTGTTTATCGGGTGGTTTTGATCGTGGAATTTAGTCTCTTATTTGCAGAATAGCGTAACAAATTTATTTCAATATATATATATATATATATATATATATATGTGTATACTTTTTTTTAATGCTCGGGTATAAACTATTCAACACGGTAAATAATATAAAATGGTTATATCTAATTTTATTGCAGCTATTATTTGGCACAGGTAAAGCAATACGAGGAAGCAAATTATTCACGATAATGGACATACGGTTTTATTTCAAAAGAATACTACTGCATATATGTATTCGTAGTTGTACTGTACGGTAATCGCTTAAAAGGTGTTACCTTTTTTATTTCAATACATAATTTATAGCTCTAATTATGGCGTCGAAAGCTTATTTCACAATATAATGAGAATTCTAATTGAAATATTCTTATACGTTGACAAATTAACATTTACGTGCGATCAAATTTATTAATTTTTGTTAATCCGATATAATTATTTTCTTTTTTACCGAACCGAAGATAAGAAATAATTTTTTGCGTATTTATTTTATTATTTTTAAGATTATATATCTTTTAAATTTATCCTTATAACTACTATGCATAGATAAATTAAACGGTTTTTATATAAATTATTCGAATAAGCAATAAAAAATGTAGAAATAAAAAATTTTATAGTAAGTAAAGTGACTGCATCAATCATATAATAAAATGCGGTATTTATTATTAGGACACCGATAAAAAAAAATTGCTTGAATTATACACCTAAATTGGAATTTTAATTAATAGCAGTTATTGAGTTTATATTTATTAACAATATTTTTGTTAATATTTGTTTAAATATATAAAAATTATAATAAATACCTTTCCTTTCCTTGAGTTTCTAATTATTCGTTCGTTATTTTAAATACCAGCTATTTAACAGCATTCGAATTTTGAGTTGATGATAAAATTTACACGAATACGTTGCATTATAAAATATTACAGGTTCTTCGGTTATTATAGCTTCGTAATAATAGGATCTCACTTTAAAACGAGTGAATGAAAATACAAATTAGGTAAGACGAAGCGATTTTAAATTCGCGTAAAGCATTCAGGGTTCTTATCCATAATCTTAGTATGTTTATAACGGGACGAATGCGTAAGTCGCTTCCATCCGTTTCCAGTGGAACGACTTGAAAACCTGCCATCCTCCGACATTCCATACCGATGGCTCCGCAATTAAACACCGCATTATCTCGAGCTTACAATGCACGAAGCGCCTCGCATTCTTGTACTCCTCGCGAAAAGTACCTCCGTCGGAATAAAGCCTGGCGCGAGTTTTTCGTGACCCGCTGGTCAAATTAATTTTCGGCCGATCACGTTTCCTCCATCCCCTTTCCCTCGCGGTTCTGGTACGTAGCTGCTTACGTACTTATCCCGCGGTTAAAGGAATGCGCTCGTCTCGGAAAAATCGCGCTAATATACGGCGAATCTCTCGGCTTGGCGCAGACTCCGAGCGAGAGAACCATTTAGTTGTCGGGGAGACGGATGAAGGATCGTATCGCGCCGAGCCGCGACCTTTCCTCCTCCTCCTCCTCCTCAACCCCCTCTCTCTCTCCCTCGCTCTCTTCAATCCGTTCTACACCCGAGGATCACCCGAGCTCTGCATCGACATTCGACGCTTAGATTCAAATATACCTGTTCTTAAGTTTGCCTCGTTTTTTCAAAGATATTTCGATCGCAGGTCGAAGCCAGATGAGGTATTTTTCTATATGTTGCGAATCTCAGAAACTTTTTGCGGGCAACGATTTTACTCGATAGCCGAGTAACATATTTTTTAATTTAAATTGATCGATTCTCACGCTGATTTCGATTCCTTTCGTTCGAATACATTTAAATATCAATTTCAAACTTCCTTTCATAAAAAATTCCCAATTTTTTATTCATAAAAATACTAATTTTTAATGTATATTTTTTAAATAAAGCAACGAAAAAAATTGATAGTTTAAAAGAATTAATTTTTTTTTATATTTTTACGAGTCATTGGTATCGTATTTCTAAAAGAATGGCAAGTTTTTTTATACATCATAAATGAATTTTACAACAAAAAAGTTTAATCCTTCCAAAAATCAATATACGTGGATGAATAATCTTATACCAAGAATATCGCGGAGAGGTCGGAGAGTCGCTGAAAAAAAAACTACTTAAAAATATAATGTAATAATATAGTTTTAATGCAACGTCATCGATAGAAGTAGTTAAATATAAAAAAACAACGTGAAAATCCATACTTTTGTTTACTCGGTACGTAAAATTTGAACCTCGTAAAATTTGAATCGTCGCTGTCTTCGGTTGATTTTCACATTTTCATATTCGCATGCTGCAATAAAAGAATAAAGAACCCCGCTGCAGACTCGGGACTGTGAGTAATCGCTTAATTTTCTTAATGGTGTATTATTGATTCGAGCAACAGGAGCCAATATTCGAATGGCTACGTCTTCCGAGATTAATGTGCAAGTTATGGTTTCATGTTTTCGCCCCGGGAGATCGTCTCCACGGTTCGATCGGAATCAACGACGATATTGTCCTTGTTAGTAAGCGTCAGCTCCGAGTTTCCCGGCTCCATTGGAGTTTGAACCTCCACCGATCTCGAGATTGATTCCGCAAGCTCCGATCCCACCCACGACCTTCGACCCCGGAGTCCCCAGCATCCGGAGGCTCGATCCGCGAACTTCTCACTTCGCGATCGCTCCGGGCAGTAAAGAGAATAAAGAGGATAAAGAGGATAAAAAGGGTTGAAGAGAGGGAGAGAGGGAAAAACGGACGAGCACGTACGAAAGTTTATGTTTCTCGTCGCTCTCGGTTGCTCTCGGTACAGCGGCTCACGAGCGTATCTCTCCGGGACGAGGACGAAGAGGGAGAGGATACGCGCGGATCGGCGCATGACTGATTGGCGGACTCTCGTGATGAATCGCCCCGTTATAATTCCTGACTTGAACCGATGATGAATTCGTCCCCTCGCTTCTTCTATCTTTCTCGAAACTTCTCGAGGTCGTCCTTCGCGTTCGCAAGGGTACCGAGGCCGAGTTCCGTAACAAATCCCGGGTTACTCGCGGGAAGACGCGATCGCGTATTTTTGATTCCGAATGCTCGAATCTCTCGGCTCTCGGCTCTCGGCTCTCGGCTCTCGGCTCTCGGCTCTCGACTCTCTGCTCTCAAATCTCCTTTCCCTCATTGTTTCGGCTGCGCTTACGCTCGCTCTTCCTCTTTCCATTTCCGAGAATGCTTTTCCGTATCGTTGCACTCGGTACGAGTGCTGTTTCTTATTTTGAAACTTACTTTTGAATTCCTGCCAGGAGACGAACCGATCGTTCGGAATTATCGATGTATGTATAGGCTTTAATGATTCTACAACTACCACGAGCTGCGTTTCTGATTTATCGTATCGGTAATTTCCGGTAAGATTCTTCTTCGGAATAACTGTAGTGGAAAACTGTTCATTTTGAACACTGATGGAACGTTTCGAGACTAGTGCATAACCACTGATTAGTTACTTTTATCCTATGGAAATTCGTAGCACGAGCTTCGAGTAAAGTACGGTACGTTTAAATTTATGTCTTATATAAATATTTCCTAACGAGTGTGTCGTTAAGCTCGCAAACCCAAAATTAAGCAAAGTTAGAAATTAAATAAAATTTCCGCAAAAATTTAAGGCCAGTTTGATCGACGCCGATCGAACAACGTCGAAGATGCGCTTACGCGCACAATTTTACGTATACATACTTATACATCTCGTCTTTATATATTACGCGTTCGTTTAGAGACGATATAACGAAAGATAATATAATATTTTTTAGTAGATAAAAATAAAATTCGCATAATTTACTCGTACAAATTGAGTTTTTAATCACGTACATAAATCACGCGAAAGTTTCAAATGAGAAGCGTCCGCGAGACGTTGTACGCAATAAAAGCAAAAGAGAGGCTCGGAGGCTCCAAAAATCGAAAGAAAAAAAAAAAAGAAAAATTAGTAGCTCCGCGTATCGCTTTAAACAAAACTTCCATCACAAAAAATTGATACGAAAAGGCAGCGTGCAAAGTTAGCCTCGCTCTTTTTTACAAAGAACGAGGAGAGCCGTGGCCGTGTCGCGAGTCCGTACACGACTCGTAGATGCGAACTGATAAGAGCCCCGAGCGTTGCTGAGCGAACTGGGATCGGCAGTTTCGAGGAATCGCTCTCGGGACAGTCGGGACAGTCGGGACAGTCGGGACAGGATGTTTCCGCGGAAATCTTTATTCTCTCTGTTGCGCCGATCGAGGGCCTCTTGAGCCGTTCGCCGTGCTATTCAAACAATGAACCCGAGTCGTACGATATTTTGTCGAGGTATTTTCGTATTTTCCGTCGTTGAAAAAACTTAAATCGTTGGAGAAAAACGAAGGCGCGAATTCGTTTCGGAGCTTAAAAATATCGCGTCCAGTTGGAATTTTCGTTTCGTTATTTTCCTGGCAAAAAGGTAGATTTTTCTAAATTTACACGGCGCTTGTAGAAAAAAGCACATCGAACGGAGCTGTAAGATAAATTTGACATACATTCGAAATGTAATTGGAAACGTCGAATATCCCCGAGGAGGAAGAATTCTTCCTAAATTCTTCCGCCATTAAAAGCTACTCGTACGTAACACCGCAATAAAAATTGACATCCACGATTCAAGCTACGTTGTAATTCAATTACCGGCTAGATATATCGAACGCTTTACAATGGCCACTAACGAAAATTAACATTCTTCCCCGTGAAACCCCGTGAAACCCCGTGAAACCCCGTGAAATCCCGTGAAAGAAGCGGAGCTCTTATGCAAATGATTCACGCCTACCAAAAAAAAGCTAAAAAAACACGCGCAGGGGAACGTGTGTATATTAGCGCGTGGATTTGGTAAACACCGAGCGCGCTAAAGCGATGATGAACACATTATTATCTATAACGCATTCAGAGGCGTTCGTTCGAGCTTCGACCGTCGACCTCCTGTCTCTTGAGCAGCGCGCTCGAGGCAATTCAAGCCTAATTCCCTTGACAACGTAATCGGCGTCCGAATCGTCCAAGTAATGGCGCATTAAGTCGATAATTTTTCCCCGAATACCTCGAACGCGATAATGGACCAGCCGAGGATGCGATGGGGAAACGGTAGCCGAAAGGCGGGCTCCTATTTTATAAACTCCACCTATTTTTTTTCTCTTTATTTTGTAGGTTTTTCGTTGATGAGCGATCGACACTCTCTCTTCGGCTTTTACTTTTACCACCTTTTACCACCTTTTACCATCTTTTACCAACTTTTATCCGTTTTTACGTTTAAACGGATTCCGGATAATCGACGATTCCAAGGAACCCTGATTTTAACGGGAGGTTTATTTTTCCATTATTTTTTTACAAGACCAAATTTAAATGGATTTCTTCTCGACGACGGTCCTCATCCGATATAATGAAAATATATTTCAAGACTTATTTAACCTATCGTTCGTTTCGACTCATTCTAAATTGATTTTTACGCGCCGAAGAAGTATTTCTTTTTCTACAGTGTCAGCTCCGGCAACTGTTACGTTCTTATTATAGTTTATAACTAGCAAGATTACAATTATTGTCGTCACAGCTCCAATCGGCGGTGTTACATTTCAAGTTGCATTTGTGGCTGTAACGAACGTTGATTTATCATCTCATAGTCTTTGAAAATACATTTTCTTTTTATAAAATAAATATACGTATCTTTGATACGATCGTGTTTTACTTCAATGTAAATATATATAATTATCATATATAGTAAACTATTCTTGAACTTTAATTGCTTTTACTCAATCTTTCCATTGATTGAACATTGATTTTACTTTCATATTTTTTTTATACTTCCTTACGATTCATATTATACCTTTGACTTATTATGATTTCTTATTGAAAAAAGTTTATTACATCAGATTTCTATTTTCCATTAATGTAAGACGTAAAAAAGGTAAAAAAGGCAAAAAAAACGCAAAAAAATGTAAAGGAACGTAAAAAAATGGAAAAAAATGTAAAAATGTAAAAATGTGAAAAATGTGAAAAATATGAAAAATGAGGAAAATGAGAAAAATGGCTACATTTTATACAAAATAAATACGAAATTTTTTATTACGCAACGATCGCTTTATTCGATATCTAATTGCAAGTTAAACAATATGTAAAAATAATAAATATCAGATTTCCGGATTGCTTATCTTTAAGAGGTTGAGATGGCGATGAGTTACACGTTTCTCTTCTCGTCCGAGATATAGTCATTATATGCGCATGTTCGACAGGCGAATTGTAATTTGCATTGTAGTGTCATAATAAGTAGTTTGCTCTTCTCCTCGTTGCGTGCCGTTCATTCGTGTTCACACTTTCGTCAGTTCCCCTCCCCCGTCACTCCCGTCGCTCCCGTCGCTCCCGTCTCTCCCGTCGCTCGCTTACTCACGCTCTCTCTCTCTCTCTCTCTCTTTCCTCCGCTTCTCTCTCCTCTCTTTCTCTCCTCTCTTTCTCTCCTCTCTTTCCCTCCTCTCTTTCTCTCGCTCGGTTACCCCCCGCCACGTCACTCTCGCGATTTTCTCACACTGCTATCAACTTCGTACCGATTGAAAAAATCCAAACACTCGAGCACGCGATGCTTGTAAACAGTCAAACAGACTGGAATTTGATTTGTTTAAAAAAAGAAATCTATAGCTCGCGATGCTACAAATAATAATCCGAGTCGATATTATACATAAACGAGCTCACGGTATTTTCTGTCAACACAACCAATAGAGATACCAGACGGAAGATTCACTCTGTTGTTGAGAAATAACATATCGAAACCGAGAGAGAATTTTCGATGATATTGAACCAACTAACTTTATTCCGGTAGAATAAGTAGATAGGAATGTACATGATCGACGTGACGTTACTTAAATTACGATGCGAAACAAACGAGTTGTTGTACCATCTTTCCACTCATCTTCATCACTTGTATTCTAATTCTTGGAGCATTGGCTAAGAATCATTTACATCTAGCACTTTTTTTTTTGTCTACGCGGATCAACGAGACAAATCGCATAATTAGTTATCGATGAGGAGTTAAATTACCGATCGATCGGGGCAAAAATTTACCGCGTGGTCTAATTTACCGAGTGGGACACCAACGACTATTTTTGGAATACATTCGTAAAATAAAGTCGTACGTTACACGAACGATAAAAATTTGAGGAAAAAAATTTTATTTAAAAATTACCATCGATTGACTAAAATGACTCCCGGAATTTTTACCTAACGAGGCTCGGATGCTGGATTTAAAGGGTTATAATATTGGATTCGCAACATTTTTATATTACCATAAATCTGTCAACAATTAAGTTACTGCCCGCGTTAAAAGCTGTACTGTACAAACGCAAATAAAATATTCGCGAAATTTTCGATTTATTGCCAAATGAACCGAAATTTCAAGTTTCAAATTTTCAATATAAAACGAAGCTGTTAAAAGAATAATTTAATTTCCAGACTATTCGAATACCGGCTAGAATAGTTCGAAACGAAGAAAACATTCTATCGCGTTAAAAATTATTTTTACGGATGATCAAGCGATGAAAGTTTTTTTTATAAAATTTCGTATCGTTATTTTAGACAATAGTTTATAAGAACATTCGTAAAATTTAATGCGTGCCATTAAACGCTGTACCGAACAATTAAAAAAAGAAGATTTTCGTTCCATATTTTTTAAGTTAATTAACTTATTTTTTGTCAAACGCGTCTCTTCTTTATTGTAATTCGAAATGCATAAATTCCCGTTGATAGAATCAAAGGAGACGATTAGCATTGAATTACACGAAACCTCATTTCTCCGATATATAAAATATCGGTAGGTTTTAAATCGTTCGTAGTTCAATATCCTTAATATCTCGTACACAGAGATACACGGAGATACACGGAGATACACAGAGAATACAAGAACGCGCCGAGGATTGTAAATTAAAAATTATACGCTCGAATGAAATTAAAAGAGCGAAAAATTATGCACGTTTAACTGGTGTGGACCGAGACGCAAGATTCGGGAGAAAGGCGATTAGGCAACGCAGCTGCCCAAATATTAATTCGCGCACTGTTTTAATAAAAATGGGAGCATTCGAAAAATAAAAAGGCAGAGTAAAATAAATCAGGAGTTGGCAATAACTCAAAAAAAATCTCGGGTATATCGCTAAATTTTGTTCTAATCAATGGCCACGATTCCCTCGACTCGGGTCGTTCCGCAAATTGCATTTTTCTGCGCGGCCTAAAAGAGCCGAAAAAAAGCCGCAGAAAAGAAATGACTCATCGCGGCCGCGCTCTTGTTTACGACGATAATGAAAAATCGCGCTTCTCTAATAAACGCCACGGAGCGAAGCTCTCCTCGAGCTATTTCGCGAAGGTGAAAAACGTGGGGTGGGCCAACGGCCCGAGCGAAAGAAAGATGAAGAAGAAAGAGCCTAGGGACAGTGCAAAAAGTCACGAAAGACGAAAGCGACGTTAAAAGTATAAGGGGGTGCCCGGGCCGTATAGGCACCGCACACACACACACGCGTGTAGGGACGCGTAGGGACGCGTAGGGACGTATAGGGACGTATAGGGACATACACGGACGTACACGGACGTACGCGCACGGCCATACACCGACTCCACGGAAAGGTTCAAGGGGGCAAATTCGAAACGAATTCTTTTGTTTCGAGTTCTCCGCAAAAGGAGCAAGAGCCAAGTTAAAAAAAAGAGAGGCACACATCTATATCCTCCCTCTCTCTCTCCCTCTCGCTCCCTCTCGCTCCCTCTCGCTCCCTCTCACTCCCTCTATTTTGCGAATGACGGCGGAAAGAAAGAAAGAAAGACAGAATGAAAGAAATAAAGAAAGAGAATGGCAGGAGCGAGCATTGCAGAGCACAACATACCTGTACACCTACGTGTACGCACATACAGAGACGCGCGTGTGTGTACGTCCGAGAGTGCGCGGTGGAGAATATAAGGTTTTATTTTCGAAATTTATGATTGTCAATAAATTTTAAAAGCGTTCCGTCTGGAGCCCTAAGGGCAGCTCCAAACACAGAGAAAGAAAGAGAGAGAGAGAGAGAGAGAGAGAGAGAGAGAGAACGAAGATCTCCGCAGACCGCAACGTTTGTCTCTCCTCTTTCTTCCTTCATCCTTCGCCTCCCTTATATTCCTCTCCTCCCGTCGCTGCTTTTTCGTCTCGCGTATATACGAGACTGCGAGGTAAAGGCCCCTATGGGGATATTCGGTTTTAGCGCGGTTAATTGCGTTCAGTGCTTGCACTGCACTGCGCCGCGCGCCTGTATTTTACAACCGCGCGCGATTTTCATCCTTTTTTTCCGACCGCTCCACCTCCCGGTCTTCCCTCCCCTCCGCCTCCTAAACCCTTCACGAGTTCCCTCGGTCCCTCTCTCTCCTCTCCTCCTCCTCTCCACCTTCTTCCCCCCCGTCTTCCCTTCCTCCCTTCCTCCCTTCCACCCTTCCTCCTCCACTTGTGCACTTCTGTTTCGGGCTGCTCCTCGCGATGTTTAATTGTTCGGCCAGTTTCCAAATCACCTCGCGCGAACGAGACGAAGAGAGGAAGAGAGGACGAAGGCATTTGCCCCGGGCATTATTACCGACTCGGCTCGCTCCGGGAATTCCGATTTATCACGCGGAGGTGATGGCCGTAAAGGTCGATGAGGTATTTCGCGGTTCCGTATAATCGAGTCTTCCCCGACCGACCGGATAAAAAATGTTAGACATTTGGCAAGATGACGCGACCGAGAGCCTCGGACCAAATTGCCCGAGTACGAGTATATATCTCCAGTATATCATATATCTCCTCCACCTCCAGGTTTTCCTTCGCACCTCTCCGTCTCTCCAGTTTCCCTCGCGGAAAATTCCCCCATCGCTCCACGAGAGACGCGTCCGCGCTTCTCCAACGTTTTCCGTTTCGTTTTCGAAAGACACCGCGAAGGAGCTCCGGGACTCGGATCGAGTCAACGTCTTCGTGTTTGGTAAGCAATCCTACAACTCACCGGTCGCTCTTCCAATTTCAGCCTTCTCAAATATCCACGGCCGACGAGCGGGGATCCCGCGTCAGATGTTTGTACGGGCGCGCGCCGAGTAAAATAATATTGGTGCTCGTTGCCGCTAACGCAATGACAAATCCTTTTAATCGCAGAGGCGACTCGGCTTTCGCTCGGCTTTCGCTCGGAATCGGCGGAATCGTCCCTCCCGATCGACGCGTCCGTAAACGGAGGTAAGATCGTAAGCGGCGAGTACGACTCGGACAACCAGTGTTTAAAAAGGCCCCCGGCTTTCTTCTGCCCCCGACAGTTGCGGCGTCGAGGCGATTTTCCATGCTCTCTCCCTCCCCCCCCCCCTCCGCTCCTCTCCTCTCGAGGAGATCGACGCACTCGGCAATTCGCGCTCTACGAAAATCGATATTTCATGGCTAATCACCAGCATTTCGGAGGCGTGGAAAAGACCTGGTTATTTATCGCGTCGCCCCGGGACGTCGCTCGCTAAAAACGTAAGTGAGGGGGGCGGCGGTGGCGGCGGCGGCGGCCGGTACCAAGTCTACCAAGGGGGATCGGGGGGTGCTGCCGTTTCTCGCTGACGTTCCCGCGGGCTTGTCGAGGATTCACAGCTGCTTTTTTCTGGGATTCTGGGCCGCGCGAGAAACCAATCGTCGAACTGCTCCGAACGCTTATCGTTGCGGATCTCTCTTGCGACGATCGAGGCTGCGACCGATTCTCCGGGCTCCGCTGCTTTTTCACAATCGACCGTCGTTTGTTTACGAGACTACTTCTCGATACTTCAATCGTCGAGCCGCGATCTTTGCCACTTTTAAGACTAAGATTCGTCATTTTTTAAGACAATAATTTCCGCTATCTTTCCTCTTATTCCATTTATTTCGAGATTTAACATTTACGCAATGATATAGACGCGATTCCTTTTCGGTCGATTATTATATTCGAGAGATCGATAACAAAATAAAAAGAAAATTCTGATAAGTTTTACTAATTTATAAACTCTTTCAACTTTTTAATGGATTTCATAAGCCAAGGTATTTTTAGTTTACTTAGAGGATTATCGGATGCGAAAATGAAATTAAAAAGTAGATTCTAATTCGATAATTTATTAATTTTTATATCTTATACATAATACAAGATTATCTATATTACTTTTCTAAAAATTATTATTTTGAATATACCGATGATCGATTATTTATCCGTTATTAACGGATTAATAATATTGGAGACAAAATTTTCGACTAAAGTTTATTTAATAATGTACTTACGTAATAATACTCGAATTAAACAAAGTATTTCTTTTTATCTTAAATACAATACGGTTAAAGATAACGGTATACGTGTTCGTCGTATCAATTACACCAGTATTTGAATAAGTTTACTATCTTTTGATAATTGATTATTCGATTTATTGGATATAAATTTTCTCTCCTTCTGTCCGCGAGTATATTGGTTTTTTCTGTCAATATTGTCGGAAGTACGGTTTAATATTTTGAAAATATATTTTAAATTTAAATTATTACTCGTTGAAAGATACATGTAATTCAATATGTTAATGCTTTATTTGGTTATGTAAATATCAATACTTATATAAAATCAATATGTAAAAATTAGAACATAAAGTATAATACAGAGAAATACTTTTACGTATAAAATTTCAGTCTTGTATTTTAGCCTACGTTTTAGTATTAATAATTAAAAATATTAATTTACGAGAGTATCGTTAATAATCAAGTATAACGAAATAAAGTTACTTTTCCTATTTAAACGATACGAAGATATTATCGATACTCGAAACACTAAGAGCGTTTTAACTCGAATTCGTTACCTGGATAAATTGTCCAAAGCTAAAATCTTATTTCTAAGAAGAAACTTCTATGAGAGACGTTCGTTGCTCGTGCGAATTTACGAAATGAAAATTTAACAAAAGGTTCATCTCGATGCACCAGGTTTAAAATTCGATCAAATTTTTTGGATTGCCAAGGAAATAAGTTAATAAGCACAAGGAGGGCTTAAATACTCGCAACCTTACGTACAATAGGTGAACAAGATACACGGGGCAATCTGTACCGAAATGATTATTCATAATCAAGTTCAATCTAATGTCCGTTGGATGACGAAGCTCTTTCCCTCCTTCTCTCTCTCCCTCTTTCATGTACAACTTTTTGATCGGCCATATAATATTTCTCCTTTCAGGAGTAGCGCGTCTCTTTCTTTCGTTTACTTCGGAGTTAAATTAATTAAAAACTCGTACTTCTCTCTCTCTCTTTTTCTCTCATAAGAGTTCGGAAAAGATTCCTCAACTCGATTACCATTATTGAACATTACGTTTTGTTCTTAACCCGCGTGTAACCTCTTTCCTTCCATCATCTATTTCTCCAGACGCGCCTCGTGTATATACTTCTCTCTCTCTATCTCTCTTCCTCTCCCTCTCCCTCTCCCTCTCCCTTGCTCTTTCTCTCTGTCATATCATTAGTCGAAAAAGACGGCCAACAAGGGGAAAGAAGACAAGAAAGAGAGGGAGGGAGAGAGACTGAGATAGAAGTGGAGAGAAGACGAAGACTCTCAGCCAATGACTTACCGATTCTCGTTCCCACAATATTGAAAGGCGTCGAGTCATCATTTCGAGTTCGAGAGATGAAAGAACATTATTATTCCAATTTTAAAGGATGCAAGAGCGAGAGAGAGAGAGAGAGAGAGAGGGATCGTTCAAGGGGGTGGGGAGAAAAGAGAGCGAGCGAGAGAGAAAGAAAACCATCAACCCTTTTGGATCTCAATGGACTATCTCTCTGGTCTTATCTTCCTCTCCTTTTTTCTCCTTCATCTTCCTCGTCTTCCTCCTCTTCCTCCTTTTCCTCGTCTTCCTCCGCTTCCTCCACTTCCTCCTCTTCCTCTTCTTCTTCCTCCTCCTCTTCCTCCTCTTCCTCCTCTTCCTCCTCTCGCTCGACGTTGCATCCATCTGTCGACTCTCTACTCTTGTAGTCTTTAAAAATTCCGAATACATCGTTATTCAAGCTTTTTGTGCTACGCTCGCGCCTTCCTCTTCGTTTTTTCGATCGCGATGGTCTTTTTTCCGCAACCTGTCATGTGTGCGAGAATCGTGCGCGCGAGTCGCGAGTCTCCGTCTCCATTCTCCATGTGCTTTACGCTCGGCTCTTTCTTCCTCTTTCTCTCCTCCTCGAGGACTTTCCATATTTATACACCGTTTCACTCGCGTTTCCCCTTTGCCCCTGTGCATCGTTCCTAAGGTTTTTCAGGCTTTTTTACGTACCCGCTCGCGGTGTAATTTTAGCGCGTGAGAGTGAGTCGCTGCAGTTGCACGTATCCTGTCGATCGCGACGAAGATGTAAGTTCTTCTTACGCAAACACGTAGACGCGTCGCCACTGCTTCTGATTTTCTTTCTGCTTCGTTTTTTTTTTATCGTTGCTTGTAACCGATAATAAACACACTTTTCTATACTCGTAAAATTTTAATGATTTACTGGAAAATTTATGCGTAATAGTATATGTCAATGATAGCAGTGACTTTAAAGTTCAGCCAAAGAGGCATTTATGCTTCTTCTCGACTCTGGTCATTTTTTTCCTTTTATTTTTCTTTTTCTTTTTCTTTTTCCTTTTATTTTTTTTTCCTTTCCTTTTTTTTCTCTTTTTTGCTTTTGCCGGGAATCATAATTCTTATACTGCATCCGTATATACTTACATAAAATTCAAAACATTGCGTTTTACAAATAAAACTTTCGAGCGTTAATGTTCGAAAGACTAGAGATGAACCGTTATCCAACTTTATGCTAGTTTTACTTACTATAGTTATTTTTCGATACAACGAATATGGGTTCCTCGCTTTTAGACGTATTATTAAATATTTATGTATTTATATTTAAGATCGTTACAGATAGAAGGAAAATTAAATTTAAATTTATTTATTCAAATATTGTTAAAACCGCTCGATTTTTTTGGAACGAGTGTGCGATCGTAGGATCGGGTGATTATTTCCGAAGGTAGTACGAAGATCGAAAAAATAACAAGTTGAAAAATCCTTGCTAATTGAGATCGGTATAAAGATTAAGCAGGAGAAGAAGGAACGCGTTGGACAGGAAAGTTTTGATCGATGTAGTTCAACGCTTATTCCAGGTTGGCTCCGAGTCTAAAGAACCTCGCTAATGTCGGATCCGTTTTTGTATAAAAAATAAAAAATGTTTCTCCTAGCGCAAAAAGGAAGGACGCGAGATTCACGAGACATCGAAACGGTTAGCGATCGAAAAATATGAGTTGGACGCGCGGAAAATTGAGCCCGCCGTTGTCGAGTCTTCCGAGCGTTGGGTTCGCGAGTAAAGTATATAACAAGGGAAGCGAGCGAGAGGGAGCGAGAGGGAGCGAGCGGGGGTGCGGGGTAAAGGGCCTTCCAAAGGCTGATTGGCCGTGTAATCCCCATTAGGCCTCCACGAATCGATTCCCGCGTCTGAGGTCGCTCTCGATATATTCAAATAATCGAACAATGGCCCCTGCCGCTCAAACGGCGTCTCTATCCTTTTTACCTTATCTCGCTACCTTTATCTCCATCTCTCTTTGTTCCTTTTTTATTGCATATCTCCACTCGGTCTGTGTACGTCCTTACACGTACGCTCGCTCAGCCACAGGTGCGCTCGGACACACACACACACACAGAGTTGCTTCCGCGCACACTCGACGCGCGCGTTGGTGTGGACACACACGCACACGCACTCACCGACGGACCTCGCGAATACACAAAAGAAACAAATTTGAATAATCGTAATAACGATATAATGCGAGTCGGGAGGCACGAGGAACACGGAGGAAAAAATAATGTAGGAAAAAACAAAGAAAGTATTCTGGTCGATTTCTTTCTGGTGGACGGCGGTTATGGGAGGCTGGTACAACTAACGATCGAGTACTTGTCGCTCGCCCTCACCTATATCGGCTACACCTCGGCTACACCTCGGCTACACCTCGGCTACACCTCGGATACACCTCGGCTATAGATTAGACGAGTGCAACTACCTCCTACCACTTTCCGGTTGCCGTACTTGGTTGAGGTACCGCGATCTTTTCAAGGCCATCCTACACCTTAATTTTGATAAAATCGATCCTTCTTATCATCGATCTTTATTTTTAAACGTCCGAGCACAAATACAAAGTCAAAAACGCATAATTTTAAATTCACCGCTTCGAAATCGATTTCTTTTTTATTATTTGTATTCTACGACTCCGTATTCTTTTTTAAATGTTTAGTTTTACTTTACATTTATCTTATATCTTTCGCTCGCGTTGGTTCGGACGATTTAGTAATTATGGACCCGCGGATGGAAATTTTATTTAAACGTAATAGATACGTATAAAATTGAAAAATTAAGACGTACGCTGCCATAAATTTCAAATATTTTTTTAGTCGAGTCTCGTTGTACTTGTTATATTAAGAATGTTCGGGCGAAGAATACGAGCATTGGCAGATATTGGAATTCTGTGGCGCTCGAGTAAAACTATAAGTTATTCAAAGAGGCTTATTAAGTACTTTACTTCAAATGGATTTAAAAGCATTTACAATTACCTTTTAAACGCGAACGTTACTTTTCTCCTTATTTCACGAATTTTTATCACAGATTTTTACCAAATTTAGCGTTACAAACTTATTAAATTGTAAGATTCAAATTGTCGAAATTAAAGTTAAGAACGCAAGCAAGAAAGTTAAAGAATATTATGGACCTTTAAACTTTTACTCGACAAATGTTCCGTCCTGCGTGATTATTTTCATTTTTTCAAAATAGTAATTAAATGCAAAAGTTATGGGTGAACGTGGATCAATATTTTGTACAAATATTTGTTCTTTTTTACTTTCTTTCGTTAATTTCAACGATTTGAGAAATATAAGTTTTAGAGCACCCGATATATTTTTCAATTAAAATAGGATTAAAGTTATCGCAAAACGTTTACTTCGATTACTTTAAACGCGAAGATCCGATTCGAGTACTCCGTTTGAACCGAGTAATATATTATAATTAAGTTTAAGTTTAATTTAGTAGTAATCACGAGTAGTGCACTCGTGATCGAGTCTGTATCAAAAAGTATAAAAAGGAAGGTTTTCTTTGGTACATCGTTTACGTCCCGGTACATCCAAGCGCATACAATGTTTCATAGAATTAAAAATCTAGAATTACGATTACAGTAAAAAATAGGGCTTAAATATAACGTAAGATCGAAGGCAATTACTTGCGTAACTGGATAAGAAGTCCGCGGTGAGTTACGAGTGATAAAGTAATTTATAGTTAACTCGCGAACCGAGTAAACAATCGGAGTGCATGAAAAGTAATTTTATTCCAAGTATCGAACTATTAGTTAAGTAAACAAGGGACGTGGAAAGTAATTATGCTCGAATAACTTATTACGGACACTCGCTATTATAGTAAGAAATGGTTCGTTTCGAACGAGCATCGATGGGTAAGCGTCGATGGGTAAGCGTCGATTGGCAAGCGTCGATGGGCAAGCGTCGATGGGCAAGCGTCGATGGGCAAGCGTCGATGGGCAAGCACCGATGCGCAAGCGTGCACGATCCCCGAGAAAAAGCCATAATTCGAGCGAACGATGGCAAACGATGGCGAATATTTATCTAAGTACTCGTGCGCTCCCCGTAGCCTTCGGAAATCCGGAAGCCGTAAAATACAATTCCTCCGGCGCAACGTTGAAATTCAAGTTCGCCGGCACTTATCGCGGCAGTAAGGCGTCCAGGCCGATGGTAATAGCGAGCTCGTTTAAAGAAGGAATGCGTCTCTCAATACTTTCTCAGAATTAAAGTTTCAGCGCTGCTGGTGTGCCGAACAATGCGCAACGAATGACTCGATGTGTTTCGTCGCCGCCGTCGTCTGGAGGCCGATGGCCCGAATACCTCGGCGACGGAGAGAGGGACGGATCTTTCTTCGAAAGGGAATCTCGAAAGTAATTTGTCCGTCGATAGTCCATCTCCGTTCATAAATAAATCATTGCCCCGCGAGATGTAATCGTTAGGCCCGATCTTCCTTCTCTTCTGTCTGTCTCGCACTGACGCTTATGCGCGCGCGCGCCGATAATAATTCAGAAACAATAAACAAAAGTGAATTCCCTCTTTTCGCGATACGCTTTTTCTTTTTCGGATCGAAGCACCGCCGCCCCGCTTCCTCGAACCCGCTTCCTCGAACCCGCTGATAATGCGCAATATAAATGCAAAGGTGAAAAAATTAGTTATACTTTTGAAGGTTCCACGTAATCAGCCCGAGCACGACTTGGAAATTGAATGCTAAATCGAGCGGCGGTGGTTCGCTCTGAAAAATGTTCCCTGTTCGAGCCCTCCCATACTAATCGCATTTATACGAGCTCGGATTCCTCTGCTTCCCATTTCAGTGGCAAATCCGCAACGACTTTCAGAGTGTCCAACTTTTCTCGATCCTTTCAAATTTGCTTCGCTCCTCCAAACGCTCCGGAGATCTTACGACCTAATTGTCGCGTCATTAGTTAGATCCACGTGTCTTTATTTACAATTCTCGATTCTCGGCGCTCCCCCCCCCCCCTCACCACAATTCGTTTTGCGGTGGTGATAAATGCAAACGTTTTTTGCATTGTTCTCGACCATTAGTTGCAAAAAAAACACATCCGTGTTTTACGGAGATTTTAACACGTTTTAAAAGCCATTTAAAAAAAAATTTACTTGGAATTTATTGTAAATCAACCGTACCAGATGAACTTATTTGAATTTCTCGAGTAATTCTAAATAAAGGAATTCATTACGCTTCGTTATTAAAGATTTGATGTCACAATATGGTTTAAGCATTTAATAACGCCCATAAAACTTATTTGCTTTCAAAAAGAAAATAATATAATTAAAATTAGCTGTAATATATCAATGACCAACGATAAGCAAAATGAGTAAAAAGAATTATGTTAATATTAAATCTTACAAGATCCAGAATGACAAATACGTTTAATTTAACCGGTAAGCTTAGTTTTCCTAGAATATGAACCGACGGATAAATATATAAATGAGTCGAGTTGATTTACAATATTTGGAATAATTGCAAAATTGTAACAGTTAGTTTCTTTTTAACTTTTTACGATACACGAATCAATTTAAGTTGTACGTTTGAGCTAAATAACGCGAAGCCTAATAATAATCGCTAATACTAATACTTGCGTAGAGATATTAAGCGTATTCGAAGGTGTATATACATTCCGGGACCTGTAAATACAGATAAACAGAGAAAGGAGCGAAAAGGGGAGAGTCAACGTGTGCACACGTACACGGAAAGATATCTCGAATCGGAGCGCCTTCGATTCATTTAAAAGATACGAATCTGTACGCTCGAAATATGAATATTGTATACGTATATAGGCATACGTATGCACGCGGGCAGATACACAAATTTACACAAACGTACGTATATTCGTGTCCGTTTCCGCGCGCGCGTGTGTGTATCGCACTCGTGTCTTTGCGGATAGAAAAAGAGAAGGAAAGAGAGGAGGAAAGAGAGGAGGAAAGAGAGGAGGAAAGAGAGGAGGAAAGAGAGGAGGAAAGAGAGGAGGGAAGAGAGGAGGAAAGAGAGAAGGAAAGAGAGGAGGAAAGAGAGGAGGGAAGAGAGACGGAAAGGAAGAAGGAAAGAGAGAAGGAAAGAGAGACGGAAAGAGAGAAGGAAAGAGAGAAGGAAAGAGAGACGGAAAGAGAGACGGAAAGAGAGACGGAACGAGAAACGGAAAGAGAGAAGGAAAGAGCGGAGGAAAGGAACCGAGAGAGAGACCAAGAAGAATGGGGAACAATTATAATTGACAGAAGCGGGTAAAAAAGAAATTGATTTCTCTTCGTTGCGTAGATAAGTGTGCACGGGCACGTCCCTGATTGACGTGTATTTCGATTTTTTTCGCCTTTACGGAATGTATCATTACGAATCCTTCGAGGGTGGGAGAGATAGAGTGAAAAAAGGACAAGAAGAATAAAACGCGTCGGCTATTTCTTCTTTCTTTCTTTCTTTCTTTCTTTCTTTCTTTCTTTTCGAGATATAGACGATTCTCTCCTTCTCTGCGTCCTTTTTCTGTCGTCGAAAAAAGCCCCGTGGCGTATATATACATACGCAGCGGAATATCCCGTTTGGTTACACGTCAGTTTGAAGAATTCTTCACGAGTCAGAAAAATGAGCATCGTCATGATTTTTGAAAGTAAAAAATGAAGAGAACTTCGCTGCTCGCCGAGGCCGGACCCCTTCAAATATACGAGTATATACGAGTATATACGAGTATATACGAGTATAGACGTGTATCCACGTATGTGTCGGTGAGGCCCTTTAAGCCCTCCCTCAACTTACCACCGAACTGCCCTTTTACCCTCTGCCGTCGTTCCGATTCTCCGGACGTTTCCTTCGCCAACGCCCGCGACCCGAGATTTGGGTAAACGCGAGAAAATTCGATTCGCGATCGAACGAACCCCGAGAATGCTTAAACTTTCTTTATGAAGAGATTTACTCTTTATCGATGTTAATCAAGAATACTCGTTTCATCGAGAGAATTCGGCAAATTCATAAAGAAAATTCCAAGAATAGTTATATTTTGTTTTGTCAATTTTTCTTTTCAAAACTATGAATTCAATGTCGAATACGAGAAGAATAAAGAAGATCAAACTGGAAGGAGAAGTTTTTTATTTTTAGTTATATATCTCGAATTTTATTGCGTATCAATTTTTTGGTACTAACTTTAATTGATGAGACTGTCACAAAAACATTTTTATATCTACATTTCCAAGCTAAATTATTAAAATACCATTCTGAAATAAAGTAATTTTGCAATTCATTTTCTCTATAAGTATAAATAATATTTGTATTGGTCGATGATGCCGTTAGAACGAAATCCGTTCTTATTGAAAAACTATATATATATATATATATATATATGTATATATACATATACTTAAATATTTTTATTACGACTCGACTGTGTTAAAAATACAAATAAAAATATATCGTTAAAAGCATGATTTACGGAGACTACAAATAATTGATTATGTACATTTTCAAAATTGACGAATAAGACAAAGAGAACTCCCTTGACTAACCTCTCAAATTACTCTTATTGTTTCTATTTCCCTTAAGCAAAACCAGCTTCTATTTTCGGTTCTTAAGCAAAGAAGTAAGTAAAAAGATATTAGAAATATCGACAAAATTGTCTACATTTTATTCAAAAAAAAATTTTGTGAATCAATCGATAACTCAAAATACAAAATTTTAAAAATATTTTAATATAAATTTGAAAGTATTTATTTTATAATAAAAAGCTGTAAAATAATTAAAATTATAAAGAATATTAATAATGTCAATAGAGATAATAGATATACTACTAATCAGACTCGTTTCTCAGTCCTCCCGGCTATTTAAATTTGATTGATCAATGAATCTTGTATTAACCAATCAGTAGCATAATTACAATATTATATATATAGCTATAATGGAATGTGAAGAAAGCAATTCACAATATTTGTTAAGTGTCAGATACGAATAAAATATGTGGGATAGTAAGTTAGAAATTGTATTGCTGTAAATTGTACAAAAATACTAATAAATATTAAAATTATTATAGCTTACTATGGAATTATTAAAGTAAACTTTACTAGGTTATAAAACTATATACCATCATTGAGGCTATTTTAATTTAATACAGCAGTCTTATATACTTGAATTTAGATATTTATTGTATCGGTTAAAAACGTATTTTATAAAAATAAAAACATTCATTAAGAAATTATTTTAGATATTGAAATATGAATTTCGTTGTATTACTTTGATTAAACATTATAGTTATAAATAATATTTATCTTTATACATCGTCTATAAATTATAGATAAAATCTTTATAATAATATAAGAACCTTTTTTTAATTAAAATATAATTGAACGTAAAGAATATATTTGATATTCTAACGTGAATTAACTAATATGTTTACATTGGTTGGAGCGTTCGACACACTTACCTTATACATCGTTAGAATCAAGGATAAATATTTTTTCGTTAAGTTTATAGACGCTTTCTTCGCATAGAAACTAACGAGAACTGTTCGTATTATATAATATATATATGCTTCTTAATTTTAGTAACTGTGAATAGTCGAAGCTCGTATCAATGTACGAGAGAGTCAATTTCAAATATTTCCATCAAGCGTTTCGTATATTATATCTTTTTTAACGAACGCGTTGATGATATTTCTAACGATTCGTTCGATTCATAGACAAACCGTAAGCAGGGTTCCTGACCTTTCCGCGACCCCGTCCCCGAATCCGTAACAGACACCAGGCAAACAGGTGAGATCACGAAAACTAACCCCAGAAACGTAAACTCAATTTTTCATCTCAACGAACGACTCGATGCAATGGCCCGTCGAAAAAGATTTACCCGTCTGTACCGATTAAATGAACATTTCAAGAACATTTCAAAGCGATAGAAGACGCGCGCCTACTAAAGAGGCAGGCCCGATTTTTCATATTAACCAAAAAAAGAGGAGAATCCGTTTTCTCGGATCTTACGCTTGTCCACGGAGCAACCATTACCCGAGAAAAAAAACCACTCGGATCTTACGCTTGCGAGATCCAAAACTCGAGAGTTTGAGAAAGAGAGGGAGAAATGAAAAGGACGGAAAGAGAGAGAGAGAGAGAGAGAGAAATACCATGGCGCGAGCAATTAATCATATTTCGAAAATCATTCCACGCCGAGATCTTCACGGTCAGATATAGAAGAGCTGCGCCAGTCTCCGAAACTCCAAAGTCATAGTGCAAGAGACAACGACTCTTGAATTGTGTATATACGTGAGGAATATGTGTATCTCCGAGATGAGAAAAATCAGTGAAGCCTTTGAAATCGAGATACAGCGGACGACCAAAATAAAGGTCTTCGGTATCACCTTGGTCTTTCTTTTTAAATTTCTTCCTCTTAAAATAAAAACAGTATTCGACTGCTCTTTCTCTCTTGTTTTTCATCAAAATTTTCAAAGGAAAATCTGACGAGCGTTGCGCAAACAGAACTCGACGCGGTCTACTTCTCCGATGTGAACTTCAAATTAAATTTTCGAAATTCTTCTTTTCTTTTTCAGGTCGACATAAGCAGTCAAAGTCATTCAACTTTTCGAACGTAGCGGTATTTCGTGTATTAGACAAATTTCACAAAATTCATTACTTATAAAATATCTATTCGAGCTGTGCTTTCCTTTCTTTCTTATCTTTCGTTGTATATTCGTAATGGCAATGTTACGTCGATCGCATCCGATTCTGACGTAAAAATTATGAAAATCGATACCATTCTAAATGTAAAAAATGCATTTCTTTTTATATCGATCTAACGTTTTAATCTTACGTATCGCAATAATGATTTTACGATAAAAGAACTATTTTACGAGAAGTTTTAAAAATGTTGATAATTGAAATAAATTTTGTACGTACTGTAGAAATAATACGAATGTTTGGAACTTTGTTAAAGCGAACTATATTCGTTGAAGGAGTCGAAACTCGAGCGTTTCCCAGTTTTTCTCCGATATTAATTCTTTAATTACGAACCGTCGTAAGATCGAAGATGAAGTACTTATCTCTATTATTAATAATTAGGCGAAAGTTTAGTCAGGCTTCTCCAAAATCCAATATGCAAAATTGCGTATAATGCGCATGCAAAATAAAATACTCAACATTCTCCCGAAATGTATTTCGCCACGTTTGAGTGTAGTTACTTTAAATTCCACATATGAATTTTGCTCGTCTAAAAAAAATTGCAGAGCTCGAAAGGATTTAAAATGCAGAAAAAGGGCGAATACGAACGCAAACTGAAATTCTCCGCGTCTCGAAAACATATTATACGTTCGTACGCTCCTTCGAGTTTCCCTCGAAAAAGCCCTTGCCCGTGCTTTTTGGTATATGGATAATGCTTTTTACGATTCAAAGCGCGTTAAAGTTATACTTAAAGGCGAAACAACGCGAACAATTCTCAAACTCGACGTCTGGACTCCGTCCCTTCTTCTCTCCTCTCTCCTTCTCATTCTGCTTGCATAGCGCGCAATTATAGCCAATTTCGCGTAAACGAGAGCAGAACAATCAAATAACCCGCGCACGCGCGTGTATAAGAAAGAAAAGGAAGGAAGAACTGCAGAAAAACGACGAAAAAAAGTCTATTTCTCTGTCTTCCTTGCCTCGCCCTTTTTTCCTTTCGTTCTCACTACGGATACATACGGGTTCTTCCAAATCAACTCGGCGCCCGAATATTAATTATCAAATATCAATTTTCAATATTTAAATAGAAATTACACGACCTCGGCCTCCGTGAAAAACTATAATTCTATCGATAATTTTACAAATTACTTAGGAACTGCGCACGTGTATACCTTTCTTCTTTTTTTTTCTTTAAGGAATTTCAGTTTATATTTCTTTAATTTATATTTCCAATTCAATTTTTCAATTCAATTTTTAACCGATGCGTACGTCATAATTACCATTAAATTATACAACGAGTCACGATGTAATAATTAGTCGGGAATATTTAAGCGAATCGGAATTTCGGAAAGTTTCGGATAAATTGAAAAATTTGGAAAAGTCATCTTCTATTATCGAACGATTAACGATAAATCGTATTAATATATTTCCCTTGGAATAATCCATATATATTACACTAACCATAAGATAAAGTCTCGACGTCTGTTCTATCTCGCCGACATTCGCAGATTTACCGTGAAGAATTTTTAAATTTTGTCACGTTCGGTTTTAAACACAGTAATTTGTGCCACCTCTACTCAACAAACTCATGTCGATCTCACCCAATTCTCTCTTTCTCTCTCGTTCATTCTCTCCCCCTCTCCGTTACGCTTTCATCCGTGGAGTTACACATGTTATTTCGTTTTTTCGTATCTCTAATACTTTTTTGTTCCTTGCTATCTTCGTTTCTCCTTATTTCACTCGAATGCATACGAACAAATTTATACCCGAACAGAAATCTAAAATGGATTAAAACTTTGTTGAGAAGCGATCGTGTATTAATTTTAAGCTACGTTATATATATATATATATATATATATATGTATAATTATTGTTTATCGAGTATCAGTATGCGTTTTAATGCACTCGAAACAAGGAATTATCGATATCGGGGTTAGTTTTCTATCGTTTGTCACTTTGCAAGTAAATTTCGTATCGCGAGACTCACTCGTTATTAATTTAATTTATCGCGAAAGTTTATAATTTTTGTACGCGTAAAGAATCTAAAATCAACGCGAAAAAGACGCAAGGCTGAATAAAACGATGTATCGAAATATCGATGCCTTTTTAAAATTACGTTTAGAACGTTAACAACGTTAACACGAATAACCGATATTAAAAAAAATGTAATCAATTAAAGTTCATTACAAAACTAGAGAATAACTATCGCTCCGAGTCGCTATTTAATAATACGGTTGTAAATTATAGGCTTGGAGTAATACAGAAGAATATTTGTATAATTTAGCGTGTCACCAAATAATTGAGAACGCCGACATTAATGAATGCCCGAAAGAAATGATCGTTTCCAAGGGTAGCACGAAGAAATACTTTGTGTTTCTCCTCGACTCACGTACCAGCTATCGCTATACTTTCCTCGTCTTCCCCTCTGCCCTTTCCTTCCTCCTTTCCGTATTTCTTTCTTCCTTTCCGTATGGGAGATACATCGGAGGTGGAACCATCCCTCAACCTTTTTTGCAATTATTTTTTTCGGCTTCGAAATTCGAATCGACCTTTTCTGCGCGTCGAAGATATTACCTTTATTTCGAAATTATAACATCTGCCACGAAGAGCGGATCTGCTTTCGTCCCTTTGCCGCGCATCGGCTCTACTTTCGAATCGTACAATAGTTTCGCAGTCCGATGAAGATGCGCTTCTCCGGGGCGGTCATGTAATAAAGCAAGAAAAAAAAAGAAAGCGAAAAAAATAATGCAACTCGATCGACATCGAGGAAAGCATTACCATAGATCGTCCTACACGTGCGATCTAATCTCGAATCCATTGTAATATCGCGTATGCGAAAAATTGAATTAGCGGATGGGAAGAAGTGGCGCGCGAACAAAGAGTAATCGAAATATATATATATATATAAATAGTGGAGACCGCGTGGAGCGCGTTATTTGTCGTTTCGCGAAAATAGGATGTCGTAATCGCTCGGTATACGGAGGATACCCCTAGGATACACCGAGGATACACCGAGGATACACCGAGGATACACCGAGGATACACCGAGGATACGACGGGATACGGTCGCTTCACCGGGAAATCCGAGCATCCGACTCGGACTCGGAGGATAAGGACCTCGAAGAAAATTATTTCCCTGCTCCCATTGTTAGTCCCGGGTCCAGTGCTTTATTTCGATATTCTAGACCGTCTCTCTCTCTCTCTCTCTCTCTCTCTCTCTGCCTCTCTCCGCTGCTCCTCGCTCGGGGTAGATATTGCGGAGAGGTAAAGGATGATGGGAAAAGAAGAGTCCGAGCTGCAAAACGACGAGACAAAAGCGAATTGATGGGGCGAGCCTGTATAGATGAGATGCGGCGAAGGAAGAGAGCGGGAGAGATAGGGAAAAAAAGAATTTAAAAAGGGGGAGTGGGGGTGACAGCAGCAGCAGCAGCAGCAAATCGCGATAGCGGACTATAATATTGTGGGTACGCGCGAGGGTCTGTCTCTTTTCAAATAATTCAAAAACCGGCCGATCGAACACATATATTTCTGGGGCTCTCTCTATATTTCTCTCTCTCGCACCGTGTAATTATCGTAGGCCCTCTCTCGTACTCCTGTCCCCGTGCGTTGGTTTACGTGGGTTGGTTTACGTGGGTTGGTTTACGTGGGTTGGTTTACGTGGGTTGGTTTACGTGCGTTGGTTTACGTGCGTTGGTTTACGTGCGTTGGTTTACGTGGGTTGGTTTGCGGATCCTCGTTCGTGTGGAGCCAGTGGTATTCAACCATTAAACCGGAGACTCGCCGTTGTCTTAGGCATCGGTGGTGCAATGGAGGCTCGTGCGGTGTTTATGCGATTTGTCGCGAAGCGGCTCGTGGCACTGTGATTACGGGGACTCAGCTGTCGCTCAGCTGTACCCTCGACTTTTTGCTCCTAATAATAAACGACGGATTCGATTTGTGATTTCGGAGCGTGCGGATCGCGATAATTCTTTTACGATATGGACTGGCTGCTCCTCTTCTAACTCTGCCTTTAAATATAGCCTTGAGAGTCAAACCATTTTCAATATTGTATCGCGAAAGCGAATATTTGGCGGCTGCATATTTTATACGTGAATATCCTTCATTTTTTAATCGAAAGGAGAGAGTAGCTTTTATGTTAGATTTAAATTTTAAAGATAGGTCGAGTTCGTTCTAGCGATCGAAACGGAATCAACTTTTTATTTCGATGCGATCGTTGTTGTACGCTGAACGGGAAAAGAAAGTCGACCATTTAAAACTTATTTTTTTTCTTCTTTGAACCGTGCCTTTCATATTTTCAGACTTTCAAAGACATTTCTGTACGTAAAAAAATTATTTTAGCTTTATCGAACGAAACAAGATTGGCAAAATCAATTCCGCAAACGATAAATAAATATAATTTCGAATTTTTCGAATACGAAATGTAGATTGCGTTACGCTATTCGAATACGAATGTATAATTATTAATATTAGATTTAGTACTTTAGAGTCTTTGAAAATATGATTTATTACCTTAGTATAAAAATCCGACCGCAAAATAACTAATGGTATTAATGGAAGCGTAGCTTTTGATTTATATCAACAATTATTTGCCCGGTAAAAAGCTTCACGAGTATCTAAACCAAGTTTAGATATATTCCAGCAAATTGATTAATCCCTTTTTAAAATCCTAGTCTAAAACCTTGTAAACGCGATAAGGATCTTTTAGTTCGACTAAAAAGTACACGATTTAATTATTTCATAAAACAAATACTTAATTAAATTTATTGGGATAGTTGCGGTCGATACCGATATCTAATTAGCAAATTTGAAGATGATTTGTGAAGAATTGCGATTCGAATATCGCAAAGGGATACGATATCCGGGGGTGTTGGATGTCTTACAACGGCGGTGTTCCTGGACCCGTCGTAAGAGATGCGCACACGTACGCAACACATACAACCACTACACGTGGATGCAATTCAGCTCGAGGTAAGTGAAAATTTTTAATTGGCGGTGTAATATATGCGCGTATTTTTCGCAATGTTACCTTCTTTATTAATAAGCGATACGTAAAATTAATCGTGGAAACGAGAAATATTTTACACTTTTCAAAAAACATTATTTACTTCACGATTCGAGATTCGTGATAAGCTCTACCAAAGCTAATAACTACATTAATCATTTTTTTTTTTTTTTTTTTTTTTAAACAAAAATAGAAATAATGACGCCATATTTTTAAACGTTACTCTACTCACATATAGAATTTATCCGTACCGACGATCACTACTTCGTATCTGTTTTATTAACTTTCATTTCCTTCAACTCACAATCGCTCCGTACATTCGCTAGTATATGTATGTAAAATTAAACACACTGCACTTTATGAATACACGAATCAATCAAAAGCTTTACAGTTTATGAATCAAACGCGGCCGTTGGACTGAGGGCAAATAATACGAAACGTATATCTTTCCGTACTTTTCTTTTTCGTGTTTTTTATCTTATCAACAAACAAATGATGTGGCTTTCTGTAATCGTGAAATCGCCAGGAAAAAATACTCGGCTTCGCGCTTATCGTAAGAATTTTTCAGATTCCTTGATCTATTCAATATCAAGATTTCTTTTCTACAATTTTTGGATAAATATCGGATAGTGATACGATAATTAAGCTGGACAAAATTAAGCTAAAAAACTTTAAATTACCGAACAAACCGGTGAAGAAGTATCGATTTACAAAATCTAGTCGCGAAATCATTTATTATAATCCGGAGACGATATTCCCGGAAACGAAATTTTATTTATTATTCCAATGCAAATTTTACGATATTAAGCATTAAATATTTTTAATCGAATATACGAGTTATCGGATAAGGAAATTAAAAATTCTTTAAAAAAAATGTTTTTCGTCGTTAAATTTTAATTGCATACTTAAAATGAATATCTGTTTAAGACAATAGAAATGACGATTAAATTTATTGACTACACCCACTGTTACTTCACCGTTGGCCACTGATCTACACAGTATTTTTTTTACGATGTATTTTCTTTTTATGTAGCTCGAAAATAAAGAACTTCCGGATGCTTAAAATAAAAACTTTCGTTTGAGAAAGTGAAAAAGATAACTGTTTCAATCTGTGTTTATGGCTCAGCCCTTCTTTTATTTTTTTCTAGCATAGAATAATAGAACGGTACAAAATAAATATTAATTTAGAAATTTAGTATTTATAACAAGTATTTTTTGATACAAGTAATCTTCTTATCTTGATCTTGGATCATTTTTACGTTTTAAGAATCTAATTTTTATAATGAAAACATCCGAAACGATATTAAATACATAAAATAATTAAACGGAATTTACAACGCGACTGAATATTTTTTTCTTAAAATTAAAACGTGGTAGCGTTACTTTCGTAAACATTTCAATTTTTCTAGTTATTTTGACATTCGTTAAGAGTCTTGAAAAATTGTAGTACGCGTCGTTCGGCTTAAAATAAATTTTGTACATTAAATGTGAGATAGCTGGAAAGGCAAAAAATTACGTTAGAAACTAAATTTTTAAAAGACGTTAGTATTCGATCATTAGGATTTCTACGGTACTATGAACTCTTTCACACTTTTCGCGGCTGTTGATTGATGGATCAGTTCAAGACCCCTTTGAACTGTGAACTGTGAAGTCGCGCGTTCAATGAGTAAAATAGAGGGTGAAAAAAATCATCGAAAATTTGAGAAAGTTAAAACGAGATAGAACAAGAGCCTCGAAGAATGTCAGCGATTTCATTGGATATTATCTAGCGGTAAAGTAAGAATATTTTTGTTAAAAAAAAATTTTCAAGAATCATAGGTAGCGCGGCGGAAAGAAAGACCAAAATGATTAATCGATTTTTTTATCGTCTCTCCCCTCGCCCTCAAGTCCGCGTCCTTTTCTAGCTCGATCATCAGCTTTTTTCCCATGTTACTTTACTGGTGAAAAAATCGATTCTTTGATGTGCATTCTTTAAATAAGTACATTTTTTTAATAATATTAACTTCTGACAGATTCTTGTGTTATAAGCCCCTGTCGAAGATTTATGTGTTGTTAAGAAAAAAAAAAAAGAGTGAAATTATCGATAAGTCAAATAAATGTAATATATTTTAAATCTATATTTATAAACATATATATCATTCAATTTTTCAGTCAACAAATATCTTAATCACGCGTAGTCGAAACAAATTTTATTGCGAAAATTAATTCGAATTTCATTTTTAATTTTACGTTCGTTAAATAAATTAAAATAAATTTTTTAATTTATGAAGTATTTTATAAGGCAAGTTTCGATTTGAAAAATAATTAAAATTTTTTAACCGTTGAAATTTTATTCGTAAATATCTTACGATTTACGCGGATATTTCTATTAAAATCCAATAAATCTATTATTAATTATAACGCGCGTTCGAATAGTAAAATTAATAACAACCTTTAACCAAGTTTTTTTTTATTCGACTCTTCTGTAACAAAAAAAATTTACTTGTACGAGAGAAAATATATCTTTGTAAGTAATACACACCGAAACACGAAATAATATTTAATGTTTTGATTTCCCAAAAAAAAAAAAGCTAAAGACAAATTTGTAAGTTGAAATCACATCGTACAATTAGCTCGCTTAATTTTTTGTAGAGGAACTCGAGTAGACATTACAAATGAAGAACAAAAAGAAATCCAAGTTAAACCGTCAGGGTTTTTTCGAGTAGCTTTTTTACTTATGTCATCTGCTTGCGTGGGGGCGCGAGACTCTCACGACCCTTCGCTGGTAATGTACGAGGGCGGAAGTACATCGAGATTCAACCCTTGAGAGAAAGAGATTTCCCCTCTCTCTTCCTCTCTTCCTCTCTTTCTCTCTTTCTCTCTTTCTCTCTTTCTCATACCGCAATCGGAAGGAAAAGGGAGCGAGGCATATTTTAACATTTTAAGAATGGATTTTGAAGACTTCGTTCAGCTCCGAGGCACTGCTTCGAATATAATCTTCTATGTACCGATGCTGTTTGTAAAAAAGTGTTCGGGGGGAGTCAATCGAACGCAAAAAAACATTGGTTTCCAAGTGTTTTCTAATATTATGTTTGATGATGTTGGGGGCTTTATACCCTGAGAAAACTTTAAAAAAGTTTTCCTCGCGACGCAGAATATTATCGACCGATACGATTTATCGAACAACTATGTTTTTAATCATTGCGCATTGTTTACTCTATATTTTTAATGTTAATAAACTTTTATTTTGAAAACAATAATTAACGTGATAATCTTGTAACGCCTAACTATTAAAACTATTAATTTGTGTTGTATACAGCCGATCATAAATTTGATAAATTTGTCTAGATTATAAAACATTTCGTTGACTGTTTCCACATCTAAATTTGTAATTAGCTTTCTTATCTTATTACGCTACGTTCGATGGTAAAAATATATATTAATGTTGTATGATTTCTAATACACGTATAAGTATAATTAATAAATATTTTTATGCGAGAAATCGAGTAAGTAAATATTTTGTAGATATCGAAATTTATAAAAATTATATGAAAATAAAACTCAGAGATAGAAATAATAATCGCGATACATAGTAATGATTAAAACTGTTGATTAAATTAATGGTTTCGTTCGTATTGATAAATGATGTAAAAAAATTTTGACGTAGTTTTATAATTCTGTTATATATCGTTATATTTTAGAGTAGCGTACTTAAAGTATAATTAGCAATTAATAATTATTATTCGTACAATGCCACGTTGCGATATAGCGAGAAATTTTACTTGGAAATAACCGAATCCACTTTTGAAAAAAATCCGCTAAAATATTTCGTACGTTAGTGTAAAAATCGATATTAGCGAGTTCGATGACCAGAAAGGGACCAGAAAACATTCTGTATTGGAAATTCTAAAATTGTACATTTTTGATAAGATGTTCCCGACTCGATCTGCAGGCCATCTGTTGTACTAGTTATTTAAGTATAAGTGAAAGAGTAGAAGGAAAGGTTGTTATAGAAGAGAGGAAGTTCGTTTAAAATATATGAATATACTCGTAGTCTGTTACTTCTCAAAGCGGTTATCTTGCTCCATAAGCAGAAACGCTTAAACTGGCAGACGTGGATTTTCGACTTAACTAGTTATTTTTTAGTGAGGCATTCGACATTCTGATGAATCCTATTATCTTATAATGTTTTTCTATCATTTTAAAACAGCCGCAATATTTATAGAAACTGATTTCTATTACGGAAACTCTTGTATTCTATAATACCCGGATTCTAGTACTTAATAAATCTCATTTAGTCTTTTAAAAAAGTTTCTTTTTTTTATTTCGTTAGTTGTATCGTCGTTACCCATCTTTGATAAAAATCATCGCAATAAAAAAATAAATGTACAAACGCACGTACATATCAAGGAAAGAGTTATAGATTTCTTTTTTAATAATTTTAATTATTTATCGATAAAAATTCTCGTTACCGTAGCTAAATCGACAAAATAATTCTACTGGTCGCACGTAAATAAATTAATTTTTATTCGTCAATTAAAGTACTAAATTATACGGCGATTATTTGCCATTAATGTCTTTATTCTATTAGAATACAATTAATATGTTTGTTTAATAATCAATTGAAATTATAATTATACGAAATAAAACATATTTAAAAATTAATACAAGTATATAAAAGATTGACAATCTAATTTAATGCAATTCAGTTAAAATTTTTTTGATAAGCGCTACTTAAAATATGTTTAAATTTGTTTATAATATACGACACGTATCAAATGTAATCTTTTCCTTGTTAAATTGCTTATTTTTAATGAATCAATCAATGTATTTTAAGTAATTCAATTAAAAATAACTACATTAACGAAACGAAAACAAAATTGAATATTAGAATTTTCGTATTTGGTGAAAATTGACGTAAGAATCGAATCGGTAATCGAATATTATTTTCCGTTTACTATTTCATAAAAGAGCGTTTACGCGTAAAAAAAATTAATTTTCTTCGGAACGGTTTACTTAAATTTATTATGGACGTCGAGCGCACTCGAAGCGCGAACGAAATTTTTCTCGTTTGACTTTTCCATCCTCCGTACCAATTATTACGTCTAGATACGCGTGCCACTTTTTTTTTCAAGAGTAAAGAGCCATCCACTAGAAACATTTTGACGGGAGTTTCGAATTAGAGTGTGGGCAGAAAATATGTACATACAGAAAATATGTAGATACGTACGTATCTACATATAGAACATATAGAATGTGTGACGATGGTACAACGAACCCGAAGTGTGAAACTATAAGCATCCGAAAAATGAAATGAACCGAACGGGGGAAGATAATTCGTTTCCGTCCGCATCGTGGGAATAATGCGTATGGCCATGTGCCGCTTTTAATTTCTTTACTTGACTCATACCACATATATATTTTACGTGCGTTCTTTCGAGCTAGGAATTTTTTTTTCGATTCGAGAAGAAAGGGAACTCTTTCATACTTGAGATAGATCTTGGGAATTTCAAGAAGGGCACGTCTTGATGCAGAAAGAGAAAGTATGAATGGGCCCGGGCGTATGAAAGAAGCGCGTACTTATATGTGTGTACTGCTCGTTTTGACTTTGACCAAAGCAATCTTTGTGCTTCGTTCCTATTTCAAAGGAAACATCTGAAATGATTCAATAAAAACCTGGCTACGGACTCGGGAGAGCTAACAATACCGTCCTCGAGGAAATATACAAATCGTTCTCCAACTGATTTTTGCGTTCGAATAAATCCCGATTTCGTTGCGGTAAAAGGGAGCGATTCCAACTTCCGAGTTCCAACTTAGTTGGAAAGAGTTTCCGAGTTTCTCTTACCGCGGTAAGAGAAGGTAATCAAATTACAGGGCGAATATTTTTCCCGTTCCTTCCAATACCGAGTCTTCTTTCCTCGGCGAGAAATATTATGTAATACGGTAATAATCGGATACGCGATTGCTCGGATTCGTAAGCGAATAATTTTTCCAAGATCGATTTCTTTCGAAAGATTTCATCGAAACGTGTTTTTCAACGTTTCGTACGCTACAATGGTTCGTGCCATGCGAAAAATTCGAGTATCAACCGCGTTTCGTTCGCGCGGTGCCAAAGTTACGCGTATCGTATTTTTATAATTTTAATATTACGCGTATCGTAATAATTTATTGCGCAAAGATTATATTTATAAATAAAACATCGATATCTACGTTTCTAACGATTAAATATATTATATTTCGAACTATATTTAACGCTTTCGTTACCTACCGCGATACACCACTAAGATTAATGTTGCAGCAACGGTTTTAAATTCTTTTAAACTTCTTTTAAACTTCTTTTAAAAATGCTTGAAACCGAACGACAGAAAGAAAATTCCGTTTCGCGTAAAAGAGCAAAGATCGCCGCTGCATCGAATATTGGACGTAAGCGACTCCTCCGAGTACGAGTAGGAATGAAAGTATTTTTAAAAGCGATGCGCGATCCGTCGGCTTGTTCGATCGCGAATATTCACCGAGGCATTGATATCGAAAGGGTTAACAGGAAGGAGGGATATCGTCGTTAACGCAGAATCGTCGTTCGAAAGCGCTCGGTAGTAACTCGGTCGATTAAAACATGAAAAGCTCCGCTCGCTCATCCAAGGTGCAATCAAACGCACCGACGTTTGCATCGATCGTCGTAAAAGTAAGCACGACTACACTCGAATACAGGCGAATACACGCGAATACAGGCGAATACACGCCTACGACTCTCGATCGACATCGCCACCTCGTAATATAGCCAAGGTAGGTACGCGAGCGCAGAGCCGTGAGCAAACGCTCGCAATAAAAACACAGCGTAACGAGGTTCCGTGTACTTGTGCAGTGTACAGCTGTCGGTCGGTGTACAGCTGACGGAGCGAGGAAAGGGGTTAAGGACCCCAGTGCGCAGCGTACCGGAGGGTCGTTGGGGAGGGATAGAGAAAAGACGGTCAAGTGTCAAACTACAAACTACTATTCTCGCGCTCGTGAGATGGAGCGAGAGGGCTAGAGAGAGGGCGAGAGAGAGGGCGAGAGAGGGGGAAAGATAAACCGAATCGAGTACCGGGCCCTTCGCGATTTCTGGATTTCCGGGCGTCTTTAGTAACCCGAGAAGCGAAAACACAGGGCGCGGACAGGTAGTCGACACGGGGGGAAACTCGGTCCAACCCCTTTGATTCCACGTCCACGTCGTCGAGAGACTCCGGAAAATAAAATTGCGCGAGATGACATCGCCGCAGCAGCAGCAGCAGCAACAGCAGCAGCAACAGCAGCCGAGGGTTGCCTCTCGCTCTCCTCTCTCGCTCTCCTCTCTCGCTCTCCTCTCTCGCTCTCCTCTCGCTCTCTCTCGATCGCTTCCGAGGGGATACCCCGTACTCTCCTTTTTTGTCGAGCGCTACACCCCATTCTTCCGCGAGAGCTCCTTTCTTTGGATGGCTGGCTTTCGGCGCGGAGTCTCCCTCTCAGGTTGCCCGTAAAATTGAAAAATCTTACCTGCCCCTTCGCGCGGTCGTGCCAGCTGTGTTTCCTCAAAAGATTTTCGGATTCCAGGCTTTCCTCGAGTCGCGCGCGTGCTTTTTTTTTTTTTTTTTTTTTTTTCCTTTATTCCTTTATCAGGACCGCGCGATCGCCCCGATACCCTCACCCACGTTCCCGTAATCTTCCGCGGGGAGTCACTGGAAAGGGCTGAGTTTACCCTTCGGCTTCTTTTTTTTTCCCTTTTTTTTTCCTTCTTTCTTTCGTCCAAACAACCGTCGCACCGATGATTTTCGTCGTCGCTTCGGTCGTTACGGGTTACTTTGCTTCGCCAACCGGAGCTTACAATTTTCAACCTTTTCGGCTATTTTTTTTTATTTATCTATGATAATTCCGTTACGATACACTCGTTGATATCGTCCAACAAAAATAACGAGATATCGAACCAAGTTTCGAAAGATATTGAATTTTTGAGCATTTGTGAAATAAATTGATAATGGATTATAAATTTGTAAGTTATAAAAAAATATTCCAGAGTTCAAACTTTTAATAGATAAGCTGCAATAATAAAATTCGAAATTGAAATATATTTTCAGGTAAATTATTACAAATTTAGTAAAACGTTGCTTCTTTTAATCTTTTTTGTTTTTTTTTATAATTAATTTTGTGCGCATCGACGAATAAATAATTTTTTCATTACAATTTTCGATACAAAAATGTTTATAGAAATGATATTTAAAATATGAATCAGAACTGCGATCGGATATCGATTGTAGAAATGAAAAATATTTTATAAATTAGCTTTTCATCGTTATCTTTTGAAATAAATCAGAAGCCTTTTGTGAACTTTGTTTTATCGGATATTTAAAAAATGTAGATATCTTTTTTCATTCTTCTTAATAATCGTCTCAATTGTATTACTCGTAAACAAACACCTTTAATTATAATTTATATAAGCTAATATTTCGTTAAAAATTTTTCTTTCCCACAATATTTTATAATAAAACATCAAAATTATTAAAAGAATGGTATTTTTTTTTTTCGAATCGTTGCAAGATTAATTAAAGACCAATTCCTAAAATTTGATCTTAATCTTCTTCTAAGGTGGCAATATGACATGGCATATCGAAGTTAATATAGAAATACACGTAGATTCTTAAAAATTTAATATAATTTATATTAATACTTCGAGAAAGAAGTTTGAAAGATTAATCTTAAAAACTCCGTTGTACCGACAGATAACAAAGTTAAAAAATATACCCAACAAATTTGATGATATCTTACACGTATTTATCCATTACTCTGATATTTAGTTGAAATTTTTAATCGATTCTTTCCACTTTAATTTATGTACTATCATCCGCGGTTAAAAATCTTGTTAAGTTTTTAGTCAAGGTTCGGTTAAACCAATACTATACTAAAATTACACAAAAGTAAATAAAAATAAAAAAGAAAGTCGAGTTAAAATCGGTCGTTCTATTTTTCACGCCGTGCAAGAATTATGTCATCGATAGTCGTATCGCTCGTAATAAAAAAACTTTTCTTACTCGATTTTTTCACACATTAATTATTTTTCATGCGATACACATTAAGAACAGAATGTTTTTTTACGCGATGACATTCTCGGTGTGACAGATCAGAAACTTCGAAATGAAAAATATATTTTGAACTTATCTCTAAATGAAATAAATGATAGCGCCTTATAGAGCCTATAATGTAATATATGTACAATAATATTAGATTGGAAGAGATAAAGTCATATAAAATGCACGTCATGTAATTTCTATATGACTCCCGTGTAGGTGGTACGGATCAATCTGTACCTAAAAACAGTTTTGAGATACGTCGTTGCGTACCTTAAAGATGGCTTACATTTATTTTATCGATGATATTAAAACGTATGCATAAGATTTACGTCGGTGTACATCCACGAGCGTATCATAGCATTACAAGCAAAATTTATACGTGGGTCGAACGTTCTAATTTAACGTTCCGATCGATTTAGTCGGAGATTATTTTTGTGTAATAAAAAAGTTCCGTGTAGTTTTCACCCTACCCCTCGGCTATAGCTTCTTATATTTTGAAAAACGATTAAATAACGGAAAACGCTCGAATAACGCCCAAAAAGCAAGGGAATAATTCCCCGCGATAAAAAAGTTCCGTGTATTCTATTTTAATTGGATAATCTTAATCCAGCCTTTTCCGACTCTATACTCGGAAAAAAGAGGACAAAGCAGCCGATCTCCCCTCTCCTCCATTCCACCTCCGCGTCCCCGACTCCTTTCTTTAACTCCACCGGATTATAACTCAACCGGCGCATGTCAGGCTTTTCTTCGGCGAAGCTTTCAATCGAGTTTGACACCGGAGACGAGAATCGCGGGATGACGATGCGGATTTCGCGGTCGTATCGCGGACGTTCGAGCGACCCCGAATCCTTGGAATCTTGAAAAAATATTAAAATCGCGTCCGTCCTTTCATTTTCCGATTCGAAGGTAACGTTTACGTAGTTCTCGATCGAGAAGAAAAATTTTTTTCAAATTCTTTTGGATTCGAATTCGGTAACTTCCTTTAAAATAATCTTTAAATTTATCGAGAGATTACGAACGTAACGAGTTCAACGCGTTATTGATGAATGATATTTTTCTACATAAATCGAGTATAAATTTAGAAGCGTAACGATAAAAATATAATCTTTTCCGCATCTTCGATACATGTCATATACGCGCATACATACACACAATCGTAAATGTATAATTAATCGAAGAAATCAAGTAGAAAACATTCCTCGGACAAGTTTATACATTTATCTCAAAAGATTGATTTTTCGTTAATCTAAATAATCAATTTAAACTAATTTACACGAAGCGGTAAATCAACGAAGATACATTTTTACGAAACGAGTCGATACTTTTACGCGAATTGAACTGGTAAAAAAAAGTTCGATCGAGTACGCGTTCGAATTTAATAGCGATAAAATGATTCATTGATAAATGTTCGCTACAGGTTTTTTGTAAATAATTTACTTATTAAATAAATGAGTTTGCTTCGCTTTTTCGTTAAATACGATACAACGTCGATAATCGCTACAAAGAGAAGGAACGGATGAACGGATATGCGGAACTGTGACCCGTTAATTAGAATCTATCCGAGGATTCGGTGTATCGCGTCGCCGCAAAATAAAGTGGAAAAGATTGCGATAGAGAAGTTGAATGGGAGCGTATGCGATTAGATAGACGAGAAAAAAGAGCAAACGTCGAAAATGACTACCTAGAGAACCAACTATAATGATACCCGTGGAGGACACACTGCGAATTCGCGAGCAGCAACGGCGATTTCGCGAGGAAATTTTAGGACGTGATCCGAGAAATGGATACGTGCAGTTTAATATTTTTTTCAAAGTGGCATCACGAGATTTGGTCATTGTGACCGCGCATTAAAAAAAAAAGCTTACGCTCTTCTGCGAATTCTATTATCGTTTCCAAGTTCGAGACGTTGTTTACGCGACTCTAACATTAAGGATTCGGTAAGAAAGAATTTAATAGTTGGAAAGAGTCGCGACGAGCTCTTTTTTTTCGTTCCGAGCCAACGTTAAAACTACGCGCGCAATTTGCGCATTATTCGTGTAATTTTTTTTTCGCGGTCGCGCTTCGAATCCGAGCCTCGAGAGCTCGCAACCGTTTTTTAACCGCTCGATCGAATCCGCGCGATATTCGACGGTTCCGATCGCGATGCAGATTTTTCATAGTAATATCGGTGAGGTTGGGGGTCGAGGGAAGGGAGGAAGGGAGGAAGGGAGGAAGGGAAGAATCGGAAAGAAGCGAACGGGACGAAAGGAGGTTATTGGAACGGACGCGGAACGAAAAAGACGAAAAAACGGCGATTCGTTTATCCATTCGTGAACGAGTATCGGGTGGGCCTCGAACCTCCAGCGGAAACATCCACGTCTTCGAAAAAAGCGGTCCCTGCGTTTTTCCCAGGAGGCGCAGGTATAACCCGTTACGCTTTCGTGCGGCTCCGCGGGTGAACCCGGTGAACCCGGTGAACCCGGTGAACGCGGCGAGAGGAGGGAAAAGGAGGGAAGAGTTCGGAAGAGTTCGGAGGAGCTCGGATGTGTTCGCGCGTGGCAGCCGTTCAGAGCCCGTCGATTCAGACTTATTCAAATCAGACTCCCGGAGTCTGGAGCTGCCACTTATCATTTTTAGCGCGAATCCTTCCCTTCTCGGATCCCTTTCCTCGTATTTCACCCTTGTAGAACGAATCGCGCAAAACTTGAAATCCTCTCCCCGAGGGTCTAACTTCGAATTAGAATTTCGTGCGCACCGGTCGGATGTCGGAATGTGCTCTTTCTCTATCTCTTCCTCTTTCTCTTTCACTTTCAAACGTCTGCTTTTTCAACCCTTTTGTGTCCTCGCGATCGGGTTAAAGAGAGACAGCGAGCGGAGGAAACGTTAGATCGAGTTATTATCCGTATGCAAATACGCGGCAAGCTGCGCGAAAAACGCGCGCCTAACGGGAACGAGCGGAAATCTTTGAAAGGACGCAGCATCGAACGGAACTATGTAACGCCGGCTGGGCGAAAATCCCTCTTTACTCGGAATACCGGCTATTTGCATAAACGTATTTATCGCGGAGCGAACGCCGAAGGGAATACGCATACATCGATAATAATCGTTCCTTTAAAAAGTCGCGCATAATGGGAGGAGGGGGGAAACACAACAAAACACAACAACCATTTCCCATAAGGTACCGCTTTCCCCTCCCGCCAAGTGACAAATGGATTTTGGAATACGGTAAATCCGAGCACTCGAATTCCTTCTGTCTTTTCTCTTTTCTTTCCTCGGATGGTCCCTCGGATGGTCCCTCGGTGCTGTCGAAATTCGCTTGATGGATGAACGCTCTCGTCGCTCGTGTGTAGAAAATTCGCCGGTGCGATTCAGCGATTTATTTCCTCCTTTCGTGTCTCGCATCGACGCGGATCTTCACGCGCGGATAAGACTCGAGGATCGCGATCGCTCCCGATGCATATATGCATCCGTTCGACTGTTTTTGATAGGTTCCGAATCCTCGGTGTAAGATTTCGCGTACCCTCGCGCGGAATCCCGAAAGGGATCATCGGGCACGCGTTCGCATTTCGCTCCCGTTCTCTCTCCCTCTCGCTCCCTCGCTCTCGATATGCACGCTTCCAAACGAATGACGGATGATCGCGAGTTTCTGGTTGTGCGTGTGGGAAACCGAAGAATGGCGCTCGAATCGACCGTTCGATGTCACGGTTTATCCGCGAAATTTTACCGAGTGCAAGATGTTACATTTTTTGACATAAGTAATCGATTACGGACAAAGAGATATCGAAGGGGTTGCGTGTTCTCTCATCGGGGGGAACAATATTTTGATGGTTCGAATCCAAATTAAGTTCTTTTCTGTATTGTGAAAAGTCACGTTCCCTCTTCATTTTAATGGCCGTCCGGCACTTTTTGCTCTATATCGTTAACTTTTTATTACCGTTGCACCCGTGATTACCGCAAATTGAGATGTTTGTTTTACGGACAAAAGAAATCCAAAGGAATCGGAGCAGTTACTCGAGGAACGACCCGATCTTTCGACGTTACGCCTTTACGGACGATATTAAATATTTTCGAACGCTCGTTCGAAGGGAAAGGATCGATGTAACAACGCGGATAGCGTAAAACGATACGAGCGAAGATCACCGGTCCAGAAAAATTTCTTACGACGTTGTTAAACAGTTTGAAATATTTGCAGGGAGAAATGGAGGAGTACGAAGCGAAGAAGCGTTTCCAAAAAACGCATCGACGTTCGTTCGTCGTCGTCGAATTTTACCGTTTTTGATTTTAAAAACGCTATAATCGAACGCTATAATCGAACGCTGGAATCGAACGCTGGAATCGAACGACGCGGAGATTTGGTTTCGCGGAGGAATAAATATCGACTCGTTGGAGGGTTTCCGAAGGGAAGGTCGAAAAGGAAGAACTCGGAGTCGGTGACGAAGGTGACGGCGGACACATCGAAGGTCGACTGTTATCTTTCGGTCGTTTCCTCTCGTCGAGCGTCGCGCGATCTCCTTCTCAGCGAACGTCGTCCTTCGTCGATCGAAACCCGCGGCGCTGATTTCATCGAGCTCGAGTCCCGCGTCCTCCCGACGATAAAACGCGCGATAGGAAAAGGCGCGATTAGCACGTTAATCGAAAAGTCGGACGCGCGCTCGCGTCGATGATAATGAGGCTGGAGGAATTCCGCTCGCGCAATTAAATTTTATCTCGCGCGCGGCTCGTTCGGAAAAAGCCGCGGTAGTCGTCGGAATATTCTTTACGCTCGCTCGTTCGAATTACGATGATCGTTGGGAGTTTTAGTGCCGATCGCTCCTAGAGAGGCCCGACTTTCCGACTCTGGTTTCGCGGGACGATAAATCATAAATCACGCCGCCTCGATTAAGTAATATCGGGAGCTCGCGGAGGCTGCGTGGACTCGCGACAAAAGGACGAGGAGCCGACGCGATGCCCCCCCCCCCTCCCCACCACCACCACCCCCTTCCCATATCCTCCAACGTCCTCGGTTCCTTCGCCCGTGTATAATTGGCCGCGGTCGCGAATTCCTCCGATGCGCTCGATCGAGATCCATAAATCAATTAATTTTAGCCGCGGTCCCGGCCCCAACCCCTGGGCGCTAATTTAAATTCTTTCGGATGGAGCGCCGGTGGATCGTCGCCGGTGGATCGTCGCCGGTGGATCGTCGCCGGTGGATCGTCGTCGGTGCATCGTCGTCGGGGCGGGAGGGACAAAACAATGAGCGGACGTATGACGCGAGGAATGAGAGTCTCGGAGACGCCACCTAAGTATTTCTGATCGGATTCCGGGTGCCCGAACGGCCCTTATCCGTCTTTTTGCACCTCTCCCCCCAGCCCCTCTTTTAATCTCCGCGGAGAGATATTTATATGGCTTTTTTACGCGGATCGAGGAGACCGAAGCCTTCGACTTCGAGGTCTTTTTCCCTCCCGCTGCTTCTTTTTCGTCGCCTCGCGATAATTATCCCTCTTCGACTGCGCTGGACCGTTGGACTCCTGGACCGCTGGGCCGCTGTACCGCTGGTCTCCTGGGTCGCCGGTCCTTTGAGAATTGAGTTATTCCCCGATCGCGGCTCTTCCGATCCCCGCGTCCGGGCGCGATAACGTTGGACCCGTTTTTCCGTTCGACGTCCCCATCCCAAGGACGACCGCGCCATCTCTCGATTCCTCGAGGACGGAACTCCTTCCGATCCGGTCACCCTTGCCACGGCAGACGAGATTTCCGCGTAGCCTGTGGTCGAGTTGTTTATCAGCGGTGCGTCTTCCAGAGTTCGAGGGTCGCTCGCGTAGGAATCGCTCGACTCCCGCGATCGTAGGCGGGTACACGGATCGGCTGGTTATCATCGGTAAGGTCGGGGCGTTCGAACGTACCGACGGCGGTTGTATCGACACTCGGTACGCGGATGGGCCGCCGCTCACCGACGGCGCTGTCGTCGCGTCCCGCGGGTACGTACATCGTTATAATTAACGCGATGCAAGATTAGGCGAAAAAGGAGCGATTTTGGAAGTCAAATGGATCGACGTGAGTTTCCTCGACGATCGATGCTCGGCTCTCGACTCTCGGCTATCGGTTCGAAAGGCGTCGCGTGTCGGTAACGCGAAACGAAAATCAGTTTACCTTCGATGTTTACCTTCGATGTTTACCTTCGATGTTTACCTTCGATGTTTACCTTCGATGGATGTGCAACCTGTTTTACCGACCAGGCAAAGTTGGCTTATCCGCTCGGTTTCGATAGTTGGGTGATAATGGCGCCTTCGACGTCGTCGACGCCGTCGGTAAATCGACAATAGTATCCGAGCGTATCGATCGAATCGTCGCGATAACGATAAATTTGTTATCGGTGTATAAAATGACGTAGTTAAAAAAATCACTCGACTGCCAGCGAACGAGTTTGGATTCATTCGTCCAATTCAGCTTCGCGTATCGATGCGATTAACTCAATTTTAAGGAAAACTCGTCGCCATCGGCGAATCGCGCGAAATATTTGCCAGCGATAAATTCGCCGACGATTCCATCGAAAGGAAACTTTGGATCGGCACCGTTGGTGAATTCGGATCGACGATCGATTCGAGATCGAAAGGGCGGAAAGGGCGGAAAGGTCGAACATCGAATATCGAATCTCGGAATACCAGAGAATACCGGAGACCGCGTTATCGATAAGGTAATCGAGAATGGGAAGATTCGGTGGCGGTTGGTAATAAAAAATTTCGGATAGGACGGGGAGTAAGTAAAAAGCAAAAAAAGTTTTATTGCTGGTGACATTTATTCCAGTCGACGCTTATAAATAGTCAAATACAATATTTATAAATTATGACAGTTTTTCGGACACAAGTATCAAATTTCTCCGATTCTCTTTGAATTTGAATGTCGTAGACACGATTCGTATCGACGGGTTGTATCGACGACGCGAAATTTCCGAGTACATTGATAATTTTTTGTAGATATTCCTGACTATTTTACGAAACGGAAACGCTTTATACGCATATTTGTAATCTGTATTTATATACATATCGAGCAAACTATAATGTAAAAAAAGAAAACAAACGAGGAAGGAATCGCTACAGAAATTTCTTCCATTGCATAACACCGAATAGTAATAAACAGTCTTGTGTTGGGCTTAGTAGGGGTGATCTTGCATTGGTTCACCATCGACTTTGGAAATTGGAACCTCTTCGCGATATATAGTTATATACATGTCCGAACATATTACATATTATCTTCCGATTATACGAGACGCCGAGCTTCCAATTTCACCTCGATTTTTCTTTTTCATTGAATAGCTTGAAATATTTGAATGTCAAACTTTTGCAAATATTTTCGTTCAAAGGTAAATCGAACGCGAACAGACGTCGAAATAAAGTAACTCCGAGTAAAATAAAAATTAAACGATTCGATAACGCGATCATCCCTTACCGTCGACACAGACACTCTCTCCTATCTTAAAACGTACACAATTAATATAATAAATAGTTTATTAGAGCTATGATTTTATATTTAGTGGCTTTCGATCGGTTATTACGATTACGATTTTACATAGGAGCGTTTAGAAACTTTATTTCGCGCCAATATCACATATATAAAACACACGTCACCTCGGTTTTTTTTTTTCAAATGCAACGTACGTCTTTACACTCGTTTATCTTCCTTCAACTTTCAACTTCGCTGGAGATAAAAATTTTTCTTTCTTTCTCTCTCTCTCTCCGTTCATCGCTACGATTCGATTCAACACGCGGAAAAGTCTCCTTCTCGGATTCCGTTGCGCGAGCGAAATTTCTAGCACGTCGAAGGCACCCAATCAATGTCAAAGTTCGTCTCCTTCGCGCGCACAACTTTTATCACATTCGGGGATCCTTGCATTCGCCTCTCGTCCATCAACGTTGACGTTGCAAATTTTCGTTCGCGCTTACGCACCGATTCCAAGGAAATACGCCCTTCGTTACGTTTGATACGAAAGAGATGTTTGGCTCTTAAAAAAATATAAGTATACGGGGATCCGTACGGATACCGTACGGATCCACGCACACGTCGATAACCACGTCGACACGCAAACGCGTATTCGTATACGTTGCAAGTTTTCGCTCGCGTCGTACGCATTGTCCTGCTTTGAAACTGGATAATAAAAGGATAATAAATTTTAGTTCAATTTTAGTTCGATTTTAGTTCAATTTTAGTTCAATGTTAGTTCCAATAGCAAAGTTTTCATTCCCGTTCGTAACCGTTCGTAACCGTTGGTAACCGTTCGCTTCTTTTCAAAAACTCGTCCAGCCGAACAACTTGTTGCGTTCGATGGAGCGACGAGGGGAAGGTCCCGGAAAAAATACGACTCCAGATTTTACTCCGAGCCTTCCCTTCGACTGCACTCGTATTTTTTTTTCGCGCAACATGGACAAACGTTTGCAAATTTTGGGCAGTGCGTAAAGTTCGAGTTCTATTTTTAGTATCTTAATGTTGGAGAGAGGAAGACGCGGATGCGTAAAAATAGGACTCGACTCTTTCCTTTCCTTTTGATGTATTAAAATAACGATACGACGATTCAATAAAAAAGATGTCGAACGCGAGAACTAATCGATAAAAAGAGCGTCGATACATAGATAGTAGAGAAAATTTAAATTTACACGATTAAATCAAATAAAACCCGAGCGAATGTTGCGATCGAGCCTCGACGTTCGATCGAGCCTCGATCGCAAATCTTTCGCGGGTCCTTAGGTGTACGTGGCGGTGATGAGAGCCGGTCGCGGGATCGGTCTCCAATTCTGGCGATTGGATCCAAACCTTCGCATTTCCACTTCATGCTATACGTAAAATCTATAATTTGTTCAAATATTAACAACTTTCGCGTGATACGATATTGAATGAGTAGAACCATAGATTAACTTATGAGAATAATTATGACAGTAAATAAGAAATATCCTAAAGCTCCTTACGTTGTATTATATAATTTACTTAAAACTTAATTTAACTCGCTTTTGCGATTTTACGATTGAAAATGTTATGTATTATTTGTCGGTGTCTTTATATACTCGTGTGTGTGTTTGTTCGTGTGTACGTGTGTGTGTGTGTGTGTTTGTTCGTGTGTACGTGTGTGTGTGTGTGTTTGCGTTGTCGCATTTGAGTTTGCGTTCGCGTTCGTGTCATTGTGAGCGTGCAACGCTATCGTTTAATTATAATTATTACATAATATCGACTTCTATGCGGTGTAATATATACAAATATATCATATTATGTATTTTAAGGAAATTCAGACGTGATGCAAAAGACGTAGTTTTTGAACGAGTATACGCGTCGATGCGTCGATGCGTCGATGCGTCTATACACAAAAATACACGAATGTCCATCTTTTTCTTCTTACAGGCGACATTACGTTTGCACGCTTATGTCAATATGTATGCGTAGGTGGGCGAACCGAGCGTCTTCGAAACGCGTTCGGTCCACGACGATCGGAGAGGACGGCGATCGCGACGTACAAGCTCGATAAAAACGCAGCTTTTGCCCAGTCCGATTTCGCGTCGTACAATATTTATATATTTACATACATACATATACGCACATTGTGATGTACGCAGGTACGTATGCATATATGTACACATACGTAGGTATATGCAATTTGTAGAAAAGAGTCTTGGGACGAGGCGAGGCGATGGAATCCTTATCACAGTAGTAATTCGTAAATTCTCACTCTTGCTTAGACGTCGAGAGAAACCGAATTCCAGGACGCCAAGCTCGACCCGTTCGGTAGGAAGTATATCGTTCATAAATAAGGGAGACACATCGATCTCGAAGCAGTGGCTTCCGATGTTCCGATGTTCCGATGTTCCGATGTTCCGATGTTCGTCCCCGTTCTCTCGTTCAAGTCTCGTCAAGTTCGTAGAAGGCCACAACTGCTGAAGGCGCGAAATTCGCCGGAAATGTCGCTGGTGGATCTTTGGATAGTCTCGCGCAAAAGTCGAAGAAACGGATAAAACGATAAGAGAATACATTGATCGAGGTAGTATCCCGTCAGTCACGACTCGGGTCCCCGTCGACGTTGTCGTTGCATCGGCAACATCATCGTCATCATCGGCAATTGTCAGTCGCAGAGAGTCGACGACGATGTTCCGAATCTTCATGGGGCGGTGGTGACGCCGTTGACGTTCGTCCCGGCGATCGAGCCGTTCACCACCTGGGAGGAGGCGAGTCCAGGAGTCACCAGCCCCTCGCCGGCTTTACCCAGGCGTAGAATCGACTGGAGGGAGGCGACCTCGGAGGCGAGGCGATCCAGTCTCGACTTGACCTCCCTCTCGTTCTCCGGGATCGTCGGTACCGTGGGCGCTGTCCATTCCGCGCCCAGGGATATCCCCGAGTCCCTCTCGTCGCTCGAGCCCTCGTTGTCCCAGGGCGGCGAGGCTCTCGGTCCCGGTTCCTGCTTTATACCCTGGAGAGCCAAAAGCGCGCTCGCGGCGTCCTTGTCGCCGATTCTGGACTTGTGCCTGAGCTTGTGGGGTAGGCTGTTCCCGGCACCGGCGCCGTTCACTATCAGCGTCGGCGAGGTTGTCATCTGGACGCTCTCGTCGCCGCTGCCGGAGGAGAGCTCGAACGGCGACTGGGCTCGGCGACCTCGGGAGAGGTTGAGGGCGCTCGAGGTGTCGAAGGTGTGCATGGCCGGGTGCGGGAACGGGTACTGGAAGCTCTCGGCCTCCGGGTAGGCGGTTGTCTCCGGTACGTAGAGCTGGGCCGGGGATCTGGGGGAGCGGGCGCCGCTCACGGGTTGATGGATTACCGAGGTGTGCACGGGACTGGGCGTCCTGGCGTAGAGGAGCGCGGCCGAGGACTGGAGCTTGGCGCGTTTCACGAGCGTCGGTTCGGTGGGCAGCGCAGCCAAGACGTGTTCGGTGCTGATAACGGATTCGCCGCAGATACCGAACTTCTCGCGAATCGCGTCGAGTTGAGCCTTGAGAATGTGATTCTCCTTGCTGAGTTCCATGACTCTTTGCTCGAGTACCATATCGTTGAAGCGCCTCTTTTCGCGCGAGCGTTTGGCCGCTTCGTTGTTTCTCCTGCGTCTGTCCCAGTAGCTATCATCCTTCTTATTGTCGGGAATAAATTCTCGCTGCTTGCGCTGAGAGAAGAGTTCCTTGCGCAAGTCGAAGTTGTTGTTGTAGCTGTCGGGGTGGGGACTCTGGTGCCCCTGACCATCGTGACCCGGATGCTGCTGTTGGGGTTGTTGTTGCTGTTGCTGCTGTTGCTGTTGCTGTTGCTGTTGCTGCTGTTGCTGTTGCTGTTGTTGCTGTTGCTGTTGCTGCTGCTGCTGTTGCTGCTGCTGTTGCTGCTGCTGTTGCTGCGGATGCTGCATGTGCTGAGGCTGCGGATGATGCAACTGTTGCTGCGGTTGCTGCTGCTGCTGCTGCTGCTGCTGCTGTTGCTGAGACGAATGCTGTTGCATGGATATGGGGCCACTGTGATGGCCTGGATGCGTCATGGGCGGAAGCGGCCCATGGGCGTCGTGGGGACCGTTGTGGGGTCCTCCGTGTCCAGCGTGCGCCATCGTATGGGAGGCCGGCATTGTGCTGTTCAGACACGCGGTCTCACCATTGATGGGTGATCCACTCTGCCGGGCAATGAACTCTGCCACCATAATTTGTTTTCTCAGAACATCTGCAAAAGACGAAAAAGGAATCTTTTATTTGTTTGTTACATCGAACAACGACACGGACACTTTTGCATACATTTTTGCACTTTTTTACTTTTTTACTTTTTTACGAATAGCGCGCGTTTTTTCGAGACGCTTGAAATTGCGTTACGCTCCGACGGTCGGGCGGGTTTCGCTGGTAACGAAAAATAACGAAAATTGGTCTCGATGCAGGTCCGCAATTTATATCGCAACGCAGGTTCATAATTTAACGCTACGGCTATTTCGGTTACAATTATATATCTCCTCGCGGCAGTTATCGTTACGGCAATACCAGAAATTAGAAGGGAAGACACGACGAGAATGAAACGGTAGCTTCGACTTAGGCAAATAGATACGGTTGAGCGTCACCGGTTATTTATAAAACATGAGCTTCCTCGGAAGTCGTCACTAATCGTGCGGAGAAAGATATCGTTGTAAGCGTTTTGTAAATTGTTCCTCAAATTTCGCTGCTACTCGTAGCCGTGCCACATCGCGATATTTTATATTAACGCGCTTTGTATATAATTCTCTTTAAAAATTGGATAATAATGGATCGACGTTTATACGTGGCGCATTGCCGATATCTCGGAGCTGCTGCACTCGAAGAAAAATGCTAATCGAAAAAGAAGCAAAGCCGAAGAAGCAAAGCCGAAGAAGCAAAGCCGAAGAAGCAAAGGAAAAAAAGAAAAAAAAGAAAAGAAAGAAAAAATAGAAAAAACGATTCGTTTGGAAAAGTAAAAAGCGACCAACGGTGCACGTTTTGCTTTGTCATGGAGGCGAAGTTAGCGTGCTTTTATCGTTACAAAAGCACGAAGCACGTGGACGCACGAACACTCCGACGGTACTCGTACTAGCGAGAGTCTCGTGCACGTGACACTTGAGCAACGATGCCAAGAAGAAAATTGCTACGTTTTCTACATCCGACGCGTACGTTGCCCTCTTCTCTTTGTCCGTCTCTCTCGCTCTTTTTCCGTAAACGAAACGAGAAATCTAAATGAACATTTAAAAATACCAGGCGAATCCAATTAAATCTTATTTAAATTTACGCGATCTTCGCAAAGAGGAAAATTCCGTGGTCGCGTCGTTTTTTACGATATTTAAAAGTTTTCCTTTTAATTTCGAAGTTCGTAACGGCGTAAATTCGTAAATTCGTAAATTCGTAATTTCGTAAAGGCGAAAAGCGCAGGATTTTCCAGCGCAAGAACGAAACTATTTTATCGATGCGCAAGAACGAAAGTATTTTTCTCGACGCGAATGTCAATAAGGCGTAATCTATTTACGGTAGGAAAAAGTCGGGCGCAACAATGTTATTTACCAGCCTATGCGACACTTGGAGAGATAAAACCAGTACCGAATTGAGAAACATTGTGACGTAGTATCCGAATGATCGGATATTCAAGTTCACTCGACCTCTTTGTATAGATCGGTATCGTGATTAAGCAACACCGCTTTTGAAAGAAACTTGGAATTTTCCTATATAACGTTCTATAAAAATACAATACAAACGCGCAGCGTACGAGGATAAATCAGATAAACTGTATGGCGTCTATTGCGTTATCGCCGTGAGAATCTAATACTTCGGCGAGTCTCGCAATTGGAATTTCAATATAATTTTTATAAAACAAATTAATACTAACTGTTTAAGCTACGATATCGAATAAATCAGAGATTACGAAATCGGTAGCATCTAAAAATATCCAAGTATCAACCGTTGTTTCCGGTATTTTTTCGAATTTTTTTAACAGCGCTACGTTAATTTGTATTTGTTTTACATTTGATACGTCGGTAAAAATAACAATTATAACGCTGTTAATTCAACAGCGTACGGTTGGAGTGATTCATGCGTTACAATTAATACGTAGATAAATAAAAAGTTAGCAATATTTGATTAGACCGCTGAATCATTGCATTGACATAACGCGTCCACATTTTATTATCTAACTTGGCGATAGAATTTATCGAATTGGAAACGAAAATTTCAAGATAAACTGTGTATATTTTAATAGGCGGTTGAATAGAAAGTAGAAAAAAAATAGTTAGAGAGTAAGGAAGGGTTAAAAAAAAAAAGGGTAAAAATAAAAGGCTCCCGCGGTTTTTCGTCGTTCGATTCGACGCGCTGGAAGTTTCGCAACGGATCGATGGTCGCGATCTCACCTGGATCCCGCGGCACGCACGACTCGCGCTCTCCCAACCACGTGCTGCGCTTGACAGTGAATACGAGGAAAGCCTCCTCTCGACGCGGATCATGCCGAGCACGTAGGATCGGCTCACGTGCGTCGTGCGCGGCCTCCTTCTGGGCGAGCGTCCGTTCTCCGGGGGATATATATCGAGGTCGACCGTTCGTTCTTTTTTCCCCTCTCCGGTACTCGCGGCGGTTCCGCTCCCGAGGAGCTCGAGGAGCTCGAGGAGCTCGAGGAACTCGAGGAACTCGAGGAGCTCGAGGATTTCCGAATTTTATTCCGCTGACCCGCTTTCGAGTGTCGTCGCCCCCCCCCCTCCACCCCTCCGCCCCTCCGCCCCTCCGCCCCTCCGCCCCGCGCCTTACTCCTCGCCACCCCGTTTTTTGGCAACGCTCCTGCGCGGCTCGGGATGTCCGGTCATCGGAGCCATTCCATTCCGCACGTCCGTTTCTTTTATTAGCCGGGAAACGTATTTTTATTTACCGGAGCTATTACAAAAGTTCCTCGTATAAATCATTGGGAATAATTGTGACTTATCACCTGTCGCGCGGCTATAAAAAAAATCGATAGTCACAATTTTGTCCAGTTATTATACTTTTAACTCGTTATTTTTTTAAACGTAAATTGTATCGTAGCACCGTATTCCGCTCGCGATATTAGTTTCATAAAATTAAACGTGCGAAAGATTTTTTTAATTAGCGAATATTGTTCGTCGGTAAAATAAACATGCTAAAAATCTATATATTTTCACTGAATGAGTAATGCAAAAGCGTGACCTAGTTTACTTCGAACTGCGCTCAATCTTTTATATTTACACATGCACTTGGAAATGTGTACATTTCCTAAAAGCCATAAAAATTTATTTTAGTAATAAACATCATTACATTTATGAAAATACGAATGCACAATGTACGTATTTTAAATAAATTCGAAGCAACGTAAAAGCGGTAATGGTCAATAAAAAAAAAAAAAAAAAAAAAAAAAAAAATGTTAAACGCTCACTCTCCGATGAAATTCTCAAAATTTATTACGATAGCTCGATACCGATATTTATGGAAATAATGCGTAGGATATTATACTTGCGAATCCAATTCGAGCAGGAGAAAATTAAACAAAGCGATCGATCAAACTCCGCTCAGCATCGCAGCAGCTCCAATTAACTCGCGAGGTTCGATCGCGTCTCACCTCTCGATGCGTTCGAATTTCGACTCGGACCGCCAGTTTTTTCGTCTTTTCGACGAAAGCGTCGAAAGTCGTTCGGAGCCGAAAACTTCCGAAGCTCGCTAAGATGATCGCGTCTCGAAAAGTTTCGAAACCTCGCGCTTCTTCGGCGACGGGGATTCAAAGTCCGCTGCCGAATTACGGGAAATTATCTAAAATCGTTAAAGCGCGAGGCTCGCGGTGAATTTAATTCCTCCAACTTCTCCACGTCCGAGTATTAATTGCGAGGAGTGACCTTATTGTTCTCGAATTACGACGAGTTGAGCAAGTTTCATATACGTCGGCCATTGATTCATTCATGCTCGTGTATATGTGGGTCGTGTTGGCTCATGCGCGAGATCGCCTTTGAAATTAGTCATTTTATTTTCGATTATTTTTCGAAAATATCGAATTACTCCTTTTCATTTTTATTTTTACGGCGCGTCACGGATCCGTGAAAAGCGTTTAATCGTTCGTTAACTCGTGGAACGTTATTACGCGTTTCTTTAATTGATTCGATGCAGCGATAATCGGTTGAACGAAAGAATAATTCGTTGAAACGATACATCAAAACTTTTATAATAACCGCGTAAATTTACGTTATTATTCATAAATTTTACGCGAAACGGTGGCAGCGATAATCGAACGCGCGTTTACCTTAATGCGTTGTTTTTTTTCCAAGCTCGTCTAACGGAATAAATAATCCATCCCCTGGGAATTTAAATCGATCGGGTTATCATCGATGAAGGATCGAACACCGGCTTTTAACGTAAGACTAATTTCCAAGTAACGTAAAAACGGAATTACATTATCGCGAATGCAAATTCAGCTATTAAATAGTTTAAGACGGAAATTGGTGTATTTTGTAATAAGCTTGTTTATTTATTGCACAAATTACACTCGAGCGTTCATCACGTGTTAGAAAAGCGTGAGCGACTCGAGCCTATTAACGCGGGTACTTACATCGGCAATCGATTACTCCGAGTACAAACACGTGCATCCTATGCGCGTACCTGTTAATATCACGGGCAAATACAAAGAGAAGAACAAAAAAAGAAAACTAGTTTAAAAAAAATGGTCGAGCGCATAGCGAGTGACGCGTACGGAAAGAGCGACGGTTCTCGTCTCGTTGACCAACGACGGTTGTCCCTCCGTACGTATGACACAACCGAGACGCGTGTACACATAATAATGTGTGCACGTAATACCACGGAGGGTCGCGCGTTGTCGATACGCGGTCTCGAGGTATCGCGGCACGTTTTCCGCGTGGATGTCCTGCGCGGTCCGCGAGATTTTTCCAGTGGCGACTTTTCAGCCCGCGCTTTCCGCGCTTTCCGCGCTTTCCGACCGATCGACGACGATGACGGATTATCCGTGAAACGTGTATTATCTAAGCGGATTATGTTTACTCGGGGCTGACGGCTCTTTCAAAACGTTACAAATTTTCGAGGGATTTATCACCGCTCGATCGCTCCATCGCTCCATCGATCGGTCGTCTCTTTTTAAATTTTACGATACACGTTGCTCAAATTTATTATAGTGCGCTTTTGGTATTCGCGTACATCTATCGATTATATAATTATTATCGAATGGCTGTAAGTTCTTTAACCGTTTATTATTACTCGTCCGTTGGTACGATTTAAAAATATTATTTATCGCTCGGACGTTCGAATACCGAAGCACCATTATTCCCGAACGCGGGATAAACGTTTTTTTTTTTTTTTTTTTCAAATACTTGCGTTGCGTTGGTTAATTTTACATCGATGCTGCTTTATTACACGTGCATTAAGCTTGGTTCGTAAAAACGTCTGGCATAAAATTTGTTTGATTAATGGGAAATCGGCACGCTGGAAATAAGTATAAAGGAAAACGTTTTTAATGGAACGACAACGCGAAATAAACAATATCCGCGAACGTACGTCGACGTAGCTCGAAACGGGAGAGAAGAAAGGCGCTACCGGGTTATTTTATTATGAAAAGAGTATATATAATACGTTTTAACGTCATGTTCACGACGGAAGGTGTCATCATTTTCATAACGATCACGTTCTCGTCGGCTTCTCTAATCCCGGGGCACGTGCACTAACTCCTTCGTGTAGCGAGTTGCGCAATAACCCCGCGGACGTGGCGCGTTACACACACATATATATATATATATATATATATATATTTGTATAATATATATATTCGCGCGCTCGTGTTTATATACGCGCGTGGAAACACATACAAATACACGTATATATAAATATAAATACGTGGATACACGTATAGAAATACATATAGGTGTGTGGGCACATTCACCAGACACGAGATCGAGAGCTTTTTTCCAGAATTCCTGTTCAGGTTTTCTCGCGCCCAAGTTGCGATAACGTGGGCGGCCATTAAAGAAAAAGGAATGTCACGTTGTGTAATGAATTTGATTATGAAGGTATGTACGTGCAGGCGAGATAACGCGAGCACTGTTGACCCTCGCCTATTTTAACATTGTGAAATTGTTCGACGACAACCGCGATTGATGGACGTACGTTCGAGTGTACGCATTGGTCTGATTTCGCAATGCAACTTTAATGGAGAATACGATACTCGTCGATGCGATGCACGGAAAATTGAGTTACGGATAAAAGAAACGGCGTTTTACCAATTGTGTACAAAAATAGTTGGCTATTATTTTATTCGCTGCAAGAAACGAAGCCGTTAAACCGTTGGTTAAACGTTGGTACGACGATAACGTTGAAAGCTTCGAGACGCAAACTCGACACACTTAATATCGTATTATAATCTTTGAAAGAGATTCGGTTAATACAAAAATAAAGTTGATTTTCAAAAGCTCGATAAAATTATTTACCTATTAAATATTTACAATAACGAACGAGCGGCGGATCTGTCTAACGTTAAAAATTCTCTCTCTCTCCCTCTCTCTCCCTCTCTCTCCCTCTTCTGGGCGTGTTTGTGTAAATATTAAGGCAACTTTGAACGCGCAACGATTTCATTAAACGAATAGCGGAAAGTCGCAAAAGTTACGATTTCGAGTGCGTATACATATATTCGCGATAAGATAGAGAAATTTATAATATAAAACATTGATCGAGTACGGTATTTCGATACGCGTTATATTACGATCGTCTACGCTGGTTTCTCTCACAGTGATTAAGATGACTTCTTCGATTTTTCCAGACGCGATGACAGTCCACGATAACGACGTCAAATATAATATACCGTAATATCGTCGAGGGGGCGTGTACGCAGTTACGCGATGGTTTCGCGATTATTATTATTCAATTCCTCGCTAACGTAGCGTTGTAGCGTTGTAGAGTTGTACCGCTGTAAATGGTGGACGTTGACCTCGTCGGATCAACGAGGTACCTCGTCCATTTTACAACGCGATATTGGGAAAACGTGTTCCAGAGTCAGCGACGCGTTGTCCGGTAATATTCCGTGAATACGTCCGCCGTTGGAGAACGTATCGCCTTGTCCCCCGTGCATCTTTGGTCCCGGTGGATTTTCGAGGTTCGCTGGTTCCGTGATGTTGCGCGATAGAAATAGTTAACTCTTTGATCGACGATAACGATCCTTTTCCACCGTAACCATTTTGATTCGTTTGATTCGTTTGATTCGTTTGTTTACACGCGTGAAATGAGATAATGAGCCAGACGACGAACAAAGTACGAAAACTGATAAATTGTCGTGGGCACCGAACGTATCGAGTTGTGTGTTGGATGTAACAGCGGTATAATTCCTGCCTCGTGAATTATTCCAATTGTCTCGTCAAGTTTGACGACTCGCTGCCGAGGAGCGTAATTCTCGCAGACAGCAAATCGTAGTGGAGGAGTTTAGGAGTTTAGGAGTTTAGGAGTTTGCGAACAGCCGCGATAACGGGCTCTAAAAATATGCCAATGGTCGGCAGTTGTCGGCCGTTTCATAACACGGGAAATGAAATTGTTCTTCGATTTGGGATTCCTTTGGTTCACCGACGCGCCACCCCCACCCGCGGTATTGATAACGGTATTATACTTTTATACTTTAAGAGAGCGTGGATATGTGTGTTACGCTGTTACGCGACGACGGGACGATGGGGGAACGTCGTCGCGACCGCAATTGTGCACGTGTCGAGGTTTCCGTGGCACACGCACGCGGCGAGCCTCAACGTAATATACTTTTTTTTTCTTTCTTTTTCTTTCTTTCTCTCTTTTGTTTTTTTTTTGTTTTTGTTTTTGTTTTTTTTTTTTAATTTACGATGTTTTTAGGTACTCTTTTTTCCTTTTCTTCTTTTTTCACTGCACGCGTTTAGGAAGGAGTAATCGACGAAACGTTATTTACTCGTGATTTTCATGTTTCGGTTATGGCATCCAGATTTTATTTTGAAAGCACGATTTTCCTCGGCTCAACATTATAACATTATTACCATTAACGAGCTATTTCGATACCAAAATCATTACGTTATTTTAGAATACGTGTTTTGTAATTTATTGCCGATTATTTAATAAAGGTTGCGAAATTAGTTAAAGTAAATTAATTTCTATTGTTAATCGACGGTAATATTTATTTGCACTGGTTGTATAATACGTCTCTTTTCCTCCCCTCCATCTTTCTATTATTTATTATCTTCTCGCTCGGTTACGTTTTATCGAATCGTTGTATTTATTTTTCCACTCGGATTGTTTTATCGTACTAATGACATTTCAAAATATAGTTCTTATTTTAATTTTGAGTTTATTCGTTAATAGTTAAATAGTTTCGATAACAAAAAATTGTTTATTTTAAATATCGTTGGAAGCTTTTATACTTTCGGTGGCCTCAAATTTTTGCGTCTACTGTACCGATCGTGATATCTTCCATTTTATTAGTGTACTACGTTTACATTATTCAAATTGTAACGAGTTGTATTCGTAGGATAAAAATACTCGAAAATTGAAGAGTCTGATTCTACAATTAGTCGCAAGAGAATTTAGTTGTCCATCCGATCCGATCCGGATATAGAACTCAAAGTGGTCAATTAAATTGATTCCCGCCTGTTTATAGCTTCCAGCGTCTCAATTAAACTGGATAAATTCGTATAATTATGATCCAGAATCAACTTCCCTTCCCCCAATTTATGGTTTAAGGATACAATAATTACCGGCCAATCTCATTTAGAAAAAATTTATTCTCGGCATGGACGAGTTTTTTCCTGAAAAGTATTTCTCTCGATCTCTTTATTTTCGCCACACAACGAATTCCACGAGTTGCAGTCGAAGCTTATAAAAGTCGATAGAGGAGCATCGAGGACACAGAGATTTAATTAACCGTTGGAAGCAAGAATTCGGCTGATGAGTTGGCGCGCCGCCGCTTTCAGGATAATGGGACGGCTAACGGATCGAGTCTCGTTGAGATAGCGAGACTCGCGAAAAGCAAAAGGAGGAAGTCGATGCAAGTCGGTGCATCTGAGTTTTCATCGGATTACGTAAGGTGAATCGACGTTAAGGCAAAGACGAGTTCGGATTTCTAGACGAATCGTGCCAAAAGATGTCGATGCGATGTCTTATGTATCGAAATATATTTGATAACGAGGTAAAACAATAAGCTTTTTCGTTCCTTTATAATTATCGAAAGAGCGAGCTGAAAGTTTTTAGCTGTTATTCGGTCGTTTCATTTTCCGTTTCCTAATACGAAATTTACAAACACATGCGTGCATTGTTAAAAAAGCTGGTATAACGTGTTTACCGTTCGTGAATTTAATTTTACCGATTTGTTTGGTATGTTGATGCACTAATGTATCGCGGGCATTATATTTATCATAATTATACGTTGCTTTTAAAATACGTGTACAATTATGCATGGAATTACGAATAAATATCAATTTTATAATAACGAATATGAAATTTTGGATAGCGATATTCTTTTTCGCGAGATATTTTAATAATACTATAACTTTGCGTTGATTTCGAAAAATATATTTTACAACCGAGTATATCTTGAACTGTACTACAGTTCGAAACCTAAGGTGTTGAAATACGATCGTATCGCATTTATTTATGTTTATAAATATCGAATCATTGCAATTGCTTAAATTATACGAATACGGTAATTTACAAATAATCAACGATATCGTAATGTTCTATTTTTATTTTCGTCTTTTGGTATTTTTTTTTCGATATTGTAGTTATTAAAATTTAATTAAAAATTTAATTATTCCTACGTTTGTAATAAAAGAGCAGGTATACAATGTTTTATCGCAATTTACTAAAATGACATCGGAATATGTGTAAAATAATCATAAAAGGCTTGAACACAAACGCGATAATATGTTTACATATATAACATGTATCAATGAAATAATACAATGAATGCGTTATCATAATTTAGCATACGATTTAAGTCAATTATTTATATTCTGTTCGTATAATTAAAAGAGACAATAAGACACTTTTAATATTAGTTTCGAGGCATCGGATTTTTAAATATCACCGGCTTAATTTTCTACGTATAATCGATCGTTTCGATTTTACAATCGTTGTAAATAGAATCGGCATTCGTTAACGAGCCTTGGACAAAATTTAGAAACTAAATGGAATTCACAGCTCGTAAGTTGAGCGAGAATCGATGTAAATCACGGAGTCTCTATCGGTCGTTCGAAAAGACAAAAATCCCGTACGATAAACAGCCACGATCGAATCGGCACCGAGTTTGAATAATTCATTTGGATTTAGGCTATCGGGTAACGCAGGCGGACAATTCAATATCCAGCGATTAATCACCGCGTAGAAAGGGAATAAATCCGAAGCGCTCGCGACGCGTAAGGTAATAAAAAGACCGAACGATCCAACGATCCAACGATCCAACAAACGAACGACCGATAGGGTTAAGGATCCGCTGCACGGCTGAGTCGTTTAAGTTTTGAGTCGGCCGGTGCAAAAGTATCACGACCGATAGCCGCTCGCGTGTGTCGGTGCGGCAGTGGCCGAGTTACGCGATTTCGTGGTCGCTATACTCGCGTGCCCTCGCACACGTACGTGCCACGTGAGCGTGTGCTGGTTAGCGGCGGTCACTTACACGCGAACACGCTATTTTCACGGTGGCGGTTCACGTGTGACGGCGACGTCGGTGTCGGCAGCTCCGGTATCGATCCTCGATAGACAAGTAGTCCGAATGACGTAATTGTAATACGAGGGAGAAAGAATGTCGTCGCTTAGCTGGAAAAATGATAAAAGCTTTGGATAAGGGAGCGAGGAATGGAAAGCCTTCGGTGATCGAGTTGTACCATCGAAGCTGGTTTCGTCACACCGTTCGACTTCCTCGCTCGTTTCTTTGTGGTGCGCGAAAACCAAAGCTCGGTTCCATCGCTCGCCTCGACCGCTCGCGTCAACGTCGCATTTAAATATTTCAGGCAAATATTTCAGGCAAATATTTCAGGCAAATATTTCAGGCAAATATTTGAGGAAATTTGTCGATCGTTGTTCGGCGATTAAACGAGCGTTTGCTTTATCAATTCGTGTTTTATTAGGAAACGCGAGGATAAAAATGCACGATTCTCGTTTTACGGAGAAAATTGGAAACTCGCGAATATAAATAGCCGCGATACCAGCAGCGAGTGTTTCGGAAAAATCTGGCTTTCCATCTGGCTTTCGTTCGCGAAAATTATTACGACGCTTCAACGGATTTACGAGCATCGAAAAGGCCAGCTTCGAGCTATAAAAGTCGTTATTTCTTATTCGTAAATAAGAAAGAAAACGTTCCAGTTTATTAAAATTAATACGCAGTTGAAAAGCGCTACTTTCCCGCTGCGTCCGGGAAATATTGGACGTCGGGTAGAGGTGCAAGAAAAAAGGAAAAAGCGGCCTGATATTAATAATTCCTCGGTTATATTCCTCGATCGAAGGAATATCCTTGGATCGAAGGAACGAAACGGCAATGGATACGCGGAGAAGAATTCGATCTCGTACGCGAAATTACGTTAGAGCGCTAAACTCGCTAAGCTCGACTCTCGTAAGTCGACTCTCGTAAGAATAGAGACGATGAAGGTCAATGAAAGGCTGTAAACCCATGGCGCTATACCCGTACCTCGTATGAATACCTTTAAGAATACGTAAGCGCGTGCCGCTAGGAGAGAGGATAGCCGTTTCAAATGAATCTATGGAGTAGGATCTTCGAAAACCGTTAGTCGCGCGATCTCTTTCTCTCTCGCTCCTTCCTCTTTCAAATGAAAAAAGAAACGGTAAACTATGCGTTAGAGACGGAGGATGTATTTGTACGTAGCTGTAAACGGGAATAGGTGAAAAAACGGTCGAAACGAGTCGTCCTTGAAAATCGCGAGGGGACGAGACTCGGGTCTTGCGCAATTTTTCCGCCGATGCATTACGCACTGCATTACGCGCTGCATTACGCGCTCGCATAAAACGACCGACTCCCGAAATACAGCAGCTGTATTTCAATCGCCTTTTTTGTTAGCATTGGCCCGAATTCCGCGAGCTGCATTCGTCGCATCCTCGCTAAAAATTCGTCATTGTAATGCCAATACCGTCCACCTACTCCGATTCGAAACAGCTTTTGCAACGGCGATTCGTTCGGTCTTGGTTACGTTACTCATCTCGGTAATCCAATATCGTTTTCAATTTTTGACGTCAATTAGATAGCGAAGACTCGACGCGCGTCGTATCTCGACGTTCGTATTACGAAATCGAAGGCGCGACTTTGCGAACTTGGATCGGGACTCGAAGCTCGACGAATTACCGTTAAGCAAAACTTAAAATTAATTTATACGTCGTCTCGCTTCGTTGTTTAATTACCGATCGCTCTAGACCGGATATTTTCGAAAGAAGTAGCCTTTCGATAACAAAAACTATGAATATGCCGAGAAAATTCGCGCAAAGCTATCGGTATTCACACCGGTGTGCGAACTTCCGGTGTATTTCCAATAGCCGACGTTGCGAACGAGTCCGAAAGCCGCTTCCTAAGATCAATGCCATTTCATCCGTAATTCGATATCCGACGTTATTGCATGTTTAGTAAAGCGCGAATCGTCAAAGTAGGTCATTAATTCTCAGTCTACATCCCCCGCTCTCGCCCCGCTCTCGCCCCGCTCTCGCCCCGCTCACGACCCGCTCTCGCCCCGATCTCGACCTATCGCTACCGTTTGCCCTTCGCACCTGCACAATCTGCTCTTCATCCGCGCGAGTTATCGCTTGGAGGAGCGAGAGAAAAAATTGTTCGTGTGTTTGCACGTGTACGAAGAGAGGGAGAGGGAGAGGGAGAAAGAGAGAAAAAGAGAAAGAGAGAAAGAGAGAAAGAGAGCGCGAGAGAGAGCAGAGACACGAGTTTCTGCAAATTAGGCCGTGGCCCACTTTTCTTGCTCGTGCAGTGCGCCGTGATAGACGCGGAGGGCACAAATCGGTCGTCGATGGAGAAGCGGTAGGGGAAAAGGAGGGAGGACGAGGAGAAGGAGGAGTAGGAGGAGTAGGAGGAGGAGGAGGAGGAGGAGGAGGAGGACGACGACGACGACGACTACGACGACGACGACGACTACGACGACGACGACGTCGACGAGGAGGCGGAGGGAGAACCCAGTCCCGTTCCAAGGATCGCGATCGATCGTTCGCGGCTTGGCCACGTGCTCGCGTCCAAGAGAAGATCTTCGTCGCGTGGCATTCCTTTTTCTTTTTCTTACGCGCAGTTAATAATTCTTCTAATAATCTGGTTTTCAGAGCCGAGATATTGCGAGCTCCGATCCACGGAGAGTTACGTTTCGCGCTCGTAAACTCGAGCGCGCGCTTTTTTAGTCGCGAAATTTCAAGCTCGGCTTATCGCGGATTAAGCGAACGTTGAATTTTAAGCAGCTACGCCGAATTTTAATTACCGTAGCGAAAGAGTAACTAGACTTTCGTAAATTAGCCTATCGCGGTGACAAGCGGCTGAATTTATACGCTGTACGCGGATTTACATAGGCGATAATGACGCGGTCATCGATTATCATAATCGAGGCAGCCGGTGATTCAGGCCTTGCTCACCCCGTAGCGGTTGCGAGGCCGCGCGGAAAATTCAGCAATGACGCCGATGGAATTGCGTTTGATCTTGGAAACAATGGCACCGACTCGAACTTTACGGATTCGCGAATTTGGAGCAATGTCGAATCGTAGCGGCGGCGTCGGCGGTTGCGGCGTCGGTTGCGGCGGCGGTGTCGGAGGTGGAGGCGGTGGCGGAGGTGGCGGAGGTGGCGGAGGTGGCGGTGGCGCGCGATAGTTCCGCTCGTAAAAGCGCACCGCGCAGCGCTTATTTAACGATGCGCGTCAAAATACGATAGGATACGCCGACCTTCTCTAATTGTAAGTAGCGTCGTATCGGCGTGTGTTCGCCGTGAATTTTTAGCCTCGCTCCTCGCTCGGAACGATCGTTATTTTTATGTTGCACATGGTATAGTGTAATTAGAAGATTCGATTTATCGACGCATAAAATTTAACTACTGACGCACTATAATGATATTTGTAAGGTTGATAAAAATTGAATCGGCCACTCGAGAAATACCATGAATCATTGTTCCAGTAATTTTATTTTTAATTATGAATTTCTTACGTTATCGAGTGCATTTGCGAACGAATAATAATTTCTTTAGGCGATATTGCATCAGCTGTGCTCCTCCGGAGTTTCGCACGGCGAAGTAGCCCCATTTCTCTCGCGCCTCTTTCAAAACGCTTCCTCGGCTGACTCTTTAAAAAAAAAAACAACCGATTCTACGAGCGAGCAGCAAAAAAGACCACGCGAACGTTTATGCGTCGGAATATGGTTTTTTTCTCTTTCTCTCTCTCTCTCTCTCTCTCTCTCTCTCTCTCTCTCTCTGTTTCTCTCGACGTTGACCTCGCTCGCGATAATGATAATAATAGCACGGACAAGAAAGAAACGGTTCGCACGCGAAAAAAGGGGAAAAAAGAAACAACTGAAATTTCGAGGCGACCCTAAAAGAAAGCAAGAGAGTCGCGTGACGACGGCCGTCGCGGAGTGTAGGATTTCGTCGTGGTTCGCGTATAGTCGGCGATCGTTTTCGCGACCTCGAGTGATGCAACGATCCAAAGTGCGCTCGCGATACAAGTACCTTGTGTCGTAAGTGCGGAGACCTTCCGAGCCGGAGCGGAGCCGGAGCCGAGCCGGAATCGAGTCGGAATCGAGTCGGAATCGAGTCGGAATCGAGTCTCGACTCACCGATCCTCGTCATCGCCGCTCTTTCTACTTTTTTTCGTTATTTTTCCATTATTTTTTCAGTATTTTGCTTTTTATTTTTCCCTTGTTCCGCTTCTCCTCCGTTCGTCCTCTTCGATCGGAGCGCCGTCGACCAATGGCACGATTCCGGGGCTTTTTCGAGCGCGCGACGCGATGATGCAATTTCCCGCGGGGGAAGGGGCCGAACGATTTTTCTATATTTACGATGGCCCGAAATCGCGTCTTTTTCTCCTATTTTCGCGCGCAGAGCGTCACGCGGAAAAAACGATCGCGGCCACTCGATGTTTGCGTCACTGTCGGAGGAAGACGCGAGTACGAGTCGCACGCCCGCGTATTTTCCTACTGGTCTCGCGCGCCGCGTGCGACCGAGACGTCGAAGCCGGCACTCGTGCTGGAGTCGCTCCGATTTGAGATCGCGGTGTCGGTGACGGACCCGCGCGGCTGTCTCTCGTCGATCGAGGATGGTTTGCTATCGGCTATAGTTTGTCGGCTATAGTTTGTCGGCTATCGGTCGTCGGCTATCGACTATCAATTGTCGGCTATCGGCGCGTTCGAGGGCGAGCTTTCGACATCCGCGAGATGGGAGGGCGCGAAATCCAGGATTAATCGATAAGCAGGACTCACCAATCGTGAAAGGTTCCCTGATGCAGGAAGCCGGTGAAATTTTGCGATCCACTTTTGCCGCCTCGTATCGTCGTTGCGACCTTCCCCGAAAGCCGTCCTACGGTTCGCCAGTGGTAAGAGTCTCGACGAGGCGAGGCGTCTCGCCAACGATTGCACCAGCACAATCAATAAAAACAAGAACAATGAATTATCGGCCGGAGAACGGAAAAAAAAAAAATAAACGCCACGAGGATGGTGCGAAACACAGTTTGCCTCGGCGAAAGTCCCGCGAGAGAATACGATCGCACTGTCCCGTAGACTAGGAGTCGAAGGAGCACTCGAGTTGGCCCTCGTAGGAGAACGAAAGGCTGTCGTTCGCAGAAGACACAACACTTAATATATGCTCTCTCTCTCTCTCTGTGCGTCTCTCGGTCTATCAGTCTGTCCGCAGAGTCAGGAGCTCGGTTCGCAGTTGTCCCAGAGTAAACGTGCGCTCGGTAGGGCGGCGCGCTGCCAACTGACTCGGCGTCGTACGAACGCTCGCACGACTCTCTCTCCGCGACTGTTACTACTACGTGTGTGCCGGCGGCGGTTCGATCCCTCTCTCGCTCCCTCTCACGCTCCCTCTCTCGGTCCCTCTCTCGGTCCCTCTCTCGCTCCCTCTCTCGCTCCCTCGGAGTGTGTCTGGACGCGCGCCTCCACACCTCCTCTCTGCCCCTCTCGTGCGCTCGTCCGTTAGCTGACGTCGCGGGTGGGGACACGTCGGGGGGAGTTTGCGTGGCCCTCTCCCTCTCGCTCCTCGTACGAGTGGAGCGCGCTTTTCCCCTACCGCGATTCCTTCTCATCTCTCTCTCTCTCTCTCAGCTCTCTCGCTCCTCTCGCTCGCTCCTCTCGCTCGCTCGTCTTTCGCTCCGGCGGGGGAGAGAAGGAAGAAGGGCCAGGCGCGGCTGCTCTTCCCTTTTCTCCTGCTGCGAGGACGGAGACCGAATTAACAGGTAATCGATTCGGGCCTCGGCTCGCAAACGCCGCTTCTCCTCTCTGTTTACATCCTGCGTCGTTATTTTTTGCGAAGGCGATTTTTGCCCGCGCGTACGCCCTCGTCTCTCTCGCCTCTCACGCCTCTCTCGCCTCTCTCTCGGCTCTCTCTCGGCTCTCTCTCGGCTCTCTCTCGGCTCTATCGGTTCTCCGGGTCCTATCCGAGACGAGACTCACGGGAGAGTCGAGCGATTGCCGCAATCTGCTTCTACATTGTCGTAGCTCGGTAGCTCGACTCGAAGATAATTTTAATAGCGAATTTATTGTTGATTAATAGGCCAGTACAAAGTCTGCGTTTCTTCGATTATCCGACGTTATTTATTCGTAAGCCGAGAGACGCGATGCTCGCTTTTTACCGATAATAATTCCGACTTATATAGCTCGATCGTAATTTGAGGTCGCGCGTTTATACGCGTAGATTTAACGCTTGCGCCAGGTGTCGAACGTTATTATCGATAAAAAACGCGTCGATCTTCCGAGAGATTTATGGGATTGGTATTTTTGCCCTACGTACGCTGTAATTACGAATAAACGCGTCTCGATGAGACTTTGTAATTATTTTATTTATAGATCGAGTTCCTCGGGAACGCTTCTGTCCCGGCGCAACGTCCGAAAATTATCGTCGTCGCGAAACGCCCGTTGGATAAATAAATTCCCAATTTTTCCAAACGGCTATTTCGCGGAAAGCCGAGAGCAAGGAACTTCCCTTTGGTCTCGCGCGAGGCGAAAGGGGAAAGGCGAAAAGGAAAAAGGAAGAAGGAAAGAGACGAGAGAAAAGAGGAAAGACGCGGAAGAAAAAATATAGAGAAGGTGGAGAATCGATCGAACGATCGCTTCCGAGTATCGCGGCGGCGAAAATAAATCCGCGCACCGGAGGAACGATCTCCAGGGGCGCGAGAGTTTAGCGCCCAACTTGCAAGTTCAAGTGCAAACGAACTCGGCTCTGGGGGCGAGCCCGAGAGAGAGAAAAAAAAAGGTCCGTCCACCTGCGCCCGGTGGATCCCCCCGCCTCCCTCGCCTCCCTCCGCCACCCTTCGCCACCCTTCGCCACCCTCCGCCACCCTCCTCCGCCACCCGCGCGTTCCCTCCCTTCCTCCCGTCTCTCTATGTTCGCCCTCCCACCTCCTCCAACCTCATCCCACCTCGTCCCACCTCGTCCCACCTTATCCCACCTCCTCCGACCTCCGCACCGCACCGCCGTCCCCCCCCCCCCCCCCCCCGCCACCCCCGCCTCCCACTCCGGTTCGCCTCGCTCGCCGGAGGTGCGCGCGAAACACGCGTACGCAGATATCGCGTAATAAAATTAAGCGAAGAGAATTTCTTTGTCTCTCCTCGCGGCTCCTCCACGAGTCAGCGGCCCCACTCCGGTCGGGTCGTCCCCCCACCCGGGCCTCGTGCGCCGGCGCGAAATCCCGATACTCCAGAGGAAGAGGAGCAGCGAAAGCTGCAGCACCGCCGACCGTAATTAGACTTCTCCGTGCCGCCGATCCGCGCGCATCGTACTTGTTCCTTTTCTCTGCTGCTCTTCTGCTTTTCTGCTCTTTTACCCTGTTGCCCCGTTGCTCCGTTGCCCCGTTGCTCCGTTGCCCTGTTGCCCCGTTGCCCTGTTGCCCCGTTGCTCCGTTGCCCCGTTGCCCCGTTGCTCCGTTGCCCCGTTGCTCCGTTGCTCCGTTGCCCCTTTGCTCCGTTGCTCCGGTGCCCCGTTGCTCCGTTGCTCTTTCGATCTTTTGCCAGTCGTTGTTGTTCTCTCCAATGAAATCGAGCGCGGATTAGATCTCGAGGATTTCAACGTTCATCCACTACTTAATGTCGTTACTAAGCTGGTAAATCGCTTAATCGGTTATGCCGTTCCGAGAGAATATTATCTTACGTCATTTATGTAATAGTAGCCAATAAATATGTTGCAAGGAAGTCGTTTTCATCGTCCGCTCGACGTTTTAAATCTACCGATGAATATTTTAGTTCCTTTTGTTTTTCATAATTTTCTACGCTTTGTTTATAATGTAAGGGAAATCAAGGTCGCATTTTTGTTGCGCTGAAACGCAAATTGTCGGATGCAAAGAGTAAATCTCGCGTACGTCGAATCGTAAAATCTAATTGTAATAGATCTTACGAGAAGGTTACATGATGTGGTCGAGAAAGGATATTTATGTAATGTAAAGAATATGTGTTTTCATGGTTGAAGAAGGATAATGCATAAAGGAAATAAATTAATAATTGCAGTGGATTGCGTAAGAATCGAGGAAGTAGCGAAATAAAAATTATATTTAGAAATGCATACAGCTCTTGTCAAAATATTCTTCGATACGACTTTTTTTACTTTCTCTCTAGCGTTTTATACCTTCGTACGAGTATATATATTTCGTATATATATATTTTATATATTTTTCGAATCGAATTTATTTACTTTTTCGTTTTATAAGTATTTAGAAAAGTTTGTTTTCGTTTGTTTTCGTTTGTTTTCGATACGGATGTGTTTCGAAAGAATAAAAATATTTACCGGCTAATTGAATATTCCGTAAAGAATATTACAATCGTTCGAATTAAAAATTTACATTCGTAGAATTTATTTAAAGATATAAAAAATGGGAATGTATATAATAGGATATTTTTTACTCGCAGCTGTTTACATTTATTTATTTTCTTGCGATAAATTACATTTGTGATTTAAAAAAGGATCCAAGCAAAAAACTTTACTTATCTAACTTTGAGCGCTGAAAATAATTTTTCTATGAATAATGTGAAAAGTTTTTTTAATTTTATACGAAATTTTACTCATCTAAAAATAAATTCATTTTCGTATTATCGTTAAGAAAAAAAAAATTGGTAAAAGGTGGCTAAAAAACGGTAAATATTTATTTCGGGCGTCGAAAAATATTTTTATATCGAGCGGTACGAGAATATCATTTCAAAAATTTGAAAACATGAAATGCACCATTAGAAAGATAAAGCAGGAGTCTCGTAATTTGCATACACGAGATTGTCCTTACGAACGAATAGTAACCGTAAGTTATTGCTTAACTTTTTCAAACGAACATTTATTCGAAAAAGGGCAGTTTAACGTTTCGTTTGGTTACGATTCTTTTAAATTTGATAAAACGTGCTTACCAATATTTTATCGCGCTTAAATTTTATTAAAATATCGCGTAACAAAAAATGATAAAAAAAAAATGCTCCAAACGTTTAATAAAAAAACTTGTGCTTCGATCGTTAAATGTGGTACTTTACTCGTGATTCGAACGAGAAGCAACGTGTAATATTAATCGTGCACTATATTATTGGTTGCGATACGTCGGTAAGCTAATTTCGTTGGGTAAAGTGCCAAATGAAAATAATATTATGAAAATTAGACCATTAAATATATTTCCTGCGGCAAAAGCGGCAAAAGCGGCAAAAGCGGCAAAAACGGCAAAAGATATATCCGTATCCCACTGGAAGATATTACTCAGAAAATAGCCGCTAAGAGGAGTTTTTCTTACGAAAAAAATAGACCGTTCGGAGCCCATTCATTTCTCTCGATGGAATCGAAATTCTTATGGTAGTAGCATTCAATTTGTCAGAAAAACTTTGTTCAAAAGAAAAATCCCCGTGTAACTTAATCATATTTCTAAGCGTGGTAGACTATATACTTCATTCTATCCCCGCTCCCTCGACATGTTTCTAATATAAAAGAAGGACGGCTTCGGTGTTTTGTCTTTCTCCCCCATCTTCTTTAGATCGAGCTACATTGTACTTATTGTGCCCACAAATATTACTCGTGTCGAATCTCTAGAAATGTACAATGGATTATCGAGGGAACGGTAATTTATTTCGACCGGTTCTATTTGCGTACGTATAAAATATTACGTTCATTAGCTAAAATAACAACCTAAGATATTAGCGTTAACTAACTTCGTGCGTTTTAGATCATCGCGGCATACGTAACAATCGATATCTGCATTATTGTATCGCAGTAGCCGCACGAACATAAATTTTATTCGCAAAATATTTATATTATTATCATCTCGACGTTTATAATTTGCGGAAATATAATATTTTTGAAAAGTTGCGCGTCGAGACTCGATTAAAATACCGACGTATTCGTTCGCATCTTTCACGAGCAGTTCGCAAACTACATTTTTTACCGAAATTTGAAGAAGCCTTAAAATTTCTAGACGATTCTGTTTCTACTATTTTTGTAAGAAAATGTATTGTTACCAAAAGTTTCAAGGTAACAATTTCGTAACGGCGCAAATATTTTTAATAAATATTTTATTTATTATAGTTATATTTATTATAGCCTTAGAGAGTTATCGATACTGTGATAAAGTATCCGAAGGAAATGAATCGTTGCGACGAATAATAAAATGCAAAGCGTCGTGAATTCGAGCGTAAGCGTATTATTTATATGATTTTATTTATATTAACGTAAACATTTGTATGGATGCGTCGCGAATCGGAATGTACGATCCGAATAGAATCCGCGCACGGCAGAAGAGACTACGAAAATGACAGAAGAGAAAACGTTTCGCACGATTCAAGGAAAATTACGAAAATTAAAAACGAAACTACGCAGCGAAAAAGATTTTCGAAGCGCAGCTTTGCGCTCCGAAACCTTATTTCGAAATCCGAGGATCTCATTTCGCACCTGCATCACGTTTGCGTCGTTAAATATCGGCTTCCTCCGAGCTGCGCGCGACTGCCGCTGCTTTGAGGCGTTCGCCGAGAGCATCGTTGACCTTGACATTCGCTTACTGCTCTATTTTTATCGGCCACGGTTCAACGTCTCGCGCGAATTCTCCTCCTCCTCCTCCACCTCCTCCTCCTCCTCCACCTCCTCCACCTCCACCTCCTCCTCCGCCTCCTCCGCCTCCTCCGCCTCCTCCTCCTCCGCTTGTTTTTTTTACTCGCGCGGCGTCTACGCCGTTGATTGGCTCAATTCGACGAAATTCTTGTTTTTCTCTGCACTCTTATCCCTCGCTCGCATTATACGTTCGCACAGAAAGCGATCGCCGATGCTTTGACGCGTTTGCCAGATCCGCATAAAATTACGACGTTCGCAAAAAGAGGAGCACCGAATCATCGAATTCGCGTATTATAAAAATGTTCGGACTCCGAGTTAAACTTGGTGTTACGTAAGTATGTTCGTAGCGCCGCTTTTAATTTCCAGTTAATAGCCGAAACGTTTAATATTTTAATCGTTAAACTCGTTGACATATTTTTAGGATATTATCGTAGTTTTGTAACGAGGCTCGTACCAACCGAATTTTTATTCTTGCATCTCCGAAACTCCACCGCTTCGAAAACAACGCTCTCGAATTATTATTTCCTAAAAGGAAGGAACGAAAGCGCTTTATTAAAATAAAAGATAAATCGAACTATTTAAAAATAAATGAAAAATTACGCAACGAAAATTGTACTTTATCGCGGAACGCTTTCGGAGAAACGAGATATCGGCGAACGAAATACGACCGGAAACAAATTAATTATCTAAAAAATATCGATGAGCGACGTTCGCGTTTAACTTTTTAAATCAATTATTGGGCGCGTAAGGTCTCCCGATTCTCGGCGTTACACGATTGGCTGAAAATAAGCGAGCCGATTTGCCGAGACAAAAATGTCGAGTTCGTAATTAGATTTCCTCTCGCGCTCGGTCATAATACGGCAAATAAAGGCCCTAAGCCTCTTCGGAGCGCGTTTTTTAAGGCGATTCGATTCGGTAAATAGCTCGAAAACAAAGAAGGAAGGAGAGACACGAAGCGAGCGAAACACGCAGAGCCGCCTTTGGAGCCACTTTCTCTGTCTCTCCGTCTCTCCCGTTCTCTCTCTCGTTCTCTCTCTCTCGTTCTCTCTCTCGTTCTCTCTCCTCCTCGCTTCTCCGCTTCTCCGCTTCTCCGCTTCTCGTAGTCGTCCTCTACCTCCTAAGCGGCCGAAATGCCAGACAACGAGGGCATCAGCCCCCATGAATCACCAGGCACGCGGGTCACCTTCACTTTTTATGTAATTTTGTTAACTTCGCTTCGCGCTCTGCGCCTGCGCCTAAAACACGGGCGAGCGAACTCTCCGACGTGCGGCGCCCGGCTTCGTCGTCTCTGTCTCTCTGCGTCTCTCTCTGCCTCCCTCCTCCGTCCCTCCCTGGCTCCCTCGCTCCCTCGCTCCCTCGATCCCTCGATCCCTCGATCCCTCGATCCCTCTCTCTATCTCTCACTCGCTCGGCGATTCTCCCCTTTTCCGAGGAGTCCTCCCCTCTTTTGTTGCGCTTATACACATGCGGTTAAAAGGCATTTATACCGAATAGGCACGACGGAGGACTCGCGAGATTTACAGCACCTGACGAAACTTTCTGCGAGGTTCGTCGACGAAGGGCTTTTCGTTTTTGTCCGAGCTACTTTTGCCGAATTAGTTCCGTTTTTTTCTTCTTGTTCCAACGTTGTTCCGAGCGAGCGTTTAGGTTGTTTTTCTTGCACTTGTCTAGGACAGTCGGTGAATCATTGGGACCGATGCGGACGAGAAGTGGTAGACTAGAAAACGCGTTCGTTGCATCGCTGCACCGAGTACGGGATTTTCGAAAAAAATTTTTAGAAACACATAAAATATCGGGATGAACTTGGAACGTTTGCTCGCGGTACGCATTTAGAAAGTTCGCAAAAAAAACTCGGTATAGCGATGTACAGCGATATTTTGTTTACGTCGGTTAACTCCGTAAATTAATATCCGAAAATCAACGCGATTTCGATCCATTGGCGAGTCGGAGGAAAGTCAGTGGGCGAAAAATTAGTACCACCCCACCGAGAAAATCAAAGCTCTCGAAAGTTATCGATCGATTATCGATGATGGATGGATACGATAAAAACGATAGCGGCTGAAGCTACGATTTTAAGCTACGATTTTAAGCTACGATTTTAAGCTACGATACGATTTTCGTGCCGGTGCATCTTTGGAGAAAATAAAAACGAGCGCAGGTTAAACTACTTACGTCGCCTATTTTCTGAGAATGCCAACTTGTTCGGCTCCGGGTTAAATCGAACTCGAAACTACGCTTCGACGAGTTCGCGAATGCGTGGGTGTAGCACATTCGATGAACCGAAGACGTAGTTCGTTGCTCGCAAATTTATTTTCGGTGTATAGTATTCGTATAGTACTCGAACGATGTCCATAGTTCTAAATTAGTTCGGATCTTAAAATTGCCCACACTTTTTCGGATCTTGTATTTTTAGTTATTGTGCAATCGTGCGCTTTACTTCGGGTGTATACAATCTTGCGTGCAATTGAAACGTTAAATGTACGCTCAGGTGAGCCAAAAGAAGCGTAATATCGAATTATTCTGCGCTAAATAGACACGCGAGCATGAAATTTTGGACATTGTTCAAGCGTAATATGCGATAAATGCTTATGCAAATAACTTACTTCTCGTTACTACAATAATTCTATGATATAAATTTCGAACGAATTTTGCGCATAATTCGATGGAATGTTACTTGTTGCGAGAAAAATGTTTTTCAATTAATTTTTCTATCTTAATGTAAGATCTGCTCGTTGATGTATTTTTAAAGAGATTTTTTCAAGGACGATACTTTCAATTTCCTCCGACGGTGCATATAGGTTTTATCCGATTGTTTTTTAAATTAAATTTAAATTAATTTTCGCGAAATAGTCGTTTTTTTAATGGAAAACAAATTTTGTTAAAATTACAAATAAATAACGTTAATTAGAGCGTAATAAGTACACGGTTGAACGATAACGATCGATCGGTAAATTAACAAATATTGAATCGATCGACTCGTATTTTCTCGCGTTCTTAATTTTGAATGTAATTCTTTGTTAGTTTGGATACGTTTTCAATAATAATAATATTAATAATAATTTCGAACAAAATAATAACTTCTAAAATAAGTCAAAGAGTAAAATATTAAAGATTGCACAATGTCTCGATAATAAATATATCGGCAAAGCTAATTCAATTATAGAAATAATAGGTAAATAAAATTTAACAACGTTTTATTTAACATTGCCGTTTACGTAGAAACAATTAGCATTTTTCCAATAGTACGATATTAATTTACGAATAAGTAAAATCATAAATAGCAAGTGTTATAGAAAGGAGCGATGATATATTTAACAGCTTAAACGCTTAGCGAAGATAGAAACGATGCGACCATAAAATACCGGATGATTCACAGAAAACAACATCGGAAAATTGATTAAGCTAGAAAAATATTGGCCAGCCTACGCAAGAGTCGTAAGTGCAGAGAATGAAGAAGCGAGAAGAAGAAGCGAGAAGAAGAAGCGAGAAGAAAAAGAAGGAAACAAATAAAGAAGCGCTCAGGCGTTCAGGGATGAAGAAGCGCTTCCGCATCTGCATTTCCACCTGGGTTTTCTCCTTCTTCCCCTCGAGCAAAATCCAAAATAAGAGAATCCCCGCGTTGGCGTATCCCGGCGGCGTCGGCCATTCGTTCGCTGACTCGTCAACCTCTTGTCGCGGCCAATCACCTTGCACTCCGAGGCCATGGCTCAGCCTCGCCTGCTAAATTCAGCGATTGCACGCGCGTTATTATGCGCTCGCGGTCGACTCTTTTTCCGGAACGATGGTCCCCCGCTGGTCTCCCCCTCGTTCGTCTCCCCTCGGATTCGCTCGCGAAGGCTGCGAGGGTGTCGGACGTTGGACGTCGGACGTTGGACGTTGGACTTTGGACGTTGGACTTTGGACGTTGGACTTTGGACGTTGGACGTGGGGCGTCGGACGTCGGGCGTCGGACGTCGGGCGTCGGGCGTCGGGCGTCGATTCGGCGGCCCTGGTGGAAATCCGCCGGCTGGGTTTTCAGGAGTCCGCTCGCCCACGGTCCGTGAGAAAGATGAGCGCTGGAACGAGGAGGATGCCAGATGCTCGAGAGAAACGTAATTAGAAACGAAACCTTCGTCACGATTTATCTTGGCGAAGGAACTATTGGTCGATCGGCGATTGCGCTGACCTTTCGCAATGCATTTTTTGCCATAACCGTTGCTATCGTACTTTATATCTTTCGCCTTTAATTTTATACGTATTTTAATTGTTTTCCCCATTACCAACCATTTTTATAATCTGTATACGTTGGCTCGCGCGTATTTTTTTACTCCTACGATCTCAGGTGTAAACTGGATATTTTAAATACTTAGGTTCGATGAAAAATATTCTGGCTTACGATCGCTTTACTTTCCGATCAATTCCATTCTGATAATATAAATGTATTAAAGCATTTTGCAATTTTAATTTTATCTCCAATATGTTAATTATATTTGGTGTTTTTTATATTAATTAAGTTATGGATCGTGATTCAAGGGTATACTATTAATAAAATTTATCAGTTTTTCCTGAAATAAATTACCAGATTAAATTTTTTAACTAATTATAAATAATTCGTAAAGATGTATAAAGTTTTAAGTGATTAAAAAAACGAGTATGCTAACAAAGTTCTTTGTTGTTGTTTCTTTTAAGGTTTAATGTAACCGAATTATAATACCAACGAATTTTTACGTTCCGTGTCGCTATTTTTGCGATACCATCCATTTATAAAATATCAAAGTTAAATATACGTTAATCTCGTACAGATATTTGTAAAATTATATTATTTCTTCGATTTATTACCGATACGTAAAATACGAAACCTGGTACTTAACGATATCGTTGATAGTATTACGTATAAATGGATACTGTTTTTTTAATAAGATATTCAATTATATTATAGTAGTTGAATCGCGATAAAAATGAAGACAAGCGAAAGATATAATAACTCGTAGTTCTTTCGGAAAAGTTGTAATTGCGTTACCGTTAATGATATTTGTTTCACCACGTTGTTGTGAAACATCAACAAACACTAATTGGAAACACTACTAAATTTGAAATCGTCATCGATTTCTTCCGCATTTAACGAAGAATAAAATGAAGAATAAAATGAAGAATAAAACGAAGAATAAAATGATCGTATAAACGAACAATCCATTACTCGAAAGTTATTTAATTTTTACTACATTTGATAAGAGTCTGTACTATCTGCGCTAACCCACACTGGAAACGGGTGATGTTCGCAGAAAGGCTTGACCGCAAAACCAACGATCGACATGGCCACTAAATAACATAATTTTCCCTCGTCGCAGAAGCGAAACTTCACGGTTACACTCTCTCCACTACATCCTGGCGTCTGTTTAGAAGACAAGTTTAGGGAGAAAGTGTAACTGTTAAAGTAACAGTGACGATGCAGGTGTAATCGGGATTGCGCACGCGAACGTCGCAGCTCTTTCTTTTCTCTCTCTCTCTCTCTCTCTCTCTCTCACTTCACATGAACATACATACATATAAAATATATATATATCTACCTCCCTGATTCTCTATCTCTTTCCCTCGTTCTCTTGCAACTCTCGGTGCAAATTAAGTTTCTAGCTGTGCGCGAATGTAATACGATTCACGTCGGCAACGGACGCTACGTCTTTCACTCTTGGCAATTATATTATTTTACACTTTATAATTTGCGTCATTTCAAATTTTTCTGTGTATACGTGAAAGTTGCTGTAAAGTAGCTCATTTTTTTTATTTAGTAGAAACTTTATTTGTTTGTATAAAAGATCGTCAGAAATATTCTCGAGAGAAGTTCAAACGGTACCAACATAACTTGGTACGAACGTATATGTTTTTCTGTCAGAAGTAATAAATATTTGATTTTACAGTTTAGTGATAAAGTGTATGTAATATATAGTGGAAATAATTTTTCTCTCTCGTCGAAAATATTTTCTTAATTTAAACGCGCATACTTTTTGCAATTTTTAATACATCTCGATTTCAAATTTAGTATTCGTTAAAATTAAACGTAAATACTCGTTTTTTAGTATATTAAATATACTGATTCGATCCTACATTTCAGAAATAATTCATCGTTTGAATCATCTTGTAACTAATACTAAACAAGATAATTTCTTAAACGATGCCGTAAATAAAAATATATTTTTGAAATGGAAATAAAATAAAATTATTGAATACTGGATAGATGAGAAAATGATTTTGCTTTATTTGTCTTGCGTCATAATACATCGAAAAGAAAAGAAAATAACTTCGATATTTGAAGAGTCGACTATTTATTAAAACTTTATTGAAAAGTTTTTATTTCGGCAAAATTGAAACGTCGAATTTCTATAGACTCGGAAAAAACGATAAATCAGAAGGCAGGCGAGAAAGAAAGAGTAATTTTTGACGAAATTTCACCTATCCTAATTACATACTCATCATCGACTCGCGCGTCGTGAATTTTGGACTGGAACCGGCTCGGATGCGGTCAAGTTCAGTAGCCCCGAAATTCCGAAATCTACGCAAACAAGACGGAGTCGCGGTCGGAGCTCGGCATAATCCACATATTTCTACGGCAGCCCGGATCGACGGGCCGCTCTCTAAATACTCTCCGTGCGTCCAGAGTCGGAGCCGGAGTCGGAGTCGGAGCCTCGATAGCGAAACGACGAATACACGTCGAGAAAAATCGACGTTCGATTATAACGGTAGATGATTTGGTGAGCGGCTCGTACGAGCGGGAGTAGGACGTCGGCGAGTCGTTGGCGCTCGCGGACAGTACTTTCATTGGCCAAGTGAAAGCAATATGAAAGTGCTTGATTGCAAAGTAGAAAGGTGAAATGTATGATAAAAAGACGAGCGCAGCTCCGTTACGCGTAGGAGCGACGAAGAGGGAATACGACCGGTCGGCCCATTTTGGAGTGCGTCGAGCGAAGAGAAATAGTCCCGGGGAAACGAATGTTGTCGTCGAGATCTTCGACTCGAGTCAAGGAGGAATCGAATCAGAATAGAATTTAGGGATCAGCCCTTCAACGATTCCATTTGCTCCCTTATTTATCCCTTGCGTCTTATGTTATCTCCTCGCGATACGACGGGCAAATTCGAGGCTACGAGCGATCCAAAGATGCTGGCTTTTTTCTTCTTCCGCGGGGAGCCGACGATACTTTTAAGAAATACTTATCCATTTCAGACCCTTATTTAGGTAGGGTAGAAGAATCCATCCGTCTTTATTATCGTTTATTTATTTCCGCGTGAAATGTACATACGCGCGTCGTTATTTAACGAACTCTTCGGTAATCCACACGTAATTTCATATTATAAAGAAATTACTTTCTTAAGATAATATAATTCTAACGGATACGAAAATATTATTTGAATACGTAGAAAGCCTATTAAATGTACTCGTATTATACAAACGATTGTCGATAATACTTTCTAAAATTTATAACACATTTTCGTAATATGAAACAACCACGTAATATTTATTTTTAAATAAAAAAGTCTTAACTTTCGGTAATCATTTTTATCGCGAATTAAATACCTTTTTTTTTACTTAAACTTTTTCTTATTTTGGATGTTTAAAACGAAATCGATTCGAGAGAGTTTTTTAAACTTATTTCGTAGATTAGTTTAGTGTTTCTTATTTTTTATTTATTCTTCTATATTTTAATATTATCGTACACTTTTAGGATTAAACGGTATCGGCTATCTAACTAAATTAACATCAAAAGATTTAAAATATTTTATGCATACGGTTATCGTTTTAGTAATAATTAATACAGTGGATATTTTAAGAAATTCTCGATTTTACAAAGAAATTCCATACTTTTTAAATAAAAAATTGAAAAGACTTTAATCATCGGTGTAAATCATAATTAATTATTTATCGTTTAACTGTATTTTATTTCAAAAACACTGCATTTATTTCTAAAAATACATGAAATAAAATTATAATTTAAAACTTTGTACATTAATAAAGTTATCAATCTACCATTTAAATTATTTATAAGTTTGAATTAATATTTCGCTAAATTCCATTGAAATTATAATTTTCATACGTTAATCATCGCAAATTATAAAACTAAATTCTCGGTTTCATCAACCTATCGTATAAGGAAGTAATTTTATAATAACTTCAAGATAGAATATCCACGTATATATGAAAATAAATAAAAATAGTACATTTTCTTTAGTATGGTGATCGATAATTTTTTACAAAGATATTTTTATTTGTTACCGTTATTATTTTTAGAAGTTTAATTGCGTTTAATTAAGCTGAATTTTTAATGTTAGTAATCTAAAAATAGTTTACGATGTGACAAGCGGACTAAATAATTAATGTCACATCACAGGTGTCGTTGAAATAATATACTTTCAATAAAAATATCCACGACGTCCTCGATGAATTTTTCATTTTTTTTTATCGCGTGTAAATAATTTGTATATATTAAAAAAGATATACAATTACGATAAAAATATTTTTAAATTAAATTTCCTTTTTTCATTCAGGTTTTTTTTTTGCAGATTTGGTATATTTAATTTTACAATACTCGTAGTTAAAAACGTATGGCTCGAATTAATTTTATCGATTGTATTTATTTAAACGCACGATAGCGATTACTCAGATATGGTTAAAAATAGTTAAATTACTTATTTTTTTTTATCAGTATTTAATAAAGGTTAAATAGAAAAAAATTACCTAATCGGAACGATATTCAAATAAATTTGTATTTTAAAACGGATATTTAGTAAAAACGAAATCTTTACGAGAAAGATAAAACGTAATTGATACGATTGCATTGGTATTATTGACTATAGATTCGTTATAAATCGTTCGTTCGAGAAAAGAACGATTGTAAAATTGAGATTATATTAAAAAGCTTTTTCGGCTGTAAACCGATATGGAAGAAATTTCTTTGAAAAAATGAATAAAGGCTAGCGTGAAAATAGCTATAACCGTCCGCAATTATTCGCATACTCTTTCCTACAGAATGAAAAGAAACGAAATGACTCTTGTATTTTTATCTTAAATCCATCAATCTTCATAAAAACGGACACGGAATAAATTAATAGCGAGTAAAAAAAATCATTTATCAAAACGTAATCTTCCTCGTACGCAGCCAAGCTAATCCAGCATTAACATATCACGTTACATACTATGGTACTTTTAAACGTAACACTTTCTCCACACGCCGCGGAAAAAGAAATAGCAGCGGAAAGATCCACTCCCGCAAAAGAGAAAAGAAAACCTCTCCTCCGGTTCCTGAAAAGGGAGTCGGAAAAAAAAGAACGAAAAAGGCGAGTTGGCGAAATATCCAGTTCCGATTGTCAAGTCTGGAGAAGTCGCGCTGTTACATGCGACCGTTACACGTAATTTCTCGGGCACACACGGAGGCAGGACGGAGGCAGGACGGAGGCAGAACGGAGGCAGGACGGAGGCAGGAACGGAGGCAGGACGGAGGCAGGACGGAGGCAGGGACGGAGGCAGAGACAGACGCACACAGATACACGGATAGGCGGAGGTGCGTGCACCGAAATTCCGGTCATCGGCATCGAGCGGGGGGGGGGGGGGGGGGGAAGGAGGGACCAGGGGGAGGAAGTTTGACGCGGAAGGAGTCGTTGACGTCTTTTCCCGTCTTCCCCGTCTTCCCCGTCTTCCCCGTCTTCGTCTTCCCTCAGGCTCGCGGACCCGGATCGCGCAACCGTTCTCGAAAGGTCTTGTCTTCGAGATGCTCGCGCGTACGCCGCGAGTGTAACAGGTGTCGATGAACTGGCAAACTTTCTTTCCAGCTACGTAATGAATCGGCCAGGCGAGGTCGATGATTCTTGCCGCGAATGCGAGCCCAAGTGTTACGAGAGAGCGCGAGCGGCCGACACATCCGCCTTCGAATGTCAATGACGCTCCTTGAATTACTGTAATTACGAGGGAGAGTCGCGAAATATGTTTCTCGCTCCACGCCTCTTCTTATTTTATTTTCCACCGTTGTTTACTCGACGCGCACGATGTAACGCACGATGTAACGCACGATGTAACTTGGAAAGGATTTTCGGAAACTTTGGCCGGATGCTGGTCGATGGATGCGTGCTTTTCTTCGGCAGGGCACTACGGTCGTTAAATTTCGTCGTGCTAATTCGGGCTTTCACTCTTCTTCATTCTTAGAAATTTTAACCCGTAATTCATACGTGTTGCAATTTAAATAATTATTTCTCGCCGGATATCTTTCCTATACCTGACACGCGTTTTCGTTCTTTATTTTTCGCTCGTTAATTCGGAATTCTAATTTCGCTGCTTGCGTTAATTTTTATTTACCGTTTCGTCGTATCCTACGCCGACGGTTATTTATTTATTTCAAGTTTAGGTACGCATCGGAAGCTTCGCGCGAATGAAAAATTATTGCGAATTCGCGTATTAGATAAGCATAGTTATATTCGTTTGGAACGAGCTCCGATAATTATTCTTACGCTTAATCTTGGACTTTGAAAAGTCCAAACTTTAAACTACCAAATAAAAATATGGAAAGAAATATCGTCGTCGTTGATTCGCTCTATCGACGAAATAATAAATCTACGAGTCTTAACGATAATCACTGGATCTATTACGGTTATAAAAAGCGTATAAATATGTTGTGCACCTCCTTTTGAGATTGCGGCGTGCGTTTCTCCAATTTCACCATCTCCGTAGCGTATTACATTATCACTTTCTTTGGTGGTTGTTTGGAGCATGCGAGAAAAACCAGTTTATACTCTTTCGCGTACGATTGCGAAGCATCGAAAATATGAAATTATTTATGTGGATTAATTGCAAAAATAATAACGCGATCCGTCGATCTTAGTTTCTTTGAAGATAAAATACCAAGAACTTGTACCAAATTTTCGTTGGAGCGTTCGTGCAGTGAAATATCGACCGATATTTCAGTAATAGAGTAACAAGTTTTCTAAAATAAGAACACGATAACGTTGATCCATCGATGTTCAATATTGTTTTCATAACGTTGTATAATTCTCTTGTTTGATTATGCGCGTCAAGGTTTTGTTTCGAGCGGCGCATTAAAAATAAAGAAAATCGATCCAAAACGTATTCATGAATACATTTATAATTTTTCAATGAATTAATATGATTCATGAAATAAATTTTCCTGTTAATATAAATTTTGTAAACAATTTCTAAATACAGAAACATCGCGGCTGTGATCTCATTGGTTCGTTCAATTCTTCACTGATGAAATCACATGGTTCTCTTCGCGATGAATATTGATTTCGCATAAACACTTTTATCAACGAACACTTTCATCCAAAATGTTTACTTCTAAGTATTTCAAACGTTGCAAATTGATTTCGATGCGTAAATTAAATAAGTCTGGTCTTATTATAAAGTACATGTGGGCACAAACGAGCCGCCGAGTCTATCCGTTTAAACGCGAAAAGAAACAAAAGAAGCCGGGAGGAAGTTGCAGAGGGAAAGAGACAAGTTTTTTCTCCTTGACACATACGTGCGCGAGCGTAAAGCGTGGCGGTGACAAGCGACGAGATCGTATGTCTTCTTTCTCTCTTGTCCTCGTTCAAAGGAGGAAGGAAGGAAGGAAGGAAGAAGAGTAAGAAAAAGAGCTCTAGGAAATACTGCGATACGACTAGACTTGTGTTAGGCCAACCGGTGAAAGTATTCGTTCCCTCCACACGCGACCGCTGTTTCGTATCGGCGAGTGTGTGGAGAAAGATAAAAAGATCGCAACGCGTTGATTGTAATAAAGTAAATTTTTCCGGGAGAAATAAATAGAGGTGTTATTTTTCGTGTAAAGTTTGTGCGTGGATGATGTAAGAATTGGATCGTTAATACTTTATACGCGGATAATTGCGTTAATTCCGTAACGGGTTCCGTGCATTTGGATCGCTGATTTTCGTAACGCGCCGACCATTATCACCTTAATGGGAACGCATTCTCTTATACCTCCTCGTTTTGTTTGGGTTATTATTTGTTAACGGCTTCTCGCTTTCTTTCGGAGTTGCCGGTGTCAACGAATAAGTAACGTGAGAAAGAATTCGACGAGTTAAGGATAGGAACGTTGGTTGCCTCGGTTATGCACCAGCGTCGTAAAAATGCATTGCTCGACCGATGAAATTAATAGTATCCGCGATGAAAATTATTCATACGTAATTAACGACTGGATCCGTTTAAGCTTTGGGAGGCTCGAAGTTAGTTTGGTTACGGGAGAACGGGAAAGGATTTACATCGGAATCCCGCTTTCTCGAGTCGCGAAGTCTTGGAATAATCGCCCGAAATTGTTATCCCGTTGGATGGGTGGATGGACGGGTGGTTCGATCGGTGGTTCGATCGGTGGTTCGATCGGTGGTTCGATCGGTGGTTCGATCGTTGGTTGTATGGGTGGTTGGATCGGCCGTTGGAAACGCGATTCCCGCGCACCGCGCGCCAAAGGTCCAAGCCCACCCGCGCAAAGGCCAGCCGATAGAGGAGGAAGAGTCGGGCTTGGGGAGGATCGAGCGCGATCGAGCGCGATCGACGCACGATCGACGCGCGATCGACGCACCGATTTTCTCGCATGATCGCGCCGCCGAGAGATGGACGAGGTCCTCGAGCGAATCCTCGGTCCGCGCGACGCGTAACACACGACTCGCTCGCACGGGGTGATATTCGACGTCGAACAAAAAAGACCTTGAGACGAATGCGCGAGCGAGGAGCGGAGAGGGAGAAAGAAAGAGGCGACGAGAGCCCGGTGACGATGATCAGGGTCGAGACGATAGAGCAAGGCCCTCAAGGCCAGACTCCGTCGGTGGCGACTGTAAACGCGCAGACCCGGTGACATGCTAATAGCACCTTCTGCAGTCCGCGTGCGTGTGCGCATCCGTCCGTGTGCGTATCGCGAAAAGACAAGCTCGATGCGTATACGGAGTTCTGCATTCCATTGCGGATGGCTGCGATCAACGGGCCTCTTTGTACCGAGGCTCGAGTTTTGAATTTACCGCGCGATTCGATCCTCCCGACGAACGTTTCGAATGTCGCGGACGTAGACACTCTTGTTTTTTTTTACGTCTTTTTCTCTGCTTTTTTCTTTTAAAACGAAGGCTTCTTTTAGAGGCGACTGTCGAATCCTCCGACTGCGAATATTGGTCGCAGGTGCAAAAACTTTTTCGAAGTAGTCGCAAGGAAAATAACATCGGCAAGAGTATAATTATCGATTACATATTATCGACGTGGAAGCTATCGAGAAGTTACTTCTTTTATTTATTATATTTTTATTGCGTAACGACTTTACATAGCCTCGAGTTATTCTTCGCGCAATTGATACGGGAGAGTTTTATTCCAAGGAAGTCATTTTCTTTTCGTAATAATAATAATAATAATAATAATAATAATAATCCTATATCCGCTCTACCTAGCAAATGAAATTTACCGTGGATTTTATGAAAAATTTTTGTTTGCTCGTTAACTACAAATTTTCTTAATTCAACTCATTTATGTATGTATATTTTTTTTTAAATAAAATATGTAAGCTGTAATTATGTAAAATGGAATATCCGTAAACCCATTTTGTACTCGCTTAGGTACATTTGCCGATGTTTATGTTAATCTTTTCGTTAAAAAATTTAATGCATGGTCAATTGTTTCAATTTTGTGATAAAATTTCAATTTCATGAAAAATAATTAAAAAATTTAAACTAATATCATCGATGAGATGTAAACGATATAAATAAATTAATATTATATTTATCCCGAGCGTAATTTAAATCCTTATTTAAAGAATCTCTTAGTTTTAGACCTTCGAATAAATTCATGTTATTCGTTGTATATAAATTTAATTTAAACGTCTAGGTTACGTCTTGTACAATTCTACACGTAGATTTTACTCATTAAAATTTAGTAAACTGGTAATAATTTTAATGATTTCTTATTCTATGCACATCGCGCTATTCGTATGTATACGCGAATATACACACATTTTAATTTTCAATTTATAATCAATTTATTTCAATAAATTCACTTGCAGTACCGCCGGTTTCATCCTATACAGCAGTCGACGTTCCAGATTGCAAATTCTTCTGTTTACGAAGCAAGACTCGTTGGACTCATCGTTCCAATACATTGTTGGTACGAGTAAATTCATAATAGTTTTTAAGTCGTAGTAATACATCGTAGAGCAGTAGATAACATAATAATAGATAGCGCATTAGAGGGGGATGATATAACTCGTTATATTCTTACACTCGTTGTCTGCTCGAGGCTACACACAATAAAATGCGTAAACATGCTGATTACATTATCGGGCCGTCAGGTTTATCGAAGACTGATAGACTATTTTTCTTCTTCTATAAATACAGTTTTACAATAATTCTTATCGTAGTTTGAGCAGGAGATTCATCGATTAGTCTCTTACAAAAATAAACAATTATACAAATTCATAAATTTACTTTTTTATCAGTGCAGTAACTTTGTTATATTAAATTCATTAGTTTAAAAGTGATTATCACTTTTAAATAGATTGTTTTTATCAAATCATTAAAATTCAAGATTAAAAATATAAATATAATGAATTCTTCTAAATGAGATCTTTGTTAAATCAGGCATTCTATGAATAGATGCTTGATACTAAAATATTATATTGTACATTTTAAACAATTTTACAACAAATACATTACGAAACTAAATTCAAGGATGTTTAAAATAATAAGACTATTTTCTTATTATTTTTAAACATTTGTTTGAAGAATTAACGATGTATTAGCATAATCTGGAGATGTTATCAATTTTATTAAAAAAAGAAAAAGTATACTTTTTTTTAAAAATTTATTATTTTACATTACCGTTCAATGAAGAAATATTTATGTCGATTATTACATATTATATTGACACACACAAAATGCATATTTAATTAATGGGATACATCCTTTGATATGTAATTTACGAAACGTAAGTAAATATTAATTACTCGATTCGAATAATATATTTTGGTTTTCAATAGATATAAAATATCTAATTATTTTTATAGAAGCGTATGGAAACCACTAAAGTATTTAAGCAGTCATATTTACATAATGTAAATTATAAAACTATCATCGATAATACTCAATTAACTATATGGATGTTTTCTACTTATATAATACCACTTATGAAAATAGTGTTGTAAATTTTGTAATAAATTAATGTAATAAAATAATAAAATACCTATAAAACTTAAGAAAAAATCTAACAAGTGTAATAGAGATTGGATAAAACAAATAAATGTAGTACATAACGTATTTTTAAATATTTGAAAACGTATTTGAAAACAAAATAAATTTAATTTATAATCGATGAAAGTATCAATTAATAATATAAAAATATTGCGCTTCTCCATTTATGAATAATTTCTAAAAATTAATATATAAAACGGTTGATCTTACAACTAATAACCAACAACTTAATAATGATCACGTTGTTATCCACGAGATAATATTCGAAGATACATATATATATCGTAGATTAGTATCGTAAAATAATGGTCACGTGTAGTCATCATTAAAAAGTGAAGGCTATTATCATCGTTAAAAGATAAAAAGTACAGGCCTACCCTTTCGAGTGCTAGAAAAATGCATAAGCACTCGTTGCGTGCCAGAGACACAATGAGACACAATGAATTCGAACGTCTGTTCAAACGCGTGGGCGAGACAGAAATCGAGGTCACCGACTGATTTCGTTTCTCCTAATAGCAATTTTATCGACAGCTTTTAGGATGAACAGACGTACGGATGGATATTTAGCTATTTGAATGGGCCGAGAGAAGCTGTAAAAAATGAAAAGGAGAAAACGGAAGATGAAAGTTGGACGTGTATACGTTGCACTTCGTTAATGTTTTCCATCGTATTTCTATACCTACTTATTGAGCATTGCATCTCGATTGTTGCAGTTTGATTCTTTTGTGTGTACATTTTGCATCGGGACAGATGCTTTAATGAAAAGAATAATTTTGGTTTATTGAAATCGTTAGGTAGGAAAACATGTAAAGAAACGACTTCTTTTCATTAATCATAAACGACTTCTTTTATTCTTATATGTATGTCGATCAATGTACATTGATGCGTAACATATTATTTAAATCTATAGAATTATCCATCTATTATAATATTTTTTAAGTTCATTGCAGATTTACCTGTATTTTATAATTTTTCATGGAAATATTTTATTTTTTTTTATAAATTAGAAACGAAAGTTGTTGATTATTCAATAACGTATATAAACGTAATTTTCATTGAATTATTCACGGAATATTATATTAAGTAATCATTAAATTTCTATTTTAACAATGATTTTAACTTATAATATAAGATAATTCGACACTATGAGAGTTAAAAATTTGTACATTGAAATTTATCGTTTTAAATTATATGCTTCTTTTATTGTATCGCATCGTGAAACATCAGCGTTTTTAATAAATCTAAAAGAGTTTATATAATAAATATTTAATTGTTCATTGATTCAAATTTATGTATTATAAATTCATCTTTTATAATAATTCTATTATAGACTTCTAATATTTATTGTTTTGTAATAAAGTAGTTATTCGTTAATCGTTACCTTTGATAAAATTATTCACAACGATGATATCTAAGAATTAATTTGATCGATACAAAGTAATTTCAATATTTCATTCAAGATACTTATTCGTTGTTCCTCGTTACGAAAGTCACTTCATTGTAAAGAAAGTACCATTAGCATGAACCAAATTTTGAGGTTACGAATGTTTTACCTTTTCGTATCGAAACGTAATAATCGTATTATGCTTGTAAGAAAATGTAACGATTGCAATACACTTTGTTAACTACGGATAAAGTATAATGGATATTTGGCAACGAATTTTATGCGAACACGAATGTGCAGATGTAAAAATTATCGATACGTAAATTTTAAGAAAATTTTTCCTCGTATTATCACGAATAAAGAACCTTTACATTAGAAATATATTTAATTACGAATACAGTTAAAGCAAAAAATTTGTTTGCGATAGAACGTCTAATATTTTCATATACATTCCATATACATTCCATATACATTCATAATTAATTTTTAATTATCCGGTATAAAGATTTACGAAAGATTTATAAGCAAATAACGATCGTTGCCTCGGATAAAAGAATAAAAAAATGTTTTGAAATTATTTGTTTAAAAGCGAAAACGATTAAATTTCATTCGGTCACGCAGATCGAAACGCGAACGGTGCAGGATAAAAAATAAAGTTCCATTTTGAAAAGCGTGACGGTAAAAAATTTGCTTAGAGCGTTCGATCCGAAAAAAAACGTCCGCTCAAAGGGTAATCCACCCTTGGGTATACAAAGCGAGCAAATGTAAAAGTAGTCCAACCGAATGGTATAACCGAATGGTATAACCGAATGGTATAACCGAATGGTAGCGTACTTGGAGGCGCACAATGGATCGTCCATCTCTCTCGTTCAGGAAGCGACGAAAGGAGGCTGTCGTCTAAAGACCCCGTAAACGTACGCGACTGACGTCGTCATCGGTACCTACGCGGAGCCTCTGTGTCATAACACATTGGATTTCACAATGGTACGTATGCGCATAAGCGAAACTACAATCGAGGACGACTCACCGTTACTTTTCTCTCACTTTCTTTTGGACTTTGCACGCGTACTTAATTTAACCGCGAAATATGACGGATGGAGGATTTAGTTTTTTCACGAATGTTTCGGGTGTCTCGGTCTTTGTGCTTCGTAATTTTGTACTCGCATCGGATTTAAGATTTACTTTGAATCGTACGATTCGAATGAAAGGGACCGTATGTAGGGGGCGTGAGTAGAACAGCATCCGTTCAGCGATTGACCCACTTCTCTGAGAGATCCGTTCCAAGGGTTTGAGACTTCCGGTTGTGTTGTAATATATAGGTCGATGCTCTCGCGAAGTTCTCCCGATGCTCTCGCGATGCTCATTGTTTTGGGCCTTTCGATTCTTTTCGATTGTACTCTTTAGTAAGTATTACGTATTTTATGGTATTTCACAGTTAGTGCTTAACCCAGTTATCTGATATTTTTTACTTCGGTCGTGACTTATCATATGACGAAATTGACGCTCGCTCCGACAAATAAATCAAACTATACGTTATATACGAGGTTGGGTTCGCTTACTTTCATTTAACTTGATTTAGTTCATCTGTGAAGGTCTACCGATAGTTTGTAAATTTTATCTTTATAGGATGTAATTTAGATTTTACAAAAATAGAATACGTATAGCAATTTCATTGGAGAATTTGATCCGATCGTAGATCATTTATTTAGCAATTTAAACGTTCTTTCCATTTTCTTTTGTGAAAATTATTCAATTTACTTCTGAGAGATACGAATAGATAAATACTTTCACAATCGGTGTTAATGGGTACTTGAATTACTTGCGATTGACGCAAGATTAAGAAATTAATTCCAAAGATATTTAAAAGTTAAAAAATCATTTATAAACAATACTAACGTAGATTAAAATCTTAACGCGCGTATAAAAGCGTCTTTGAAAAGTTGCCACTGATTTCGTAAAAAATTCCACGTTCTTACGAATAAAAATAGTTCCAAGTTTATTGCAGTTATTTTTATCGAATAATTGCATAATTTTTTTCAGAAATCTTATCAACGCAGTTTTTACAAACGGGAATTTACTTTGAATAAATAAATATCTATGGTACTTTTGATTAGATTTTGCGCTTGCTATTCGGTAGGGTAATTAATAATAAAAATTCGTTGGTGGAGAGAAGATGGTAATTACATCGAAGGTTGGAATAAACGCGTATTTAATTCAGAGATTAATTTCTTATTGGATAGAGGTTGTGGATTCGTGTCTCCTGGGAATAGGGCTCGTAATAATAGGAATATTAACTCGTAATAACGGAGAAAGATTTTCATAGAACGGCTTAAATACAGGCTTAAATTTGCGCTAAAAAATAATGCAACGATAAAAAACACGTAGACTCGATTACGAGCAGAAATTTCGTCCTCGAAGTACCGAAGCGCGCTCCGATGAAATTCCTTACCTTACATCGCGACCGCGACGGAACTTCGCATTCTCGTTCGGCGATGATTCAAGGACTATTCCCGGAGGTCCACGGGCCAACGTCAATAACCCGTCGCCTCGACCGCACACATTCGCGCGCTTCTCGCCCTACGCACACACGGGAACGCGGGCTGCTATCGATCGAGCGCTCGGGAGCCAAAAGAGAAAGCGAGAAAGCAAGAAAACGAACGTGCATTTATACGGGGCAGAGAAGAGGACATTATCGGAAACGCGTCCAACGCACGAACGCACGCGTGTCGGGTTAACGACACCCGGGAGGCGGGAGTCCGAGAGAGGCGAGAGATCGAGCGATACATCCAAATCTATCGCTTCGGAGACGACGGCGGACGACGGACGACGAACGACGGACGACGAACGACGGACGACGAACGACGGACGACGACCGACGACTACCAACGACGACCAACGCGCAGGATTTCCGCGAGAGATGATACTACTCGCCAGGGCGTCGTATCCTGATCATGATGCGCGAGAGGCTGGCGCTCGATTATCTGGGTGAACCGCTTCACTTTTTCAGCGTTCGCTCAGTTCCCTCGCCTTTTTTCCTTTTCTGGCACGAGTTCAACGAACGCCCGAGTGGCCAGTGCCTTCGTTTAGGTTTCCTTTGCCTTTCCAGGTTCACAAAAGTGAGAGTTTAGGCCACTAGACCTTGCGTCAATCCTTCCATTCTGTCCGTTTCTTCCATTTCTTCCATTTCTTCCATTTCTTCCATTTCTATATTTTAGCATTCTGAAAACGTCGCTATTTCTACGGTTAAGTCATCCAATCGCTCTTTTGTAAACAAAACTGAGATATCGCTTTTCCAAAAGGGATAATTTTACTTTTTTTTTTCTTTTTTATCAATTTACTTTATTATATTTTTCTATTCGAATTCTAGATTATAAGTTGAGTCATTCCGTTTCTCTATTATTACTTCTCTTTCACATATTTTTTAGTTTTGACGTGCGAATACGTTTTAATTGTATAAGCATTTATTATATGTATGTATGTATGTATATATATATATATATACTTCATCAAAAGTCAAAAATGTTACGTTAAAATTTCTATAAAACCTTACAAGTTGTAATTGTTTTATACACAAACGTAATTTCTGCAATTATTTTTAAAAAATAGCAAAACTTTTAACGTTATTTATTATTAACTGGATTTGAAAGACGGAAATTAAAAAAATTCTTATTTAATATGTAGTTAATAAGTAATTTGAAAATTACTTAACTAGATATTTGTAATTTTTTTGCTTATATTACCTGTTTTTAAGATAAGAGTGTATTTCAATTATAATATATTTTCTTTTTCATAATGGTGAAAGTTATTAACCGTTAATATTCTATTATGATGTGATACTTTCTACAAGTTGGTATTATATATATCTTGGCAGATATCATTATTAAATTAGTATTTCCTTTCTAGTTAAAAAAAAAAAATGTTTAAAATAAAAATAACGCGATAAGCTGTTTCAAAAGTGATGTGAGAAGGAAATAATAATTATTGCTACGTAATCATAAACATCGTATTTTAAAAGGTGCGGTTACATAAAAAATCCACCGGAATAATAAATCATCGAAATGATGGTTTGCAAAATTTTTTATCTTTATCGGTAAAAATGTCGGATTATGATAAACTTTGAAATCAGATGCAGATCTCTAAATTAAAAATAAACAGTTTCTATGAATCCATGGAGAGATGGATGTCGCAGCGACGCAGGGACGCAGGGACGCAGGGACGCAGGGACGCAAAGGCTACGGGAGCTCAAGTTAAATCTCCAGCATCGGATGAATGCGAAGGAGCGACGCGACACACCGGAAATTCATCGACACGTGCGGCTAATTTCTCAAGTACGGGGGCGAGTGCAGCTGCGCCAGACAGCCAACCAAATCCTCAAAATCCTTTAAAGTTAATATCCCTTTACGGTACGCATCGTCGGCGTTTTTTCGTTCCGTAACCGACGGCTTACGAGTTCCCTAGCATACGTGGAAGAGACGTCGTTATACGTCGCTACTCGTCGCTATTCGTCGCTATTCGTCGTCATTCGACGTCCCCGACGAAACGACGTTTTTTTCTTGGACCCTTGGATGTTAAAATCTATTCGGGGTCAAGTGCATCAAAGCTCGTAAGGCTACGCTCGCGAGAATTAAAAAACATTCCGAACGATCGATGATATTTAAATATTGTGTGTCATTTTAGTGTGGTCTAGTAGGTAACGAAGGAACGAGATAATAAAAAATTCTAAAGGAAACGAAAGTGCGTTCAACGGTTAAATTGCATCAGCGTTTCAATAATTTATATGTGGTCGTGAATTTCGTTTATCTTGCGAAATAGTTCACATGGCGTGGCTTACTCGTTCCCTAGAGTCGCATAAACGTTAAACTTGCATGGAAGCATGGAAGAGAAAGGGAAGTCTCGTTGATATTAGAAAAAGATAGAGTATCCGTTATGAATTCGTAAGCATATTTTTCCTCTAATGTTTTTCGAGGGGACAACCAAGTTAAAGCGAGACTAAGTATCTTACGCGAACGTTTTATTAGCGTACGTATAAATTGTTCCAACTACGATTCGAGCGCTGTCCGATCGACTTAATTTTATTTTAATAACTAATTCGATATTTTAAGTATAATTACGAACAAATGCAAAGTTATTTTTTCTTTATATTTTTATGTAAGTCGAACGAATAATCAAGTACGCGTATTCGTAAAAAATCAATACTTTTCCTTTTTACCGTCGGCAAATGATGTTATTGGCTAAACAAAGGTAAAATTATCGGTTTATTACGCAATTCGGTATTTAAAAAGTATGGCTTGCTTCGAAATTTCAGTTGACACAGGTTTTTAAAATAATACAAAGAAATTGGTGTTCTTTTTATATTTAAACGTAATCGCAGCTACAGCCGGATTTTCAATATTTTTTATTTGACGACAAACAGATATCTAATTTTGCAAACGAGCTTCTGAATCAATATCGTTGATGGTAGAGCCATGATATAATAACAAGGGGTGCAAATACAAGTATTAACGCAGCCGGGAGTAATAATATTGAACATTGTTTGGAAATAGTCGTTGGTTGGAATAAAAGGAATAAAACGCTTTTAAAACACTTAAAATATCATCGAGCCTCGGAGCTGTTTAACGCGAAGCATTAAACATCGGAATTCCTATATTTGGAGGATTCGTGCAGGATCAATACTCGAATTACCCCGTTATTATTCGCGTATCGATTTTCGCCCAGCTGTCTTTCACCGCGGCGTAACGAGAGCTCATCCCGTCGAAATTACACTCGACGCATAAAGAATGCACATAAATTGGAGTTATCCCCCGGTGATCGGTGATGCGCTCGCGCCAGCCTCGAGAAATGCAGACATCATGTTCGTAAGAGAGCAGACTCGAGAATGCGTCCGTCCGTCCCTCCTCGACTTAACCGTATCCTTGAGACATTGCGCGCTTCTATTTACGTTCATCGCACCCTCGTTCCTTCCCCCTTTTCCATTCGCCCTTCGAGTCCACGTAAGACGCGCTTCGCCTTACTCTTCGCCTTACTCTTCGCCTTACGCTCCGCTCCGTTCCTCCTCCTCCTCCTCTTCCTCCTCCTCCTCCTCCATCACTCGCCATAACCTTACCCAATGAACGCGGAGACGCGCATTATACATCCTGAGCACTTGCCTTCGCTCGGTGGCAGGTTAGCGTATTACCTGTGCCTGGTTACGTCGTCGGCGCGTAATCGCACCGCCCTTGCGACACCGGAGGAGGATGCGCTCGGAAAAAATTATCTCGGTCGTTGGGAGCTGATAAAGAGACGTCGACTGATCGCTCGACGCCTTTTTCAAATACTTTTCTAAATAATTTTTTCAATACTTTTTTCAATACTTTTTTCAATACTTTTTTCCATACTTTTTTCCATACTTTTTTCCATACTTTTTTCAATAATCCCCGCGAACGTCTTTCGAGCTTCGACCGCTGATTATAAACTTCGTCTCGAAGGTAAGGCTTTATTTATCCCGCTAAAGCTGATTTATCTTTGATTCTTACTGAATTTATGCGAGGTCAAAGGAGCTACAATATGAAAGAGCTCGTTCGTTTTCTTTTAATGTTTTTTTCGTGTTTTTCGTGTTTTTCGAGCACAGACAATTTTATGAAATGTACTTTGATTAAAGTTTGGTATTTAAAGTTTAATTCAAAGTACAGAGTACGAAGATATACTGTGTAATATAAGCTCGAGTAAAATGATATTAGATCATTAATTTAATGGTTTGTTTAATTTCGAATCATAATTTTTCTTCGAGGTAATTCGTATTCGTATTCGTTACTTTTAAAAAAGTATTCGATTATGTACAATATTTTTAATTAAATTTATAAAAAATTTTCTTCGATGGAATTTTTTTTTCTTAAAGGATCTTTAGAAATTACGCTAAATAATTTTTATTTATTTATAAAAATTTAAGTAAATTATTTAAGTTACGAAATCTTATACGTTCATAAATTTATAAAGACTTCAATTTTTTATACCGCGATTATTTAGTACATAATTAAAATAAACATTATTTGAAATTAACGCGAACAAAAAAAAAGCGTTTGTTTTTATACGAATTTAACTAATTTAATTTTGCGTATTTAATTAATCCTGTACGGCTTTAATATAAATTATGCTTCGAATAACGAACACGTACAAATACAAAAATGATTTTAAAAATAAATTACACTTTGTCAAACTTCAAATGTTTCAACATTTTAAAAGTTTTAACGTAGAGTTTTAATCCTTCGTAAACAAAAATTAATTATGAATGATCATAAAGGAGGAAAATTTATTTTTTTAATATAAAACACAAATTATCAAAATTTCAAAAGAAGAGTAAAGGTATCCGTTGATTATGTAGAAGTTTAAAACACTTTGTTAGCTTAAATTTTTTCACATCGGGAGATACGAAAAATGAATCATAAATATTAATAATAGTTTTATAAAATTAAGTTTAGCGTTTAAATAATAACTGCTCTTTGAATCATTCGTGGATGAACGGAAATTACCGATTCTCGATTATCTAGAAAAATCCTTGAAAATGACCAACAACTGAAGCGATTACAAATATTCTCCAAGTTGAAATATGGAGCAAGAAATGGAGTATTTGTTAGGGATACTCATTAAAAGAGAGTAAACTGGAAGAAGTAACAAAGACGTGGTCTCCTTCGTGCCCCCTTAAAGCCTTAAAAAGTAAGTGAAATCGATCCGAAAGAAGTTTCGCACAAGTTCAAATTTCAACGCGAACGCGAAAAATGCGGAGCCCCGATAAAAATGAAAAGAGAACCCTGGAAAAATGTGAACTGCAGGAGTGCAGGTATCTTGCGAAGTAAGTCGCGACGCGTGTAAGTATCGTGTGCAACCGGTCACATTGTCACTCTCTCGCCTCTCTCGCCTCTCTCGCCTCTCTCGCATTATCGAAAGAGTGTGTTGGGCGCCGAAGTAATGGGCAGGAGGCACGCGATCGCAGAAGACGAGGTCGAAGGAGAAAGTTGACCACGACCCTCTCTCTCTCTCTCTCTCTCTCTCCCGTTTGCACGCACAATACAAGAGCGATAATGACACGGTCGCTCACATTCGGTTCGAGAGCTGTGTTTGTTCATTAACGCCTGATAAATCGCGTTTTTTTTTCTGCGCGTCGGAAATGGAACGCGTGCGTGAAACTCGCCGATGTGTTATCTGCGATGAACCCCGAGTAATTTCGTTTTCGAATTGGTACATGACTTTTACATTACCTGAACAAGTTACGAATTTTCTATTTTATAAAAACTCACGGTTCACGGTGTAACATTTTTTACCTTTATACTTTTAAACTTTGTTTTTAAAACTACCGAATCGTAGCGATGATTTATCATGCTTTCTACGAATACGGGAAAATTTTCATCATTTTATTTCGCATCGATGGGATGAAATTCTTTGAATTATCGTACCGATGGTAATGTATCCGGTTTCTTGTTAATTCGGTTTCGTTCAAAGGGCATTTATATTTATTTTGCAGCTATTTAAGTAAGAATACGAAATAATCATAAATATTTGATAAAAAAAAATATGTTCGATTTTACAGTATTGGAAAGAATCTATTAAATTACTTATAATTAATTTCTTCGTAAGGAATAAATAATTTTTAAGATAAGTAAATAAATGTTTTTTAATTTGAACGATACGCGTTCATAGAAATTCATATTAAATACGATGTATAAAAAATAAAATTTGAACGTAAGTAAATTGATTACGTATCGTATTTTTAAATCGCTAACCGAGTCAAAACAAATTGTTACATGCAATTGATGAAAATTATTAGTCATTGTTATTGAACGTATAAAATAACATTTGAAATATTGAAACCAACGGAAAAAATTATCATTGAACAGTGAGAACTTTCGTTTTGTCACAAAGATAAAATATTTTTAAGAGAAAATAAGTTTTTTAATTTTTCGATTATACGTGTCAATAAACTTATTATTTCACAATGATCTTCGATATTGCAAAAATATAAATTCACATGTACTTGCGAAAAAATCCACTCGACCCGATATGTATCCTCTGTATCATAAAGCGATGTATCGCGTAAGAATTTATCAGATTAAAAAACAATTCTCGAACGCAGTTAAAATATATAAAAAATATATAAAAAATATATTAAACCAATTTTTAATATGTTTCAATTTGCATAATGAATGCTTGGTTAAAATAAGGACGATATATAATTTGCGAAGTAGTTTCGCAGGGTTTTGAAGTCACAAATAAAATGGATTCGATCGTAAAACATTAAAATTGTAAAGGCAGAGCAGAGAGAGAGAGAGAAAGAGTCGGAAAAGCCCAAGCCAGAAAGATGGTCGAAGCTCCGAGTAAGAACAACGATCCCTTTACCTCTCGGTCGTAAGAACTCTTCATTCATTACCAGCACTCGTAACGATATACATAACTATGCACATAATCACTTAATAATAATCGCTTCGGTGCAGAAACTCATTACGAGCATCCATTAAAATACGCAACGCTAGTTAACGCTGTCACACGCTCTCCTGCTTTTTTCTTGGCAGTCGTAGCGCCGACTCGTATTTTCTTTTCACCGCGAACGAATTGCATTATGTGCCTAGCTCAATGTCAAATAAGTCAAGGGAAAGTCGGCAGCGGCAAATTGAAAAAGGTCCGCTCCGCGAGCAATTTGCTCTTGTTAGTCGATACGTGTAAGTCGGTGGAACGTGGATTCGCGGTTCATCGACTGCTCCAGCATTTTTTTCCCTCCTTCCTCGATGGACTCTCGATGCTCTCCAACTCTAACGCGTGGATGACCGCGTTAATATCGATAGATAAATTTGAGTATAATAGATGACGTGAAAGTTAGCTACCAGGCTGCATGCTAATATTTACGACACTGCCGCCGTTTTGCAGGAATCTGTCTTTGATGCCCGCTTTCGCCAATGTTGTCGATCTATGTTCTTTATGTAAGTCCGTATTTTCTTTTTTGTATCAATTAAGGAAAAAAGAAAGTTTCCGGCAAATAAACTGGACGTTGTTCGATGAAAAGTTATTTGTTTAACTCTTTGACAAACAAGTGGTATCGTATCAACTCCGGATCGCAACGGCGATAGATGCGCAACCTTTCGAGCCTCTATCTATTCGATAAAGCATTGCAAACTTTAACATTGCGCCTTTAACTTCGTTTCGTATTTTAAGTTTTTGCATTGCAACGTAATCTGAGCGCATTGGCAAATAAAAATTAAATCCGGGGACTACGTCATCGATAAATTCTCGATACGTTCCTTTATCGCCTGAGGTATTCTAGATTTTATTTTAATATATCGGTGATTCGTTATATAATGCTAACATTACGAAAGTCTTTTTTATATTTTCATTTACTTGTATTCTCAACAAAACTATCGAACGAAACTATGAAACGAAACTATGAAACAAAACTATGAAACGAACGAAACTTCATAGGTTACGTTCAATTTCACCGATAACTCACTTGCCTTAAATAAACTACTCAATTTTTTAACTTTTTAACATTTGACTGTAAAAAAATTACAGCGGAATGATCGGCGATCGAAACGAGGATTTTTACGCGGATCGAAATTTACAACGATCGCGTTAAAAATAACGTCGAAGCTTTCGCATTATTAGAGACAGATAAGTGTACGTTTCTTTCGTTTTTTTCGTTTCTTTCGTTTCTTTCGTTTCTTCGCTTTAGATAAGCTTAAGTAATGAAAGTGATTTACGATCGCGTCTTATTTTTAATATCGAAAATAAGATTAATAAATGTAAAGTTATGCAGGTAAACGCGTCGTAAACTGAATTTGAAAAGTCGTTGTAAATAAATGTAAATGTATAAAATCTGTCTTATTTATCGAAGGAACTGGATGTTTATTCTAGCGGACAAACTGTTTTTGTACACTTGTAAAAATGCAAATTAAGGCTAAGAGTGCGTAAATATTGTAGGCAAAACATGTCACGAGCTACGTTTAGCTTTTATAGTATTGTGTACGTGTAAATAGGCAGTCGGGGCGACGTTACGCTTTCTTACTCTTCCGGGACATTCGCAGCTCCTTCTGTTACAATTTCTCTGATGCAGCTCGCCTCGCGATACCGAGGGGAAATGTTAATTCGTGAAATTGCCGCGATTACTAATGTTTCGCCGACTCTTTACACCGAGATAAACACGGATATTTTGTTATCTCGTCTTTTATTTTACGTAGAAATATCATCGCTGAAATTAACGATGGTTAAATTTTGACTGTTTTCGATGCGTTTCCAAATGTTTATAATTTTAGCCAACGATTATTTTAGCAGTCCGATGCTCTACACGAAAAGTTTAATTTTCATCCGCTTTGTATTATCCGCTTTAGATTGTTTAGATATATCTCATCGTGTTTCGATTATCCTTGCATTGTGTTAGTAACAATAGCTTTGAAGTTTGACCGATACGCAAAGAAATCAGAAACATTTAGAGGATTACCGGATATCGAATAAGCAATTTCAATTATAAGTCTGCGCAAACAAATTTATACGTGTAAATAATATATAAAATTTTTGTGTAAATTATTGAAATTGAATGTCCGTATACGTATATTTTACGATCTCTTAAATATTGAATTTCTATCAACGATTAATAATTTTATTAGTATTCGTCAAAATTGCGTATATTCGCTTAAATAATTATTGATTTATCGTTTAAATAACGATCTTTTTAATGGAAAAAATACAGATTAAAAATTTTTCGTAATAAATATTTAATAAATCTTCGTCATTTTCACACAATTTCTAGCTCCGCGAAAAGATTTTAGTTTTTAATTTTCGTAGAAATCGCACGGGTATTTTTCATCCGATAATGATATTTAAATATTTTGACGCGAGATTCTGAAACATTCGCAATCGTTTGATCGTGATTTCTCTTTATGTAAAATTGATTGAATTCGGTAAACTTGATATATGTAAAGTGTATTCGTTAAATAATTCCTTGAATTTCTCATTATACTCCGTTTAAATCATAATCTACGAGAATTCATCTTTCCTCCACGAGTCCTCAAAATAATAAAGCACGGAAATTATATAAGACAAACTTGAAACGAATTCGGACGAAGGCAAGTGAACTTCCTACTCGATTAAAGGAACGATCGTAGACTTAAACGGTCCTAAATATCCGGTGAATGCAAATGGCTCGATTCCCTCGTGGAATGTCGCTACCTGTGACTAAAACTCGTAGTACGTTGAAAAGCGCTGAGTAAGAAAATTTAGCGTAATTTAGGAAGAAGTCGTCGACATTAGTGATTCGGTAAAAATAATCAGCGTATCGTTCGTTATATACGGCGAGTGTTCGTGTCATGCGCGTAAGTCTGTAATCGGAGAAAGTCGTTGACCCTCTTCCCCTTTCTCTTGCGTGTTATTTAGGTATATACAGGAGGTGTGAAATTTTCGTCGACGCGACACAACTTGTTTACTCGTATTTTGCCTCCGCGTGTGTCGCAATGATCGAGACGTGCAATGACTCTGAGCTTGATTTTGCGTCTTCGGTATTATAATCGATGTGTAAGAACGTGAAATACGAAAGTTGAAAGGTCAAAATATCATCGATCGTGCAACTTGAGTTACTTTATTTTTACCGTGCCGCCAACTTTATTAAAGGTGAATCAAATTTTCGTGTTCTTCTCTTCTTCCTATAATTTTAGTTTTAGATATTATGTAAGAATATAATTTGATGGAATAACGAGAAGGCACATTCGAAAATTTTTGATCGATGTTGATCGGCTACGAATATTCGTTCGTTGTAATAAAGGGATAAAAGGTAAATTATTCATCCAAAGAATAAGATTTTATCTATTAAAAATGAGTTTCTTTTTCATAAAATTCGAACGGTTGCGTTTAAAAATTTAATTCGTGAACATTTTTTCAATAATAATATACGTAACATAATATAAGTGTTTAATATTTAAAGTAAGTTTTAAATTACAATTGATGAATGAGCTTTTAATTTTTCGCTATGTACAGCAAATTATAGTAGAATTATCGAGAGTTCTTTTTACTTCTAATAAATATTTAAAATTAATGAAATAAAATTTTATGTAGGTACAAATTTAAACATATAAATTAACAAAATTCGAATTGTAAACTTTTATCGCATTTTGTTTGTATCGTGAATTTTACAAAAAATATTTCTTTTAAACTTTATAAATAATTTTACTTGAAATATATTTAAACGAAGATAATGTAAATACTATTTTATGTAAATAAATAATATCTTCGATGGTTAGGTGTGAAGTAAACGGCAAACTATAATGAAGTTTATTTAAACATAGCAATGAAATTCAAACTCTCGAGTACACATTTTTTTAATTTAATTCAATGGAAATAATCGATATTGTTTAAATTTTTAAAACTGATTTTATGTAACGAGAACGTCATTTCTTTATAAATATTTATCATGATTAAGTTTTGATTATAAATGTATTTAAGATAATTACTTAAATACCAAGTAGAGGAAAAAGTAAAATTCAATTTCATTTCCAATACAATCTAAACATAGAAAAAGAATGAATGACTGAATCGTAATATTTTATCTGGTTTTACAATTGAATCATCGATGTATTTAAGGATTTTAAACTAAGTTGACATAATTTAAAACAATAAGCTATTCAAACTATTCCTAAGCTATTCAGACCGGATATTCAGTTTTCTTTGTATAATAGAGTAAACGTGTAATGGAAATAAACTAATATAACTTAATATACAGTTACAAGATAAATTAAAAATTTTCAAATCTTTTGAAGTCATTTTTAAATACGAATAAAATACAAAAAACGAACGAAATCATAATTTAATATTTATTTTTTTTAAACAACGTGCTTCACACGAAAAGGAAAATATTTAATAAGATTTATGTATCGTAATTAATTAAATAATCTTCCTTTCAAATAAAGTTACGATAAAAAATGACTAACATAATTACCGAACGAATCGTGACTCTTCGGAAAAAATTTCAAGAAATAGGACACCATAGGAACTACTTTCCCCTGTACTGCCTTCATCTGAACGCTATGACTACGTACATATTCGCAGTCCAAGGAAAGTTGACTATAAGTAAGAGTTTTAGAAGACCATGACTCGAATTCTTTTTTCTTCTGTCATCGTTTTGCACCAACGAGGATCAGAAGACGGAACGCTTAAAAAATCTTAGCAGCTTGCCGCTTTTATATGTACACCTTTGCATTGTTTTGTCAGAAAACGGATTAGGCTCGGTCTTTTCTAGGTCTCGAGTCCGCGCAGATTTTCAATAGAATTGCGGCGTTGATGGAGAGAACTTTCGAATGTTCCGAATGCACTTGCTCGAGAACTTTCTTCGACGTTGGAGAAAAGAGCGGTGAGAAAGCCAACAGCCTTATAAGCACATTTCATAACTGATTAACATTCCTTAATGAGGGAAAAATTACAGGAAGATAGGAATGGATATAAGTCATCTTAATTGTCGTGGGTCATTGATTTTATTTCTGCGTGAAACATAATCCTTGCGATAATTGATTTATTTCATTATTTCTTAATTTTAATTATTTTTATAACTCCTAAATTTAAATGAAAATATTAAAATTATTACGAAATTACCATGTTTTCGAATAATTTAAGTTTTATTGGCGCCTGTAGCGTTTAATATATAAAAATAATTATATACGTGTGAAAAAACTGAATTATATCAACGAATATATTCCGAGAACTTTGATAAACAAATTATAAAATCAAGAGAAAGTTAATTTACAAAATTATTCAAATAAATACCTCGTTCTTACTTTCTATATATCATTTATGGATTATTATAAAAATATAAAAAAGTATCTCTGGATGCTTTTCAAATTTTAACTTTATCGATCAAGTTAGCCCTGAAGAGTGACGTTATACTTGGAGTATGTCGGATCAGTTTATTTGATGAATAAATTACTTGTCGAGACTAAGACGTAAAGGTATTATTTTATTTTATAAAAAAATTAACATCGAACACTTTCTAAATTTGTATTAATAAAATTATATTATTTAGATATTATACGTGTTTTTTCTCATAAGTGAATTTATAATTTTATACTTTACTTTAACGCGTTAAAGTATAATATTAATTTCAGATTAAATCAATACGTCATTGAAAACATATTCAGAAAGTAATTACTACAAATATGTTATATCCTGCAAAAAAAATAGTTTTTTTTTTTTATTATATTATACACGAAGCATAACATAGCGCTAAGATTATAGCCATTATAATTAATATTAAAGTAATTAAATTCAATTATTAATTAAACATTATTATTTAATTATCATTTCTACAATTGATTCTATTTTTCGTAAATATATTGCAAATATTTAAACAAATGCAAACTCTTCAATTATATTTTTTCTCGGTAAGCATATTTTAAATACCTGAAAAATAATGCTGTTTTCTTATGCAATTAATAACATTGCAGTTTATTGACCTCATGTATGGTCATTATTTCTCATATTACTTTTACGAATTGATGACCAGACTCTGAAAAAACTAAATACGTATTCCGAGAAATGGCATTTACATTTAAATAATAAGTACGTGTGTTTTAGCCGTTTGATAATCGTTTCAAAATCTGTTTTAATAAAGGTAACGAAGATTTTATAAGATTATATGTTTACGTATAAAAACCAATTTATGAATAAACACTGTATCTTTTGTGCAATTAATTTGTTTTTCTTATTTTAATTTCTTAACAAAAATTTTAAGATTAATTAATCGATGATATCATTTGAATAAATATATAAATATTCCAAGTTATTTTTTTCTTAAAGCACAATGTATCTTTTGATTATTTTATCAAAATTATCTCGAATATACAATTCTACATTATTATCAATATTTTCGACTATTGTAAAACTAAATATTGTAAAACGTCCGAATTCCACATTATTAAAACGGACGCAATAATTCTCTTTCTCTTGTAAGTTATCTTGTATTTTTTGTATCTTGGATTTTTTTTTATTTCCTTTAAAAAAGAAAATAAAATAGCTCAGATATAACATGTAATCGCGTAAGATGTGATTCAACGAATGGCAGCGATATATTTCCTTCAATTACGAGTTGTTTCCTATTCCGCTAACGTTTCAATAAGACGCATAAAATAGCCAAATAAAGATAGAGAAACACCTGCATAATGTGTAATACGTGCATTGGCCTTCCTCGCGATGGCTTACGCAAACTTTGCTCTTTTAAGTAGCTTAGATATCATACAACCGCTTATGTGCGCAGTGTGTGAGCACACGTAAAATATGTCGGAGTGCGAACGAAAATTTTCCGCGCGGCGATCGCGAGGTCGTCGATATCTGCACGGCTCCAAACGTTTTATGCGGGACTTTTACTCTGTTCATTTTTTTCTCCTTTTTATATAATGAAGTTTTTATCGACGGCGTATTCATATTTGGCGTGGTCTATTATTTATCTTTATGTTTACGACTGTAAAGAGGATGTCTTTGGATCGTTAATAAAAGAGCGCACGTATATCCTACTGTTAGAGACGCGTAGACTCGCCATACCGAATCAAACAACCATAACATTCTTTCGTACCAAACGAATTATAAAATTATAAAATTCATTTTTATCGAGTTTTCGTTCTCTGCTTCATTTTTAGATTCTTGCTAATTTTTTAATTTTCATTTATAATAACTAACGAGATCTTGTAATTAATAATTAATAAAGTACAGAAAAATTTAACTTATATTTATTATGTATCGATTTTTTCTAATTACGAAATATTTGTTTTAAAAAATTCTACATTCTTCATACATTCTAAAGCAATTAAAAAAAAAAATGCATTTATACGTGATAAATTAATGAATAATTCAACAATGTGATACCATGAAATAGTCTATAAATTTTTTCAATTTAATGCTCTTAATTCGTAATAATCCTTATAAATTACACTCGATGACATTAAATAAATTATTTTGACAGAGATATGGATTTTACATTAATATTTTTGAAACAAATTTAACGATGTGTTTTATTAATTTTTTTGGTTTCCTTACATTCCGCGAATGGTTAATTGTCGTATTGATATAAATTAAATATTTTGAGGGAAAGGTATATTTGATATCTCTTATAAAATATGCGATCAAACACGAATATTTTGCAAGTTATTTTATACAAAATATATTAAACAGGTTTCAATGAAATATCACGTATTCCTCAATGCAAGATAATTAGTAAAATTATATCTTAATTTTTAAGTAAAATTCAAGTTTAAAATTCAAATAAATCAAACGACTATGGATCAACGAAAAAATCTTCCGAACAACTTAGATCGAGGCCTCTTTTGATTGCGCAACATTTTAAAAATAATCCCGTGACTTTTCCTTAGTGCGCCAGTCTTATCGAGATTTGAATTCGTAAACGTCAGCTCGCGTGGGTCTCAACGAAATTCCGGCACAGATTTCTCCGGGTACCTGAATGAAAAAACGTTCACCTTAATGTACGTCAGTCGCGGTTTTTGACCCCGAAAAAAGACCCCCTCTTCTTTTCGTATCGCGCGCCGATTTAAACAAAAAAAGCAAGATAAAAAGTTTGGACCTTATCGGATTACTCGATTGATTCGCGAGTGACGTTGTTAAATCTTCTTTATAATTCGAATATTTTGCACATGTAAGATGAATATAATGAATTTTATTACGCCAAATATTATAACAATATATTTCTTTAGCCGTATATTAATAATTTAATAGATATTAATTTCAGTTTTAATTTTATTCTAAGATAATAAATTAGATATTTTATAATTGAAAATAATCGATTCCTGTAAATATTTAATTCATTCGTTACCATTTCAGTTAACTATCATTTTTATATTATTATTTTTTAATGTATACGTTGCATTACATTACAGTTCTATTATTAAATATTACTCCATAATTTTTAACAAATACAAATAAGCGAAGAATTTATCGACAATACTGCTATTGTTATTGAAGCTATGACCTAATTCATTTTCTTAGATTCGATTTACACGTTTGATCAATACGAACTATAATAAAGTACGAATCACTTTTTTAGAATGCAGACATCTTGAATCGGTAATAAATTTAAGTTATCATAAAATATCATTATAAAATAATTTAACAATTAAATTATCTTTTAAGTAAGGTTAGTTCGATCGCAACGAATACGATAAAAATACGCGTGTATTTGTTATTTCAAATTTTTTTATTTTAGAAATTCATCGAGAAAAATTACTTTTTATACACTAAAAAGCATCGTATACACTAACACATTTATTTTCATCTACGACGTATCCTACATCTATGTAGGATGTAAAAAAGCTACGTAAAAAATACCGGTAGCTGTAGATCTCGCAGGGTCTTGATGCGAAACCGTGTAAAAGCGTAGTTTGACAACGGCAGCAACTTGAAACATGGTTGTAAACAATCCTCGCCAAGTCAAAACGGCTTTGGTATCGTACCTCGATGGGTCGGACAGACTACCCAGGCATCGGAGGAAATGCGACTCGCGGGAAAGTAGGTCGCAGAAAGCGCCAAGGCCACCGACACTGTCCCTTGCATCGAATCCAAAAGGAAGAGAAAGAGAAAAAACGAACGAATTTATTATTTCCCAATCGTCGATTTCATCCGATGGCTCGATCGCGCTCACGGTCGTGCTATTATTCCAAAAATTAGACTCCGTGACGTCCTCTGAACGCGTAACCGTAACGAGATCGCACTAGAAAACTGAGGTGCAGACTTGGGTTTCAAAGTACCGGAGCGGCGGTCGACGCTTTCAGATGATTCAGACGTTTCCAGACTGATTCATCGTCGTCTTACGCGTCAAGGATTCTATCGGCGGATTCGATCGGCGGATTCGACAACTCGTAGAAAATGTTAGGAAGGTACGAGGCGCCCTTGATTCATCCTTGCTCAGGGGCTTTACCCCGAACGAAGCCCTAAATCGCTATTTAATTTCGTAAGGACGAGTACTCGGAATTTCCAGGGCTCGGTATCGGTCGAAGCGCGTGTTAAATTGCAAGGACAATTGAAACCGCTCGGGCCCTTTAATCTTCCTCTGGTTGAAACGTCACGCTCGGGAGTACATCGATCGGACTGAAAGTAACTCGGTGGAGTCGGTGATGAGTCTATGGTCAGTGCGTATAATGTTCTCCCTGCCTCATCACGCTGCAACAGTTATGTCACGGACACGGTTCGTGGAACGAAACCGGAAACGCTTCCGACACTCGCGGCAGATACGCGAGTCTCCGTGTGTGTGCGGAGTATAAAAACGAAGCTTCAGAATTACCAGTATGAATGCAGGAAATTGAGCGACCGATACCAAGCGGTTCGTACACACGGTATTCGGTGCAGTTCGCTTTGTTCTCTATTTTTACCCCGACGAGTTCTGACCAATTTCTCATTGTGGTGTACCTGTTTTGTCTTATTCAAGGAACACGTAAGATTACTTTTACGTATCCGGAATAAAGCGACTAATGGTAAATACGGCGGGTGTGAAATTCTACCGAATGTACGCGAAGTGTGCGAACGAGCGAGAATCAGAAATAAATAGACGATTAACTTGATAAATTCACCAATTTTATTCTTTGTAACGATGAATCTCTTCCACAGCGATGATCGCGTATCGATTGTTTACTCAAAATATATCAGTGTATGGATAAGGAACTGCTGTTGCCTTTTAAAACGTTGCAATAATTCTACGATTGATTCGTGCAATTTTTTTAAATTAAGATAATGATAGTACGGATGGTACGAATTTTATTAATCTATGAAAAATGATTTCTTATAGTCAAACACGAGTATCGATACTCGTATTTAAATACAACTGCATTTGATACGGAATATTGAATTTTTATATTTTTTAAGAACAGAACTATTTTTAGAAACTTTGTAATTTATAAATTATAAAATCCTATTTTATACAATTCATTTTTTAATTGTAACAAAGATTAATTAAATAAATGAAAAAATTGATACGTTAAGAGCTTATTTTTGCGATAAAATATCTTTGTCAAAATGATAATAAAATTATTGTAAATTTAGATCGATAGAATTTATTAATATGAATAAAATTGTGCACGAAATTGAAAATTTGTTATTGGAATTTTCGAATAATTTTATTTGCTAAGACAATGATAAATTAAAAAAATTTAAGTACGATATTTATTATCTTCGTTTGTTACTTTTTCCGAGCAAAGATAATAATATGGAGAAGTGTTTGTGCATTTAAAAAAGAATGTCGTACTGCATGGTATTTATGTTCGGAAGTATGCATAAAAGGAAAAAAACACTATTCCATTTAATACAGCGCTATAATATAATTTCTTAAAATATAAATTTTAAGAAACATTTTCTTATTCCGATCTATTATTATTTATAGTCATTAACTATGAAAAAATCTCCAAACTTTCAGAAAATAAGTAAATCCAACGATTTTATTAGCTAAAAAAAGGTTCGCGTTTATTTAAATCATGTTTTTCGTAATTTTTTTGCGCATAAAATTATAATTTTATATTTCATATTCGGTGGTTAAAAATGTTTATAGCAAGAAAAACTATTTACTAAACTTAAACTGCATTTTAATGTTAGCAGTGTTAAATATTAGATATTTATACGATGAAAGCTAAAAAAATATGGTTTTTTCCTTCGTTTTTTCGTTGGCTTGGTTTCGGTGCATTTTCATTGCATTTAACACGAAATATTAAAAAAACGATAGAATCTGAATCTGAATAAAATTTGAAAATTGATGGAAAAGTGGCGGCTCCTTGGATCAATCACCCGTACAAGTTACATGATGTAACATTTGTTTAAGATTGTGCAAAAATACATTTGTAAGTTTTTATTGGAGTTCTTATCAATAATAAATAAGGAACGTCGAAATAACAAGCAGCCAATATCTTTATCTTTCCGCATCAGGAATCTCGGCCCAACGCTCGGCATCGGCGTTCGAGCGCGCAAGCACAACAACAATAATTCGATCAGCCAAGAAAAAGGACGACTCTTCTTCTCACTTTCGAGAAGAATCCAAGCGGATTTCTTATTTCAATTATACGCAGTCTCCGATGAAGTCTCCGATGAAGTCTCCGATGAGCGAAACTCTCACTCGCCGCATCCCTTTCTCTTTCGGTCCGCGTTTCCCCGGATCCCCCGAATCCCCCGAATCCGAGTGAAAAGCCGCGGGCCTTTCTCGTAAGCGCGAATACACGTGATTGCCGTCTCTCATTGTCAATGTCGCATTCCATCGGCATCGGTGACACACGGGGCAACGAACCAGGTTGCCGAACTACGTTGCCGAACCACGTTGCCGAACCACCGACGGTTCTTCCTTGTCGTTCGCTTTTTTCAGGTGAGTCGCTCGACGCTGCTCTTTATTTTCGTAACGCCGTATTGATCGTAAGGTTGCTAATGGGTTTGTTGACCGCGAAATACTTCGATAAGCGCGACGATTAGTACGAAAAATTTGTACAAAAAACTCTTTTCCGTATATTGTTTACGATAAAAGATTGCGATAAAAGATAAGAGATCGTCGCTTTTAATACGTAATATGCTATATTATTCGATTTAAATTCATCCGTTGCTTATTTTCATGCCGTCTCAGCCATTTTCACTCTTTTTGTCCTACGGGAATCGTCGATAACTTTACGAGTTGATATATTAACGTATAATTAAACTTGAAACAGGTATATAAGTGCCAGGGTATAGATAAATTAATTATCGTTAATCAATCAAGTTGATCTCCGTTGTAGATGTGCTCAGAATCTAAAGCACGTTCGGGTTCTGATCAGTTTAAGCACACATTTGTTTCTAAATTTGTTAATCTCAACATGTAATCATAATTATGGAAATTATATGACAAGACGATTAAAATGGTCAAAAGATATGATTAGCTCGTTTAATGTTCGCTTATTTTATTTCGCTTAAAACAGGTTTTTTCAATCCAGTTTTCAACGTTCATTCCTATCGGAGATATATATTTTTATACAGAGGTACAATTCGATTAAAATTTAAAGATTATTAAAAGTTAGCGAAATTCTTTTAATTAGAATATACAAAATATTTCTGATTAGATAAAGAAAAAAGAGGAAATAGAAAACGAGATAAACTTTTATTTAGTTTTCCCTAAAACTTATCTACAAAAGTTGCTGAATCATTATCCAAAACAGAAATTATAAATATGATATTTTTTACATTTAATAACAAATTAATCTAAATATTCCGATATTTCATATACGATAAATATAATATTCGACACAAATATGCTTAATTATTTATTTTCGTCTAGTAGCGATGCGAGTCATTTACGAATAATATTTAACAAGGTAATCGGAGGTAATAAAAATTTGGAAGCCAAAAAGCTTTCTACAGTTTACAAATATAACTCGAATATAATTACGATTTGTGAAAAATACCGAAATAAATATGAAATAAATACAAATAAATCTACAGCAAATTGAAAGCAACAAAAAAAGTATCGACGATACATCGAATGTATCCAATCCGACATTTTCTTTGATTTAGACCTCTTTTTTGACGTTGACAGTCGTCAAATATCTATGAAAACGTCAAAAAGTAAAGAACAAGTGAGACAGAAATGGAAAGAGCCAACGAAAATACACTTCGTAGTAACTACGTTTAGAAAGTCAGGTTGATGTATATGCTTACAGACAATTGCAAGGTACGGATGATAAATGGATCAAAACTCCCTCTGATATATTGCTACCTCGCGTTATATAATACAATCCATGCTGTCACGATTTCTTTTCATCATTATAAAAGTACGACTCGCGTCTATGGTGTATCTTCTGGGAGTTGCCGAGAACCATCCGAGCGGAAATTTACGACTGACCGGTACTTGCACCAACGTGAACCCGCGATGGTCAATATTGGCTCTGGACAAGTATGATAACATTTGTTAGCTTGTTAGGTATATTTTATTTAATATAATGACCATGTTCAAAGAATCTGCGGAGGAAAGATTAAGGAAAACTGAAAATTACGTGATTTAAAGTAACCGATACTCGGTTACTCGGTTTTATAGTTTAAGAATCGAGAAAAAGTCGATCGTTTCAAATCTAGTCTTTAAGTATAACGCGAATGCTTATATTAACTTTTTAGAGTTATATACAAAAATACGATATTATTAATTGCTATAAATTATAAATACAAACGTGCTTTAATTCTAATTTCGAATGTAGTTAATGTTAATTAATAACTCTGTTTTTAAATACGGTATTAATTTTATTAAATGTAACGTTAAAATTTAATCTTACTAAATTTTTCAATAAAAGATATTAAAGATTGATTTTAATTTTAATACAATTATTACTGTATTTATTAAATTTAATTTGTTTCAATATATAAAAGTGAGTATAATTCTAATTATTTAAATTGTAGTTATTTAAAATGTACGTATTCTCGATATTACTGTAGTTTAAAAGTAAATTAATTTAAAGATATTCAATTAAAAATCGGATGCTAAATTAGATTTATTATAAAATTATTAAAAGATAGAGTAATATACTTTCTTCAAAATAAAATAGTATGAAATTATTTTACATTAGCTTTTAAAAGTATACTATACCTAAAAAGATAATATATTTAAATTGAATTTTAAATTATACATAAAAATAACTAAAATATTCATAAGTATAAGAAAGCATAAAACTTCAAAAACCTCTCATATTTTTTTATAGCCTCTGTATGTTTAATTGCATTTTATTCTAAAAACAGAAATGAAAATGTAGGGAAATAAAATATTCGGAAAAATGAAATGTCTTGATACAATTATATTCTTAATACGTTATATTCTTTGTTCAATCGTAGGAAAGGTATCGCAGTTTTATATTTGTATTTATAAAATTCTTAAATATAAATTTTAATTTCTAAAGTAAAAGATTCTTTCGTATTATATTTCTGTAGATAAAATAGAATATATTAGAAATGTCATTGTAGAACTTTTAGATGGTATAATCCATCCCTGCACTCAATAATATCCTCAACGTGAATGTTTACTAAAATATATATGCAGACCCATATTGTTACTCGATTCGTAAATTCTCGACTTGTCAATAATCTTCCATGTAACCACCAGTGTTCCATCTCTTTCTAGCGGATGTGTTTTACGCCGACGTTTTAGACGGTTTACGATGTCGTTACGAGCTTCGCTCCGAACGTCGTAAAACTACATCAGCGTGAAACTCTGACCAGGCCCTTCGGCTTTGGCTATCGAAGAGTTGTTGTTATATGAAATTCTATTATTTTGTAGCTGATATGTGAACTTGTGTTCACGGGATGAGTCTATCGTTCTCCGAGCGCTGAGATTTTCTATGATTTACACGCATAGTACACATACATGTGTGTACACGTCCATGTAACGGTTATTATTTTCAATGATAATCGTGCTGATTTTTTTTATAAATTACACGATTATTAAAATAATGTAGCTATTTTTTAACTAATTTATTTACACTTTACGTATGAACTCGATACATACAACGCTAAAAATATAACATACGAAACGAATACAATTTCAGAATTATTTGGCATAAAACGATACATAACTTGTAAATAATTTAAAATATTTAAAAAAAATATTCTTAATTAATATTACTTAAAAAATAAATACGAGGTTTATGTTAAAATAAGCTTTTTTAGTTACGTAAAGTCGTTGATATTTTCCATTTATGATCGTAACGAATGTAATAATCTATTTAATTACGAAAACTAAATTGCTTAATGAAGTAATGTAATGTCACAATTTTATGTATTATTTTTAATTCAATAATAAATTCGAAATAACTGCCTCCTATAATTAATTGATTAACTCTCGTAGTGATTCGCGTTTTTATTAAATACCATAGCATTAGGAGTATTTGATCAGGCAGATTTTTTTAACGAGCAGATATTATGTCGTAAAAAAATTCAGTGACTACAATTACAAGTTTAGTTGCAGCCTTTTTTTAATTCAGCACCACGTGACGCTAGGAATAATTCAGTGTCGTGTGCACGTCGGAGTTTCGAAGCTTACGATGATAATGACTCAACGATCTCCGAGTCTCGTGCGAAGTCCACGTGAAACTAGAAATATGCAATATTACACGTGAACTTAGACGCAACAACTCTTTTAGCTTTAGTGGTAAAGCTTGGACCCTTCGTTACAATTTTACATATTTCTCTGATACATTTGTAATAGACAGTTGTTTCAACGAGTGGCTTTTGTTTCATTGTGTTCTTATGATGAATGAATTTTCATTATTTTTTAAATAGAACATTTTTTATTTATGCAATACTTTCGTGCTTTGAAAACTTTTTATAGAACGAAGGATAAATCGAAAAAAAATCCATCGATTTTTTTTATCTATAGACAAAAGTCTATATATATTTTAAAAAAGAGAAATTCGAAAATAACTGCCATTGATATTCAAACAAAAAGGTGATTTTTTTTTAAAGAACTTGTTATCGAAAAGAATTTACTAATTAGTGACAATAATTTTTTTTTATTATATAGTGATATTGATAAATCGATAATTTGAAGATTCGAATAAATATTAATTTTTACTCTTCTTAATTTAATAATTATTAAAATTTATTTTAATTTCATCTTTAATCTTTGTAATTTTTAAAATAAAAATTCATATTCTTATTCGATATCAAATAAAAGATGTTTCTAACAATATATACATGATTTTCTTTAATATGGTGTTCTTCTTTTTCATTTTTACACTCTTTAAATTAGTTAGAGTTGAGCTAAAGAAGATCAAAGATAATTTAATTCTTATGTTTCTAATCAATATTTAGATTATCGCAACAAAATTTTGATGTATATGTTACAACAATATCCACTTGAACTAACTTTTTGTTTCAGAACTTCCGTAATTTCGCCATTCCTAGACTATCAAGTGGAAATATGTATTTGAGCAAGAGAAAATCATCCGCAGTTTGATAAATTGCGAGCTAATTGTTATCGATCATAAACTTTGACTTAATTGGCTGTTTATGAGCTTCGGTATACCTTGATAATAAATTTCTAAGTCCTCGATATAATAAGTCTTACTAGTTAATTATAAATCTATCTTTAATATGGATTGGATTTAAACTCATAAATAATTTTAGCGTTCATTTATAACAAAACAATTTTAAAAAAGTTACTACATATTTTTTAATGCACAGTATTCTATATACATCTAATTCGCATCAATCAAAAGAAATTGTTGAATAATTTTTCAACAATGAATTATGAAAATATCGATAAAACATTTAATTTTATTAATTTAATTTAATAATATGATATTGTATATAATGACATTCATACTTAAACATTTTCAAAAATAGTTAATATGAATAATTATAAAATAAACAATTAAAAATTATGATTTTCAATGAATGTAATAAAAATTTAGAAAAATTTTTTTATTATAATAAATGAATAAATTAAATAGTTGCATTATTGATTTAAAATTGGACAATAAAAAAGTTTTAAAATAAGTTTTAGCAATCACTATTGCATATATGAATTAATATCAATAATGTATATTGGTAATTTATGTCCGAAGTATAATATTAGTTTGTTATAATTTGCCGAATATAAATTTTGTTAATAAAAATTTAATTTATCGCGTAGAAGAAGACTTGAAATATCACAAATCATGAAAATAATATTTTGGTTTCTTAAATGGTTTTTTAAACTGTAAAATTGTATATTTCATCCTGATTGGATAAAACAACCTATCCTAAATTATATTTTTAATTTTTGAAGAATAATAAATTTCTGACAGCACACGTAATATATATTTTCTCTTTTTAAACGAAAGCTAATTTTGAGAAACGCTTTTAATTTTATAGCGTTATTTTAAATATAATTATAAATTCAGTTATTAACTATTATAACGATATATTATAATTATAAATTATAATCATATATTGAAATCAGCGATCAATTTAATTCACGTAAGACTAACTTAATTAAATGAACTAAACGTAAAGAAGAAATCTTCCGACTAAAGGTATAGATGCTTTTACTTTTGTAAAACTCACTGGTTGGTAAAGTTTTAAGTGTGTCATTCTGCCGACTACGGATCGATTTATGAGGTCATAAAAATATATTTTTACTTCATTTTTAAATATCAATGAAAATACGTAAATTTATTATCGCAATAAGATTCGAATATTCTTGAAATAATGGAATTTTTACGCTGAAATATTATTTTTCGGATGTTCAATTTCACTAATTAGATCACTAATTATCACCTGATAATAGGAAGATTTCTATTTGCTCAGATGTTAACTATACCAATAAAAAGTGTTAAGAAATGTTCAAATTATCGAGAAAATACAACGGGTAAAAAAGAAGGTGAAAAAAGTTAAATCGATCGCTATTGGTTTTCTTTCAGAAGACTTTCATTCAGAAGATCTAAGAGACGTGTTAAACGTAGCGGTCAGACAATTTTTGTAGCTTCGCTAGACTAATGTAAAGACAATGTCAGGCGTTGATTCACCAACTTTCCCTTCGTGATTCAATGATTCATCATGGTTACGGGATGTCTCAATGTTTTCGCTCGAGCATTTTGGAAAATTTACAGAAATCACGAAGACAGTTGAGAGTTTTCGCAACTAATGGTAGAAATGGTAGAAATGGTAGAACCTTTGTGTTTGCCACACGGCAGTGGCTATTTATGTCATTTAAAAATGCCAAAAGTCTCGAGCATCGTACTTTTTGTTTCCTCGTTTCTCGGCGTGTGTGCAACGATAGAAGGAAAGTCGCGTGTCTCTTTGTTGGTTGGGCGAGATGCCCGACGACACGCGATTCACAAGAAAGAGAATACACGACTTCGCGCTATTTTCTGCCCGTCTACGCTGTCACGTACGTACTTACTTTTCAACGCCAATGAACTTGCGCTGCAGCGAAAAAAATCTTAAATAATAATCGCTTAAGCCGAACTTGCGAGGATGCGAATACGCGCAAGACCTTAGATCGTGTGTAATCAAGTATGTATCTAGTGGAATTTACTTACAAACTCGAGCAAATTTTATCGATATCACCGGCAAATGTCAATTCGCGTTACGGAAGTTCCCTCGAATCGAAAGATAATTTTATTTAAAGCTTATTAGTTTCCGGACTACTTGGATCGCTCCGATTCTTTAATACCGCTTATGAAAGTGTTTTTTAAAGAATAAAAAAATTATTTAATTTCTCGTGTTTGCTTCCTCGTCTTATGCAATGTGCACGAGATGATCAAAATATTAACTCAATCGCAGTTATTAATATTTTATATTGCTTTAATCAATCAAATAATAAAATAGCTATAATTTAATTAATAGAAATGAGAATTAATGCGTTTCAATTAATAGTTCCTACACATAAATTTTGGTCTTATGCTTCGCGTATTCATTATTTAATAAATATCTGTTGAACGATAAAAACTGTAAAAATATTATAAAAAATTTAACGAGTTCTGATTTAGTTGTTAGGTGATAGCAAATAAAATCAGTACGATTCACTCTAACTTTGAGAATCTAACTCGACTCTTTCTATTTATATAACACGTTTTACTTGTCTAATAACATCTAATAACATTTATGATATAATTTTTTCGCTTAGAAATCTATTTTCATGCAAATCGATGTATCGATATTTGTTAAAAATGCTTAGCATCGCTTCTGCTTTTGTACGACAGGTTGGTTTTATCGAATATGGCATATGTCTTTCGAAGTGAATATTGTAAATTTGTATATACGGAAAGAAATCCTTTTCCGCCGTAATAAATAAATGAATAGTCGGTGTCTGTTTTGGTTTCGGAGACATCTGTGAAAATATGTATGTAGCATTGGTACCATTGTTGTAGCACGACAAGAATAATATATCCCAGGTCATTGTTAGAACTGTCTGTACGATTTAAAAGAAAATCTTCTTTAATTGACGATGCAACATATTGCTATAATGGAATCTTATGTTGATTTCTTTTGAATATTGATTGAAAAATTGCATTTATATGGTTTACGTAATAAAGTACTTTGATATTGAATGGTTTCCTCGTATTAGATTCACTATAAAAAATGAATATAAAATTTGTATAGAAAATACATATATTTATTGAAATTAAGGGGTTTGAGTTAATACCGTTCATTTTCGATTCGCTTCGTCAGCTGTTCGTTTACCGAATTTAAAATATTTATCGTATTTTTTTAACTATATAATAAATAATGGATTTTTAATTAATTAGAAAATTAAACAAATTATATAAATTTTAATTCTAATCGTTGCCGATCGCTTTATAATTATATATTTTTCAATTTAGTGTTTTTAAGTTTAATTTTATTTTAAATTAAATCTGAGAAATAAAGTTGATTTAATTAAAAAATTTACAGTTTCTACCGATATTGTAAATAAAAAATTTGATTACTTTTTGTAAATATTTAAATCTGTTTTTTAAATTTATTCCAAGTAAATACTTTAGATTTTTATGAAAATATATTGATATTAATATTACAAAATTTTATAAAATATGTATAATTTATAAAATTTAATATCTTTATATTTGATATTGTTAAATTATATTTGATTTTATTATAAATTTAAAAATGTTTTTTAAATATGTAGAATTTTTAAGAATGTTAGTTGCTTCCTTTTGTTTTAATGTGATGCATCCGTATTTACAATTTAAATCATTACATCATAACAACACGTCTTTGTCAACAGATTCTTTTTCGTAAAATTTTACTCGAATCAACATTTTACTATTTAATATACTCTTCCAATTCTTTTTTTAAGGAACGCATTTTTTCCCTTTGAATAATTAATCTTCCTTGTCTTTAATATAATTCCTTTTCTTATAATTTATTTTTTGAAAAAAAATATAAATAATTGTTAAAATTATGTTTATTTACCATTTAAATAACTTCATTAGATATTAATGATTTCATTATTTTTAGTTTTGATTTATCGAATATAGTTTTGGTTATTTTTATGCTTGGAAAATGCATTCTATAATTTATTAATAGTGATTTTATTCGTTTAATAAACTATCAATTCAAATATGAATTTATGTATTTATGAGTTCATTCTTATGTTTAGAATGTTATTTAAAAATTATTTAAAGCTTGGGAATAATTATTGCGAGACAAGTAATTATTTTGCATTCTGAACATATCGTTTCGATGAGAAATATATTGGCTTGTTGATTTCAAAAAATATCGAGATTGACGCTTCATCGTATTTTATTTGCAGAGATTTGAGTAAGACGTTAACGTTGATCAAGTGTATGATCTTTTGCCGTCTAAAAAGTAATACATGAATATAATCTGGATTGGGAGTCTCATCTTTTAGAAAGGAGATAAGGTAGTTTTCACGAACGTTTAATTTGTCCGTATTTTTCGATAAGAGTTTACGGTGTTAACGAGTAAGTTAAAATATCGTAGTTATATCCTGATCGCATATATAATTTCGTATATTCATATTAACGTAATAGTTTTAAAGTATTTTTCATACTCTACATATTATTAAAAGTAAACTGGTAATGTAAACGTGTAACCGTTGCAACGGTTAAATGAAAATGATTTATTATAATTATTGCTCAATCATATTCGGTTGAAATTATTCGTTCGTGAAAAATTTTTACCGACAATGAATATTAGAATTTAAATGTTACTTATCGAGAATTATCGCTCATGAAATATAAATTTTTATGATTTTGAATCATGAGTGTTATACGGTTAATGTTATACACCAGTTTTACAAAATAATCTTATAAATATCATACAACAAATATTATATATCGGTCATTAGAGTAATCGAAAACATTTGTTTGTATAATATTTATTACTTGTAACAATAATTTTAATAAATGTGTAAATAAGTTTCATCAGCTCAAAAATAAATACACAATGCGTAGATAAAAGTTGAATAAACCTACGAATGCATTATGATTGAGCGAAAATGATATATAGCTTATATACAATCTAAACGAGGAAAGATAATAACATACGAGTATATATTAATTTGTATAACATAATATTACACTTTACGAGAATCGCAGTATCGTATGATTGTAAAAAAATAAATACGCGTCAAAAGCTCTTTGTAATATCACAGTCATTAATTCAGGATCACTGTGTTAAGGTACAGGTTCAATTAAGTATCTGTCAGTGGAGTAATATATAAATACCAAAATATATAAGACACCCGGGTTTAATCAAGCTCAAGATCAATAACTAATTTTTATGTGTACAAATTACTGAAAAAGAAATTACTGGGAACAAAGCAATTAACGCTTCGAAGTACTGGGTGTTGGAAAAAATGATTACGCACGTAAATAAGTAGTCATTGCGCGTTGGTTACCGCTACTTGGAAGATTACAAATGAATGCCGGATACAAATTACTACACTCCCGCTAATTATTGTAAGAAAGATTATTCACAAAGAAGTTGATTGAGCAATCCCCAGCCTGACGATTAAGCAATTTACCGCTACTCGGAAAGAATCGGTGATTCCATCGATGCGTTCCCGATGAGTTGTTTGTTTTTTGTTTTCGTCCGCGAGAATCGCTATTAGCACGAGTCGCTTAGGGGTTGTCTCGAGGACCTCGGAGGAACCCTCGGAAAACGAGAAATGGAAAAGGAGAGCATCGAACCTCGGAGCGAAACGAGGATGGTCCAATGCAAACGAGATGCTCGCTTGTATATATTGTGTAGGTGTACGTGCGCGCGGTCCCAATGCCTATGGCGGTCGACTAGGACAGGTCAGTGACAAAGCAAGGTCAACCTAAGATGGCTCTTCTCTCCGCCCCTACTCGCTATCTCCCGGGGATTGACTCTCTGACCGAGTCCGCCGCTTTCGGTTTTCGAAATACGTATGCGCGTATATATATCGAGCTCTGACGAGGTTCCTCGATGTACAGTGTATAACTCTCGCTCTCGGTGGACTCGAGCACAGGTCAGTGACAATTCAAGGTCAGCCTCTTGAACCTGCGAGCCGCGAGCGTAGATTGGAGGCCGCCGCGCCGAAAACAGATTATGATTTTCTCTGTCTCTCTCTCTCTCTCTCTCTCTCTCTCTCTCTCTCTCTCTCTCTTTCTTCTCCCTGGGCTGGTGGCCTCGTTTTCGCAACGTTTTTTTTTCCCTTCCCTTTGTCGTGCTGTCCTCTTTTTCCCTTGTTTTCTTCATCGACGGACGGGAGATAGGGCAAGAGTTAATTACGAGCCAATTTGTGTTCGGGATGAGCTTCTTGTTCTTCTGGTGCTTCTTGTTCGCCGTTGTTTCATGTTCCCCTCGAATTGAGAAGTCCACCAAGAATGCGTTCGTTTCGTATAGTTGCGCGTATTGGAAGATTAAGGCGTTCGTTGACGTTCGCTGATTAGGTCGCATTTTACAATAACCTCGGCCAATCGTACATTCGCTGATATTATAACACACGTGCAGCCGCGGTACTGTTACTCCATGATCAAATCAATTAGATAATATAGTTTTGATTACGATTTTTTTTAATCGTAATTTACGGAGTTTAATAGACCGTTAACCGATTTTTTAATATTCGTCGAGAGATATAAACTAGTTGCAAAAGACTTTTGTATGTCACATCGTTGTTCGTAGATTATAGATTATGTACGAATAAATTATATGCGTGAAAAATTATAAACGAATCGATTCGATTTATACGATATTGTACATTATATATTTGAATAAGATCATAAACGACAATTTTATTTATCTGTTGTATTTATATCGCGCTAAATTCAAATTTATAAGAAAACGATGCACAGTTGCAACGATCTTCGGAAAAATTTTTAATTTAAAATACGAACAACTTTAAATTGGAACATTCGAAAATCTTATTTTACGATATAAAAATTTAAATATCTTTGGAATATCTCAAGTACGTTTATATTTATTTTATTATAAAAAATTATTCTATAAAAACTCTTTTTCATAGTAAATATAATCAACGAATTTAGATATTTAAAAAATATTTATAATATATTTATCGAATTAATAATCTTTTTAAAAAATTATAGGTCTAAAGATCAATTATTGTGTTAAAAACTATCTTTATCAACGACGTATTCATTAATGTAATAGACTTGCAAATTTTAATTGAATTCTTTCAACTTAATTCATTTAATAGACTCCACATTATTTAAAACTAGATTCGAGTCTTCAAATTTTAATGTCTCGAATGAAGTTAACAAACGAGCGAGAAAAATATTACTGGTATAACAAAAAAAAGTTCGCATTATCGAAGCCGTAATTGCTGTTTGAGTTATTCCACCAAACAAAGCTTAAATAGGTTCGTTTTTACGCGAATGTAAATTTTTTTTGAACAACTAAATTTTCGACATTTGCTCGAATAGTAATTAACGCGATATCGATATTTTATTATTTATAGGATAAATTTAAGAATAAAATAAAAATTTAAATAGTTTATATCGAAATTACTATCGATGAACGATACGAATAAAAGTAATAATAATTAAACGTGATATTTGATATTTGTACACAAGAGTTTTTTGCTTATAATTATTTATTTATAACTGACGATACACAAAGCCGATAATATGTTTACTGCTACCGCTTCGACAATGATACACAATATTTTATCATACAGCGGTCGATCGTAGTTACGTACTGTAATCTATTATACAGTGAACCGTACGTAGTAAGGGTTACGTAATTCTTAGCGTTAGCGTTACTTACAAGTAAATTACAAGTATAGCCGGATCGTCGATAAAATGTTTTGCATCTATCGTATAAAAATTGGCGGTGTCCTTGATTTCGACAGAGTAAGAATTTGCGTATCGAAGTTAAAATTCAAGGAGCTTCGGCTTCGCGATTGCGACAACGGCCAGGATTTCACAAAACTGCTTAAAATAAAAGAAAAGCAAAGGAAGCAAAGGAAGCAAAAGAAGCAAAAGAAGCAAAGGAAGCAAAGGAAGCAAGAGAAGCAACAGAAGAAACAAAAGCAAAAGAGGCAACAGAAGCAACAGAAGCAAAAGAAGCAAAAGAAGCAAAAGAAGCAAAAGAAGCAACAGAAGCGAAAGAACGGAATAGGCCGACGGCACAGAAAAATTATCCTAAAAACGTGATCGGTTGCTAGGCCATGTTCGTGTCCGAGTTGCGTCTGGCGTTTGCGAATATGAGGTCGTCGCACGTTAAGGAACGCATCGTCGGATTGTTAGCGCGCTCGTGCAGAAATAGCCTCGCTGATGCTGCTACTGCTCACTGAGAAACATAGGTCATAAATGTACGACGTCGCGAAATATCGTTTCGAAGCTCGTCCCCGAGCAATTTAAGCGCGTTTTGCAGCCTTTTCCAGCCTTTTCCAGCCTTTTCCAGCGTTTTGCAGCGTTTTGCAACTTTATCGAAGCAGAGGGCAACGACGATGAGTAGTAACAATCGCTTCGGAGCTAATCTTTTATACTCTCCGAGTTCATTGAGAAAACTTACTTTCTGCCTGTTTCGTACGTTCGATATTGAGTCACGATAGTCGTCCTGCTGAGAAATACATATTTCTTTGTAATTAGCGAAGCGCGACTATCGGTATTTTTATTTTAGCTTCGATCCTTGCCATCGATTTTAATCTGATACGAATTTCTTAATCGTTGCGAAATTTAAATGTCATATTGTCAATATTAGCGATCGTCGGTATTACTTTCAACTCCTCGACTCGCTCGAAAGAAAAAACTTGCCTCTTGGTCTTCATTTAACACTTGTGGAACTTTTAATCGTGGAATTTCATAACGGAAGAATTAATTTATGCGCACGCGTATACCATTGATAATATAATATATAAATAAGAAAGGACAGTTGCAGAATAATCGGTGATTAGACTTCGATCCGCCCGTCTTTCGCGCAAAATCGATTGCAGTCTTTGACAGATAAAACGAGGTGAAGTCCGATACAAGAGATAAACGCCAGTTTGCGAGAAATGTTTAATTACGAAATTCGCGAACGAGCGAACAAACTTTATACTTCGTATATATTGCATCGTGTAACAGCGACGACAGCGAAGAGAGAACAAAGTTATTATTGTTTTTTAACGGTTTTCCGTTTTATCCGATGACTCCGAGTTAATCAACGATGGATTTTTTTTAACGATTATTTGATTTTAATAAAATTTATTGTTTCCAAAACAATTCCGTAATGTTATTATTATCTTTAATTTTGAGAGAAATTATGATTCTGATTAAATATGTTATTAAATTTCAAATATTAAATTCAAATGGTAATAAACGGACATTCTTAACGAACTTAGTATAATCAAATAATTGAATATATGATAAATAATTTAATATCTTTGAAACATTGGTGAACGAAAATCAAGAATATTGCCTTTCATTTACAATATTAAGAAATATAATTCAGTTTCGAAATCAATTTTTTAATACTATTTGGCAAAATAATTAATTTATTTAAATTTAATAAAAAATAGTATTTTTTCAAATGAATGTTTTTATAATACTATTATAAGTCATAATAAATAAACAAACATATTTTATTATAATCGATTTGAAGTATATTTAATTACTTTTTTAATTGCTTGTTTAAGTAATTTTTCTCGACGACTTTTATTTTATATTTTATAAAACAATAAATTAATAAAATACTAAAGAAACTAAATATCTATTTTTAAGTATACATTGTAATTACATTGTAATAAAAGCTATTACCTTCTTTAAGCGTAACCTCAACTTTGCGTTAGCGGCTTTGTTTCTTCGAGGCTGTTTGTCATTTTTGGTAATGCATAATCTTAAGTAAAGAAAAGTTGTTTGTTCCGAAAAAGTAAAAAAGAATGGATCACAATGATATGCATGTTTTTGCAAAATTAATTCTAATTTGCCGTTTCGCGTACGTTGCATTATAAGTTCAAACCACGAGCAGATGACTCAAGATATACGCGTGACTAATTACTTCCGGCGTTGCATGAGACAAAGTTACATTGCTTGATGTAGTAAATCACCGACGTTATCGTTGCATTCATCGGGTTCGATCGCTGTTTCTTTTTTTTTCGTAGAAAACTCCTTAATAACAGAATAAAGGCTTTCAAGGGCGCGAAAAGAAGAAGCGAGAATAATTCTTTTTTTTAGTACGTATATTTGAAACAATGTTGAACATTTATTATAAAAAAATTCATTTAATACTTCTGCTTTTAATACAAAATGTATGTTATTAAGATTTAAGATAGTTGTCAAGGATTAAAAAAATGATGTATCTCATATTTTATTCGAATTTTTTTAACTTAAATACAATTTTTATTTTATTTTATTACAAAATGTATTTATTGCTAATAAATAAATAAATAAATAAATAAATATTGATTTATTATTTTCGATAATTACTACAAATAATTGATGGAATTAATTAAAACCGATTAACGTGGCTTAAAAAATATTATGTATTTTTACATTTCTACATATTTTAGTAACAAAATTCATATAAAACATCAAATATAGGTATTAAAATAAAATAATTAATACGAGATAAAGGTTTTACAATCTTTGCTTCATTAACTTAAATAGAAAAGATCAAAACTTGATTTTCAAGCACACGTTTACGATAATGTTGCTTCGAAGAAAAAATTTAGTTGAAAAATAAAAACGGTTTAAATAATTTATAATTCTATCCATATCTTATCTGTTAACTTTATGTCATGTATTATTCAAATATTAATGGAATATAAAAAATAAAAAGCTAAATGATTTCTTACGTTTGTTACATTACTCACTAGCTATTTTAAAAGTTTTTAATTTAAATGGAAGCAATAGAAGTTTGCAAGGATATTTGAGCAACGTCGATCGTTTATAAAGTAGAATTCTTATATAAATTAAAGAATGATCGTTTACCAATTAAAAATAAAATGAATCCAATGTAACGCAATCTAACTTTTTTGTAATAAAAGAGAAATGTATCCACTAAATTTTCCGAATGAAGAAAGTAAAACCTATCAACCTATCGATTCGCTTCGATTCAACCCCTCGACTATGTTTTACTCTTTTATAAGAAAAAAGTTAGGCTCTCTCGAGGTAAATGATTCGATGTTCGTTTTGTCGCTCAACATCGGAACAAGACACTTTGTACCTCGAAGAAGCCACGGTACCCCCGAATTTTCAACCGAGGCTATAAATAAAATTTATTAATACGTAACCCTCCGTAAACCTCCCAAATAGCACCGATTGCATAATAAAGTTAGATACTAAAGACACTGTTGTTTAATCGCTGCATAATTTTCGTGATTCAGGCACGAGTGCGTACGACTCTTCGTCGACACATCGTTGTTCGACCGCAAGAGGCAACGGCACGACAACGTGATTCGTTTATTCGCGTAGTACGGATTACGCAACGCGTCCATTGCTTCTCTTCTTTATTTATTTCTCCGATTTCTTCTTCTCGCTCTCTCCCTCGCTCTCTCCCTCGCTCTCCATCCACGCCTCATTCTTCTCCGTTTCACGTTTACTTTAAGAAGGTTGTTCACGAGTGTTCTTGCGATCGCCTTCGTTAATAAACCGAAAGCGCATGCGTCTAAATTCGCAAGCATATTTTTTGCAGAAACGTGCGTAAGCTGGTTAAAGCGCACGTTTCGACTCGAAAGATCAGTGCTCTTTACTCCCCGCGGTTCAACAATCGGTTATTCCTTGGATCTGATACACTGCGGCATGTCGAATAGTTTTCTGATATACATCTATTTTATTGCCAGTTTTAAGGTTGTAAGTACAATCATAAATTTGATTGTAGTTCGATTGCATTAATTGGATATTAGTTTTTTAAATTATTTTTTTCTTTAACTTGTATTTATTCGAGTACGATCCAAACGGTAAAATTCGATTCGTTTCGAATTTATCGCCTACTTTTTAATTCTTATTCGGAGTTTTTAATTTTATATAATTAAACCCGTTCGTATAAAATATAGAAAACGTTTGATTTTACGAATATAAAGGACTCGTTAAGAAAAACCATTTTCACGCTTATTTCGCCTATCTAAAAAATATAAAAATGAGTATTTCCATATTTATTATCCGTAATAAACGTTACGATAAATTGCTATTAATACGTTAATAAAGAGAATACGAAATAAGAAAAAATGTTATGTTTACGATTTTTAAAAACGAATAGAAACTGTAAAAGAATTAAAATTTATTATTGAAAGTTTGGTGTAGAAAAAATTAAAAAACTACCGGGCCAATAAAAAAATTACAATTTTAAAAGCTGAAAATTCCGATATACAATTTCGTTATTCGGTTTTATATTAATGCGTTGTTGAGCGAAAAACAGTTTAGTCGTAAGTAGGCTTATTTTATTATAAAATATTTTATAAGCCAGAACAATATACGGGGATTAGGTATTTAATACCGACTCGTGAGTGGTCGAGTGGATGCCCAGATGTACGTAAGTCCGTTCATAAAATTAGGAAAGATTAACCTATGTAAGCACATGCGCGTATCCACTGCGTTAGCGATCTGTAAAATTCGTCGATAAGTGGATTAACCGTAACGAACGGATAGCTATCGCAATTATAGATGCTTTGTGTATCAGAGAATATATGCGTGTAATGTGAAAAGGTTACGATGCCAGCTTGGCATACTTTTACAGTTGCGCGAGCGATAAGAATATCCGTAACATTAGTCGAAATAACGAAGGGGAGGATAGTTAATACGCGTTGGCTATGTAATCTTGTTGTCATTGTGGTTGTCGTTGTTGTTGTCGTTGTTGTTGTCGTTGTTGTTGTCGTTGTTGTTGTCGTTGTTGTTTCGAATCAAAGAGCAATTTTTGCCAACCGTTCGTTAAGTCGCGAGCGCGTGATTCGATTCGATTTTTTGCCATTGATTCGCGAAAACAAACGAAATTAAATAACTTAACTAAAATAACATAAAAGTTTACATTCCTTGAATACTAATACACTCGTTACGACGAACGTGTTCAGAGATTGCAAAATCGCCCAAGTACGCCTACGATGGCCGAACAAATATATTTCATAATACATTTCAAAACCTTAAATTACGAATATAGGCTTAAAACACGTTTGAATTTATCGCGGCTAAGTAACCAGAATTATCATCGGTGATTTAAGGTAAGCTTTAAACGTACCCGTCGATACCGCTTTGTACCGCCTTAGATATTTACCTAGTTTAAGCAAACGCCGGCACTACGTTATATTTTGCAATGGAAGAAGCTTTTAAAGAAGAGTAAGAAGAGTTGTAAAATACGCGCGTACATTATACCTATTCACATCATAAAAATACATTGGCACGATGAACGAGCATCAAGTACATCAAAGAGCAATTACGGCATAATAACGACACGCTGCAGAGGTTAGCTCTAATTTTAAGCTAACAGGAAAACGGCTATCTCAAAAACGTTAAATGCACATCCACGCTGTTGCTTTCAATTCACCTATTCACCGGCCAAATCTTCCATTCAACCGACTCACGCTCCACGCCATGGCAATAATTTGCAAGCCTCGTCTTCTGAAACCTCGAACTAAAATACATCACGCAGGCTTGAAGGCACTAAACTCTGCGATCTCGTGTACACCGGCTCTCCTCTCCATTCGGATCGATTTCTTTCGGAAACCCTGCTGTAAAGTGTGCGCACGCACGCACACACGCGCGACACACGAACCGCGGAGAGCCGGGGATAATCGGAGCTCGTGTGCGCGCGCGAACCCGAGAGAGCGAGAGAGAGCGAGAGAGGGCGAGAGAGGGCGAGAGAGGGCGAGAGAGAGGCACTGGCCCCACCACCGAACCTAAGCTTTCGGCTGAGCAATAGTCGCGCGCTGAATTTGTCCTGCATAGGGGGCATCGGTACATTACCCGGGTGACCTTGGCTGCTGCTGTCGCCGAGCCGACGGGCGAGAGCTGTTTGTGCAACGCACGCGCGAGCATTGCACCTTGCTCTATCGCGTAAGCCTACGTGAGCGCCTCCTCCTCCACAGGTCGTGTGCGGACGAGCAAATACCGTGCGTCGTCCGCACCGGCTTGTGTTTTTCGTCGTCCGAGTCGTCCGAGTCGTCCGAGTCCTCCGAGTCCTCCGAGTCCTCCGAGTCCGAGTTCTCCGTGTCCGCCGAGTCAACCTCCTCTCCATCGGCGTCATCGCCGTTATTATTATTTTTACGTAAAGACAGTCCGGGCTTCATCCAATTCCCGCCCAAGGGTTACACGGGGGAGCCGGTCGGTCGTTGGAAGAGGAAAACGCGGGTCGACACACCCGGAGAAGGTCGTCAGCCGCGGAATAAAGGGTTGAATAATAACGCGTCGAAAGATCCCGAGATACGTCTATTTGAGAGGATCGTTTTTTCGAGCGATACGATTAAATTGAGACGGACGGATTAAACGAGGGTTGGAGAATTGCTGTTTTGTTTTGTTAAATAAATATAAACGAGACAAGCGTTAATTTAACGATTAGCCATGTAAAATATTGTCCTGTAACACCAATTTTTTTATAAGCGACGCGAGACTCGTCTCGTCGTTTAAAAGTGCGTTCGTGCCCAACATCTTTTATAAATAATTATCCATTGCTCCAGATAAGTAAACTAGAAGATGTTATCGACCGAAGAAGTAATGAATTATTTCTGTCGGAGAGTTGCATCGCAATCCTGTGTTCCAATATGTGGAAGATGTACAGCTATTTTAAGTCGTTCCGAAAAGAGTTTATAAATATAAAAACATTACGAGAAATTCGTACAATAAACTGTATAAGATACTAAAATAAACATAAAAACAGATTAAGCGAAATTAAATAATAAAAATGCAAGTGGTTTATATAGATAATAAAAAAGTTGAATGTTTTCTCACCTCATCGGAACATAATATCGTTCAGCTTTTACAAAATTAAAGAAGTAAACATGATTACATCTTTACGAAAACAAGTTATTTGTTCGTACTAGTAAATAGAGTCTTTAAAGTAATAATACTTTATTTTGAAAAGATTGCAATAAACTCGGAATTCACCAGATTACCAATAAAAGCTTCAAACGGAAAAAAAATAGAGATTTATATTGAGAGATACGAAGCAGTAAAAATTAATTACTCGCTTATCGAAATATTTTTAAGTTTTATTTATATGTAATAATATATTTATAGTTTAAAATTTTTCCAATAAAGTTTTCATATTTTGAACTTTTGCTTATTTTGGTAAAAATTTCGTATCGTGTTCGGTAGGTTGTAATAAATGTATCGTTGAACCGATCGATATTATTTTCGATGCAAAAGTTAGCGATGCTCGAATAATTATTTGATAATTATTTGATAATTATTTAATTAATTTACTTAACATATTTAACGTTAAAATATACAATTGGCAATGTCATAAACCTTTATCGTAATAAAAACTAATTACTCAAGCGATACTTATTCAATTACAAAGTTGCATGTATACAAGTTTTTATTATTGGTTTAACGTAAAATCAGAGTAATACCATTCTTGTTTTTTTCCAATCTACAATTGAAATTCATTATGTATATATAAGTGGCATTGATCAAATTACTAACAAACGAATAATACGTATCTTAACAGTAGGCGCGCGAAGCAAAGCTTTGCATCGCTTAAATACAAAACCCCCATTTAAATATACGGAATGAATCATTGATAGCGCTCGTGCCAAGGAGCTGAAATAAATTTAACATTATTATTTGGCAAAGTACCGATCGAAGAGATCGCAAAGACGTAAGCTTGTCAAAAAAGCGAAGAATAAAGGCTCCGTCCTTATTCTCAACACTTGCATTGATCATATCTATCGCGCTTCTCCGAAGCCGCTCTTCGCGTCGAGTACGCAACTTATCGTTTCGCCCACGCGCGCGTACACATACACAAATAAGCCTCCAAGTCATCTCTCTCTCTCTCTCTTTCTCTCTCTCTCTGGCTCCCATCCCTGCGGTATTCGTCACGCAGAGCCACGTGATAATTACGATTACGAGTGTGGCAATGACATCGAACTTTGCCGGAGCGTTGGTCCGTTCACGCCTGCGCCTCGACGAGATAGAAAGACGGAGAGATAGCGGGTGAGGGAGCGAGAGAGAGAGAGAGAGAGCGAGAGAGAGGAGGAGAAATTTTCGCGCTCGCTCGGGACTATATGTGCCCATTATCGGGGAGTCGATTTCAAGGTCGTTCGTGCAACGACTCCAGCGCGGGCGCAGCTGCGCAATTTAATCGTCCGCTCGCCTTCGTACAGCCAGTGGGTTCTCGTATCCTCGCTCCCTCTCACTCTCCCTCTCTCTATCCTTCTATCCTTCTATCGCTTCCTCTCTCTCTCTCTCTCTCTCTCTCTTTTCTCGAATTCGAGATTCGTCGACGCATAGGATGAAGTACCTACAAGAGGTTACGAGGCGCCCGCACGACAGATTTCTCGGAAAGGTGTTCCGCTCCTCGTCGGGCGAACCGTCCCAGTTCGAATCTGCGTCGGTATCCTGTTTACCCACTATTTTGCGAGGGTGGTGGGGTAGAGCGCGGACTTTGTTTTTGGACGTTTTGCCGCAGGGGAGTCTATTGCCGTGAGAGCTTTTAGAATTCGGGGTTTTCGAACTCGCCTTGCGCCAACTTGGCCAACTTCGCGTCGCTCTCGGTCGTCTCCTTCTTTTCTCCTCCTTTTCTCCGTCTTCGTTTCTTCTTCATCTATTCTTCTTCGTTTCTTTTGCTTCTTTTGCTTCTTTTGCTTCTTTTGCTTCTTTTCTTCTTTTCTTCTCCGCCGATGATTACGAACGATATCGCTGCGAAATTCGACATATAAAAATTTAATTACGTTTTTTTCACTCGCGTAACATGCAATTAGATAAAGATGAACTCATCTCACTTTCAGATTACGCGCGAAAAAATAAAGTGGTTATCGAAGCCTTGTTTGGAAGCATCGAATCTTGTACGGACGTACGGCTTTACACTCGTTTGACCTTTCGAAAATTCAACTTTTTCGTTTGTATTGCTTATTGTTTGTTGTTCTTGATTTCTACGTGCCTCGATACACGCTAGCAATTAAATATCCTTTTATCTCTTTATAATTATTTTCCTTATAACAAATTTTACAAGGATAACAGATTTTTTCGATGGAACAGAATTTGTGTGTATTAGAAGAGGCGATCGTTCGCGAGTAATCGTTATTATCGTAAAAAATGAAGGCTGCCCACGAAAGTCGAGTTCGCACGTTCGGTTATTTATAACGAAAACAATTATTTTATTAAGCTAAGTATACAAAATGTTACTCGAGCGTTTAAAGCTTCGTATCTGAAAATCATTTAAAGTAATAATCTCGGGTTCTAAAATATTTACCGTAACGACTAAGAGTATCGTGAAAAGACTGCACTGCCAATTATCCGCCTCTAGTTACCTCGGACTAGTAATTACACTCGGATACACGCGAAATTCTTTATACTTTTCGCATTCCATCATAATTTGCGGAATCAATTTTTTACGTCATCGCGATACAAGGATCGTATCCAGCGATAATTTGAAATTGGCGGTAGTCGAGTCCGAGCGCCGGTAAAGAAAGATACGTGGCGAACGTATTCCTATTCCTCCAAATTTCCTATTCCTCCCACGCGCAAGCGCAAGAGCATGCGAAATTTCCCAATGAGGAAAAAAGTTGTCTCGCTCGTAAGTTCGCTCACGGGTGTCGTGATTCACGACGGTTTCGCAATCGGGCAACGCGAGCGGACGCCCGTCTTTATCCACGATGAGTAACATTTATTATTACCGTGAGATCGCCGGAGTGCGCCGGGACTACTCCCTTTTTTCCGGCGACCCTCGTCCCTACCGGGAGCCGTGGACTCCACGCGACGACGGTCGACGGTCGACGCTCGACGCTCGACGCTCGACGCTCGCACATCCGACTATTTCGAAAGCCGGAGCTGCGGAGGTTCGCGCGGGCGAACGTAATTCCTGCCTTTTTGCGCATTATACTCACGGCGTTCTTTTCTTCTTGGCGAACGCCGCGTTAATGAGCTGCGTTTGGATTTTTTAGTTAAACTCGGGGTGCGGAGAGCGCGAGGAAGAGCGCGAGGAAGAGCGCGAGGAAGAAAGAGAGAGAGAGAGAAAAAGAGAGGAAGCGAACCAAACAACTAAAGAATGAAAGATCGGGAGAGGGAGATTTTAAAAACGCCTGCGTGTTTCTTAAGGATTTTCCCATGATAATGGAATCGCTTTACCACCGAGATATTTTTTCTTATCGCTGTGACGTATACTTCCAATCGTTTTTATCGTTTCATATTTCACGTTTCGAATAATAAAGGTAAAATTAATTATTTGATTTATCAATTCTAATTTATGCTCGTCATCGACCTCTTTCAAAACAAATTATTTGTTCATCGACAAATTTCAATGTTTTTAAATACGCGATCCAACAAAACAGAAAATAGCGTATTTTCAACGCGTAAACAAATCGACTGATTCTAAATTATTTTTAATACGACAACTTTTTTCGGGTGTTTTAAACGATGAAACAAAATATTTTCGTTAATAAAAAATTGCAGGAAAAAAACGAGGAATACTCGATAAGTCCTTTATCTTCCGAAATATCGAATTACGAATATTACTTTGTCGAGAAACATTAAAAAATAAAAATTTACTTTTTAAAAAGCGGGAATCGATAAGTTGCATCCATATTTTTTAAATAATATATATAGTTTTTCGAACCGTACGAGTAAAATATCCAGTTTTTTACGATACGGATTCTCTATTTTAAAAATAGATGTTCCTCTTCGGTAGTCATCGTTTAAATTATATATCAAATTAAATACAACGTAAAATAACTTGAATTTTTAATTTAAAAAAAATTAAAAAATTTCAATTAGGAAATCAACGCTTTAGACGAGGTTAAAATATCAATGACCGAGGTCTTTACCCTACTATTGAGAAACCGGAACTGCTCGAATAAAGAATAAAAAGAATCGATTTCGTCGAAAGATTCCTTATAACCCAAAGAGAACCGCAGAAAATTCGATAAAATAGACTCGATTTTTTCTTACGCAAGCATAATCGAGTATTTATTTTTTAAGCACACGCGTCTTCTCCTCGGTCGCGTCGAACCGCATTTTTCCTTCGATCGCTTAAACTTTGAGCGCGTCGCGTCTCAGGATCTCGGGATCTCAGGAGCGCATAAGCGAAAAGCAGGATAGGCTTTATTTATCCTCGGAGCCGAAAACAAGCCTAAAATCTATCCCGATCCGACCGTGAATTGCATAGAACCGGACCGAAGAGCCTCGGAGTCAATGCACGGTGGGATTTTTTCGGCAGACTTACACAGGGGCTCGCACAATCTCCTCCTGCGCTCATGAGCGACATTCTTCCGTTGTGAGATCACCTGCTCTTTAATCGCCTCGTTTTCACCTCCGTACCTTCGAATTCGCGTTGCAATCGCGAACGTGCGATTCCCTTTTATATCGCGCGGGATTTTTTTTTCTCTCGTCCCGGCGAATTAGAAGCTATAATCGCGATGCAACCCACGACTCTTCGATGTTATCGCGTAATTCACTGCTGTAATAACAAAGCTCGCCTTTCGCAATCGCAACACGGACAAACTTTATTGACTTTTCTCTCTCGCGCCGTTGGTGTGCCTCGGTGTGTTTCCGTACCAAAGAAACAGGTATTTTTCCAAAAAGATAGAGACGTAAAATACTTTGCCGGGATAAGGATCCGAAGGATAAGGGATAAGACCGTCTCTGTAGTCTCGAGGAGATAAAATAACACCTGCTTTATATTTTTTCTTCTCGGAGTAGTCTTTTAAGATTGTAAATACGAACGAGATTCGTTTGGAAATCATCCTCGCGTACAAATACTCGATGTTGCGTACGAATCGATTCGTTGCAAATCATTTCCTAAGCGAGACGAACGCTATCGAGACGCGCGTTTCCTCGCGTTTCCTCCCGTTTCCTCGTGTTTCTTCTTGCGGCGGGAGCTTTCCGATAAACGGCATTGTCTGTTTCTAACTAAACAAAGACGCGATACAAAGACGCGATACAAAGACACCATACAACGACACTGTACAGCATTTGCCTCGGAACGAGAGTCGCTCGAGTTTGAAAGGTGATTTCGCCGAGGAAAAAGGTCGAAGCCCGCGTTCGAAAATCGCGCGACCTTTTCTGCGTTCTTCGACTCGCGAGTACACAGTGTCGTTCGATTCGCTCGTTGCTCCCTCCTCCTCCTCCTCCTCCTCCTCCTCGTGGAAGACCTTGTGGCAGCTTCCAATCCCAAGGTGTACCGGTGTGCCGGCATTACAACAAATTACTCTTCCTCGGCTTTTTCTTCTTTTCGCGCTCGAGTAAAAAGCGGTGGGGAGAACGCGGGAGAAGCGCGGACAGATAAAATCAGGGACAGACGCCGCGGATGTGTTGCTGCGCGCACAAGTGACTCGTGAAATGAAAAACAAAGGTATCCGGCTAAATAACAAAGAGTCGAGACGAGTGGATAAAGTAAAATGCGAGGACTCTCGAACTCAGGGGAAACCGAGTTCCCCTCGCCCTCAGTCTTATCTCGCGTATCCTCCTCCCGTATCCTCCTCGCGTATCCTCCTCGCGTTTATAGAAATTCATATTTTTACGTATTTCCTCGCACGGCTCGGGGCAGTTCTTGTTTTTGTTGTTTTTCTCGGCTAGACCTCCGCGCGTGTGTACGGGCGCGCGACCCGAAGCATTAACGCCGTGAGAGAGAGAGAGAGAGAGAGAGAGAGAGAGCCGGAGCCGGGGATATTTATACACCTCGCTCCCCGAGAGAAGAGACGGAAGGATGGAGCGAGAGAGAGAAGCGAACGCTCGATGAAAATTCACCGAGGTCCGGCGCATCTCTCGCACACGTATACACACACGAGCCCCCAGACGCGCATACACGCAAGGTTACACGGCCACCGCTCCAATGGTACTAACCTCCATTTTTCTCTCCTCCCCTTGCCCTCTATACCCCCCCTCGTCGTCCGCCCAAGATCGCTCTCTCTCTCTCTCTCTCTCTCTCTCTCTCTCTCGGTTTGCGTGCTTTGCCGCGAGCCTCCGTTTAAGGTTCCGATGTTGGCTGTATTACGTTTAACTGCAGCGGACTCGACCGAATCTCCCTTTGTTTCTGATATCGACTGCCGTCTCCGACTATTATTTAACTATCGATGCGAGTTCCCGTACCGACGTGATTCCACGATGAGCTCGTTGAGACCGATCAAAATGCACTTGTACCGTGTGTGCTTGGATTACGAGATCATACCGCGTTACCCTTGAGAGTCTCTGAATTATACGTTGGGACGTGTGGGCTATTCACTCGTTGACTCGTTACGTTAGATTCGGACTCGATGCTCATTCGTTACTCGATCGTTGCTCGTTCGTTATTCTTAACAAATCTGTCCAAATATGTTAACTCGACTCTAACTCCAATACCAATGATAAACAATATATCGTATCAATTACGTTTAAGGTCTTGAACATATTATTGCATTTTTGGCATTGAAGATCGTAAGAAACTTTATTGGGTTACATATTCGACAAAGTATGTAAATTTAATTGCCGTTTAAACGACTGAAAGTACATGTTTTTATTTACGATACTTTCAATGTACACAATCACATTTTTCATTGCTCAATAAACTCCACTGATACACGCTCGTTTTAATATATTTTTTCAATAAGTTTTTTCTTTCAAAATCATGCAAAGTTATTTCCAGCTATTTACATATATTATCTTTACAATGCATTCGTTTTCTTAAAGAAAAAAAAACGTTAAAAAATAATATTTATCGTTATCAATTATAACATACAACAATAATTTTATTATAAATTCTAAGTTATGCATAGTTTTATTTGCTTGTATATTTTTTACTAAAATTGCTAAGGATAAGATAAACTAAATTTTTTTAAATAAAATATTCCGAGCTCATCGGTAATCTTTTGGAATATGTAAAAATTCATATAATTTAAAATATAAATTGCAAGAGCTAACGAATGCCACTTAAGAATGATTTAATAGAATTACGTAAAACGCGATTTTTCAAGATTAAATAGGAATAAAGTTTAGCTTTATTCCGGTTTCGTTTAAAATTTTAAATTATTAAAAGTTTAAGGGAACGCTGGAACTTGAAAATACAGTAATTACTGAAACATAAACGTATAATGATACGTTATAATTTTTAATAAAGACAAAAGGTTAGATGTGGAATCCATGGGAAAAAGATAAAAAAAAATTAAATCAACAGTTTTTATAATTCTTTAATTAAGATAAAAAATATGTTACAGTATCTCTGATTGTACTCGTGGGGTAAACCCAAGCCACTATATCATTATGAAATCTTAATTTTAAAAGTCTGATCCGTTACATCGAGAGAAGCGTACTTAATTAATCCGAGCGTTATTCTAATTCCGCTGGTTATAATTAAGTACCGAAAAGGATGAAAGAAAAATAGAGAGCAAGAAAAAGATCGTTTCGTTAATCAAGAATAGTGGGAGGCGCTTACCAGGGTTAAAAAACATTCGCACCCTCTCCTAATCAACGGTATCGTTCCGCTCTGTTACCAAAGATCAGAAGCGAGGGGCTGTTGTAGCCGCAGTGGCGTAGATTATGCAACGAACAGTTGCGCCGTTAATAGGTTCTTGTGTCATAGAGAAGGCAATCGGTCATGAGTAAAAGCATTACGAGAATGCGATGTGATTTATCTAGTTGGGGAGGGGGAATACAAACCTCAGCTACCAAGCGGTTATTGTTCTATTACGGTTTTATTATCGCTCGACATATAGCTTTCAAAACAAACTCGACTACCGCGAAGCAACGGTTGCCGCTCTCCTCTCTCCTCTCTCCTCTCTCCACCCACCGCCGCTCTCCTCTCGCCGCATGCTTTATTTGCGGAAAGCGTCGTGTCCAAGAGCGAGGATAGATATCTGCATGCAGCGAAGCCCACGTGATCGAACGCTTAATAAGTCTACGTGACTTCGTCGCGTGATATTCGTCGAAACCAATTGCGCCACTGTTTCGTGTGCTTAGACTTTCCTTGTTCGAGAACTTGTTTAGTCACCTTCCGACTTTTTGTCGGCCTCGTTAATTTATGCACTCGGAACTTAAAGCCGAACGTGCGTTTTCGAGCGGCGACTCCTTCGAGGAAGACCTTCCGCAGGTACAAGCGGAAGTGGAAAAATCTTTACAAAACGACTTATGTAATTCTTGGTTTTTGCGAGAGCAACTCGTACGCGAGCGGAAATATCAATTAATAACGAGGTTTGTTTTTACGAGCAACCGGCTTGTATCGATTTTTGTAGAAATTCTTCCAACGATACCGAGAATATCGCGTAATGTATGGTTCTCGCATGATTTTACACTTACGTTACTCGATAGATAAGAGCACTGCATTCGATGATGCAACAAAAGCTGTTATTTGTGCATCGAACGATGCATCGGACGCCGGATTACATCGATTACATCGATTACATCGATTACACCGACCTTCGACTACGACAATTAGAAAAAATAGCGAATCTTCGTTCTTGTTTGATTGGTTTTTAACTAATCGTAGAAAAGGCTCTGCGTAGAAAAGGCTGTAGAGGCGCGGAAGGTCAGTACTCGAATACAATCGTATTCGCGTGTAGGTAAATCAATTAAAATTTGTTGGCGGGTATCGCGCGCTGTAATCGTTAGACCATAAATATTGTATAACAAAGGAAAATTGCGATATCTGCTAATTTCCTTATCTATTTGCATAACAGAAATAAAAGTGTAGTTGGTATTAAGAAATAATTTATTTTCGTAGCCAGTCAATTAAAATTTTGGCGTCATCGTTGAATAATAACTTTGTAAGATAATTTTTTCTTCCTCGAGCAACCATCGCCTTTATACTCTTTATCCTCTTTATCCTCTTTATCCTCTTTATCCTCTTTATTCTCTATATCCTCCGTAAGCCTGCCGGTATTCCTGAGGCTATCATCCGTAAAACAAAAGAACAAGGGAACTTATCCCTCGGGTAATGCGCTGTAAAAATGATTTCCACTGAAAGCTGACGAAAGAAATACATTGCGGCAACGAAAAAAAGAGGGAAAAAGGCGCTACGTAGCGACAAAGTGGCTCGGTCGCGTTATCTCGTCTCTCGTCTTTTATGATTCGTCCGATTGTTTCGCAATCGCCGGTTAATAATAAACGTAGTGTCGTTCTCGCGTTATTTTCAGTGCTGTGCGTTCGTACGCATTGCCGCCTCCTCGAAGCGAATCTCGTCGAGGCAGAGGGTCGGAATCCTTCCTTCGCTCGTTATTCCTTCCGAGTCTTCTGCCTTGATCGCGAAAGCACCGGCTCTCCTTTTGTCCGCGTTCCTTCGTTTTATTTTTCTCGTCCCGGGGCCGTCCAGCTTCTTCTCCTATCCAGAAATACATAAATGATGCGGATACTAATAAAGATGACTCGTCTGGTTACGTCTGGTTACGTCTGGTTAAGGGATAATTTGTCATTTTCAAAGCAAACGCAAAGTACATCGTTTCAACGTTCCTCCTTCGCGAGAAGGAAAAAACAGCTTCGTTCGCAGGGATTAGAAGCGTTAGCGGACGGATTCGCCTCCCGTAACTGTACCGCAATTTATTCGATGCCGCTTCGCTCGCAAAATATAGTTATTTCAGTCTGCCTCCTTCGTTCACCGCGATATAATATTATACGCCGATCCGACGTTATCGACAGAGTCCATTAACGTGACGTATACCTTGTCAAAACCTTGGATCAGGTTAGGGTTAAGAGTAGACGTCTACGAGTCTAAAATCCGAGTCGGCGAAGTGCGTCTTAATTTGGTTGGAGTTACGAGGAATGTGTCAAAGGACACGCATCTGCTAAAATTATAAGTTGGCGCAACGTTTTTCCAGCTGCGATACGAGGTCCCGTCACTGCGGTGACCTCGAACAAAAAAAGCTGCGGCATTTTTCGTCCCTGACACGTTTAATCCACGAATCGAGGCACGGAGCGAATCGCATGCACGAGGAAGCGACGAGAAGGGAATAAAGGGCAGACGGAAAGAAGGAGAGAAAGAGAGAGGCACTTGATACAGCCGGTGCGAAAGTAAGGACGAAAACAACCGTTGTACTCTTATGCAATCTAAGTGCACCGTGTCTGTGCAGACTACGGAGCATTGCAGCAAACGACCTCTCTCTCTCTCTCTCTCTCTCTCTCTCTGTCTGTCTCTCCTCTCCGCTTCGCATGTCTCCCTACTTTTCGTCTCTCCCTACCCGCGTTCGAGACGGAGAGAGAAAGATACTTCCAATTCCTGGAATGCTCTTTGTGAGCCTGTGCAAGCTCCTCCTCCTCCTCCTCCTCCTCCTCCTCCTCCTCCTCCTCCTCATCCTCCTCATCCTCCTCATCCTCCTCTTCGCGATGTTCTGCTCCCGAGACCGAGCGACCTTGATAGAACGTGCATGCGAGAAGGGGGCAAAAACGGAGGGCCATGAGTCGATTACGTGCAGGATACGAGTTCTTCCTCGCTGTAAATGCAGAGGCTTGTGCCTCCGAACTCACGCCGGCTCATCCGGGGTCTGGTTTTTTGGGCGGGAGACGCTCGTTGACGTTCTAGTTCGTACGAGTCGATGAATACGCGAGCTTTTTTATTCGAACGCTCTTATTGCGATAATCGGACGATTCTTATTTTTTCCGCATCGAATATTCTATGTGCGATATATTTGGAATAAATCTCGTACGCGATTAAATAAATCGATAAATCGACGAGTTCGGACGCTTAGACGATGTTGATTAATCGATCGAATTGAAATTTTTTAACTCGCGTGAAAAGATATATACGGAATTATATAATTTTTGTAGTTGTTATACGCGCAAAAAATTCCAGCGTTATACTTTAAATGGTATAATTATTAGATTCTAAAAGGCGGTTGTTAATCAGGATGTTATTATTTGTTATTATCACGGAAGAATCGGATATATAATACATCGGTACTTTCTAAATTACAGTATCGGTGCAAGATAAACGATAGTTTAAAGAAAAAAGATCACGCTTCATTTATAAACATCGAGAAGATACAGTTCATCTAATTAGTTTTCTAATTATATAATGATTATTACGCTCGAAGCAGAAATGGATTAATAAGCGATCGTCGGTATTTTTTTACAACTATTTCAAGTACAAAACAATTTCGTTATATAACGTAAAAAAGTACGCGCATACGATATTTAATTATACTTATTTTTAGCAACAAAAACCATAATTAGCGTATTAATACGTTAAGTCATGTAAACTATTATTAAAAATGTTTTGTTCCATTAAAATTGTAATTATTTGTTCGTATATTCGTAGTTAAATTCACATCGAAATTATCCGTTCCTAATCAAACAGGCGTTTGTATTCCTGGCACGTTTTGATTTCTTAATAGCGTAAAAAAGTGCGTTAAGAATGAAATAATGGTATGGTCGAATCGTATGGTCGAATCGTAAGCTCGAATCGTAAGCTGAAAACCATTCATCTATGACCTTTAGGCAGCTCGTACCTTCTTTTATCCAAAAGCACCGAACCCGAGATCATAAATGCCCACGCGACGCGATTCTTTGTTCTTTTCTTTTCTCTCTTCCTCTCTTAGGCGCACGCAACACAGACTCGCACGTAAACTCCCTCTGCCTTCCCGTCCCTTTCCTCCCTTCTCGTCTCATCCCGTCTCTTCCCTTCCCGTCCCTTCCCTACCCTTCCCTACCCTTCCCTTACCCTCCCGATCCCGTCGCTCCCCGTGCTTTTTTTTATTTCGCTCGCCGCGTAAGCGAGTTCCCTCTCGCTCGCGTCTTTGTGTCGAAGGTGCGTAAATGGATCGAAGGACGAGAAAGAGAAGAAGCGAAGGAAGGAGAGGAGCAGCCGAACACGTTCGGAACGCGCGAGGACGAAAAATCGCGGCGAAGGTAAATGGCGTGCCGCCGGAATGAATAAAAACTATCCCGCGAAGTGGGAATGTATGAGCCTGGAATATACATGGAGGATTCGGTGCGTAATCAGTTACGTCTAGTAACTCCGAAGGATGCATCTTAATAAGACGGGATTCGAGCCGTATCGGATACGTTGGTATATTGCGATGCTCGTTGTTGCCGAGGGAGAATAAGAGGTTCTTTCGCGGCGATGAAAGTGAAACCTGTTAAGACTTATGAAATTTTCAACGCGAGCTTCGCTTCGCACTTTAATCACTTTCGTTACTCCGCGGAAACCTTCCTAAAAATGCTATTACAACACTTTGTAATATTGTTTTTTTCTTTGATAATTTCTGGCACTGGCTGCTGATATTGCCGATAATGCGATATCAATACACGCGAATTTAACTCCGAAGCCGATAGAAAAATTCCGAGAGAAAAACGCGTTTTCATGGATTTTCGAGAACTTTTCGAGAACTTTTCGAGAACTTTTCGAGAACCTTTCGAGAATTTTCGATAAAATTCAAACTCGTATGCGCGAGTCTGAAAATAGTTGTCGCGTTGAAACGGACGGAATTAAAATTTGAGACGCGTGATCGATGGACCGAGCGAAAGTCAAGGACGATAACTTTTTTGAAAACTCTATTCGCGAGTTGCTTTTTTTTTTTATTAAAGAAACAAATTCGCTATATCTGCTTTACACACCAACGACCGATGAAAGAAACGTTTTATATTCGAAATAACGCAGACCGTAAGATGTGTCAAGGCAAGAAGCAAGAAAAATGTAACGCGTGTTTTATTTTACTCTCCGTGCGAAAGACCGATTTTGCCTGAATTCGCACGCGAGTTCAGGTACTTTGAAAGATAATCGCAACGAAGTCACGGATATAAAATACCATGTACACGAGAGACTGTGTAAATACGCGATCAATCGTCGGCTCGAGTGTGTTTTGCACGCTCGCAGTCGAAAGAAAAATCGAGGGTACGAGTTTAACGCGTCGATACGATGTTGTTCTTGGGGAGGCAGTGAATTATAGTAATGCGATCGCTGCGACGATTGATCGAATTTATGCTTGCTAAATTTCGTTGTTGGACGAACCGACCGCTCGAAACATTCGTAAGCGAACAATTCGTAAGCGAACAATTCGTAAGCGAACAATTCGTAAGCGAACCTTTATAAAATCATTATTTAGCGCGAATCGATCTAAACTTAGTCCTAACGCGTTCCTTTTACGGAAGTTGTAACGTCGATGTTTTCGATGCTTCATCCAACAATTATTTCATTTAACGCTGGTACTGGATAATATTAGAACTTTATCCGAATTCCGCGATGCCTGGAATTTAAAGCGTTGGAACCAATTTCGAAAGGAGCGTTGAAAAAATACGCGGCTGAATTTGAATTTGAATCGAATAATACGAGAATCGCCAACATTTTTCTTCGAGCCGATAAAATGTTTTGCATAGTATTCATTCAGGTGATCGCTCCGTACGCTCCGATAATATAATCGATTATTGACATTGAAATTATTATCAAAGTCAATAAAAAGATTTCAGTCGATTATCAGAATAAGGAGAATCGTGCTTAATCGTCGAACGTAAACTCGGGAGGTCTTAATTACAAGCGCGTAAATCTTACGTAATTTATAAAGAATTAACGATACTCGTTTCGTCATTTAGGATAATATTAACTTCTAAAATATCGCAACAATAAAATACTCTTTATAATAGAATTTGCACATTGTAAACAAATACTTTGCGTACGTATTCGATAAACACATTATTCATCGAAACGGATGGTATCGTGTGACATTGAAACTTTATCAATTTTCAAAAAAATACGTGTATTATGGCAATGTTTACTAAAATACATATAGATTAAAGTGTAGTATCTCATAATAAAGTAATAAATTAATTTCTATTTAGAAAAATGAAATAAAATAAAGTCTCGAAACGGCAATAACGAGCGTACTATAATGGATGCAAGGCGAAGATACACGAATAATGATTAGCGAGAGAAAGAGGCTTACGTAACTCTCGATCGCATAACACGGCACTCGAACACTCGACGCTCGAACGCTCGAACGCTCGAACGCTCGAACGCTCGAACGCTCGAACACTCGAACACTCGAACACAAGGGAAGGCGTTTGCGCGTTCGCGCGTCGATGCGTTCGCTTCCTTTCTGGACTCCTCGGAGTGAAATATCATTCCTACGGAATGGACGTGTCCACGCCTTCCCCGACAACGATCCAATTCTCTCTTTAAAATTTATTTTCGTATCTGCATTTTATAAATTCCGGCGGTTCGATCGCTCCAACGTCGATTACCAGGGTATTGACAATGAATATTGACTCGGATCGATTTCGTTGTTCTCTATTTTTCCTCCAAATATCGCACCTCGAGATTATTCGCGCGAGAATAAACAAACGTTTCGTAGTGGTAGAAACGATATGAGCGGAATGGTCGATTCGCGCGAAACGATAACGCCAAGAGGTTACGCAACTCGGTGTAATTATTAGGTCCGATATCCCGCGGTCGGAGCGGCTCGTTTCGTATCGGCTGGTCCCGGAGTAAGAAAACAGCTGCACGGTTCTTGGACCAGCTGGGTAAAAAACAAAGGTCAGAGTTCCGGGTAGTAAAGTGCGTGGAGACGCGGGAGGTGGCGTCGGAGGTGGCGTCGGAGGTGGCGTCGGAGGTGGCGGCGGAGGTGGCGGCGGAGGTGTAGGCAACGAAGACAACGTCGACGAGGAGGACGACGGCGACGACGGCGACGGCGATGCCAGACGCCGAGAGCGGCGCTGCCACCAGCGGGTGGGGATAGAGCACGCGCCCGAGCGGACCCCGAGGAAGGGGCAGAGAGCGGCGGACGCCCTTGAGCGACGGCCAATGCACCGTGAGCGAGGTTCAAGGCAGAGCGGTGGTTGCCGTCGCGCCGCCGCCGTCGCCGTCGCCGTCGCCGTCGCCGCGTCTATCTCCCTCTCCTTCCGATCCCGAGGCGAGCTTCTCACCCTCCGTTTCGGCGTTTCCTTCTCCTTTTCCCTTCGTTTTTTCCCTTTTCTCGCTTCCCCTTCGTCTTTTTTTTTTTCCTCCTTTTTTTTCCTCCTTTTTTGTTTTTGAGTTCTCGTTTAGCGTTCCTTTTCGAGCCGACCGAATTCATAGAAAGTATCGCGGTTGTACGACCAAGGAGCTCTCCATTGATCGCAAGGCTGACGGGGAGGGAGAAGCGCTTTATTATGCCCGACTGTAATGTTATTAATGGGTGTTAGTAGGACGGTAACGATATAAAGTGTACGGAGATTATTTTGCGAGGAGTTTTTGATTTATCTGGAGCGTTCGCGTACGGAGAATAATTCCCGACCGTTGCTTTAGGACTTTTCGACCAAGGCCGATAATTAATATTTCTTTTATTATCTTATGTAATTCATCGCAATGGTCTAATTGTTTCCTTTGTGTTTCAGCTCGACGCGCGATAAAAGAAAATTATTACCGTTCGATATTCGATTTAATTCGATCTTTCCTTCGAGATACGTTCATTCGATGAAATTCGTTCGCAATATTAAAGATTGTTTAATAAATTTAAGAACTTCGTAATTCCGTGAAACTTGTCGATACTTCGTACGATATCTTCGTACCAATATCTTTCGGCGTATTGGAAAAAGTTTAAAATTAATGTATCGTACGATAGTAGTTTGATTCGTCAAAAATAATGTACAATAAAAATAACTTATTACATAACTTTATCTTATCTACCGACGAATAATATATCATAAAATTGTGTTAAATGTTGTTTTAATAATTTGATACGAGTGCTCTTTATATTTTTCTTTACATATTTTGAAATTAGCTAATGACTATAATTTATGCACCGAGCGTAGCTTACATAATAAAGTTTTAATACATTATGCTTAAAAAAAACTTGATTACGATATAATTTAGCTAATAAATAGTACGTATCGTATCGGAATACACGTATACAAGTTTTTCATCGCGAATAATGTTGAAAATTGTCGTTCACCCAACTTTATATTGTGATATAATTAAAAAAGTAAAAAATTCTTTCAATTTGCTACTGTTACAAATGTATCGGTTTTTCCACGCTTTTTTTTTATCCGCTACGTTCGTAGTTAATCTATTTAGTTTGCGACAAATGCAATATTACGAATATTATTTCCATTGGTCACGCATGAGTACAAGATTCTTTTTGTAAATTTTATTTAACATAACAGCATGTTTTTACCGTAACTAATATTTTTTAAGATTATTTAATGGACAAGTCTTTTATTGCATAACTACAATTTATATAATTATTATAGTTATGATGGTGTTGTAAGTCTTTGTTACAAAATCAGTAGTAACAGTCAGACTTAGCCGGAACATTCGAGTAGTTGGCAATTAAAATAAAATTATCGAGTGCGGTACAATTTTAATATGACTATAGCCTTAATACTATCTTTATCTTTGATTTTTTGTATTAAATATGTACGTAATATTTCCTAAGCTTTTGAAACGTGATTGTTGAATTCCAAACGGACGGATTCATTTTTACCTACTGGTATAAACTCTTAAAATTTAATTATTGCGAGATTAAATTATTCATTTGTCCGATAATTTTTATAGATGGATATTATTTCGTAATTACAATCGTTTAATCGTTTATCGAAACATTATACGGTTTCTGAGAAAAAATATTAATAGTAATAAAAAAAATTGTTTTTATACAATTAATTTCTACATTTCTTATCTTAACAATTTGGTATAGAATGAATTTTTAAATAATATTAATCATTGAATACATCGATAAAATTTATGATTAATATTAAAAATTTTTGAAAAACCGATCTCAAACTAATTTGCTATAAATTTATAAATATTTAAAAATATTATCCATATTATTGCTTGCTTCGAGTGGTCGTAGTTTTAATAACAAATGATATTATTTCGAGTAAACTCGATTAAAAAAGTCTACGGTAACATGTAACAATATGTATTTAAATTTTTTAAGTAATTTATATTAGCTTAAAGCTACGGATAAAAGCGTAACGACGGTGGATGGCTTCGGTGGTGGTCCGATATAAAGTATCAAAATTAGCGAAGCATTCGAGCCTTGCCCTAAAATATTTTAAAGTTTTAACTACCATAAAAATTATCGTTAAATAAAGATTAATAAAACGAAAAATTTATAAGAAATAGCCTTTATGCATTGAGCGATAAATGTTTAAATAAATTTGTAAATAGTAATTAAAAAAACCCGTTATCGATCTCTAAGATGTTATTCTCGAGAAAACGAGTAACTTTATCATCAATTTTGCTCAAAAAAAAGTATATCTCTCGGGTAGAGCGGTAGAAAAGTTATTTTGTTGTTATTTAATTTATTTAAAAAATGTGGAAATTCCTCTAAATGACGCTCGGTCTGAGTGTTTCGAACGTGGCCGGCAATAGTCGCGTCAAAGGTTTCGAACGACGTCAACAAGTACGAGAGCTCCAAATTCTCGTGTGTGCAACAACATTCTATTAGTCTGACGCTCGGCAGCCGTGCGTAAAGCGAAGCGTCATCGAAGCGATGATTTAGTAACGGGGCGCCAATATTTCGCCGGGATTTTCCTCGTGCGGAATCCAAGAGCCGCAGGCGTTGACGCCCTCGAAAAAGGCGAACGCGCCTCCGAAGGTTACGAGGACCTCCTCCTGGTCTCGCCCTCTTCGTCTTCCTCTTCGTCTTCCTCTTCGTCTTCCTCTCGTTCGCGTACAACTGGAATGCGTGTGTTCGTCTTTTCTTCTGCAGTCGCTGACACGCGCGGGGGGGAACCGAGGGGTGGAGGCGTAGCTGCAACCGCCCGACTTTGCCGACTAAAGGCCTCCGTTTTTTTTCAGGCTACACGATAGAGGGGTTAGAGAGGTTAGAGAGGTTAGAGGGGTTAGAGGGATTAAAAGGGTTAAAGGGGTTAGAGAGGGGTTAGAGGGGATAACGAGCTTTATTACGCGATACCTCAACTTACTTTGCGATACGCACATTATACTTTATATCCTTATGCTTTGTTTCTTTTTACATTTATCCTTCCTTCGCCGATTCGTACTTTTCGAAACTGAAATGAAACACTGATTCTTGTTTGTAGATTTCTTTTTGATCCTGGTTTTTATTGTGCATGTCATGAATGTTTCGTATATTGTTGTTGCAGCGTAATTATTACTCGTAGCAAAAGCAATTTGCTTCAAATATTTGATTAAATAGTTTGCATTTCTTACTTCCCATCGAATCAAACGGGCGATCGTTTTTTTTTTCTCGTTCGGTGTAACAATAGTACAAAAAGTATTACAATTTTAAAGTAACCTGACGAATCGAGCCTTACGTATATTGGTATTATCAAGCAATTAATAAATCAGAATTTAAGCAAACTTAATTGAAAACTTCGCTACACAAAACTAATATGTGCATTGTAATTCTGTTATAATGATTAAAATGATTCTGGTTACTCGTTACAATATATCAAACCTTAGAGATAATATTGTCTCGTATAACGTAAAAAGTACAAAAATAATTTATCAAACCAAATTTAAAAAACAGGTAGTCGTTACATTCTTCGTTTATTATTTATTTTAAATTAAATAACCATTTATCTGCAATTAATTTGTAATTTATTATAAGTTTCCGAGGATAATAGCTTCTTAATTTAAAAGGTTACCGTCGTATTTATATTGTTTCGTATTTTAGATTTAATTATTGTACCATTAAATTTATTAAGTAAATTTTAATTATTTTACGTATGTAAAATTAAATTAAAAAAGAAACTTAGCGACCAAGATCTTAATCTTTGGAGGATTATTATTGATAATCTATAAATTAAATTTAAGAATACAAGAAATAATTAATGGCTTGGATCGAAACTTTATTTTAATATTATAATAAAATATAATATAACTCGGTAAATTTATCGTACAATTAATTTCATCGTATCTTCTTTTTCATTATCTACATCCGAAAATCGCCATTACATTCATTCGCTTATTAATTTTCATTCTTATCTCGCGCAGTTCAAAGTAAAGGTATTAAGCTCATCAACCGATCTAAAGCCATATAAGACCGAGGAAAACCGCTATGAATGCGTTATTTATAAAGTATTGCGCGTAATCTCATGCGCTTGTTCAAACACATCATTCGTTTGAGTTTCAGTCTGCGAATCTCTAATTATTTCTGCTTCTTTTTTTTTATATTTAAGAAAAAGGATGAATGAATCCAGGGAAACTATTGCCTTCGCTAAATACATACAGAGTCGCGTATTGCAGACTTTAAATACGACGGCGACACTCTTATCGGAGTCGTGATTAAAGAACTTGCGGCTCAGCCATTATATTCATCGAGACGAAGTCGCGGTTTCGTTTCATGAAAACCGCGGGAGGACTCTCGTATAGTTTAACGGTCAGTGAAAAATATAGTCTGACCGAGCTAATCTAAAGACACCGAAAAGGAAGCATTAAGGAAGTTTGAAAAAGGAGCTTCTTTCTTCCGGGCTGTTCTCGGTGTAGTGAGTCGGATTGTTGAGAATGGAATGAAGTGTAAAGTACGACTAAAGTAACTTGCTTTAACCATCCATGCAAATTCTTCATAAAGAAGTAACTGCTTCAAAGTGTTTTAAGACTTTTCTACGTAATTGCATAATTACGTTTGTTTTATAGGTATGTTATTGAATCATTACCAACGTATATTTTCTACGCTTGTTTTCTGCACTTTAGAAAGTAGAAATTTCACGGTTAAACTTCCAGAAATTATTAGAGATGAAGATATAAATAAAGATGATGACCATTTAATTGTATTGATTTATTTAAAAGAAAAACTCACGAATGATTCTATATAACGATAAGTAACAAATTCTATTCGTTTTAAGTATTATTTAAATACAGAGTCCATTTATATATATTTCGTGTACTTCTTTTTTTTATTTGATCGTTGGATTATAAAAATAACGCAAAATTTTCAAACCTTATATATATTTTTTGAAGTAACAATGGAAGAATATTTATAATAATTTTAAATAAATTCTACGATTTTTTATTATTATAAATAAAATTTTATTCGACAAGTGTGACAATAAGAAAAATGAACGAAAAGTATATGAAATCGTGTAAATTTATAACGTATTTTTATGTCGAAGTAAAATATTCTCTATAATTATTTATTCAATATAATTATAAATTCATTTAATAATGATTTTCAATAATGATTTTACAATCAAATTTAAAATTTTTTTTATTTCTATCAAAATGTATACATAAAAAAATTAACGCGAGGTTGATTCAAGATCGGTCGAAAAAATATTAAAGGAAATAAAATTTTTAGTATTTTATTAAAAGTTGAAATAATTGATGTAGAAATATCGAGATATAAAATGATTCGAAAACTGAATTTTATTTCTTCGTGAATAGTTGATAATGGTTGCATATCTCATCGAATTTGGAAAAGACTTTAATAAAAGATATTAGTTGCCGTATTAAACAAAATATTAATCGAAATAACTTCACAAAGTACAACATATAAGAAATGCACAAATTTACTTGTGGTTTTAAAATTTTATCGACTTGAATCTTGGATCGATTCTACGTAGGAATAAATGAGGTTCTCAGAATAATTTTGGTACTCTTAATAACTTGTTGTGGTTCTGAGGTTACCCGACTAGGAAGATACTTTTCTTCTGCGCTTCTTTATTTTCTTTGTTTTTTAATTGCACGAAACATTCTTCGATTAAGGAAGAAATTTGGAATATGCAATACCGAATCGTTCTAATATTGTGGTAACTTCTGACATCGCGTTATAATTGAGCGATCATTTACACATCAACTTAGCAACGTATCGAACGTTATCGAACACAAAAGATTTCTGTGCGTAATTATTATCCAGTGTTTTCTCTCCGAATTAGAATCTCGTATCCTTTGTGCTTTTAAAAAATGCTGTGCCAGTATTCGATCTTTTAAAGTGCTACGGAAACGAATAATACATAAAGGAAAGATTAGTGTCATGGTTGTGCCGAAATAGCAAATTAGCGGTGAACTAACAGGGCCCGAAGGATTATTTAACCACTACTAGTAGCCTATATATTTAAAAAATTCGGTATATATTTCAAGTCTAATCCTGGTATTGTATTCACCGAACCTGTCGCGAGTCGAGAGTTTCTATATACACACATCTTCAAAATCCAATAAGAATATTTAGCTACAGTCTTTCAATATATTAAAATGTATATGCTTAACCCCTTTTTGAAAAAGTTAAACTTAAAAACGCTACTCTATTATTATAATTACAGTGTAAATGACATCATCTAATGTTGAAACAATATTACTCTCGAGCGGAGGAAGAACAAAAATAATATTGGAGAGTATGGCTCAATACGTCGAAAGTGAATGAACCTCCGTGTAAGTAAAACTCGACCTGCACACAAAGCGGCTATAAAATCGGTAGTTGCAGTTTAGCCTAAAGGCATCATCCTGCCTACGTTCCCGATGGAGGATATGGGCTTAAATGTTTTGCGCAATGGTCATCGTTACCAAAACCAGTGCGGAGACTAAGCATTTTTTATACGGAAAATTTACTTCGATATTATATATACTAACTTACGGATTTTGAATATATTTAAGCTTTTCTGTATATAGCACATTTGCTATTGATAGTAAAAAGCAAGATTATATTGCAACGATATTTTAATTTCCGGTGATGTAGAGTTAATAAATTTATATTTAAATGAATCTTTAACGTATACATTTTCTCATTTTTTCCTTTAATACCGAAAGATATGTACTATAAAGTAATACAAATTTTTTCATATTTCTTTATATATATATATATATATATTTTTTTCTTATATAGGCTATTAAAATAAATTGTAAAGCAACATAATTTTATTTATACTATTATTCGAATTAAATTTTTTAAAATAGGTATCCTATCAGCTTGTTAAAATATATATTTATATTAATATAATCGTAATAAATACGGTAATAAATACGGTAATAAATACGGTAATAAAAAATTTTATATGAATTTAATGAAATAAATACAAAGTTATATTAATTATCAAACTCGTATATTGTCATTAAAAAATCAAGGAGATAAAAATAAAAAAAAGTATTACAATACGCTTACATGATAAATTCCAAGGTTTGATAATTCATGTGCTATTTCACTGAGTCGGCGATAATATTATTGCTGCTGAAACAAGACTGAAGTTAAAAACTACATCAGCTTCATGAAATATTAAAAATGAAAAAATTGTAGGTATGCGTTTGATATGCATTTAACAGTAATAATCTTTGAATTCAAAAAATGCAAATTACTTTATTTAATCGTATTTATAAAGAATATCATAATAAAAATTTATCAAGAATATTTTATTTAGCAAAGTCGATGTTTAATTTTTTTAAATTCTAGCGATACGTTGGAAAAATATGCAACTATAGATAAACGTAATATACACAAAGATTAAACTGTTATTGCATTTTCTAATTATACTAAAATTAAAAAAAAATACTTCAAATTAAAATGATTTAATTTTATTAAAAAAAGTCTTATAAAATGTTTGCGTTAAATTTTCGAGATAAATTTCTTGGTGTATTATATTAGTAAAAAGAAGCGTTAACGAAGAAACAAAAGAAAAATGCAGTAGTCTTGTAATTTGTTATTTGCTCGATAAGTGGGCCGATATAAGCACACAATCGTATCGAACAACGTCGATGTTTCTCTATTATGAAAGACTCGAGGAAAAAATACAGTCCCGATAAAATAAAAATATGAAATTCGGATACAAAGTTGAAATAAATATCGATAATTAGAAAAATTGAAAGAGTCGAAAGTGAGTTTTGTGAAATAGTTAGTGAAATAGTTTTGTGTCGTTTTGCGAACGACGAACGCGATTCGCTCGATCTGACTCGACGCACAGAGGCTGGGCGATCCTTTGAAAAATAATTTGTTCGCAGCGCAAACTCGTACGAATGATATCGATTTAAAATAGCCTTAGCGAGAAAGTATTCATGAAATACATACGCAAGTAGTATTTTTAACATCGTCAACTACCGCAGCAACTACCAGACGAAATTGACTTGGGCGCATAGACAAAAATAAAACGATCCCTCGTATTTTTCCCGCTAACCGATGTATCACCTCGATGCCACGACTTGGTCCTCTTTGTGTTGCAGCAACGAGGAGGAGGCGAAGGAATTCGTCATCGAAATTTCTGGAGTCAGGCACGCGCGCTCCATCCGGCCGCGCGAGGCGATGACTCAGGGTGCGAAGGCCTAACCTTTGGCGAGTCAGGGAGCACTGCACCTAAAATGCACCTCTCACTCCTTCGCTCTGGGAGAAAACCAGTCGAATGGCCCCCGGCCGAAGCCTCCGCGTGAAATCGCGCATTTTTAGCGCCGACGAGAGATCCGAGAATATATGCGCACCCGGGCGAGACACGCGCACAAAGAAGTTACGCGCCGACTCGACGCACTTTGTTTCGCATGAATGGCGAGGGAATCCGCATTTGGGTCGACGCCGTCAAAAAATCTCCGAGAGAAGAATCTCCGAGATCGCGATCTCGATCGATGCTCTATTTTTTAGCGACGGCTAATTTTTTACCGATACCGGTACCAAAACCGATATCGACTTTACGTACATTTACGTACATTTACGTACATTTACGTGCATTTACGTGCATTTACGTGCATTTACCACTTTACCAAAAATTATATTATCCAACCCCTTTTTTCATCTTCCTTTTAACGTACTTCTCTCTTTTTCTCTCGAATGCGTTAATTATCATTGTTATTTTTTCTTTGTTATTCAGGATGTAACGAAGAGTCGGGTAGTAATTTAGTTCTCGTCGATAAATATAAATCAAATGTCAAAACGGTAAATTGAAAATAATTGTCGGTTCGATGCCATCGTTATTTCATATTTTACTATTTACCTTTTTAATTTAATTATTATGATGTTTTGGTGATGGAGCGATCGCGTAATTGTCGTTACAAAAAATCATAAGATCCAGTATATTAAATAAATTTATTTTTAGGATTGGTAAACAAATTTTTCAAAAGTGCTATTATTTTTGTTTCGGGTATTTTTTTTTTTTTTTTTTTTTAACTTTATTTTATCAGTAGTATTCGATGTTTGTTATTGTATCAATTATTTAAATTCTTTCTTTAATTTCAATAATTTGAATCTTAAAAGCTTCGCAACCAATAATATTTGCTAAACGAAATTTCGTTGGATTTTTTTCGTCAAATCAATTTGTTTTCGCATCACTATCACTTTTTGTTTACATTTCACAAAATCACGCACCGTCGAGGCAAATACATTTTTCGCGTGCCCGCGATGTGGAATCATCGTCTTCTTCGTCAAATGCATAATTTTATACCTTCTGGAGATTAAGCGGAATTTCCTCAATAAAACGATGTTATTAACCTGTAGATATTATAAATAAATATCTATAATTTATACATTAATATACAAACAGGCAAACTTTAAAATTTAAAATACGTGTTTTTCTTATATGTTCGAAAGTATACGACAACGATGTTTTTATTTTTTATTATAAATTAGACGTTGAGGAACATATGTAAAAGAGTTTCAACGTTTCACCATCCGCAATTAATTCCACGAGCGGTAATCCATAATTTAGAATTTTGTACTTTTGCCTAAAAATTTGTAACGCTGTCGGCAACTTTTAGAATTTTATTTACGTACGGATCGAAAGAAAAGAGGCAAACGCATGATTCAAACCCCCAAAGCGCAAAAGCGCACACAAGGAGAAACGACGCGTGTAAAAAATGTCAAAACTGATGTTATCTGACACCACGGATTCATTGACCGATAGAACGTGCGTTGCACTCTCAAGTAATTTACGTCATGCACACATAGGAGTACGCAAACGCACACATACGAGTGCACGCGTATCTTCGAGGAGGAGACAGAGAGAATACGACCTATAACGTATTACGCTTTGCGGAGCGGCAAATTGTTTCGCGTCGTGTGAGAACAAGACTCGTGCGTCGTGTATTTCAAAAGACGAAGTAAAACGTGACGAATAGAGGAAATGCACTTACTGTCAAGGGCAAAAATTACATGAAACCGTTCCTCTTAGATACTGTATGTGAGATAGGGGATCGACTTTTGTTCTTTCGAGAGATCGTTTTAAATGGTAGTTAAGGTTTGTATTTTTTACATTACTCGTTCGCTCGTTTTTCGCAAGCTTCGAAGAAAATGCCACGGAACTATTTAAACGCGTTTATTGTTTACCGTATCGTTATTCGCGTTATTCGCGTTATTCGCCTTATTCTCGTTATTCGCGTTAAAGAATATTTTATCCGACCATTTTACATCGCGAATACAATTTATTATAAATTTGTACATCGTTAACCAAGAGTTTAATTCGAGTAAAATTCTAAAATTTATGTATCTCGAAGTAGAATCAATTTAAGGAATAATAAGTTTACTCTTGACATTTGATCTTTATAAGTTAAAAATACATAATTTAACATTATTTTTAAGCGCGATAATCAGCGGTTCCGAATACGAGCGAAGTTCGCTACTAATTTGATTTTTCTTTCAGTAAATTACAAACATTGTATAACGAACGCGATTATATATGCACAGATGTATCATACATTGAAAAACGCGAATTTACAAGCCTCGCATTCGCCGGAATTTCACATGGCTTATTAATTATCTTACTTCGATAACTATAAATAATGCAAATAGATGTTTAACTGGAACGAGCAGAGGTGGGAGTGGAACGAGCAACGAAAGCAACGAAAGCAAGGAAAGCAAGGAAAACGAACCCATTTTCTACCCTATCCTTCAACGAGCGAAGGATCCTCGATGCACTCGGCGAACGATAAAAAAAAAAAAATTCGATAGCAGAAGAGGAGAAGGTAGGATAAGCTTGAAAGACTAGTGAACTTGGTCCGCAAATATAAAGAAAAAGATAATAAATAGCCGACCTTGAATACGCTGAAAGATATATTTTTAACTCGGCCGAAAATCAAACGGCCGCTGCACAATATCGTTCGACGCCTTACGCCCGCAAAATATTTTTAATCACGCGCCTAGCATGCAGCGTCGTTAATTATTCGGGGTGAATGTACGAAATTTTGATAATAAAAAAAGTTACCGCGAGTTTTCGCATGTTTCGCATCGCTCGGCAAACATAAATACATAAATACGTAAATACGTAAATACGTAAATACGTAAATACGTAAATACGTAAATACGCATAGGCTCGGGAGCTCGTCTTCTTGTTTGCCATTGCGTCACGATATTTACCCACGGACGCGAGCTTCTTTGCTTCTTTGCTTCTTTGCTTCTTTCTTCTTTCTTTCTTCATTCTTTCTTCTCTCTTTCTTCTCTCTTTCTTCTCTCTTTATTCTCTCTTTATTCTCTCGCGCGCGCGCCCCTCATTATTCCCGGCTCTTTATTTTTTAACCCCTACTTTATCTTCTGCCCGTAACCCATTTACCGGAGTCTCCTTTTTTGCGGCTCGTTTTCTTCCTCTTATATTCCTGTATTCCTGCGAGAAGGGACGAAAGTGCACTAAACCCCAAATTGATCGAGAGTGCGTGCGAGAACCGATGATTTTGAAATTTGAACGATCGGTTGCGTTCGAAGAACTCAAAATTGACGTTTCTCCTTCTTCGCTTCGGCGCTTCTTTTCATTCTTTTCATTACGCAATTAAATTTACGGTTTCGAGTACGCTCCGATCGCGTGGAAGAAATTTTTTTCCGATCCTTTCTTTACAATCGATCTTATTTCCGATACTCGAAAGCTCTTCTTTTCGTAATTTTTAATCACGCGAAAAGTGATATTTACTCGCCGGGTTCGAGCTAACGCGCTATTTTAACGAAAATCGAAAAGCACCGAGCGGATACTTAAACATTTTAACGCGTTGCTTCAGAGAAACGTAATTTATAAATTATCGACGTTAAGCGAAGATAATTATTATTTCGAATCGCAAAATTATCGTTGTCATTGTTGCCGGTTGGACACGCGATATATTTCATTACGGTCGAAGGTAAATTTCCAAATATACTTAACGTTACCGATCGCGAATCCAAAGCGAAACGTTTGCAAATTGAGAATAATGGTTTTAATGCGTACGGAGAAGAGTTCGAAAATCGACGTTGAAAATGACTCGAGGAGGATTCGTCTCTGGGAGAGATTTAAAATTCAGCGAAGGAAAATATGCGGTTGGAAATGGAAAAGAAACGAAGGACGATATTACCCGTTCGGCGAGGGGAGGGATCGATTGTCTTGACGCATTATGCTTTGTTCTCGATCGATAAGCGTGGTAAGCGTGGTAAGCGTGGCGAGCGTGGTGAGCGTGGTGAGCGTGGTAAGCCTGGTAAGCCTGGTAAGCCTAATAAGCCTAATAAGCCCAAAGACGCTCGTACAACATACAACGTAAACATTGCGCGAGGAGACGATCCAAGGTCGCGAGGAAAAATGCACGATCGAGCGTTTAAAATAGGCGGCGGTAGAGGCGCGCAACGCTTCAAAGGACGCGGCGAAATCCTGTTTCGCGCGCGCGTAATCCGCCTCCTGTTAGCCTCCTGTTAGCCTCCGGAGGCGAGGCGTAAAACGATCCGAGACGACGGCGACGGGGAGGCCGGTTAATTCCCGCATCGCGACGCCTTAGCTAAACCCTCGCGGCCCCACCAGGAGGCGCTTTATTTTCAGAGTCGCGACTCCGAGGTTGTAGTTGTACTTATAGGGAGGAGACGTGCCTTCTCTTATGTGTCGTGCACGACTTTATTGCGCGTCGCTCGAGTTGTACCGCAGAATTTACGGCTTGGTTAATACGTTGCTTATTGTTTAATGGTCTGTTTAACATATCGGTTTGTTATTTATTATTGAATAATTGAATGACCGCGATTGAACGTTGCACTTTCCTACGCTAAACCGAATTAACTGGTTTCGTTGAAACTTTTTTTTTCTTTGTCTCGATGTAGGAACTGCGTAATGATTTTACTCAATTTACTTTGTATAGATGACTCGACGTTTAAGAGCCAACGCCCCAAATAAAAGAAGCCGTTGAACGAAAGCTGCGCAAAGGAAAAATTTAGACGAGAATACCTTTACGAGTGCACCTTTACAATGCTGTACAATGGCATAAGAATTTTTACAATTTTAATAATGTTCAATTTTTTGCTTAAATAACTTTCTTTCGCGTGCTTTGGTAGATAGTCGATACGCATCGTAACGCAATGTAAATTGAATAAACGTCTCGAAGCTCGTTTTTTATCCGTCTTAAAAGTCATTTAATAACGATGGTTTTTGCATTGTCTGTATTTTCATGGCGTACAATGGATACGTTTCTATAGAATTATAGAAAGTCTCGGTATATCGGATCTCTGACGAGTTCGATTCAGGTTTAATTTTTATATCAATTGAAAGGAGTACAACCTTTTTTTCTCGAGGTACATCTCGAGAAATCGCAGATGTTCTTTATTTCTCAAGTATTCGTTTTACATTCATTCTATTTTCAATTCCCTGGATGTAGAAATGTAATGACTGTATTGCGCATCCTCGTATCCATCAGCTGATCACTCGAGTAACCGTTTCTTACTTCGAAGTAATATTTTTCAATCTGTTTCTCTATGCATCGGTTTATTATATCTGTTGCGTATTTTAAATTGAAGTAATCGATATAAATAATGTAATAAATTAATGCAAGATAAGTAATGTTTTGCATCATTGTACATTATTCGTATAAACATCGTTTGTAAAGCGACGTTTTAAAAAAATTTAATCGACACAATGAAAATAAATATGTTACCGTGTATATTCATTGTAATTACGTACGTTATAAAAGTTAAATACCAAAGCTGAAATATCTAAAATTATCGTTATTGTAAATGTGGTACGATATAAATTTTTGTAAATAATATTTATGAACGAATCGATTCATTTTTAGTGCTGAAAAATTTCATTCGGTAATACGAATTTTTACCTACATTCTTATTATATTTATAAACTGTCGATACCTTCCGTAATAAAAGGTTTGATAGTCCATAAGTTAAGAAAAATAAAATGTCTGCATCAAGCAAGAAAATGAAACGTAACCATATATTTTGCTTTTAAATATTCCCTGTAATAATTTACATAATAATCGTAAAAGTTGCGTTTTTGTTCATCCGATTTATTCGGTCGATAACATGAATCAACCGTTGATAGACTGTCCATATTCGAGATGGTAAATGATCGATAAATTGGAATTCGAGAAGCATGAAATTTCGAGGACAATGATTTTGGGCACTGGAAATTCAATCGTTTAACCAACGATATCGAAGATTAGACTTTACGTAAGTTTCGTGCACGAAAGAGCATTCAAAATTTATGGCGTATAAATTGTTTTAGTTATCGAAGAATTAATACTCTCACATTTTTAACGAATAAAATCGCGATCTTATTTTCATTCTTATACATATTTTATGTAAAACGTTTACTTCGGAATGAAAATAAAAAGCCAAAATAAAAAGTCTTGAGACAACAGACTACGAAAACTATCGTCTTGAGCTGCTTAGTCGCACTTTTCTCTCTCGTGCACACGCCTATATAATAATGCTCGTAAATTACTCTTGACAAGTAATAGGTAGTTTGTTTTGCGATAATGTAATGAGGCGAGGACCAAAGTATTCAATAATAAGACACGAACTCCGAGCGAAGCTCTAATTGCAAAAGAGTAAGAATCAACCAGCTATTTGTCACTTTACTCCAACTGCTTGTTCGAACGAGAAACGTTGCGTGTACTCGGGAGTAACAGTTGCAGCTCTGTTGAATAATAATTTATTCGGCTTTTAATAAATATTGTGCGTTGATTTTCGTATAATTTTATCATTTATAATCAGAAATTTATAAACAAGGTGTAAAAATTATATTCGTGTAAATATTAATTTTTTATATTTTTTAATATAATTTATCGAGGGAAATTGGGATTATAATTAATGAAAAGGTTACTGACGAAATAACGACATAATCATCATTTTTATTCCTGGCAAATTTAATAATTTTTTTTCATTATTAAGATTTTTATATTTTTACGCTGTCAATCGTGATTAACAGTCTTGAGTAAATTAAATATGGTTGTTTAGAGTTAAGTGCTGTTATTCAATTTCAATGCATTAAACAGTCATTTTTAATTTAATTTAATTTAATTTAAATTAATCTTTATTTTTATACATGAAAAACATCATTAATCAATATTATAATTAGTGGTTTTAATATCTGTTCTTATCTAAATCTATATAATATTTTTCATAAAAATAATAATTTTTCATTAATTTCCTTTCTTAATTACATTGTCGTAACAGTTTTCATATATATATATATATAATTATTTCTAGATTAAAACGTATCTTTGATGTGCATGTATGACATTGTAAAGTAAGTGCGTTAAGATGGAGAATAAAGAGATATAAAATTTCTAATGTAATTTCACCAATTAATTTGATTAATGTATTAAGAAAATTTATATGAATTCTAAACTTCATGAAATTTATTGTGAAACATATTATAAAATATTTTATTAATTATATTATGAAATATTATATAAAAAATTATTAAAATTATAATTTTCTTAAATCATTTAAATCAATTTTATTCCAAACCCGTTTCATAGTTTTAAAATAAAAACATATAGTTTTATCAGTGGATCGCAAATTAATATTTAAGGATCAATGCACAACTTTCAAATAATATTCTTTCGCTTACATAATATATTTTTTTAAACAATAATCTAAATTATATATATATATATATATATATATTTCTAATCTCATTTCTTTAATATTATTACTATGATAATCTTTATGATTTCTGTTATCTATTACAAATAATTACAGTAGCCGCGTCTATTTTATTCATAATTTTATTCTAGGTTAAGTATCTATATATACTAAATATAAAGTCGAGATAGCACCATAGAAGATAAATTAGAAAATTAAAACTGCGATAGATAGATTTCTGGATAACAAAAATGCAAACCCGTCGTTTCGATGAACTAAAAAAATTCAGAAGGTATGTCACGATGACGTTTATTTCCTCCATGAATTTACACCTGAAATTTTATTATTGATTTTACCGTACAATATAGTTAATTAATCTTGCCGATAATGAGAATCAGAGAATTATAGCCACGAGTTTTTGTATTGAATTGATTCTGAACGATGTAGAGTAGTCGGTGTATAAGATTCGAGTCAGTTCTTGTCGACGGTCGTCAAGGCGTACCGGAGCACGTGAAGTAAAGCTTCTTTATAATGCGCCATTGTTTATTAACGTGAAGTACCAGAATAATATAAATTGATATTCTAATTTAGATTTTCGGCTAAATAAAGAATATTATTATTATGTACGGGTTAAATTTAAACGTGAATTCACAATGACATTATTCATTACTCAACGGTGCTATTTATGCAATAATTATTATTATTCTATTTTCTTCTTCAAGCTATATACGAATTATCTTTGTTCAAATTAAATTATATCCTATTTACTATAAATATTGTTTTTATAATAAACGAGTTTCAACCTTTTCAATATATTATGCAACAAATATTCGAGAGAAAATAAAGAAGAAATTAAATTTTATTTTATTATCAATGAATTGCTTTCATAAAAAAAGTTTAATCATATAAGCGTCATAAATACTAGTAATATTGTATTATTACAGTACATTTAAATATATAATAAAAAAATTTATATTTTTCTGTAAACTACACGAATAATTTAAATTTTGTATCTAGTTTTTATTAAGTTATTAATATTTTTAAAAATTTAATTCAATAGAGGCAATTTACTATTCTATAAATAATCCAAATTCATATAAAAATAATCATTTTTTAACCGTCAGTGGATTTTCATCAAATTTTTTTTATTTTTAAAATACTTGGTTTTTAAAAAATTTAAATTTAAATTTTTAAATTTAAAAAAATATATATATAACTGTGTTAAAAACATAAACAATAATAATATATTTCTGTACATTATTCAGAAATAAGAACCCAACCAAATATTTTAAGATAAATATCAAGTTAAAACATCTTCAAACTGTCGTAACCAGAATAGGAAAGTAAGGAAAAAAGATAAAGATGTCAACTTCTATACTTTCGTTTAATAGTTTATAAAAATAATGCTTTCACTAACAGCAACAAAAATATATTTCACATAAAACGTGACTTCCTAGTTTCAAATATTCTCTTAAGGTTTAGATATATATATAATAATATAATTTATTTAAAATAAAAATTATGTTTTAGTTTAATATTAAGATATTTGAAAATCTTTTTATTGTATTCATTTATATTTTTAATAAATATTAAGTTCATTATAAATTATTGATACAATAAATTAAAGCTATTAATTTCTTAAATCTTTATTAAAAATAAATTAAAATAAGTTCATTTGTATAATTTTGTTTAATGATATAATAATCATTAATTATTGGTAAATAATTAATTTTGCAATTATTTCAAATACGCTTAGTTTGATTAAATAATTAATTGATAATAATTTTTTTTAAATATTTACCTTATTTTTAACAATTAGTATAAATATAAATATTGCAACTTTTTTAAATTTTTTGAATTGAAATTATAGATTCGGTAAAAGAAAATTATGGTATATAGGATTGCCATATTAATATGATTTTATTTACTGTAAATTACATTAACTATTATACTTAAGATTAGAATTATTTAACTTGTTTAAAATCTATATTGCTATAAATTAATAAAAGAAGAGATGAACGACGATTGTTCTACAAGCAAAGCAATTCTTTCCTGATTCGAGTAATTTATAAATCAGAATTATTTAAATTAATAAGGAAAATCTTTGTTCCATGTTAATAAATCTTTTATAATATCAATTATTCAATATTTGAATGAACACATTAAAATAAAAGTTAATTATTTATCTTACAATTGAATGCGATATTAAGAAATTATATAATTTGTTCTATTATAATAATTTTATAAATAATACAACAAACTGTGGAATATTATAAAAATTTCAATAAATTGTTTTCAATAGAATAGTTTTAAGTAAAAATAAATATTTAATAATTATCAAAGTAATACTCATATAACGTATTGAATTAAAAAATGATAATTAAAAAATTTTAATTATGCAATGTCAATCGATGAATTCTTATTCATTCGAGTAATATTTTAAATAACTCATTGTTTCCAATATACGAAATTCTAGAGCATAACTACAAAGAAAATTGTTAAATATATAGATATTTTATTTTTTTTTTTCAGTACTTACAAGCAATATATATTTATTTATATTTATGAGTACATTATCGTAAAATAAATTTTTTTAAAAATGTTTTTTTCAAATTAACCTTTAAATTTTGCTCGAAAAATGATTTTAGAAAACAATTATTTTTTCAAAATTTCGAAGAAATATTACCGGTAACTTTTAGTTGGACTTTGTTTTTAAAAATTTAATAAACTTATATAAAATTAGAGATATTTTTGGTAAAAAAAAAAATTAAAATTACATATTATTGAACGATTTATTTATATTTATATTTGTAATAACGTTGAAAGCTTAAGTTTAGTATATTATTTTACTTATATTATCTTAATAACTTTGATTTAAAAAAATGACTGCAAAAGGACAATTGCAGTCATAAAAACAAGTAACCTTACATCGTAGAACTAAATAACCTTCATTAAGAGGATATACAATGTTGCTGCTGCATTTTAATACAGACAATCATTAAATTTGTTATAATAAGAGCCAATTTTTTAATAAAATGATATCGTTTTTAATTCGAACGATCCTCTCCGCCAAAAATTGGACTTAAAAATTAGACAGAATCCGACCCGTGACAACACCAAAAGAAAATTTGAAAGAATCCCGTCGTTTAATCAAAGTTCCCTTGTACGCAACGAATTTATTAGGGTAATTTGTGAATTTTGTCGAAGCACCGTAAATAACGCGAGAGTTAGTAAAACGTTCAACGCAAGGAGCGAGAAACACTCGAAAATTCGCAGACATTTTAACGAACGTTTTACAATGAAATAATCGTTTGTAGAATAGCCCTTTTATTTTCTCTCAACGCGTCGCGAAGCGATAATTTCACGAGTGCGTAAAGGAGTGCGTAAAGTCGAGGGAAAGGATCGAAAAGCCGCGACGCGAGAACTCCGAGCGAAGACGGAGAGGAGGGAAGAGGAAAAAAGGAAAAAAGGAAGAAAGAGCGGAGATCGGAGCAAATGCGGACGGGCTTTATTGGGAGCGTCTGGGTTTCTGTCGTAGCCGTCGTTGCCGTCGTTGCCGTCGTTGCCGTCGTTGCCGTCGTTGCCGTCGTTGCCGCGCCACTGGTGCAGTTTCCTCGTCGTCCATGGGCCGACGCGAAGGTCTCCAGAACGTTGACCATTTGGTTTCTCAAAGGACTGCGGGAGCTCGTTCCCCAAGGTCGCGACACTCCTCCACTCTTTCCTCCTCGATGCGCGAGGTTATCGCGAGGAGCCGATCGAACGCGCGGCCCATTTATTTCTTGACCCTTGTTCGGCACCCTGGCCCCTCGCTCCTTCAGCTCCTTCAACCTCCTTCAACCTCCTTCAACCTCCTTCAACCTCGGCGTAGCCTCGATCGGCGATTTCCTTCCCCTCGATTTCCATCCCGGCGGGACTCGTTCCCGTCTCGGAAACTCGTCATCCGCGCTCCCGGAAAGGGACGACCGGGTGCGAGCGGCTCGTAAAAAAGCGTCTCGGGGTGACGATGATACGTCAGCGCTGACCTCGCGGGCGTCCGAGGAGGCCAATTAAGGCCCGATGCACGGGTAATCGAGTGCCCGGGATTTTTTGTCGATCGTAATCACGAAGGAGGAAGAGTCCGCGCATTCCGTCGCGCGGGAAAACAGTCGCCGCCGAGCGAAGACGAGGGAAGCCTCGCGTAGGATCCAACGGCAACCCACAGCATCCCACAGCATCCCACCGCATCCCACCGCATCCCACCGCATCCCACCGCGTCGTTAATAGCCGAAGGACAAGCCGAATGCGATGTCGATGACTCTCTCCTCGGGCTGCACTTTGTGCGTTCACTCCCCCGCTCTGCCCTGCCGCCTTACACACGTCCGCGAGAGGAAAAAATGAGGATTGTCTTGGAGATCGCGGGTCGCGTCGTCGAGGATCGCGTCGATAATTTTGCGTCCTCGGACCGAGTCGCGATGCGTCCGTGTGTATGTAAATGCGATAAAGACTAGTCGAGAATCCAGCACCTTCTTATTTCTCGAGTTACCTTCCACTTACCTTTGCAAGAACGAATCGCATCGACACTCGACGTATAAACCTGAAAACTACGTCGTAAAGTACTTTTATTAAATTCTATATTACACGCGTTTATCTAATTTTGATAGGAAGTTATTTTTATTCTCTTTCGAATCTTGCTATAATTTAATGTTTACTATGTCACGCGTCACGAATAACTTTTATCTTCGCTCTTTATAGGATTGATATCGTAATTTACGTGAATAATTTTAGTTTGATACCATCGTTTATATATCGTAGCTACGCTTTCTACATTAATAATATATAATAATGTAATCGTTCGATGTGAATAATAACCAAGGATTGGTTCAAGGGAAGTTTTATGGTAAGCTTCAAGGATATTATAACATTTTTAAATATCGTTTCTGTTATTTGGTATTTTAACGTCGATCATCGCTGCTACCGCTACCGTACATATGTAAAAGTTATTATTAAATATGACTTCAAAGTTTTTCTGCAAAGAGAGATAAAAAAAAATCAGTTTCGTTGTTTTGATTTTATTCCAAAAGTAATTTTGACTTAAGCCCTGTACAATTATATCTTGTAACGTCGTATTCGAGACTTTTTTCAATACAAATTTGATTTTTTTAAAATAACTTAAAAACAACTATTACATTTTTAAGTTGTAGTCTTGAATATTTCAACTATCGGTTTTTAAATTTTTGTAAAAGAAACGGTAAGAAGAAAATAACGCTCGAGTAAGCGAATTTAAAATGTTAGAAAACGAGACATTTTACAATTCTAGAAATTTAATAACGGCACTTTAAATTTCGCAGTTTCGTCGAGCTAAAAAAATTCCCATCGGCCGTCCTTTCGACTATCATCGAACCGCGTTTAAAATAATATTTTTTTTTCGATAGAAAGAGTTGATACTCCTTTCGCAATTATATCCTCGTCCGAGCATATTACAATGATTGCTCGCAGTCTATTTTCAAAGCACTCAGTTTTCGAAAATCCTAAAGAAATTCTTGTTTAGACTGAAAGCATTAGTGCATACGCCTCGACGGTTGCGAAAAAAATGTCTCGGTCTCTGGAGAGTAAACCTCTTTCGGCTAAATGTATCTTCTCGTCTTATAACTGGAGCGTCTCGCTCCGGCCGATGTCGTCTTCATTGTCGTCGGATGTTAAATGCAAAGAGGCCAGGATGAGAACAAGGATGGCAAGAGAGAAAAAGAGAAACGGAACACATCGGATACGGCTCTTACTTTTGAATATCTCGGCGATTGTATCACAGGGAAGACTCAGCTTCCTTAGCCAAAATTATAAGAAGACGCTCGTCTCTACGCGCGACATTCAAAGTTCAAGGACTTCCTCTTTTACCGCGGCTTCACTTTCCGCGAGAAAGACGCTCAGCGAAAAATAGATCAAAGTACACCAAAGTGATTCTTTACCACGAAGAATCATTTTTTCTCGAGTTTGCTGCTGCCGCTACGGTTTTAACCATTATGACAAACGAGGTAAATTTAGTGGAAGGATCGCAGACTCTTCGTTGCTTTTACAAGCCTTTTTATTAAAGTTGACACCGACTACCTCTCGTGATATTTTCAATGGACTTACGATCCCGCCTCGACTAATAATGTAAGCACCAATTTAAGCATATTTTACAATACTCGTAATTTAATTATTTTTAATACATCGAGTAAAAATTGTTTAAATAGTTTATTTTTTAGTTTTCTTTAGTTTTTTTAGTTTTTTTTTATAAATAATAAAAACAATAGAATTACCCTAATTATTTATCCGTGTTATTTTACAAGTATAAAAACATTCGTATTGTGCAAATTAGCGGTAAAGCGGTAGTCATTTTTATTCTAATAAATTTATTATCGGCAAAATTCTATTTAGAATTTAAGTGACTAACGTTCGTAATCGCAAACTAGCGAACACATCGTGATCACTTTTTTATTATATAATTGAGACCTTGCATAGATAGTCGTCAATGATAATAAATAAATTACCTGTTTGTGTCCAATCCTCGCTCATTGGAACATTTAAGAGCGCCTTGCACGTAATCGACAAACTTTTATGATTTCGTAATAATTTGTTTTTTTCGCGAATCTTAATTACAAAACACACGTATTCATAAACCGTATACATGAATCATTAAAATTATTGATATTAAAATATTAATAAAATCCCATTATTTAAATTACATCTTACAATTTCTTATTTATAATTATATGGAACTTTTAAAATATTCAAATGTGAAACGAGCATTGCATTTAATATATTTGCGGTTTGAAAATAAATAATAATAATTTCATTTTTTAATTGATTCGAAAGAATAATTAATAAAAATGGAGAGTCGTTCAACCGAAAAAACTTTTCGAACAATAAAATTTTATTATAAGATACTTTTTTATCCTCATCTTTACGCGTTGTTAATAAAATATACGCAATTATAACTTTCACTGCATGCGTACAATGTTTGAAGTACTTCCCGCAAACTAATAATAAATATATCTGTACAGTATATATAATTATAAACCGATGAGACAAATTTAAAAAAAAAAAAAAAGGAAACGCAAGCGCGTCTGGAAAACTTCCCCATTCATCACGTAACAAGTGCACGTATATTGCACGTATGTTACGGAATAGTCAAGCAGCGAAAGTGAATCTAGAGGGAAAAGACGGCGAGTGATGGTATGAGTAGGCTAAGAAGAAGCAGAAGCAGAAGTAGAAGCAGAAGAAGAAGAAGAGAAGAAGAGGAAGAAGAAGAGGAAGAAGAAGAAGTAGATGACGATGACGAATAAGAAGAAGAAGAAGAAGAAGAAGAGGAAGACGACGACGATGATGATGATGATGATGATGATGATGAAGAAAAGGTAGACTGAAGTAAGTAAGGATCAACTTAGCTAGTTAGCGCTCGTTCCCTCGAACGAAGACGTCGGAGAAGAGGAGAAATGAATGCAAGTTGGTGGGGATGCGACAGACCTACGAGTAGGGGGAAGAGAACGAAAGGAGAGAGAACGAGAGAGAACGAGAGAGAACGAGAGAGAACGAGAGAGAGAGGGAATTGGAGAGGGAACCGAAGCGAGAATGAGAGTTAGAAAAGGAGGGAAAAGGAGAGAACAAGGGAGAACGGCGCAGCAGCAGCAACGATGCAATTAGGCGAGTTATGCAGAGTGATGTCACACGAGTGAGAACACACTACTTCGTGTCTCGGGGTAACTGTGCTGAGTCAAGGACAGCCTGTCCAAGGCCTCTGTATACGACCCGTTCCTGTGTCTGCGTGCACGAGAGAGTGTTCGTGTCTCTCTCCCTTCCTCGGTTTTTGCGCCAGCGAGTCTGTCCTTACCCTTCGATGTATAGGGGGCATTTTACGTCGATTGTGGAACTCGTTTTTTTATTCGTTTCGCCAAATTGAATGTCGTTCGGAATGCTAATTTTCCTCTTGTACTTTATTATAAAACAATGAATCTTTACCTTCGCACGAAAAGAAAAATTACGTTTCGATGGAATAATGCTCGTTTGCAACCTTCCAAACTTAAACAAGGTATACTTTTTTCGCGACGCTTTCGCTCTTATAAATAAATTAAACTATATTTAGTACGTTATAATCCGATTTTTATCAATCCTTGCACTTTTTTTTAAACGCGTCGAATATTTTATATCAAATCTACGCCATCCTTCTAAAATAGGGTCTCTCGCGAGGAAATTAATTTTTCATAATTTTCGTACAAACGAAAAGGCCACGCGGTGTTTACGAAAGATCGAATAATCGACCTGAAATCCATTTAAAACTTGCAACATTTTCAAAGGAACGAGAAGAAATGCATTACGGATAAAAGTACTTGATTTAAATTCATGAAACATCGCGCGACTAAAAAATCCATTCATGTTAATTTTCTTTGATTAGAAGCCTTCGTTTTGATTTATTTCATTAAATGCCTCCTATATACGTACATACATACACGTATAGTGTAATAAAAGTTTTAGTCATGAAGAAATTGATAAAAAACGTATACTTCAAGGTAATCAAGCCTTTCGTGAATGGATAATTAAAAAAATTATTATATCTGCACAAAATATTGTATACAAAACAATATTTCACTCGCAACTTCTATACGCGTTTAAAAACATTTTATTTATATTTATTAATAACTTTATCGATCGAACGAGAATATTATCCATTATATTCTTTATCGAAATCGAATCGTAGTAAGTCTACTTAATTTTATTCAAAAACGTAAAGAGTTAAGTCGGAACGATCGTTTGGAATATTTTGAATATTTAAATTCCTATAACAAAACACTCTTAAAATACGGTTGAACGAATACGTAAACAAACAACTATAAAACGATATTTTTTGTGGTTGTTTGGTTGTATTGGTTGTATGGATATGCATTTATGATAAATAATTTTATCATATTTTTCAATTCCGTGAATAATTTTTTCTAAAAGTTTATTTTATAAATAATTTGATATTGTTTGTCAAAGCGGTCGAACGAATAAAGATATAAATACGTGTTAAAATATTTCTTTAATAAGAAAATTCCTTTTATCAAAAAAGAATTATTTCTTTGAAGCTTGTCCCGATCAAAGATTTATAAACTATTTTTAAAATGCAAAATACAGTTATATACAATCGATCATCTTAAAAAATTTAGCTTGCTCAAAATATTTATAAACGTATCTAAAAAGAAGTATCAATTCATGCTTATATATACATATATATATATATATATATATATATATATATATATATCGCGCTAACCTATTTAAAAACATGTAATTGAAATGCCGGAGAACTTTCGATATGAAATGCTCCCTATATCCCTCTTTTTCTCTTCTCTCTCACTCCCTATGTCGCTCTTGAACAAAAACTCGTTCAAGCAGCGGGAATATACAAAGATTATACGTGTGTGTATTTATATATCGAAAGAAGCTATAGCTCCTCTTATTTCAATGTTTTTTTTTTGCTAGCTTACCACTATACGTATCTCCCACTCCTTACCCGCGTCTTGGCATCTTTCACGTATTCAAGATTCTCTTAGAAGGGCTTCCCTTTCGCCTCCCTCTTATTTCCATCGCGCATTTATTTTTTTCTATTCGAACATCGCGAAAAGCAAAGGAGCTACAAACCGTGTCGACTAGGAAAATCGCACTCAACGAAAACGAGCTTATACCACTTTTTCATCGTCTTTATGTCTTCGCCGTTCGCGCACATCGTGTTTTCGTTTTTTCTGTTCGCATTTGCAGTTAAAGGATACACAAACATGATAACACGCCTTCGCGTGCCTTTTATGCGTATTACACAGACCTTTATCTGTGACTGTAAGAAAATGTGTTACAAATGGCGCCAATGGATTTCCTCTCCTTTCTTTTTTAAAATTTTTGATTATTCTTGCAGCGTCTTTACGATGTTGTTCATAATTTTATGTATACCGGTTTCTTTGTATATCTATACTACGAGAATGCATTTATAGCTGTGATCTTGCGTTTGTTGGAAGATAAAAGTTTGCCTCGCTTAATTAAGGAATTCTACGGACTTTGCGTATTTTGTATTTCAGTGCTGTTTTATATTTAGTATACAGATCCGGTATTTTGCTCGCAAATTAATTTAAAATTTTAATAGATATAATTGTATTTTACGACGATGCTTTATTTATGAAAAAAATTTTTCGAGAAAAGTATAAAAGCTTAAAATTCCATTTTGCTGTTAATCGTTCATTTTATCGATATCTATTGGTATATAAGTGGATGATTTTTTTCAAAGATATTTGTTTGTTACATTATTTTCGATCGACATTCGTACGCTAAGACTAAAAATTCCGTGAATAAAATTAATTAATTATGGTGGTTTAGCATCGAGTTATATAGTATCTTATAAAAGCGAATCAAACTTTCCTTTGATTTTAAGATTACGACATTCTTAGAACATAAATGAATTATGAAACGTATATTTTTAATGTGCGAAAATAAAGTAATCTTGCGATGTAAATAAGTTACATTTAATAATATTTAATTTAAAGCCAATTTTAGTCATTGTTCCGTTAGAAATGTAAACGTACATTTAAAAAAATTTCTTATATATCATAAATTTTTTTTTCAAATATACGTAACCTCCGCGCGATAAATAGTTTACATTTTACAAGATACCGATAAAAATTCATTTAGCGGACAATAACGAGGTCATTACTCTGATAAATTTGATCTTGTCAGTTTTATAATAAAAATTCAAGCGTTTGAAAATATTAAAATTCTCGGTATATTTTTAATTTGTGGGATGTCATGCATTTTTTTTGGTTTTCTTCATTTTAATAACGCGACTATAAACGTACGAAGTAATGGGTTTTACCTATACTTTATTCTTATATTATTATTATTATCTGGTAAGCACTTATCCGTCTCACCGAGTCTTAATTAGCCGTTATAAAATATTTATGAAAAATATAAATTAGAAAATCAAACAGTAAAAGCTCCCATAAGTTACGAGTATTTTCACCAAATGTCGTAAAGAAACGCATCAATTACGATTTTTTAAAATTCTTCGACTATCTAGAATTTTTGAACAAGTATCGGAATAACAGTTTTATAATAAATTTTTTTAATCGCGTCTAATCTCAACAAGGTGGCGTACAATTTAATTTGCGAGCGAGGCGCAAGGAGTACCGTTGGTTGCATTAATCAAGTGCTCTTAAAATAAATAACGACATTGATCGGGAGAGGAGGGAGAGGAGGGAGAGGAGGGAGAGGAGGGAGTGGAGGGAGTGGAGGGAGTGATGGGAGTGGAGGGAGGGGGGGGGGAGAAAGCTCGCGACTATTTGTCTAAGAAGCGCCCGAGGATCGCGCACGCGAACAAGAAAAAGTTCAAGGATCAACGACTCGCGCGAGTCGCAAGACCGTAAGGTGGATACTCCCACCGAACCGGTTCCTCCCAGCAAGGGAGTCGCGATCCTCCACGACATTGTTTGTCCGATCGCCAAAAATGCATCCTCCTCTTCTTACGACTTACGTTCGTCTCCGCAGGTTCCCGCGTAGGCGCTGCACTCGGATCGTCATTTTTTTTATCGCGCTCGCACGTGTCCCAATCTTAACATTCCTGGGCCCGACTACCACCACTGCCTCCTGCACTTTCTCTATCCTCGTCCTCGAGAATTTCGTTTGTTTTTATTTTTTCTCGGCGACTCGAGCACCGGCGCGATGCACCGACTTATGTAAATGTGTGCGCGCATGGCGTAACTCCGTAACGTAAACTGGCGTAATTCGTTATCCGTGATTCCCGTCCTTCCCGTCCTTCCCGTCCTTCCCGTCCTTCCCGTCCTTCCCTTTCTGCGTATCGATGCGCGGAGCCCTTCTTTTCTTCGGAGAAGTTGTTAGTTGTTCGCGAGTTTCCCAAGAGTTCTGGGCTTCGTCGAGCGCAACTTATCGTCGATCGGAAACCCATCGATACGATTCGTTGAACTTCCTTTTATTTTCGGGTGTTCGAACGCCTCAACTTGGATTTATCGATCGCTGCGATACCGTTTGTAATATTTACTCTTCGATTTACTTGGTTCGATTCGTCCTTTTAGCGAGTTTTATTCAACTAAGTTTTATAAGTCCGATCGATCTTTTCAACTATTTTAGCGGCTTCCCAACTATGGATGCCAAGCGATAATTATTTATGTTGTTTTAAATAATATGTATAGCATAGGAAAGGTTCGCTCGTTACACAAGTATCGATCGTTCTCTAATCTACAATTATGCAATAGTCGTACTATTGAGTTGGTTGCTTATTGAATAATAAATAGATAACACGAGTATTCGCTGCATTGCTTTCCCTACAAAATCGTGCATGTTTGTTATGAAAAGAAGAAAGCGTTAATTATTCGATGCTCGTTTCTCGCATGTTAAATCGGGTACTGGGATTTAAAAACGTTTGCCTGCGATTTCTCGCAAGAGAAACTGAGAAAACTAAGGCTATTGAACTTGTTATTTTAGTTCCATCGTTATCCATATTGTTGCCAAGTTTTGCATTGCCTATTAACGCTTAAAGATTATTCAACGGTAAGAGACGCAAAAGCCGTTTGTCTGCGTGATAAGGTGCAGGTTCATGTTCAAGAAATTTTCCCGCGTTCAACGGAGTTGTTATGCTTGTGCGTATCTGCGATGAAACTCAATACATCTTCATTACAGTATTCAATTTTTGACGATGAAGTAGATAAAATCGTTCGAATAAACGGAGACGTCTCGTTAAAAATAAAACTTTGTGTATAATTTCGGAATCTTTGAACCAAAACTTTGAGTAAATTTATCTATATTTAGTTAAATGTAAATTCTCTAATCAATTTTGATACGCTACTAATTTTAGAATCTTATTAATTTATCCAATTACCAATTTTTTTTTTAAAATTTTTTCTAACTTCGTTAAATTTCTTTAAACTTTTAAAAAATTTTATTTAAATGTAATAAATAAATAATGATATAAGAATTACCACTAAATCTTTATTATGTGGCAAACTGCGTTTTAAAATACTGAACTAATCAATATTTTAATAGCGAATTTGAGATAGATGCTAATGAAAAACTTAAAAAAGATTAATCAAAGTTAATTTTAGCTCTGAATCAAGACTGAATCGTTTCTTTACGTAGGAAAATAGATAACAAATTTCATTTATTTCGTATTATATTTATATATTATCGTATCTTTATGATAGTATTTTTGAAAACAAATAATAAATGTGTGTATAAATGTTTTTGTGTTTATGTATGTTAAGGAGAATCAGCTAAATTGTTTGAGATATTTTAAAATCTGTTATCGATTCATCAATATCAATTTTTATTAGTTCACAATATAAGCTTTAATTACATACTTGTGCATAAATTATAATAATACTCTTTTCCGTATTGAAAACTATAAATGATAATTTTATTTAATTAAGTTTAACAAAATGAATCTTAATTATTCATAGCCGTACTATTGAATATTTTATAAAGTTAACATTATCGATTTAATACAATGAATTCGCATTACATGCTTAATGAAATCATCTTAAAAAAAGAATTTTTGATTGAAAGATATAGTTTAATATTTTTTAATATATGTAGAAGATTCTATTGCACATATCATATCTTAACAATAGAATGTTTTTAATGAACCTGATAATCTAACTTTTCGATTAATAATTTCAAACTTATCTTGTATTCTTAGAATTAGATATCGAAGTTGTAGAAATAACGATTTACGATACGTCATAAAAATATATATATAATTGACATGTTATATTAAAAGTTATACAAAATATTAAAATTGCAAGTTGATATTATCTCATAAATTTATCGCGTTTATTATTATAGAATAGTTATCTTATACTCTCTTTAATTTCTTCATAAGTTTTTAATTCAACTCTAAAGACGCCAATATTCCAAATTTTGATTTATTTAGTATTATTACATTTTTAATAATATTTTTTAATGAAAAATTTGTTATAATACGGTATTTCCAAGCGTTGTATAATTTCTTTCGAATAGTCGTTAAAAAAAATTTGAGAAAATTTGCAGTTATTATAAAAAACACGATGTGTTTTATGTTAAAAAATTTGTTTCCCATTTTTGCCATACATTGTATGCAATACGTTCTACTCGATAGGAAAAAAATAGATCAAAAGACTATCCACAGGAGATTTTTTCAGCTTGCGATCAGAATACGAAATTAAAATTCTATGTCATGGACCCAGCCTTGAATTAAGCCTACGATGCAGTAGCAGCATCAGCCGCCAACCCAATTATATATTTATTTACCACGTAATATCGCGTTGGCCCTGATCCGACCACAGGCCTATGCAACAGTTGTATAATCCACGTTATATAACGTGTGTAAGTCGACATAGGATTACTTCGATGTTAACTTTGTCAAAGCACTGTGGCGTAGTTTATGTCAATTTATCTTTTAATACAGTTAAATTGCATTTAATACTTCAATGATGACTTTTCAAAAGAGTAAGAGTAGAAATTTTAAAGTTTCAAATGTATTTAATTAATTCTTGAGGCAAAAAAGAATTCAATTAATCTACAAGTGTGAAATTCATAAAGTTAAAACGAAATAGTAAAACTTTAATAAAGTTTCTGTCAACTAAATACAATTTCTTCTCAGATAATGACGATCGATTAATGTCAGCATTTAATTAGATGAATATTCGATTAGTTTTTTATTAATTTTTATTTAATTATTTTGTTATGAATTGAACAAAGACATTATTAAAAATTTACTTGCTATTTTAAATATATCATAATCAATCTTTTTAATTTTATTTCAATCCTTGTAATTTTAATAAAAAAATTTTTCCATCGTTAATTTACAGTTTTCATATAACGTCTATTTAAATTAGTAGAGAAACAAATTAATAAGTAACGCTGAGTTGCGTTAGATAATTATCTAAAATATAAGAAATTGTAAATTAGTGATATGGATATCTATGATAAAAAACAGATAACCATATAAAGAATGTAATTTTCTAAAAGGTAAAAAATAATCAATTCTAATGTGAAATGTATTAATTTAATTTGAATCATTAAACATTTTTATTGTATTGACATTGACCGACCTAAAAATATTTATAATATTTTTATTAGAAAATTTAATATGTATGGGTAAAAACTTATATTATATTTTTACTTTTTATGTAAGATAATTGTTTAATAAAGAAGTGCTCTTAATTAACAAAACTGAACGGTTAAGAATTTAATAAATTAAATAAGTCAGTTTAGAAACGTGAGTTTTTTAAAAATAATTTAACTGCAAAATTCTTAAATAGTTTTCTGGAAAAAAACTGCAGACTTAATTCTACATATATTATTTTTAATATTTTTATTTTTATAATTTATAAAAAAATGTTTCTATTTATTTCAAATATTTATAACATTTTATCGTACACTAATTTTCCAAAAAGAAGTTTTTTTTAAATACATTGAATTCGACTTATTTGTAATTTTATATATAAAATTTAATTTCAAAATAATACTATTTTTTTATAAAATGACACTTTCTTATTAACTAAAAATTATATGTAAATCAGATAATACTTTCATCATTTAAAAAAAAAAGTATGGCTAATTTTCACTTAATTACGTTATAAATATATCATTATCAAGAGATCCAAATATATATTTTCAAACTTTGAGAAATAACATTGAAAAATACGTGTAAAAGAGAATATTTCAATAAAATTTTAAGTTAAAATATTATTTCCTTTATTACACATTTAAAAACATTGCGTATTCATATCTTTAGTTACTTCCATTCGTTAATTCAATATTTATGGAAGCATTTTAAAAAAAACTTAACTAATTATCTCATTAATTACAAATTCATTTCAAAGATATTTTACAATTTGTAATTGGTTGTTTTAAATATTACGTATTTCACAACACATAAAATAAAAATATAAATATTGTATTGTTTAATAATTGATGTATTTTTAAAACTTAAAATATAAATTATTCGCGATGTATAAATAATTATTTTTATTTTAACTACATGTGAATATTTGATTATATGTGTGGTATACTAAAAATTTTAATTTTTGATAAATAAATTTATTTTGATGCTTGAAATCGCATAATTTTCAGTTGATAAATATAGAAAAGAAATATTTAAGTAATTTTCCAGGCTGGTATTCAACTACTTAAAATAACAGTGATAAATATAAGTACAAAAATCGAAGAATCGATAATTATAAGTTGAAAGAAATCTAGAATTAACGTATAGAAATAAATTAATCTTAAAAAAGAACCGATATACGAGAAATTTTAAATTAAAACTATTTTTATAAAGTTATTAGAAAAAATATCGATATGAAAATTAATTAAAAATTTTCGCATTGATTATTAGACGAACATTTTTTAGTGTATAAATACGAAGATTAGACTAGAATAATTTTGTAGATAATTCGAATAAATAGGTTTCATATATTAATATAAAATAATGGAGTTTACAATGAGAAAAGGCAAAAAGAGGTTATCATTTTCGTTATTCGCACAACTTTCTCTAATCCCTCATCCGAATAAAAAGAAAACAATCGATAATTCTGGGAAGTTAATTCGGAAAAGAGCGGAGAATCGGCTAAAGAAAAAACATACTTTTTATCGACATCGCGTAATCTCCGTACGTGAATGCGCCCGAAAATGTTAAGGTCATGTAACGGGAAACGAAGACAACCTGCAAAACTCTCATCACTGATTACGCGTCATTTTTGCAACCCTATCGCGACGATCAAAAGCATCAAAAGCATCAAAAGCATCAAAATCGAGGCAAGGCGACACGTCGTTACAGCGGATCCTTTGTTCTCGCGCCAGGCCAATAATCGCGATAGTCATCTTGGACGAGTATCACGTTACGCTCGTCATGCCAACGTTGATTATTTCGCTGCACGCTGGATGCGTCAGATTTTTTTCGTTATCGGTCGACGAGCTTCTGTCATCGCGAGCACGGGTTACAATGTCGTGTTTTTGTCATAATTATTTGTGCCCGAGCGTGTCAATATTTCTTCGAAAGGATTGTGCATTGCGCCGTTCGGTTTCTTCTTGTGTTTGCGTTGTGATAACGACTGTTTTTACATCGAAGATCGTAGCAAAGTTTTCTGCTGTTTTCTTTTCATCGCTCTGTTTCAGATTCTCATTGTTACAGATGTTTGTTTTAGTAGACTGCTTTTCTTTTCCGACATTAGTTACTCGGCATGTTTTATCAGGTTAATAATTATTAATATATGCTGTGCAGTCACTAATCGATATAATACGAATAACAAAGATGAAATAAAATGTACATTGTATGATAAGTATTGAATAAATTTACGCAGTGTTACATCGTCCGAGAGACGTTCCGTAACAAACAATTCTCAAAAGAGTATTTACGCGGGGATCGTTGTTTTTATCGGAACAACGCTTCGTCAATTTTTTTAAAAAAATTTAACGATAACGGTATTATCGAAATGATTTGTAAATTTGATCGGGAAGGAAGACTGGAGGTAAATCGTTTAATTTTAATAACCGAGTCTCTTTGGCGAGTGAGGCATTGAGTCATGGTTCCGAGTTGGTGAAAAATTGGAAAATATTTAAAAAATTACAACCGATATTATCCACTTATTTATTTACCAACAGTTTGGGAAATATTTTTTCAGCTCTCGCGCGCGTACATTATCATCGATTCATTCATTGACTCCGTGTAACTGTTTACGCAAGAGCCAACCTCGATTTATAGCGTCTCGACGATCGATACTTCCAACAAGAAAGCAAATTATACTTCTCTCGTCTAATAAACTTTTTTTCGATCCGTAATTCATACGATCGAACTCGCGCTCAACTTTGCGCTCAACTTTGCGCTCAGCTTTCCGCTCAGCTTTCCGCTCAGCTTTCCGCTCAACTTAGCGATCAACTTAGCGATCAACTTGGCTTTAGCGCAAATCTTCAACGCATAATAGTCAACGTGTTATTTCATCGACAATAATGAAATGGCAATCGCGCGTAATAACAATTGAATAATCGCGCAGCACCTTTGTGTACACGTTGCGTGCGTTGCGCGCTCGGAGTTCGCCTATGAAAATGCAAAGTAGGTCCCGACGATCGACGATCGACGATCGCTTATAAGTACTTGTGTTATATCGTGCGCCGATTCGCCGATTCGCCGATTCGCCGATTCGCCGACTCGCCGACTCGCACCTACGATTGCGATCTCGGAATGCGAGAGAAGGCAAACGCTTTCAACGTATTCAACGTATCGGGGCATTTATCGGTTCTCGCAAAGGAGCCTGTGATGCAATTATAAAATTATATTACCGAAGCGAGACCGTGAGTCGTGTGCACAGGACCAGTTTGCCGGCGCTTGCGTTTGTGTAAATGAGCTAATGCAGGTCTACCGGTTAATACCGATGCCGTTTCAATGGTGCTACGACTCCAATGATTAACGATAAGTGCTTAGAAAGATGTCGGCTCGAAGCGCGAAATATGGGTGTAACAGGGATGAAGCAAGTTTTTCCTTTAATCCGTGACATTTTGATGTAATGCCGACTCTACGTACCTACCGATTGTCAATTTCATGTTTTAATTATCTAAGTCGATAAATGTATTTTCAATAAAACTATTCAACAAATCGAGCTGACCTATCGTACAAATAATTATATAAATCATTATTTTTATTCTTTGTGTATCATTGAAGGACGTATTAAATATCTCCTTCGATAATAAAGCTGATTCCAGTTTTGCAAAAAGAGTCGATTGAAAAACGTGGTAACGAATTAAAAAATTTTTTAACTCGATGCATACAATGTTTACATAGTTTGCGTATAATTTTAATTATACAGCGAGAAGATATAATTTATATTACGATTGTATTACAGAATTTTACAAGATTGCAATTTTATTAATAGCTACATTTTTATTCGTTCTAGACGACTATAAAATCGATAAATTATATATTACGATAAATATTTTTTAGTTTGAGATTAAAAATAAAAACTTGCTGATTTGATTTTGTTAAGCCAAAAACAAATATAAATTTATGCAATCCATTTCATAAAAATGTGAATTAATTAATATTTATTTAATACATTTTTATTAAATGGATTTTAAATATTGCAATTTTAATTTATTAAATAATATGCGTTTCTCGAATTTTAAAGTCAAATTCACTTCGGTCTATATTTATAACAGTTTAAAAAATAAAATTAAAATATGATATGATACCGAGACTGCGTAATAAGATTGACGCAATATTATTGTATACGTATTTAATCACTTCTGTATTATAAAATCTTTATATTTTACTTATAGATTATACAGTTTCTTTTCAATGTAATATTATATTGAATTATTGCTTTATTAATTATACATTGTATACTTATTTCAATAAATGCGTTTTATTATATAAATAATAATCAAACGTAAGGAATATAAATGCAAAATGTGACATCATTCATTAAAAGCAAATTCATATTGTTTCGTAAACTATGCTTAATTAAAAAAAAAAATTTATTACTAAGATATTTGGACCTTATTTAAATTGTATCGAGTAAAAAATTGAACAGAAAATTTTAAAGACACTTTTAATTTAATCGACTCAAGAAAATTACGAAACTGTTGATTTTTGTTTTTTAAAAGCGAATTTTTTTCTGAAATTTTAATTATCTACCACTTGTAATAATAAAAAACCGAGTTGGTAATTTCTTACGCATAAATTTAATATTTATAAAATATCAATTACATTAATGTATACATAATCGAACCAATTTTTGTTTTTAATACAAGAATTTATTATTAATTTACGAAATGTTTTTAAATTGTGTCTCTCATCTTTCGAGTAAAGTTGTTAATTATCGTTCCGATACTAAAACTATAATTTTTATACTATCTATTACTAAATATATATTACTAAAGGTCATATATTGATTGTACATTTAGTGCCTATAATTAACGTAACAATAATTATCAATTAATTTAAACGTATTTTGCTCGCGTTGCTTTCGTGATTAAAAAAAAAACATAATAAAATGCATTAATATAAAATGGTGTGAAAATAAAAAAATATAGTAAGTATAGCATCGATATCATTCTTATCGTTTCTTAGTTTGTTTTAGAAATTGAATGAAAACGAATTCGAAGGCTCGAATTATTTGCTTAATTTATTAATAATAAGCCTAATTAAGTATTAATAAATGTACATTAAATTAAAAATATTTCGTAATATACGATATAAAACGCATTAGAATTTCTATTCTGAAAGATAATTAAAATTGAATTAAAATTGATATCGTTAACGCATTATACAATCGCATGGGAATTTTTAAAAATTCCATTCGCAGAATTGAGTTTACTTGTATAAATTAAATTTTATCGGCATGTCTTACCCTTTTCAAAAACTAATACATCAGTAATTGATAATTAAACGTATACTTTTTTATTGTTATAAAATTGATACGTTATCCTTAACGGTAAAGTTTTATAATATTTTATATATTTTTATTTAAAATTTCCGAAAAGATAATTTATAGTGACTTTTAGATATAAATATAAATAAACTAATGTATTAATTTATTATTTTCCAATCGCTATTTGGAATAAAAAATTATTCTAATCTCTTTCGTTTCAATAAAAGAAGTAACGGACATTCAATAGTATATAAAACAAAAATTTACGATAAGAATCAATTCGCGAATGTTATAACGAATATATATCCACGTGTATCCGTTACTCATCAATTTATAATAATTAATAACCAATATTTGAAATCTATAATCAGCTATATATTGTTTAAGTTTAATAAATATCAGGAATTTTCTGAGAAATGATTTGGAATCGGCCTCAAGAACGAAGTGAGTTACGAGATGAAATAATTCACAATCTACGTTAGAAGCGTAATTACAATTTACTAACAGTATACTTGTTGATAAACGTAAGCTCTCGAGATCACTTAATTGGTTTGATAATTCGAATTTCAAAAGTTGGGCAGACGTGTTAATATTAATTAGAGGCGCACGGGGTATCGAGTCGATGATTAAATTGTTCCGCGAGGAAGCAATCGAGTACAAAGGGTAGAGCAATGTGCATATAATCGGCAAGTAGCGATTGGTTCGTTAATGCGGCAAGTTACATCGTTAGTCTAACGAGGCAGACGACGACGACGAAGGCGACGAAGGCGACGAAGGCGACGAAGGCGACGGAGACGACGGCGACAATCGTGTCCCGCTCACCGTGATTTTCCACGGGTTTGCGTTGGCTGTATTCCCATGCGGAAGTAGCGCCGAGCTCCATTGGAAAATCGCGACCGACGTTATATTCGCGTGGCCTCGTCGCGAGTCTTTCCTCGCTCGATTCTCTTTGTACACATGCGTATGGCAATCGCACTCACGTCGCGGCTCGAAACGACTCTTTTCTCTTTGTTTTTATTTTTACGCGCGTATGCGGGCTTCGCGAGTTGCCAGGATTTTCTTTGTGTCGTTACCGCGAAGAGATAGCGATTTTCATGCTCGTTCGGTTTATATCGATGCTTGCTCCACGTTCCTTCCTTGTGCCTTGGAAAGCTTGCGCAAACCGCTTAATGGAATCGTTTTCAATTTCAATCATCCGATGGAAAAATCTAGCGTGTATGATAGAATTATCTAAATAGTACGTACTCTACTTCAATTTAAATTCCTATTTTTCCTATAGAGTATTATGGAAATCGTTGGTTATTTGTTTTTGCGATATGAATAACGTTATTATTAAAATTAACGTTACTGCGCAATATTACTGTTGATCTTATGTATTTTTTACATTTTGATCAATATGCGTTATCTTGTAATCACATTATCGTTATTTTTTAATGTATTTGTTTTCACGTTATACTATCGTAAGTATTATTCATTATTATATTGCCAATTCATCATTGTACGAGAAAATAATACTACTCTATAAATTAATATCAAACGTTAAACGTCGTATTCGCGAAAGTGGTTGCTTTAAAATACGCCAAATTAATTTGTAATACATTTGCCAACTTCCATTTAACGGTTTACTAATTATTTAACCGATTATAATTGAAATACTAATTATTTTAACATCTGATAAAAAAATTGAAATAAATGTCTACGTATTTTTTAAATTCGACGATAATAAATATATCTTTGGTGCTCGTGTAGAAATCAATAGTGTCATTAATAAAATTGGTAATCGTTAGGAACATCTTTTCTATATTTGAAAAATACGAGTCAACGGTATCTCTTATTATTAATCTTCGATTTATTTTCATTTTAAGGTGTCGACTATAAACGTAAAACTTTCTTAGCCGAAATTTGTATTATACAACGATTGATTTTTTTACGATAATACTTTTTCTAATTTATAAATAATAATACAATAAAAACTTAATAAAGTATAAACCTAATTTAAAGTATAAACATTAGTACGAATAAAATTTATGCGTAAGAAATAAATTTTGAATTTTAGCGTTACAACGAATTTTATTTACGAGTTAACTTACGCTTTAAAATATACGACCCATGACTTTTCGCGTGTACTTGGCCCTTGACTGACTTCAAAGCTGTTACGAAGATCGATCTACTTGGCAAAGAACTTTGGATCGATTTCAAGTATTAAGTATTAATTCTACCTGTATTATTATATGATAAAGTGTCATAATTATTTCTTTATTTCTTTTTATCCGATCAATTAAAAATGGAGAATTAGTTACTTGATAATTAGATACTTTTATTGCGAGTAGAAAACGTGGTTTATACCTTAGCATTTTTAATACTATCTTTTACGTTTCAAGGTTATAAACGATCGCCTGTCTTTATTTAGTAAACCGAGTTTAAAAAGAAAAGATTAAAATAAAATGTGTAATAGTTCTACCAAATAGATAATTGAATAATAAATTAATTATTACGTAAAAGAATTATAAAGAAAATTTCAATGTTTTGCGTTAATACAACCGATATTAAAACCATGAAATTTAAAAAATATATTCTTTTATCCAAACATACGATTTTACAGTCATTTAAATAAATTTAAACGAAAAAGTAGCGAACGCTATAATATAATAACGTTCCGTTTCAAAATAAAATTGTTCTCTAGAATCTTTACATCGTCAACCGCTATTTTTCATTATTTTTTCTCTAACTTTTTTATATGCGAATTATTACACAATAAACTATGAAATTGCTATCGAAGGTTCGAAGAAATGTGACAAAAATATAATCCGTAATAAATCGTGGTAAATACTAGGTCACTTATTTTTATAGTTTAAATTTTTACGTAATATTTATCAGAAAGAAAAAGATAATAATTTATGTAATCTACGTTATATACGTTATTTTATAATATAAAATTACTCGAATGGAAGCCATATTGGAATAAAAAGGTTAATATTATAAATAAGGTTCCGTAATTAGAGTTTTCTTAGTTGGTTTAATTAGAAAAGGATATTTTCTCTTTCATTACGTTCAATGAAAAGCCGTCCTTCTTATTATCGATGCAGATCTATTTTTGTAAGTCGTTCGTGCAATTACGCCACTCGTCGATTTTTCATTCCATTGGCAATTTAACGTGTCCCACTGGTCCAGTCTGCGTTCAAATTCATTGCTAGGCGAAAATCTGTTGACGGAGGCTCGACGACTGTCCCAACGACATAAAAGGAAATCTTGCGTCGGTACTTGCCGTCGGTTATTTTAGGGCGAGACAGACGCGAAGCTTCGCGAACTTTCTTTTGCCATTCGAGCTATCCACTGACAATGATCCTCGTTAACTAGACCTTGTGCACGTCACTATGACGTTCGTCACGTAGCCGTGAAATCTACGTTTCTTTTTAACGTCTTACAATACCGATGTGAAAAAAGTTTTTCTTATTATTTTCTTCGCGTTCGTTACTTACGTTCGATTAATAGTCGATTTCTAAACAGTTTCGTTATGTAATTTACAACAAATTTCGATACAACAAATTTATGTCGCGATATAATTTGCAGGTGATAGAAGAGAAGAAGAGAAGAAAGATACCTAATATTAGGCGATTAGAGTATATAATTATCCATTATTCGTTATTTTTCTCATTTTCATTGTTCTAATCGAATTATAATTATTTACGATTGTTTTCAATTTTTTATTACGAGCGATTCTGTCGATATGGTACAACTTTAAGTTTTTCACGTACCGTACCTCATCTTTAATTCTCCTTTTTAATTAGATTTATAAATTATGGACGTAAAATTGTTTTACGTTCGAATAAGATTTAGATGAATTTATATAAAAGTAAGCGATTAGAAAGTTTTCGATAGTTAATTTTAACTCGAATTATAATCCATTATGGAAAATCTTTCAGCGCGGTTTTTTCGCTTATACCACTGACTAAATATACGTCTTCAAATAATACTTTATTTTATCCTTGAGGAAAAAGAGAGTAGTTATAAATGTATAATTATAATGATCAAGCATTGTAGTATTAAGGACAAAATCGTATTAGCGAAATCGGAAAAATATCTAAAGTATGTTAGGCGTTGAAATTGCAGAATTAAAAAAAACTGAAATAAAACTGAAATAACCAGTAGCGAATGATATGATTAAAGAATTAAGTTCTAAAAGTGCATAATAAATCACGCGATGTTATACGGTACCGTAATTTCTTCACTTTCTTCCTTTTTAAATGCCGGCAAAACACGAGCTTACCGCCGTCATTATCAATGTCCGCGCAAAAAACGCACGTAACTTTCGTTCTTAAGCCTTTTATAGAAACACCCACGAATATTTTTACGTCACGTAGAATCGGGGCATCGAACGTTCGCTCTTACAATTTCCTAACGATTATTAAGTTTCTCTCGGTTCGACATAACGATCGCAATCAAAATTCGCGCGCGCACCCAATGTGCAATTAACGATGAGCGCTCGCCTTCATTTTCTCTTCTCGGACTCGCAGCGCATAGATCAAGATCTTCCTACGTCCCTGGCCTTGCGCTATCCAACTAACTTTCACATAATGCACCCACGGGACTTTCACGTTGCGGTCGCTAGACGCAAGAGCGGAGAGATACCTTGAAAAAAGATATTACTTTTCGATCGAGAGATGAGGGTTAAGGTGTATCGGACTTCCGTTTGTCGCTCCTCGCGCTAAATTTACACTCGATTCTCTGATTACGAACGAGCTTTTACCCAGCGAAACGCGAATAGTTTCTTCGCGTGGAATCTTTACTATTGGAATCTTTTTATTGGAATCTTTAGTAAATCTACAATTGTCGCGAAGCGCGAAATATTTAATCATTTTTGTATCGCGTTAGATTTTATATGGGTTACGCTTCGTTATCTCTCCGAGAATAAGCCCATACATTAGTATGAAGAATTTCTTCACTCTAAATCAAAATGATCGGGCGTAGGATGGAAAGTTTAAAGCAATTTCGTAGACATTTCGCACGATTGCACACCGAAACGGCGTATTATGTACAAAAATTCGTTTTCCTCGTGAAATTTATCTATGCGGAGTTGATGTTTTTGTTCCGAAGGTTTAGTTTGTACAGATGGAAAGGAAAGCGATTTCTATATTTTGTAGCAAATTTTTTATGACTTCGGATTTGTGAGTACCTCGTTACATTTTAATTCTCTCACGTGAATTGGCGATAAAAAAATTTTCCTCGACTTTCTTTCCAAAACGTTGTAACAAATGCTTCTATAGTATATTTTATTTTATTACAAATTTATTGCTTTTAAAAAATTTTTACTTTAAAAAAAATTTCAATTATTTTTTCTTCGTTACAGTATTTATTTACGCGGCCAGCGTAAGTTAAAAGACTTAAAAAATACTTTTTTGAAACAATAAAATTATATCGAGTTTTATTTATAGTATAAATATATAATATTGTGCGTAAACACTTCAAATAAAAATATTACATTTAATGGAGTCGGTAACTTTTGTAAAAACATTGTTACGATGCCAACTGTTGTATGAAACTAGATCATCTAAGACAGATAAAACGAAAACATTTAATTTTTACATAAAGTTTTTTGCAAAGAATTCATAATTGCAGAACAAAATTACTTAAAAATCTAACGATGGTTGCTTAAAATTAATCGTTCGACCTTCGCAAGGTAAAATTTTCATCGAAACTATATACATATATAAAAGAAATTATTTGACGAAAAACTAGAATTTTATATAAAAATATGTATGAAAATTATTTGCATTGTTTGTAATATTTTTATATCACCGGTGAATTGTTCACGAAGGAGTAATTTTCTCTTTCGAGTCGTCTTTTATGTGCGTCAATTGCGGGTTGTGATTCGGAAGGCATCCTGTTTTTCGATATAGTTATTTGGGCCTTGTTCCCATAGTGTTTGAAACGATCATATTACTCCAGTGACTTCGCTAAATATACGCATACTCAAATATGTGGCTATTGTCATAATATTTACGCTACTCGGTGATGTTTTTTGGTTTACTTTTTACACGATCTGATTGTCGCTAACGTTATTGTTTTGATCGAAGATACCAATACATCTTGGTAATAAAATATAGGTACTTTAGTTTTTGCGCGTGAACTCGACAGTTATCAAAACACATACAGATGAAAGCTCAATTACGGTCAATTACTCCCTCCTCGATATTCGCTCTTGACCGGAAATATCGATACGCGCAACTTTGCTACGTTAATAGCTTTAGTCCGATCAATTAGAATATTTCATAGTCTCAAATCGTTGTATTTTTTATAAATATAAAATTTTAAACATTGGTTATTTCAATTTTTAAATATTGCGCAACTTCTTATCTTTTGTTCGCATCGAGAATATTAAGTTTATCGTAATATAATTCGCATATATTTTAAGATTTAGGTATTATTAGGTATAAAAAAAATTGATTTAAAGATTAATTCTCGATATAGAATTATTGTATATTTAATATAATTTTTGAAATCATTTTAGCGTTCGCACATTTCGAGAAAAATATAAAAAATATTCGAGCAAACGTAGGCTTTAATTATGAAAAACGAGAAAGGTTATTTAAAAAAGAAAAAAATTTGTGCTCCTTAATTTTACAATACACAGTTTAAGCGTTTCTTTGAATAGTATCTTAAAAACACTATTGTATACAAGAACTACTTTTAAATTTTTTTGAAATTTGTTATTTAAACTAATAATTGTATCCGTGATCTATTTAATACAAAAGCTACTTATAAAGATGTTTGATTTTTAAAACAATTGTCTTAGATTACACAAATCTGTCAACCGTAAATCTACCGAGTGTATCCATACTTCATAAATTTTTGTTTTATTAGGAAAAAATGTAGTACTCAACTGGTTTTTTTTATCAAAACGACCTACGCATAAAGAAAAGTATAGAGGATAAACGATACTTTCTTTTATAAAATAATAGATAGTTCGCCAACGAAAAGAACCTAAAAACGAAAAATAAAAGCCGCGTTTGCATCGCTGATAAACATTGATAACGGTCGCGCATAATATTAGCTCGGAGCAGGTTTTTTTAAGCAGCAGTAAATTAAGTTTTTTTACTTGGCCCCACCGAAATAAAGACGTCCACCTTTGCCATCCTTCTTTACACGCTATCGTCGATACGTGTTCCTATCGATGATTAAGTGCGTACTCGAATAACATCGAAAGTAAAAATACGCGCGTTTGCGTGTGCTCAACTGCATCGGTCGATGAAACATCAACGGCTTATTCGCGACGCGTATGACTGCGTGGATTACGTTTAGGTGCCCATACGACTTATCAGCTCCACTTAGAAGTGATTCACCCGAGTACTGGCGAAAGAATTAAAACATTTCGCGTGCACCGTAACAACTCTGGTATGACGCGTTGTCTTTGTTACGCATGGCCGAATGTGTATTATTAGATAACGCATAAGCTGTTGGACTATTTTTTGTTTCCTTTGCCGCTTCTTGCAGATTGTGTGCTCGGTGTTTACCTATATGTAATTAAAACGATGATTATCGATTTTGCTTTACTTCAAAGGATTCTTTCGTTGTACTATTTTTTCTGTTGCGTTCAATGAAAAATTTATTACTCCATGAATGTTGTTGTTGCTTCGTTAAAACAGATATCTTAATTGCTACGTGGAATTAATGATTGATTATTACAATTTTGGCTAAATACACGTTTGTATAAATTTATTTATTACTTTCGTTCGTGTAATTTCAATTATTGTGATACAAGCGAATGATTAACGACTGAAATTTTTGCCTGCATTTATTCGGTGCTTACGTTTATAAGTTTTTTCATTATAATATACACATGTTACTTTTATTTATTATATATAAATACATAAATGTATTCTGCTTTAAGAATTATCGGTAATTTATAATTATCGGTAATTATCGATTAAAATAGTATACTAAAATAACGTTCGACTATTGTCGATTGTATATTCTCGTAAGTTAAATCGATTCAAACACAATCAAATAAAGATACAAAGATTTAATTTGGCTAAATCGTCTGTTTTGGAACTTTTTTCAGCTTGGAGATCGATTCGGTGATAGTTAGTTGGAGCTTCTACAGAAGTAAAGCAATAAAAATGCAGTCTAATCGGAACTGCACGGATGTCGCCACTCCTTAATGTTAGAGGATATAACCAGAGGGACAAAAACGTCGATAAAGCTTCGATGTTTCGTAGCTGTAGGCAGTTGTGCCAAATCTACATTTATAATGAAGCATACATTAGGCGTTGATAAAGCAATATTTATTTAAAATTATTTAAAATTATTTAAAATTATTTAAAATAACCCTAAGAACCCTTAAATACACAATATATATTATTGTGTTATTATTTCAAATTTAACCATATATCATTTTAGGTAATATAAGTTTCAATAATTCACGTTACACTTCGAACATTAATTCTACTCGATAGATATTAGTATTGTAAAATGTAAAATATTTTATTTAAATTTTTGACATGTATTTAGTATGAAAAATCGAATGTTTAATATTTACATACGCTCTCGTTAAATATGTTCGGTATTATTATTAATAATAATACGTCGAATATCATTTTCATTTATAATTACAAAAATTAATCACGATAATTTCCATTTTAATTTTTAGGTAAGAAGAATTTTTTTAATCGGAGAATTTATGTAACTTATTATTTCGAATCAATTTTAAATTTAATTTGAAAAATACCATATGTGAATGAAAAAAACAATCGCTCGAAGTATCACACAGTTACAATACATTTCCCAGGCTATCTTCTAGACGTACGAATACATACAATTTCAATTTAGTACAATGAGTTATTAATATCCTTTGTAAAACGTAACATCATTCTCAACTTTAACTTTACTGCCTGCATTTAAAATAAATAACGCCATTAAACATTAATAATGTTCTTCGCGTTTTTCTTTTAGCACGCCTTGCTAAAAGTATATTACCCGTCGGTTAATAATTCAGTAATTGTTATCATTGCACAGTCTGACCTATTTTCGCAAGGTTGCGACTCATAAGTACGCGTACATTTATTCACGCGTAAGTGATCGTCCAATTAAATTGAACGTCCACATCTCATTGCTTGGTTCGTCGATGCGCCTCCAATTATCCGAGAGTTATGACTACAACTGATTGGGGTCCCAAAATATTGCGACGTCTCATTCTTGGAACGGTTTCGTTCGACAAGTTCAACTCTTGTTTCATATCCTCATTGTAATTTATTCTATACTTTAAATGCTACTTTATTTGGATAATAATTTGTTGTTGTAATACCAAATAATTATTTAATCGTTACAAATGTACTCGTTTTTATATTTTTTCCTACAATGTACGTTTAGTTGTTAATAAAATCAATTTATTTTGTATCGCTCGTGAATAATAAATTTCAAAATCGAAGTATAGAATTTATAAATCATAAAAATTAAAAGCTGAATCGATCAACGTACTTCTCGATATCTTAAGTTTAATTGTATAAAATTAAAAATTTCTATATATGGTATAGCGTTTGTATGTATATATATAATACAATCTACGTTTTCTAATAAAAAAAAATATATATATAAATCCTTAACTATTCTTAGAATTTCTGAAATATATTTTGCGTTAATAATTTATAAATAAGAGATTCCTTGTCACGGACATATTTTAAAGTTACTAAAACAAATGTAATATATAAATAAGCGTTAATTTAACACAAATAAAAAAATATAAAAACGTATTTGATTTAAAAGGGAATGTATTGTCAAATCTATTACATGAAATATAAAAGGGTACAGCCTCGTTAAATTTATAGCAACTCAATTCGTAATGATCTATCGGTGTTATTAACCAAGAAATTAACCGAGTAATTATTATTGATTTATTAGTTCTACTTACACAATTAATTAATCATTTCATTAAAATTTATTACGTTTAATGCAAACAATATAATATTAGCGAAAAAGTATAAAATATAAAAAACAAATAAACAATTTATTAAAATGTTGTCGAAATCGTGATCGTAATCCGATATCTTGCATTGATAGATATCTAAATTAGAACCGAATTTGTTATAACATCAACGACTGTAATATAAAGTTGGGTTTACGTACCGTTAAATAAAATACGAAAGAAATTGATTCGCAGGGATAACGAACCATCGGAATCGAAAGACTTTCTCGAACATCTAAAGTCTTTTAATAGAATTTAATAGAATTTAATAGAAAATAAAATGAAATGTTATTTATTGTAATAGCGGAATATCTACGCCGTAAATGTTTAAGTATTCATTAATTATGCATGAAAAAACGTAAACACGAAGAAAGAGCAGAAACATCTAATCCGAGTTGTTCTTGAAAATCACGCAACGATATTCACCCAGCGCATCGAAATTTCACCCACGTTCCTCGACAATGGGATCGGCAATGGGATCGACAACGGGGAAAAGTCTTTAAGGAACTCTCGGATCGACAGACGCGCGTCCCTCGGTTTCGTAATATTCAAAGTGCAACCGCACGGCGTGAAAGTTCACTCGCGCACGCCCCAATAGACAGATCGCCGCGAAGTAGCGCACGGGAATATCAATGCAGCTGCTCGATCGGGAGAAAGATCCTTATCGGCGAGAGAGGGAAAAAAAAAGAGGCTTCGTAGAAAGTTTGGCGGCGGTTGCGCTCGAGCGCGAAGATCAAGTTCTGCGCGAAAATAAAACGCCGGGAGTAGCGAGAAATTTAGACGCGCTTAGAGAAGTAGAAGACGGTAGTCGGAAATGTCGCTCGAGCGGAAATCATCGCGGCGATACGGCGTCGAAAGTATCGTATTTTCGATCTCTTTTTTTTACCCCAATTTTCGAAGGATTAAATTTAATTATACACCTTCGGAGCGCAACTTTCTGTACTATTTATGTACTATTTCTGTACTCTTTCTGTACTCTTTCTGTACTATTTCTGTACTGGAGCGATGGTCGCGTGCAATTGATTTTCTACGATATACTAGGTCATGCGAGTCTTAAACAATAAGTCATCGAGTAAAACGTAACTTGCGTTGATTGCTCGATAAGCTTTCTATAATAACGCGACGAATACAATTTTTATAATTTTTGCGCAAGCCCGTTAAATTTATAAATATTCGATCGACCTGCGTTTTTACACTCGATACATACACGATATTTACACGAGAAATATGCAACTTATCTTAATATTTTCTGTAATCGCAATGTTACTTTAAATCTATTTTGTATTAAGAATGACGCGATAAAATAATACAAGCATTTTGTGGGAGCGGACAATATATTGTCCTTTATGCATTCTACATCATTTGCATACTTGTTCAATTACTTTCGTAACTTGATATATACTTTTTAGTGGGTTTTATTTTCCTTTTTAAATTTAATTAATATATTGTAAAAACGAGCGCTCAAGGTTTTTTGAAATATTTTGATTATATTATTATCGTTTTATAACGATGAAAACGTACGTTATTTTTATGATTATCAAATACACGAGGCGAAATTGTTAAGATATCTTAGACGTATTTTATTTCGATATTTATTCCATTACCTTTTTCGAATTAACGTTTATCAAAATAGTAATTTAAAAGACCATTAACGAATAATAATAAGGATATAATTATTAGTCGAAACAACGAACTCGATAAATTGCAATTAAATTATACCGTGACTGGTTAAAGTGTAAAAAAATATCGATTAAAGCCTTTGAAAGTTTTGATTTGAGAATCCGACCCGATAAATATTAATCTTTAAACGTAAGTATTAAATATTATTGCAAATCAAATCCACGGGTAATCGAATGAATTTTTCAGCTTCGTAAGCTTCGCATGCAAATACTTTCGACGAAAATAGTGTTCGGAAGGTCCCGCGAACTGATTAAAAGATCTGATTTAAAAGTTTTAAGTTTAACGTTCCGAGTTAATCATCGTTGTTATTAATAAAAATAAAAATGCTGCAACTACAACTACAAAAATAATTCATTGTAATTGAACGACGTTCCGCGCTTTGAGATTGCGATGCTCCGGTGAATAAGAATTTAAAAATACACGCGTATTTTTGAAATAAATTTACAAAAACAATGTATTTTTACAAGGGAGATAAGCGAAGTTAACTCTCAAAAGCGAATATCGTTATTTTCCCAGCGCCAGCGTCGATACAGATCTAGTTTTGATGAAAAAAAGGGAAGGAAGAAAAAAATCGAGAGGAATAGAGACGGAAGCCCGCTTAGAAGAAGTTGGCACTCTCTCGTCGCTTTCTTCTCTCGCGTTGATTCGTTGATTTGCGCTGCAACTCCGAGTCGCGTCACGCGGTACGCGGTACTCGGTATATCGCAATCGGAAAAGCAAGGCCTAGACCCCCTAGACCCCCTAGACCCCCTAGACCCCTCGCAACCCCTTCACCATTGCGCTTAACCCACTTTCTTCAGCGGCGGCAAACTCACTCTATCATTATTTCGCATTATTCTGCGGTTTCCAGCGTAAACTCTCCATAGGATTGAGCACGGAGAAATTTCACTTCTCGAAGGACGGAAAAAATTAATAATGAATCGACGACTGCGTAATAGATAAATTAAAATAGGCTCTGAAAAACAATTTATTTATCCTTTACTATTAATATAATAATTCATAATTAATAACGATCAAGAGTCATTGGGACGTCTTTGGATCGATCGATTGATAAATGAAATTCGAATCAAATCAAACAAAACGAAAGTTCTTCAACCATTTATATTTATATGCACATTTATATTTTTTTGAAACGTCAAATTTTATAATCTGAAAATAAATTATCTCTTCTATCCCGATGCACAATTTATACATTTTTAAGTTTGGGTAGACTTTTTAGAAAAGACAAAGAATTACGATTGCGAATTCATTTCAATTTTTATCGTTACGATTTTTACGTGGATAGGAGAAAACTACGCTAAAAATTTCTCTTTTATTTTATTCATCGTTTTATGTACATTGTATCGCATGCTGGAGTACGCCGGTAAAAAAAAATCAAGGGAAATTATTACGCAAACGTTTTTCATCGAGTTTTTAGTAATGCTTTATAACTTGACTCGAGTACGTTTATAAAAAAGGTTTCTCGTAAATATTTATTATTGCGATATTTTATATCTGCATTTCTGTGTATGTTCGATTACAATTATAAGCCTGATTCCGAATAATTATTTGTACATATAATATTGTTTTTGAAACATTATTTGCTTTATTAAGCTTCCTCGTTTATTATCAATGTAATTATACAATGAAATATTTCATATTTTTCAAAAATTTGTAAATATTATAAAAAATTAATATTTGCATAAGTAATTTTTCATACGTGTTTAATTACAGATAATTTTTCTTGTCTTAAACAATCGTTCTTAGCGAGTATTTTTAAATTAGCATAAATTAACTATGCGAGATCTTAATGCTCATAGAGACTTAAAATTAATTACTCGTAATTAAAAAATTTATTATATTCCTAACTAAACGTAACAATATAAATATTTTATATTTTATTTCAAAATTTTATTGTAACCAAAATGTATATATAGATTCGTTTTATCTTAATTCGTGTACTTTCATTGTTATCAAGACATAAACTGATCTTCGAAAATATCTTCTATTTACTTATAACTACATAAATATAAAAGATAATTTGCTACATGATTTAAGATCTACATGCGTGAATAATGGAAATGCCGGGAAACAATTAAGCTGCGTACAGAGGCAAATATATCATCTATAAATATCGTTAATAACACAGACGTCCTTAAAGGTTTAAAATAAAGGTTGAACTCGCCAAAGTTCATTGCATCGCGATCCGGTCCTCCTTGAAGTCTTTCAGAATGCATTGCGAACCTTCTAGTAAGTCTCGGCGAAGATTTTTGTGAGACAACGAATGCTTAAGTATCATTAATGAACATCTAAAGTCTGAAAGAAGATAAGTATCAAAGAGCATACCAATATTTTGATAGCAGTTATTATTAAATTGAAAAATTGTCTTTATTATTCGTCTCATCGTATCGTATCAAAATGAAAATGAATATATTTAAAAAACTTATTTCTTTAAATAATAAAACTCAATATACGTTTCGCGACAATATCATTTATATTATACAAAGATTTTTTAAAAAATATTATTATTAATTTTTAAACACTGCATTTTTAAATAATAATAAAATATAGTTAAGTAATTTTAATGTTAAATATGTCTTAATAATAAATAATTTTCAATTAAAATGCATATTTTAATTCACAGTTTAAAAATATAAATATAATAATGAAAAATCTAATCGCGTAATAATTATTATCTATAAATAAACTACGAGAAATTTATTTTTTTTTATTCTTTTACATCTTTCTCTTCTTTTCAAGAAAAAGAATTTAATATTTTCATAAATAAATGTATATTATTGTCACCTTGAATATTAAAAACTTCTTAATTTCACGTTTATTTATCATTTATCATTTATTTTTCCTCAAGCTTTATTTATTCTTTATAAAATCTTTTATGAAATTATTTCTCTAAATTCTATATAATACCTGAATAATCAGGATATTTTATATGAATATTGACATTTGAAATATATTTATATTTTTAAGTTCTATTAATTTTTTTTATACTGTATTCAATATTTTCCAAATTTAATTAAATCTTTAATAAATTACAGCTTAAATTTTGTATTGCATGGACTTTAATTTATGAAATTAAATGGTATAAGTATCAAAGTTAAATTATAAGAAAAATAACATTATTTTAAATGATTATTGTAGTTTTTCTAATAATACAATAATTTAGAAAATCTATAATAGTTTCATAAGCTTTTTGAAATATTCAAAGCTTATTAAAGTACTTAGATGTATTTATATTTTTAAAATATCAATTGTCATAAATTTTCGACAAAAGAGAATTTGATAATATTGCCGACTAAATATAATTCTAACCAAATATAATTAACACAAAAAAGATAATATCGATAAAAAATTAGTCGATTTTTTGATTGGAAGAATTTTATTTGTTGTAAAGATTTTTGAAGAAATTAAGAAATGTACAATTTTTCACCAAAGATATGTGCGAATTGAAGATTCTGCACTTTGAAAAGAAAAGAAAAAACATTGTTAAATTTGATTTTTCGTAAGAGTTATAAGACTCCCTCGACTTTCTCACTATCGCAATAGCAGAAGCTCTAACATAGGCAATGAAAATTATTCGCCTGGTTGCAACGAAGGAAAAGGCCGCTTGTTTTTTTCTCTCTCTCTCTCTCTCTCTCTCTCTCTCTCTCTACTTATTTCTAATCCCCTCTCCTATTTTCTCTAGAGGTGAAGGTAAATAAGGTCGTGCTACCGCAGAAGAGAAGGAGACGAAAGGAGGCGCCAAACTAGAAAAGTGGCGGGGAAGGTATGAACGAGAGGTCGAGGAAATAGTTTCGCGTAATCGAGTTGCACTTTCTTCTCGCGACGGAAGAAGTGCAGTAGGGGGAGAGGGCAAAAAGGAAAATGGCACACCGCGTGTGTGCACTTCACCTTTCTCTTTCTTCCCGCGTGTCTACGATTATTAGACGTGCATGAGTGCAACATCGTAGGAGATCGAGGTTTGATAGATCGTTGCTTTTTTCTTTTTGCGGAGGAATTATTTCTGCGTTCCATTTTTGTACGCGGAGAATGACCACAGTATTCATGCGATATTAATTTCCACGAGGCTTCGAAAGTGTAATTTTTTTCCATATTAATTTCTATCCTACGATTTTGCCCCGGAGAGATTATTTGCTTTATATTGAGATGTTTTCTATGAATAATATAGAAGAGCGTAATAGAAGAAACCGCGCATCAAGAATAATCGAGCTCGTCCGGTTTTGCATAAGTCGTTAAATAATTTCACGATACTTTCACGAATATTTTTTGCTTATGAAAGTGGACCATTCTATATAATTAGATGAGATCGTGAAATCTGTTGGTAAACGTTTCAAAGTAGATGAATTTTAAATTTCTATTATGATCGTATTTTATGAATTGTTCTTGTATATTTTTATAATTTTACGATGAATTATTTCAGAGTTGATAACGGCTCGCGAATATTTCTAGTTGATTATAAAATTTTCTAGAGATAACAGTGAAATAACAATAAATGTTTATTAATAAATATGAAATAAATACTTTAGATTTATTACGTTAATAAATTAGATGTCAAATCATAAATTGGAATCACGCTAATGATATGAAATTTAAAACTGAAATACTGTAACTATAATATTAACGATATACCGCAAATATTTTTTCTTATCCTTATAAAATTTTCTTTTGTTTTCATAATTTATCACACTAGCCTTACATTTATAATTAACTACCTTACACGCATCTAATACGATCCTTTATACTTATATTTAAAATTAACATAAGCTATATCTTCTAACATATTTTAATGTTTTTCTTATATTAAGAATTCAATAATTAATTTTTAACGATTTTTATGTCTTCGAATATAAATAACCGTAAAATCTTCTTTTCGAGGCAAATTTTTCTGAAAAATTTATCAGCTTCGATAAAATTATTAATCGTTAAATAAAAAATAACAGAAACAACAATATCACTCTCTAATTTTGTGAGTTGATATAATTTTTCTATTTTAAATCATTTATTTCGAAAGCTTCATTGAGTAATAAATTTATAGGGTGTACTGATTTCGAAAGTAGCGAATTTTACAATAATTATACAAATTTCTTATTAAAAGATATATATCTTGATAATGTTCTAATTTTATGTAAAGCATAATTAGATTATTTAGCATTTCAATAAACTTTCACATTTGTCAGGTAAATTCACTTTGATTGATTTAATTTTTATTTTTTCTAAATTAATAATTATTGAAAAAGCTCACTTAAAAGAAAATAGATTTTGTATACTTATAAAGTATTTTTAGAAATGATTCCCAACGGTTAATATAGATTTTGATTTTTATCTAATATTTATAAAATTCAACATTTTTACAACCTGAAGTATTTTTATTTAAATACATGTCAAAATCAGTATAAATATTTATAAAAATATTAACTATTATTATTTATTATTATATATTCGTCTGGTATTAATATTATACTATTATTCATTAATATTTAACAATAATAATAATAAATAAAATTTTTTATTATTTAACATAATATTATCTTAAAAGTATTTCTAATTTATTGTTCATGCTATCTGCAATAGTAATTATAAAAATCCGTCTTCGAAATTGTTATTCAATATTTTTACGTAAATCTAAATCTCAAGAAATATTATATTAATATTTTCAAATCGTATCGATTATATTCGTTGCGTTTTAAAAATACTCAAGGTTTTTATATATATCTGTATTATTACTTAATATAGCAATATTAATATAAATAAGTTAAAACTTTTCAAAAACTCAGTGACTAGAAAACATAAAATTAGAGATCAGTTATTTCGATGTGAAAATGCATTTTATAAGTTTTATTAGTTAAATTTTATGTAAATACTATACTTATGTATTCAAGGAATATTATTTTAATACTTATTTAGAAAAAATATAAAACACCTAAGCAATTTTTAGCTGGTAACTTGGGTAAGATCTAGCTAAGATTTTTTCATATGTTATTGCATTCACATTTCTGCTGACTTTAAAGTATAATTATGTAAAAGCCATAGTAAAAATGTTTTGAAGTACAGCAAAGCTAAGAAAAAAAGTACATGTATATAACCTTCCGGCTCCTTTCTCGTAGAAAATTACAGCAATCTTGCTAATAACTTGACACTGTAGTGTCAAACCACCAACACAATTGTGCAGAACAATCGTCCTTTTTATTTTACTTCTCCCTAAAAACATTTCCGTCATTCGCTTGCCAAGGTTCCGAAAGTTCCACCATGACAATGAAGAGATAGTAAAGTCTTCGAGAGGTAGAGAGAGAGAGAGAGAGAGAGAGAGAGAGAGAGAGAGAGAGAGAAGGAAAGAGAAATAGTACACTAGAACCCGATCGTGCACTTTCTTTTCTAGAAAACTCGAGTCGTGGTAACTTCACCTTTCCCTTTTCTCGATTGCATTCGAGAGTTGCAACAGATGTTGGTTTTTTCTGTCGTCTTGACTTTTTTTATTCCGCTATTTCGCCGCCTTATGTAAATGTGCGCAAAGCCACGGTTACAAGAAGAAAGCAATTGTTTCTCCCGAGCGGGTGAAAACGATTCATTACGATTAGGCAGAATGTTGTGGCCGTGTTACGAAATATCTTTCTCTCGGCTACAAATGGGATGCACTGGCCGTTTTGCGCCAACGGGAAAGTTATAACTGCGCTCGACTCTTGATAAAGGTGTGTCGGTGATTAGAGTGAAATGAGTCCCAATCCCGTTCGTAGATCACGTTTTCACGTAGTTAAGTATTGCTTATAATGTAATCGCCAGCTTGTTTATTTCCCCTAATTCAATTATTTGTATAGTTTATCAAAATATATATTTACATTATCGCTATAGATTAACCATTTAAACGAAAAATAAAGCGAAAACAGAACTTTTTCATCCAACAACCATACTTTATTATTATTTCAAGATTTCAATTATCCGGTCTATTTATAACTTTAAAATTAACTTAAATATTATAAAGTATATCCCATTGGTAAGTAACTAAAAGTATTTATAATATCTTTTCGAAGGTAAAAATAATATTAATATTTATACGAGGAACATTACCAATATGCATATTTATAACATAATTATGAAATTGCATTTCAAAGTTTTGTTAAAAACAATAAACATTGTAAAAAAAAGACATTGAACTAGTTTAAATCAGCTTACATTTATTTTTGCAATAATACTTATCGAAATAAATTTTATATCATAAATTTATAATTTTTATGGATCATTTCAAACACGACACACCGCTCGAATCGAATGAATAAATAATTTTTTATTTTATGCGTCGATACGTTTGTACTTCGGAATAAGTTTAAAATACTTAATTATAACGAAAAAAAGTCCGTTAACGATACGATTTTTAACATTTTATTATAATAAAGAGAAATATAAAATTAAAATTATTAACAATAAATTTATAACCGTATAGAATAAAATTATTACCATTTTATCTATGAGTATATTATAAGGAAAATATTTTAATTCATTTTATAGCGTTAGTATAATTTTTCAATAATTTTCCACGAAATCTTTAAATAAAGTACTATTATTTTGATTAAAAAATGATTTTTTAATCAAACGTTAAAACATATTATTGTCGAAATCTTATTTAAAAAAATCTGTTTTATTAAAAAAATTAAATATCTTTATTTGATACGTAGGTAGAAAAGAAAAAATAAAATTTGTTAAATGTCAAATATTGAATTTTTTTTGTATTTTTTTTTGTATATACGATGATGAAGTTTCTAATGAAGTTAAGCGCAATATCATTGAAATAATTAAGTTTTGAAGAAAGTCTTATTTCCCTGTCAGCGTATATTTTGAACGTGAAATTAAGAAACTGGAAACGTAAATTGAGCACCTAATGCGTAAAGCACCGGTAAATCAGAGCAGATAAGAAAACTGCGAAATCGAATACACAGCGATCCGAGGTGAAATAACGACGTTGGAGTCGACGTTGGAGTCGACGTTGGAGTTCGGTACGAGGAGCCGATCGTAGAATTTTGCATTTCCGAAATAACCGAAGCCTGCGATCGGCACCTCGCAAATTGGGACGCAGATCTGCAAAGCAGGTCTCGAACGCTGCAAAGGTCTGAAAAGTCAGAGACAAGCGGCGCCGCATCGCTGAATCGCGGTCGCTTGGAATGGAAAGCTGAAAGTTTCACAAAAGTGCATCGCGCGGGAACGAGAGCTACGAGAATAATCGTCGCGGAGAATTTCTCGTACCTTTCTTTCTTCGATTAATCGTCGACGTAATTGCGCGTGCGCGTAAGGCAGATGAAAGTGCACCACGAAGATATAACGAGGTGCGTCGCTCTTGGATAATAATCGTCGGCAACACAATGTGGATGCCTGGGAGATTATGTTAAGTGCATGCAAGAGGGAGTAGGTGAAGGCTTTCGTATGTCCCAGAAAATCTTTCGAGGAATGGATGCGCGATTGCGTTCGTATTAGTTTCCCTCGAGGATGTGGGTATCGGCACGTTTGCACTCGAACCGACGAAAATCTAATCGATTCCGTTCGATTTAGGTGTGTTTCTTCCTTTTAAAACTCCGCCGTTTCTTTGGATTTTTTTGGGTGTTTTTGCATTTTTTTGGATTGGAAAAAATCGCCAAAAGATTTTTTTAACGTCGTTCGGTATTGAAATACAAATTTAACCTTACCTCGTCTCTATTTACTACTTACAATCGAGCGATATTCAATGTTTTTCTCCGAGATTATTTATTATTGTATTCGAGTATTTTTATGAAAAAGTTATGTTTTCTCGTTGTAAAACTCGTATAAAAAAATATTTATGTATAATTTCTATTTGAATAACTTTGTATTAGAGGAAGGATAACTTTAATGAATTGGCCCTGCATTTACAAGTAAAAGCATATAATCGTACATTATAATTTCCATGGTACGACCGACTACCTATATTCATAAACGGAAATTCTTCAAAAGATAAATATACGTTTTTAATAGAATTTTAAAATACTCATGCAAATATTCTGCATTTATGATTTCTTAAGTCACCGCAAGTTACTTTTTATTTCAACTTTTTATAGCCGTCTCTTAAAAATATCACATAAATCTTTAAGTATAAAATTATTCATCAGCAATAATTCAGATCCCTTTCAATATCTTCCATTTTAATTCTCCGTACCGACTGTATAAAAAGTGCGTCGTCCCTTTTAAAGAATTCGACGTACTCCTTTAAATACAAAACGCAAGGATTTATTCATCAGCGCGTTTCGTAGTAATAATACTCTTCCTTCCTCAATTTCACCATCGGTTTTTCACTCAGTACACGTCGGTGTTTGCTTAAAAGTCGCTCTGCGTATACGTACATCTTGTATGCCACCATTGAATGAAATGAATTTCAAAAATTTACAACGTAAGTATTTTATATACGCTTGTTACTTAATAAATCCGTTCATTGTAATTCTAAAAAATGCATTCAACACGCGTACTAAATATCTGAATATTGAACATTAGTTTTTAGATTCGCATATCGTACTATATTAATAGTGTATTAAAAAATAGTTAATTAAAAGTTGGACATATATGATTTAAACGATGTTAATTTTAATTTTAAAATTATAATGTATTCAAAGGTTATTTACGCGCGGGTTCGAAACCTTTTTTAAAATAATTTTTTCACCGCAAATATTTTATGCGCAACTAAAAATTATATTCTTCAAATTTAATACTCGTCTACGTAAACTTAGATCTTAGACTTTTCATTCAATCGCCGCGAATCATCCAATTATAAACGTTAAAAATATAACATTTTATTAATTTTATAGGAAAATAAATTTACTTTACATAATAAACGCTTTTTACTTCGACTAAGTAATAAAAATTTAATTAATTATGCAATCCAAATAATTATACAGTTATTTAATTTAAGGAATTTTATAAAACATTAATCTTTAAGATCAATCTATTCGCGTTAAATAAATTTCGTAATACGTCGATAGAATCATATTTTTATCTCGTTGCGAGTCCAAACTCGTAAAGTAATTTTACTCGTAAATCTTTCGATTGTAAAAACTTTATTTTTTTATTTATCAAACAAAAATTTTATTTCACGCATATTTCATTTTATCGTTGTTATTTATTTATTATTTTTTTTTATATACAAAATCTAATAAGGAAGAAACGAGCAATGAAAAGGTAATGCAATATACGAACGATCTAGTTAGTCGAATTTCGTATAAAATTTCACTGGACGAAGCAGATATAAAATGAATAATCAGCTCGCAAATTGCCGTAATTAGATATTGATTTTACGCAAAAGAAAAACATCGAAAGTAAGAAACCGAAAATTTCACCGAGTTAGATTATAGATTATAGTATAGATAATATAGAACGATTAAATACGTCCGAGCCATCGAAAACCGTGCCCAGCTTAACCCATTCGGGCCCATTACATCAAAATTCGCACTTACGGAAGAAAGCAAAAAATGGCAATGAACTCCGACTTCATCGACTTTCGAAATCGCTTTCGCGCGCGTAATGCCGACTCGCTCGTAATACGAGAGGCGCTCGCGGCCCGGGCCGTAATACATTGGCAGGGCAAAGAATTTCGAGAGCAGCCAAACTTTCGAAGACGTTGAACCGGCGATGGCCGAGCGCGGATAGAGCGAGCGAGCGAGAGAGAGAGAGAGAGAGAGAGAGAGAGAGAGAGAGAGAGGCGTCACGGCTTCCGAACGGGCTCCTTAGGCTCAAGTTCAGGGACAAGGCGCCGCCAGCGAATCGACTCGAGCCGCTCTTGCCGACTTTATGCGCACGACTCGACTTTTTGACTATGGCCACGAACGCGCTGATATCCGGATTATCTATCTTTTCTACCGAGTTTTTTTACCGAGTTTTTTACCGAGTTTTTTACCGAGTTTTTTACCGAGATTTTATTACACATGACCGATTCCTCCACAGGGTGGGGACGGATGGGAAGAAATTTTGTCGCGCGTAACAATTGTACTGGATATTAAATATATTTATGGTGACTGCTTCTTGGGAGGATACAAAAATGTGGGTTTGGCTTGCTTGTATTCAAATGTGGTATATATTTAAGGAATATATATGCTTGATATCTTATTGTTAAAAGATACATAATTTCTTCTTGAATGCTTGATTTTCAACCGACAAATATTTACCGCTCACGCACCGATGCTTGTTTTTTCTTTGCTTCGAGATAATAGTATTTGTTATTATTACATATATTCCGTAGCATTTCGTATAAACAACTTTAATTTTGGAGAATGTGCTTACGCGTGAATCACTCGAATCATTTTTATAGCGAAACGATCGAATAATGTTTCGAATTTTAAACTATCTTACTTGTTATCTTATTCATCGTTGCGATCGTTTTAATGGAAAATTCGATGCTAGAATCGAAGTAAAATAATTGAATTGTAAAATCTATGTACGATTGAGCATTTAATTGTGATAAGTATGATAAGTTATAAGGCAAGAATATTTAAAAAAAAGTCTATAATAACGTATACGGACGAGGGCAGATACATCCAACGAGTCACATTTGTTATTTTTGTACGTATTGTTTATGAATATTCTATCTGCATTTACGTATATTTATAACGCAGATAAAATAAATGAATCGCTATTTTATATAGAATTGAGAACGATAGCGTAAAGTTTATTTAATACATTAATAATAAAAAAAGTATTAATAATCCGCTGTTTTTATTCATTTTTACAAACACGATAATTACACATTGAATAAACTACAATCTTCTTTAGAACGGAAAAGGTGGTTTTTTTAAACGCCGTTACGAGTTTCACATTGAACTTTCGGCAGAAAAATGTATAATTGATTTTATTTTTATTGAAAATAATCGTAGAGTTAAATAATTTTAAATATTTTTAAATGTACTTTTATTACTTTGCTATTCCGTTTTCTATAATAAATACATCGTCCGTTAGATCGTAGCTCGTACGTAAAATTAATTAAGGGCAAAAATAAAAATCTCTTTGAATTTTTCATTGAATAATTTTTTATTATCCACGTAAAAATAAAAGTCACTAATATATTTTTTAATTAATGATCAGGATACAGGATATCGCGGAAATAAAAATATAGAAGATACGCACGTTTTGATATTTAAAAACGAATTGGTTTGAATAATTACTTTTCATAAATAGCGAACGTCGTACTTTCCCGTATTTTTCAACAAATGCATATTTTTTGTTTGTATACTGTTTATAATTCTATGATTTCACCAAGTTACATTCTTAAATCTACAAAATCTTGACTTTTCTCCAATAAAATTAATCGGAATTAAACATCGTTTCGTTTTCTTGAAAATTTTTAAGATTCGTAAATGACGCACTCACGGATTACATTCGAAAAGCAATATCCATGATCTCATAGCGTTTTTCGTATCTCTAGCCTCCTTTTAGCCGGAAGCTTACATGTACAACACACACGCACGCGTACACATCTTTTAAATCCCACGTTCTTCGACTACGCATACATCTTTCAGCAAATTTCTCCGTGGCGCGCGAATACTCCTATATGTATCGCGAATATTATGAATCGTGGTAGAGGGCGTTACATAAAAATGGCAGCAACATAGAGAGAAAGAAAGAAAGAGGCAGAGAGAGAGAGAGAGAAAGAGAGAGAGAAAGAGAGAAAGAAAGAAAGAGAGAGGTGAAAGAGAACCGTAGGGAAATATTGGGGTCAGGTACTCAGAGAGCCCGAATGTATTCTAGAGTAGGGAGAGACAGCAGACCTACTTTACTTAATCTAGAAGAGAGCACAATGTAGATATATGTATCGGGAGCTCGCTACATAGGCCTTTCTAATTCGTGCTTATTTGTATACGTGCGTGCATGATTTTTCTGAGATGCTAAGTTTACTCGCGGATCCCTACATCTTATATTCCCACGCGAAGCGCCAAATATTTATTACACTATACGTTTAATAGTTGCATACCTTCGCTTTTTACTACAATTTGAAAATGCATCCACTATATTTTTGTTATTTTTTCCTTAAGTAAACAAATAGGATACCTTTTCGATATTTAATAGTGGAAGTTTTACAAATTTATCTTCAAATACACGAACTTGAATTACCAACTCGCCTTAGATTATACAATTCTTTTGTTTTAAGTACATTTATCTTTAAATATAGTACACAGAGAATTTTATACATACACTCGCGCGTACACATATAAATGTATGATATACAAGCAACCAAAACATTTTTTTTTTATAAATATCTTTTCGTTAATTTAATAGAATATACACGAATATACACGTGTTTAATTTGCAATCAAAATTAATTTAAATTCGACCACGTAAGAACAACACTAATATAAAATATTTCTATTTCAAATATATAAATTTTACTATAAAAATGAAAAAATATTTTCAAACGAATTTGAATCGTATTCAAATAAAAACTGAATACATTAAACCTAAAATAAATGAAAGAAAGCCTATCTATTACTTACTCAAATATTTAGTTAAGTACAATATGCTTATAAGCGTACACTAATATTTGAAGTACCAATTTTCTAGATTTAAACGATTTATCAACAAATATATCGTAATTCATAAAAGTGTATATTTAGTTTTACATTAGATATTTTTTAACTGTAAAAATTTTTTGTTCGATAAAACGTAATTATTTATTTATAGCGTTGAATACACGTAAATGTAATAATACACAATTCGTAAATTTCACCTCTGAAATTTTTACATTTAAAAAGGTTCAAAGTAATATTTCGAATAATTTTTCGTATACTCTATTTGAATTTGAAATTAACTTTAAAAATATAAGTTGTTATCGCATATAACGTAATTCTATTAATAAATTTGTACTGTGAGCCAAAACTTGATTTTCTTGCATATTTTTTTTTAATAACGTTAAAAAAGTATGAATCACCACCGTATTATACACTTATAAATTTTAAATAGTATATATTATCTTCTTTTGTACACTTTTTAAATATAATCTTCGTTCTTCGTTTTAAATTTCATGAAGTGAAAATACCGTATTCACGATACTTAATTACTTCAATGAAGTCACGTTTTCCTCCGGAAATACGCAAAGATTTACATAAACATTTTTCTAAATTAAACTCGTATAACGCACATAATTAAAGTTAGATAAAGGATCTCGTATTGAAATTACGTTATAAAATTTAAATTATTATTAAATATTCTTGAAATTTTGTAATATTTTAAATTTAATAAAACAAAATCATAAAAAAGTGTCCATACAGCGGATGAATATTCAAACAGGACATTATTTTACGCACTGTTTTTGTTAACTTTGGAACGAATACAACCAAGCGTGAAAAAAGCTTCTCGAAACTTGTCTATTCGCCAATTTGTTATAACCGGTACAAATATGAAACGGACAATCAAGTGTCCCGACAACAACGAGGTTACGATTCCCCGCAAAATAAAGAAGACAGTAAGAAACAAGAAAGGAATAAGAAGAAGAAACAAGAGTATTGTTACGTCGGCGTTTGTTACGCTCACGCTTGAAATATCAACGAGGCGACTCCCTTGCCACAACAGCGGAATAATGACATAACTGTAAACCCAAGTAAAATTTAGATCACAATTTAAGTGGGTCTACTGCCCCCCACCCCCGCTATAAGATATTCTTTTCAGTTGATAGCCGCTCGATTACTCCTTCCATTCTTTTTTGTTATTTATTTTGAACTTAAAATAAAGATTAGGTAACTCTCGGTCTGTTGCCACTTCAATATTTATTTGCTTGCGCGCGAGCGGACGCGCGCCTGTGTGAAAGATATAGAGAGCGAGAGAGAGAGAGAGAGAGAGAGAGAGAGAGAGAGAGGGAGGGAGAGAGAGATACAGAAAAAGAGAAAGAGGCCTGTCCTCGTTTCGTTTGTGCGCGGTTAGCCTATTTTCTCACTTTTTCCCTTTCTTTTTACCTCGCGCTTCTCTCGATGTATCCGCTCGAGTGCCTCTTTCCGTCGCTTCATTTTCTTACGGTTCGCCTCAGCGATAAAAGTGAAGATTTAAAACGATCTTTTAAAAATCACTGATCAAGCCCGAGCACATAAATATTTGCTTTCATAAACTTTAAGAATTCGTACGGGCCATATACGTTTCCTTGTTAACGCGATAACAACCCTGTTTTTTTTATTCTCTTTTAATACGTTAATTTGTAAAAATGAAAGTTAAGATCTTACCGATACAGCCTCTGCTTATAATACTCGTACGAGTCTTTTATTTAATTAGGATATTCGACTCTAAAATTTTAGAGCTGCTTCGCTTTATAACTCGAGCTTCGGGATCCAGTGATAAGTTCCAATTTTTTAACTTTTACTCAACGAGTTACCAAAATACGTGTAATTCGTTTTTAATATTTATAATTTTACATGTATTTCAATTATTCTAAATGAATATAAAAACATTTCTGTAACGGACGATAATTATGTTTAGTACAAAATAATATTGAATTTAACCAATATTTTAAACTTATAATTTTTATACTCTTTCTAATTGATATACTTATTCTTTTGACAAATTTGTTAATTTTAATCTAAATTAAAATCAAGCGAATAATCTATGTATACAATCGATAAATGACAGTCATTAATTACTATTTTACAGTATCTTCTTTTCTTTGATAAAAAATTTAACTTTGGTTTAAATTATAATATTCTAAATTATATATTCTCTAACTAATATATGTTTTAACAAGAAATTTCTTTTTTATATCTCACTTTTATGTACATCTTTATACTTTAAGCAGTAAATAGAAAAAACTTACTTTTTTAATCATTAAGATATACAAGTAAATATATATTTTATACTTGTATTCTGATTCGGTGATAAATCATTAGTGCAAAAGATAGTATAACAACTATCTAACAATGTTATAAAGTTTAGTTAATATAACGTATATGACAATTATCTGGTTCTTGATAATATATATTGACTAATTAAAATTTTAAACAGAAGCTACGAATCGTGTAATTTATTTCTAAAATTTAATTTAATTTAAAATGATAATGATAATGATAGATTGAACATTACTATAAATTGTAAATTAAAAAAAATGTAATATGACAGCTTTATTTGAATACATATATAAAAATTGTATCTAATAAACTTTACGTAAACTATTACTTTTAAATATTGATATAATTTTTTGAATTATTAAAATTATTTCAAGAATTATATATTTTTAAATATAGAGATATACATTAATGAGTGGTTTAAAAAATTTTTAAATTTAAAAAATAATATAAAATTTTTGTATTTAAATTTTAAAGAATATTTTAACAGACTTTTTCAATTGTGATTATACTATTATTGTAACAGATAATATTTACTTGGTATAAATAACAGATAATTATCTGTTTCTGTTATAATTCAAATAGAAATCATAAGCTTAAATTAAATAATTTAAGAATATAAGAAATGAATAATAATGTGCGATAAATCTTAAAATTATCTAAGTAATTTTAATATAAAAAAATATTTTATTTAAATTGCATTAAATAGAAATTTTATAAGATGATAATAAAATAATTAAAACAAATAATAATTATTGATGTTGAATCGTTGAAACTTAAGAAATGTTTATTTACAAAAATTAGTTTTTAAATCTCTTTTAAAAAAAAGTTTTTTATTCTGGTAGAATAAAAGGTTTGAAGAATAACATTCTTATGAGTCTACACAAGTTATTGTTCTAAAAATAAATATAATGTTACTTTAGTCAGCTACGATAAAAGTTTTAATTATATTTCATGATTAGATCATCAGACGAATGAACTCTTATGAAAAAATTTAGCAGTTGCATGATAAAGTTAACGCGAATATTTTTTAAAGTTAAAAATTTCAGTAATTAATATATTTAACATTTCATTTAGTTTAATTATAACTTTTAATATTTAAATTTTTATTTAATTATAAATGTAGTAGATGTATAAGATAACATATCATTGAGCTTAGTAATCAATTAACGATAATCAAATACCTGTCGCATAAATGTAAAAGAAGAACAAAATAATTATATAAAAAAACATCAAGATTAATTGCGGTTAAAAAAGAAAATTCAGCTTGCAACTTATTGTAAGACAACCGGAAGAAGTCGTGCAAGCGAGTTTTTATCGTTCAGTAACTACACGAATGATGATTCACGCATTTGTTTTTTTATTTCGTTAATCAATTGTATGTTTATTGAGCAATGAGGTAAGAAGCTAAAGTATGAACATGCTTGTATAATAAATAGATGTCGCTTCATTATTAAGAGAAACTCGACTGACTCTCGTCGTACGAACGTTATTTATTAATTAGAAATAGCGTAACATTATCTACTAAATGATTGAAAATAAATATTGCGAAATATAAGTTTCATTTGGAGGAATAATTTCATGGAAAACGGAGAAACTTTTTAAAATAATTAATCAATGTCACGTACAAAAAACTTTTGAAATTTTTTAAATACTATTTTATATTTAAAAGAATGCGAATAAATCCCTCCATTAAAAATAATTATAGATGATTTTTTATTAATTAGGTAACGTAAAATAGTCCTAATCATCGTATATTAATTGTAGAAAAATGTAAAAAACATAAGTATTAATAAAACAAAGTATACGTTTACAAATCACATAATTAATAATATATTTACGAGCACAGAAAATACAGTTCGTATCAACGCAAATATAAATTTATAGCTTATAACTGGTATCGGAATAAATTTCAGTAGAATTAAAAAATCGACTTAATAATTCGATAAAAATACAAGGCAAGAAACAATTGACTATTAATAAATAAACTTAAAATCCAACGTATAATAAAAGCAGTAGTACAGCGTTGAATAATGGAACTGACATTCTGTAATCTTGGGCAAAAATAGCAACTTGAGAAAAATCTACAACGAGATAGTTAAGATCAAGGGAAAGCATGTGTACTACTATATTACGAGAAGAAAATCACGCAGTGAAATTCTCCTATCTACATTGCAACTTGCACGTGCACTTTCTCTCCCGATGGCAGCGAGACTAGCCGTTGCTAATAACATCATGGACAATTAGAAGGTAAAGAATAAATACGTTAAATCTTATTCGATTAATTATTTTTGTCTTTTTGTCGTTAGGAAATGCAAGAATAAATGCGTTTCATGCATTATTTATTGGAGTCTAGCTTTTTATATTCGTTTATTAATGTTTTTTAATATTGATTTCAAGACAGCTTGGTTAAAAAGGTAATTGTTGGTAATTGATATAATAGGATTTATCTATTTAAACCAATGTTACGTAATTTCTTTTATCTATATAAGCGTAATAATGTACTTGAGCTTCATTCTTAGAGTTTATATACGATGTGGTTTTCCTCTTATCAACCTATAATTAAAAAATGTTGTATGTTATGAACTACTTATGCCAACATATTCATGCAAATCATCAATAGGAAATAAATAGTATTTATTGTTTATTGAATAATAAATGCAAACTAAGTATTTAAATAGATAGTCTATGAAATAAATTAATTTATTTTTAATATGCGTATGCGTTTTGTACATCATCATCCATTTAACAAAAACTTTTACGAGTTAAAATAAAAATACAATCCACGACATTGGTAAGAATAAGTCTACAATTATTTTCTTTTCTAAAACATTGTAAACTTTGTTAAGATGAAATTATCATTAAAAGTACATATTTAAACAGGTTATTATAAAATGTTAGAATGAAAACTTTCTTTTGAAAACAAGTTTTTTGAAACAAAGTATACATGCTTTAGATATCTAAATGTATATTCACAGAGTTATCGATTTTTATGTATTAAGTATTACCTTATCAACAAAATACACTTAACGATTCTTTAACCGGATTTTACTCGATTATACTAGTGTATTACGATTTCTAGATAGAATAAATTTAATTGAAATTTTAACGATATTTTATAGTAAGCATTATACATTATAACAATATAAAACACGATAATTAAAAATATATATCGTAGAAAATTCAGAAGATACCAAGTCAACTCAGGGGTCGCCTAAGTATACACAAATATTTAAAATATTCACAAATATAGCGATCGATCGGTCTTCCCGGATCGTAAGATGGTTTACCTAATCAAGCTCGCCAGCTCAACTCTCGGATGAGCTTACCATAAAAACATTTACTCAACAGTTAGTCATTGTAATGAAAGACTTATTCAATCAAACTTGAGAGACTAATTTAATGCTAAGGATTGATCAACACGATATAGTTTGAGCTACATGAGATTATTCCTTGGCATTTATTCTTATGTAATATTCAGCTCAGAGCTTAACAATAGCTAATCAATAGATTTCATGTCAAATGAATAATTACGAGCGCAAAGTATTTCTCAAGGCTAAGAGGTTACATAGATTAGGAAGTTTGAAAAAAAGTTCTGTCAATTTGATAAAACAATTACTTCCATGTATGCTTAAAAGATTGTTTCAAAGTTTTCCAAACTTGTAATTCTCGCCATTAATGGATATCAATTTATTTGACTTAAGTTTAAGGAAATATCGTTCAATAATTGATATTTTTGGGAAAGGTGGATAAAAATTTCAAATTAGAAGAATTACATATACATTCCTAATCTACCTACAAATTATTCATTACTATTATTTCATTTTTATATGGAACCAATGAGGAAAGAAATATATTAATAACTGAATCAACTGTCTTTAAATTTTACAAATCATTTACATGGCAATCGTAAAACAAAAAAAAAAACTCTTGAATTCGGCATCCTTACATTTTCTAGAATATCTGCATTATTCCTAAAATCAATTCAATAATAATATTTTCCATAAATTTACAAGCCTTTTCAGCTGGTCTTCGTATTCTCTGATGAGTATACGTATATTATAGAGAGATAGATATGCATATATATAGAAAGAGAGAGAGATAAAGAAACATACGTCGTAACCTAATTAAAATGAATTCGCTTGTAATAGTATAATAAATCTATCTTTTTCAAACGGCTTTAATAAAAATAAATTACATCATTAATTTTAATTCTATATAATCGATTAATATTTTTTAAACTATATTCGTAATTTTTTGCGATTACTCATATATTTTCCTACTTTCATTTTTTATAATCTTATTTTTCTATTAAAATAAGAAAAGTTGTTAATTTTGATTAAACGGAAACGTACAAAGTATTTGTATTATTCCGTTCTATTTTATAAATTAACAATAAAATTATTTTTAAAGTTATATTTTATAAAAAATATTTACAGTAAAATTTTATCAATTAATTAATCGTCTAATAGAAGATTAGATAATGTGTGTCGTTAAAAAAAAAATTGTTTTTATTACATTGATGCTAATTTGATCGACTTCATAATTAATTATTAGTAGTTATAACAGTCATATTTAAAGATTAGAATAAATAATTCTATTTTTAAGAATTTTGCAAGAAAAATGAAAATAAAATAGTATTATATCATATCATAGATTACAAAATCTAAGTTTAATTAAAATAAATATTTGATTACACATTGTATTGCAATATATTTGATATCAGACAGAGGCTTAGTCTCTGTAAACAATTTGTAGACAAAAGATGAAAAATTAAATACAATATATTTATTATCAAACACAGCTTTTAAATTATTTTACCAAATGGAGAATATAATAACTAATATTTCATAATTTTAGCATGTTAATTTAAAAGATATAGAATACCATTTTTTCAAATACATCTTTTACTCATATTTACAGTAAAATATATCTCACTCGATATTTCTTTTCAAGATTTGTTAAATATAACCTGGAACTTAACGAGTCAAAAATAATGAAAAAATTGGTAAATACCAAGATATATTAATTTTAGCGCATTTAGCACTTGAAGGATCATCGATTAAATGTAACTAGAATAATTTAATGGAAGCTACAAACCTGTTCGTGTTCGATATGAAACACGAATCCATTATAGAGATCCTAACGCGCCTCAGCTATCTTGAAAAATAAAAGAACATACTCGAGGTGCACCAAGAACCGGAGATGTAGTTACTTGTAAAGGAAGCGAAATGGAAGCGATATCTCGAAGGAGAAAGGGACTTGTAGGATAGCTACCGATGGTAGTAGCACCTCATTAGTAGAGAGATAGATATAGAGAAAGAAAGAGAGAGACTAGTAGGCCGAGACTTGAGTTGTAACCGAGAACTTCTAAACTTCCATCTCCCCCTCTTCCATCGACCCCTTTCACCCCCCCCCCTCCAACCCCCTCTTCCAGCTCCCCTGACCGACAGGATAACCTACAATGTACTATGAAATTTCAATATGCTACATTTGGGACAAATGTTAAATAAATCATTCCTACAGTTTTATAAACGATATTTTATGAATTAATACACCAACGCTGACGCGAAACATTTGGACTTCGTTTTCTTGTTCTAGAAAATGTCGTTTCATAAATTATATTTAAATGCTAGATTTTTTTCAGAGACGATAATCTGACTTTTTCTGCAAACGGAAAATTTTATATTTATCTATTGTCTGGTAAACGTAGCGAAAACAAAAGTTTCGTACGAAAATGAAATTTTTACATTCAATTAAGTATAAAACTTATTTTTCAGAAATTATTTGAGTATTATGTTATAATATCATGTTAATAAATACATCAACGTAATATTGAAAACGCGTATATGCAATTATTACGTATCATTCTGAGGTCGAAGCAAGACTTATGTAAATATGAAAATATATAATTCTCGGTTAATTTATTATCCGTTGATATTATATAATTTTTAATAATCTTCATTTTATTCGGGGGCACAAATAAATTTATCATCTTTAATTTTATATTCTTGAATTTACAATCATATTATATTTATTACGAAATTTTTATGTATCGACTGTGGCAGTACTGTATTGTAATAATATTATAAACTGTTATTATAAATATTGTTTTTTTCGAACAAAATCACAATAAAATATTTAATTTTTAAATAATCGTTATTATATTTCTAGAAATATATTATATCTCGAGTATTTTGTTATTATTTCAGAATTTAAGAAAAATGATAAAAATAAGAGCATAATCAATACTATTCAGAAAATTTTGCGATTATGATTTTTATCTAGTTTATAAGAAGGATATATTCTGAAATGTAAATAGAAAGAAATAAAGCAAATTTTTATTAGAATAACTACGTGGATGGCATCCCAATGAGAACTAGAAAATTTATACAAATAATAGTGTGGTTAAGAAACCGGTCTTATAAGAGAAAATTGCTTGAATGGTTAGTATTCAATGTATTACGGTAAATTCGTTATTGAATTGAATCACCGAGAGTATATCTGTTACATGAAACGTTGTAATACCAACATGAATTGAAATTTAGAGACTTTAAAGAGTTTATACAATAAAATTAAAAATGATATCCAATTTTTTAAGAACTGTTTTTTTGAAATTTAAAAAAAATTAACTTTTCTCCCTTTGATTTAAAACCTTGAACTATCTAAAGTATTTATCATAAATAAAATGTACAAAACATTCCATTTCAAAAGAAAAAGAAAGAGAAATTTTTTTAAATGAATTTTTAGGACTGCTTTGCTGATGATTATATTTAGAAAAGCTTATTCTTGAGATTCCAGACTATCCGTTCTTTCTCAAGAATTCCATTTATAGTTGAAAATAAGATTATTAAAACAAAATCAATAACTTGAAAGGTAGCAAAATTTAAAAATTAAATTATTTCAAAGTAAAGTGTGATAAATCAGTAATATACAAGATGCGTTAAATATAATATAATGCGTACTTTAAAGAATTGATCAAGGCTCCATTACAATTATAATAAAGATTAACTATTTTCTATTTTAGATGCAATATTGGAAATTTGAAAATTCTTAAATAATGATATATTTTATCATTTTATATACTTTTGATGTGGTTGATGCAACTATTTAATTTGATAGTTCTTAGAAGAGAAACTATTTCACATAAAAAAATATTTTCTTTAATTTAAAATAATTGATTTGTAAATACCTAATCATTTAAATTTTTTTTTTGTCATGGTTATTAAGTGTAAAATCCTTTAATTAAGATTATTATTATAACTGAAAGAAGAATAAACATTATAATTAAAAGAAATCTTTTTAAATTAACTTAATGAATATGAATTATTTACCAACTTTAAAATAATACAATCAATTTATTAAATATAGAATATAGTATTTTTATTTTTTACATACACAATAAAATGCGGATTATTTACTAGGCGAATAATATGGGTAAGTAGGTAAAAGATAAATCTAAAATTTTACCGAAAGCAAAGGTCAAGATTTATCGTTAAAGAACCTCTGCAGATTTCATGATACCATTAAAACTACAAGGCATAGTTCTTCAATTCTAGGTAATAACCTTTAGTCTAAAATGAGTATAAAGTCGTGAAATACGACTTTGGCTAGAGTATTTACATTCTCTATGATAACAAGAGTTTTACTGGTTCTAGTCATAGGATCACATCATTAGTATTATGGGAATATTACGAGGCCCTAAACAATCAAGAGAATAATGAAAACACGTCACGTTGCGATGAACTCTATGACATAGTGATATAAAGTGGAACAAGATCATAGATAAACTAGTGAAACTACATTATAAAATAAAGATCGTGAGCTCGCACAAAATAGAAAATAATAGATACAGAATTAAAATGGTATAATTTCGATTATGCAAAGGTTAAGCAGAATAATTAAAATAAATATAAAACAAACCGTTAGTATATTAAAATTGAATAATAAAAATCATAAAAATTTCAATGCATTTCCAACGAAGCAATGATCAAAAAAATGTTGTAAATAGAAAATGAGTATCGAAAAAAAAATTTACGATTTAAAAAAATCTTACATATTTTAAGTCATATGATTTATTACTTTCTGATATAAAAGAATAAATTGATTACAGATTAGATATTTTTTAAGTGTAAAGATAATTAATTAAACTATTTTATATCAAAAAAATTCATTACAAATAAATGGAAACAATTAAAATATATCAATAATATAATTGTATATATATAATTAAAAATTACATAAATTTTACATAAATGTATTAATAATAGAACTCAATATATCTAATTTTACTAAAATAAAATTACATAAAATCGTTTTAATGCAAAATATAAATACATAAAAAGTTCCTATCCGATAAATAATATTATAAATAATAAACGGTTTTTTTATTAAAAAAAAAACAGGATATAATTTATTTTAAATAAATTGACCAATAAAAATTTTCAATCTTTTTACTAAATTAAAGATCATATAAATTTATGAAAATAAAAATGTAAATTGAGAATAAGACAAAAAACATCGATTAATTTTCCAAAAAATAAATATATGCATTTCGATCATTCTAAGTCTCCAGAACATTTTCTCGAATAACTTATCTCGTTTTATCCGAAGCATGATATAAAATGCAATTACAAGATGAAATATGAAGAAGATTAAATTTATAAATGCATCGAAAAAAATATTGTTTTATTTTTATTTTGTATCTAAATGGATAAAATAAATTAATAAAATAATACAAAAGTACATTTCGGTTAGATCGTATTTAAAATTTTATTTTTTAGAAATGTACTAGAAAATTTATTTGCATTAATTTTATCATTCCATTCAAATATAATCCATAGTTAAATTTATCAATGGCTAATAAAGACTGACAAAGTGCCAATTATGGTCTCAAAAATAGTTCTACTAAGTAAATAATATTCGAGTAAATCGATAATAATTGAATAAACGAATAATAATTAATCGCATCTCGTTAAAAAGAAAAAGGAAAAATATTAATTATCATATGTTTCGATAATCATTTATAAATTTTTTGGAATAATAAGCGAAATAGATCGTAAAACTATATTTACTTAACGTCTATATATTTCTATAGTTTTTTAAGTTTTATAATAATATATTGTATAACATTAGCTTTTGAATAACAATTTATCCAATAAGTATAAGTATGAACAAAAATACGTAATTTCGAGATATTCTTTTACTATTAATATCGTTAAACTATAAGTTAAAAGATTTAGATTTAACATAAATAAAAAAACAAAAAGAACCGTGTATAAATTTCGAAAACAAACAACAATAATTTGACACAGTCATTTAACAACTGTTAATTTCTATGTTCGATTCTTGGGGAAAAAGTAACTATTGATTACGATGCGCCGATGAAAAATGTTCAGTAACTGGATTATGTCAACTCCCTTAAGCGCCACGCGACAGGTTGGCTTTAAAGCACACTCGTACTGCAAATGGGTGGAGAGAGAAAGGGTGTTCGTGTCCAGGAGGAGAAAGAGACATGCTTTGTAAGTGGGGGGCAAGTGAAGGAATACGTCGAGCGTGAGAGAGCGAGAGAGAGAGAGAGAGAGAGAGGATCGGTGCAGCCGCGGTAATGTAGGTCAGTAAAGGCGCGCGCACCCGCCGAGCACTTTCTCCGAGTCTGTTCGAAAAACAGGATCCGAGCCTCGTCTTCGGACGGGAGTCGGCCTTCCTCGAGCCTCCTTGAAATCCTAACGGGACGCGGGCCCAACGGTACCGTCCGTATTCCTCCGTATTCGTCCGTATTCTCTTCGGAATACGTCGCTGTCGCTGGAGGATGGACGTCCGCGCGGATCAAGGTCATCGCCGTCTTGTCTCCAAGGATATGATCATGTCCTTTTTATTTTTGGAACTTTGCTGTTTTTTCTTCTTATTTGCCCGGGCAATAATTTAACAACTGTAACTTTGGAAAAAGAATGGGGCAGTTCATAACTTTATTCAGTATTTAAAAACATTACTTATTTTTCAAATAACTCATGAATGTCGAACGATATTATTTTATAATTTATATTCGTGTCGTGTCCGTACGATTGGTTATTCTGCTAAATATCGTTTTATATAGTGTTTAAACAAAACCGTTCACCGTTATTTTAAAAAGTAGATAATTCCAGTCTGATCTTGAAGCGATTCTTTCTTGTGACTGTTATTAGAAAATTTAAAATGATTACGAAGATAAAGTTTTTACACAAATGTATATCAAGTATTTGAAGTACTCGATTTAAGTGTTACGATTCATATTTTAATATATATTTTTTGCGGTAATAGATCTACTTTTTATCATAACTGTAAACAATTGTATAATCATAGATTTGTTCGTACTAATATTATAAGCCTTTTTATACATTTTTCTATTATAAATTTTAGATTATCGTTTGATTCGATGCTCGATACAATAATCGATAAAAAAGAAACCAATTGAATTCGTATCACAATAAAAAAAGAAACCTACATAAATAAAGCATATTTCAAATATGATCGTTGCGATAGAGTTTAGTTAAATTATTGACTAAATTATAATATTACTTTATTAATTATAGTAACTTCAGTTTTAAAAATTCTTTTATAAACTCTCGTAATTTTAGTTTCTAATTTTGATTTTGGATAAAATTAAGTTATATAATTTAAATATTCGATCATTCTTCATTTTTATTGGCGTCTGTAACTCGTTAAATATTGATATTATCAAATATTATATTATTGCCAAAATCAGGTATAAAAAAATCCAATCAATAATCGAAATCTGTATAAACAGTTTTTAAAATTCGTTACATTCCTGATTTGAAGTCTATGATTGAAAATAGGGAATAGATTAATAAGGCAAAAGATATTTTTTGGATCAATGTTTATCGGAGTCTGAATATTAATTAGTCGATTGTCTGTATAAAATGTATAAAATTATGCATGTACACGCGTAGTTATTGGACTATCGAGTAAATAATTTAGTTAACAAAAAAAATCTTAATTTATCGAATTTGTCTGTGTAGGAACGTCGAGCTCTCAGAAGTGAGAAATATTAATTTAAAATTCACACGCTATTTATTTTAGATATTTTATTAGTTATTCAGCTTATCTCGTATATAACCTTAATTTCCAGAATTATCTGTCTTTATATATTCAATTGTCAGTGGAGACAAGTCTCGAATCATTGTAATCAGCGTATATCACCTATATTTACCAAACAAACAATTAAAAAACTCGAATTGAAGAATAGACGAGTATGTAGTGGTGCATAATGAGGCCGAGTGTGCTTCTGCTCGAATAGCACGATTTATCTGTCGATTGCTCGCGGACATAATACAGGATAGTTTCGTAACTCGGTTAAGTAACGCGTGCGCGTATATACAACGAAATAGAAGAAAAAAATAATGCCAAGGCTCTTTTCGTCATTCCGTCAGATAACGGACTCGCGATAGCGAAAAACACGTGCCCGCCGTGTCTTTTCTCTCCGTTGGCTTATGTACTGTGAAGCGTGTAACGGTTCCGTTCGTCTCCTTTTTTTCGTTCTTTTCTAATTTGCGTCACGCTGATTGTTTAAAAACCGGAAATTCAACCGGTTCTTTATGTACGAAATATAGATTCTTTTTCTTCTCGCGGCGATGGCGAGAGAAGTAAATGTTTGTTTTCAGCACAATTATTTATAGGGATTTTCACTTTTATCAAAAGTATCCCCAGGGGTCTTCTTTTATTCTTACCTTTTAAACGAGACCTACATAACCGATGAAACGTCTACTTAAATTGAGATATCGAGGAAAACAAACTTTTACGGAATCATCGATGTTCGGTATCCATTACTTAAATTAAATGTTAGTAACGAAACTTGTATATTTTTATGCATTCGTTAATTTATATAATTTACTATCGTAATTTACTGGAATACATTGAGTTTTTCGAAAACAAATGTTACGCGTAAATGTATTATAATAAACCGTTACTTTGTTAAAGAAAAGAAACGATTATTATACAAATTAACAACAAATTAACAAATAGATAATTGTATATCCAATTGAAAAAAAATATAATAAAAAGTTATAGCGTGTTTGATCGAGTAAAAGTAATTAATAAGATCTTTGTAAAAGATACATTGTCTTGTACGATTAACGATTACACTTTAAATACAACGTCAAATTATTTATAATTTTTTAAAAACATTTGCGCTCGATACGAAGTTCCTCGCGATATCTAAGTTTGCACGTTGTTTTTAATATCTTCGGTTCAATATTTTATTACCGTGTACTATTTAAAATAGTGAATAATTTGGGTTACGGATAAAATCTAACTTGGAAAGCAATTTTTACCGAAATTATTATTGCTGAAATCGCGTCGCGTTTATCGATCGATCGCGCGAGTAAATTTAAGCGAGGCAATCGAAGATTTGTGCGAGCTGAACAGGAAAAAACGTACACACGTCCATAAAAAAAGCCACATCCACGCTCGGCATTTCTCGGCGATAATTCCTCGAAGCGCCTGTCGCTTACCAATCGATAGCCTAATATCCGAGGTACTCGCGAAAACCGTGTTTCAATGTTTGCCGCGCGTCGAAACGATAAGAACGTGTCTGCTTTCGCTCACCATTGTCATAATGTTTTGAGTATTACGGCACAGAAGATAAGAATCACGCCTATAATTCATAAAAACATTATAAGCGTAAGACACTGTTCAAACATCATTGATCATTAATTCGCGTAGTTTTGAAAACGAGTCAAAAAAACGTTAGGGGTGGGAAAGGGGAAAGGGGGAGGGAGGAAAGGAGGGAGGAAAGGAGGGAGGAAAGGAGGGAGGAAAGGAGGGGGGGGGGTAAAGACGAGCTCTCCTCTCCTCGCGCCGAAAAAAGGCATCGAATAGACGAAGACGAGGAGGCACGAGCGGGCCTTTCTCGCATGACATAATTACGGGTGCGATTTTGTAGGTCGAGGAAGGATGACGCATTCACGAGCGCCGCGTATATACGATATAGCGGTACATACGATCGGCGTAACCACGAGACGCTGCCGTTCGATCCACGAGTGGGGCAACTTTCGTTACTTTTGTATTTTTAAATATTTGTCGTGCATTCGCGAACTTATCTAGGTCGGGCTTTTCAGCCATCGATTTCGTTTTAAAGATACTGCATACATTTTTCTCCTTTTACGTTCCGTCGATACCTTCATATTTTTATTTCGTGCGTAAGTCGAATTTACGGGCGGCATACTTTGTTTGTTTTGCAAGGAAAAACCGAGTGTTTCAACGTATTATCGATTAATGATTATTTTAATAGCCCTTAACAACACTGAAAATAAAGGGGTTTCGAATACCGTAGTTTTACAAGCTTTCTAATCGACGATATTTTACAAACTTCTTCCGATAAATACTACATTTATATACTACTCTTTTTTATTTTCCATAAACTACCGCAAAAATCAATTTTCTTCGATCAATTAATTCAAACATCCATTTTATTAAATTGCAGCTATTACTTGATTTTCGTTATTGCAGTTAAGGGAGAGTTGCTCGTACATTGGAACATACACTGGAACGCGCATTAAAAATTCTAAACTACTCTTAAATAAATGATTTTGTTCGACTCTATTATTTCAGCTGAAATGCCGTATACGCTTATTAAATCGATCGATCTTTTTATTCCGTGCGACCGTATATTTTTTAATATTAAAAAGAGTTGATAGTTGCTTAGAAAAACATGTGTTTGAATTTTTTTGTAATTTTGTTGGATTTGATATAAAATACAAAGAAACGCCTTGTATTTATACATCACAAATATTTAATGCTTTAAGCAAAATAAAATGTGGTACGTCTGGTCAAAAATTTAAGCAAGTCGGTATCTCGAGACAACGTAAGCTTGAATTAACGACCAGTCGAACTATTTGAAGTCGTGTGTGACTTTAAAAATTCTTCTCTTATATTTACCATTATTAAAAATTATTTGTATCTCTAACTATTTCCAACGCTAGTGGTAAAATCTACATTCTTAGATTTGAGTAAATATTATTTTTTACTACGGTTTATCTACATCTGTGAAATAGAGTATACAACATTTGATAAAATTGATTATGAAATTTCTTTTTATCTTAGAAACATAGATTCGTGTATCGGAGAGAATTATGTAAGTTTATTTTTGAATAAAATGTTACGTATCTTGTGAGAATGAATACGATCGTACTTTTCAGAGTTTGCTCGATACGAATTTTCCATGGAATAATTTACCTATATATCATATTTCTTTAAACAGTTTGATTCAATAAGTCGAATTGTAATTTTGAAATTATTCTTTTATACGATCGATTGTGATTGGTATACACACAAGTATTTATTAGATCTTACAATTTAAAATTTGAACGTAAATTATATTTTTCATATTTAATGTTTCGAACGTAAGCTCATTAGAAATTAATAATGGATAAAATTAATTGCGATACCTATTAAAAAAATAATTACAGTGTATTTTTTACCTAAATGTATCGATTCTCGGTTGCAAAAGAAAATAATTACCGTGTATAAAATATTTTTTAAACGCCTTAAACGTAAAATAAAAGATCGACAATGCGCAGTTGACTTAAATTATTATGTACACAAGGTTGAGGAAGAAAAAAGAATACAAGTAAGCTTCTCATTAGGAAACATCCACGCGCGCACATAAAGAAGAGCGGAGTCGATAATCATGCGGGCAATACAAAGTACGTTGAGGTCGTCGATTATCCGGACTCCCTTCGGTGCCACGCGACAGCGCGTGGCTAAAGCTGCACCGGTACTGCAATTGGGCGGGAAGAGAAAGGGCGAGGCTCCAGGAGGAGAAAGAGACATGCTTTGTAAGTGGGGGGCAAGTGAAGGAATACGTCGAGCGTGAGAGAGCGAGAGAGAGAGAGAGAGAGAGAGGATCGGTGCAGCCGCGGTAATGTAGGTCAGTAAAGGCGCGCGCACCCGCCGAGCACTTTCTCCGAGTCTGTTCGAAAAACAGGATCCGAGCCTCGTCTTCGGACGGGAGTCGGCCTTCCTCGAGCCTCCTTGAAATCCTAACGGGACGCGGGCCCAACGGTACCGTCCGTATTCCTCCGTATTCGTCCGTATTCTCTTCGGAATACGTCGCTGTCGCTGGAGGATGGACGTCCGCGCGGATCAAGGTCATCGCCGTTTTGTCTAGAAGGACATGCTCCCTTCTTCTTCGGCATCTGCTTTTTTCTCGCTTTTCGACCGAGCAAGGATTCGGGAATCCGGAAGAGAGATCGCTCTGCTACTGGTTCGGTATTTAGTCCGGCTTACGTCAAGGTCGTCGGAGTCGATGGGTCCCGGTCCCGATCCCTCGCACACCCATGGGTTTAATACGCGGCTTCTTGGCGCGGGAATCATATTTCTTTGCCTACTTTTTTATTATCGATGCGTGTTACGGAAGCAACGTCGGAATCGAGAGCGCATTTACATAACTGACTTATTTTTAAAAGTCTCGATGTACAATATACAATTTTTATCGAACGTATGCGCCTAAATCCATTTTAATACAACAAAGTATACAATTTTTATTTACTATCAACAATATTTATAGATAAGATTCTAAATTTAGATGTAAAATTTCATAATTTCGTTTTTCGTTACTTCTTTTTTCCATCTAATTGACTTAAAAAAACACGTTAAAATAACCGTATTTCTTTGAATTTCTGAAACGAAAAAATATATCATCTAGGTAATTAACGCCTTTACCGTAATCGCTTACATTTTAGTGTTTCTACATAGCGAGAATAATTTATTGTACTCGCGTTACCAATTAAATGCATATACGGCAGCCAAGCATTAAAATCCGCTAAATGGAAATGCAACGACGTCTAGAAGCGGAGCATCGGAGCATTTTGATAACGCAGGAGAGATTACCAAAGATACATTTGATTTTCTCGGGTGGCGAAACTCCGCTCGTATTCAGATCGATACCCGTGCGCTTAACTGTATATTCGTAGAATGTCGTAGATACATATCTACGAGTGCGGGTGCGAGAAGCGAAGTAAAGTTGGAGATACGCCGCGACCTCGTCACGGTCACCGGCCTCCGCGGAGAGGAACAAGTTTCAGAAGATAAGGTAATGGAGGCGCGCCCACCCCGAGAATTGGAGTATATGTGCGTCTGCCCCCGGGATAAGTAGTTTGTACTTAACCCTGGAATACCGGGAACTGGAAACAATACTCGGATAAACTGGAAATTTATTCCTTATTTTGTTATAAGAAACTACAGATTTTTATGAAATATTTTTATGGAAGGAAAGGATCTTCGACAATTTAAAATCTTCGTAAACTTTTTAAATTATATGGTCTCGAATTTCGGCTCGAACAACTTTCCTATCAAATTATTTTTATAATTAAATGCATATGCGTATAAAAATACAGTTCTAGTTTGACACGAATTTGTAGTTACTTGCGAGAGTTGATCTAAAACATGTATCTTTATATGTTGGATAAACGTTATTAACATACTCAAGTTTATGATAAAATTTACCGTTGTTCTTTTATTTCATTATTTACATTTAGAATATAATAGACAATTTAGAAAGTATATAAAAATTCTGACAGAATATTGTAATATTTAAACCTTGGATAGTTAAACTTACTGCCGCTGAGATTTCTATCTATTTAAACTGTTAGTATATAAAACTCGAAAAATGTGTATACCATTGACGAGAAATAAATCAATGAAAGTTCTCTGAATTATTATAGAATTAAAGTCACGAAGAAAATAACGTTTTTAATATATCGATATTATTCCGCGATATCTGTTTTATATTTAAATAGAAAACAAGATTTGTAATTATAATATCTAAATAGTTATTAAAATAGAAAACAAGTTTTAAAATTTACCAAACATATCGTTTAGCGTTATAAATTATTTATCCTCTGATTTCTAAATTTTAGACAATAGATATATTTTAATTAAAATACGATATTAATAATATTATAATAAATTTTATATAAAAATGTTGCGAATAAATAAATTAAAGAATTGTTTACACGTTTTATACGCAAGAATATATTTAAATTATGTATAAAATTATCTGGATTATGAATACGCATTTCTCTTTAATTTAATACCTTTTTTTATAAAAATACATTCAATTTTTTGCACTAGAAAACGAAACTTCGTTACCCATTGCTTCGAGTTTATCTATACAACACGAGTATAGAATTATATACGTCGATATTAAAAAAATGTAACGCGGTATTGTTAATTTTTTAAATATCGAGTAACCTAAAATTAAAGGGTAATCGTATCGGCAAATATTGTTTCCAATATTTTACAACATAAATTGTATATTTAGAAAGTCAATGCAGAAAATTGAGTACCCATTTGGCGAAAAAGAAAAGATTATATCGTATTATAACAACAGCAGCCGAACGGAACGAAAACTAATTTTCCCTCGGAACAAACAAAAATGTTCTTACGAGCTTAAGGCATTACATGCACACGTTACAACGATCACGAAGAAAGTACGCGCACAGAATTATCCGAGAGAATGAGGTAAGACGATGCATTACAACTTTAATGTTGAGTTATCGCTGTGCGCTATAGTCACGAGAAAGTTTCTCGCCATTCACCGGTACTGCTCTCATTAATGTGATACTCCTCGCTAAGAGACGAGAAAAAAATCAACGAATTTAGGATTAGAAATCTTAGGATGGCGTTGCTGTCGTTCCTGTCGTTCCTGTCGTTCCTGTCGTTCCTGTCGTTGCTACCGCTGCAATCCTCTTCTCCAAACGCTGCTTTGTTTAACTATAAACATAAACTGTAATTACCGCCGCTTCTTGCGGTGGCTCAAATTATTTGTTGTATTAGGTATTATAAAAGTGTCCTGATTTCTACACTTCTCGAGTTTTGCCACAATAGTGTTTAGCTAGGGAAGTACTACTTGTATTTCAAGAGAAGTCATAAACAAAACAAAGAGAAATAATTTAAGAAATATTAGTAATACATTTTTCATAGATGCGTGTAAACTCGACGGTTCTATTTAAAAATACAACTAAATTTATCTCTAAAACAACTAAATCCGCTATCCATTTTTTACCAACTATTTTCACGAAGACATTGTGTGTAAATAATTTAGAGGCAAACTTTTCACTTCTATATATATATATAACGCGACGCTCTTAACAATTTAACAAAAGCAATCTAGTACTCGTATCAATACCGTAAGGAAATCTGATCATTGTTTTTATTCGATCGATATTATTTATACGCGAAAGCCAACCAACAATTTTTCACCGATCTTTTTTGCCAAAGATCGATTAAACTCGAGCGCCTAAAAATTGTAAAAATGTTAATAAAGTGCATGAAAATGGGGGGAGAGAGAGAGAAAGCGCGTCAGATCGGAAAGTCGCTTACAGTATTTCCTTAACGACCCCATCAAATAAAGCAAAAGAAACATCCGTTATTATCTTTCGGGCCGTGTTATTCGAGGAGGCCAGACGCGAAATAATCCACGGCGATTAATCTCCCCGGGCGACATTAGAAAGCGAGTAAGCGAGTGAGCGAGTAAGCGAGTGAGCGAGTAAGCGAGCGCACCTCCAAAGTGCATCCTAAATCAATTGACTTCCGCGCGACGCAAAAGCAAACGGAGGCCATCGGCCGTCGGTAAAAATCACTGCTCGTTACATCGCACGCGTCGACCGCGGAAACGACGTCGAACGCGAGAAAAACGCCGGAAGAAGTGCGACGAGCGAACGAACGAGCCTCGGTGAAAATGTAACGGTACCCGCTTGGCCAACGGTTAAGCTCGCCTACATCTTCGATATTACGTTGCCGAGGAGTCGTTTCGTAACTCGCGACTGTCGCGTTTCGTAATCACCGTCGACGTGTAGCGGTTCGCCCGGGCTTATCCACGAGCTTATCGACGGGCTTATCGACGGCCTTATCGCCTAGGAGATCGACGTCGCCGCACCATTTGATCGTTTCACATTCGCGAGCGTCGCCTTTTCGGCTCCTGCCTCTGCTGCGCTTTTCCGGGTTCCGGGAGTTAGTGGGAAATAGAGGAAAATAGAGGGAAAACGGAACGACGCTACCGTTTCCTCTATACCGTAGACCGTAGGCAAGTTGGCGATCGAACGAGGCACTCCGCACGAATCATTACGCGTACGATTCTTTACCTGTATCTCCTCTATCAACAGCAATTTTCATGCAACGCACTTTTTTCACTGCCTCGAATATACTTTTGTAACTGAACTGATTTTTAACCGTTAAGCGTAAAGCTGTACATGACTTGGCGATATATTTTCTTATAATACTGTGGATAGGTATAAGAACCTTTTGAGAAAATGAGAAAATACATTTAATTTTAATTTGCATATCACGTACTATAATTGACGAGAAACATATAAGTGCTTTCATACTGTACATTATTTAATTGAATAGTTGTAGTTTCAATTTGTTTGTTACTGTACACATCTTTTTCTAAATATTTTAACTTAATGGTTTAGTCGAGCAGTAATTCTTTTTTTTTTTTTTTAAGAAGGCTGATATTTTATTGTTGCATGATAAAAAATTTTATGCTTAAAATCATTCCTATGTCGTTCCTTTTTTAACATCGACGAGTTCTGCCCAAGAAAATATTAAAGGCAATAAAAACGCCTAACGTTCTTCAAATTGACCTCCTTTCCACAAAGTAAACTATTAAAAATCTTTTACAGCGGAATTCATCATTCGGTAATATTAAATTACTTATTTTAACGAAGTTTACAATGTATTAAAATTTTTTTACCGTCGATGTTGCGCAGTATTTAAATACAAGATAGTTTTATATATATATATATATATATAAATTTTTTGGATCCAACATCCTCCGCTTAATATTTAAATTTTTACTGCATATATTAAAAAAAAAAAAACTTAATCAAGATTTTTCTAATTTCTTTTCAAATTTTAATCAATACAATTAAATTTATTTTATTTTTTCTCGTAATCCAAGCATTTCAATAGGTTATGCAAATTTTTCGTAGGGTCGTAAATCTTTCGTTCTACATAAGTCGTCATTTAACCATTAGGAGTTCTACATTATTATAATGATTCACAACGGTATAAGGCAGGTGTTAAAAGGTAATAAAATTTCTTAGATTATGGGTACTGGTTTATAACTTTTTGTATTTCTTACTCCTTGCGTTGAAATACGTAACGCGTATAAAAATTACGCAATTTAATTATTGTATCTCTAATGAAATTGTCATTACATATAAAAATTAGAATTTATTTTTTAAAAAATTATACTATATTATTATAAATGTAAAAAAATAGTACCGAACGTTAAAAAAAATATTACGTATATTTCACTATTAAATTAAAATCGTCCTTTAAAATATTGAAAATAAAAATATTGGTTTTTTAAATCAATAATTCAACGAAGATTACGTATAAAATATTGAAATATATTCTCTCGTACAGACTGATGAAAATATTTGTTTAAAGTCGATTATATTTATAACCTAATAAGAGGCGATACGATGTACCGAAGACATAAATAATGTAAAAATCGGCTTTACAATTCCTCAAATGGTAAAAAATAAATGTGGCCAACGAATATACTTTGAACTCGAATAGATTTCAACGTACGAAAGAAACATGGATTTATTTTTTATCCACGGTTCTTATCCTTTCAATAGTATAAATATGGTAAAATAAAAAAATCATTTATCAAGATTTGTGCTACGCGTTCAAAATTCAGATTAACATAACAGTACGTAAAATATCATTATATTATAATGATTGGAATAAAAAGGTGAATAAAAATGAGAATATTAATTTTATTAGAAAGAAAAACCCGTTAATTTAAAAAGTGGTTATCGATTAGCTGTAAGAAAAACTACGATGGAATCACGACGAAATATAAGTACGTATAAAAGTAAGGAAAAATCTTGGCAGAATTTATTATTATATACAGCGAATTCTATCCCTATGCATTAGCAACAAGAATTTCCAAGTACAATTCCTTAGGTTGTTCCATCGCAGGAGCACAGGAAGGGAAAGAACGCGAACAAGTAAGAGGAAAGAGGCAAGTTCAATGCGAAATTTCCCCGGTGCTTTAAGCTGGCGCTGCTTGTATATCTCGGGCCGGTGTAGCACAATAATATCAAATCCGCGTGCCGTGCGCTAGAGAAGCAACTTTCACGTCGCGGTCTCTCTCTCTCTCTCTCTGACTCCCACCTTCCCGTCGTCTCCGTCGCCGTCACCGTCGCCGTCGCCGTCGCCGTCGCCGTCTCTTTCTCCGAGCAAGAAAGTGCACATGTAACACTTACATTACCGAGTTAACGTAACCGAGCTCGGCTCTCTTTCGGCACGCGATGCGGGTTTCAGCCGGCGAAATTCGAACGAGGCGCGGGAGCATTTCGTAAACATTTTCGGGGTCAAAGTCATTGTCAGTGCCAATGCCAGTGTCGAAAGTCACTGTACCCGGGCATTGTTGCCTCTTCTTTTTTAGAGGCGCGTACAAAGCCGATTTTACATAATGCAGTAGCCACGATTTTTAGTTCGTTTTCTTAGTTGTTATGTCAGTATAGTAATGCTTTACGACATCGCAATCCATTTCAATATTTATGGGTTCTATTATTTTTCATTATCTATCGTATCTTGCATTAATTCAATTGTATTTGTAACAGTAACTTATGGAAGTATCCCTTTATACCGTTTATGCATAATTATTTGCAATTATGTACCATTACATCTTACAACGGTATTTTATATCTATCCACCTTATTTTCGATATTTTTTTAATACCGTAAAAAATATTCGATTAAAACCGAACTGGGCTACGTTCAAACGATATTTTTATATAAACCGAATGTTAATTATAAAATGATAAAATTTTTCTTATTAACATTTTAGTATTTCCATATATATATATATATATATTTCTAAAGTAATATTTTTCATATATTTCCTTTTATAGGTTTAAAAAACAAATTTGTAAGAGATATTTTAAAAATTTTTTAAATTATTTATATTTGTCATATAAATAAATATATATATATTATAATTTTTAAGTAAAAATTTCGAAAGAGACAAGTAATTCGTTTAATATTTTATTGAAAATTAAAATTAAATAAGAAAATACGTGCATGAATTTTAAATTATGTTATATTTTCTTTGTCATTATTAAATAGTTATGTCATTATACCGCGATATCACTTTTCACGTGTATTACCGATCAAGGTTTAAAAAAAATGTTCATATAAATACCATAATGCTTTAAAAATATAAGAAAATTCATATTTAAACAGTCATTTTATTTTGAATTACAAAACTTTTAATTTCATCGCAAATTATCGATATTTTTTTCGAGGCTGAAAATTATTCGAGCGCGGATAAATATAGATCGAGTTTTATAAGTTGAAGATCGTAATGAGTAATCGTACAGTAATTTATGATAAGTTGTCTCTCTAATCTTCCCTTACGAATAGCTTACCATTTTTCACATATTCTTCCCGAGTTCTCATCGCGAAGAAAATCTCGCATGAAATATTCCTCGTTCTTTCATATTTTTCTGTCCCAGTTGAACGTCGGAGAAGGACGAAGTGCAAGGAAAGATGAAACGATACGCATTGAAAAACCTAGAGTAATCTTCGTCAAGGACTAGGAAGCCATAGTGACCAGTGAGACTTTAAGTAGTCTGTCGCTGAGCGTCGGTTCGTGGATGTGACCGTCATCGATCAGGAAAAGACAGCAGAATGCGCAAGTTCGTATTATCTCTTCTCGATAGCTGTGGTCGTGCCATTCTTAAGTGAACACCGGCAGCTTTCCGAGTTTCTCAGACAGCAGCTCAACAACAAGCGAATCATTCCAAAGTCCGGATTGTTTTCAAGGGATTCTTTTGTTGGAACGTTAAGTCATCAATTTAACTAAATGCGCTTATACGATTTTACGATTTTATCTCGATCGAACGCTCGAATATGCACCAAGTTCCTTCGGCCTAAGACTTCCAACCGAACGAGAACTGACTACGAAAAACCGGATGAAAAATTTATTATCTTTAACCTTGAAATATTAAATTAAGATAAAGTATACTTAAGATGTTAACCAAAAGTTCACATTGAAATTTAATCTTACCTTTAAAACAATCATAAAAAATATATTGTGATTTTAAAAAAGATTAAGATTTTTCAAACTAAATACAGTTAACATTTTTTTTTAAAATGAATAATATATGCGGTAACTAAACCAGAAGTATCTTGATATTTGAAAGCGAATAAATTAGAAGCTAATAACGAAGTCGTAGAATTAGTATAAAATTGCTGTCTATCGTAAAATTATAAAATTAAACAACGTAATACATTTACAGTCGTTCAAAACTGTTGTTTTTTATGAAAATTAATTTCATGTATGTATATGAAAAAGTTGTTAACCGAAGCGTAAATATGAAATGCAAATAATGAACACGAGATTAAAATTAAAACGTTGCAATTATAGAATTTACGGAATAAATTATTCTAATTTAACTTTGTTGATTATTAATAAATAAGTATAAGGACAAAATTGAGTAATTTTTTCTAATTTTTTCTAATTTTTTCTAATTTTTTCTAATTTTTTCTAATTTTTTCACCTAGTTCGTTCGCAAAAAATATTTATTTATGTTACCGAAGTAGCAAAATCAAGCAAACCAAATGAAACTCTTAGAGAAATATTCCAATTAATAGTAATCTGGGACGATCTCGTATCTACCACAAGTGCATACGTACACGCGCTAACTAGTGGTCTCTAAAAAAAATCTTGAAAACGTACAAGAAATATATAATCTTGCTCGGATAAAACGGATAAACTCGACGTGACTTAATTATGTCCTAAAATTCCAATTTTGAGCATTAGTCGATTCCGCGGTGTACCGTTAGCTTAGCACGTGTTCCGATGAGAAAAATAAAGACAGAGAGAGAGAGAGAGAGAGAGAGAGAGAGAGAGAGAGAGAGAGAGAAAAGTTCCTCCTCCGTGAACGTTCCTTCGATTTTTTTCGCTAGAGTAGGTTGCACGTGGGTATATATGAGCGTTGGAACGCTTCAACTTTATAATTTATACGATTAGATCTTCAGAACGAATTTATGAATCTTTAATACGTTGTAACACAGTGTACAGCATATTTTAGACACGGTCTAAAATTAATATAATTTTAAACATATTTTCGTTATTAACCTTTGACCTCGTCCGTCAATCAGTTTTCGCTAATGCTTTGTATTTATTTACAAAATTATTATGCCTTAAACAATTTTATTTTATTTTTCGTAATTACAAAATATTTTTCCCAACGATAATTATGCTTTGTCGATTAATTATACTCCAAGTATTATATTTCAAACACGAACTAGTAATCTTATTATAATATTCATGAATATACTGTAAAATTGAAAAAAAAGTTTTTAATATTGTTGATTTAAATTTAATTCAAAGTTATCTTATTGAAATTTATTTATTTTTAGAATTTCTACAAAATTTTTAGATGTAATCGGTAGAATAAATTTATTATTTACTGAAAATCCCTTTAATTATTACTTGAAATTGAATATTTAAAAACAATATAGTAATTTTCTACGCACTAATATAACGATAGATCTGCCGTTTGCTCGCCTTATATTTATGATACCGACGACTGCAAATTCATTTGTCGAAGAACAAAAAACCTACATGGATAATAACCGATTATTTGATAGGAAAATATTCTATATTTGGAAGTAAAACTGTCCTTTTTTATTTTTCTACTTTTGTTCCACCTTTGTTTACGTATTTATTTCAAACCTTACGTTGCTATATAATTTGAAAAAATATCAAAAACAGATAATTTGTAGTTTAATAGGAGCGTATATTTCTACATTTTAAAAACTTTATGTACAAATACTAAAAAAATAATAGACGTTGAAAACTTAATAATTTCAAAAATTGTTACGTAATTATAATAAAAATTTAAATATTATTCCGTAAAAAGATTATTAATATAATATTTCTATTTTATTTAAGCTACATTATTGAATAAAATATTCGTTGATAGATATAATTAATTTATTAATAGTAATGTTGATATTTAATAAAATTTTTAAATTTTTATTTTTTTAAATCTACTGATTCAAAAATTTTTATTGCTAAGATATTATTTTATAGAAGCTTGAAATCTCACACTGTACGTTAAAAATAAATTGCTATTTAGTATTTTATTTCCGAATACATAAATCTTAATATAAAAAATGGGAAATTTTTAAGAATTATAAAAAATATATTTTATAAATGCATCTAATTAAAATGATAATTAGGTAAGATTTTTTTACAAAATCTGTTAATGTACAAAAAAATGTACAAGAACAACTGTTTAAAATTTTTCCAACATTAAATTTCATAAACGACATATTATAATGAATTTTAGTCATGATATAAAAATAACTAGTAATTTTCAAATTCTTGATAACATAAATAAAAGAATCACCGATTTTAAATTATTCTTAAATAAAATAATAGGCGTTAGAAAAAATTTGAGAAAAAGTGATCTCTTATTGAAAAAGTTAAAAAAATAAATTTTTTATTATTTATTTGTATTATGTATATACGTTAAATTTCAAACTAGTTACATAAAACTTTATTTTATCTTTGAAAAACTGTTAGGTAAGATGCTTAAATTAAAAAACCATATTTCTAAACAAACGCGGTCAAATCTACATTAGCCATATGAATAAATATACCGTCTAAGCTATTTCACAAAATTTTGACCATATTTTTTTTCTACATTCCCACAGTTAAGCGATGAATTGTAACTGTATACGTTAAAAAAATAATGTTATTCATAATGGTGTAGGTTTTCAATATTCATTCAAAAAAAGTATACTTTTTGCGGTCATGTTTCTTTTAATTTGACTTAGAACGAAAGCTATGGTGAGAATAACACCGAGAAAAAGTGGCACTGTAAAAAGTAAGCTGTTATGGTACGTAACACTACTTGAATTCCTGTGAAAACGCAGACTATCAACGTTTTTCAATGTTTGGCAGTTATTGAGCCGACGATAATAGTAGTGTTAGGTTCTCATAGTTTTCAGTTTTATATTTTTATTAATATTTCCACGCGTAAAGTCAATATAAAAATATAATGCATTAAAAACTGTGCTTCAGTTTTTTTTCTTCGTTTCATTTTTATTCGATAATACACTGCAACGAAATATCTTGAAAATATTTTCAACAAAATATCATAATTTTCATCGATTTAGCTGTTGATGTCGAAACGAATTTTTGTCGATGTTTTCGATTATCAAACCGATATTTCAATAATACAACGTCTCGACAAGATAAAAAATTATATCTGACATTAAATGTTTCTTAATTTTATTGCATATGGTTAAGATGTTTGCAGCGAAAGAAGAAAAGAAAACATTAAAAAATTCCGTCCCCTCGTAACCACTACTCGCCCCGATCATTATTTGCAAATACGGGTGAATTGCATAACGAGCTCCTCTTCTTCTTCGTAAGCCGCGTTGTTGCATTTGCAAGAAAACAGGAAAAAAACAATGAATCAAAGATAAAGATATACCCCACGGGATCGAATACTTAATCTCGCGAAACGTGCGATAGCTCTGACCCATTTTCTTTTTTGGATGCTGATACGTGAAGCGATTACCCCAATTCGTGGCATTTATTAATATTTTAAGAACTGGAGCTCTGACGGGGACGAAAACAAGTCACTCGCGAATAAACAACATTGCCATCTTGCCAACATTGAGCTCTTTTCTGTTGATGCTGAGCTCGCATTCGGTACGGAAGATCTTACGCGACTTCGTTGTAATTTACCGTAGTCTTTCGAGGATAGTGTAAATCTCTACTGTTACTCGAGTTTTTTCCATTCGATTTCGATGAGATCCGCTTCCGAATAAAAAAAAACCATTTTATTTTTATTTGTTAACGTTGATAACGTTGATACTAAATTTATTAAGATTAATCAGATTTCAATTAAATTCTATGCGTTATTTTACGCTTTTTATAGAATATCGTTTTTTTTAAGAATTTTTTTTCGATAAAAGTAAATGCTTTCTGATTCAAGGACAATAATAAATAAATTAAAATGTAAAACAGTTTTGAAAATTTGCCCAAAATTCAAAACTTTACGACTTCATCATTGGATATCTTAAAAAAAAGTACTTAAGAATGACAAATTAATAAACGAGCATAAAAAGTTACTTTTCCTTAGATTTATTACGATAATTTGTCAAGTTATTATGCAAATATTTAAAACAAAGTTACTCAAATTTCACATGAACGTAAAATCAAAAGGCCAATTAATTCTTTTCGTATTTAATTAATTATGAAACAGTTTTACTCAAGGAGTGCATACGGGTATGGTAATATTTACATATTGTTGAGATAAAATAAATATATAAATAATATAAATGGTAGAAAATCGCACAGAGTTTCATCGTTTCATCGTTTCATCGTTTCATCGTTTCAATTTCCAACGTCGTCTCTACTTATGACTGAACGAGTATTCATGTGCAGTCAATCCACCTTTTTATATTTCTTACGACTAAAGACTACAAAAACGGTTTACAAAGTAACAAATTATGCAAGCCTTGTGCAAAAGAAACCGATCTTTTAACAAACTCACGCATAAAACTTGTCCTCGCGGCTCAATTAATCTTTCGTTCAATGTTTTTTTTTTATCAGATACGCAGCAATATCACGGAAATCCATCACTTGGATTAGTTCGTAAAGCTTGAATCATAGTCCAGCACCGATTGAAAAAAAAAAGAACAGCTACAAAAAACCAAGCATTCCATTTCCCATACCAGTCGATCCCGCAGTTTCCGCCCTTGCACGATCAACGAAAGGCCACCGGAAGTTTCGTCGCCATTTTTCTCTAGCCGCGAGTGAGTAGATCTTCGATAGCTTCCCGATTGCTTGCGTAATGCGGCGAGAGCGTAAGTTCTTACGGCGGCTCAAGGATTTTCTCGCCGCCCATTAACGGCGTCAATATCATTTATCAGTTATAGTTGCCCGAGGAAACACTTCCAGGATTCTAGCTTTGTTCGTAAACTTTGATTCACAGGTGTTTAAGTAGCTTTGATTCGATTTTCCATTTAACCTTATTTATAAAAACTGCGTGTCCTTGAGATTCATGTTCAATAAAATACATACATCGCAAACTTGCGAGGAATTTATTTTGTTTTTTTGTAAGGTTGGTTTAGTAAAAAATGAGATAAAATTATCCTTATTACGAATCATAAAAATTATTTTATAATTTATCCTTAAACATACAATTTATTGTATTATATCGTAAAAAATCGCAATTACAATGTCAAATTATATATAATTTTTTAATTTGATTGCAATTTATATTTATCTCTTTACCGAGTATTTAAGTTTCCACGCTAGTGAGATTATATGTTTCTTAAACGCATCAAACATTGGGTTACAATTATTATCGAGAACGAGTCTTCTACTTTCTCCCTTAATAGCTAAAAAATAGTTTAGCATAAATTTGATAATTTAGATGATTTCGATGAATCTATTCGATACAAAATCTAACAATCGTTCAAAAAGCAAATAAATTATTAATGAATCAAGTATAAATATATATATATATATATATTGATACGTAAAATTACATTCTCGGAAAAAAATTATTTTATTTTTCTGTTAAATTTTTTTATACTAATGATAATAAAAGATATTTGAACACTGAAATTTTAATGGAGTAATAAATACTATTATTGCTATAAAAATATTAAAAGAAAATTTATATTTGTATAGACTTTACACATTAGACGAGCGTAACATTTATATAAAAGTACCTGTTAAATAGTCGTAAATTAAGTTGAATTATTTAATATCAAATAAAGCTTCAAAAAATATGTAAAAACCTCATATATATTATATAATTGATTACATATAAAGATAAATATTTGATATAATAGACTACTTATGGTACATATTCATAAATTTCATTTAACAGAGATATTAAAATTTTATAATTGAATAGTAAAATTAAATTCTATTTCAAAAATATATAAATCTATTTTTTACGATGGAATCAATTATTCAATAATCGTATAATATTATTAGTTTATTTTCAATAAAAATTACAATAATTTACTTGACTGACAATTTATGGAAATACTTATCATCGTTATAAAGTTTCTTCTGGATTGAGAAAAAGTTAGTTTATCGAATTAAAAATATGTAGAAAAATCCTTTCTAATTTTTGTAATTTTTAATTTAATTACGCGTAATAATTCTCACACGTTACTTTATTTTAATAAAATATAATTCATAAAATGTACGTAATACGCACGGGTATAAAAATGTATGTAAAATAGTAGAATAAACGAGCGAATCGTTATTATATATTCTTATTTTATATTTAAACATCTTAAGTAACGCTGACATAATATTTGACGCATGATATAATATTTGACATCGAAAATCTTTTCTTTCGTCATCAATTTCTTCTCGCAACAGGATAGAAAAAGAATTTCTTTGAGTAAAATTTAATTAAGTTGAATCAAGCCTTTTTATAACATCCACTCACATAACATGTATTCGTGAAAACGAAGGGAATATCGTGCGTATTAACAAATAAATAAAATAACAAATAAAAAAAAACGATTAATATAAATAATGGCAGTGGTGAAGTGACGTCGCGACGCGCGACGTTCGTTGCAAAGCGTTTCTCGCATTTACGGCATTCTCGTGGCCTTGCTCACCTGAATTTATTGTGTCACGTAAAAAGAAACCTCGATCGCCATTGCAGTTTCTCATGGCCTGTGTGAGTCCGTCTCTTTTTTCTCTTTATCTTTTCAGGAGACGAAGGTCGCGAAGTCCAGCTGCTGGCAGATTGTCAAGGATGAATCGTGGACCCCGATGCAGCCGAAAAATAATCTTGACGCGTAATGCGGAAATATTCCAAGATTATTCTTATCTTACGACGTGCCTCGTCGATCCGTTTACATTATTTCGCCAACCATTGCTTCGAGACTTTTCGGCTTTTCTTCGCAATCGCTAAATAAATCCATTAATTAAATCACTTTTTTCATCTTATAAGACTTTTAAATATGTGAGAAACTTAAACTTTAAATTAATTATTCAGTTATGAAATTGTTCGATTCATTATGATGTAACAGGAAAAAAAAGTTTATTTGAAATTCCAGCTTATCCGATTATTAATACTTCCTAATGTATTATTTCTTTACATATATTTACGATTGATAAACGTTATTCCAAGATATTTTTTCTTATTTACATATTATTAATTTTTCATATGAAATTCTTACGTTTAAATTTTTGTAATCTTTTCAAACCATTCTTTTAAATATTAATTTATCAAATTTTATTTACAGAATATTACGCATAAAAATATAAGTTAATTCACATTTTCTACAGCTTTATTATATTTGATTGTACAGAATTTGTATCCATCCTATTCTATAAATATAAATATCCACGAATTTTGTATTTCTAGATGTATTACTTTACGATATTTGACAATAAAAGTGTAATAAAATTATTGGCTTATATCTTTTATCACTTTTTAAATATTACTCCTTTTATTTATTTATTATATTTTATCATTTAATTTTTTTTTTTAAATTAATATTATATTTTTTTTACAATCATTTCTTCGAATCTTTACTTATTCTTACGTTCATACCACATTTCAATGTATACAAATATGTAATATTTAATTGTTTTAGTGAATTTTTTTGGTAGTTTTCAAAATAAGAAATAAATCTGAAATAAAATTAGAACTTTTAATAATCTCGATCAATTTTTACAACAAATTTAAATATAGAAAGCTTATAAAATATGTTTTATAATATAAGAATTATGAAATTTTTTATCATAAAAATTGGTAACCTAATATGGTATGAAAAAAAAGATAAAAAAATAAAAATTTTCTATAAAATTGATTTTAAATTGTACTATTATTATTATTATTATCATTATTATTTTCATTAATCATTTATATTAATAATAACAAATAATTTTTAAAATATTTTGTTATATATTAGTGTGTTTGTTTTTCGTAAGTAAAAATTCTTAAAATATATTTATAAGAAAATAATTAAATATACTTTAAAAAAAATCATCTATTAAAGAATATTTTGCATCATATAAAATTAATATGAATTACATTTCAGAAATTTATTTATTTACATGAATAATTCTGCATTCAAAAATTACAAAACAAAAAATATTAATTAATAATGATTATTTTCGATCGTTTAGTATCTGCAAATGACATTTCGTGACATTTATAAAAGAATTTTGCAGTTTACACATGAAAGCACGGATAATCATACGTAAAGCAAACATGTACTTGTTTTCCTCAATATATTATAAATATATGATAATCGATCGATGAGGTATATTAAAATTAAATTTAAGCAAGGTACAAAAACGTAAATTCAAGTTATGTAGTTGCAGTGAGTATATATATGTATTTATTTATTTCTAATATATATATACGTGAATTCTATAATCAATAAAGTGGATAAATTTTATTCGAATGGAATACATACGAATAAAATTCTTTTAATTATACAATATATTTAAGAAAGAAAAATTAAGTGAAACTTATTATAGTTACGACCTTTAGTTCGAAAAATAAAAATAAAAATTTGTTTTAAATCGGTGTGGAAATAATTAAAAAGAGAGAAATTTATCAAATTTTTTAACACGTCTTCAATTGAAGTTTCAAGAAATATGTAAATATTATCGTATAATATTAATCGATAATTATATAAATATGTACAAGTGGTGTATTTCCAAAAACAAATAAATAATTACAGTGTGAAAAGTGATAAGACAATATTTAGTTAGAATTATATTTGAGATTTTCGAGGTACAATTCTATTTTGATCCTATTTACCACATGCGCGCAATACGAGATGCACATGTTTTCAATTTTGTACGAGTACGCTCAGTTCTTTGCATGCAGCAAACTCAACGGAGACAAACATTGCACAATATGGCGGAAGTGTCGTAACCCTGGGAGAGGCAGACGTACATACATTTTATGCTAATCATGAAATGTAACATTTCTTACCGCGGCGTATATAATAATAATAATCTATAATAATAATCTATGCATTCGCTCGAGTTCTTAACATGCGAGTCGTACTTACATTCGGAAGGTCTGTAGTATTAATAAGGTTCTCAAGTGCGCATTAATGATGAGTCGTACAAAGCGCCGCAGTCAAGATTGACAAGGTGGAATAATCGTTCTCGAAGGCTTCAGCGACGTCTTTAAGCATCCGTCTACTTCGTTTATCTATTTTCGTTTATCTAGTGAAATACTATTAAGCACATTATCTTCGATAAATAGAAATTTGTAAACTTTAGGTAAACTTTCTTTTCGTTGTATTTTTCTTAAAATTTTCTGGTTATTCGAGCAAACAAAATAATCGAGCATAACAAGAAATTTCACGATTACAAAATAATCATTGATTATACATTTAAAAAATTGTTTGCTTAGATTATTTTAAGACTGCATTTATTTTAAATAAATATTTTTCAATCCAAGATGACTGTAAACCGATTTTTAAATATTTTTTAACAATATTATCGTGTAGCAATATATTATATTTCATTGAAGTGATTTTACATTTCAAATGAAATGCATTTCCTGAATTTAAAAGATGAACCTGATCGTTAGCATACGATTTAATAGTATACTCGATCCGATACTTATAATTATACTAAACTTATAATTAAATATTCTTATATTATAAAAATATGAAACACAATTACGAAGAATTATATTGTTATTATAAATAAAAATAATTTTTGTAATATTTTAATTACAATTATACGTGTACAAATTATACATAATACGATGTGTGTTTTAAGTAATATTTTTATACCGTCATATTAAAATTATTGCAAGTAAGTGAATCTGGTACATTATTAAATATTTTTTGCAAATATTTAATTATATAATATTTAGATTAAAAAATGTCGGATAATTTAAGTTTAAGTAAATTTAAAATCAGACCAGAAAATTACTTAGCGAAAGATTACCGAAATCAAATATTACTTTTTCATGTTTATTATTTATACAGTAATCTGCCTGAGTAATAATGAATAAATGAAAGTTACAAGAACATTTATTTTTACGCTATTCGATGAAGAATATTTAAACCTATAAATCACCTACGAGGAAGTGCGCCGAGGATTGCAGCAGAAGTCAATTATAAAGCAAAATTTGTCTCAGTACTCTCCACTTTATAAATTGATGGGATTCCTTGCGCACTGAAGGAATTAAGCTTGGAATTCCAAAGTCAAACAGTACTGGCAATCCATTACGAGTCATCTATTAATTAATCAAAGGCTGATTTCTCTGTGAAAATGTTCCCAAGCTACTCGATACCATTCATCCGAGCTGCGTCGTATCCTTAATCCTCGAGAAGCAGTTGTACTCGTCCCTCGTTATCCAAGAATTACGTGAAAATTTCGTCGAGGTGTCATCCACGCTTTTCGCTCTAATCTCTCCATCCCTAAGCGCGCGCGCGTTGGAGGGATTGGGAGGGGCTCGGAGGGGATCGCGATAATCCGAGGATAAGCGCGAAGTGTTACGGTCTTTAGAAAGTGATATCGAAGACACATGCGTGAACGTCGCGGTGGGCCTTTTGCCGCAACGCGATGCGTCTCTTATCTGGGCCATTGGGTCACGCGAGCAAGTTTCCCGTTTGCCCTCGGATCGGCCGCCTCGGTGTCGCCTGACTCCTTCTCGCGACGCCATATGGATTACGCGTATCGTTATTTGTTTATTCCGAAGTCTGGGGATCCGGATGTACAGTTTTGCGGAGAGACGAGACAGTTTCGCGCTTTTGGCGCCAATTTTCCATGAACCTCGAGAACCAAATCTGCGTGCGATGCGCGTGTCCCTCTTATTCTCGAATAAAAATAAGTTGCTTCTCGCGGAACTTCAAAGGAATTGTCGTTTATTAAGGATAGCCTTGGCTTTATCTCGCTCTTAATTGGATCAGTCCTAGTTTTCAACGGAATTTATATTTTTAAAAAGTTACTTTCAACAAATTTTAACTTATAGTCTTGTTATTTATTTAATATTATCGATTTTCAAAAGATGCTTTGCTTTCAAAATTAATTTACCTTTTTTAAAAAAGTATTACAAGTTTAAATACAGTTTCGTGCTGTTTTTTCTTTGGATAAATTGAAATCCCTAATGCATCCAACCATTAGCTGCTAATTTTATCGAACACGGTAGATTCACTTTTGATACAAATATTAAATATTTGCTATTACATTTCCTTTGCGCTTTATGCTATTTATCCAGGATATATCGTAAAATAAAATATATTATATGCCATGTTTAATTAAAATAAATTTTGTTTATTTGCGTAGTTAATATAATTTTCATTACAATCTGATAATTTGGAAACTATTCGAATTAACGCGAATAGCTTTTACCGATATTTTGAAAATAAACATTGCGTTCGAAAGCAACGATGATTTTACGTATAAATAGGTCAAAGATTATTGCTTGTTCGATTAACGACTCCGAATTTTAACTATCCCTGCAAAGTATCGCTATTTTGGTTGTTTCAAACAATTTAACATTAAATTTATTTAACATGTGAACGATGATTAATGATTTTGACAATATGCGTAGTATTGTCGTACAGAAATAAGACACGGGAGTGATTAATCAACTCCTTAAAGTGAAACTAATCTTTTTCCAAAAAGTCTCGACTAAAAACAAAGTAAATTCACTTGGCAAGACAACGGAAACACGAAAGGAACTGCTTTGCTTTACATTTTGGTGCAGCCGTTCTCGCGTGCAATTTGCATTTGCATCGTCGTCAACTTTCTTCGTAGTTGGGGCGGATAGTCGCGACTCTCCTCGAGGTCGAAAAACCCGCGTCGACGAGCGACACGAGCACAGGACGTAAGCAGCGGCCGGAAGAATTAACATTTTAAAATATACGGCGCATACGCACTGCGCAAATGACGCAAGCAGTTTGCTGAAGAAAGACAGTGTTCGGAAGTTCGCCTTTTTTTAACGCGGGAGGCCATTAATTATGAGCAACTTTGAGCTGCATCTTTATTCTTTGTGTCGGTTGCTTGGGTATTTTGAATACGTTTCTTCAACTGTAAATTTTTTAGCATCTTTCATGCTAAATGCTCCATTGATACGAATAAGAGCTTCGGCTCGAATTGCACCGGATTTCGTGCTTCTTATTCCAAATAAAAAAGAATAAAAGTTTTCTTTCAAACTCTTTGGTTGAATTTTTGCTTTGAGTCACGTTAAGTTGTGTTATAAAACTTTGCATTGAACAGCGTAAAAGAAATACGGTATAAGGTGTTGAAATTTAAAATAAAAATCCATCTGTACCACAGCTACGAAATAAAAAAACTATCGGTTTTCATCTAGTTCGAATTATTTCATTTATTATCCTTGAAATTTCGACAAATACCTTGAATTTTAAGGACTTTCTATACTCTAATTTTAAAAAATAAAGTACTGATCGTCCTGGTATCAAATATATTTATATTTAACAATTAATCTGGCAATTAATGTGTTTAAAAATATATTCGTTTTAACATTACGAAGTATATTTAAAACGTGATTTTAAAAATATTTTAATATAAAATAATGTACTGTAATTTAAAATTAATTTTACATTTGATTTATAGAATACTTATTGACATTTTTTATATCTGTATTGACATATTGATGTGATTTGATATTTAAAAGCTAAGAATATTTATATATGCGATAAATAATTTAATCAAGGATATGATTTCATTATAAATTTTAATTCTACAAATATCGTTTAATTTTTTCACATAAAATTATCCTCACCAATACAAATTTAAATATTAAAATTAAAATTTAAACTTATATAGCGGCTACTTAAATTTGTTGTACTTTATACGTTGCATCATTTACGGTATAAACAACGTGACCAATTTGAGATATTGCATACTTATCTAGTACTAGTGTAACAAGCGAGGAAGCAAACGTCGGTAATTTAAAAAATTTGTGACCTCGGTTTGTTTAAATGAAAGATTGACGACTCAGTATTCCGCGATGTCTTTTTGCTTTCCGGTAAATATCGAGGACGACTAGAAAATAGTTCCTTGATTATCCAAAGGTCGATTGTAAAATCAAAGGTCATATATTAAATTTTTATGGCGTACGTGCAGATATTTCAGTATAAATACTTCTATTATATACAGTTATTATAAAAATTCATCAGTAGCTCACGTTGATTAATTTAAAGTGCAAGTTAAAAAACTTGCAGCACTCGTGTAATTTTTATTACTTAAATTTATATGTTAATGTAAGCGATAGGAAATTTACTCAATATTTATGAAGATGCCCCCAATATATTAATAGATATTTTATTATTGATAAGTAAAATATGAATATTGGCGGTAGCATCATTTTTTAACTGTAAAAACTTTTATGTTTTTTATAATATATGGAGACTAATGATTTACTTTTCTATTAAATTATAAGATATAATTTACACTCGAAACAATAAAACGGAAATATATAACACAAGTATTAGCAATTTTTACAAATAATTTTAATCGTTACATGAAAATGTCAATGTAATTTTATTAGTAATTAAATAAAATATTTTTATCCAATTTAATATTATATTACTTTCTTTTTATTTTTATATCCCTGTAAAATCATTGCGAATAATAATGATCAATATCGATTAATTATAATTTTTTTTTTAATTATACATCGAGAATTGGATTTAAAGATTGTAGATTATAAATATACATCTAGTTTTTGACTTTACAGTATATAAAATATTCACAATTAATATTATTATATTATATGTATATTCAAAAAAAGCTTTATTTTAATATTCAAAGATTATTTTAACTTTGAAAAACGGGCGATATAATTAATAAAAATGCTTTATTTATTTCTTTTTTTATAAGAAAAATGTCTATCTTTCGTATTAAAAATCTATTTTAAGAATTATTAATAATTTTTATAATAACTGGATCTATATTATTTAATATTTATATATTTAACTGTTCAATTTATTATTTTTAATTTTTCTTTTGCTCTGCTTAAATAGTAGATAAGTGACAAAAATTATGCAGATTAAATTTTCACTATCAAATCACTTGTAAGCTGTTTTATTGCTTTATAATCTAATTATTCTTGTAATTTTCTTATTTAGCAATTAAGCTATGTATCTATTTTACATACACATGACTTCTTCATGTTTACGGAAATAATATACGAGGTTTTAGAGCATCAACTATGTATAATGATGAACACTGCAGACAAATTATTTTTAGGTATCAATGTCGTGGATTTTCAGAAAACTTAATACGTTTCATTAGCCTCGCATCTCAAGTAAGGCAAGCTTTTTATTTATCTTCTTTTAGAAAAACGAAAGAAACGAATGATACGAACAAAAATATAAATACATTGTTATTTAATTTTAATATTAGATTCACAATTATTTGTTCAATATTGATATTAATTATATGCCAAAGTGAAGAATATTTGATCCAATGTTAAATTTATCGAATAAAATTAACATTTATTTACATTATACTTATTTTTTTTAATAATTTAATTATTTTTTCTAAAGACTATTTAAAATAGATTTTATTACTAATTTATTTGATTTTTCTATAACATTATTTAATATTGTAATATATATGTTTATAGAATGACTGTGATAATAAACGAGTTCTTGGAACTTGTGAATGACCAGATTATACGATACTTTAAATTTTGATAAAAACAATTAATACTAAAATGTATGAGTAATATCTTTAGACGAATGTAAAGATTCAATATTTTTTATATTTGGATAAAATGTGTCCTAGTTTTATTTTTACGATTTATTAAATTGAACATTTACGAATTATTCGACATATTTTTTGATATAAATCTCAAGTTTAAATTAAAAATATGTAGAATAAAATAAAGAAGGAAGATGTAATAAAATAAGATGTAATATTTCTTGTAAAATTATACAAAGAAAGATTTAAAATATTAAAATTAAAATTTTAATATTTTATTTTAAACGCGAGAAATGCCGTATTAAAAAAATGTATAGCGTATTATTCCACATTTATTTTGTAAATGAATTATTTGAGCTCAGTCTAAACATACTCTATCTTTATGTTAAAAAAAATGAACCAATGAAACCAGCGACTGGTTAATTGATGCAGAAGTCTGTTTTGTCTCGTCTCTGTCCCGCGACGCATAACTCCAATATGCAGCAGCAACGAATTTATTTTGTTCGCCCTTTCTCTGTCTCATCTTTCAACGTTGGAATTATGTGACTCGTGTTGCAACACTGTTAATTTAACTTTTTTTTTTACTTTTGCTAATGAAATAATGGAACAATTTAATAAGCCAACAATGTTTTCTTATAAAGTTAATTTTAATTAATAGAATAAAATAATTTTCATTAATAATAATTTTAAAGTAATATCGACGATATTGAAATTTACTTTCTCGTGAAGTATTTATTTCAAGACTATTATTTATTTAGCATTGAATTACTGTTATGATTTAGATAATATACAATTATTAGGTTAATGCAATATACAGTTAAATTCTAGGCATCGATCATTCGAACAATAATGGAAATAAAAATCTGTTTTCGGTATAGAATTAAAATTGAAATATTGGTCTAGACTTATTTAAAATTTTATTTGAAAGTAAGCTTTTTGAAAGCTTTTTTGAAATAATGTACAATGTGTTTATAATTCAATATGAGAAATATAAAGGTTTTCTTATAATCTACTTTGTAACTTGAATAATAAAATTTATAATATTTTGATATTTTAAAAGTATTATCGATAATATTGTAAGCGTGTAAGCATTTATATATATATTATTCGTCAAAGCAAAAAAAAGTTATTAAATTAATATAGTTAATCTAAAAAATTTCTTAGAAAATATTCGATTGGGATTTATGATTCAACGCGTATTCTTGGAATATTCTTCGTGTTAAAATAATTTGTGAATTGTTGCTATTTAGGTATTTAATATATGTTTTAGGAGCGTAATTTTTCCGAAGAAAACTACCGTAACGCGCGAAAGGAACGAATCTAAAATGACGGTAAAACAAAATCTAATGCTATGTTAATTTAATAGGAAATATCTCGAATGCAAGGCATTAAGTTTTCCAGCAATATTCTCGCTACTGTGCGTTAGGCTGAGCTTGGCGCAGGTCGCATACCTCCGTAATCGTCCCTCTTGTCCAACTAATAACAAGACAATTAAAGGGAAACCTGTCTGCTTACGCAGACGCATAAACGAACGTCGGCGGCTCCTTTGCTCATCCCGTTAAAGTGGCGGTAGCGATCGTTGCCTCATCGCCTCGGTCGGCGGATTATCGACATCACCGACATCGCCGACATCGCCTGCAATGGCAGACCAACTCGCGGCTGAGGAAGTCGATTGCTCATCTTCTTACCTAATTGCAACGTCCGTTACAGCATTGCGCGCGCACTCGGTTAGTCAATGACCGCTTGACACGACGCGACGTATCCCCCCCCCAACCCCACCCCACCCTTCTGAGGTCAGTTAAATTATAGTTGTACAGTAACCCAAGATCTTGTACAGCCGAGCTTCCAAAGGTATTTATTTCTACCTTCCCATTCGCTTTTTTTTTATTTATTTTTATTTTTATTTTTTCATTTATTCGCGCAATCCTAAACAATTCGCGTGGAATTTAGCCATTTCGTGAATTTTCAAATGAAAATTACTTACTTTATGCTGCGAACGCGTAGTTTCGTACTTAAAATATTTATTGAAAATTCAATGGTTGCGAGCGGAACGTACGAGAAAACTAAAAGTACCTTGAAATAATTGAATTGGTAAAAGATTTAAACGGTTATCTCGCTTAAAAAGAAATAAATTGATAAAATTGCTTTCTGTTTCGAACACCTCTACTCGGGTAGAATAATTTCATAATAAATAGATGTGCACAGTGTATTCGAATGCTTTTCAGACTGCGGAAAAAATCTATAAAAAATGAAACGATATTAAGATGTTTTGTACAACGTGTATCAAATAAACATAAATTCGTCAAATTTAATTCTTAAACTTTACATTTATATATTTACGGTATAATTCATTCGTACATTTTTTAAGATGTATAAGAACGAATTTAAAGCAGTTATTTCAATTCTGGTTCGTACGAAAGTTTCAATGAAACATAAAAATTTATTTTATTTTAATATATCGTTACCGCTGTTGATAATTACATTTGTTTCATTTAAATATGAAATGAAATTTAAAAAATGTTCTTTCTATATTGTAATTGTATTTGATATAATTTTTGTAATACGCGTTCGTTCCTGCGTACAATTTATAATCTCGATAAAAGTGCATATCCTCGATCGATTTATATCTTTCGAGCTGAGTTTTAGCAATCTAAAATTCTAATGTAATCGTATGATTTTGCACTTTATAAAGAAAATCCAGCTTAAGATATGTATTTTGTATAAGATACAAAATACGCGAATTCACTTTTAAATAAGTAAATTTTGAAAGATTTAAAATTTGCGCTTGACTAATAGCTACAAACTAAATTCTAGTTTTTATCCGACCTAGAACCGAAACCCATGAAACTCCGTGTACCGCTCGCTGTTAAGCAGTTGATTTTACGAGGTTGCTGTACGCGTGTAAGTCTGTACGTCACGGGGTAAGATGTCACGGTCTTACGCTCGCGTACAGACAAAAGCTTGGGAGAATCGAAAAGTCCAGTGCCGATGCTCCGGATACGCTTGAAGGCGTCGCACATTTAGTGCTAAACTGCGATGTAGAGCAAAGGTAAGATGAATTATACAGTTAAAAGCGCCATAGGTTCTAAACGTTTCTCTTAATTCTTATTTAATATCCGATACGTATAATATTGCGTATACAGTTATGCATAATTCAAGAATCTTGATAATACGACCGATATAACGAAGCCTAGCATTAAATATTTATGTACATTATTTTACGAAGTAGATGCAAGATAGCGCGGTGTAATCCCAAATTATACGAAGGAAGAAACGCTTACAAAGTATTTCAATTTTTCTTCTCAAATTTAACAAGTAAATTTGTATGACTTGTATAAGTAATAAATTGCACGCGCAGCCTCTACATTCTAAATAAATACAACAAAAATGGACAAGCTACTATTATTAAGCGTCAGCGGAGAACCTTTAATAAAATATCTCTCGAAATAGCCAGAAAACGTTTGGCTAAAAGTGTTTTTCGCGATGTATCTTTCATTCCGAATCAAAATTTTCATCCGAGCGGACGATGGCGTTCGGTTAGGCGTATACAATGAATACCAAGATCCAAGTAACCAAGATCCAAGTAAACCTTGATTAACTACTCGAGACACTTTGCCCTGCGAGTGTGCAGAATACCTGCGCAAGTGCCAATGCCGCAATCCGTTTACCGTTATTCGCTTCACGCGCCAATGGCTAGCCTTTAGAGGCCCAAATAGCTTGGATAACTAACTGCCGAGGTTATTCGTTGGTCCGAGCCGGTAACTACAAATTTACGATCATCGGCCGATAGTCGATCGTTATCAAGGAAGGATCGTCGAAGGCTGAACGTCACCGATGTCACCGATGTCACCGATGTCACCGATGTCACCGATGTCACCGACGTCACCGACGTCACCGACGTCAACCATACGCGTAATCGCAAGCTTAACTTTAGGACCGAGTTTCGCCTACTCGTACCAAAGAAATTAGTCTTTCTCGATGTTATCTTGAAATTAATCATCTATTCGTAAGAGCGATTCGTTCTTCGTCGGATCACTTGCGATTATTTACTCGGCAGTACTCGAACAACTTTCTTGTCAAATTTTTTGCCGATCGATCGTATTAAAATTTATCGTTAATAAGAGAAAACTAGCGAATTGCTATCTCTATAATAATTTAATAATATATTTCGATCCGTTAAATTACGAGGCTTTCACAAATGAAGTGTTTGTATGCGAATGTAACAAAGAGTACGGAAATAAATAAATCCATGTACTTATTTAATATAAAAAGAAAATGAGAGAAACGGTTAATTTTAATGAAATCGAGTACAAAGGTGTGCCTGTACGCAATAAACTGTAACGCTAATACCCGACGGTAAGAAAACTATTCGATCCATTAGGTGTAAAATTTTTTATAATCAACAAGTAGGCTGCGTTCGTTGCAAACTTATCGCAAACAACTTCGTTTAAAAATAAAAGCAGACTTGGAAGTACGAGAATCAACGTTACCGACCGCAACCGTAACGAAGAATCCTGTACTTTCGGAGTCTTTTTGAGCGGGTACTTTCGGTACTTTCGGTACTTTCGGTACATTTTTGCCAATAGTTTCTTAAAAATCCGACAAAGTACCTTTTACGTACTCTTTTACCTAGTCTTTTACCCACTCTTTTACCTACTCTTTTACCTACTCTTTTACGTACCATCTACGAAAGGAAGACAATGGCTCACCGCTCACTTTTTTTCTCCCATTCGGAGGCCAGTTCCTCGATTACGTTTGCGCTCGTCGTCGTTTAAAACGGCGTACTGCGTTCCGTAACGGTATTCGATTCGGAGTGGCAAAGACCGCGATATTTCGGCAATAGAGTGTCGCGCGTTCAAATGTCTGCTAACCCATCTATCGGTTAACCCATCGGTTAACCCATCGGTTAACCCATCGGTTAACCCGTCGGTTAACCCATCGGTTCACCCGTCGGTTCACCCGTCGGTTCACCCATACACAACGATACCTTTCATTTTTACGGTTGCTTGCCATTCGAATATTTGACCTGGTCCGTTTTTCTCCTTCCGATTAATTCCATTTTTTCGATCCTTCCTTTCGATTATAATAAACGATAAACGTTAATAACGATATTGGAATTACGCTGAATTCGTCGTACCCGTAACGATTATAACTATTGCATCGAAACATTTTTTATCGTATAAGTCATTACGCGTTATCCTTTGTCCGTATTTTCTTTCGATACTTTGAAAAATGATTTGCAAACGTTCCAAGAACTTTTTTCGAGTTTGATGAAATAACTCGAAATATTGTTTTACAAAAAATTTATTTTAATGTTTTTACTCACCGATCCATGTTTATATAAACAAATTAATCGTATCGCATTTCAATCTTATTCCTACATGCTTATGAAATATTTTAATTTTTAAATTATTCTGTGATGCAAGTGATTATAACGAAGTATATACATTTTTTCAACTACGTTTTTTGTAAATTTACATTATTATTTATTAATTTCAAACGACGAATTGTTTTTATAACGTTCAACTGGCGTTCGATAAAAGTGCAACGATGCAACGTAAAATTTAAATAAATAAAATAAATAAAATATTCAAAAATTAAAAGAAGAAATGAAAAGTATATTTCCGTTAAATATTGTAATTCGTCGAAAATGGAACGATACAAATGCGAACCGAATGTATTTCTTGTAATTTTCTCTTACCAAAAACTAACGTTATTGGAAACTTTACGGTTACGTTTTAACATTAAACAGAAATATTCTGAAAATCGCCACGACTAAATGTTGGTATTCGTTTGTTAAGTATACAACGATTACCGGTACACGTTTCACGAATCGCGTCGGTTGATAGGTTGATAAATGCCAAGCTCGTCGGAATCGGTAAAACTGTAAACGAACGAAGGGGAAGAAAAAGTCAAAGCTCCCGAGGATCGCCCAGAAGCCCATCGAGGGCTGACAAACGTTTGGACCTTTGCAAATGGTGAAGAAGTTGTGCACATGGGTGTGAATTCGCGTCTCGCACGCGTGCGCAGACGCGAATTAACCCGATTTAACATTTAACGGGTTACACAACACAGCCGAGAAATGCAGAACCTCGACCGTTACCGATCACGATTTGGTCTGATTCATCGACGTCGATCTTGGATCGATTACCAAGGCTCTGGCCCACGCGTCGACAGCAGCCTCCTTTTAATCGTATACGGTACTTTCGGCCAAAACGGAGGCGGAGCTCCATTCTAATTCCGTTACTGGCTTGTACACCTTTTACTTATGATGCATGTTTCACCGCTTGTAACTACGTATGCTACGTGTGCGCAAGCGTATAAGCGTATACAGTGTTTCCCGAAAGGGGCTTCATTTGCATGTGATTTGAGAGGTGGATTGGTGGGTGGACGAACGGGATATCGTAACGAAATTGTTTTATGGCTCTGCGGTCAGCGATGAGTCTGCTCGTCATTGCTGGGCGCATAAAGGGCATTTTTCTTTTCGCGGTTGCGGTAGGCGTACTTTTTTCACAACGGGTATAATTAAGCGTTTTATCGACTAACAATGAAACGGGTTCGATCCTTTTTATCGAGTCGCTTTTTCTATTCAAAACGGTTCTTTTATGCGTCATAATACATCGATTAAATATAAGTATTACTATATTAAACCGAAAGATAACTTCCATTCGATTCAATTTTATCAAAGTATTATTGATCGACCAACTAATCCTATCGATAAATCGAATCGTTAGCATTTTTCAAATTTTTGTTTGATTTTCGTCATTCTAATTTTTTAAACCGCTTTTACGTTTCTATAAAATTTAAAAGGTTGATTATTAACAATTTTTATTATATGGTTTTAATTAAATATGAACTGTGTAAAAATTAATATTTTTATCGATTCCATTAAATCGAATACCGTTTCGTTACGAGAAATATAAAATCTCTGTTACATATATTATATTACTCGTTAAATAACAATTTTATCGTTATAAAATTCAAGGTGAGATATTTGTGTTATTTTCTGAAAATTTTAATAAAATACGACAATTTCTAGGAAATACTGGCCTGCCTTATTTTCTACAACTTGGAACTAACGAATATTTTTGGAATAAAAAACCAGTATTATTTATTTTAAATACAATGTATGTACTTTTGTGTAAAACGTGTGTTCAAGTGTAACGGACGCCTACTGTTTTTATTTGTTAATACCGAGTAATTATATTATATCAGCTTTAATTCGAAACTATTTGAAAAGATCAAGGACTGACTGAATACTAAATTTTTATTTGAAAAAGCAATAACCAACAACGAAGCAGGTGTAAAATAAAATTTAAAATACGAATACCCTGAATCATTAGCATTACAAATTCGATATTAATTAAATTAAAACAAAATATAATAAAATGTAGTTCTATTAATTTTGCGGGTATTTAAATTCGTTAAAGATGCAAATCTATTTACGGTAATAATTTGAAAAGCAATATATAATCGAGAAGACTACAAAACCTGGCGAATAACTTTATTAGTAGTATATTATCTCGCAAATATATCGGTACTGTCGTCAAACGTAACTTTACGCATTCTAATTATCCGTTACTAGTTTATATGCGGCTGCGTCTATGATTTATATGTGTGTAAAAGCACGTCGTCGATTTACATACGACTCCTTACTCCTCTTTCATCCATTTCTCTTGACGTACGTTGCGTGATAGACATTTTCTATACCGTTACATACTGGATTATCGTGGAGTATTTTGATAGTCGCGAGCTGGAAAAAATTCGTGTATTTGCTTTTTGTCGTAATCGGTGTTATCCATTCGCTGTATTCCAACTGTAATTATTGTTTATGTTATAATAAATTAAGGCTCGTGGCGGTTTGTTCTAACCATCGTGTTGTATTGGGGATGATTTTTTGCTGAAAAGCAATATTTTATACGTGCTTGAAAGACTTTGTGTAATAAATTTGCATTTCTAACGGTCACAGTAGATTTCAGGTTTGTCTCTTCTAGGTCAACGTTTGACATTATTTGATGTATTATAAGAAAATATACGCGATCTATATGTCTAAATGTAAATATTACATTTTTAAATTGTCATACACACACACATATATATATATATATATATATATATATACGTATAAGAAAAATGTATGCATTTTTGTTGGGAAAATAAAGTATTTAAAAATATCGATATTTTTACTGTTTCGTACCTTTATTACTTTAAAACCATAATTTTATTCTATTACGATTAAATAATATTATAAATAATTTTTAGGTATTAAATAAACGTTATAAATTTTTTGTACCACGTAAGAATTGCAACCATATTTACTAAAAAAGTAAAAATTATCGTTAAAAATTATTAGTATTATTAAATTATCCTTTATTTCAAAATTGAAACGATCGTTTTAATTTCGGAAAAATAAACGATAATACTTTTTTAAATAATATCTATGTAAAAAATTTCATAAAATCTATCGATAAATGTTATCCGTCGGTTAATTTATTCCATTTGAAACGAATCTTTAAATGCAAAAAAATTGTTCTTTTTATCGATCGTAATATGTATTTTATTTTAAATACTTTTAATTTAATAAAAAAAGTTAATGCCTATAAAAATATTAGTATTGTAAAATAGTTTTTGAATAATCCAAATATATAAAAAAATAGTTAAAATCTTCAAAAAAATTTATAAATAATTTGAGTAGATCGTTTCAAAAGTAACTTAAAGCTTATATACACTAAAATTGAAATTGAAAATAAATTACTCTTTTACATTTCACAGATTATATAAATTTTTATGAAATATTCCAAGGTAAATCGATGCCAATAATAGGTTATAAAATATCTTATAAAAATTTAAGTTAGCATTTTTCATTTTATTATTACAATAAGTAACGAATCGTACAGAATCGAAATAAGCAAAAAAATTAAATACAAATAAATATAGATAGTTTTATTTAACCGTATTTCATTAATAAGATAACCTTGATGTATCACTCCGTTATTAAAATTGTAGATAAAAGCATAAGATAAAAAGGTGCTATAGAAAATGAAATCTAAATTCGAATTACTTGATTTGTAATCCAAGATAAAATTAATCTATTTATCGAAATATAAAAGGTAAAGGAATGAAAAATAAGGCGGATATGCAATCATAAATATAACCATTGAAAAATACACGAAGAGAGGGTAAAATTGGAAAATGGCAGGAGATATCTAACGTTGTTACGTCATAACGTATAATACAAAGATCTCCAGTAGTACTGAAAATTACGTAATTGCGTGTCGAGTCGTTGCTGGTCAGTTAATCCGTCATTGCGAAATGTTATAGAATTTGCATTACATGGCTGATGAGCAACTATGCCTAGGTCTTTTTTTTTTAGGTATATTATATCTCTCTTTCTGTCCGTGTACCTTGCTAAATTTTAATGTGTCTAAGTTCCAGGTGTAGCTTTAAATTTTACCTCTGACCAATAAATTCGTTGTGTTTCTTCTATTACTCTTTTGCTAATATCAAGATTAGTGAAATACCATTAGCATAGGTCAAATTTAACTTCGTTAGAATTTTCAAATTTCAAATGATGTATAAAACTATAAATTATAATCAAATATTCAGACAAGTTACATTTTTTAAGAATAATTAATGCCATTAAGTAATTAATATATGCACAGGACTAAAACATTTTTTATAATACACATTCGATAAAAAATGCTTCGTACGTTATTAATAATTTAATCAATGGCAATAAAAAAAATCATGTTTCAAGTGAATTAATTAACAAAAATAATAATGGTATGCGTTTGTTTACGAAAAATCAGTCTTATTGTCGTACATTATTGAAACATGTTTTAATAAAAATTTTGTATTTACACATGGAAAATGTTTTTGATATATTAATAGATATATTAAGATAATACAAAGTCTGTCCCATAAACGACTGTTGAATAAATCACGTGACCCTAAAATAAAAATATTTATTTAAATTATTAACATTATCGGTAGTTAGAAAATTTAAACAGTTTTCGTAGTCCCACGTTTGTAATCGGAATCAAACATCTCTGTAAATAATTCCAACTTGTTATTGAAACAGTTTATTATTTAACTCGATTATTTTATAATATTCAAATGATATTTGTAAGGAAAAATATCATAAAGAAATGAACTTTGAGAAATACGAAGAAAAAAAAGAATAAGAAATATTTTTACTTAAGCACGTGCCGTAGAAACCGGATTGATACTCGTAAGTAACCGAGATCTAAAAAACACACAATGATACGATATTCCCGTAATTACACGTGACATGTTTACTCGTTAAACATCAAAAATTACTTTAGAAATGTGCGAAAATTAGCTGACTAATTGTTAAGATGAGATTTTTTATTTTAAATCGAAGATTTCAAATTGTAGTCATTTTCATCGAATATGTAATAAATTTTGTAAAACAATAACGCGAGTACGTAAAAAAATATTAACACCCAATTTATCCATAAAAATAAAGTCTAAGAAAATAAATTACTCTGTTCGTAAATTTACATATTTTTTAAAAATTTAAATAAAAACGTCATGCTAATAATTCAAATTATAACTTACTATTTAAGTTATACTTTTTTAGTTTTATAATACAAATAATTGATTTCTTTTATCTTAAATTCGGAATATCAGAAGTCATATTTTTTTTGGTGTAATATATGCAACAAAATGAATTACCGAAACATGTGATTCGTAAAATTCTTAAGCACGTGAAATAAGATTATGAAATATTTATACTTAATTTTTAACAAATCACCAAATTAAAAATGAAAACAGAATATTCGACTCGTTTAATTAATGGATTTAAGAATTTACTAATTTCTATTATCATGATTATTCGTTCCCTATTTTGTCCATTTATTTGAAGTCTTTTCTCATTTAACATTCAAATTTTTTTCTTTGCATTAATCTACAGCTATTTTGTTACTTTATTATGTTGACAATTTGATTTATTTATGTTATTATACATTAGAATTAACATAAAAAATGAATAAAATTAAAAATTCCACAAATTCAAAAGCATGAAAATTTATAGAAATTTACCATTCGAAACTTCTAACTATAAATCTTTCATTTGTAAAAACCAAAAAAGACATACGCGTATATTCCTGGAATTTTTGCTCGTCAAAATTAGAACCGTTGCTCGTGTGTTTTCGCGCGCTGCAACTGCACGACGACGTCAAACTATAGTATGGAATTCTCTTTTTTCCTGGAATTCTTACATAACAGCGATACAAGTTTATATTCGCTAGGAGATTCAAGTTGATACTTGTAGCATGAACATCTGTACGAAGGACTAGCAGTACGAAATACAATAGATTTAAGTGGCCAACGTCAAAACTTGACTTATCTTTACGAAGGATAGATACACGTATTAACTAAGTTACAATATTCAGTTTTAAATTTAAATATATTGAAATTTTATAACCGCGTGTAATAAAACTAAATATTGTGAAAAATGAGAGGTGATTATTGGAGAATTTTTCTCGATGAATAAACATAAAATGTCTACAACGGATACAAAACTGAATACCAAGATAAAGTTCGGAGAATCATTTCAATAATTTTATAATGCATACTGTTCAATCAATAAAGTTTCAAACGATAAAATATTTGTATTTCTTCAAACATTATTTTAATTATTTTAATTATTTTGATATTTTTAATTTTCTATGTTTTTTAATTCAAAATTGTATCAAAATTAAAATTTTTTTTTTAAATATAAAATAAATAAATAAAAAAATTTATAATATTTAATTTTATAAATTCTATTATTTGAAAAAAAAATATATAGTTATTTGAATTATGGCATTTGTGCGCATAATCATATTTTGAAAATAAAACTTAAAAACTTTCTTAAAAAATAATTAAATTTTTTCGTAATTGTATTACTAAGTATTAATTTTTATAATTAATATTTTTAATTAGGAGGATATTAGGATAATAAACTAAGTGTACTCAAATTTATAATCATGTACATGTATAAATAAATACACATAAAAGTATTTAAATATATTTATCTTGTGTAAAAGTTAAAACTGAAATAAGCTTGATTGTTCAAATTATTTATTTTAGGTATTAGAATATTATAAGAGATTTTACGGTTTTAAAAATTACATAAAATATAATTTTATCCATAATTGAGTAATAACTTCATCTGTTTATTCAAGACACGGTTGTTATACGAAGCGATGAATTATCTTCAAATATTTTGTAGTTGTGAGTAATGGCGGATCAACGCGTGCCCAAAATTTGCATACATAAAAATACATTAAAATTTTTCCTCTTGTCGCGAGATAAGCTCGTCTATATCTCCAAATATAGAGTACGTACGTTAAAAAAACACGTGGATAAAGCGCGTGAATACACACGCGAATAGGAATAACTAGTTTGTATATATATCTACAAGTAATTTGATAAGAATCGCTAGCGATAACGACTCAAACCTAAATTATACTTTCGATCTAGAAGGATAAAATGACTTAATAACTAGATTTACAGAATAGATTCTTGCTTCTATCGGAGTGTTTGTTGACATTTTTATTACGTAACGCTGATGTTTTCGTTCTAAACCAGTAATAATCGAGATAAGGAAACGATTATCGTTTTTAATCTTGGGCTTATGCACACATTTTTTTAACACATTTATAACAGTTATTTTGTTTTGGTTATCAAACATTTGAAAGTTCTTAAAACAATGGTGCACTTAGATTATAATTTTTAATCATAGCTAATCGTAATTACGGGCTCGATCAAAATCGCTACCAGTTTGTACACGAAAATTTGGACTGAGACTTCGGTAACAAAATTGATTTAAAATTCAAATACAATTTAAAGAAGTGAATTATGATGTTTATAAACGTTCGCAATTTATACCATATTTATGCAATTTAAAGATAATAAAAGTCATAAATTTCGATTCGTAAAACAGAGTTTGCGTATAATTTTTTTGCGAGGGTAAGGTGTAAATATTTTATAGACAGACATTTTACGCGTACGAGTTTCGCTCGGGTCGGTTTACCGGATAAGTCGGTAACGTTCGCGTAGACCAACCCTTCTTGAACGCTAAAAGAGAAAATGGAGATCTTGCCCGAATACTATTTTCGTACTAGACTCGTCGCTCAAGGAAACGCGTAACATTTCATCTGCTTGGTGGTAAACTCTTACGCTATTTTTTTTCTATTACGTTCACCTTCCGCCGAATCGTGTAGAGACGCTCCAACGTCGCGCCTAGATCCGTTCAAAATTATAAAACTTGTAATAAAAAAGCAAAGCGTAGAAATTATCGCAACAAAGGTAATATTCAAGGTTGAAGAATATAATTAACAATTACAATTCACAATTGTCGATTTATCGAGGGTATTATAGGAACAATTTAACCTTTAACGCACTTTAACCTTTCATACCAAATTTGATTTATATTTCAGTACTTTGTAAATTAAAAATGAAAAATGAAAAATTATTAGGAATATTTTTTCTTTGAACCTTGATATATTCCCTCTTAAACATTAGAATAATATACGGTCTTAAAAATTCAATTAAGCATTAACCGATTATTAATTCCAAATATAAATCCGAGTTTAAAAAAGTAAGTGCATAAGAAATAAATGTTTCTAGAAACAACATTTCATAAATCGTTCTATTTTTATTTTTCAAGGCTAATATAAAGTTAGCTTGAAACCAGCATCCTAAATGGCCATACTAAAGCTACCCCATTAAACATTTCAAAGCTTATCGCGGTTGTATATATAAATCCGACGATCAAATCCAGAGTGTACGTATGTATGCGTGTGTATGTACGTATATGTATATATATATATATATATATATATATATAAATATCTCGTCCTCGTTTCTAAAACACGCGCTCGGGCGAGTCGACGTTCGCGAATGGCAAACGCGTAACTGCGACGACGAGGCAAAAAGTTCCCGCTCCTCGAGAACGCGCCATAAAGAAATTCGCCCGAAAGCGGTTCGGGGCTCGAGTCTGGAGGCTGAGTTATGCTCCCGGGTAATCGAGTTGTCGCATCCCCCTTCTTTCGTTCTTTCGTCCGGCGCACATGTCGTGCGCTTGGATTTGACACGCCGCAAACCGGCGACTTTTCGCAGAAATCCGCAAAAAAAAGGCGCACGTGCGACGTGTGCGACCATTAGCTCCGGGGATCGGAGAGAAGCGCGTGCCGCTTCGAAATATTGCCCGTCTCGCGCCGTTCGTCGTTAGCTCCGTCGCGAGGCATTTTTTCGGGGGTACCGCTGATAGGGTGCACATGTGCTGGATTAACTTTTGCGGGGATATTACCTTGAGCCCCGGGACTGGGATTTTGAAAGAGTCGAGTCGTTTCGCGTGGTCAAAGAGATTATCCGAGGGCTATGCTAATACGTTGTTCTATAACGAGATGACCCTGCTTAAGTTATTCGTTTCACCGGAATAGAGCAGCCGACGCTCGAAATATATAGTCGAGGATACATTGTTTTGGTTAACCGAACCAACTTAGCGAGATACCGAGTTAAATACGCGTAAGGTAAAACAATTTTTAGACATCCGAAGGAAACGCAGAAGCTCTCGGTTAACGCGGTCGTAAAATATATTTAGTAGCCTTCCGTTGCTAAATAACGAACGTTTTAACGTTCGCGTTTAAACAATTGTATTTTCCGTTTTCCTCGAGTGGTACATAAACGTATTCCTAAAGCTTGAATCTTTCTTTTATTTTTTACATTTACAAAAATCGCGTGCGCTCTGTGGAAAGTGCGTAAACACCCGCACCAAATGTTCAAATAATATACTTTTCGATTGTTATTATCATTCGTTGATAAAAATAATCGTTTTAGCGAATAATTTTCTCCTTTTATTTTTGATCGCCATTGAAATTTCGTTCGCTGAGATTAAAATTCACGAGATATTTAATATTCCATTGGATCCAATATTCAATTGGACGAAACCGAGGAAACGCTAATTTCACGCTTCTCCGCGTTGCTTATCGAATATACCGAAACCGCGAGAAATTCTTCGCGCGTTACGATCGCTGTAAGCATTATCCTCCGTAAAAGAGACGCGAATCATCTTCGCGGTCGATACCCGACAAAGTCGAGTCGCGACGTCGTCCACTCGACCGATACGTGATCTTGTTTTGTTTAACGAAGGATTAGTCGACCGCGGATAAAAATTCCGCTTTGGAAAAATATTTATTCGCGTTAAAAGATATTTACACCGATATTTTTGGCATTAATCTTTTAACCCTTCGGAAAGAAACTCTTATTTTTTTTATTCTTTTAAGTGCGCAATTTATAACTTTTTAACGCGTTATTTTAGTTTCAATTTATACGAGGAGTTAACGTTAACGAATTAATAAACGCATTTTCTATTTGTTCGCACCAAATTTATCGGTCTGCACTTTATTATTTTAACTTTGGTATTAAATTTATGAATTTATCGAGTTATATTAATAAATTTATGAGAAAAATAAAAAACAAACGTAAAATATATATAATTTTTTCCTTTAAAGAAGAACTTACGTATTAGAAAGTTTTAAAATATTGACTTTTAAATATAACATTAAAGTTATTATATTACTTTTTTTCACGAAGTTCGTATACTAGGTTTAATAAAATTTTAGGTCGAGAGAAACATATCAAAAGTGGAGAATATCAAACGTAACGAATTGTATTAATTTTAAACGATATATTTATTTAAAAATTTTTTGTTTTACTTATACGCAATCCATCTTAAATGGAAAATCATTTAAACTTAAACGTTACAAAAATATTTTATTGGATATACCAGTGGCTTAACATTAATGTTCAGGAGTTCTTATCTTTTATTTATTTTTGAAAAGGTAATCAGTCTTTGTAATATTTTTATAATATTTAAAAATTTTTAAAATTAAAAAATAATCTAAAAATAAAATTATGCAAAATATGTGTATTTAAAATAGAATCAAAGTAATAATATACAGCGATTTCTTGTAATAGTTGTTTACTTAATATTATAAAAAATTAATCAAGAATCTTGTTACATAAGAGCATTTGAATATAACATTTTGAAATTACTTTATTTTTACTCACTTTACGATAATAGTGTATCTCTTTATACAATATTAGCATTCCGAGTAATATTAATCTTTTTTTTTTAAAGAATCCGATGTTAAATGAAAACTATTTATAGTTGCGATTTTATAAAAAATTTAAATACATTAAAATCGCGAGAATAGGAAACAGTAAACATAAATTGCAATTTAAAGTTTCCAAAGGGAAAATTAAAAAAAGTCCAATCAGTCTAGTTTTCTATCTTGGGCGAGCTGCAACATCATTCGAGCTCTAACGAAGACTAGCACCGGAAAAATAATTTAAAATTCCAACCGCGAACTCATCGTTACGCGTATGCGTTACAATTACAGAACTCGCGCAGAATCCCCGAATCCCCGAATCCCCGAATCCCCGAATTTGCATCGGGATGCAACACGACACACGACACGCTACCAATCGCCATTGTGTTTTGTGGTGAAAGCCCGACAACCTTGATTTAATAATAAAGGTTGTGCGCGTCTCCCGTTCACACCGCGGGCACTTTTATTATAAAAATAGCCTTGGCCTTTGTACACTTGTACCCCTCGTACTCGTCGTACTCGTCGTACTCCCGCATGCGTTATTAATAATCTACGCTGCAGCCCCGAACTTGCGTTACGAGGCGCAGGGGAACCTGCTCGGAAAAATATTGCGAGTCCTTTATTCCGGGAGGGTGCAGAGGGCAGTTTTTCTCGGGGCTTATGAAAACGCCGAAAAAATTGATACACTTCGTTGGCACTTTTCATTGCTTCACGGTTTAGGGCTCCCTTTTATTTTTTTATTATTTTATGCTCGTTATACATATTTTTTAGATAAGAAACTTTAGGGACAAGTTTCTTTTTCTCAACTTTGTTTCAAAGAAAATAATGGTTTTACTCGTTCGTACGTAAATGACTGAAATTTTACGTTATTTGGGTTGGATTTTTAATTGATCGGACGGAAGGGTAAGGGCTGAAAATGTTTTAAAATCCAGATTATATCAACGAACGGTTGTTCAAAATTAACATTAATAACAAAAATTCATCATTTCCCAACGACTGCTTACGAGCAAAAAGAAGCTCAAAATTCTGGAGATAACAATAAAATTTCTTTCAATTAAAAGTATCCACGAGGTATTCTCGCCGTTTATCGATAACAATATCAATAATCTCGAAGGAAGGGAGTATTATCGAAAGAAGAAATTCCAAGTTCCATTGTAGATAGGAAACGCGTTCCGCTGCAATAGAGCCAAGGAATCGATGAAGGAATCGATTAAAGCAATTTGAAAGCACAGCAGCTATTGTAACAGTTATTGTAACAATCACGGGCAATTAACGTGAAAGTGTCGCGATGCAGAGACTCGAGGAGACGAGAGTCTGCTGCAAGGTACAAGTCGTTGCGTAACGTCCACGTTTTTCCGCGCACGTGCCAGGACTCGCTCGCACATGCAGCAGCTTCGACGAGGAAAAGAGGTGACGACACGCCTTCCGCGAGGAGATGAACCTCTCGCGTGATCGGATTCTTGCACCGACCGGACACGTGCACCGACGTTACCCTCGTTATCCCCCTCGTTATCCCCCTCGTTATCCCCCTCGTTATCCTGCCTCCTTTTTCCAGGAGGCTTTTTCTCCTGCTCGAGATTTCCTTTGCCACTAATTGCGGCGCTTATCGGTTTTGTTTTTCCCTACCGATCGGGTTCGCCACCCTCCCCGATTTCCCAATTTCCCCAATTTCCCCAATTTCCCCGATTTCCCCGATTTCCTAGTTCTCCGCTGCTAATGCGTACTTGCTTTGAGGTACATTACCGCAAGGGTGATCGCGTTTGCCTTTGAAAGATACTTTCTTTCGTTCGTTAAACCGTACAATAAAATAACGAAACAGCTTTACGCGACGTCGTTTCCGACTTAATCGTATCGTTTTTTTTTTTTTAAAGAATTCCTACTTTTATGAAACGTGTTTTTTTTTAAATTTCTTGGCGATATTTCCAATTAATGTAAAATTTTCCAAAGTTTAATCAAAGCAATGTTTGCTCAAAATTCTTTAAATTCTGTTTATGTATATTTTTTCTTTGTATTATTAAAAACTTAAGCTACTTTATTTTTATGTACAGAAGTTCACGTCTGATTTGAAATTGATCAAAAAAAATCGTTATCAATGGTAAATACTAAAATAACGTATAACAAATTCATTTAATATAACCGTGTCACGTGTAAATTTGTAATCGTGTTATTCCTCTATGATTGAGAATATTGTGTGTTTTATATTCGAAAATAGGAAAAATTAAACCTATTAAAAAACGAATAATCAGGAACGATTTAATTATATTTTTAAACGTTTACGTAAGCTTTTTATTTCCTTTTTTGTGCTTTATTGATCATAGTCAAACATCAAATAAGATAAGCTAATGATTTGATACTTTTTAAAACAAGTGTTCGTTTCTTAATTATAAAGTTGATCGGATACTTAAGACATATTACACTGAATAAATTATGATGTAACTATTATGTAAGAGTGTAATTTTCTGCATTAAAAATATGTGAGTTCAACTGAAATTAATTTGTCACGCTTCATTCTATTTTTGTTCGAATTTAATTCACTATATTGTGATTCATCGAGTAAAAGATTGTTACCTATACTACTTATTACATTATAAATAACGAAGTTTTCTTAGAATTTAAATTAATAAGTACATAACATTATTAATATATTTAAATATTTAAATATTTAAATATTTAAATATTTATAACGTTCGTTTTACAAGACGATAATAATTATTAGAATTAATTTTTTATGCTCGATAGAAAAAGAAAGCTTTTTCTTGATTCACAAAGTTGATTCACCTTACCGAGATAATAAAAAATCAACTATCCATATTAATACGTTGTCAAAACAAAGGCAAGAAAATTAATAGCTCGTAAAAAAAAAAATAAAAAATTGTTGGATCGTTAGTCTCGTTTTATTAGAAATTTTATTAGGAAAATGGTAGGCATGTTCCTCGTAATTGAGAAGTTGGTCGACGCAAAATCACGCATGGAAAAGGTACGGGAACGATCGGGCATGGAGACTGCGGATACGTAAATGCATCTGGAGGTCGTAGGATCATCTCGCGAGTGGTATTACGCGCTTGTGGTTATTATCCGAACGATACACGCATCGCGTAAACTCTCGTTACGTAACAACACACGGAGAAGTAGGCGAATGTTGTCGCGTGTTGCGTGCAGTCGTGGCTTGTGATTTTCCCTCTCTTTTTATGTTTCCCCAGCGAGTCTGTAAGGACGCGAGAGGGAATTTCGATTTCCACAGAACTGAGCCACGATATCGAGTATTGAAAATGCGAACACTTATTTCAATACCTTTGAAATTTCAAAGAGGTATTTCTTAAGCGAGCGAAAGTGATTATTCTCGAGTTTATAAAATACAAGTATAAAACATTTACAATATTTTTACTTGTTACAATGTGTAAATTTTGATGTTATTATATATCTATATAATATCCACCTATGCTACAATCTTTTTTAACAGTTTTAAACTTTGCATCGAAGAACTATTATCAAAACTACCTTTGCAAAAACAAAAGGCATTTTATCGAATACGTACTTAGATATATTGTACTAGATATTTTTTATTACCTCCTGAAATTACTTAACGTATTTTCTATATGTTGTGAGATTGAATTTGAGTAAACACGATAGTAGTAATTTAATAATGGTTTCTGACTTTGCACTTTCAGTCTTTGAATATACAAATTTAAATCAAAAATAAAACTACTTCAAATAAATTAAATATAAAATGAAATTTATGTTAATGTTTTAACGAATAAAGTTACGAGAATTTTTTAAGATATAATCTACATTAATAATTATAGTAGATTCAGTTTTATAATTGCGTATATAAATTGATTCAAATAAATTAAATATAAATATCATGTGTTATGAGTTATATTTAACTTCGTTATAATTTTTTTATATTATTGGCAATTGATAATATTTCCAATTTTATTACTAGATATTTAATAATATTTCATAGTTGTATTTTATTGATTTATAATATATATTGTTTTTTTTTCTATAAAATAAATAATTTTTAAGTTCAATTGTAAAAATGAAATCATTGCCTTAGATAGAATTTAATTTTTCTTTCGAGGTATTACAAATATGTTTAGTTAATAAAAAAAAAGATAGTTTTCGTAGTGAATGTTATCGGTCATTTTTAAACTTTACTCATCATTATTTATAATATCACTCTGTTTAAAAGAAACAAGTTAAGTACCTTCGTATTTTCACATTAAGTTCATTGTAGACGCATATTTAATATTCTTTACATTATATTTAATAAAAAAAAATTATGACTAAAGTTCTTTACCAAAGTTAAAAAGACACATATACAATTAATTACAATTATATATAATTGTCTCTAAAGAATAAATTATAAGCTTCGAGAATTCAATAATTTTTTATATTTTTAAAGATAAAAGTAATATTCAACAAATGTATATAATCTATTGTTAATTTATTTAAGCTTACCTACATTATATAAAAAATTTCTTTTTTAATAAAAGTTGACATTACATAATGTGCTTTAAATATTTTTCTAATTATTTTAATTTGACTTACGAGTTAAACTTTTTCATACTGTAATTAATTAAAACACTAGATATAAATATTTATAATTTATATTTTATATGTATATATTCAAAATTTATAGTCCTCTTTTGCAAAAACGAAATAAAGTTTTTATCTTGAAATAGAGTATCCATGCGATCATAATCAATATAAAATATTCAATAATTTAGTAGAAAAATGTAATATTTCGAGAATCGGAAAGTTGGAAAGAGTATGGTTAAAGTTCACTAGATAACTCCGATTATATAAGTATATATAAATGCCGAGTTTATTCAGACGTATTTGAACAGACGTTAAGTCTGGTTATAGATGGCACATACTCGTATATATAAATATATCAACTATCTTATCTTAACTTTTTCTATACTTGTCACGAGTTTCCTTACAATGAAATGATTACCAAATTAAAATTATTTAAAAAATGTTAATTTTATTCACAAAAATATTGATTTACAACTTTGATGTTAAAAAACTCACTTTATTTAAAAGATCTCTTGCTTTATTTACATAATTGCAGAAAAACAAATTCTTTATAAACTTAAAAAGTTGAAATCAAATGAATAAAGATTATCAAATTAACATTTGTACAGTGATAAAATTGAAATTTTTAAGCAAATCCTTGCAAAATGCAGAATTTTATTATAATTTTTACTTCTATTATCATTTTTCGATTTAAAATTCAAATGCATTCTTTATTCTAATACGAATCTAATAAAAACGATCACATAATAGCCAACAAACATTACAAATCAGCGAATAATCTGTTTTATCGAATTTAAAATTATGTATCGCTGGTTTGTTTGATACTTATAATATTTCATGATTTGACAAATATGAGTTGCCGTAAAAATCTATATCGGCCTTTAAAAAATTGTCCTCGAAAAAATCTTCGATGCCTAAGAAAAAATAGCTGTTCACTCAGTTTTTTGTAATAGGAATTACCTAATCCTCTGAAGATATTAACACATATAATTAGATGAACCGAAGGAAGGATTTAGCTCCAAAACTCGTTTAGATTTTCCGCGTATAGTTAAATTAAGTATAAATTAAGTCGCTAAAATTTATACGCGACATACGTGAATAACGAATATGCATAAATGAATATACATGCAAGCGTCGAATTATTCTCAGTCCGCGTAATAAAATTTTCGAAAAGGAATCCCCTGCGATGTCTCCCGAGGACAAAGCTGCGGACCTCCTAAAAAAAAAGCATAAACAAACTTAATGACGGGAGCGAGAATGAATGATAAAGAGACTGCCAAGGATGATCGGTCTCGTGCTCAAATCTCGTACTCGATCGCGTAAGAAGAAGAAAAAGAAGATGAAAAGGTCGCTTTGTGAAACGAGTCGCAACGGTTACGGGATGCGAATCGGATGGCCTAAACGAATAGGTCACGTAAACTTAAACGGTTACGTAAGCCGTAAGCGCCCTCAGAGGCGATTGCACGTGATGCGCTATGTGGATGTTTTACACCTGAAAGGACGAGGCGATGAAAAGGAGAAAAGATTCGTTAGGCTGTGATGCACCGGTGAGTGAAAGCCGCTCGAAACGCCCGACGACACGTTTCTCGCAACGTGCGCAAAGTGAGGATGAGCGTTTCTATTTTTAGGAGATAATCTACGTCGGCGAGTGATACGGATCGCGACGCGTGCACTGATTATTTATCCACGGCGATGTTGGACACTTTTCGTTAAGTGTGAAAATGGAAATGACTGGAAAATGAGGGGGAATTGACTGGGAATTGACTGGGAATTGACTGGGAATCGACTGGGAATCGACTGGGAATCGACTGGGCTTTGACTGGGATTTGACTGGGAAAGGGGTTTACGCGACAACCAACTCTATCGACTTATTTATTACGAGGCGCTCCTCGAGCTTTAGATGACATCTCGATCGTTCGCACCCATTGCTTTCGATGCTACGTCATCGAGTTTTTACGGTCACTTATAGTGCAATTTCTTTACATTACTTTTCCATCAACTCGCGATATGTTGTACGAAAGCTGCAATTTTATTCTACGTTTTTTATATTGCAATTATTTCTTAAGTTATTGCAGCGTTATATTATTTGTTTTGTAGTACTTTCGTAAACGTGAATTTTAAGATAATCTTTCCTGATTTTTATAGACATTTTATCTTATTATTTTATCAAATAATCGTGATCTTTTACTACTGTACATAATAATTCCTTTGCGGTTAATCAAATTACGAACTGCCTTTCTTTTGCTTGTTTTTATAATTATGATAAACTAATTTTAAATGACAATATGAATTTTCATTCGCATAGTATATATGAATTAGAGAATCCTATAATTTATACAAATAGTTTTATGACTTATTTTTATTTTTATTTTAAGTTATAGAAATTGTCTCTGTTGATTTTAAATATTCCATATTAATACTAATGTATATATATATATATTTATAAATAATTGTAAATAATCACTATACGAAGTTTATAACCGCGACAAAAAGTTAATTTTAATTTTAAAGTTTTTTCACATTTTAATACATTAATAAAATTGTTTAGTGTTTCATTACAGATGCGAAGATACTATTACAATTATCCAACTTCAAAAAATAGATATCTTTTTATTCTAAATGAAATTGTAGATTTCAAATATTTTTAGTTTTAATGTACAATATATATAAGTAAATTCTTATACTTTATTTCAAGTTAAATCCAAGATAACGCCACTTAAGTAATATGTAACTTAAATACGTTCTAACAATCTAAGTTATTTCTATACACAATTTCTCAATATTCCTTTCAAATTTAGATTTTAAATATTATAAAAAAAAGTATTTTATATGTTTGCTAATTACATTGTATCTTTATATTAATTTTCTTAGTAATTTAAAAGGAGAAAAATTATATTACAAGATTATGATCGTACAAATTAATTGTGAAATGAATATCAATAATGGATAAATATGAATTACTACTATACGCATAAAAATTATAAACGATATTAATGATATTTTTTTATTTCTCAATCAATATCAAGTATTTACACTCAATAAAATAAATTTATAAAATATAATGAACATGTTCGATGTATACTAATCGACAGAAAGAAACTTTATTCGTTTTAAATTTTATCTTAATGTATGTATTTTAATTTCTCGTTGAAATATTTACATTAAAAAACCATTTTATGCTTTAAAATAAATTAATTTAATACAAATACGGAATTTATATTATTAGAAACAATTCATTGAAAAAAATTACTCTATATGTAATTATAATTTCATTTTTGTTGACGATGATTGATTCATAATTTAAATATAAAGAAATTATTAAAATAATTTAAAAAATAATAAAAATTGAAGACGATAGAAGGATAATAGAGAAAGTTATATTAATCTCAATTACTTTCTAGTTGCTCATTCTAATCAAATCACTTTATTTAATATACGGGTATGGTAGAAAAACACAGGATTTATTTATAGATAGTTGCAAAAGTAAAACCTAAGTAACGCTTTATAAATATACATTATAATTATTAATAGTGACCAAAAATTTCTATGCACACTGAATATAATAAGTCTATTCTAAGTTGAGATCTAGTGCACGTTTAGTTAAGTATCGTATAGTTACGTAACGGCGTTATCGTCATCGTTGTCACCGCTTAGTAAACAAACCGCAGTGCCTCTCGTGAGTCTATCGAAGGTTCTCTACAATGCATTAGACGCACACTAAATGGTATGCACATGTGTAATCTTCGTGCGAGTTATGCAGTTTACAAGCGTCTAATAACCTTCGCCGCTAATGATTCACTTGCTGGCGGCAGTGACACGTAAGGATTTTCTGCCATTGATAAAAAATTCTTAAAAAATAGTAGCAGAAGCGAATGAGTGATAAGTTACAATCTTAGTTGTTTCAATGTTTTTCTTTTTTTCATTGGATAAGAGAACGCGTTTGCTAACTTCCTAAGAATTTAAATAAAATTCATTGTTTCTTTCGTTGTTTTTTTCCTTCGACTTTGAATCATTCGGACTACATTGAAATTGAGCTCGTATTGAATGAATCTTGTCCTTACTAAAGATAGTTGTTAGCTTTTTTGTTCTTAATCGATTGCATATTTTTTTAAGCAAAGTACTCGACTGCGCAACATAAATTAAGCTTTTGTTTTGATGTATGCATTTTTATGTTTTATTATGTGTTTAAATTGTAATGTATATTTTTAATATATGAGTTTTTTAATTTATATGTAATTTATTTTCGAACGCTTAATTTATTTATCTTTTAAATGTTACGCAATTTTATAGAAAAGAAATTAAATGAATCTTAATAGGGTGCATTTATTTTCGCGTGTACCGACAGATGTACCGATGTAATATTTCATAAAGTTTTTTAACTCTATATATCATGTACGATTATCGATTTGAGACTCTGTAAAATTCGATACAAATTAGTTTTATGTGTACGACAGGATAAAATTATGGACAAAAATATGACGGGACGATAATATATTATAATACGTTATTAAAACGTAATCCAATAAGTTGTACAAAATCCATGGAGGCTTTTCCTAATGGATACAAATATTAATTTATCATATTTTTCTGCATTTATTAAATTTTATAGATGTAACAATTTAATTTATGTAATTATATTTATATTGCAGTTTCGTTTCGTAAAATTCAAGATAAAATTCAACGATACAATTGGAAAAAATGAACAGCATGAAATTCATATTTAACGCATAAACTTACAGCTTATTTTTCTACATAGTCATTGAATATGTTCTTGAGTAATTGAACAAATGATCCGTTGTTAACGGAATGTCTGAGTAGCTATAAAAAAATCTCTTTCGTCCTATGAAAGTTTATTTTTTTCAGAGCGTCAAGTACTGGTTGGAATATCGATAATTATGAAATACCAGCTCAACTCGATGCACGTCTTCAATAAAGACTAATGAATCTCGGTAATGGTGTTCGTCCCGTCCTTATAGGGCGATGAGTCGCGTTGTTATTTGTTATACTTTCGATGTAATCTCGTACTGTCTGAGAAAAGAAGTGAAGTGCAATTTTATACTCCCGATAAGTTTGCTTTCACAGACGTTCTTTATAAAAATTTGTGGTACTGAATATGAAGGATCAACGTTAAAGTTAATTTTGATACGAACGAAAAAAGACCTGTTTTCTTAAAATCGTGAAAAATATTAAATCGTTCGAACGAAGAAAACTTTATAAGTATATGTACAAAAATACAAATTATGTACAAAAGTATACAAAATATTATTGTTATAAATATAAGGAAATAGATACGATACTAGTTCACGAAGATTTATTTTAATTAAACTTTGATTAATTGTCGTTAACTTTATTTACTGTTCGAGAGATTATTATTATTTTTAATCGAAGACTGTTTATACTTTTAATGATTTAAAAATTACATGGATAGACTTTAGCTGGTAATCAAATGTATACTATGTGTGGTTATGATATCGATTCAATGAATCGGTAATATATCTCATACTAAAAATTAATTGGCAAAACACTCGCGCATCTCGCCATCACGAGATATAAAAATATTATCGAACTTATTTTAGAAAATTTTATCAAATTATAAATTGAATTATCAATGATTCATCGTACACAGAAGTACATACAGAAATCTTTATTCAATTTTGATAAAATATTTAGCACACTTTCCATTGATTACTCAACTACACGAAATCAAAAGATGAAAAAATAAAAATAAATGATAAAAAATAATGTTTAACGAAGAGAAGCATCAATAATGACCTCAATAAAAATCGCTTCATTAAAACGAAACATGTCCGCAATTTCGTGCATAAATGTTTCATTTTTCAAAATAAAATACTTCGAAAACGAAAAACCCGGAAAGCAAACGACATTTTCAGTCTTATTGTCATTTCGATATGTAACTCGCAAATTGACACGTGCACAAAATTTATTCTTTTCGATAGCAAACGTATAAATTTATTGTTGATTAGAATATGTATAATTTAAAAACTGTCTTTCGTCTTATCGAGAAAAATATTTAGATTTTTAAAAGATATAACTTTGTTATTTCGTACATGTAATGTTTTTCTCGAAACATCTCAAAACATTGTGGGATTTTTAATAAATATACAATTACTTATTATCGCTTCGAAATTATTTGTTATGCTTTAAATTCTATTTTTGCTTACGTGAAGTGATAATCCGAAGCGTGAGTAATTTCAAAACACGCTTATGCATAAGTTTGGGGCACTTTATCTGGTATTTAATTTTTGTACACATATGGATATGTGAATGCGTTTTTCGCACCAAATTTTGATAAGATAATGTATTGCTGAAATAATTTAACTAGAATCAGAATGATTTAAATAATAATTTCCATACAATGAATAATACATTCAATGTGCAGTTAAATGCTTGCTTAATCATCGATAATGTATTTATAATTTATTACATTGATTTGAAGTATAATCATCAAGTTTCATATAGCTTTTGAACGGTATATCGAATATAAATTTATGAATGATAATCTTTTATGACACTCGAGAACTTACTTATATATTATATTATTTTTAATTCAGAAGAATAAACTTGTTTTTTACTCAACATTACCTAATAGATAAAAATATTGTAAGATATTTAATCAAGGTTCTATTTTATAATAATTTTGTTAAATTTGGAAATTTTTAGTTGTATTCGTTAAACACTGCTAAGTTCGATAAAATATAATTAATATTTAAAAGAACTATTATAATACCTTGACCTTCGATATTATATTCGTTGTATATTATATTCTTTAGTGTACTTTTAATATAATAATACGATATAATATTCTTGTATAATTTCAGAAATTACGAGATAAATGGATATTATAAAACATTGATCAATAAATACGACGATTAAAATTGCCATTTTGCAATTCAGATTTTACTACGAATAAATTGCAGTTGTTCGAAATCAATTTAAAATATAGGTAATTAAAAGTTTTTCCTTCGTAAAAAATGTGTATTACATTAGGTTCAATAACTAGAGTTATTACATAAATAGAAGAGATTCAGGTACCACCGTTTTTTATCGCTCACTCGTTATCATCCTATTTGTACTTCGATCAGCCGAAGCTGTTTCGATGTAACATTCTTCTACTATTTTAAGACTACCACCATTTACGTTTTACGAGCTCTTTTATTACCGGTATCTCTATAAAATATTCATAGTATACGCTTTTATTGTTGTCAGAAGAAATATTTCAAGAGTAATCGAGATCGAGTATTAATTTTTAAATCGGACGAACGCACATGCATACGTAATATACGAAATATAAATTATAAAGAAAAATATGCCTTGGCAAGTTTGTCATCTTATTTCAAGCGGCGAACAATGAAATAAAAAGGAAAAAATGATTTTTACATTCGTTACGAAGCACGAGTATACTCGGATATTACATCATCGGAATAATTCTTGGAAGAATTTATCGAATCATTGTCTGCCTATGAGACCAGAGGTTAATTTAAAAAATATAAGAAATTGTATGTTAAATATAAATACATAATCTACAACGCAACGACAAACTTGTCAGCTATTTCTTATCCGCGTACACTCGTACACTCAATTTAACATTGGTCGTTTCCCAGTGATACGGGGTTATTGCAACCTCATCGATGGCGAGCGGAGGGAAAAAGTACAGGAGCGTTTTTACAGCATCGCGAAGGATCTCGTAAAACTCGGAGAGCGGCTGGAACAAGACCGTTTTCAAAGGCACCTGCCGCGGTATCTCGCGTATAGAGGCGTCGCGACGCCGCGCTGCGTATTTGACACGAAGCCGATCCCGGATGGTTGGTGCTCGATGCTCGAAGCTCGAAGCTCGATGCTCGATGCTCGATGCTCGATGCTCGATGCTCGATGCTCGATGCTCGGAAACCTCTCATTACGGGAGAGAGGGAGAGAGAGGGAGAGAGAGAGCGGAGAGCGTTCTTGCATCACGGCGCGAGAGCGACCTTGTCGGGCGGCGCGCGGCCGTCGAACTCCGGAGGCGCATTCAGGGTCAAAAAATACGCGCGACTCCCGACGACTTTGGCCGACGCCAATCTCATCGTCCCTCTCTCGCTCTGCTGCGCTTTCAGGAATGGCTTATAGAGCTCGCTTTGTCTCTTTTTCTTTGTCCGTCGTGCGTCGTTGCTGGCGCGCCTCTCCCTCTCTCTCTCCCTCTCTCTCCCTCTCTCTCTCTCTCCATCTCTCTCACCCGCGGGAGAACGCGCGAATGCGCCTCCGCGTGTATTCTTGGGCGACTTCGTTAAGAACCGTCCGTCTCGCTCTTTCCCTTGGGTCTTCCTCGCGTCTACCGCGCTTTTGAAGACTCGAATGTGCTTCTGCACAAAGAAGTCGGAGAAGAGAGTCGGAGAAGAGAGTCGGAGAAGAGAGTCGGGGAAGCGGTGAAGCGGAGAAGGGGAGAAAGAGTTATTGCACAACAAGAGATGCACGATTATGTGTGTCCTGGCTTATATGCGTGCGTGCGTGCGTGCGTGCGTGCGTGCGTGCGTGCGCCTCTTTTCTTGCCTTTCGTTGAATCTGTTAATCGATTTTCGGTGCCTTATTCGAGTGAAATTTTTATTCGCCAACTTCTTCTTATGTGGATGCGCTTTTTTTAAATAAACCGGATATTTTATCTACGGTGGTGGGTAATGCCCTCGTATAATTGAATTTGCTTTTCATGCATTCGTTTGACTTTTTCCTTGGAACGTAAAGTAATACTGGAGCGTGACACGGCTTTCTAACTTTTGTAGTACCGTACAAAAAAATATGAAAACCGTGTTAATTTACTTATTCAAATATTGGTTCTGTGTTTAATTTAAAGCTCGAAGGAAAAAATGTAAGTGTGCCACTTCGAAATTTAATTGTCTAATTAGTTTTTGCAATTTTATTATATTTCATTTGAAACGAATATTATTCGATAGATATTCTTTTTTTAAAAAGCAAATACTACAAATTTCCAATTTAAGGCTAAAATTAATTTTCAAGAAATAGAATCGATTCGTTTCTCGTCGGAAATTCAATGATAAAATAAAAAAAAACTTGTTTTTCTTTCATATTAAAGTTATTTTTTAATTGTAAAGATTTTGTTTCTTATCTCGAACGAAGTAGTTTGGCATAAAAATTCTTTGATAATGGAATTTTTCCCCTTTATGTAATCGAATTCATTCATAAATGAAATTGAAACGTTTCGAGAGATTGATAACGATAGAAGAATAAATAAAATATCCTCTAAATTAAATTGTGATCGTTAAACGAGTCCTGTTTGTTCTATCTTCATTTGGATATCGCGATGTTGAAAAAGGTGTGCAAACTGCAAATCACTACCTGGAAAGTTTTCGTATCTTCGCGCAATATCTCTCTCAGGGCTTGCAACACTTTGTGACATTGATTTCCAACTCGGATAACAACTCGCAATCTAGATGAATATCATCATCGCGACCCATGGGCTTAACTTATGTTTATTTTTGCATGTTTACGTGGTAAGGAAGCTGTGCCTGACATGCCGGAGTCGAGTTTTCTAAGTATCGCATTGCATTTATAACGACACGTAATAATTATTTTTGTTTGGGAGTGCTAGAAAAACATAAATCTAAATCTTGCAATTGGAAGCTCTGAAGATTGATGTACGTTTAGCTTATTGGTAAATTCGAATTGAATCGACGGTATTATTTTATGATCCACTTAAACTTGCGATTCTCTTTATACCAATTATCTATTTGTTTTGTTTTCTAATTGAATTATCTATTATCCGATTAAAAATTATAGATTTTTTACTCGTTTTAAAAATTATGCTGTTTTTGAAATCTCTACCACTATTATTCGATATGTATATTTTATGCGTCGAACCAAAAAATAAACACGAAAGATAATGTGTAACTTAAATAAAGATTGTTTAGACATAGATAATATTAACATTGTTAAGATTAACAATGTCATCCGTATATTATTAAGAAAACAAAGATTTATAATGTATGTCATGATATTGGACTAATGCACCAGTTTCAGATTTCACGTTTTTATTCAGAAAATTATATGCATTTGCAATTCGGAATAAAATAATTTTGACACGGTCATTTTTAGCCTTTATTTTCTATTCGATTCTTTATTAAATATAAACTTATAAAAACGTATAAAAACAGTAATAGCACTTTGTTTCTTACAGCTATCCAATACGTTGATTGTATTATTACCATTTAAATACAAGATGTTATCGTTTACGGCGAAGTTAACTACGAAATAAATTGAAATCGAGTGCCGAAAGGAAAAGCCTAGAATCTTAAACTTCAAAAATAAGAATCTTGTATAAAGTTTAGTTGTTCAAATGTTACAAGGCCTTTTGTTTACTTTTCCGCTGAATAAAAGTTCTTATCCACTCTTTGATTCTATCAATTATCGATAAGAGAAGTTATAATTCTTTTATCCAAGAAAATACAGAAAAAGAATACAAACATTTCGCGGATAATAAACGATACGAATACTTCCATTTTTAAAGTTTATTTTTAAAGTAAAATACGTTAACATCCCGACGCTGATATTAACGAAATGCAGGAAAAAACAAGCGATTGCATATTATCATACAAAAGATGTCGCTGCTTCCTCGATTTTCTATTACGAATGGAAAGCTCGTGACAGTAGCGGTGGCATGTAGATTAGTTGCGCAATGCAGCGCAATTGTTATCGTCTAAACTATACGGGAAGTCTGATTAAGCGTACGTAGACACTCTTGTGATAAATATCTATTACCGTTATGCTGTGCGCTGGGAAGAATCAGCTAAACTCTCCGCTCTTTATTTACTTTGAAAATTATATATCTTTCGCTTACACACGAATTCAATACTTTAAGAAAAAAACGTTTTCTTAAAATATTCGACATAAATATTTCTAGTGTGTGGAAGTAACTCTTAAAATTTCATAATTCATGCAACTCGTTAAAAAGCATTTAAATCGTTACTGTTGCTTAGTTAAATAAATTATATATTGATATTTCTAACAATTTTACTTTTGATTCGTTGAAAAATATATTTAAATTATCATAGTTGATAGGAGGTGTACCAAATTTATTCCGAATTTCTCATTGTCTAAAATTAAAAGAAAAATAATTTCAACCTATCGCAGCTTTCTTTTCTTGAAAACAACGAAGATTATTTTAATTTAGAGCTAAAGAAAATATATCAAGTTTATTTTCTCGGATTATTTAAACAAATTGGTTCTCCGATAAAAAAATTTAGAATAATCCTATTATTTTCATCTACTTCTTTTCAAATTTAAACTTAAGATTTTATATCGAAAGAAAATTAAAACTATAAATCGATATAAAATTTTAAGATGATTCGATTTATTGAAATATCTCACTTTTTTCTCATAATTTTAAGCTTGCGTGCGTTTATTTATGCGTACGCAAGGAATACAAAGTAAATAATTCATTCGAACTATAAATCGTGGTCTTATTCGAAAGATCGAATGCAATTAATTGGGATGATGTAAACGGAACTTTGTAATAAACAGTTAATTGAACATTTTTTTCAATGGAAAGATAGTTATCGAATATGGTCACCGATGTATAACACAAAAGCAGATAAATAAATCTCATAATGTATATAGAAGATATTTGGTAATTCTTGGTGGTAAACTAAAAGTGCATCGCCTATTGAGAAAGAGAAACTCAGCGTACAATGACCTATCGAGACAATTATTTCTCTTATCGAATTTTCAACGATTACAGCGATGCCACTTTTTTAGACACGTATGCCGTTTGGTGCTTATCTAACCAACGGTACCACGGAAGGGGAAGTAAATGAAAGCGATTTATCTGCAATATCTTGAGAGCTTATTTACGTGTCATTATAGGAAGATAGCGGGATTACTTCATTGTCGCTGTATTTTTATTAAAGTCACCTTCAGAATTCAATATTTTTTGTCATTGATATCGATAGTGATGCGACTACAAAGTACCGCGAATTTTCTTAACTTGCGTATAAATAATTTAGACGTCATTGTATTTAGAGACATCGAAACGTGTGTATTACCGTTAACTTTTCGTATTTTTTCATTTAAAATTGTTGACAATTTTATTTCTACATATTTTATTTCTAGGTTGTTCATAGTTCATTCTCATAAAATTAATAGATTACTTCATCCATTTAATGTTATTTTCATAATTTAAATTTTGCTATTAAGTATCGTTAATTAAAATTATTATTATCTCTTAATATTAAATTAAATTTGATAAGCTTATACAAACTGAATTTCTATTTTACCGTTGGTTTTATTTTTAGATGCGTATTTTGAACAGATATTAAAATGTTTACACATTTTTAATGCATCTAAAACAATGCATTAAAATAAATTAAACTTAGAATAATTACACAAATAAATTAAATTTTATAACTATGAAGTATTTCTTACAGTTACAACTCGTAAATTCGCTTATAATAATTCAAAGAGACAATAATTTTTTAATGTTTTAAATTAAAATCATTGCATTTAAATAATTATTTTGTCGTTGGTATTTAGCCACTAACTAGAAAAATATTATTATTGCTAAATTATTATAAAAAAGGCGTACAACTTATGAGTTAAATATCGGCAACGGTCGAACGTATACTTAATTAAGTATAAAGTATTTGTAATTTAAACCTACTTTGTATATCGGACTAAAAAAAATACGTTATCATTATCATTTCTATTTTTGGCGATTACTAGTAAAAAATATTACGATTTAAATTAGTCATTTAAGTTTGAATTAAATCATTGTTATCGATAAACTTATAAAAGAGTTCAAAATTATATAAGAAGTTCGCGGCAAGAGACTTACATTACATTCCGATAATTTAGCGAGCATGAATTTACATGGAGCGAAGGCCGCGAGGAATTTTTCGCTGCCGCGTTAAAGCAACGTACAAAAACGAAGAAATTCTTGGTTCTCTCAACGGTGTACAACGAATTTTCCAAGTACAAAGTCAGCCGAACGCTACAACTTGATAATTATTATCCAGGTCCGAGAAATAGCGCTCGCGAATCTTAAATTTTACACTTTTAGCGATAACGTTCATACAGGCATAAACGGATAGAGGTATAGACGCATACACGCATATACGCATACACGCATATACGCATAAACGCACACACGCATACACTGTTGCCCGCACATCAAGGTAATTATTAACTATGCAGTAATAAATAATGACTTTTATGAAGTACCGCGAGGCGAGCAGTTACGTAAGCTCGCGTCGGTCTCTTGCAATAGTAACTGCACATCTAGTTTCCGTTCACCGGACCGTCGGCAGAAGGGGTAATATCATTGTGAACGCATTGAAAGCAGCGGTGGCTGTTTGTTTTTCGATTCGCGTTTATAAGGTTTATAAGTACCCGTACTTGTTGCGCTTTTATTCATTTTAACGCAATCTTTTATTATTTATAAGCCAGGCTCATTTTAACTGCTACGCTATAATTATATTTTAGCGTAAAACTTAGGTTGCCAACTCGCTCGATAGACACTGGATTAACCGTATACGTTTCGATATTTATTTTCTCATATTTTTTTCCGATATTTCTTTTCCATATTTTTTCCGATATTTTTTTCGATATTTTTTTCGATATTTTTTTCTTACAAATGTGCGATACGACTGCACAAACTAATCGCCCCTTTCGTCGTCGTATTTTTTTTTATTTACTCTCTCTTATTTGCTCGCTATTCTATTTGTAGAAATTCGTGAAACTCTCTTATGATAGGACCAGGACCAAATACGAGCGATCATCCAAGTTGCGACATTGCATTGTGTTTTCCATAAAACACGAAATTTCGTAACCTAATATTTCTATAATCTGCGGTTGAAAATTATATAAAAAATAAGTGTATCGATGTATCAATTATTAAAGCGTCATTAAATTTTAATAGCCTACGACACAGACGATATCGATCGTATTCGCTTTACATTAACAACGAGAACTTTCGGAAAATCATTATAATTATGTTATTTTAACTCCTTTTTACTTTTTTATAAGTAATCTTATGATTTTATAGCTTATAATTAGAATACAAAATTCTCGCAACGACTGTTTCGATATTACCGCTAATATTTAAATTAAGTTTCAATGATGTAAAATGTTCGTTTTAATTATTAGTTCGAAAAATTCCATCTGGTTATTGCGAGCGTAAATGTTTATTGGATATTATTAGATATTTAGTCGACTAGTCGTACTTTACCAGCAATTTATGTATCGCTATTATAAATTGTATTTTTATTATTATAAAATTACATTATAATTAATAGGATTTTTTGTAAACCTAATTAAATGAATAATTATACAACGTACACAGCGATTCATATGCAAGACTTTTCAGTCACTTTACGTGCCATGTATTATTCTTTTGTACATATTACTCCCGTAGGCATACACGGTAATGTAATTGCAAAGTCATTGTCTCGCATTGCACAATGAATTTAAATGAACAGTAAAATATAATTCACTCATTTGTCATTTATATGGTAGGCGAAAACAAATAAGGTATAGTATTGAAATGTATGCACCTGTATGCACTTTTACGCACCTGTAACCACCTGCGTACACCTTTATGCACATTTATGCACCTCTATGCACCTTTTTACACCTTTATACACCTTTATACAACTTTATACAACTTTATGCATCTTTATGCACCTGTATTTAATTCACAAGAGTATACGGACCTTGCGATTTATATCAGTTTAAAGTAATTTTATCAGTGAATACCTGGCGGTCGTTATTATTCTTTTCCTTCTTTAAAAAATATTTGTTGCCAGGAGTATTTAGATGATAAGATGCGTATTGTTTACGCGTTCTTTAATAATTAACCATTAGATGGCATTGAAGATTAATGCCGACTGCACGATGAAAAAATTCATCTTTGGTACGAGTATGCATACTTTTTTATATTTTTGTTGTAATGTGCACAACAATGAATAGCGAAAATTAAAACGTACAATTTTCGGATTAAGTAATGAAATTACGTTAAAATTCATAATTTTATTTACGTAAAATTATACGTGGAATTAGCTTATATACTTTATAACTGAAAAATAACTGTGATATTTTATCAATACTTAATATTCTATTTGTTCGATTGGATGTTTATTTTTTATGCTCGCGTCAATATTATTGAATTGAAATGAGATTAATCATCGATAATTTTTATTTTTTAAACAATTATTTAAAATATGAAGTTTCTTATCATTTCCATTTATTATAATATAAGCATTTATTTAAATGTTCATAATTCAAAATCAAATAAATTCTAATTTTATAAAAAACTTTATAAAAAGTAAAACAAAACGTCGCGGAATTTTTATGTAAATATTATGAAATGTAACGCAGTACATATATTTTACATTTTTTTATTGTATAATTTTTTTTAAAAATTGGAATGAATTATTTAAGCTGATAATAGGTTGTTAATTTATTTCATTATAAAATAATAAAGTTAGATAAAAAAATTAATAAAGAGTTATTTTTAAATTATTTTATAAATATATCTATAAAAAATATTTTATTAACGAATAACGTGACATATTTACTTGGTATATACAAACTCAAAAGTATGTGCAATTTATATTATAAATATTTTAACTATTTAAACTTATGTAATAGAAGAAATTTTAATTTTAATGTAAAAATTGAAATATTTATATTCATAAATATTTAAAATATTCATGTTTTAATTAAAAAACATTGATAATTAAAATAATAAGTATCGTCTATTCGATTCGGTACATTTAAGATGTTCATCTATTTTATTTTATTTTGACATCAAACAATATTTTATTGTTGCTATATTTTATTTGTAGATTAATATTTCTGATTTATTCTTGTTTAATATAGAAAATTTAAAAAACTAAACTAAGAACATGTACTTAAATAATAATTTTTTTAAAGTACATCAAAGCATTTTTAAGTTTCCTTTATTGAAATAGACATTTTAAAACTTTACAGTTTTTATATGTATACTGTTATAAAAAATAGAAATAGTATTAAATGTCATTTTGATATCTGGATATTTTTTTTTATATCATTTAAGTACATATCTAATATTTATGTATTCTTTAATTTTACAAATTAAAAATATAAAACAAATGTTTAAATCATTCTAGAATTCAAAACAAATTTATTATTAGTGAATATATTTATACATTCTTGAGAAATTATTGAAATATTAAAAATCGATTTGTAATTGAGAACGGAATAGTAGAAACTAAAAAATAAGACTTAATAATATTCCTTAGTAAAGATTTATTAATAAATTTTTGTCAACAATTTACAATTTTAAAAATAAAGAAAGTTGCAAATACTGTTATCCTATCAGGATAAATCGTTGCAGCTACTCGTGAACAGTTACAGCTAAATTATAGGTATATTCAAATCGTATCAGAGATACTATTATTATTTCTTACTTGTATAATTTTTAGATAAAATGCAGTTACAAGTATAGCAATAAGCATAAAAATAAGATATGTATATCTGTTGTAATACATTTTACACAATTCCTAGCACATCTTTGGACATTTGTGTTTTGACTACCTTTAGGCATCGGATAAATATCTCTCGCCTCATTCCAAAGTTGAGCATTTGTTTTCTTTCCGCTTGGCTAGTCGATAAGATCCGCTTAATGTCAGTGATGTAATGTGCTAAATCAGTTGACCTAACCTAACCGATGTGAATAGCGATTTATTTGAGCGGTCAGTGAATTTTTTAAACTCTTAATATTGTTAACTAGGAGTTAGTTGATATTAATGTTAACTGTTTCGAAACATTACGAAGAAATTATTATAATGCGAATGATATTTTGAGATTTCAGAAATATCAATACTTTTCTTATTATCTCTCAATTTATTCAGAAAGTGAAATTACCATTGGTATTTTTTAAACTAATTTTTAAAATTCAAAAGCCTTATCCAATACAAAAAAAGTATATAATAAAGAATTGTATATAGCGATTAAAAGCTAGACTTAAATAAAAAATTTGTATTCTCTTATCATAATAACAAATTAGTTTTAGCCGTTTATATTACTTCAATGTAGAAATAAAAAAATTCTAGGTTGATAGAAAACAGAACTTAAAAATATTGACAAGTTCTTATTTAATCAAATTGTATAAACGGAAACGAGGCAATTATTTAATTAAATATAATAAATTATGATATAATGATAGATGTAAAATAATAGATGAAATAAATAAATACTTTTTTATTATAATTATATAAATATTCTGAACTGTGAATTATTACATTATTTAAAAAAATGATTTTATTTAAAATAGTTACTTAACATATAAGTATGTATAAATCTCTATTCATGTATTCAATATCGATATTATAAATCTATTATCAATATATATACGTACAGGTGTGTTGTAATAAAAGAATGACTTTACCTTTTATTTCTTCTTTAAAGAAAATGATTGATACCGTGTAATTTATATTTTTCTTACAAATTATGAAATGTTTAAGAATTATATTGGTATAATTTTATTTTTAAGATTAAACGATCGTTATGTTTCATAATTTTTTGATATGCAGAGAATGTGATTTATACAAAAATTGAAATACATTTAATCTTTAATTTTAACTTGTTTTTTAATTGTTTTTGTTAGTAATTATTAAACATGTGCTGTTTATTATATTTTTAAATAAGATGTTTAGTATATAAAGTTGTTATTATATAAATTTTCAAAAGTAAATTTGAATAAAATCATGTAACATAAGTAACAATTAATAAATGTAAAATATTAAAGTTTGCAGTTCTTAGTAACTTGTTATTATTAATAATTAATCATTTATATCTAAAAAATTTGTTGAAATTTAAACATCATAACACAATAAAAAAATCCACAATGTTTTTCGTAACCCTTGTGTTTTTATACAATAAATTAATTTATATTTAAATGCTCACCCGTGTAGTTAGTTATATGTCTCTAAGAGAAAAATAACATAAATGCCTTCTTGAAGGTGGATGAATAAATTGGTTATCCGACCTTGTTTTACCAATTTGTGCAAGATAAGCAGTTTTATGCAACCAGAGGGAATTTTACGAGCTAATTATTTAGAATTAGCCACCCCATAAAATGTGCAACTCTATTTATTTATCATTTTTGAAAGTCATCTATGCTCTATCGGCAATGAAGAGTTTAGAAGGTTGTTAAAAATACTTTAAAATATTGCGAAAAAGTTGCACTAACTTCTCAACATTGTAGTCGTCTATCAGAATATTATCGATAGATCGATTATTTCGATTGATATAAAATACAAATATAAAAAAAATTTATTTTCTTTTCTTTGAATTAAACTAATACGAGACAATATGTCATAAATATGAATTTGAAATATCATTTTCATGCGTAAAAATTATGAAATGCTAATTATTGATATTTAACACATTTTTCTTAATATATTAATCTTAGAAAAAATTTATAATTAGCAGATATGAATAAGATAAAAGACATTCGTTCCTAAAATAAATATATATTTTAAATTAATTATCACTATATACATATATTATGAAATAAGACTTGTCATAAAAATAATATTTGTTTCGCCCATCTAAAATTTTAACCGATATCATATTGAATAATACACCTGTATAATTTTCTCAAACGGAACAAGTGAATAAAATATGTTTTTATAACAGTTTCTTGACTTATTTTAGTAAAATAATAATTTTCCAATACGCAAATTTTAGATCAAATAATTTTATTTCTTTATTTTATAATAATTTTTATTATACGAAGTAAATAAATTTGAAAATAAGATTTGAAAATAAGATTTGAATACAAATTTGTAAAAAAATATATTATAAACCCGTTAGACATCGTTTATATAATAGTGCAATTTATAATTAAAAAATACGTGGAACTTTTCGAAAGGAGCCGAAAGTAGTTGAAGCATCCGTCGATTTAGAAAATTTCTTCTTGTGTGCACAGCCTTGCAGTCTGGAAAAAGCAACTCTAAAGTGATACGTATGCAATTGGGTGCATAAACGTATTTTTAGATTCTTTTTTAAGAACAACTTAAATTCTAAGAACAATATTCATAGTTACGAGCAAAAAACTTTTAAAAGATGTACGGGGTTAGGAAGAAGAAAACGGAAATTAAGAAAATCAAAAATAGTAATGTTTTTGCGATTGCTCGAGTATCGATAAATCGATCGAGGAGGACTGAATCCTTCCCGGCTACTCGCATCTCTGCTCGATCACTCGCACGCAAAATCCTGCGCATGCATTATTAAACTTGGTGTACGGGTGTATGGTGTACGGGTGTACGGGTGTACGGGTGTAATGGTGTACGGGATGTGTTACGTAATTACTACGACGACGATGACACGTAATGTGACGTAAGCGGTATCACCACGTGTTGCTGCTCCTCGACAAAGTGCATCTAGACGTCAATCGTAGCTTAGTTGTTGCAGCAATCTTCTCGTGTATGATTATGTAGACGAGAGTAAGAGAGACCAAGCGATTAACGCATTCCTAACGCCAGAGATCGTTTGATACACAAGTTCTGGCTTTTACTTGTACATACAAGTAGACCGAGGCTCGAGTTGATAGAAGATTCAACGAGTTAACGGTGAAGTTTAATGAAAGGCGAGATTATGACAGAGCTTTCTGCGACTTTTTTTTTAATCGACAAATTGAAAGAGTCAATTTCAAAACAAGTGTATAATTTCATTTATAGGTTACAAATACTCGAGACTTTGAATAATTCGAGTACGATAAGATTTATTTCAAATGTTTTTAACGGTTAGTTTATACGTGACAAATATTATACAAGTATTTTTATTTTTTTTTAATACGTTTAGATACTCACATTCCATCGAGTTTTTATAAATTACAATCATTATTCGGTATATTACCAACGTTGGCTAATTTTCATTTAGTAAAATATCGTAGGCATTATTTACGCAAGTAAATGTAATCTCGAGTAAAAGAAATTAGTATAAAATATATTTTTATGCTTACCTTTCCCAAACAATTAAATATAATTTCCAGCATTAATTAATACTATATATGTAATCGTAATAGTAAACTCCATTTATGGATAATTTTTATATTAGTATCGATAAATGATATTTTTTTATTTAACGCAGAGCATAGTTTCGGATTTATGTTGATCAGAAATTGCTGTATCATTTTAATAATTCATGAATTCAAGAAAAATATAAATTACGCATAAATTAGTGTATTATAAAAACTGGTATAAAAATTTTTTTATTATATATAATTATAAGTAATGTAAACAATATAGATAAATACATATTTATGAGTAATTTTGATGAACAATTTGTGGTAAAAGAAATTACACATCAATTTTAAATTTATGAATTTAATACGCTACTGAATCTTAACTATCGTAAGATAAAGTTACTATTTTCCATTCCTATACGATAGAGAAATCCTCGTAATAAATTAGGTTCAATTTAGACTACGCGTTACATAGAAATAGCTCGATCATTTCGGTATTACATAGTTCTATTTTTCAGCATCTGTTTTTTTTTTAAATTGGCGATAATTTTAATAACGGTATTAGTTTTTCTATTATCTTTAAATTCACACATTTCTATAAAGTACATATAATGATCGTGATAAATAAAAAAAAATTTTAATTATATCTCCCTCGAATAGGAGTACAGTTAATTATGTTTGTATCTGTGCATCGGTCGACGATAAATTTTTTATCATTGATGCATCGTAACTTTGTAGTTATTTTTATTACGTATTTATATAATTTCGTAAATACGAGTTATATTATTAAATTGATTTCGATTTTAAATTTTATCAATTAAATAAAAAATGCAATCAATATACACCGAGAACTCTACATTCAAAATCAATAACTGCAATAATGGTTCGCATCGAATAGCTTATATCGTAACTTATTTAAATAAATAAAATCTATATAACGTGCTTTCTATGAATAGATGAAAATTTAAGAATCGATAAAGTTTAATAACTCGTAGCGTTAGACATTAGATATTCGGAGACTTTACCATTTTAATTTTAGGAAGGTAAGCAAACGGAAAATATAATCGAACGTCCTTCGAGGCTGACTATCGCGCAAGAAAATAAACCGACAGAAAATTACTCAAGGTATTTCGTGCGCACAAAATAAAACAATTGCGCAATACGGCGAAAAGAGAAAAAAAATAGAAGCAAACCGAAGATTATTGCCTTAGCAAAGCCATCATCCTTGTCATCGTGGTGTGCGCTTGGCCCACTTCGATGCGCGCAATCGTAATTTCGCCCTTGCCGTGAAACTTATCTGCGCGCACACTGCGAAAAACACATTCGCATGCATACGACACGCTTTTATCGTTATTTTTATTCCTGATCGACTATGTACGTATGTGTACATTTCGACGCATCAGGATACTTTATAGGTATTCAGATGTGTTGCTGCCGGTGCTCCAGAAACCTACTTTCGAAGACACAGTGGCAATGGCGTCGGCCAGTTCGACACGAGTTTCTGGGCTATAGACCATCTCTTTCTCTCTCTCCCTCTCTCCCTCTCTCTCTCCCTCTCTCTCTCCCTCTCTCTCTCCCTCTCTCTCTCCCTCTCTCTCCCTCTCTCCCACCCTCTCTCTCTCTCTCTTTTTCTCGGCTCGACGTTATTACATCAGCGAAACAAATCGCATGGACTCTGTGTCGATCGTTCAATGCTAACGCGATGATCAGCAAAGTTTCGCGCAAAAACCGCGTTAAATGTGTATCGAATGTGAATAAATTATTATTAGAATGCTTGTTTTCTGAAAGATATTAAAGTTTAGATAAAGTACATGAAAAATGGCAAATACTTACTTTGAATATTTGATTACTATATTGTAAAACAGCAAATTTAATTTCAATGTGTTCGTAATATTTATTTTATAAATTGATTGCTTCTTATGAAAATTATTTATTACGACACGTTTAATTTTTTTCTTTTGCATTTTAATGAATTTTTTAATCGTATTTATTACTATACCACTAATTTTATATAACATATAATATTAGAAAACCCGATATTAAATTCGTTTAACGTTTTAATTAAATTAACATAGTCGATGTATGATCTTTTTTAACTCGGGCTCGTATCTATTAATTTCGTATTGCAATATAAACGCTTTAAGTAATAATATTAAATTTTACATAAGAATATCGTGAGTCATATTTCTTTAAATTTTAACTAACAGTCCCGTATACTTATTGATATACCCATCGAGAAATATATAATAGAACAAAATATTAACCGGTGCGCTTTAAATTTATCGCTGTTACGAGAATAATTGGAATTTCGCGTTTAAGGAAAAATACCGTATCTCGATATGTGTACAGAGATGTATCCATTTCAAGAATAATATTTATGACGAATACTTTTTAAATAAATTTGCGAATTTTCATGCTACGGGAATTTCAATTTTTTCACGAATTTATATTTTCATAAATTTAAAGGAGCCGATACAATAAAAATTTCAAAATCATAAAATAATAGATTTTCCGCGTTAATATTGTAGCGAAAGTTTTTGCTGTCTACGATATCTAACTTTGATGGTTTTATCTAAGATATTTTAAAGTTTTAAAGCAAATTAAACAAGAATACAAAATTTTCATTTAAAATTTTTATCGTGATTTTTAATATTCATAGAATAAATATTGGTAATTTCAGTAAACACAAAATGAAATTATTTATATGAATTTCTATTATTATTTTTCAAGATTACAATAATTCTATAATATATATTGTCACGCAGTTAACAATTTTTTCCGTCAGATTAGTAAAAACTATGGCATTTATAGCACGAGCAAATTTTAAATATATCTTACGAAAAGTGTTTTGTATCCGATATACATGCAATAATAAAATGCAAATCAACGAGCAAATTCTTTCTTGAAAACATGAATTATTAAGAAATCCAGAAGCTACTTAAGGATATATGTAAATAAACGAGTATATTAAATTTAAAAAATAGTGGTCTAGAAAATTCAGTCTAGAAAATACAATATGAGATATCGTAAACGACATTTATCAATCTTATGACAATACATCATCAATAATTAATTCTTACTTTAAGTCGTACCTTACTTTAAAATGAATGATCGTTTAATATAGGTAAATTTTTATGGAAATAAGAGAAAATGTTCTCGTATCGGTTCGCAAGGCTCGAAAAAAAATGTCGCTACGCTTGAAAATCAATAAATTCTTGTTATCGTTGAAAAAAAAATTGACCCAGCGTCGCAACATTCTCGATTCTATAAATTTTCCCGAGCGGTCGCCATCCGAAAGATCCGAAAAGAGATGCTGGTACGTCGAAAGCATCGTCGAACACTAAAGAAAGACACGACGGTTGCGTTCCCATATTTCTCGGTATCGAAGAAAACAGCAAAACGGCAAGGTTGATTCATCGGCTAAAGAGACGAGCTAATTCTTCGGCATGCTAAATTTCGAATGAGCGAGCAATTCCCGTTGCGAAGGAATAACGCAGTTCCGGGTTGCATAATTCCGAAATGGGCGGTATTGGTCAGCACTGGGCAGCATTGGGCAGCATTCGATTAATGTCCGACCTACATCACCGCGTCTTACACAATAACTTCCTCGTCGCCCTCTTTCCGAAAAAAAAAAAAAAAAAAAAAAAAAAAAAGATAGGTGCAAAAGAAAAATAAAAGGAATCGTCGCTGGCTCCTTCCATTCTTCTCGGTCGTTCCCGTGATTCGGGACACGAGAAACAACCGTACAACCGTACTCAGTCCTCCTTTGTGGCCACGCTCAAACGCTCAAGGAGCGAACGCACGAACTCGTTCCGACCCCTCATTACGCAAGAGGCCGGGTCGCGTGCGCGCCTTTAAAATATGTCCCGGTGCGCACTGCCGAAAAACTTCCTGTTGCGGCGATGTGTGCATTAATCGCCGTGTGTATAAACTGCGCCGTGTACCGTTGCTTGGACCAGAGCGCGGGGCACTTACACGGAACACGGCCGTGTCGTAAGTCCGCCCGGCCCCCGAAGGAAATGTGGTACGCCGAGCAACGGTACACCAAGAAGCGGTGTCGCACCGCATCGAGGCACGGAGCCGCGTCCGCGAATCTCGAGTACACCGAGTCCGCGTAATTTTCTTGATATGCAGGGGAGCTCGTTCGTTCGCGGAGAAGGACACGTTTCGCGTGTCTTTCTCTCCTCCCGAACTACTCGGGGGAATGCGCCATCCTCGCCATCCTCGCCATCCTCGCCATCCTCACCTTCCCACCTTCCCGTCTTCCCGTCTTCCCGTCTTCTCGCATTTCAGGAAACGTCCTCTCTCACTTACGTCGGACCATTCAACAATCACCATTCAACAACGCCTAACCTTCCAGCATTTCCTTTTTATGACCCGAGTTTCTGTTTTTTAGTCAACGCGCGCTTTTTTCTTTCAAGGTTACCTTTCTACCTCGCTCAAATAGACGTAAATACCCGTTTTATTCAATTTCGCTGTACTTTAAATTTATCCATTTCTTTGCGTACGAACTATTACGATTAATTTAAAAACTTCTTTCCTACGTTCCATCGCCTTATTTTTTTTATTTCGAACTAAACAATTTTTTCGTACGTTTCTTTAATTCCAACAAAATTATAAAATTACTTATATTGCTGTATTTTTTCCTTTAACAAAGTAATAATTATCGATATTATAGTTACGCGTATATCGATAACTAAATCAACCGATTAATTTATATTTTAAACTCTATTAAAATATTAAAGTAATTTATAAATGTTTCGATTGCTTCGAGTCATTGTAGGAAAAATAATTTTAATACTCTTGTTGATATAATATCGTTTAATCAATTTAAAAACTTGCTTCATTGGTAGATTTTAATAAATTATTTGTTAGATATATATTATATTTTTAATTAATTATCCGATATTGCTATATCCAAGTTGTATTATCGGAACAAACTGTTTGTATTATGTATGAATTGTCCAATTTATTACTCGATGAAAAGTTATTTAATTTATTTTAAATGATTATACATCGCGATCAATATATAAATTAATATTTCAATCGATAGAAATGTATTAAATTTGTTCACATAATTACGATTATTTTTTTAACGAATGAAGAGTTCCATTATAAAACTACTACGTATAAAATATTTAAAAATTAAGCAATTATATTTATTTCGCTGATTTAATTTTTGACGATGAACATTTTTCGACATTTTTGAATACCGCTGGTATTCAAGATCGAATAATTGTGTCTTTTTCTCGTAGAAGATACTTTTTATAAAATGTTCGCTACGTTTGAATTAAAAAAAAGTCGTCGAATATAAAAAATAAATTATTTAAATTCTATAGAGAAAATACCTGGTTAGTCTCGACGGTTAATCATTTGGAGTAACGCATTGACTATTGCATCGATACCTTTTAAATACGCAACGAACAATGTATGGCAAAATCGAACTTGCATGCAACCCACGGTACACGCAAAATCAATGGCCGAGGCTAGTCTGCAACATACAGTAGACATTCCTGGGCAGAAACTTTGTTACAATATTAAGTCATTATGCCTTTCATCCTATTCAGAAAATGGAGAAATATCGCGCCTCGAATACTTCCTGTTTGACATTACTTGGTTGGACGGTGATATTGGGTACTTTTTATTTTATTATGAGGCAAAGAGAGAGAGAGAGAGAGAGATTTTACCGGATGAAACGATAGGAGCAATTTCACGCGTGAATCGACGAATGGTTAAGACTAATTGTTACGAATGTACATCGGCATCTATAATGAAAGCTCGTAAAGCCTTGATGTTTAGAATGTATACATAAAACTGTAGTGTCAGCTACCGTTTTTTAAATGTAGTTCCTCTGAGTACAATTTCCTTCTAGGTTCTAGGTGTGTCTTTAAATGAAGTTTTGTTATTTATAACTTTACTGATTCCAATAAATATTTAACGATTATTAACTTGTAAAAATTTTTTTTCAAGGAAAATAATTAATAATTATTATCCATTTATGTTTTCCTAAGTATCGATAAGTACAAGAAGGTGCCTGTATAAGTAACATAAATTATAATTAATAGGTATCGATAACTTAAGGATTTACATTTTTTTAAGGAAGAAATTAATTTATACACAGTGTAATTTATCAATCTAATAATAAATTTTAATAGTAATGTCATTAATTTGAATACAGAATAATATAATTGTGTAATAAAATATTAATTAACATAAAGTCTAGCAAATTAATACTTTATTTAAAAAAACTGTAATAAAGAATTACATAGAAATAAGTTCATTATAAGTATTATAAAAATAAATATCATTGTACATAATTGAATAAAAAATTTTATTGATATATTAAATTTGTGTAATGTAGAATAGTTTAAAAAAATATTTTAAAATCAATGAGACTATCGCACATTGGACATGAGAATTTTAATTATATTTAGAATATCTTTCGACACTTCTTTATATCTTTTTATTTCCGTATATTAATTTTATAATTTGAAATTTTAAATATAATAAAATATTTTAAAATAATATAAAATTAGAAAATTTCAAAACTACTTTTTATTAAAAAAGCATAGATATTTATTTTAACTTTGATATTCTTTTAATGTCTAAAGAACATTAAATATGTATATAACTTAACAAGTATTTATTATTATTAATATTTAATATAATCTAAAATTCTAAACAATTATACTTTTAAATACATTAATTTACTTTAATTCAAGAATTTCAAATAACTCGTTAAAACTAATTTCTGAAAATTATTTGTTATTCTAAATGTTATTTAAAAATAGAAATACAATTCTACATTACAAATTAATTCTACATAATCGTTAATCGGATACAATATATAAGATCCTTTAGTTTTATTATATCTCGATGTTATCTAAAATTGATTATAATAACTAGTTATGAATTTAATATTATTAATGAGATAGATCTATAAGCAATGCAGTTCATTTTTATATAAAAATGTGTAATTTATTTCTTTTAAATACAATAATCTTTCAAATATGTAAGAAATTTTTTTTATTATATAAATTAATTTAATAGTACATTAATAAGTACGAATCGTAACAATTTTTTAACGAAGATATATGATTTTATATTAAAGATTATATTAAAGAAATCTTGAAATATTTTTCATGTACAAATGTTTGTTGCTTCAATTACGGAAATATATATGTTCAATTTTATTTAACATTTTATGAGTAGGTATTATATATATATTTTAAATTAAGTAAATTAATTAAAAGGTACAGTTACCAAAATTTATCACCATTTTTCTTTTATCATTTGTAGAGAATATATACTCTTATGATTCGTCGTTTATATTTTAAATAATCACTAGTAAAATGCAAATCTGATGCTATTTAAAATTATGATTCTATAATTATTATAACAGTGAAATAATTGAATAAATTACAATAATTATATTTAGTTTTTTTTAAACACTTAATCTTGAGAGTATAGTAGTAACACTAACAATAAGTTAACGACTCACTCTGGGAATTACTCTGTACTTCTACTTAGAAGTCGTTGAATATGATTTATGAGAATCATGATGATAATATAAAGTTATTAGTTAATGACAGTCCGTTATTCAAATTATTCTCAAATATGACTGTCAATCAATAATAGATTATAGAACATAATAATATATATAATATGTAATAATTTTATTGAATTTTTATATAGTTTTGTCTATTCTATTATTGTATGTACTATAAAATTAAATTGAAAAGTAACTTTTTTATTTATTAAGTTTGAGATAGTCTAAATTTATTGGAAAATATTTATAAGCATTATAATTTTCATATAATTAAAATATAAAATTTAAATGGTGTAAGTTTCTTAGTTTCTTTACTAAAAATTTTTATATATTATTTCAGATATAAAACCTTGAAGATAATATTGCTAACAATAACATTATAATTAACTACAGTTGAGTCAATATTATAATTATTAAGGCTTTTTCTATATTAAAATGCAGTATATTCTATGAAATTTATAGCTTTGATTCACAATTCAAGTGTGCGATAAAATTACGCGAATTGTGCACATGTTCAAGATCCTCGGCATTTTTTTTTTACATATAAGTGTGCTTCTGAGTTTTCATAACCAGAATTAATAAGAATGCTTTCGTTGTGTTGCTCATTGATGAGAATAAGGATGCTAAGAACTTCTTGGATTTTGTAGGAGAAGAATATCACATGCACGCGACTTTACATAAGGACTACACGTTCAACAACTCGTGATGAATGTACTTAAATAAGTCATTAGAAACTTTTATATTAATGATATAACTAAGTAAACTAGAAAAAAGGCTATTGAGTCATACAGTTATGCATTATTTACAATCAGTTTTTATTTTAGATGATTTAATTTAAAAACTTTGATTATTTAATTATAGTTTTTACAATACAATTATAATTTATTTGAATTTACAATTAAGATATTATAAATATAATGAATACGCAGTATTTGTAAATTGTCATTATTAAAGTATCATTGGCGAATAAAGTTTTCGTAATATTAATAAGTGAGCTTAAATTGTTAAAAGAGTCATAATATTACTCTAATTAAATTAAACTATCATTTCTTATTTATATTATTTCTCAATTCATGAAATGTATTCTTAAATATACTTTTGAATTGTATAAAAATAAAATAATTATTTATTCCATTACATATTTTCATGATAAATTTCATTTTTATATTTTCTTAAAGAACAATAATTTTAAATAAAATTATCATTTCGTCTTAAACTAAAATATACAAATTTAATTCGAGGATAATCTATATCTTTCAATTTTTAAATATTTTTAGTCATAACGTGTTAAATATTGTTATAATTTCTAATACATCTCATATTATATATATATATATATATATTTATTTATTTATTAGTATTTGTGTAGAATATATGTTTTAAAATAAAATAATTGATAACTAAAAATTCTAATTTACCAAAAAATATTTTTAAGTATTATCAATTAATATAGTAATAAATAAATTCTTTAAGAAAAATCAGAGAAATGTATGCATTTAGTATTAATACAAAAATATTTTCCAGATCATTAATTCCAAATAAATCAGAAACTTCGAGTACAATTTTTATATTTTATCATGACATATTTACGTAAATTTTATTGAACTCGTATTTTCGTGCCTTTCTATCTGGACATGTCAGATCATACAATTATCATACAATTACTCGAAGAATTAGCGATTCTTGGTAAGTTGCAAAGTTTAAAAAGAATTAAAATAGTTTTGAAGTACGCAAGGATTCGTACAGCAAGTTTTTTCCTTAATACCGAAGTGAGATCGTAAACTAATTTCTCGAAGAAAATAAATTTAGAATAACATTAGTACGAAATTTTCAGAACACTTAGACTTCTTGATATTAACAGCTGTGTCAAATATGCGGTCCAAGTAATTGTATTTTTTGTACACGATAATCCTTTTATTATATAAATTATTCCAGTAATGTATAAAATTATCTCTGCTAAAATTCACATTCGAACATATAAAATTAAGTTAAAATGAGTATTTTCTTGACTGGTAAATATAGAATTTTCTACTTGAAAACGAGTTTTTAAATTAAAACACCTGGCTACTCTTTATTCAAATGACCTAAATTTCCTTCGATCACTTTTTTATTTATACACGTTTATATTATGAAAGTTAAAGTACAGTCATTTATTACAAGAATTTCATTAAAGCTGCTGTATTTTTGTTTCAAAAACGTAAAATAGATAAGCTAAAGCAATTAAATTAAGCTACATGCAAAGCTTACGGTAAGATAACGAAAAATTTCATAACGTAAATAAAATAATTGTTATTCCAGTGGATTATGTTCTAACTTAATTTAGAAAAGACTGAAATTTTATTGAATTTATATTCTATTCGAGAAACGTGTATTTATAACGTTTATATAAAATTTAATTTATCTTTCTTGTGTATAATTAAAAATTAGTACTTAAATATCAGTATGATGTAACAAAATTTAATAAGTATAATGCAAATTCTTAAGTTTGTATTTTACAATAATGTATAAATAAAATGCATAAGAAATCTAATTACTCAGCGATATTCATAAAAATTGAAACAATTTTAATGGAAGTCAATTATAAGTCAGTAAAAAATACTTTCAATTTTCCATATTTAATATAATGACTTTATTTATATAGTGCAAAAATTTATTTTAAAAGAGCAGAACAACATTAATATTTACGATGGTTCGAGGCATGTACCAACGTATACGTAAATAGCGAGTGTTTAGTAAATAAATATTTATAAAATACATATATGTAATAGTTAGCATGCGGTAATCCACTTACATAAGAGAGACGGACATTTGCACAAGATTTAGTGTAAAAATAATGCGATTTTAGCCATTTACAGAGACACATTTCTCCCTATTTGCGAAATAAAGTGCATACGAAGAAGTTTCGCGGAGAAAAACTCCACCTGCCTTTTGGTTTTCGCAATCGTATTACTGGTTTTTTTTCTTTTTTTTTTTCTTTTTTTTTTTCTTTTTTTTCTTCTTCATTTTGTCTTCATTTTGTCTTCATTTTGTCTTGATTTTTTCCCTTCTCCTCCTCTCGCAAGCACGAATGTATGTTTAACGACAATGCCTCCAAGCATAGCCGTCCGCTTCTGCAGCCATGCGCCTAAAGACTACAATTTCTCTTTCGTAACAGTCGCGAAGAAACTTTGCAGTATCCCTACGCAATGCGGTGCACCAGTGCAGCAGTGCACCAGTGCAGCAGTGCAGTAGCGCAGTAGCACGTATAATTTTTCACACGTTGCGCTATCTTCGTTCGGTTAATTAGGCTGTTTTGTAAGCGTGAGAAAACTCGCGTCTCGGTTGGAGGGGGCAAGATACAATAACACGGCTCTTTTACTTCTACGGGTGTCGGTATAGAAGGTTACGGCGTATGAACAACCTGCGTAAATCTTACTCAAATGATATTTTTACGACGGCTATTCTCATTTCATTAAATTATTGCTTGGTTGAAACGTTTGATGGTGTATACAAGTATCGAAGGTACTTGTAATTTATATTCTTTTACACGCTTATCGGTATTTGTAAGCAATTTTTCATTTCCTAATGAAAATTCTTTATTCTTTTCCTATGTTGCATAAGTTAAATAAAAAAATTCTTTCCAGTACATAAAATTCGTTTAATAACTGCATTCGTTACTAAATAGCGAATATTTAGCGAACGATACAAACCGTTGCTATTTTCAGTTTAATTTTGCAAATTATTATAAAAATAATAAATTACATTGACAAATTAAAAGTAAAAAATTACCGATGAACGTTTACAAATTAGTTAGTTCCCTGAGACTTTGATGCGTCTTTAACCTAAATATCATTTTTTAAAAGAATGGCGTTTTTAACATAGTTTACACGGAACTCGAGTAACGTTCTTGATAAATTAGCCAGACATGAAACGACAAGCATTAAAAAGTATAAAAAAAAGTTACGCTATCTGTAGCTTTTAAAGCATTGAAAAGAAGGGTAAAAATTGTTTTCACAGCGTATACACGTAAATTCTTACACACGTTATACACGCGCTAATATCGTTTTAAGTTTTTGTAAAGTTTCGTTGAAGATTAAAAGAGATGCAAAAGGCATTACGGTTTTTATTTTTCAATCTCTAAAAAATTTCGGCAGACGCAGTCTTTGATCATGAAATGCGAGTTTTCACGCGCGATTATGACTCGAGGAGCAAAACAAAGTGCAGTTACAGAGTGCCGTAAATAAATGAAACAGCGCAGCGAACTAAAAATACACACTGCACCCCATGGAGGAAGTGGATTCGCATCTTTCCGAAGGTGCATAATGTCGTTACAGCGGCATTACGCTTATGGCAGTGAAAATGCTCTTCTAAGTTTCTCGAACCGAGAGTTTCATCCAAAATAGCGTTAAGTTACTGCCCAAGTAATTACACGATATATAGATTATACGTATTTTTTAACGACTTCGTACACCGGCAATTCGAAAGAAAAAAAATTCGGTGTTATACTATTTTTGAACTTTATTTTTGTTATTTATTTTTATTCGAACGCGATAAGTTCATTGAGAATATAATTCTAAATTTGAAAAATCTGCATTCGATCGAATCGCTTAAAAATGAAATCCAATTATAATCTAGTATAAGCTTTCGATTTAAATGGAATGAGAACGTGCGTTAAGCTGATTTCAAATTTTATTTTTAAAGATGGAACTCCTCCGACGTCAGCAGGACCTTTTTATTCAAAGTAATATTCAAAGTTCTGTTTCGTTGCTGTATGTTTCTTCGATATCGCTGTACGGAATCGAGGCATGGGAGACAAGAAACTCTTAAACTATTTTTTTGCTGTTATTGTTAAAACGAGTTTGCTTAATAACAATAATTAGCTCGGATAACTACTTAAAAAACTTGTTCGATAATTTAAGCGAAGAAAAAAGTAAGTTTCGTTATTAATTAAAAATGTGATTTATTCTTTCTCTTAACGACATATCGTTTGAAAAGCTCGGTGTCGAAACACTTGACTGAAAATTCGGCCAATAGCCGTAAAGGCGTGTATGAAATAAATTACGAATAAAAGCGTCTATTATAGACGAAGGAGATGAAGTTTGCGAACGGTGTAAATTGGCTCGCAGTCCACCGATCAATTTTTCTTACGCAACTACTTTGGAGCGGATGCCTGGAAAAGGCGGCCGCTCCAAAAGCAAACAAAGCGCTCGTAAAAAGACGGTAAACGGAATCTGTAACATCGGGAATCCCCGCGTGCGTGAGAACCAGTGCCGATCGACTCGAAAGAACCCCCGACCCTCGTCCCCTCGCGCACCTTACAAAAGAGTTGGGTAAGAGCGCGCGAAAAGTCGCCGAAACACGTGAACGGGTCTCGGTTATGTCAGCCGACCGGTGCCGAGGTGCGCGAGTGTCTGGCCGTGAACCCGAGGCACGTTGCAGAACTCACGTGCAACTTGCACCGAGGAGTGCCCCGAGCTAAGCTCGACTGCAGCTCCGGTGCCGGTGCTGCTTTTTACCGTATCTGCCTTTGAATGCTTCACGTGTGATCCTAAGCTTTCGGCGGATTTTCGCGGAGACGCTCTTCTTCGAGTTCAATGACACGTGCATACGCGTCCGTACGCAAATAAATGCCTTTTTATTGCTCTTTGTTAAGCGCGAGGAACTGTCTGCGTGCGCGCATGCGTGCGTGCGGCGTGCGTGCGTGCGTGCGTGCGTGCGTGCGTGCGTGCGTGCGTGCGTGCGTCTGTTTCGTGTCTCTGGCTGTGTGTGTACGCGCGCGCGCGCGTGTGTGTGTGTGTGTGTGAGCAAGAGAGCGTTTATAACGACCGGCAATATTTCTCTTTTAAATACTCTCTTTTATTTTACTTGATTTCATAAATGTATCGATATCAAGTGCAATGGTACAGCCTCCTCGAATTCTTATTACTCGCAGACTCTGCGTTATGAAATTAGTTTACAGAAATACTTATTGCTTTTCGTCTGGACGCGTTATAATAATTTTTTAATGTTCCGCTAAACGAGATTTTATACTCGTTCGTAAACGCAAATATTAAAGAATACGTATTCAAATTCTGTATCGATTATTTTAACTCGAACCAATATTTATTTATAACTTTCGTAATTTCGCTCTTTAAATATATATTGCATCTAATAGAAATTAATTTATCACTGCATACGTATACTAATATTTTACGTACGATTGTATCGAAGTGTTTAATAGCGTTATAAAACTAAATATCGAATTTGGATTAAAAAATTCGCAAATGCTGTATTATATATACGGATATAATTTAATAATTACGTTTACAATATATTGATTTTTTTGGGAAGGAATCATAATAATTTTCTACATTTGAAGTGTCATTTATTTATCGTTTAAAAAATTAAAATTTTTTATAAAATAATCGTTTTACATGCTTTTTACGTTGGTCCAAATAATTTTTTTGTACATAAATATAATATATTTTCAATGAACGAGTTGTCCTAAAATATTCGATTACGCATAAATTTATTTAAATTAATTATAGACTAATATATTTCGCTCTATAAAATTATAATCTATACATATAGAATCTTAAAACATATATGTTTTACGAAAATGTATCCTTACTCTAAGTATACGAATATCAAACAGAAACGACATTAATTAAATTACCTTTGGTCATCATAACATAAATTTGTAAACAAAATAATTCGCAAGACAAGAGCTAGCTGTATCTTTACAAACAAAGTATTAACGCCAGATATTATACGCAAAATATGTTAGCAAGACTTATTCTAATTTTCGTCTTATACAATCGCGTTTATTCTATTCTAGAAGCTAAAACGAAGTATAACTGTTAAAGTACTTGCGACACGAGCTCGTGAAGCTTAATAATTGGCTTAATTACAATATTTTGCAAAATATAACTACCTTTTAAATTATCTAACTTTAAATTTTACGTATAGTTAAATTATACAGAAAGAAATAGTAATTGTCATATTTTTTAAATTCTTGTTGACACTTAAATTAAATTATCGTTAATTTTAATAGAAATTCTAATGATATCACAAATATTACATAAAACTAATCATTGTTAATTATAATTTAATACGATATTTCAATAGTATAGAAGTATTAAAGTCTTTTGCATCTAACAGTAACCACATTTTTCTCTTTTTTTGGGTAAATATAATTTTGAATCATCACTGCTACAGTCTGCGCAATCACTGCAATCGCAACTAGACGATGAATCCTCTGCGAAAAAAAATTTAGCGTGTAAAAAGACGAAACAAATATAAAAATTGTAAAATTTTCGCATTTCAATAATACGCGGTAGATTTATCGCATTCTGCTTGGAGAATTAAGATTTTGCGGTGAATAAAATAAATAACTAAAGTATAATTAACGAGTTGTTGTAATATTCCTTGAAACATTATAAATAGTATAAAAGAACTGTACATTCGTACCGAACCAAGTATATTTGAGTAAGCTTTCACGAGAAACGCGTTCGGAGTTTTTGACGACATAATTCTTCAAATTTAAAATAGAAATGAATAGTTCACTTACTCGTACGACGTAAAGTCTTTTTCTTTGTTTTAGATTTGGAGGTTTTCACGCTCTTGCTTTTCGCCGATTTCTTTTTGGCAGCGGTGCGCTTCTTTTTCGGAGGGCAGCTGTAGCATTCGTTGCAATCGCTGCAATCTGAATCCGAGCAGGGCGAGCTGAAACTGTCGGTGTCGCAATAGACATCCCTGCATAATTTCTTCTTAGAGCCAGCCTTTGGACGCACCATTTTTCTATAAACGAACATCGAGACTTTACTTAACGCCCATTAACCGACTTCTCCAACACTTTCGGACTTTCAACATGCTATTCGAGGCTTTCCTTGCACTCCAATTATTCAAATTACCGATTTTTAATTCAAAAAATATCTCGTGGTAAAGTTAGACTTTTTTACGACTCAAATTTAATAAACGAGGCGTTCAAAACTTTCATTAAATTTTATCGAGTACCCAATTATTTATTTCAATTTTTATTCCAAACATAGATAACGACTACAAATTAAATAATAAACTTTATCGATTCTATATTGGTATGAATAATTAGATCCTTCATTTCGTGTCTTCAGTTTTCAAATGTACTCTGTACGCAACAATAAATATAAATTGTTAATCTCCGATCGAGAAATTAACCGTATGTCACCTTCAAGCTCGTATCTTGTAACCGAAAAGTTTGAATACCGTAAACAATGAAAACTATGCGCGTGATTATTTACACTTATTGTAAACGTTGCATTTTGATTTTATAATTTTATTTAAATAGAACGAATGTTACCGAGAATCTTTGCAACTCTTTTTGAAACTCTTTTTTAGTTCGATGTATAACAAAATTATCTATAGAAAAAATTATATAAAAAAAATATATACATAAAAAAATTGTTGATATTTTCGTAATAATAATAACGTAATTATCAACGCTTTAGATAATAATGCATTGATTAATGATTATTCAAAACTCATTGTTCAAAATTCCGTAACAATCGATCGCCTATCTATAATACCTACCTTAATTCGCAGGATCTTCGTTATCGAAATCAAAATACAAAATTTACGTATACCCCCGGGTGCACTGAGGGGACGATGAAATTCCGAAATTAGTTTGAACAACGAATACAAAAGATTTGAAGGTGACGTCCGACCAGCGGCTTCGTCACAATGATAATGTACGCGGTATCAGGGGACCTGGAAGATCTCCGGATTTTGGGAAGACGATCGATGCGCCTTGTTGATCGATCGGGAATCGGGGTAACTTACTTTGTCTTTGAATTTCAGTCTTACAAAACTTATTGCCCAGTAAATTTGAATTTTGATGAATTTTAATAAGTGCTTCGTAGAAGCAAAATTAAATTAATTACTTCACTTGTATGGTGTAAAATGATAACACTCTTGGATATTTTCATGAAGAATAAGTTTTTACCGGTAATAATTAGAGAGTATACATTTCAGTTACTACACTCGAGTACAGTTGTAACTGTAGATTTGGCAACAGCTAAAGTTGAGCTATAAACTTACGGTTGTTAGATATTGCTTACTTTTGAAATTTTTAATTTAAATGTTTAGTTTCTTCGAGTGTACTTTTAGTACATAAAATCATTATATATATTATTAATATGTTAATTTTTTTCAGCAGAACCCGTTTTTTTTAATTGAAAAATTTTATAATTTTAACGCACATTCGTTCATTTTCTGTATTAATATTATACCAAATTTGTTACGAGTAAATTTGAAAGATTAGGTTTATTTTTCTTTCACCTTTCCAAATAGATCGATGTACTCTTTAAAATCTAATTATTGCTTAATATATTAATTATTACGAATAAAGAAATAAATAATAACAAAAATTAAATAAACTCTTTTATTTAATACATAAAAATTTTCTTTATTTCATGCTTATATTTATCGACTGAAAATTAGAAAAAAATGATATATTGTAAAAAGGGTTTTGTTTTAAATATAAATTTAAGAACGAAATTGAAATAAAGGAAATTTGTACATAAATTTCTTTAAATGTTTTGACTTAGTTAAAAGCAAAAAATTTTAAAAAGAGAAAATTTAAAATACTAAAATTGTATGATTTTATATAAGGAAGATATACCATAACATTCTGAAGCAAGACACATGATTTATTCTTGAAAATAAGAAAAGAAAAGTAAAATATAATCTGAATCCGGAGGAACGTCGTGTGAACTGGTTTTAGATCTGCGTAAAAATTTCGATAAATAGAAAAAAAAGACCTAAAAGAAAAAAAATATTTTCTATTTGAAATAGCGTTAAAATCCATTCGATTATTTAATTATTAATAGTAATTACTAATATTTTCTAATTATTAATATTAATTTGTATTTTCTAATACTTTCTTATTAAATATATAAATTATAAATATTGTTTATACGTATTCATTTGTTAAATTTATGTGGAATTACAATAAAATACAGTATAAAAAGAATTGAAGTAAAAAACGTACAAAGTTTTTATTTATATCTTGATGCAAATAAGAAATTTATTTTATACTTAGAGAAAAACAGAAAGATTCAAGGTTCGTAGTACAAATATTCTCGTTTTGATTTTCTGGTGTGATAATTTAAAACGATCAAGCAATAATTTTAAAAAATTACAAATTTATATTTGTCAATGATATCAAAATTAAAATATACTTTTTTTAAAATTGAAATTATTATATTTACTTGAACAAATTATATATTGCTAAATACAGTTTTTAAAAATGCTTTTCTATTTTAAGATTGTATTGCGAAATTATAGTGTATAAAATAATATAAAATTTTACATAAAATTTCTATCGATCATAAAATTATTCAATTTATTTTTAAATGGTAATATAAGTAAATGTAATCCATTATATACTTTTTTGTGTTTATCTTTTCAAGAAATACATGTATAAATACTTGTCTATTACAAAATGTAAATACAAATTGAAAAGCATTTATACTTTATTTACTGCGAATGTAAATACTGTTTGAATTTACAAAGACATTTCGTACAGAAAAATATACCACTACCGAATATTCGATATTTCATAATTTTATAATGATTATCTATTGATCTATTCGATCCTTTAAATAATCAGCTTGCTATACATTTTCAGTAAAAATACAGAAATTTCATAACGAGTATTCGCAATAACTTATGCAAGCTGATTATATCTTTCTAATATGTGTACATTTACTCACATGCTTATTAGTTGCTATGTGCTTTTTAACTTCGTAATTATTACAGCACAACGTGATTGATTTCTTATTTACGACTTGACATTTGCGAACAATCGCATTAATCGTAAACATTGTATACGATATTTAACTAATAGTTGCTCAACGATCAAAGAGCGTTGGAACAACAAAGAGACTAAACAGAGCAAACATACGTAAATTATAAAAATTTTTCATCAAGTATGTGTAAACAAATATTATATTTTGTATTTTCTAGATTTTTGTAATGCATATTATGATTTATTAATCATTACAGCATAACGTATAAACAATTGTTACTTAAAATTATAAATGCAAACAAATTTTTTTCTAAATTTCATTTGATTTTAATTTTTTTTTTTCTTACTTAGAATGCATTATTTTTGTTACAAATTCTTAAATTCAAATTTTTCAATCCGAGGTCTATAAAATCTAGTTTTAGATAAATCGCATATAATTTAATTTGTACATTAAGTTTCGATAAAGCATTTTTTAAAAATAATTCATGGTTCATTTGTAACCAATTATTAAACTAATTTGAAAGATTATTGATACAAAATACTCGATTTTTTACCGTATTATTTTTTAATTTATTATTTAGCATTATTATACCAGTTTGCGTACAATTTAACTTTCAGTTTTGTTAAAAAAAATTTTGAGTATGTGAAAAAATTGATCATAAAATATTTGATTCCCGCTAGTTATCATTATTTTTATTTTTTTTTTCCTTGTATATATTCTACTATGAATCTTATTTTAGGGCACACAAAAGGATCGATTAAATTATTCCAAGGCATTCTGTGACTGAATTAATAAGTAGCGTCGCTTATTAAAATATTTCATGAAGCGAGGATTATAAATCATGGGGTCAAGAAACTTTTCGATCAACATCGCAACACTCTTACTATTCACTGTAAAACAAATATAAATATATTTGCATAAATATATACATAGCTTTTTTATATTGTTTGTTTATATTATGCAAAAAATATATCGATGTTAATGCAATAACATTTTTTATGCATATTATGGTAGAATTTTTTAAAATTCAATAAGCATATTTTTAATATTTTAAATTATCACTTAGCCGAGAAAAAATATTATTTATGGTATCGTATAAACCGTAAAAAAAAGGTTACGACATAATAATTATTCACAAATTATATTCGAATAATAAATAATAAATGAGTTCGTGTCTTTATAAATGTCAAGTTTTTTAAAAAAAAAATAAGGAATTTGAAATATAATTTTTACATAAAATCCGCAAAAAATAATTTAGACTAAGTGAAAAAAGTATAAGATTTAATCTTTACAACTTAAACTGAAAATAATTTTATTTTTAAATTATATTTTATCTTATTTTCACGAATTAATTTGCTAATCATAATCGATATAAATTTGTATAAATGTTGTCATATTTATGAATTTATAAATATTCAAATTGATTTAAGAAGAACGAAACACAAATTAAAAGCCAATTCTTTGGACAAATTAGCAATAAAAAAAACTTTAAACACAAAATTTAGAATGGTTGTTCTCAAAAGAAAGTCAGGAATACCAAGCTTAGACTTTCGTTCCATTCTCCGAAGTACTTCTTGGCAGTTAGGGACGCATTCACAAAACTTAATAACGTTCGGATGCAATAACGACGACGGGTAACGCGTTTAAGACCCTGTGGGGGCGTGAATCGTTCGCTCTCTCCTTTCCTCTTATACGCAGTCACGAGTGCATGACTCAACCGTGAGGTGACGTAATAGGAATCGGGGTGACGAGAAACGGAGAGGAAGAAAATCCTTACGGTTTACCCGGACTTTCATGAGCGCACGCAACCAACTAACGATAGGAAAGGAAAACGTCCCGAGCACCTGATAAGAAATATCATGGTTTTTTCTTGATCCGTGGGCCGAGTTTCGTAAGGAACTTTAGTTTAAAAAAGGGCAGATGTTTGTGGTTATCGCTGGAGCGAGAGTTTTTCGATTTTTTCATGATTCTTCACCAATCCAGAGATACGCTACCGAAGGAAAGGATGTCGTTAAGAAGAACGACGAGCGATCGGTTCGAAAAGTATTATATTAAAGTTGAGCAGCTGAATTTTTTAAGACTAAGTAGACTTTCCGTCTTGCTAAAAGTACTTCAATGTTTCACAATAAATGAAAATATCGTAAGCGAAATTGATTATTACGACACGTAATTTATAAGTATTTTCTTACGGGAGTATTGCAAGTACGAGTCATAATGGTGAACTTAAAAATATTTTTTCCATCTTAAATTTGTACGCGTATAACTTTAAATCATAGAAATAAAATAAATATTAATAAGTTGTGTAAACGATGTATAAAATAATATTTGCGTTAATATTTATAAAAACGCAATATAACATAAATGCAATATCAAAATAATAAAACGTGATAATATTGTGAAATAGGTTTTACCAATGTTCATGATTTATATAATATTTAAATCTCTGTATAATTTATACTATTTTAACAATAAGCAGCAACTGCATCACAGTACCTGAGAAACTTACGAACCCCTTCTTTCTTCGTACAATTATTCAATATACGCAAGCTTGCGAAAATAGAATTAGTTCACCGGTTAGATCGTTAATTTTTCCATGAAAATCGCCTAAGAAACAAACGTGCGGATTACGAAACTACGGTATAATTCGCGTTGTAAAATAAGAAAAAAATTTCACAATAGCAAAAGAGGCGAATGAGAAAAGCTGACCTACGAAGTAGCGACCGGACCAACTTGGACCCAACGCAGCCTCGCGAGCACGACCCTGAAATCTTTCCTTTCCGACACAACGAAAGAAATTAGAACGCGACTTCTCCTACAAGAGTATCGCATGCCTCGTACTCACGTACGTGTGCACTCACACGCGGGCGAAAGAGTATCGTGCATCGGGGCACTAAACTCGCGCGATCCGACGTAACTCGCGTCGGATTGCGCCAGACGTAACACACATCATGTGCGAATGTTTCCATTACGCGACACGAGGCGAAAATGACCATCGAACACCGAATTCCAGTCTCCGAACTCCGGACTTGGACTCTGTACACGCCAACTGCGGTTCTAACAATTGGAAATTGGAGCATGTCGCAAGGAATTGCCGCCCGAGTCGTGCGCTCTTACACATGTCGCGAGACTTTACTAAGAATATTCAAACAATGAGAAAGTACATTAACTCGATGCAGTCGTCCACCTTATTAACCGAGTTCAGAAGTACTCGTTAAAGAACGGCTGCTAATAAAGTAAATATAAATAATTTAGTTACGTGCATTTAGAAAATATACCAAAGCCAAATACAAAGAATCTGTACGATTTAAATTACGATTAGATGTTATTTTTGCGATTGTATTCTCAAATTACTTACGATTCATACTTGCTTTAATTCCTTTATCCAATGCGTTATTAATAATACTAATGAACTTTTTTCTTTTTTTTATCGTGCAAGGCTTACAATTTATAAGATACAGTATTGGTTGATAGTATATTTCGTTGGTAAAAAAATTTACTACCGAATAATAAAGCAACCCAATTCATGGTTTTAAAAGTAATAACTGTTGCATATAAATGAAATGTGATGTAATTCTTCGGTCGATTCTTACGAAAAAGAAAATCAAGAGTCTACGGTATTTTCGTAAGGATAATCGAGAAACTGTATAGCATTCGTACACCCTCGATAATAAGACCTTTCCCATATTACCTTTATACGACTCGTCATTACGATCATTGCGCAAGATAACTAAGAAACAGTCACCGAAAGTAAAATTGGTAAGATAATTGCATCTTCTCCAATGTACATCCATCAGAGACACGTTGTTTTAAAAGTTGTTTGAAATATTTTACCTAGAATTTCGGTGTTACTAATAACATTGTTTCATTATAATATATTTCGTGTTTCAAAACTCATAAATTTAAGTTATTTGTGTATTGAGAAATATTTAGAACCAATAATAACTCATTATTTTATAATAATTTTGAAAACACGCAACTCGTTTACTACTATTCTCGTTACTTTGAATGAAATATTTTTTTTCATTTTTAAAAACTTTCGGTATATCAGTATCGAAAATATTTTAAAGACATTTATCTATCTTATCCATATATTTTTATATAATTTAATAACTATCCGGTTAAAAAAAAATTGAACATACATTAAGATTTGTAAAGTGATATCTATAATGACAACTTTTATTTACAGGTTTACTTTAAATTATTCAATATCTGTAATATGTCGCATTAATTTATGTTCGATAGATATAAATATTTTTTATAGCTTAAACTAATAGAATCTATTAACGATTAAAACGTTAAAAAGTCACGTTAAAAAAAAATCAATATAAATTTAAATTTCAAAATCTTATCAAGAATATGAAAACGGATCATCGACTGATTAAAAAGAATTAATAATTGAAATAAATAGATAAGGAAAGATAAGAAAATATTACGATAAATTTATGGTTTACTTATTAAAAAAAAGTATATTAAGTTGAAGAAAGATTAATAATTTTAAAAAGTTAGTAAATTCAATAATTTTAATAGAATTATCAATGAAGTCTAACGAGTTAAAAAAATTGAGATATTTTTTCTATACGTATGAAAATTCGCGAAAAAATTTATTTGCTCTATATCGATAAATTAAAAAAAAGAAATTAATATCTTCCATAAATAAAAACAATACAAAATATTATGAATATTTTATAATTGAAATAAAACTTTTAAATATTTTTTACACTTAAACTATCATTTAATAAATTGAATTTCAATGTAGTGTGCATCAAAATCAATAACTAAATAGGAAGATAATAATAGAAGGAGTATTTTAACAACGTATTATAAATTAAAATCAGTCTTCGACTTCTGTTCTGACGGTTACCCTTAAACGCAAATAACGCTGTTTTATTTATAGAACAGTTCAGGATGTGTACACCGTAATGACGTAAAAACTTTCCAACCGCATAGAAGTTGGAAGTCGCGAACGATGTTTATTCACAAAATATCCGAGTATCGTCCCTTTAAAGTTTTTTCTTCTTTGATCCTGTCTACTGTGAAAACTTATACGTTTATTTGTTTCCTTAATTCTTACACATTCCAGAGATTTTTTACTTTAACGCTGTATTTTAAACTGTATCGTAAATTACGAATGCTTGTTACAAATACAAAATATTTTTACGGACGGTAAAATTTTTTATTTTTTTTAAATACAAATTACTCGCACCGTTTATTTGTAGAAACGAATCCATTTCCAACATATTAAATCAATCGTTTTAATTCAACTAAATATTTGTTAACGTTCGATTAAACCAATTCCGTTTGAATATTTTCAATGATAAAATATAGATCAAGGAATATCCGTTTCCAACTGATTTAACTGAAATTTCAATCAAATAATTATACACAAAATTAATATTATTTGCAGATTTGAAAACTTAAATATTTTTAAAGGAAAAAAGGTTCAGCTTAAATATTTCTTCGAATTCATAATAAATATAGGAATTTACATTTACAATTTACAATTTGTTTGGTTAAAACGAACTACTTTGATGTTTTTTTTTTTTTTTTATTTTTGCGAGAATAAAACACTCGAGTTGTGTGTCATTTCAGTCGCTGCATCGAGTTCAACGATTGTAAAACTCTATTACCACATCCAATTTTAGTCGAACGTTTAAAGTAACAATCAACTCGATTGTTTTCTCTGTAAGAATAATAATTGTGTTAAAAAGACGAAGAAAAATTATCTAGAACGGTTAAATCGACTTTGCTCGACTCGGTATCCTCGTATCCGCAGTTTCTTCGCAGTCTAATTATTTTTTATTTCGAAGTTATTAGAAGAGCGACGTGTAAAATCAGTTCGTTGCAGTCTCCATCGTCGGTGATAAGACTCGGCTGGAACAATTTTCCAGTTCCAACTCGGCAATCGAAACGGACGTCTCCACGAGCGCAACAACAAAATCCCGCTATCGACTCGCAGCTTCTCGCAGCTTCTCGCTAAAGAGCGAAAGAGTAAACAGAACTCGTAGAATTATCGGTCCCCCGAGCGACAGAAGCTCCTCAATCGTGAAATCTACGCATCCGGTTTGCAATCCGTTTGCAACGGCTACGCGCTCCGAGAGGAGCTTCCCTCCCGTTCCCTCCCGTTCCCTCCCGTTCCCTCCCGTTCCCACTCGTTCTCTTCCTCTTCCGACAGCCTCGCTCATACCAAAAGCACGTGGTGGGCAAAGACCCGAGAGCGAGACGCACTCGTGCCAAGCGCATGCACCACGTATTCTCTTATGAAATCTAATCGCGCCTGAGCCGTGCACGCGTGCCTGCATACGTGCAGCTGCATGTTGCCGAGGTAGTGGGAGGGAGAGCGAGATAGGAGCAAGGGACCTAGACGAGATAATCGCCTGGCTCGAAAGCGACCGAGACTTGCGCAATGGCCTCTCGCGGGTTATGACATCGACCTACGCAAGCGTCGCTCGGAGGTTCGACAGCCCTCTCCGGTCCTCTCCGGTCCTCCCCAACTCTCCCCGGTCCTCCCCAACTCTCACTACATCGCATCGGAACGATCGATCGACCCGAGAGGAATGACTTCGCTCTTAAAAATATTCCTCTTTGTTCTATTTCACGCTTGATGACAATGGCTGGTTGGGGGAAGTCCGCGTTGGAAGTCCGCGTTGGAAGTCCGCGTTGTAAGTCGCTCGGACTCGCTCTGACTCGCTCGCCGACAGCTGTCTTGGCTCTGTCTCAACACTTTTAACGCAGCTTGCACAACAACAAAAACTTCGACTCGGGGATTTAACTGCGATTTATTTACGATTTATGAACGGACTGCGATTAATGCGCGAGGAGAAGACTGTACTTTTTTCAATCTTACAATAAAACGCTTTAGCCTTTACGCGTACGTAGATATTAACAATCTTTTACCTCTTTACCTCTTTACCTCTTGCTGCATAGGTTTATTTTCATTTTTTTATTACCAACCGTCTACCTAGATAAGTTTTTGCCTTGGATTTTCGTAAGCTGTAAACGCCATTTAGTTTTCTTTTATTCATTTTCTTAATATTAATATGGAGTAAAATATGGAGTAAACAACTGGATTAACGAGTAATACCGAGTAATACCGATTAATACCGAAAATATTTATTATCCGTTACTCGATTTCGTCCAGTTTTTTTTAAAGGAAAATTACATTTTCATTCTTTTCCTCGCGATTTCTTTTAATACGATGAAAAGTAATTATTTTCAATATTATTTTTTCTATTCCTTTTTCGTTCGAAAACGTTTGCTACGGTTAAAAATCGAACTTTAAGATTCTTGCTCGTATTTTGTTTTTTTTTTTTACAATATTTACAATAATAAATAAAAATTGTGCGTTATTCGATATTTATCGTACGAGGTAAAATCTTTATAAATAGTTAAATTCAACGTAAAATTTTTGATGACTCGCATTCGTGTAAGTGATAATATTTAATAAATCCTATATAAATTGAAAGTTTGAAACGAGTATTCAAAATATGTCAAGGGAAATAACCTTCTAAAATGCAGTCTAACTGCTTTGTGAACTTACATCAATCGATGACATTCCCAATAGTTACTTAACTCACAATTTACAAAGTTAATTGCTTCGTGAGAAAAATAACACATTATAACGAGTTTAAAATAAAAATAATCATCGAATAATGACTGTCAAATATTTATAACGATTTTTGTTGCTTTTTCTCGTACAATACTTTTTCTTTTTCTAGAAAATACTATGATACGTTATATGCAATTTGCTTTCAAAATCTCACCAGAGTTTTAATACAAAATTACTGTATGGTGAAACATGATTTTTTGTTGGCATATTTTATGTAAATATGTATTTTGAATTAAACTTTTCATACAAATAAAAAATAAATTTACATGGAATTGTACGTTGTCGTGTTAAAATACACCAAAACGATTGTACACTTTACGCGATGTTGTATTATCTATGTAAAAAAAAAAAAAACTATCAAATAAATAATCGCGTGGTTTCGATTCGTTTCAATTTGAATTATCGAACGATACGTGAACTACTTTAGGCGTGTAATGCGAGTAATTTATTTTGTATTAAATTTAACAATCGAATATTCTTTTTAAACGATTTACCCTGGGAAAGTTAAATAAAAAAACGAATGGAAGGAGTTATAATTAAAACATTGTAACGTAATCGACCAATTTAAACAATGATATTTTGAAACAATGATAAGTTAAATTTCCGATCGAGCATGGTTTTTTAAAAAAAAATGTTTATCAATATTCGCGTTACCGAAGAAACCAGTTTCTCGTTTGGTAAATCTCCATAAATAATGTTTACAATGTTTACAACGCAACAGATTTATCGCACGCCCGAGAGAATACAAAAGCCAAAAAACAGAAATGGTCGGATACATCGAAGCGAAAAATGATCGACAACTTTAGAAAAATTCGCGAGGGCGTTTTCCTCGATCGGCGGTATAAATCGTGCATTCCCCGTATAAATTCCTTCGATAAACAACAACATTCAATTTCAGTAGGCGCATACCTTTCACCCACGGCAAAATTAGACCGCGCGAACAATAAATCCATCCTAGAAGCGACCAACTGCACGCTTGTGTATTAATGCACGCACACGTGTGCATTGCCCCTCCGAGAGCGAAGGGACGTTTCGCAAGTCCTCGGGGGTTTTGTATTGCGACTATCGTCTATTGCAACTATCCACGCGTCATTCATTCCGATGACTTGGCGCGTGCCGTGAACGATTTGTTCGATTCATCAACGCCGTTCAACCCGTCCAAGTCTAATTGATTTTTTGTCACCCTTCTTTCGAACGTACCTTTCAATTTTTACATTCTTTATAGGATTGCGAAATGCTCGCGTTAAACCAATTTGCGGATCGGCTTAGCAGATTGCAATTCCAAATGCAAATGGAACCGCTTTTAGATCTTTTTAATCTTCTTTGGTGATTTCACTCTTTTCACTCTTTTCACTCATTTCACAATCAGATACAATACTCGGATACAATGACACCAGAGAAAACTTCCTCGATTCTATGGTGGATTATTTCCTTGCGAAGTTTAAATATAAACTTAGAATAAATAAAGTATCGTGTTACGAATGCAAATAATCGAAAAACTCTGTTCAAATTAACGTGTTTTGGAATCGTAAGATTTTTAGTACACTTTTTATCCAAATATCGAACGCAACAACATTTTAAATCAAGGAAACAAATTGATGGTAATTATTTATCCTATAGACACTTTAGGATCTCCAACGAAATACGGTATGAAATACGCCCCTTATCGTATTCTAAGACAGAAAATCAAGGAATAAGTGAAATTATCGGAATGACTCATACATAACAAACTATGTATTTTATGTAGTCCTTCGGTAACAGAAGTAATACATTATAATAAAGTACGAACGTCAACACTTTCATAAATATCGTTTTGAGAATTAATTTGCATTCGTAGAAATAAACGTTCGAACAGTACACACGTGCAGCTGACCCTTATTTATACTATTTCTAACGTGTATTACTACGTGTACTAAGTGTACTACCCTTGGTAGAATTCCACACGGGTAAATTACATTCTGGAATCGTATACATATCGTACCGATATTTGTTTGTAAGCCATATTCAACTTTATGGTGTTAATTACAAGTTGCCGCTCGCGTGCAAGGAAAAAAAATTTAAACAGAAGAATGATTCATACTCTTATTTGTTTCGATAATGCACGAGATACCATTGATAATTCATTATTTTTTCCACGAGAATTTTCGATATTTTTATGTAAAGTTTCATACGCGTAAACCACATTGCAAATCATACAATTTCACGGTATCTAATCGACTGTTCTCTTTTTCTTGGATATGGTTTTTTTTCTGTTTGATATTTTATCTGTTTAGCGTTATGTAGTTCGAAAGTTATTAATTCAGGAATTTTATTTTTTAATTATTATCTTCTCGCGCATTTGTTGATTCAAAATGCAATACGAACACTTTACTCTTTCGTTAAAAAAATACCAGTAATGCGGTACTCTCGATATAAATAATTATTAATTATCTTCATTTTTGTATATATTACGTATCTTATTAAATTAATTGCAATAATAAAACAATATTTAGCTCGGGAAAAAATGATACGACATTATTTGTATTACGAACGATCAATTATTTTACACATTCCTTGTTCCGATATTCGACCGAGATCCACTTTTTAAATTTATTTCTTTATGTATTTTCGTTATAAAATGTTATTACAATTTATATCTTCTTAATACAATACGACTAAATAAAATACGTGTAAAAAATAATACGCGAATTTTTTATTATGATTTATATATTTCTTAGCGTACCGAATATTCGATAAAAAAAATTAATTTCATTATTGCACATATCGTTTTAATAACGCGTAACCGAAGGCAATTACTTATAAAACTAATCGAAATGTTATATGAAATTAATAAATGATGATACCTACTTTTAACTTAGGAATTTATTAATACTTTATTTATTTAGTTACGTGTACACGTTCGATCGGTGTTTATTGAATTTATTTACGAATACATTATACATTTAATAAAGCTATTCGTTACTTAATTCGTAATGGACTTTATTTCTTAACGGCAATTTTACCGAAAAATACTTTACATTGTAAAGTGAGAGATATCCTGCCAACGTTGCAAAGAGTTACAAAGAGAAAGACGTCGAATATTACGTAATTAACTACATTTATAGACACTTACCTACGAATAAGATAACGCGAACAACAAGGTCAATTTATCTCTATCTCTATTAATGTATTTGCGCGTTCGTAAGCTGAAAGAAAATGCAAACACGTATCGAACGGTCGAGCAATTAAGTAAAAGAATATTTTTTCTTTTATAAGACATGTTTTTAATTATCATAACGCGCAAATATCACAATATAATATATAATTACCAATAACTAATTTTTCATAATTCATTATTAAAATCGCTAATTCGAAACGTCTAATAAATTACGCATGATGTAAGATCAAAGTTCGGTCAAGGCTAAGGTAGAATTCAGATATTATATTAGAAATTAATAACACGATGGCGAATTTATGCAGAAAACCACTTCCAATAGTTAAATAACGAAACGTATAGAGAAATACGCGTGTCTCGTTCGTGTAACTCGACATTCCGCCATTATAACAAACGGTTACCGATACTGAAACGAGAAATATAAATTCGTATTAGTTGATGCGATACGCGCAATCGCAAAAATCAATAATAAATTGATTTTCAGAACGGTTTATACCAAATACAGATTTGATTCCGCAAAGTTCGCTGTACGAAATTCGATCGTAGGTTGAAAGGAATCGTAGGTTGATCTTGGAAAGAAAAGAAAATATTACGGAAAATGAAGCAGTTTCGTACAAATACGGTTATTTCGAAAATTTGCCGACGCGTATAAAAGTTACTTGGAAAAACGACGCTCACGTATTTTTATACCGCAACGGAAGGTATTTTTTCGTTTACGAAAAATCACTCGAAACGACGATTCGTGGTAACGCCATCATCGATCGCTTGCGACACTATTTTATCTATTAGCGAACTTTCAAATATTCACGAGTTGCTTCTTATATTTATATATTTTTTAATTTGTAGCGCGTAAGCAAGGACTGCAAGGACTGCGAGGAGATTATTTTTAAGTGTCACAAATGTGCCTAGTTTTTCAATAATTTTTTAATTTATAAAATAACACAAAAGCAATTACGAGAAAACGATGATTTCATCATCGTAAACTGCGTTGGACAAGAATGTTTTGCCGATACGATGAAATAGGATAAATTTTATATTTATATACCGCATTATTCGCTTATCCTCAGTCTTCAAATTCTCCTTTATTTTCTACGATTGTATTCGTGCACAATCTCTACGATAATTATAAAAAAGTTTTATATATTATAGCTATCGAAGTAAGTTGCACCGTGAACTATATAACGTGAATCAAAAGGAAAACATTCCAGTCACGATCAACGAAAATATAAATATTATATCACATATCGTATTTGCAGAGTAGAGTTAGAATAAAAATGCTTTTATCGTCTACTAGAATATTTATACGTAATATGCAATAGAGGTGCATTATTATTTCATCCGTTTACTTTGTTTACTTAATCTCGTTGATTAAGTAACCGAAGCGAGTTGATCTAGGATCATAGGCGCAAGAGTTCCACGTTCGGAGTTATCATTCCACGTCGGGTTGTATAATACAAAACAATATACTCGCGACGCGTGTTTTTATGTGATCAATGGCGCCATCTCGTCGCGAGTCCACCAAGCGAATTTAGAACGACGTTCCGCGACGTTTCTTCTACAACGAATTCTGCTTTATCGGACGTTAACCAAGACGAAACAGCTTATCCCGTTAATACGACAATTACTCCAATTATTCCAATTACTCCAATTACTCCAATTACTCCAATTGTAACGAATCCTTGAATAATGTTGCGTGAAATTTCATCGAATATTTATAAGTACGATGAGTCCGTTATCTTAACTATATACGTCTATTTTTTTTATTACTATATATTATATACTATTTTACACAAAATAATTTATTACACCCAATTCAATTATTATCGTTAATTTTATACATTCGTTAATTTTATACATCGATAATATTTATCTTTTATAAATTGTAATACATAATTTAGATAATGTTATTTTAATTTAAAGTTATGATAAAATTGCATGAAATTATTCCGCGAATTTGAAGAATAATGAAAACGGTTCGGTTTGTTCACTCCACTACATTGAAATTAATCGCTAACATTTTCTTTCGAGTGTAAAATAAACAGTTAACTTCTGTATCGATTCATTTTCTCGATTATGCTCTACCTACACAATTTTATGGTAAGTTTTATCGATAAGTCGATACAATCGATTACTAATTTTCGATTATTTATCTACAAATGAATTTTACTCGTTGCACTGTAATTATTTTTGAGTATAGTGTCAATAATTTGTATTAAAGTGCTTAAATAATCGCGAAATTATGATTAAATTTATTAAAAATTAAACTTGCCATCTGGTAACGTTAAGCTATTATCGATAATTTTATATTTTATAAATAGAAGGTCTGATCGGTTAAAGCGAGGTACGCAATATTTTTAGAAACGAAGGTAATTTTTCATTTTTCGAGTACCGCGTATCCCGTGTTTTTTTATATCGAGTTATTCGGATCTATTTTTAGAAATTTAAAAAAGAAAGAAAAATATGATAATATTAAAACGAATATTATCCGAATTTATTATTAAATAGCTTCGTTTTTAAAATAGAAAATTAAAAAAAGTTAAACGTAGATTTTTCGTGTACTTATATTTATCGGAGTTTTACCCCTTGGTACATTACAAATGTACATTAGAATGCAGCGGTAACACAGATCCGTTTATAACCTACTTTCGTGTTTGTTCCTGTGTAGCAATTTGCAACGCGAGTTCCTTTATAATTTTAAACCTATAAATCTTATCGCGACTAACGATCGTTCGTTATTTTCATTTATACATAATTTATATTTCTTTCGAGTTTCAACTCCCCCAGTATCTATTCACCGGTATTCGTTTTTATTTTTAAAACTTTCTTCGCGTTTTCGCCGAGTGAATCGGATAGATGCAATTTATTCTTCAACGCGTACGAAACCTATTTCGCTTCTAATCAAATTCTATAATGCATACCGATACAATATTTAGTTAGATACAATAGTAGTTGTCTCGTTTATTAATTTTCCCGAGACCTAAGTATCCTCGACGAACCGGATCGATATAATTACAACCTACAACAATGATACTAATTCGTAATTACGTAGCCTATATCTAACCTCGGAGAAGTAATTTTTCATTGATAATTATAAAGTAGAACTCGATATATATTTTTGCGCGTGTGTTTTCTTCTTCGCTACGTACGTGCAGGGCGTTCACTTTCATTCTACGAACGAACTACGCGATTCTACGCGATTCTACGCGATTCTACGCGAATAATAACGCGGATAAACGCGGATAAACGCGGATAAACGCGGACGTGGTTAATTCTATGTCAGCTACATTAAAGAACGGATCATCGAGATAAAAAAACTTGTTCACTCAAGATTAATTCGCATAAGTTTTATACCACTTTTTCTTGGTTAACCGTCCGTTCTTAGTTAAAGGAGAAAACTTATATAATTTCAATCAAACCGAACGCTAAGGACTAAGGAATAAGTAAGTCTAATTTTACGTGGAACGAGTAAATAAATCAATGGCAACGATGATAACGAAATAAAATACTATATGTTGCAGCCCAAATTCTTAACTTAGCACGTCAGATTAGAAATATAAACTGCGTTAAAAGACGAACGCGGAGCAGCGAAGTGGAAAGAAACTCTTCTCCATCAAAACAGAAAGCTTATCGAGTCGTTTGCGCGGCTCGGTTTCAACGACAGCGATGAACTTGTCGCTTCTCTCGAGACTGTGCCTCCAACATTAACCGAAAGCGGATTCGAGGGAGAGTCGAGGGAGAGTCGAGGGAGAGTCGAGAGGAGCTCTGGACGGAAAAAACTAAAACTCAGGGGAAATTGTCTCCTCTCCATCGCAGGCGATACCTGTTGTATCGCTCCGAGGGAAGGACGCAACGTCCTTGGCAACCCTTACGCACCTTCGTCGGCAATGCGCAGTCGCGCTGACCGTTGTCCACTCGTGGCTGGGGTTGAGACCATTTCCCGGAGGGAAACGAAAATCGACTTTGCGCGGTTGCACATATGCGAACCTTATGGTCGGACGAAGCCTCTCGTCGAGCTTCGCCGCCTTTTACCAGCTTCGCGGTGATACCCGACCGCGATCCGGTTGATTTCTCGCCGCCCCGATCGCCGCCCCGATCGCCGCCCCGATCGCCGCCCCGATCGCACCCCGATCGCACCCGGATCGCGCCTCGATCGAAGCTCGAAGCTCGATGCTCGAAGCTCGAAGCTCAACGCTCAAAACTCAACGCTCAAAACTCAACGCTCCCGAATGAGCCGATAGGAAGTTGTGTCTTTTCTCTCTAGGTGTTCTCGTTCGTTTTTATCGACGCTTGCTCGTATGCTCCAGTGGAAATTCGAAGGGTTTACCGGGTGCTTTTCAAAATTCCGAAAGTCAGACCGGAAGCCTCTGTTTCTCAACGAGGAGGTAAGTCAAATTTTCAACTTTTATTTCTCGTTTCCCCCGATCTTTTAATATTTTTTAAGTCTACGATTTTTAAACTTTGAACTCTTAGTCCGAACATTTATCGAGAGATGATAACGATTTTATTTTATGATCGCCTTGCAATAATTATAAAACCGATTATCGCAACATCTTTTTATAGTTTTCATTATTAATTAAATATTCAAATATTATTTTATAAAATTTTTAAAATATAACAATTTCGAAAATAAGATTTACTATTTATGCAATTTAATACGATAAACGAATGTATCATTTTTACAATATGTTAAAACTGGTTCTCGAACTATTTCATTAAAACTTGTAAATAAAAGTTTTACGCTTCTAATAAGATGATTAAAAATTTAAAGAAAGTGCATAGCTTAGAGATTATTGAAGTAAAAGATGTATAGCAAAAAAGTTTATTTTTTTAGACTTAACGAGTTTCTCGACACTTCGTATCTTAAAATATAAAACAATGAATCTTTAAGTACGATAATAATTACTTTAAATAGTGATAGTTTCGAAGTTTGGTTAACTTTTAACGATAATTTTTAGTAATTATTTATTCATTGACGCAAGGCCACTATAAAACGTATAAGTTGGCATTGAAGTAAATCTTATTTTAAATTTATTACACTGAATCAATGAAGGCTACGATCAAACACGTTGTAGAAGTATAAATGTACAGTAAAAATTCTAGAAACCGCAGTTGATTGTAACTCCGCGATAGTATAACTGGAGCTATTCTAACTATCGTATTCGCAAATCTTGCATTTCTTAAGCATAAGATTAAAATATCCCATTAAAATGAGTAGCAGATCATTTATTATTTCGAACCTCTATTTTTTCATCCAAACGTTTACGTTGTTTTTCTTACGAGTGTAAACTCTTTTTATTATTTTTCTTATCGAAACATGATGCAACTTTTTAAATGTAGTGAATTGAAATTCTAACAAAAAAAATCTCGTATTCAAAGTATTGTTGTGTTAAATTAAAGTTTCTTCTGCTTCGAGGAAACATGATCTCGTGCATAAAAAAAGTATTTCAATTTCGGACGGTACGACAAAATTTTGTAATTTCAGGAATGGAGAAGGTTGCGTCCTCGATGTTAAATGATACTGGAATAGATCTCGAAAACCGGGATCCTCGTGGTATAAATCAAAATTTGCAGGTTTGTTTAATACGAATGTATTTTTGAAATAATTTTGTTGTATACTGTTTACAGTTTTTTTAATATTTACACAGGTACATTTATTGTTACAATCAAAAATATAAAATAAATATGTTTGATTTTAACAATTTAACAGTTAACAATTTGTCGATGTTAAAAGAACCAATCGAACCTTTGAATTGCATACAAATATTCCTTTGCATAAACGGTTAATCTTATAATTATAATAACCTTATAAAAGCCATGGTTTGTTATAAAAATGATAGTGTTCCTGAAGTGTGATAGTGTGATACGATAAGAAATTGGACAGGTATACACAAGTAGAAAAGATATCTGGATATTTTGAAAACGAGTAAATAATTTTTTGCGAGGCTTCTTATTATTTTTTTAATAAAAAGATAAATAATAAGATTTCATTATATTATGACGTGAATTATAAAATTTATACTTATTTATATAGTTTAAAATTATTTGGAAATAAATAATAATTGGATTATTTTATGATCGATGCTTTTCTTAATAAATGAATTATTTCCGTGATAAGTCATATATCAAAAAAAACATTTGTCAAGATGTTAAATTATACTCATTACTTCGATATGAACTTCCATGAAAAATAAATTTTTATTAATATCTGTGAATAATACACATAAATTATTTTATAAAATATATACAAATATTACTGCACTTATTAATACAAAGACGGGTTTTAACCTTCAAATTCTTGGATCCATTATCCGTCAACAAGAAAAGTATTGCAATTAACATCTTGTTACACTAACAATTCAGGATTAAATAAATCATTAATAATTGATGTTCAATTTTTCGATTAAAGTATGTATATGCTACAATGTTTTACTTGTTAATTACAGAATCAATCGAATGTTAAATTAAAATAATATATAATTATTTTTAATTTGATTAATTTAATTATACATAAATTGAAGAAAAAAATATAAATCTTTTTAAAAATGTGAACTTACCGAAGACAAATAATATTAATTTTTTTAAAATATACGAATAAATATATTTGAAAAGACTCATTTTGAAAATATAAAGATCCATACTTTTTTTTTTATTAATTTTGCTCATCGGTTGTTTATTTCTGTTAATGTTACGCAATATTGTTCATATGTTAATAATAAAATTTCACTTTTTTTAAAATACATATATTTCAAATATACTATTTTTTATTTTATTCGCGTTATTTGTAATATTCAAATATTGCGGTAGAAGTATGTCAATCGACAATAGCAATTACCAATAGTATATCTCATCTACGTTTCGTATAAATTATAAATATTATACAATTATATTTGTAAGACGAGTAAAATAAAATAAATACATAAAAATAAATATATGAATTTTAAGAGCTGTTTATGTACACAAAAACAAAATATACTATAATTTTCGATAACTACATAAAATGACCTATATGACCGTATCAGTATCGATTCCTCATTTTTTAACTCAATGCGATTATTAGATGGTTATCTACACGCACGTAAAACAGGAACTAAAATGTGACTCACGATACATTATATCATTTTAAGTAATCGAAGTATATACAGACATTTATATTCGACGAAGTTAACTGTCAAGTTAACTGTCAACATTTTTAACTAGTTAATTTCAGAAGTACGTGTACGTATTGCATATACACGATTGTTACGTATACAAATGTTAAACTTACATTCAATTTTTTTAAATAAAACAAACTAAATGCGATTAAAAGATATAAACCAAAGTATCGTTTTTTGCACTTTGCACATACTTTCTAGAGACTTTTTTAAAACATAAATACGTTAATGTTAGATAAATATGATATAAAAATGTAAATAAACATCTTTTTCTATAAATTTTTCAAATGCTTTTTATTACAACCATCTTTATCTTATGGGAATTTATTTTATCAACGTCATATATATATTTTTATTGTAAAATTATTTATTTTATATTGATTTTGCAAGTTATTCAATTTGTGAAACGGTGAATAATTCAATTTTATTCATCGGAATAAATATACACAGCAATCATTTTTGAAACTTAAAATATTAATATTTGAACGCTGAATACCTTTTTAATTAAATCGATACGAGTAAAACTTAAAGATTTTCTTTTACTTTTAATTAAATAGACGAATAGTGTTAAAAAATTGACATTCAATTTTTGTTTGATAATTATAACTTGGAACGATGATCAAGACAATACATTTATTCGTATTTATTCGTATTTATTCGTATTTATTCGTTTACTCGCCAATATTAAGTAACGTTATTTGAACGAAAAGATCGTCAACTCGGATCAGACGAGAAATCCTTAGTTGAAATCCTTAGTTGGTCCATCGTAGATGCATCGAAACGCATGCATCTGTACGTCGAAGCGATAACTTTTGTTCGCAGTCAGCGCACACCCAAAGTTTTGAATTTACCGATGGTCGGTATATCCACAGGTGATTTGGGAAGAGGTGATCGGCGAACCGGATGGTATTCGAAGTCCCGAATGCGCCTGGCGTCTCAGCAACCACTGCTTCCGGTTATCTCGCGGATGCTGTTACATTCTTCTCTCGGTGTTTATCGCACCCGTAACCGCCCTCTTGCTTGGCTTGACCTTTGCGTGCCTTTCATTCCAGGTAAGCCTTTCGTCATTATATCCTTGCGTTATTACATTTTCAACGCGGACACGTCGAGGCGAATCGATAAACACAAGCAGCGGTGCTTGGGGTCTTAAGATTCAGGTACGGAGTTTCAGGCAAGGAGTTTAACGCGATCGCCTTCCTACGAATTGTACGATTGGTCGGCGTTTACACTCGTACTCAACTTTTTTCTACGCGACGACTTGACGCTTTTTTTTATTGCGCTTGGGTTATCGCACTTGAATATCGGATAAGTACTGCGACGGCGATGTAAATTGTATAAATTATATAAAGCTCTTTTTAAGTGAACACGGCACAACCGAGCTTTCATAGCGAATATTTTTCAAAAGCCCTTTATCCAATAATTATTATCCAATAATTAATTCAAAAGTAAAATTTCGATCATCCGACTGGTAAATTCTAATAAATACGTATGATCCTGATATAAACGCATTACTGTACTAACGTTCGTTCTAGTTTTAAAATATTATGTTGATGTATTTTTATTAAATTGAAAATTATGTTGAATATTGTACAGATTTCTGAAATAACAAGAAAATCTTCCAGACGTTTAAAGCAATAAAAAATGAGGCTGAAGCGTAATATGTATAAGACATGATTTACTAACTATGAAAAAATATTCATTTCACCGTATCTCACTACCGGTGATTTAGTAGTTTAAAAATCGAAGTAAACTAAGTACATCCATTTCTTAGTATATTTAACAAAAGTTATTGGTAAAATTAATATTAATTTTTTATTTTATAAGTAAGAAACGGTATAGAAAATAGGATAAATAGTCATTTATAACTTCATTTATTGAATTTACTTTATTGCATTGAAAAATTTGATTTTTTTCGTTACAACTTTTATTTCATAAGGATTTTTAAGGATAAATTTAAAAGCTTTACAACTAATATCTTCTTAATATATCTATTTAATTATTTCAATTTATAATTTTAGATAATATAACATTTAATTTCATTATTAAATTAAGGGAACATTGATTTTTTATTAAGATTTTAATAATAATTTAGATCGATACAAATAACAAAGATTATTTAACAAATTTATTAAGTATTTCGATTCTTTCAAAGTTTCAAGTTTACTATGGTATTTAGTATATTTATTAAATTATCTTACGATAAACTCGAATCTTATAAAATTAAATATCGAGTAAAATTTAATTTTGAAGACGCGAAAAAATATTTACAAAGAATTCAAGTTTTAAAAATTTATACTATTGTATTAGAATTATAGTAAAGAAACTGATTTTTAGTTTTATATTGTATTTAAAATTTTGTATGTTAAAATTTCGCGTTGTCTAGAAATTTGTCTTTCCACGCGATAAGATTATCGCAAAAAATCATCACCATTGACTTCTCTTGTGTAATAAAAGTTATACGACGTAACGTAGAAACTTAAATTTATACGAAATCTTTAACTATGTAATTTTTAGAATTCTAAGAAATATCGAAGTAATATATTTATTTATGTACAGTACCTGAATTTTGAAGCATAATATAAATTGTATTTTGTATAAATACCACCAATTTTCGGAAGGATGAAAAAATTGATAAATATTTAGTTACGTTAAGTTTAACTTTGTTTTGAATTACATCGAAAAAAATTCTCATTTTGAAATAAATATCCTTTTGCAATAAAATATTAAAGATGAAATATAGTAAGAAATATTAACCACGATTTTTACGAAAATTTGTTTCACAGTTTCCTCGTTCTTGAAAGCCGCACATTAATAGAAATCGAAATGATTATTTTTTCTAAGCCGCGATCGAAAGTACGGATAAGAAAAATTAATGAGTCATGAATTTTTTAGCACATTTGGTGTATCACTCCATGTTTGCGTGTCTGGCGGATAACGTTTTCAACTTTGAAGCAATTTTGGACGGCACTCGTGCAATCTATTTTGCTACCCGTTACCGATTCTCTTGGCTATTGCTTCTACAACATTCGCATTTTCAACCACAGGCTACCTCATAATTCCGATCGAAATGACGAAGTGCGCATTATCTAAGACGATTATTAAAATGGAATCTCATTTGCGTAAATACGAAAATCGCAAATTTCGTTCAATGTTTTTGTTAAATATTTTTTATTTTCGTCCATCAATTTTATTATAATAATATAATAATAGTATTAAGCTGTAATTTACTTCTATAATTATTGTGAACAAATACAGAAAGTAAATGTTTTGTAACTATTTAATTATCGACTGAGAATAAATTTCTTTTAAAAAGAATATTTTATTTATTAAATTAATGGTTGTCTGTAAATAATGACTCAAATAACATTTATTTTATAAAATTATAGATAAATCGATATAGAATGTCATTTATTCGATAAATTCATGAATTTATAACGTTATACATTTTTACAATGGTACAATTTAATCGTTTCATTTTATTTCTACGATTTGAAATTATTTTTAAATTTTATTAGTATAATGTGTTGTACTATTACATATATTTCTAGATTAAAACATTTCAATTTTACCGCCGTATTAATGTTTGTGTTCATTATCATAATACTCAAAAGTTTCTCCAACCACGTTTCTGTATTCTTATCTATATATAACATATCATTTAGAATTGGGAGATCGCATATGCCGGTATAAAGTAGTTGATTTTTGATATTCTTCAATTTTGTTTTCAATAGAGTTGTCTGCTAAAATTAAAATTATATTCTGTAGTGTACTGCATATGTAAATATGTCGATACGAATTCAAAAATTAATTAATCAGATCTATAACACTTCGCTACAAAAGTTAACGAGAAGTATCCTTTTTTATAATAAATGTTATTACAAAAATTTCATTCAATTGTTATTTTATGTAGTATAAAACTATAATTGTATGAATTCATTCACAAAAAATAAATTTATATATTTAAAATATATATAATAATAATTTGTTACTACTTCTTTATTTATCCTTAATATAATTATTTATATTTTAACTAGATTTCGCAGCTGAAGTTAAAAGAAAACGTAAGTAAATCGGACATTATTAATTGACTTAAAAAGTGTTATCTATTTATTGACGATAATATTTTTTTTTTTTAATGGAAACTTTGGAATCTATTATAGCGATTATGATAATACTATGATGTGCAATTTCAACTAACAAAGGAATTCCTTCTTTCCGCTAAATAATTAATATTTTTAAATTATTGAATATAGTTACAAAATTATATTAAAAATTATTTTTCTTTTATTCAATTTGATTTGCAATAATAGTATAAAATTATGTATCTCGATGTAATAGTAATTGAAATTATTAAAAAAATATAAATATTTTATCCAGAAATCATTTATTTTTTTAAAAGATATTTAAATTTTTGAGTATTTTTATTACTAATTGATTAGAGTAATATAGATTTTTAATGCATTTACACTAAAAAATTACGAAGAAAGAGATAAGGTTTGATTTTTATTTTACTATTAAAAACTGAATGTGCGAATACTTACATAACAAGTGGATAATTTTCCAACGATAAAATATCTTACTTTTGCAGGTGTTTCACCCTATTTAAATTATTTATAGAGTAGCATTACGTTCTTTACATTATGATATAAAAGCATATCGAAGGACAAGAGTCAATAAATTTTAACATTGATTTAAAATTCAAATAGATTTCAAATGGGAAGATCCTCTGCAATTGGAAAAGCAACTAACATCCGATGAGATTATGGTAAGGGACCAGTTCCATGATTACTGCCAAGAAAAATTATTGCCTAGAGTAGTAAATGCGAATCGCAACGAACAATTCGATACATCAATTATGAAAGAACTCGGTGAAATAGGAGCCCTTGGTTGCACAGTTAAAGGTTACGGTGCAGCTGGAGTTTCTTGGGTGACGTACGGCCTCCTGGCCAAGGAGATCGAAGCGATCGACAGCGGTTACCGATCTGCCTTTTCTGTACAATCGTCCCTTGTTATTGGAGCCATCTATCAATACGGTAGCAAGGAACAGAAGGAAAAATATTTACCAAAACTGAGTATGAATTTCACGTCGAACGTATCGATGATAGTTTGGTTATGATTTTTAAGAGAGATGGACATCCATAATTTTTTACAAGTTTATCAAAGAATAACAAATTTAAAATCAATCTTTTCAAATTTTAAACGTATTTCGTTAAAATGACTTATTTTAATCAGTATTATGTAAATAATGGCATTTTAAAAAATTAAATTCATATTTTAAAAAATACAAAGGTAAACATTAAAAATAACTTTGGATTGTTTAAACGAACGTGTCAAATTATACAAAGATAGTCTAGTTCATTATTTTGCCTATAAATACGGTGGTTAAGTATTTTACAAACTTTAACACAAAAATTGTCTATAATTTAAAAAAACTTGTATAATAATTTTAAAAATATTTTTATGATTAATAATAGTTTCTGGAGAATGGATTGGATGTTTTGGACTGACAGAACCTAATCATGGAAGCGATCCAGGATCTTTGCAGTCGCGAGCTAAATTGGACTCCGATAAACAAATATACATTCTTAACGGCAGTAAAACTTGGTCAGCAATTTTTTTCTCGTATTTATATTATAAGTTTTTAATTTTTTTCTACGATAGATTTATTATAATTACAAAGAATATTAAATATTTTCAGGATTACAAATTCTCCAATTGCAGATATATTATTGGTGTGGGCGAAAGACGAAGAAAATACGATTTCTGGTTTTATCATCGAGAGAGAAAAGAACGAACAGAAATTATCAACGCCAAAGATCAATGGCAAATTTTCATTGAGAGCATCTTCTACGGGTATGATTTTAATGGAAAACGTCATTATACCCAAAGAAAATAAAATGATCTTGGCTTCAGGATTACAGGTGAACCATTCTTACTTAAATTCGTAACCGGATTAAAAAAAGTCTAAAAATTACATTTTCTAAAAAGGCTGCCTTCGCTTGCTTGAATAATGCACGCTATGGCATTGGTTGGGGTGCTCTAGGTGCGGCTGAGACATGCTTATCCTTGGCGAGAGATTACGTGGTAGAAAGAAGTCAGTTTAATAGAAAATTAGCTTGCAATCAGTTAATACAGAAAAAACTGGCGGATATGATGAGTGAAATTTGTATAAGTCTACAAGCTTGTCTTCGAGTGGGTAGACTGAAAGATGAAAATAGGTAAACGTATGCATTGGTGGTTCGTTGATTATTAAGAAATGCAGATTTTATTAAATGATAAAATTACTTCACTTATTTAGATCAACGTCAGAAATGATAAGTTTGATAAAACGAAATTCCTCTGAAAAAGCACTACAGATCGCAAGAACTGCAAGAGATATGTTAGGAGCAAATGGTATTTCCGACGAGTATCATATAATTAGACACATGATGAATCTCGAGTCCGTTAATACTTACGAAGGTAAAGAAAAGAAAATATAAATAATTTATAATATATCATTTTAATGTAATTTTTTCTTCTTATATTTATAAACAGGTACCAGTGATATTCACGCATTAATTCTAGGAAGATCCATTACAGGAATTCCCGCTTTTAAACATTAGAATATCAATTTTCTATTTGTATTTTTAGTCCAACTTCTATTTTTATTAAATGTAATTTAATAAATATTGGGGAAAAATCAATTTACAGAATCATAATATTAAAAAAAACTTTTTATCTGCATGACTGTAGTCTAAAACTTATTTGACTAAACATTATATTTATAATATAGAAATTCGTAAAATCGATGATATACATAAGAATAATAGTTTTATATAATAATAAACAAGGGAAAGAAAGTTCAGTACATATTTAATTGAACAAAATTAAATTATAATACACGAAACGAAACACGCAATTAACAATTACATTATTGTAATTATCTCTTTATATTTAACAGAAGATAAAATTAACGTTAAAGATTATCTACAATACAACATAAGATTAAAACATTCAAAATAATTATTATAAAAATATAAATTCGTAGTTTTAACTAATTGATTTAAAAAATGATATAAATAGATATTATAATATTAATAAAAATATTTGCTACATATTATTTTTATATAAATACTTAATTTATTATAAAAATTAATATTTGTTGAATAAAAAATTTGAAAACTATATATATAATACAAGAATAACATTTAACATCATACTTTACAGATTTGATATAAATCTGATATAATTTGATATAATTTATTGAATATAAAAAAATATAACAAGTAGGACAATATATTTACCTTGAATAATTAAAAAAGTATATTTTTTTTAACAAAAACAATAAATTTGGTAATTTTCAAAGATGTTTAAAAAATTTTAAAAATTATTTTATCGATTTATTTGTTTATTTGATTGATTTAATCAAACAAGCTTTCATAAAAAAAAATATATTTTTTGTATAAATTTTATGAAAATATCTAGAAATTTCATTCGAGAGATTTATGTATTTATAAACTTTACATTTTAAAGAAAATATAAAATGTACTCAAGAAAATTATAGAACAACTACAATACATATCATCAAACACTTTGATAGTGTTGTATTACATAAATTGGATAATTTAATTTCGTAAAAATGGGTTTCAGCTCATATATTTATATCGTTACAAGAAAATTTCAAGTTTTTTCACCATAGCGCAGAACAAAACAGTTTCGAACTCTACTTCGGTTACATTTATTAAGCTTTAGATTAAAGAGATATACTCGTAGCTTAATAATTTTATTTTACAGTGATGCCTTTATTGATTAATTATTTGAATGTTTTATTCTTTTGTCAACAAATTATAATTACACGAGCAATCACTTTCACAATGCTATAATTTTTTTTTGATATTCTATACAATTACAAATCTATATAAATTATTTGCCTTAATAATTAATAAAATAATATTGGAATTTTTTATTTTATAAACGTTAAACTATAATCAAAACAAAGCTTAATAAATTATAATATCTACTGTGAAAGAAATCAACCGATGTACGCAATTTGCGTCATTTCGGCGATGTTATCATACAGTTTATATTAATTTACCGATTGGTACAGACTTACAAATTTTATAAAAAAAATGACAATAATTTTTATGCATTAATTTAAAAGAAAACAATACCAGATATATAAATTTCTTTTTCATGTAATAACCGACATGTTTGTTTATACTTTGAAAAAATATGTAATACTATTTATAAAAAATTGTTAACAATTTTGTTTTCGTAATAAATTTTATTAGAGTAATCCTTATTCGTATATTTTAAAAATAAAGCCTAATAGATATATTTATTTTTGAAAGTACCGAGTTCATTAGAATAACATTATATAATATAAGAAATTAGTCGCTTATTATTTTCAATGAATGAAATTTAAAATATTTGTTATCAAGTTGCAAAACCACTACGCAAGCGTCGTATAAATGGCAGAATAGAATTAAAAATATGAATATAAAACTTATTTCATAACTTTTTACCTACAGCGATCGGATAGAAAGTAAGAAAAAAAATAAGCAGTTGTAAGGGACGCACATAATGATTCATGTATATATGCGTAAGTCAAGTATTGAATTTTCGCAAACGTAGTAAGGCGGTATCGACAAAAGATGACGCCACAATATACAATATTTTCCGACCCAAGCGTTCGTAAACCGAAACACATTGACGGAATGAATAGTTTATTGTATACAGGCGTAGATAATCGTTTACGTTTGGCCTTGTGACTAAGTGTGGGACATTGATTTAGATTCATCGTATTGTTTATCGAAAAATGGACGCGAGAAATTGCTTCTCGCGTTTAATTTCGCGTTCGTGAATATGGACCGATATTTTTTGTGAGTAATTGGGTTCGAAGCAACATATTTTGGGGAGTACAAATAGCTCCCAGTAAAGAAGTAAGATATTTTTTTTACTACAATGTACAAGTGTAATAATCGAAAACAAGAAAGCGACTTGGAATGCATGTGATCAGTTTTATCAGTTTTAGAAATTCTTTTGTCAAACCGATTAATTATCGCTTTCAATCATAACAAAGTAGTGATTTTAAGGTTATGTATTTCGTTATTGTCAAACTATTAAAGTGTTAACTCGTTCCATTGTTTTATTTTACTTCTGTTTCATTGGTACCGATCGATACATTTATTTTTTAAATATTTCCATTGAATTTACGAAATGATAATGAAGTTATAAAAGTAGTCGCGACAAATAATATACAAATTACATTATTAAAATCTATCGTTCATGATTCTTTGCATTATCGGTTTTTTTTTTGTTTTTTTTTTTTTTTTGAATTAAAACGGTTATGTTTACGACAAATGAAAAATAATTCCGGTGAATATTAAAATGAATTCGAAGTAGCTTTACCGTTTTGCATTATTTTTATTATCAGTGGAATTATTCATCTTTTCTGTTTTTAGTCGAATGTAGTATATTGTACAAAGAATGTTACATAAATATAGTGTCTATCCTAATAAAAATAATGAAAAAATTTAAGGAATGATAAAAAGAGAAAAAATTTGAGCAAACCTAAAATAGATTTTAGGGTAATGGAGTAGACACTAGAAATCGATTGTACTTTACAGACGATCACTTTAATTTAAAAATAAATTAAATACCCATTGCGTATAAAAATATTAGATTGGTTAATTAACTTATCTTTTTTAAATTTTTTACAAAAAATTTGTAATTACGAGTACCTCCTGACTTACTTCGCGCGATGACCTTTTCTGTCGTCTTGGAGATTGCAAAAGTCGAAAGTAAAAACATGTGAACAAATACCAGCACGTTACATTTTGTTTAAACAAATTTTCAAACAAAATAAAATAGAGTAACAGTGAATTCATTTATATTTTATTTATCAACGGATAATTTGATCAGTTTCATGGCGGTATTTATTACGCTCGCATATATTCTCAATTTTTTGATCGATAAAATCGACTGCTAAAATTTCGGTACGATCGATAATGAACTCTAACGCGAGATATTAAAGTGATTACTTAATAATAACAGGATATTTCAAAGTCAAAACAATATATCCAATAAAAAATAGAAAATTTTTATTCAAATTACGATATTAAAAGTTTCTTTTTAACTCAATTGTAAATAAAACATGTAACAAACGAATGCGTTAAGTTTGTGTTTATGCAGAATAAGATACATCAAAATTATGTTTAAAATTGCTTACATTTATTACGGGAATTATACTATCGTTAAGAAATGTAAAACTTGATTTAATTAACAATAATATACAAATTCAATAAAAACAATTATCGACTAAAACTTTGCATGTACATTTTATTATAATTTTTTAAACAACAAAATTTTTATTTATTATTAAAATTGAATTTAATATTATTGATATGATGAAATTAAAATTAAAATAATGATTAATTTTTATATAAGAACATTGTATATTATAAAATTACTTTAAGCACAAAATTGTACAAGCTTTATATTTTGTAGTAGATCTATTTCGTAATACTTTTTTGTTATTTTATGCAAATTTAAATTTGAAAATTAATATAATAGTCGGACTGATTAATAAGAATTCGTACAGTACTGTATATTTAATTTCAAGGTCAAATTAAAAACAGACTTTATAAATATAGTAAGTTGAAAATTATTACAAGAATTTCATTCTGAAATTAAGTATAGTTTTAACGTTATAATTTCATTTAGCGTTTGTACTAATACATAGTCTATTTTCATTTAAAAAATGTATGACAGGAAAAAAATTTTTATGCGATATTATAATATATGCAATCTCTGTATTTTAATATTCATTAATCCCAACTTGTAAAAAAATAAGTTATCACTATTATGAAATGAATCTTGATATATATCTTACTTAAACTTTTTTGATCGTAAAGTAATTGGAAAATTCATTGATATGTTAATTGAGACTTGTATACTTGTATGCAATTAGGAATATATTAAGTCATTAAAATCCTTTGAAATAATTATATCTGTTGTAAAAGTTATATTTAGATTCAAACTTGATTTATTTATAATATTTATTCAATTCAAAATAATATTTTAGAATTTTATTTTATAAAGAAAAAAAAGTGATATTTTTGTTTATTGAAAATGGAAAATATATATAATAGATTTAATTCTATGAAAAAATTCACGATAAATTTTAAAAGAAATCGTTTTAAGCTATTCGAGTGATTGGACTTTTATTAAAAAAATGAATAAAATAACGTTATAAATTTAAATAAAGTAATGTTATTGACGTATACACTATGAAATATGTATAAATTGGAAAAAAATTGTTACTACAAACTAAACTAAATTTTGAATGTAAAATGGAAAAGATTGTGTTATCGCTTATCAATTATAAGAAAAAACGATACATGAAAATATACATGAAAATATAATATTTAAGAGTAATATTTTATAAGACTTGGGAGATAAAAATATCAGAATTCACACTCACTTATACCAAACACTTGATTAATTATATTACAGTCACTCTATGGAAAAGTTATTGATTAGAACAACTAAAACATAGGAGTATTATATATTTTTAAAAATTGTAATTAAGTGTATCAATGGATTTTATATAACTTAGATGTATGCTTCCACAAGTTCATAAATTTACGATTTGTCTTTTTCGAATAGGCGGCTTCGTCTTACTCTCGTTGATTCCGTTTTTTGTTGTTGTCGAATGATTTTACATTATGATAAATGGTATCTTTTTTCCTTTGAATATATTTAAAATTTCATAGAAGAATTTCATAATCTATTATGTCTTTGTTTCAAAAGGTTGTTGCCCTTTTACAATTTTACTTTACTGTATTTCCCATTATTTTGTTAAAGAGAAAATTCCAACAAATTTAAAATATTAAAATACTTTGAGTTCATATATACATATATGTTTGTGTGTAAAATTACAATTAATTTTTTATATTATTTTATTCATTTCATTATGTAACACAATACGTATATGTATATATATTTTTTACATAGTGATTTAACCTTCGCTACTTAATATTATTATTTTATCGTTTATTCAAAGTTTGCAAATCGAAACAGGATAAACGATTTTAGCCAGATTTTTTAATATTCGCGTTTTATTTATTAACAATCGTGATTTCGTTTTGGAAGATTAATTTAAAGTGTTTAGAAAACTAATAAGGTACTTACGTTTACATTTTATGCACTTATTTATGCGTCGATATTAAAAGTTTTATCCATTTATCCGTACATTATACGTTACTATCGATATCGTGGAAAAAATTTTTGGAAAAATCGTTGGTAAAAATTTGCGCGAAAAGTTTATTATTATTTTGGGGGGAAAATTTTCGTTTAGGTTCCAAAGAAGGAAAAAAAATTATAGAAGTAAAAAATGATAATGGCTGATGTTGTATTATATTATATTATATTGTATATACATATTATTTTAAGCGACGTTTAAACCCCAGCTGACAAACTCAGTGAGAAAAAATACAATCCTTGGTCTACGAAAATATAAAATCCAAATGAAAAAAAGCAAAGAAACGTTTCTGTCGCTCGTTAAAAAAAAATCGTCGCACGTTTTCGCACGTTTTTCGACAGTCGCTTCATTATTCGCAGCACTAGGATCATCGGATCTCATGACAAAAGGCACTAGGCGCGTCCTAGAGTTAGTCGTCCGACGCGACTCGCCGAGTCCCGAGGAGGAGGTCCTTGTTGTTAACTCGCGATGACGCACGAGTACGAGCGACAGATGCGGATGTGGGTCGAGGATCAGTGTATCGGCGCGGCTGTCGAACCCGTCCTCAGCGCCTCGATCAACTCCCAGAGGAGCAGCTACGCGCAGAGCGTGAGAACACCCGACACCGTCCAGGACGTCTTCGTCGGGAGCTCGGGGTACAGCAACCGCCCGTGGAACATTCGGAGTTTCTGTATCTTCGTCACCTTTGACTTTTTCTTTACCATTATTATGTGGCTCGTGTGTATAGTGGTGAGTTCTCCTTTTTTTAATTTTTATATTTTTATTTCTTATTTCTTATTTCATTTTACGAGTAATTCATCGACCTTTCTCGCGATGATTGTGCAACTGCTGACCATTGAAAAACAAATACGTATTTTACTATTGCTGCTTTTATTAAAAAATGTGCTATTGACGGGAAAAGGAAGTTTCTCCTCGTTGCAACATTGATAAATATACTCGTTGCGAGTTTGGTACATTCACAAACCATTACTAGAGTTATTAAGTTTTTTTCGCAATGTATTGAGATTGGCTTCGTGTATTGCTTTTATTACAATTAAGTCATCTCAAAGATGATTTTACGTCGATTCTATACTTTATAAATCTATCGAATATCCAAGCGAATAACTTTTATTTTATTTTTTTATTTTTAACTTTCTTTGTATTTTTACAGATCTCAGGTGCTAATATTCAAGCGGCCTTTGTACAACAGATTATACATTATCATATAAAAACTTCGCTTTTTGATATCGTTGTAAGTAATTATATATTATCGAGTACTAATATTTAGTTTTAGTTTTTATTTGATTAATTATATAATATGTAATAATTATTCGAATAAATTCAAATGTTTATTTTATAAAATATAATCAAACTATTTTTAACTGTCATAAAATATAATTGATCGTTCGAATTTTTATATAAAAAAAATTTTAATTAAGTTTTATTTAATACGTACATAAAGAAGTTAAATTGAAATGAAATTTTGAGATGAAATTAAATAATTTTGAGAAAATTTTTTAATTCACACGTTTACTTTTGCAGATGGCCGCAGCCATTAGATTTATAATTCTTTTACTATTTTATGCTGTATGTTATATGGATCACTGGTGTATCGTAGCGGTATGTATACAAAAGAAACATGGTATAAATTATTTCATAATCTAACACAAATAATTTATTATACATTCATTTTCAGTTATCCACATCATCAACGTGTGCCTTTCTGTTATCAAAAGTTTTTCTTTACGATGTAAGTTTTTTGCAATCACGTTTTTATAATTTTTTCGCCTATTTAAATTCACACTTATGATTTTTTGTTACTGCTTATAATCTGTATTTTTAATTAAAATGTATTAATTTATATTTCTCAACGTTTTACTTAGAAATATTACCAATTTGATTCTGTAGAAAATCATGATAAAATTATCTCTTAGGTTTCTTAAAGTTCAATATTTCATGCTAAAATAAAATTTTAAGAGAAATATAATATTGAAATTTAAAATAATTATTAAAAATATGTATTTAATATTTTAGTGGGTACAATCCAGCCAACCAGTATTTCAAGTTCTTCTTATTCTCACATCTTTTGTATTAGTATGGGGCGAAGTCTGGTTTTTTGATAAAAAAGCAAATTTACAACAGTCTCAATTTAGAGAGTGGTATTCAGGTACCAATAATATATTTTTACTTTCGTTATTGTCTTTAATAATGCATTGAAAAAAATTCAGGTTCCTTGCAACGTTTTTTCGAAAACAATGAATTTTGATTTTTTTATCAATGAAAATTATACCAATTTTATGTTAAAAATTTATTTGATACGTTATCATAAAATTTTATAGAAAATTTCAAGTAGATATTTTTTCTAATGAAGCAAGGATATAAGAGAAGAGAGATTAAATCTTGAAAAAAAATTTTTGAGATATTTAACCATAAAAAATTATAAAAGTATAGATGATTTGTATAGAATTTCACTATAATGAGATAATGAATGAGATTGTGTTTAGAATTTGTAAAAATATAAAATATATATATACAGATCGAAGCAATCTTGAGAGAGCTCCACTTCTCAGCCCTAATAATGACATAGCGACTGCCTCATTAGACAATGCCGGACATTTTTATACACCCATAGGATCGCCAGATCATTCGGATAATGAAGAAGAAATGGATCAGAAGAGAAAAGGCTCTAATACGCCTTTTCTACCAGCCACGATTGCTTTGAAATTACCGAGAGAAAAGGTTTATATTATATTATTACTTTAAGTTATTAATTAAATTATATTTTAGTAAAATCAATAAGATAATTTAACAAGAGACTGAAGTTAATTTTTATAAATATTTTTTAAACTACGCTATTAATGATACATTTTTATTAACTATTAAATATTTTTATTACCGTGCTTTTGAAGATGAAAATAATTAAAATCATGAATTGTTTTAAAGGAATTATTAATACAGTTTATCTTAATATTTTCAGTGATTACATGAAATAATTACAATTGAAATTGACACTTCTAATAACATTTACTATGAATTTCGAAATAAATTAAAAATCGACTTACTATAATAATCGATTTTTCATCGTTACCTAATGAAATTATGGTTCAAATAATTTTAATAAAATTAAATTTTTTTATTACCATTTGAAGAGAGAAGTGAGAGTTTTTATTTAACATAATATGTATATAAGATATATATGGTATATAAAATAATAAAAACTATTTTTATATTTTACAATAATTTATTTAATAAATTATATGTGTTCTTAAAGTTTTAAAAAATAAAAAATTTTCAAAAACTCTCCAATTAAACATTCGTATAATGTGTTATATTCGAATACTTATATTGTCATAAATTTTGTATACCATAAGAATTTAATTGTTTACGAAGAGTTTTATGAATATTTTAAAATAAAATTAACTATGTAATTTTTGTATATTAGAAATTAAAAATAATATCGAAATTAGGTCATTTATCACTTGTTTTACACTATAATATAGAATTTTATTGTAATTTAAGTATATCTTTGAATATTTTAAAATCCACTTGTTTTGATAAACCAATACGCATTAGCTTACCTTCTTATCTTATTTCTTTTTATTTTGTTAATATATTGTAATGAGCAATAGACTGTCACTAATTGATATGAAATTATTATTTATCAATTGATACACGATGAATTAATCTTAAAAATAAATGTACTACGAATGTCTCAGTAACTCAGTCGATCGATTGTAGCGATAACTTGATATAAAAAAACTTGGAAATTATTTTCAATTAAATTTGAATAAGTGAATATGAATTGCGTAACAAAATTCTTAGGTCGAAATTTCTGCAACCCTAAAATTGATTGTATTGAAAGACCCGAAGAGCTTGGATTTATAGATGATGAAAATCAAATATTTGATATCGAGGTAAAATTTATACTTTGTATTATAAATAATAATGGAATTAATAAATCATAAAAATTTTTAATCAAAAAGCTGCTGATTTTTACATTATAAATATAATTTAAATAATAATACAAATTTAATATATTTGAACCTTACTTTAACGAATTCCATTCATCCAAAAGAAAACATTGCACCTTAGCTTAACAGTTTATTTATAGATAATTTGAGAAAAATCAACTACTGGAAGTTTCAAATATATGTATCAATTTAGTACGAAATAAAATAATAATTTTTTTATAAACTTGAAATTGTAATGTTCAGCAGAGAGAAAAAATAACTTGTTTCCTGCGTGATTGATTCGTTTGATTAAATCATTTGCGATAACTCACTATCGAAAATTTCAAAAAGTTTAAACATATTCGGAACTGACGTGGCCGGACTTGTTGCCGTCGCCTACGTTTTCTAGTTTAGGCGCCTCGTCCGCACCCAGCAATGATGATGTTGGGCAATCGGAGAACCGCAAAAGGTTAACGTTCGCGACTCCGCTTACGGAAGGAACGCGTAAAGGAAACAAAAGAGAAACAAGAGTCTTATCGAATCGCGCGTATCGGCCAGTTGTAAAGTCGAAGGAAGAAACAAACGAAAGTAAGAAGGAAAAATCGAACGCGTCACGTTTACAAGAAACAAAAAAATCAGTCTCGAGTAGCTCAACGGTCAACTTCAACTTAGGAGTTAGATTTAACAAAGGGACTGATTCGAAACGATAACCAGTTATTGGGAATTTTACGAATATCCTGATCGTAAATAAAAAATACAATTAAGATATTTTAAGAAAATTTAAATCGTTTGTATCACGTACATTACTGAAACATGAAAAATTCAGGTGTTATAAATTAAGTATCTATTTATTTGTTCGTATCGAAGGTTATTTAATGACTCATTATTTGATATTGCTTAGATTAAAATAAAATACGCGATCAAAATGCATTTACAATTTTGGCTTTGCCGATAAACAAATATTTAATTCTTGTATGTAACTAAAATTTTCAAAGAATTTAGTTTTAATTTTTACATGTGAATAAAATAGCCATGTAAAAACAAAGATAAAAGTATTTGTTTTAAAAAAAAAAATTAATTTTGTCTTTACTCCTGAAAGAATTCATGATTCTATTATTTAATAATTAAAATAAAATTAAAATGGTTGATAAATGTTTTAAATACAGATATATTTTATTTAGGATAAGTGAAAACTTTTACTTGTATAGTATAATAGTAATTTGTAGTGAACAAAAATAAAATTATATTCAATATTCAATACCAGTTAAATTATCAAAATGTAGATTCAAATAAATGTTATAAAAATGTATAATATGTTGTATATACATTTAAAGAAATATAATCGAACGCTTGTTCGTTGTTTATTAACGTAAAATTTTTTGATTTTCAGATCGAAGAGTTAAGAAAACGTGCTCCATCGTTATTAAAGCAATGTCATGATCTGATGACATCTGAGAATTGGAAGACCGACTCGGTTACTCCTGAGGGCGATGTTATTTCGTATATGATATTGACTAAGCCGTACCGAAAAATCTTTAAAATTTCGGTAAAATTTGGAATATATATGAATTTAAAAAAATTTTTTAAATAATATAAACAATTTTTTTCTTGCATATTATTAATTACATATTATTAATGCTTAATTATAACTTGTCTATAATTTTAAAATTAGAATTTTCGATCTTTCTGATTGTCCAGGGAATAGTCGATGCTCCAGCTGTGAAGCTTTTCAATCATTTATACGACAACATCGAATCTAGTACTTCTTGGAATAAGCAGGTGAACGAGTCGAAAAGAATTTGTGTATGTATGTTTTGTTATACCATAATTATAATTTTAAATAAGTAAAAACAAATAAAGACCGATTATTTTTATTTGTATTCAGGTTATAGATGAAAATACCGATTTACTTTATCAAGCAACGGTGGCATTGGCCAATGGGCAAATAAGCGCTAGAGATTTTGTTGTTCTGAGACATCGGGGTCAATATGACTCTTATTTCATAAATAGTGCGATTTCAGTGAATTTTAATTCGATTCCAACTAGGAAAAATTTTATAAGGTAGTTCAAACAAAATTACGACATAATTTTTTTTAATTTACTTTCGATCGATATCGTTTAATTTATATAATTTTATGAATAACATTCTATTTCGGATTTTTGTAAAATTATTTGATAATAAAAAATAATTATTGTATGCGTTAAATCAACAGATACTTAAAATTTTTAAAGGAATTATTTATATTAAAAAAAGTCTTACGATATTATTGTCCGAAATGTATCACAAAATTTTTATGAAAGACAAGTGCATACGTATCTTGATATATTTGAATAAATATGAATATTACATTAAAAACATGTTACATACTGAAATAAACATACATTAGTTTTTAAGAGACACGTATGTTTAAATAAGTGATTACTTGTAAAAAATAAATTCGTTACATGGAGTATCTAATCAACTTCATTCATTAATATTAAGAATTAAATTAAACGTTTTACAAGTTTTTACATTAAATTTACAAAACTTTCCGAGTAAGACTACAATTTTTACAATTCAAAGAACAATTACCGATATTTGTGTGTATAATAATTATTTTCGATTATATTTATATATTTTTTATAATTTTTAATATATAATTATTTAAATTCTATTGTAAATATTAATATAATTTCTTCTTTGAAGGGGAGATAACGGCGTCGGCTGTTTTGCTACTCAATGTTTAGCAAACTCCGCAAAAGAAAAGTGCCAATTTGTGTGGCTATTAAATACAAATTTGAAAGGCTGGATCCCACGAAAAATAGTAGAAATGTCAATGGCCAAAGGTTTAGTAGAATTCATCAATTCATTAAGGTTCCACGTTCGTACAATAAAAGACTGACCTTACAACAATAATAGTAGCACTTATGAATTGAAGTGCAAAAGAACGTATGACAGTGCAAATACGAATTTTATGTTAACGCAAAGTTTAAATAATGATGTTCTCAGTATTCGGATACTGTGAAGTTGAGCGAGTGTAAAATTAGAATAAATTTAAATTTAGCTTTTTATACTGATAATTCGAGAAGTGTTAAAAAAGAAACTCGTTTCAAAATTTTATAATTGTCTTAACCAGAATAAAAATGCATTTTGATAAGAAATATCTTAGAATATTTGAAAGTGTAAAATTATAGTAATTAGAAATGTTATAGTAATCATTCGCTTAGAAATGCAAAGTTTCTTAAAAGTTGATAATTTTTTTAAAACATGCGTTAGATTTTTAAAAATATTTCTTCGATGTTTCTACCGTTTCTATAAAATATTGCACCAATGTAGATTATTTTTGTACAATTTTTTTCGATATTTTTTTTTATTTTAGTTTTCCAAACATTCTGAAGTATCGATAGCAAAACTTTTTTCCACTTTTAGTACTTTAAGTAGTCGACGTCGAGCTCTATAAATATTATAATGTTTAAGAAAAAAAGTCTGTTAGAAATGTATGCAACATGTTATCCTAATATGCATGTATTAATGAAATAATCGATGTAAAAAGTGCTGGTACGTTTTTATTATAATTGATTTTTTCTGATATGTGTGTATTTTTTTACAACGTATTCCGATTGTACAATATAACAATTTTCAAATAATCAATGCCACGTATTTTTGAGCATTGCACTTGCTGAAAATTTTTTAAAAAGTTGCGTCTATTCGCTATGATATACATGCGCATAAATAAATAAAGATCATAATGTAAAAAGTATTCTTTCTTATTTTGAGAGTTTAATCGAATTTTTATGTTAAAATTCATTACCCAAAGTTCAGTGAGAATATATGGTAGCATAACGTATTATTATTAAGAAAATAAATAAAATTGCTTTTAAAAATATTTACACGCGTGCAAAAAAAACACTATTATAAAATATTAATTTCAGAAAATACCGTATTAGCGTATATAACTGATAAAACTGTAATCAAATAAAACAAGTCAGTGCAAATGCTAATTCATTCTAAAATGTGTTTGCTGAAAAATGTTGAATTCATTTCAACTTTTATGTTACGAGTGGAGTAAATGGTAAATTTCTTCTCGTATAACGTACGAGTAATATACCAACTACGCGAAATATAGTTTGTTTCATTTTATAATGATCTGAGGCGCTTCCTTAGTATATGTAACATGTCGATATATTTTAGTGATCAATGAAGCCAACGATAAAAAAATCTGAACAAAAACTAGTATTTTCATTCGAAGACTATCTTTATAATTTATAAACTCGAGTTAATTTCGATATATATAGCGAAAATTATCTTTTTGAGTGGATTCGATTTTCAAGTTATAAAAATAATTGAAAATATTAAATCTATTCAGAAAACATACGGATACTTTGTAAATGTAATGTAATTAGTGTATATCCTAAACGACACAAATTTATATAATGTAAAGATTGTACAGTGATAGATTATATCACCAATTAGTACACGGTAATAAATATAATTTATTGTACTCTGCATTTAACGGATCAACTTTCAGAATCTTGGTCATCGACTAAAAATGTAAAATTTTCTTAATCCATGGAATCGTACCAAGAAGTTGACATTATATATGTATTTCTTTTACATAAAATAAAAATATTTAAAACGTTCACAGTGATTTATTTCATTACCTAGAAAAACGTTAAAATTTTTACGAGCTCGGTTTCCCCGCTATTCGTATTTCCAATACATTTTCCATTCGAGCCTCGGATTACAACGACGGAGAAAACGCGCGAAAAAACAGTGGCATCCCTTCCCTTTTCCCTGGGAACGCGCAACTCGTCAAAAAAAACCCAAAACAACCCAAAAAAATCAAAAAAAAATCAAAAAAAGAAACGTCATCGGGGAGTCGAAGCGTCGAGGTCCTCGGTCTTAATTTCGAAACGACTGCAAAGGAGCGCCGCCCGAGACAGTCGGTCTCTGCTGTCTTCGTCGCGGCGCTCGGACATCAGGCAGCCACGTTCTCGAAAGAGCTTCTCTCTTCTTGCTTCCGTCTCGCATACTCTCCGGATCTCGAGCGACGGCCGCGCGTCTCGAGCACGCGCGAGCTTTCGAGCGCGGAATTTTAGCGTCTGCGCAGCTTTTTCGAAGCTCCGTTTCACGGATCCGACGAGCGTTGGAGCACCGTTGGAGCACCGTTGGACCACCGTTGGACCACCGTTGGACCACCGTTGGACCACCGTTGGTCCAGTGTTGAAACACCGTTGGACCAGCGCATTTTTCCCTGCTTAACGGCTCGCCTTCCAGATTAACCGAAGCTCTTACGTCGAATTGCGAGTCGTGTTGTCCACGGGGCATTCGAGCTCGGGATATAGAGTCTAATGCGTTCGTCCGTTGTTCGCGCGTAACGCTCGATTACCTTTTTGCTTTTATTCGTTGGAACGAGATTCGTGTGTGCCGCGAGATGATTACCCCTCCGAAGGAAAATAAAGATCGCAGGGACATAAATCTATGAGCGAATTTGATCGAAGGATTTATCCCAACCGTTTAACCTACCTCCAAAATTGAGGATAAATCGCGACGACGAAATCTTAGCTACGCTCGTAGCTTTCGAACTTTAATAAAACTTGCGACACGATTTTACCTGTGCGATAAGACCAAGTATAAAATAAGTATATTAAAATCTTGTTTTTGCTAAATTTTATTACATCGTTCGAGCAACTTACATTATGAAAATTTTATGGATTATTATACGTAAAACGTAAATAAATATGAAACAATGTAAAGTGCGAATATTTATTCTAGGATACAACGCTATTGTGGGAAATATCGAAGAATTTTCTTAAACGTTGTTGAAGGATGTTAAAAAACTGTACCGTTCGAGAAATTATAAAATAGAAAATTCAAAATAATTATTAATTTTTGCAGATGATTGTAAATATTTACGATAAATATAAATAATTCATGTTTTGTCATCTTGTGACCTGATATTAATTTTTCAAGACTTTTTTTTATTTTACGCGTCTTTTAAATATCAATTAATTTATATAGATATTAATATACTGAAAATTCGTAAAAACAATATTTTGATTGTAAATATTTCATTCAATTTACGTTAAATGTTTATTTTAATAAAAATTCAATATAAACTTAATTTTGAAATCGCTTTTTAATTTATTCTATAAAATATTTCCTTTAAAAACTTTACCGTGAATTTTTATCTCTGAAAATATCGCAAAATGAATTTAACGTAATGTAATATTTTCGATATATTAGGAATTTTCAAAATTGAAATATTCAAAGCTAATTTAACGATGAAATATTTCTTGGTAAAACTTATTTTCAGTTGAGTCTTCGATCGAATTACCTTACAAAAGCAAAGGTTTATATCGCATGCAAAGTAATTCTCGAGACAATTAGTTTTGTTTTTAATTATACGGAATATGTATTTAAAAATTTGATGTTTCGTTCGATATAACTAATAAGCCGTAATACCTTAAAAATGTACTGTAGCTCGTTAACGATGTTAGCAAAATTTCGCCAGATACTCGGATGTGTCAAAAAACATATTTCTAGCACTTCTTGAATGAATCATTACGTACGTACAGTACATGCGCACTGAATTCGTACGATTCCTCTTCCTGATGCTTCGCTAATACCAGTCGCCCGCAAACGATATTCTTGCCGTATAAGGGCATCCAGAAATATGCTTTTGCATCTCCTATTCTACAGGCCATCACGGAATTTTATTCGCTCATTCTGATCTACGATATTTTTCATATCGGATAATCGTGTATCAACGACAAATAACGATCCACTAATTCGCCAATCGAAGACTTTATATTCGCACATCTACATTCCCGCTTCTTTTTTTGAACTTTCCAGATGGTTCTAAATCTTCGAATAATAAACATTTTTATTTCACTTCTGGACTCGTACTGGTTGGTGATTATGAAGGTGTTAACAGATTTATACCTATGGTTCATTTTCGACACACTATTTTCAAGCTATAAAAATAACTTAAATAACAATATTCTGCTCCAATAGCTCCAAAATAAATTTCAACGGAACTGTAGATTTTGATTTTTAAATAAAAACTAGGTAAACGAAATTATTTAATTGCTTATTATTCTGTAAAAAGAACAAAATAAATATACATTAATTCATAGTTTCGGTTATATTTCTTATTTAAATGAGATTTTGATATAAACTTTCGTAAAATAAAATAGATCTATATTTTTGTTTTTATAACGTGTATAGAGAGCGACAAAACTAAACATAATCGCTAAAAGATTTTAAATTACATTCGTGATGATTATTGTGAGATTGACTGCTAAAAATTAAAATCCTTTAATCAGAATCCTTTAAGAACTTTAATCGTAATTCTAGAATTTTAGAAATTTTCCTTTAAATTATAAATTGTAAACGCGAAGCCAAGAGAAACTTCGCAAGCTTCTGATGTTCTTTAATATTTTGATCTTTGAATCATCTCTTTTTTTTAAGTTTTAGATAAATATAAATGGTCTTCGGATTTTATATCGTATTATCGTAAATGTATGTTTCAAATTATTTTTAAGTACACTGTTAGTATTTTATTAAACCACCAAGCTTAACGTAATCATGTATAATTAAAAGTTTAAATAGTAAAAAAAGTTATATTATGCAAAGTCAACTACAATTTTTTCGTTACAATCTAATCAATAATGAAACGTAAGTCGAAATACGATATCAAAAATGTTACATTGTGATACTATTTTTTATTCTCGGAACGAGATTCATTGTTGTCGAATTGAGTATATCAATTCTATAATTCATATAAAAAATTTATAGCTAAGCGAGACTCGGGAAAATTTTTTAACAAAAAGTATTATACATTTGAAAAACTTTGCACCGATAAAATAAATATTTGAAAAATTATATTAATTTTTCATCATTTAAAGATTATTATTATTTATATTTGTAAACGTAAATATGAATGCTAAGTGTAATAAATTATAAATAAAAATTTATGATGAAACTTATCGAATAAACCATTTGCATAGAACCGTAAAGTTTTTCCGCGTGAAAAATTTTATTTCAAGTTATTTAATTTATTGAAAAAAACAAAGAAATAACCTTGATTAATGAAAATTTATAAGAGTTGATAAAATACTTGATTATTTACATGTATTAATAAATTTCTTTTATTTTATCATTTATTTCATTTATTTATTTAAAATTTTTATTTGATTAAATATATGATATATTTATTTAATATTTAATAAATTATTTAATAAATTATTTCATTTAATAATACAAACATTCTATTGTACTAATATTTATTTCGTTTTCAAAGAAATTTTTATGTTATCTATATAATTTTTGTCGTGAATTGAAAATTTTTATTGTTGAAGATTTAAGTAACATTAATTTTTTAAGTATCATTATTTTATATATATACATATATATGTTGATTAAATAATAATTAAATGATTAAAATTAAGTAATATGCAAAGATATATTGAAATTCAGGATACAAAATGTATTTAGATGATAATTCTTAAAAAGTTGTTATAGAAATAAATTAAAATATAAATTAAAATATATTACAATATTAAAAATAGCATAAGTAAAATTCTAATTATTTATAAACATTTTAGGAATAATAATTCATAAAATTTAATAATTCATTAGTTAAAGTTTGATAATTTTGTTGTATTAAAGAAATAGAATTTTTTTCCGAGTTTGTTACGTATTTTGTAGATATTTACAAATTAGAATAGATATAAAAAAAATTAGCAAAAATTCGCAAAAATTATAATAAAACATATTTTTATATCAATCATATACTAAATTTCAATAACTACATTGTTGAATATTTAGATATACTATGTTAATTATAAGTATTGTGAAACTGTAATAAAATGTTAGTCTTATTAAATTATTTTCACGTAAAAGCCATTTCAAAGATTGACAATAATAGAAAATATTTTTTTCGAAATTTGAAATAATATTAAATTATGGATGATCCGCCTAAATTTATTATTCCTCTTTCGATTCTCTTGACTCCTGGTATTTTTTTGCGAAAGAAGTTGAAAAGATTTTGCAATAAACTAGTCCTTTATAAATATGCAAACTCTGTTGTAACCACCCATAAAAGTTGACATTGACATTTTTGTTAAATATAAATATTAACTTATACGGATGAGAAGAAAGATGTACATTAATTTTCAAGCGTAAATAAATAGCTGCATACGTAATTGCATTGGATTACATGCAATATTCGATAACACGCTGCGGTAATTACCAGCTACCTACACAAACTCATGATACTCTGGTAAAATACGAGTTAATTAATATCTTAATCACAGTATACTTAATATAATTTTGTATTTTAAATATAAACGAATTATGTTTCCAACAATGATTCGCACTAGTTTTTAAAGAAACTTTAATCCACCACGATTTTGTAATAAAAAATATTTTTAAAACACGAGCAACCAACATCGTAAGAGTCGCCTTTGCTTTTAGAAGCAAAATAATGCATATTATACAATAAGTAAAGGCTGTCGTGGATGCAAAAAATAGAGGTTGGAGGCATATCTACTGTAAATGTTGGTTTTGCCAACTTCGATACGTAACTTTTCATCATAACCGCATTCACTTTTACCTGGTAAGTAGCCAAAGGTGATCCTATTTTAGAGATTATTTATCATGCGATAGTGTAATGATAAAAAACAATAAGATCATATTAGATGCACAATGATACTAATTTGAACATTGTTTTTCTATTAAATAATTCGGATGGAAAAAAATTTTTAAAGGAATATATATATATATATATATATATATATATACGCGTGTATATTTGTGTAAAATATTTTTAATTTCTCAAGACTATTTTTCTGAATAGCGTTGAAAGTTATTAATAAAATATTTTAGAGTAAAAGGTTTTTAGTTTAAAGGAGTTGTAAATTTATTACAAAAGGTATTTTTTATTAGTGTTTTTTATTATGTACTTTCTTAAAAGTAAAATATTCGAGGATAATTTTTGTTAAAAAAGTGAATAATTTTTATCGCACAATTTTCATAGATCTGTAACATAAATTTATTATTTTTAAATGAATACAAATTTTAATATAATACAAATATGTACATGCATAAATAAAAAAGAACTAGTATTATTTACAGTATATATAAGTATTTATAAATTCAGGTGGATCTAAGCAATAAGTAATTGACTAAATATTATTAAAAATTCTTTTATTTGCAATATAATAGTTTTTAATAAAAACATACATGTCTTTACAAATTACAGTCTAGAGCTAAGAAGCAATAAAGAATGATGAATAAATATTTGCAAGGAAAGTTTGGTTTTTTAATTTAAATATTAATAAAAATTGTAAGGAAAAAATAGAAAAATTTGAGATTTGAAGTGCATTATTTCAAAATAGTAATATTACAGTATTATAATTGTATACTCGTTTAAAGAAATTTGATGTCAATTACATTATTGGCAAACATTATACTTTTATAACTAATAATTAATTTTTTAATCATTTCACTATACAAAATGTAGGTCATGTTATCTTAGTAATTGCAATTTTCTTCTACTAATGAGTAAATTTAAATAATTAGTAAAATAATAGTCGTCATTTAATTCTTCACTAATTATATTCCAGTTTTTTTTTATTACTAATGAAAATCTCATTGAAAAGTTAAAAAATGCATTTATTATTTATTAATATTGTTCTATAAGCGTTACGATATACGTAAATAAAATTTACACTGAAAATATTTTTATTATTCTTAGCGTAAAATTTGATTGTAAGCAAGTGGAATTTCATCCCAGAAGCTTTATTGTAAAAGGTATGAATTAGGATTCGTGTCTAAATTTGAATTATAATCTACTTCAAAGCACTGATAATTCACAAGAAAATGTTAAAGGAAGTTAATTTCAAAAGTATCTCGGGTACACTAGTGAACGCTGAACAAAGTAATGGGCGCAAACAATGAGAGCCTACACAATGATTATATAAAACGATCGTTGGAAAAGCAATTTGTAAGGAATAACGAGCGAATCATCGGAATATATTGATTCATTGGTTGATTAAAATACATATTTGTTGTGTACAAATATATAAATTACGTGGGAAAGGTAATAATGATATTGTAATCGTCTACTTATTCAAATAATTTGACGACATAATAGGGTTATTCTAAAATTGGAAAATTGAATCTCATGCGACGTGTATATCACTTTTTAAACAAGTGCTTGATCAGAGATTCATTACAGCGAAAAATTTGAATGACGTCAGACTTAACAAAATGAATTCATATGTTACATCTAAGGATATTTCTTCCGAAGGTCAATATAAAACCTATTTAACGCAGATATAAAACATTTTTAATTAACTTTATATTTATTGAATTGAAATTTCATTTCAATTTCATTTCATATATATTTATAAATCAACAATTTTTATCACGTCATACTATTAGTAGTTTTTTTTATTACAAGCGCGGTATAACAATGTTTGTAATGTAGAATATAATTGAATTCATTTCAAAACGTATGCATACATAGTCGTCTTTGATTTATAGACATTTTTATTATTGAAATAAATTTTATTTTATATAAATATTAATAGAATTTTTCGCGTTATTTAAAAATTAAGGAAAAAAGAATACTTACGAAAATAACGATAATAAAACTTTTATAACTCTTGTAATTATAACAGTTACTTATAAAACATTTACTTAAGATAGGATTCAACTCGATGACGGCATTTCATTCAACAATTTATCGCAAAAATTAAATATACAATGTTTATAAGAACTAAATAATTATTCAAATAAATTTAATATTTTCTATTATAAATTTGATTGAAATTTGTGTTATCTCAAGCACATCATATTTCAGTACATTATTACATAACGTTTTATTGTAAACTGGTAAAATAGAACATTTCTCTTTTTATATTATATTCCTTATATTGTATTATATTATATTATATTATATTATATTATATTCCTTATATTACATTATATTATATTCCTTATATTGAACTGTAAGTTGAATCAAGTTCAAGTAAATTCTACATCCTACGAGGAAGTTTCATTTTCGTATGTGCTTCATTTGAAACAGGAACAAGATTCAAGATTTCATCCTCTGTAAGAGATTCTAATAAGGATGTTACAAAATAAAAACATTTTTGACTTTTTATACATCGGTGCTTTGAAATCATAATTTATGTTTTTAATTTAAAAGCAAGTATTTTTAATCATTGGTAAGTATTATTTTATGATTTTCCAAAAAAAAATACATTTTGGAAAATTTCTATAAACTAATTTGGAAAGTTCTTTACTTCGATAGTTCTTCAATTATAAAATCATTTGAATTGCAATAATTACATTTGAAAATTACTTCATTTAAACGACTTGTTACTACGAAAATATAATCGATAATTTTGTAAACGTTGTTATTGAATTTTTAAATAGATTATATTTAAATATAATTAAACTCTTCATTAATGACATATTGTCGGGAAATACGTTGATGTAGAAAGCCATAACATTAAAATCAGGAAATGAAACGCGCATCTTGAAATAACTATATCAATATGTAAAATACTAATATTAGATACAAATTTTAATATTGCGTAAAAAAATTAAAAGTACAATTATACAAAGATTAAACAACAGTAGAGAAAATATATATTAAAAAAAATAAACTGGAAAAATTTTAAACACGTATTGACGAATATGAAGAAGCGATAGATTAATATCGGTGAAAAATTTGTTTTCCTATTGTAAATCTAAGCGTAATAAAGATTTCATACCATATTTTTTTTTACGCTTCAACGCTTTCTATTTTTTTTAATATTCCGCACAAGATTTTGATACAGTATAATCATAAAATGTATTTGTATTAATACTACGCGTAATCGATAAATTAAAAATAATTTGGAATCCGATAAAAATTTTGATCTCTCTTTAATTTAGATCGAAATAGTATTAATTCGTTAACGATGATTTGCGCGAATCCAAGTAAAGCGTTCGAATTATCAGAATTTTACAATGAAATCTCTGTTCGTTAATAGGCAGTCTTACATCGTACTTTTATACCTGTTCTCAAGATGTGGAACAAATCAAAAGGCTGGAAAATCGTGTGCACGTAGAGTAAAGGTAAAAGCTGGACCGAGAGGTTGGGCGAGTGTACCAATTTTACAGCAACGACCGAAAAGAATATTTTCGTAGAAACAAGGATAATAAGGAGCGTAATCTTCCTGTGATTTCGTACGTTAGTTTTCTCTCTTACCAACTATTGATAAATATTGGAGAGTGAAGGAATAGTAAAGGAAAAGAGCGGTGGAAAAAAGCGGAGGGAAAAAGCGGAGGAAAAAAGCGGAGGAAAAAAGCGGAGGAAAAAAGCGGAGGAAGGAAGGGCGGAGAAGGACGGGGACGGGGGTAAGTCGGTGGGTAAGGCGGGGGTGGTAAGGCGCGGGTAAGGCGGGGGAGAAGGAGAGAAAGGACCGGGCGATGGAAAACCGATGATGCTGCGTCTATCTCGCCTTCCTATCGCAAGATTCGCGCTCTCGCGGAAAGTCGCGCGCGCCGGCGCAGGTACCACTGGTCTCTCTCTCCTTCTCTCTCTCCTTCTCTCTCTCCTTCTCTCTCTCCTTCTCTCTCTCCTTCTCTCGCTCCGGTGTCCGGTCCTCTCTCTCCCGCTCGATCGCCGACATCGTCGTCGGCGGCAGTCAGCAGCAGTCAGTCGGTCTCACGCCTCACGCGTGCGCGCACATAATTCACGGTGCGTGTTCTCTCTGTCGGCCGTGCACAGAGAGACATACGTACACGCGCGACGAGTCACGGCTTCTCTCCTCCCCGTCTCTCCTCCCCGTCACTCTCCCCGTCTCTCACCCCGTCTCTCTCCTCGTCGCTCTTCTCGTCGCTCTTCTCGTCGCTCTTCTCGTCTCTCTCCCCGGAAACTCGAGGAAAATCAAAATCGAAGAGGATTTTTGGACCGGTAAGTCGAGCGACCGCGGGGGGAGAAGAGGGAGAAAGGGAGGTACAAGGTGTTCGGTCTCGTTCGCCGAGGAGGTGGAGGACGACAGCGGCTTCTGCGAGCGGCGCCGAAGAAGAATGTTGAAAGAATGGTGAGAGAGGATCGAGGATCTAGGAATGTCGTTATTGTTGCTTTACTTTTCGGAGGCGGTGCTTTCGCATATCTGTCCGGTGGTGCTTCATTTTGTTTACATGCGGATTTTTGCAACGAGAACGACTGCGAGTAATCGAGATCGCGCTTTTTTTTTTAATTTTCCGTCGCCGATTTTCAGGGGCGTTACAGCGCCGAGATCAAACTTACTTTTCTTCGTTTCATGATTAATCTAAACTAACGATTCAAAAGCATATCGGCGCGTCATTCGAACGAGCGTCATTAGATTTTCATTACATTCCAGATGTACATTTTTTTTATTTTTACTCTACTTTCTCTTGATTTAACGCGGTAACCCTGGTCGAAAGGGACTTATTCGTCTTTACTTCTCGATTATAATAAATGTAATAAATGAAGCATTCCAAAGCTTAGTGTTTTATTTCTAACGTATGAATAATTTGTATTGTTTCGTTGTATAGGCATTTCGTTATTATATTTGTTTAATTTATTTATCGTCTTTTGTATATGTATAAACGTAAATCCGATTAGTTTTATACTTATTAAAACAAAGCTTGGGGAAAGTATTGCTAGCCATTTTTTTTTATATAGTATTATTTGCATGTTGAAAATTTGTTGAATTTATTTCACAGTCTTTCAAATATTTATTCGAAATAACGATGTAGTTACTTTTTGTTGTTATCCACTGATATTTTTAAAGATATGACACTGAAAATTTGTATTGTACTGCTATTAAAAAAATCCTAATTATTCGTTATGTCTTATTGAAAATAAAAATATGTAAATAAAACTCCGCTAAAACAATTAGTGTATAAATTTGAATAAACTCGCACAGTTACACATCCAACTTAAATAAAATTATATAAATCTTAATGCACACTCGTTGACAAGAGTAATTCTTATGTAAAAAAACACGAGTTCTTTAATACAATAACATCGTAACTTTTTTCTTTTGATCTCGGAACTATTTAAAATAAAATTTAATTCTTTTCATAATATTTTATAAGATAAACTTGTATCATTTATGTTCTAATAAATAATCTATCAAGGTTTATATTATTTTTAATTATTAATTCAATGACGAATAAATATCGAATATTTTCTTTATTTAATTTCAAATAATTTATCCAAATACTATTGAAATATTTTTAAAATAACAAAATAAACTTTTTTTTGTTTAAAAAATGTCTTAAGGTTGCAGCATTTAAAAAAGAAAACGTAATATTTGAACTATTCACGCGTTAACATATATTCTAAATTTTTATTTAATTAATTCATTGTATTAATTTTTGTTAGCTTTTATTATTTCTAATCAATTTTTTATAAAAATAGTAACAGATTTTAACAAATTTATCATTTTTTAGTATTACTTTAACAAACATCTAAGCATATATTTATAGTAAGTGAAAACCATTCGATAAAGCTTTTATTGCATTTCGATGGACTGTAAAGACGAAATGTATACAACAAACAAAGTTTATATTTATTTCGCTACGTTTACCGAATAATTATTTTATGTCATTGTAGAATTTTTTAAAGTTTATAAAAATTATTATTTATTAAATATCATCTAATTATTGCTATTGTTTTTTATGTGAACTACTATAGTTATTGGTCACTGAAAATAAACTTAGTTGATATAATTCTCATTTAAATTTAGCACAGAATCAAATATGACTTGGTAAATTTATATTATTTATGAGCATGAATATTTTTATGTCAAATACCATCAGTAAAATATGTAAAATCATGTATAACGCATTCTATGTTATTATTTTTCATTTCAAATGTCTTTTATACCTGTCATAATATGTATGTATCATGTTTGTAAAAAAGAAAACAAGAAAGTACAAGACAAAGTACTTCAATATTAATGGAAGTTTCAAACTTTCTTTGAAAACGTCAGCAAATATTTTTCTACAGATTTCTATCTGTATAGAGTTAACTATACTATTTAAAAATACACGTTGAAAATTTTATTTATCAAAAATATATTTCTTATTTATGGTGAAGCAAAATTGATTTAAATTCTATCGTGCAATTGATTATAATTTTTTCAGCCTTTAGCATCCTAAAGTTACTAAGAAGTTACTAAGCTGTATTTTAACGTAATATAATGAAATGTTCCAGCAATATTTATGTTACAAAATTATTTTTTTAAATAAATTGCTCAAGTAATATGTAAATATAATTTCTCGAAATTACTGAAGATAATAGCGTTAAAAACTAATTAAAAACTAATCTTATATTTTCAATTTACAAATAAAATAAAAATTTATTATTATAGTTTATATAATTGTAATTATATTAATATTTCTATAAATTTAAAAATGTGTTAAATTATTTTTAAAATATTTCAATTTATTTGTTATTGTATTATAATTTTAACGAATAAAACTAAACTTTGTTTATAAGCTATTAATATGCGGTTTACTTAATTATAGTTTTGATTATTATCTTTGTTTAAATATAGGAAAAATTTTTTAATTTAAAATTTTTATAATTCTTCAAAAAAATATCTTTGAAAAATTTTTATTGGCAATTATTTTAGATAGAAATAGTAATCTTTTGAATCATTTAAAAAATAATTAAAAATAATAAGTTTAATTTTAAATATACATAGAGATTCGAAAACGAAAATTGAATTCCAACAATATGATTTTTTTTATCATTCAATATTTGTATCGTTTAAAATTATTTTATTTATATTAAAAAAAATCTCATTCGATATATTAGGTAAAAATATTTTTGTTATATTTAAAATTAATTTTATACTTACATTTCAAATGCGTACAAAAAAATTTAATAATTTAATAAAATTTATAAAAATTCGTAAATTAATTCGAAGTTATTAATGAGCAATGTAAACAAAGCTTAAACAGATGAATTTGTACGGTAAAATGTATCTCACGATTTTATTAAAATTCTGGTACTCAAAATTTATGACTAATCGTATATTCTTGTTACGAATACATTTTTTTCTCATACTTCTCTTATCATCCCAATAAAATACTTTGTGCTTAATATAAAATAGTTTATACAACAGATGGAATGTTCTACTTTATTTGGGCTGTTAACTTAGAAAATTATCGTTATAAAAACCATATACCTTTCTCGTTCAATCATACACTTATTTTTAACAGTCAACTTTTTATTTATCCGAATGACATAAAAAACTAGTTCTCAATATACTATTTTTAATAGAATGTTTTGCATATTTTTGTATCTGATACCTCCAAATTTTTAAAATAATTATATATATAGTTAATATTTATACAACATTTACTTATAAATTTAATATTACACTATGTTAATTAGTAAAAGATTATTTGGGTTGTATAAATATTTTATGTAATATTCACTAAAACTTGTTAATATTTTTAAAATATTTCTTTCGATATGTTTCTTATAAATATATTTTTAATTAGAACATATAAATAAATGCAATATTACACATATTACCTTTAAGAATTATTTTGTAAGAAAATATATTTTAGTTCTACGTTACGCATTTTTGATAAATAATTGGAGTTACGAGTTATTTTCAAGAATATCTTACGGATAATTAATTCTTTTGCATTGGTAAATATTATTATGCATTACTATTTTCAGGATTAAAAATATATTTTGGTTTATTCCTATATTTATTTATTTTCCTTAATATATCAGTTTGAATTTGGAAACTTTCCAACACACGGTAGTACCATTTAAGAAAACAAATGTACTCTGCATCTACAGGTATAAACCGTAGGAGCATCTTACCTTATTACAGTCTTATATTACCGAACATTGAACATTTTCCTGTTCAAAGAAAAATATACGTTGACCATAAAAGTCGATTAGATATAATGTTAAATTGATATTAGATATTATTATAGATCGAAACTTACGTTGTTATTTTTGAGCGAATAAATTAACATTTTTTAAATAAATAACTCATTAAACGATAAAACAACTCATTATCGTCAAGCTTTTAAATTTCAGTACCGTGAATATTTTTATCAAAATTAAATTTAAGAAATTTCATACTAAATTTTTTAAAATGGATAAATTTTGTCGACATTAATGAATATGCGTAAAAAATAAGACCTTGTATAATTTGGTAACGCTTAAAAAGTGCATTCTTTGAAGCAAAGTTAAAAAATGACCATTCGCTATAAATTTTTGTCCATAATATTTCAAGTTGCAATTCAATTTGCAGAGTAATTTCAAGAACGTACACGTTTTTCTTAATCTTCGTTGACAGCGATAGAAAAGGTTTAATCAATTATTCTTTTCTTTTTTGAGACCAGTCCAATCCAAGGTAATCCACAGGAAAATTGACCAATGTGGTTCGAACATGATTTAAACTAAGATAGCGAATCAGCACTGCACAACTGAATTCTCTTAATATTCTGTCGCTTTTACGGTTAGTCATGGGAACTTTATATGCTTTTGATTAATAACCTACTTAGTAATTTCACATTTTCGGTACACGGCAGATATTATGATTAAATTTCTGTACTCTGTTACGTAGGTATGTATTTATGTTCACTCATGTATGCACATCATAGTATAGCGGATGAATCAAGCGGATGCTAGAAGTTTGTTTACAACGGTATACACAATATAATTAGTGTGTATGTACCTGCATCCGTCGGACCTTTTGACGCAATGAGTTTCGGGGAACGGAAACTCATTCGCAAACTAAAAGTGTAATCCGATTAAAAATTAAAGTTATCTCCGACTCTCGCTATCCTCGGTTCAAATCATTTTTCGTCTAAATTCCGTAACGACGTTTTATTTATTTGGCAAATATTTTAGACTTCGAACGTGGAAAGCTTTTAAAAACCTTTTGCAGTTACGAAAATTTTTTTATGCTTCACGCATTATTTAAGTTCGATTTAAATAAACTTATAATTAAAACGTGTTCCTTAAGTTTTAATATTCTTTGTAATTTTACTTTCAGAAACTACATGAATATTAAATTAAAAATAAGGTAATGCATATGTAATATTAGATAAGAGATTCGTTTATCGTTTTCTCATTTTTGAGTATTTTTATTTCGTTAATAAAAAATATATTCAAATAAATTGTAAGTGCTATCGATACAAAAATCATAATTAATCAATACTGAAATTAATTATCAAACGATTATTTTGGAAAAGGGTGAATGCAATTTAAAAAATTATCTAAGACCAAAATCGGAAGATATTTTCAATTCTTTTAATTAAGAATCTATCGAGAAAAATTCTCTCGTTAAGCACTGCAAACTTAATTAAGAATAAAATTAGAATTTTAACTATTTTCTAAAAGAGTAAAAAACTAAATATGAAATTAAAAGAAACATAAATGAAAAAATGAGCGAATACCGAGAGAAATTGTGTAACGTAAAAACTATATTTTATAATTTGATGCAATGAAACTTAAGAGCATTCCAATGCCTCGGTAGATGAAAAAATGAAAAGACGAATGAAGAGACGAATGAAGAGACGAATGAAGAGACGAATGAAGAGACGAATGAAGAGACGAATGAAAAGACGAATGAAAAGACGCGCGAAGAAGCGGTGAAGAAAATAAGAAAATGGAAAAAATGATCCTCACATTCGATCCATTGTTAAAACGTTGAACTCCCTGCCGTATTTTTGGATTATTCACGATTCACGATTCACGATTCACCTTCCGTCGAAACTTCATAAAAGCCTGCGCCTCCCTCTGACACAACACAATCCAACGGCGCTAATACCACCGGGGAAATTTGCCTGACAGTATCGATATAAAGATCCAGCCTGTCGCGCCGCCTGCCAATCTCAGTCCCGGAGATTATATTTTATACAGAGGCAGTGGCAACCTGTCCTTTGAAATTCATCATTCGATCTCTTGCGTGGAGTCTCTCGAGCGCTCGGTCCGTGTACTTTATATTTGGAACTATCGCATTCGACGTATATAAATCCGCCAGCCTCCCTCTCGCTCCCTCTCGCTCCCTCTCGCTCCCCCCTATCCGCCACCATCCACCACCACCCGCCACCAGTCGAGCAAATATAGGTTCGCGGCTGTCCCGGACGGCGGGAGAAATAAAAAATTTCTATTTGAGTAGCCCACTTCCGTTCCTCCGCGTTCCTCCGCGTTCCTCCGCGTTCCTCCGCGTTCCTCCGAGTAAGAATTGGTTGCGGATCTTCCGCGTTCGTTTATCGAATCAATGTACATCGGTCCAAGCTTTGCGAGTGCGGTGCCAAAAGCTCGAGTCGTCGTAGCTGTGAAATTGATTTCGAACGCGAAGGTTCGAGCATTCGATTCGAGAAAGAAACGCGCTCTTTCCATAAGTTTCGATCGCTTCTTTATAATTTATTCAAAATCGTAAGAAATTTAGGTGTAGTTGTATTTCATCGCGTTGTTACAACTCGAATAAACAGTCGATGTATATACTACGAGTATGTCGCAAAAAAATAAAACAAGCTTATAAAAAGCACTTATTTGTGACAAAAAAGAATAATATCTTATTTCTGTCGATGTAGCCCAAAAAGAAAATGTTCTCAATATTAGCATTCGAGTATTAAAAATTAATTGAAATATCGGAAAAAATTTTAGAAAATACAACTGTTTTTTTACATTAATAATTATATAACGAATATTAAGATATTTTTTCAACGTCATTTTTATCATAATTTGAAATAATGGCCTTGCCGAGCACTTCGTGACGTAAATGGTAAATGTATCTTTACAAGATATTGTATTTAAAAAATTGTACATATCGCTTACGTATGCGCATAAGTCGTAAAAGATCTGTGCACAGCTACAAGATATTTTATATTGTGCAAAAATAAATAATTTTTAACTACGATTTAACAACTTATTTTGTAGATTGTAAAATAACAAAAAATTATACTTGAATTATAATAAAATAAATTCCTCGTACCTTTAAAAAATAGTTCAATTTCATTCAATTTTTTTCTGTCCATAAAATGAATTAAATTACGGTACATTATTAGGTGATAATTTTGTTGCGGAAGGTGCAACGTTTTCATAAAATTCAAATACGAACAAAAAAATTTCCCCTTTCCATATTTCAGTAAATTACAGGTACGTGGGAAAAAGCACATTCATCGTATATTCAAAATGTAGCGTATACTTTTAGCAGTTTACTTCGGGATAATACATCAAACGTATTTATTATAAATCAAACGCTATATTTTGGATTTGAATAAGCTTTTTGAAATATCGTTCTTCCAGATATTTGAAGTATCCTCTGCGAAAAAAAACGGTAAAAGGAAAAATAGCTCGTCTTCTATGACTGTATATAATAATGTACCTTGGGATTCGCTTTCGTTCACTCTGTTTTGATTTATATAAAAAAAAAGTGAGTAGCGAAATTTTCGCGCCCGTTCACCGATATAAAGCTAAATTAAAGCGCCAGAAATACACGCGTAAAGCATCTACTCCACCTCCTGCTCTTCTCCCGCATCGCTGACCCAATTATTATTATTTTTTTCTTCTTTTCTTTTTGTTTTCGAACTTTAATAGAGAACAAAGAGAATCGTGTACGCGTTTGCAATTTAGAGAATAATTTAAAGCATGTTTTTACGGCTTTTATATATTTTATCTCTTGTTTGCTTTTGCGTGATCTTTACGTTTTTAGCCCATAACGCGCTTCGAGATTCGTCCGTCTTCGAGATTTCGTAAGAATGAATGAGAGTAGCGTAGGAAACAAGAATCATAAATTATACGTTTTTACTGATGCGTAAACTCGTTGAAATTGGTAAGAATACTTTTTGTACTCGTGAAAGTACTCCGTATTTATGAATTATTAAAAAGTATTATGTATAAAATTTAAAGGTATTTTACTCAAAGTTTTAATTCAACATCAAATCGCAACAAAAATACTACTATCGGTAAACGTAATAAATGTTGCGTGTCTGTAAATTAGGCGATTACCTACGTTATGACTTTCAAATTAAAAAAAAAAATCATTTCGAAAAATTCATTTCGTAAGAAATTAATACCATCCTACGAACAAAATTACGTAATGAAAAAACATTTAAAATTTTATATTATCTTTATTGCTTATCGATATAAAATGTGCATGTAATTGAGTTTAAAATACGTATCTTACACATCGGCTACTCGATACTTTTCATATACATTACCATATTTTCAGATAATCTCTTCGGGTTTTCTTATAGATTTTATATTGAAATCTGATGAACATAATTTTACACTGTACGGTAGAATTTTTTTAGTAATCAAAAAAGTAGAGCAAGAGAATAAAATTTCGAAAATGCTTTTATGATAAAACGTCATATAGGGTAGAAGCTTCAATGGTCGATAACCTAGAAGTAGAACTCGAAAAGCTTTGCTTTTACAGTTCGCAATTGTAAAAATAGATATTTTTAAGTTTTAAAATAATGCTAATGAAATGTAAATGATGTTATTAAAAGTCTCGACTGCTCGTATTGGCACTTTGATCTTTTATCGTATATTACGAAATAAAATTATTGATTATGATCGTTGGGATTAATTTAGTAGAGGACAGTGTAATTATTTAGAAAATGTTTCTTTGTCCGAATGTCGTCCAAAATACTTTGTATCTAGTCGTTAAAGAAGAAAACTGAGATATTTATCATCTTTTACATCAAAACAGAATAGTTTCTTATCTTTCTAAATTTCTAAAAATTACTTTCCACCTATCGTTGTTTTGACTAGTAACGATGAAATTATCGCGTCTACATTTTGCAATTTTATGAGTTATAAGTGAGAACTCACGTCTATTATACGCTTGTGGCTTCGTTTCACAATTTTGCCACGCGCCCGCACGTAATTCGATTTAAAATTGGCTTTTCATCAAAAAAGTGACGATTCGGAGCGGCGCGAATTTTCTCAACCTTGCACGAGATTAGCCGAAAAAGTGAATTCGACTTGGTACTGCGCTTTTTATACTTACATCGTGAACGAATTCAGTGACCAGGACGACTTTACTCGAGCACTTTCCAAGTTACTCGAGCATTTTCAGTCTGCTAGTATTGCAGTTCCAAAAGTAGATTTAGTTTGGAATTTGTAAAAGTGTTAAGTAAATTTGTGTTACCGAACATTTTCAAAACTTATGCTCGAGTTCTTTAAAGTATACCATTTTTAATATGCAATCATCGATGTTGATCACCACAATTGAGAATTAATAAACTTTTGATAAATATTTTATTGTTAAATTGTTTCTTTATTTATAAAATAATTTTTGTATAATAATTATTTTACTATTTATAATATAAGAATATTTTCTTTCACAATCTCGTATTTCATTATTACCTTTGTATCTTTCGCATTGTTTAATAATTATTATTATCTTTAGAAATATTAGATTGGCTATAAATTTATATTTAATAAAAGGAATGGTGTAATATTTTATATAAACTCTTTCTTTAACAAAATTTTATATCTTCACCGTATGAATAGAATGAATAAAAAACTGTCAACACATATTTTGGCTCTTAGCCAGTTATGTTCATAATGTTATTAACATTCATGTTTATTATCCAAAATATGGCATAACTAAATAATATCTTACATACAAAAAGTTATGATAACTTCTTCTTTTAAAAGTTTTTTTAAAGTAAGGAATTTATACACTTGGTTTTGGTGTAAGATTTTACGAGTAATATGCAGATTTTATCGAAGTAAGTAAAACAACATTACCTTTTTAAATATATTTTTGCTGAATCTATTAATAACTATAGATTTTCGATTATATTTAGAACTTAAGAATAATTGATTAATTCTATTCTCGTTATCTTTTGGAGGAACAAAAGAAGATTCTTATTAATTTTTTAAATACATGAAATATAATATGAATTGTTTAAAAATCGATTAAAAACAATTACATTATAAACTTTTATAAAAATAATAATATTATAAAATATTTCTGTATTTTGATTAAACTAATCCTAATACATTTAAATGTTTATTCTTAAAGGAATTTTATTCTAGCTTGCGTATTTTTAATATTAAATTTATTTAAAATTTTTTCGACGAAAACATTCAAATTAAAACCTTATTTTTAAGTTATATCCCAATGCGAAGTATATAATTTCCGAGGCTATGCAGTAAACATTATTATTTTGCTTGTAATTTTACGATATAAAAAAGTCTTTCAATTACGTGTAATCCATAAGAAACGGTAATAATGAAAATTCGCTTTGTTTTAATTTTAGTTATACATTAAACAAAACAGTTGTAAAAATGTGTAGTCGTAAATTGTATTATAAAATATACGAAAAAAATCCGTAAAATATTTAAGAGGATATTCACTAGCATCAAATGTACGAGGTGCTGTGCTCTAAAAAGAAAACAAAAACAATAAAAGAAAGACTGCGGCGAAGTTCATAAGAATTGGATGAGAGCACTTCAACTTCCTTTTTCATTAATTGATAAAACTTGTCACGCGGTCGGCAAATTGGGGTCACAACACGACCGCTCGAGTGAATTTTCCATTCGCGGAGTCGAGCGCCTACTACAGGTCCATCGGACGACGACGACGACGACGACGACGACGACGACGACGACGACGACGACGGCGACGACGGCGACGATGACGACGACGTCGACGACGACGATGACGACTATGATGACTATGACCACTCATTGGCCATCGGCCAGTCTTGCAAGATATTCCATTCACTTGGGATGACACCGCGTTGCGGGTAAATGAGCTCGATCTTTGTCTTCCGATCACAGCTATCGGTTAAAAATTAGTCTTGCTTGTGTCTCCGTCCGCGCGAATCCGTATGCGATAATACCTGGACGGATATCACGTCCACCGAAAGAATATGCTCTTGAATAATCCAAGAGCTGAAAAAAGCCGTGACATTCTTTAGGAATTTATTTGAAACGAAAAGCTACTATAGGTTTAAGAAATTTATGTGTCCGATGGTAACAAAATTATCCGAATTCATCGAGCGACAATTTACTAGTGTAAATGTCATTGATAATATTCCGAATATGTGCGAATATGTGCGAATATGTGCGAATATGTGTTTATTAACTTTAAACTTTCGCAATGTTTTTGCAGATGTTCTTTATTTTTAAGAGGGTACATTTTTCAAAAATGTACAAGCGAAATTATTGCATAAACATTCTCGCATTTGAATTTTACTCGTTATTGTAAATACGAAGTTGTTCATTTTAATAAAATATTTAACTAATAAATCAGAAATGCATTTTCTTAAATACTTTGGAAGAGGTAGATGAATGGTCTGTTTAGAATTCTTATTACTATGATTTAAAACTAAGAGTAAATACGTGGGATTCGAGCAGGTTAAAAATTGACTGAGTTTTGACAAAATTTTCACCAACTTTTCGATTCGTTAATAGACCTAGGTTTGCTTAAGCCGACCATTGGCGCAGTATCCAAATTCGTTAGACTTTGCTAAAGTAAGATTAGCTGTTCTAAATCAGCATTGGCAGCATAATTTGAGACTCTCTATTCATTGAGCGAACCTGTCCCTGATTGGGTTCGATACGAATTGTAATTTAATACGGTTATTGGATTACTACATTTAATATCAAATTTGAAATATTCCGTATTTGAACTTCTAATTTTTATTACATCGTCAAATATAAAATTATCTTTTTTGAAGGACAGGATTGGATTTTGATAAAATATAAAGTAGTTTCCAATAAAAGAATACTCGTATTTAACGAGTTAACAAGATCAAATTAGATCATCTAATTGCCAGTTCTAAGGCTAATGACTTTTATCTAGAACAATTTTTTTAGAAAATGCATTCCTCTTCAGTTATTTAAGACTGGCTATTTTAAATGGGTCTTCTTATATATTCATTCAATGTATATATATATATTCGGATAAGAGAAATATTTCATCACATTTTAGTATTTTTAAATTATTTGATTTCATTATAAAAATATTTCGAATTTAATTAGTAAAAATTTACAAGTATTACAATCGCTGAAAAATATTATTGTATATACCGAATAAAAATTCATTATAAACAAATTTACAAAAGAAATTTTAATTTTGTACAAATTGTTTATTTTTTTAAGAATTGATAATAAAAAAAATAATCTTTTAAAGAAATTTAAGTGTATTTAAGTATATTTAGTTTAATATACAAAATCATTCTCTATATTATTTTGCGATAAGTGGCAATTTTGTTTATAAAAGATAATAAAAATAAACGTAAATATCGAAAGAAAATGTTGGTTGAGATATAAAAAAGATCGAAGCAATAAAATAATTCCTCCTTGAAAATAATCAAAGAATTGATTTGTTTTTCAGTTTCAATTTTGAAAAGATTAAGGTTTACGGCTATTTTTTAGTATTTTATTATTATTATTTGTTTGACAACTTAGCTACGAAGAAAATAAAAATGAAAAAGAGTATTACAACCCTTAAAAATAATAATAAAATGATTCATAATAATCGTAATTTGAAAGGGTGAAGTAGTTTGATACGCGTATTTTTATAACGGGTTTGATCGGTGGATCGATCGGTTAATCGATCGGTGAATCGATCTTTTGGCAACACCTACGGTACACGCAGAAAAAAGTTTTGGGTTAAGAATCGAGGCGCTTAAAAGTAGTTTTACATCGGTAACAGTTCGCAGCAGTTTGCGCAGCTTGAGCCATGCTGTGATACTGATTGCTCGGTCGTGCAATTAATATTGTATTTGTGGGAGTGGAACTAGTGGAACGAGTGGAACGAGTGAAACGAGCGAAACGAGCGGAAGCACGTTTAATATTTTTAAGATGTGGTAAGCGTTCGCCGCGAAACGTACGAGTGGAGTTTGTTAGAAAATAGGAGCGAGTAAGACCTGCTTTCGAAAAATTCATCGAGCAGCTGTTTGTAATAGACGGATGCCGTTGAAAGCAAAATGCGATGCTTGTTCGTATGCTTTTAAAACGTTGGATCCAAGTCTTATTACGAGGCTCTTTGGCGTTTAACAGTTGGTATAAACATTACCCGTTTCGAGGTAAAAACGTTACGATTCATATACCTGTCTCAACGTTTTATTTTAAGAAATAATAACAGCCTTTAAATCAATGATATTTTCTCTTCTTCCGTCTGTCTCTACTTTTATAAAAACGTCTGTTCAATTTTAGGAATTTTTTATTCCTATTAAATTAAGCCAATTAATCGGTTTTTAAAAATAACCTAATTACGAATTCCAATTTTTGTGGACATTATTCCGTACATCAAGTATTCAAAAATAACAAAAGTAACGTTATAATTAATTCCATTAGCTATTTAAATTAAAATATAGTCAATGTTTTAAAAATTTGTTCACGTATAACAATAATTGATAACTTCGTTATTTTTAAAATATAAAGTCGTCGCGTATTCTATTCGATGTATCGTGTTTTAATTATACTAATTTGAATAAAACTCATTAATATATAGATTAAAATCTTTTAATTAATTATATATTTTTTTTAAATAATTACTTCGTTAAATTTGTAGCGTGTTTTCAAATGAATTAAAACGGTACAGTCATTTATATACGTCTTTACTAACTACTTGTATTTTGTTACAATACATTAAAAAGAACGACTTTTGTAGAAATTTACAGTTTTTTCGCTCGTAATAGAAAATAAATACGAAAGTGTCGCAGCGAGTATCGAAAGCGAGAGAATTTAAGCCTCTCGGAATAAATTTAGCGATAATAATAATCCGTAGATTCAAATGTATGATTAAAGGTAAAAAAGGTAAAAAAGGTAAAAGAGGTAAAAAATGTGCATAGGATGATTCTTTTGTTGGGAAATATATATGCGCGAGATGAAAGAAGAACTTATATTAAAAAAAAATTCTTTTGCGTTAATAAAAATATTTAGACGCCGAATGTATTCCTCGCGCGACAGACCGATTTTGCATAAGCCAACGTAGCGCGAACTAACAACGAAAATTTGCGAGTGCTTTGGAAAAGATTCGGGAAAGGTTTGACCCTTCGTTCTCGAAAAAGAGAATCGCGGAACAGCCTTTTGTCGAAAGTAGACTACGACCGAGGCGTGGGTGTAAAACTAGTGCCCCGTTTTATCGTTTCCCTGTCCTCGAACGCCTAATCATAAATTCCATTTACTCCCAACGCTCGAGTGGCGAGGCGATTTTGCATTTCGGCTGCATTTCGGCTGCATTTCGGCTGCATTTCGTCTGCATTTTAATTTTCCGCGTTCTCCCACCGCCTTCCGAGGTCCGACCGGGAGTTTGCGGACGGGAGTTTGCGGACGTGAAACCTAAGGTCGCCGACGGCTATTTCTATTTCCCGCGAGGGGTAACTTTCCACCGCCGAATGTGCGTAAGCACAACACCTAAGGTAAATGTGCGTTTCAACAGGTAGTTCATTCTTTTCCCGGATTTTTTCGTTAAGACGCGTCTCGAGTTCGTTCCTTCGTTTCCTCCCACGTTCCTTCGTTTGCGTCGCACGTTCGTTCTTAGGAGTCGAGAGATTAGAACCCGAGTCAAGATCTCCAATCTTATCAGGCGAGAATGCGTTTGCTTTTTATTATATTTTCCGAAACCGTTTGTCTTTTCACTTTTTTTCATCGCTCTTGCGGCTGATTTCACGCTTTTGTTTATCAATACGGGAAGTTTCCGCGTATTTACGCGCAGGGAAGAATCGTTATCGTCACTTTTATTTTACGTGCGTGCTAGTCACTTGTTTTTCCATGGGTATACGTAAATGGTATAAAAATATTGCACCGACGTAGAAAGTGCACGTTCTTGGTAATTGGAAATTTGATGAAGTTTATATTATGTTTTTGAACATTGTAAATGTAAATACAACGAGGAGCAATTGAAATTTAATCTTTTCGAAATATTAAATCAACGCATTTGTACCTTTCTAAAAATACTTTAGTAATAAAACATTACTAAAAAATATATATATATTTTACTATATTTTTTACTCGATTAAATAGTTAATCTAAAATAAATATTTGGTTTAATATAGTTGGTACAAGATTATTGTTTCCTGCAATTAAATTAAATTTTTATAAAGTTTTAATAACGAACGTTTGACATTTTACGATCTAATGTTCAATGACATTACAATTGTTAGTTCCATAAAAAATTAATACGTCTTAAACAATAATCACACTCTATTTTAGTCATTAAAAATGAATCTATTATTAGATTTTATGAACTTGAAACTATTTTCTTTGATATAATTTTTTGATAAAATTAGAATTACATAATATGTTATATTCTCTTTTAATTTTGATATTTTTGTTTAGGCTTTTAAAAACAGTTATTAATTTATGAAATAATTTAAAAACTACAATTTTTCTACGTGTACTTCATTTATGGTATTTAAAAATAAATGTTTGTATTCATCACTTCGTCATATTCTATAATCAATTCTATACATCATAATTAATATTCTATTAACAATAAGCAAAACATTCGTTAATAGTCACAACTCAATATTTGTAGAGTTTATTGAAAAAATGAATAAAAGTATAATTTTAAAATTTTTATTTAAGAATATCAATGAAAGTTTTATAATTTTTATATAATTACATATTTTATAATGTCATGCTGAAATAAGTATACATTCTAGAAATGTACGAAGATGCATTTAAACTGATTAAATGTTTAAAAATATAATATATTTGAAAATAAGAATCTGTAGTTTCATTAATACAATATAAATTTTTTAGTTTAAAAAGTATAAGTATAAAAGGCTTGTTAAGTAATGCTAATAGTACCCTATTTTTGGAATCGCAGAAATACGTTTTAAAGTTCGATTCGAATTCTTTCTCATAAAATAAAGTTTAAATATATTAGAGTTTTATTTGAAAAATTAGCAAAAAATTAAATTAAATCAAGATAAATGAAATAATTTGTTTTATTCGAGCAAGTATTTATTGATTTCCATTAAAAGTATAAATGTTACTATAGATAGTTTACAAAAAACATCCAATTATTTCGTATTTAATCCTTTTTCGCTTATATTTACTATCCTTGCATAAAATATTAAGAATTAACTTGCATTATGTAATAAAATTAAATAATATTAAATAAAATTAATTATCTACAGCATTAATTCAAATAAAATTTATTTTAAATACTTTCTAAATACATTTACTTTAAACATAAATAAAACATTAAGACTACTTCTTGTTTATTATATTCAGCTATAACTAAAATCATAAAAGATTAATGCTGTCTTTACTGTTATTAAAAACTATTAATTAAGATGGACACCTTAAAAATTATATGACGCCTTAAACTACAATTTCGAAATTATTCAAAGACGTCAGCAATCATAAAATTATACATATAAACGAAACGAAACGGATTGATAATGAATTCGAGCGATAAGAAGAAATGGATAAGATATATATCTTACAGCTTATACTTTAAATCAATTTACGTTCCTTCTTATCAGAATAACGCGTGTGGAACGAAAATACGCCTATGATATTGCATTTCTCATCACTTGCATTCTAGTGGTCCTCCGCTCGTAAAAAAAAGTCCAATTAGCATTTAGTACGTTCGAGATAATTTTCCAAGAACTCGAGCGGGAAAATAAGATGTAATCTTTGCGAGAAAATACTAAGTAGAAGTTAGTTAAAAATTCCCGTCAGATCTTACTTATCTCGTAATTACTCATAAATTGAGTAAATTTTACTCAATGTAGTCTGACATTTGCTTAAATTTACATAGTCGTATTATTTAATTAAATATTTGGATATTTTAACTCAGCTTCATAGACAAATTTTTAAAATCAAGACATAAAAGATTTTTAATTTTATAAAATTTAATTATAAAATCTCTCGGATACTTTATTTTTCTGGACTAATAATATTATATAATATATCTATTTTACTCGAATATACGTACATATGATTTTACGATAACGTTTATAAGAATAGTTTTAGTTATTAAGAAAAGTTAATAATCCAGTTTTGTGATGTTAATTTATAAATAGATTCTTAATTACTTAAGCAATTCAATTAGCATTTCAAAAATAAACTAATTTTATTTGGTATAAGTTAAGAATAATTCAAACATTGAATATTGAAAAAAATACGGAATCGTAATGTTGTTAAAATTAATATTAATAAAATTTAATATTTTCCAAAGTAACTTGCAGAATAATTCGTTATATCACTATTTTCAAGGTCATTAAAACGTACTTTAAAAAATCAAATATTTGTCGAATTCCTAGTTCTGAGTCACAAGTTAACTAAGGTTAACTAACTTATCAATCTATTTATAAATTTATAATAATCAATGAGTTTTCATTTATTGTATTTGACAAGCCTAAAAAATATATTTTCATCGAGTTCGTATCTTTTGCATAAATATAGATTGAATGAATTTATGTAAGGAAAAAAGTGCGAGAATAAAATATAAGAGAAGAAATGCATGACTTAATCGTCGTGTGTATCTACGCATTATAATGAGTATGATATCATTATCTTTTCTCGGTAAGCGTATCATTGCAAAAAAGAGATTTTTAATGATTGATCTATATTTAATTGTACGCTGAATGGAAAAACCTCCGTAAAATCTATATGTATATGCCTTATGGGAATACAGCATCAGGTTTAACAAGGGCGTGTCACTATATAATCCTACATATTTCTCTTTCGCGTTTTTTCATCTATCGACTTTCTTTATTTTACCTTTTTCTTTTCTACTTTTTCACATTTTATATTCAAGTATCCGACCTTTGAAGTCTTGGCATATATAAAGTTATTAATACGCAGAAAAATTTTCTCACTCGTATTGGCTTTTATCGGTTGATCATGATTTTGTTCGATATTATGAATGAGTTATATGAAATTTTCAAGTCTGGTTTGCGTCTTTGTCGATTATTCGAACGAATTATCCTTTTTCTTTCGAAATTGAAGATTTCTATTGTATACATATAATCAAAATATAGAAAATCAAATAACTAATTAATTAATACAAGAAGAATATCTCATTCCAATTGCGTTTATTTAAGTTAATATCACAAAATCCTCATTTTTATTATTTTCACGTTTTGGGTGTTCCTTTTATAATTTCCGTTATCTCATGAATTATAATTACAATTTTTCATTTGAAATATGAGACTATTCATCGCGCTAACTTTCTACAATTTTTTTACATTTGGAAATTAATCCTGTTTTAACTAGACCATCTATTTTTTATCAAAAAACTGCCGAGAATTTAAATGAAAAATAATTTTCTAAACAATCGGTAGTATTATTTTGGTTTAAAATTAAAAACTATTATAGAAAAGATATGTAATGAACCGCGCAGTAAATAATTTGCGCGAATTAACATTTTTTATTCTTTCTTATCTCGATTAAAAAATTTGGTAGCAAAAGAAGGCGAACGTCTAGTTTTTCAAACGAACGCGTTAAATATTAATTTGACGCGATCGTAACTAGCAGTCGCTTTTACATCCTTTGAAATTCACATAAAACGCATATAAGTCTTTTCTACCCCGTTCCCCTTCCACTTAGTCATAAAAGGGCGCGTCGCGGTATGCAAATGTATAAACCTAAACCATTGAGCGAAAACAAACGAGCAATTAAACTCGCGATTCGCGACCGAAACAAACCCGAAAATCCTTTCCCACGTTTCAACTCCGCAAACCAACTCCGCAAACCAACTCCGCAAACCAACTCCTTGGAGTGCAAAGCAGTCGCGGTGCCTAAGTCCTCGCCCTTGCAAGTGGCGCACGGATGTTCAAGGTTGCACGTCACCCGAACGCCAGGACACAGGTTATAACGGCGCGTGTCGCCATGGCGACGACGACTCCTAGCCCCAAGATATGAGCGTCGGGGCGGTTCTTTCTTCTTGTGCGTGTATGCGGCGACTGATCTTCCGTCCCCTTGTTCAGCCCCACGTGCACATCTCGGAATTGCCAGCGTCCGGACCTGCGGAGAGGAACGACGCGCGTGTGTTTGTAAGAGAGAAACGAGAGAGAAACGAGAGAGAAACGAGAGAGAAACGAGAGAGAAACAAAAGAGACAAAATACAAAACAAGGGCTAATGAGGCCCTTTTATCGCGCGATCGTGACACAAAGTATCATCTTCTTATATTTTCTTCTCTGTTGTTTCGTATTATGAGCTTCGTACTCTAATAAGATACGTCGGAAGAACGAAACACTAATCGTATGAAATGGGGCTTTAAAATTTTAGAAAATGTTAAAGGAGTCATTTGGTACGTTAGCGTATGAGAAATAATTTTATTTATGGTAGGGTTCCCGAAGCAATGACTAAAGTATTAATAAGATAAGAAATGTTGAAATATCTTTATCTTGTTTCTTAACGAGGGTTAGCAAGTATACATGTGTGAAGAAAAGATGTATTTCGACAAAATATGCGTTAGTATTACATGATAGAGTCATTATTTAATTTATTACGTAACTAAATAAAGATATATATATATATATATATTGTTATTTGTTTGTATAAAATAATATATAAAAATAAAATACTAAAGTTTTTTCCGAATTATTATCTTTCTATTCCAATGCTTATAGTATTTTAAAATTATTTATAATATTCACTTATACCTTTAAAAATATTTACCCGTACAACAACGTAAATATATCTATTTGGAGTCGTAATGCATAAAACTATTTGTTATAGTTTTTAATATTATTCTGCTAATAAAAACAGTTGTAATCACTATTAGATTTTTTCTTATATTTTTTAAATCGCTTATTAAAAAATTGACCGATTATTCACTATTCCATGAAACTTTATTAAATAAAATTAAATATATTATGAAAATTATAAAAATACAACTAAATTTATATTTGTAATTTATAATATAAATACATTACATTTCAATTTAAAATTGTCTTCAATTGTTAGATAAACAATCGTATTTTATTTCCCTATAATTGAAAATAATTATTGTTTTATTATAATAGTTTTATATAATAGTTGTAATAAATTTTAAATAAAAATTTTGATCGATATACCCTCTTTAAGTTTATTTAAACTATATATGCTTTAAAGTAATTTAATACTTATTAAAGTGAAACTTTTAAAAGTAGTAGTAAAGTTTACTTTTCCTAATTGGTTCTCTGTTTTAAAAAGAAAATATTGAATAGAAGTAAATCTATCAAATAAATGGGGTCAAAAAACTTCTAACGCAGTGATCGGTTAAGAAGTTCAAGTTTTAAGTGTATGGGTGCGGACTATCGTTGATAATTTCGAAAATGATTTTAAATTATGATCCAGTCGTATAATTTAACATAGCGTTCCGATAATATTCAAGAAAACATATTTGCAAATTATTCATAATAAATTGGTAAGAAATAAAATTCTTCCATACACCAAAAAAGATTTTTTTTAATACCTTTGCGTTATCCGAATAAGAAATTTTACAATTTTTCCAATCAACGACGTTAGAATTTTAATTAGATTTTTGCAATGATATCTGAAATTGCAACCTCTTATATAATATAATTTTAAATTTACTTTTTTTTTTTATACATAAATCTTTAGTATCGATTTTAATATACTGAATTATATATAAATAGGAAAAGTTTTTCTATGATTTATTGAACCGAATACAACTATCTTTACGTTATATACAGGATTTATATATTGTCTCACCCTTTTTTTTGATATATTGCACGATAAAAAGTTATTTCTGTTTTTATTTTGATATTTTATTTTTTAAATATCATTATTATCGAGTTCTGTATTTATAATTTTATAAAAATTTCGTAATATTTTAAATGTAAGAAGTTACTACCTGTCAAAAATATATCTAAAAATTGGTTTTTATAACAACCTGAGCATTTTTTAATAGTTTCTAAATATTATTAAAAAAAATTTTATTATTTTTCGATTATTTCTTAAATCTAGAATTATTATGAATAATATTTAATATACATTATTATTATATAACACATTGTAATAAATTAGATTACGTTAATTTTTATTTATTTTTCGAATACTTGAAAAGTATTAAAATAAAGATAAGCTCGAATAAATTAGTTTAAGTTAAATATAAACTTTATTTATAATCTCAGAGATTAACAATTAAGAATTTATAATTAAACGACAAAGAATAAAATATTCCTTTTGTAGGAAAAGTTTATAAACTATACTTACAATTAATTAAAAGGTATATTTGGTGTATATATGTGATTTAAAAATACGTCTAGAGTTGCAAAATATAAATATCAATATTTTTGAAACTCTCGAATTAATTAAAAAAAAGAAATATAAGAAATTAAAAAAATTAATTTATTGCTCTATTAGTTTACACAATTTTGAAAAAGATAAAGTATCTACAAACTAATAGAAAGGGGAAAAATAGATAGATACACACATTTGAGAGATTTACATTAAAAGTATTCAACCACGAGATGCGATTAACGGACGGAAGGTTGAAAGAGCAGAAAAGCGCAGAAAGATTGATGCGACGCTGAGAGCAGCTCAGTATTTCGAGGGTTGTTTTTTACACACATATTCACGTGATTCCTCTTCAAATCAGCAACTTCGCAGTTAAATATTTCAATCTATTATCTATCTAACAGATGTCAAAACGTCATTGATGAAGATGGTAAAATGTCTACGTAAATAGCCAACCTTTTTAAAAAATACCAAAGTGACATTTTGACCTCGATTTCATTTTTCCATTAACAAATAACCAATTCTATTTTTTAAAACACGTAACTTGCATAGCCATTGAAAACTAAAAACTTGTAATTTTTTTTACTGTTTTGCATGATTGAGAAAAGGTGATAATTTTTATCGGTCACATCAGTTTCAAAGAATTCGTGAATGTACAGTACATAAGAGTGGATTATATTTGCATATCCTTTATATCCTAAGCTGAAAAGCCGGTATTCAGTTTGTAGAAAAGCATAACTAAAGAATTACAAATCCTACCTTAATTAATTAGTATAAGGCCCTATACTAATTTATCTTTTATCAACAATTAATTTCTGTTCATTTATAACAGTTCCAGAATCAGAATTTTTAGTTTTTCCTGTAACTAAATTTGTTTTTACTCCATTATTAAGCTAAAAAAACAAATCTTAACTAGATTTTAAATTTAATTTCGAATATTTTAGGATAATATAAAGATATTTCCTTTCATAAGAGATTATAATTTTGATCCTTTGAAAATACTTTTAAGACCTTTTGGTGTTTTTATTCTTATCGATTGAGATGCTCAAAAACAGAAATTTTATACACAGAGTTTTATTTTCATATGCTAATACAAAAGTAGCTTATTTATCAAAATGCTTCTTTTTTTTTTTATTATATCTGTAAAAATTTTTTTATTTTTCTTTTATTTTATATCTTTTTTTTCTTGAAATAGTATATTTAATTTTTTCCTTTCTGCTGCTTTCTTGATTTTTTCGATTTTTGATTTTTTTAAAGTTATAAATTTTTTCCGGGATATGTTCCTAGATTTAAAATATATATGATATACATTTTGTATTATCGTTATATATTTCTTTTATTATATTAAATTTAATTTCAATCACTTGTTTCATTTTTTACAAAGCAATTAAATTATAATAATGAGAAAGATATCTTAGATAATTATGAAGTGTAAACTTTAGAAATGATATCCATAGTATACGAAGTATTTACGTTTTATTTTTTTTTATTCAATTATCTTCAGTAATATTTTTTATAATTGGTATAGCTAGAAGTATTATAAATAAATCAATTAAATCAGTCATTTATATTTAAAGTTAATAATATTACTATTTAAATAACAGCTTAAGTATTACTGATACTAAACATTTGTAAATGTTTATTCATTGTTTTATCTAAACTATTTCAAATATTTTTATACTTTTTATATTAACCTTTTATTCGCATAAAATATATTAAATATTCGTTGAAAAATTTATAATTCTCTCAAGTGTAGAAAAAAAGTTTAAATTTTTATAGTATATTTAATACTGGGTCAAAATAATTTTATTTTCAAATCTTGAATTTTTAAAATATTTTTTGTTTAAATATAAAAATATTTTAAGTTACATATTTTATTATGTCGATTTATAAAATAATAAATCGCAAAAATAAGGTTTGAATAGTTTTTTTTTTACTTTTTAAAAGTAAATCTTAAAAATGATGAAATAAATTTGAAAAATATTGTTTTTCATGTTTTTATAAACACTTTCGGTACAACATATGCGTTCTAAGTTTTTTCCCTTTAACATAAATCCTTCTATTTTTTGTTTTTATTATTTTATTCAGTATAGTACTTGGAGGTACAAAAACTTCTGTTTATTTTACGCTTTTTTTAACCTCTCGATTACTCATGCCACTTGCTGGATGAATAATTTTTGTATACAATGTATTTGAAAAATTGAAAGGTTAATACGATTAAAGTATAACTGAACAAATATATAAAATATAAATATAAAATTTAACAACTTTTAAATAATGCATTTTAAAATAGTCTATCGTGATAATATCAGATACTTTCGTTATTTTAAATTTTATTATTTCACGACAATCTTGTTTATAAATTAAAAATTATTGTTTATTTTATTTAAAAAAAAATAAATTTTAAAGATAAATTTAACGTATTGCTTATATTGATGAATAAGTCATTAACCGCAGTTTTAAATATTATAAACTGAAATTCTATATTCTTTCGCATACAATATTAAATTTTTAATTAAAAATTTTCTATAATATAAAAAAAATCTTTTAAAAGACATTTGTTTGGAAAACCAAAATGCTTCTGTACCACGTTCAAAATTCTCTTGAAAATCTTACGATTCGATTTAAAAAGTATCTTATAAAATTTTATCGATACGTTGATAGATAATAAAAGCAAGAAAACGAATTTAAATAATCTGATTCAACCTCGCATGAGCACACATCAATCGTTCACAAAGCTTTCCATCGAGGTTACTTACATATATGTATGTTCCCGCAGATCTTCGAGTTTGTCTATCGCGTCCGAGTTGAACCCATACATTTATTCTTCAACAGCACCAATCGGCCAAGTCGTCTGTCAATTTGTTATACAAGTAGAGATACATAGTGATACGACTGACGTGGTCTCTACGTTCGCTACAGCTCACAAATTACGCATCTAGGTAGATCGTAATGTATAAATTGACGTATATTCAATACTTTACCAGTTCTTGTGCCCTTAATAATTTCAATATAATTGGATCTTCCTCCTTTCTTTCCTCCTTTAACGTAAGAAGCTTTAATTAATTATTTGGACGAGAACAAAAAAGTATCTATTAATTACAATCGCTAAAAGCGGAATTTCTTTAATACGTAGAAAAAATATTTTCCGAATAAACTACTTATTTCTTAACATATTTTTATTGCGGATCATATTTTTATACGCGTATCTTAGAAATAAGGGTATTATTAATACAAACAAGGGATCCCATCAACGTATAAATTTTCAAATTAATTATACAACTCGTCAAGATTCGATAAGATTTTAATATATTTTCCTTCCATCCATCGTTAAAAAATATATTAATTTTTTAAATCTATTTTATTTAATACATGTTTATCAATATCAAATACGAATATTGAAAAAAATTCATTTCGGTAGGAACGATGTTTCGAAATTGCCTTGATAAACGAAAATATATTCCAAAGGGAATTAAATGCATTTATCAAACGAAGGAAATCTCATTCGATCAAGGAAAATGCCGAAGAAACTGGAAATGAGCAATATATATATATGTATGTATGTGTATATATATGTACGTGCGCGTGTGCGTGGGTGTATGTATGTGTGTATGTACGTACATATATATATCGTATTCCTTTATTCATAGTAAAGCATACAAGAGGGGAAAGTGAAAAGAAGAGAATCCGGTTCAAGAGACTCATTTATAGGAGATGGCCATGAGGAAAACCTCCTAAATCACGATACGCTAATGCTTGCCAAGTGCACGACGTTGACTGACGCAAATGCTCCTCCATCCATGTCGACTCGCGAGTTCCCTTCTCCCCTTTCCCGCCGCCTCCACATCCCTATAATCGCAGCTTGTATCGTCATAGATTTAGTTCCTGCTTTCCACGCCATACGCATATATACAATTGAAGCTTATGCTGAGAGCACTTCTTTCTTCTGGAATCTTCTAATAATTTTGCCAGAAGTGATTTGTTTTATTGCTTCGTTTGTAACGAAAAGTAGTAATTTATAATATTGCCAATCAAAGTTTTCTTCAAGGTCATTTCTTTTGGCATTACATTTTCCAGGGGCAATTTTATGTGCAATTTCCTGTCAGGAAAACACCAATTTTACAAAATAAAAATACTATAAATTTTATAAATTTTATTATTAATTCATTTTCTTACCTCTCTCAGTTAAATCGACTATAGGGAATACAAATATTATAAATAAAATAAAAATTTTTATCTTAATATAAATTTGGAAGGTCGATCGAACTATACGCATGTATATAATAATATTAATAATATAAGAAATATAAAACCGTAGGGTTGATCGGAATATTATTGATGCGTAGAAGTTAAGAAATATATTATTAGATTTACGCGATATTTTTTATTAAAATAATTAAAATAATTATTAAATTTATATAATTATTATTATTTTAAATACTTATCTGTTTAAATTTTGAAACACTAACTGAAAAATATTAATTTATTTCATAAACATTAGAGATAAATGTGTGAATATAAAAAAAATAAATTATAATTACAGTATAAAATACAATATAAAATATAAAATATATATTTTACGCAGATTTTTCTTTTTAATTCCTGAGACTTAACGCTTAAACTTTTAGAACAAATTAAATAGTTAAAAAAGGCTAATATTAGAAATATTCAACCTCGTTAATAAATCTACCAAAACTAGAGAAATGAAAATGATTTTTCTTTGACGAAACAACATATTTAAAGAAAAATATAAATTTTTATATTTCGACTATTTATTAATTAATTAATAACGTTGTCGAAAAATTTCTCCTGAAGCAAAGAATATTTGTTAGATAAAGAGTGACATCAATGAAAATTAAGAGCGTCACAAAATATGCATATTTCATCTCTCGCAAAAAGCCTGGAGTTTGAGAAATAAAGGACAAACGCTTTCTCGAGTTGCTGGTGTCAGGCCAATTGTATTCGCGGAATAATAAGATGCATAATTAAATGCTTAAGTGTCACGGCTCGTTTGTGAAAGGGAGCAAGAGAAATGTGGCTTCCTCGGTAATTGAAATCAAGCAGTTGTCGAATATCAAGACAAATTTCTTCAGTTTATTATTCGTGATTTTTATGCGATGACGTTATTTCCTACGACACATTTGATCGACTCTCATATAGATCTGTCAAGTAAAAATAACAGTCGAAAATGTTAAAGATATTTTTCTGTTTCACTAAAGGAACGACTGTTGGCTTTTAATTTATGTACAATTTTATTTTGATTCATTCTACATCATAATTAGTGTTACAAGATAATTTACGTGCAAGTTCATTAATAAAATAAATAATTATGTTATTTTGTGAACTAGAAATATATAATAATAATAGTAATAATAATAATAATAATAATAATGCACATTAAAATGAGAAGTAATTATTTTATAAACGGACTATATTTTGTTAAAGGACTTCAAACATTTTATAGAAATTCAAGTTTATTTTTTAAATTTATAAAAAAAAATTGAAATTTATTAAATGAAATCTGTAGCTTTCATAATTTATAAGATGGAAAATAAACTTTTAATTAAAAGATATGTTTTTTTAAATGTTGTCAAATTAAAATTGCTATAATTTAGTATACGTAGAGTAAAAATTACATAAAATCTTAAAAGAAATGTGTTCTTAGTTTGATAATTTCAAAGTTTGATGTTTTTAAGTTTATCGTTTAAAATAATTTTATTTCCTAGCATTGGTAAATTTTTAACATTTATTATTACAAATTTTAGATTCATTACTTATAATTGTATTTTAAATTTTTTAAAACATGTACATACCAATTAAAAATAATTTTAACGAGAAAGAATAAACATGAACTTTTATTAAAAATAAGGATATTTTAAAAGTCTACTCAACCTTTTATTATCGTATCATTACCGAAGTTTTTTGTAAAATTATAATCAAATAAATTACATAAAATAAAAATTCTTACTGTAGTATTAACGATTTTACTTATATAATTTTATGTTTATAATTATGAATTAGAACTATTAACATAGAAATTCTTTTTTCTATATGAAATTATAATGCATCGATTGTATTAATAATACATTAAATATATCCCATTATATTAATTAATTCTTGAACATGAATTTTATAATTTTTTATTTCATTTAAAATATAAATTTAAGAATTCAAAAAAATATATCCAAGTATATTGAAACTCCTTAAGAATATAAAATAATGATCCTTTTTAATTTTTCGCGGCTTATCAGATAATAAATTCACGAAACTAATTCCTTCTTAACACTTTACAGGTTTTTAAAATACTTAGAAATGCACTAACATATTTTGAAGATGAAATTGAGGGAATTATTTATTTTAATATTTTATTTAACTTCCTTAATGTAAAACTTTTATTATAAATAATTAAAACGAATGTCAAAAATGTTAAAAACAAGATAACGCCTTACGAATATTCAATTCTAAAAACTAAAAATCCATTCTTTAAATTATAAATATCATTATAATTAAATATTTATTTACAATATAAATACGTCATTGATTTTATATCTACATTATCTAGATTTTCTTCGATAAATTATACGAGTTTTCTCGATAAAAATATATTTTTTTAATTCATACATAATAAAATAATATTTTAATTACTTTAATAAAATTGTACGAAAGTGTATTAAATAACTTTTTAATTATAAGGATGATTATAATGTTAAAATATTATAAATTTTATAATATAATAAATTATTAATTATTATTATTGTAATGAAATGAAATTATTTAAAATATGATATATAAAAGAGGACTTGTAAATGCTTCAAATGTATTATATAAGTACACATATTTAGTAATCAAAATATTTGTGTGGAAAATAATTTTCATTTAAGTATAATTTTATTAACTAGTTAATTTAAGGTTAATCGTAATAAAATGTTTATCTTTATCAAGCAATATCCCATTACCAGAGAGGCTTTTGATTATTCAATCAAACCTTTATTGAAATTGTTTAACTATACGTAAGTTAAAGTGTAACGTAATTCGAATACTTTACGAAGTTGTTTCTTCAATTGTACCGTTAAAGTTTACGTTATATAAATAAAGGCTCTTTCGATATCTCTTTTGACTTTTGTTTCTATCGGAAGAAAATTTTTTTCTACCTTTATATCCGTTTCTTTTTCAATAAATAGGTTAAAAAAACGTTTTTTGATATAAATGAAACGTGAGTAAATAATAAAAATGTTTATAACTGCTAAAGCTACTTTTCTAGTATAAAAACAACGGCGTAAGTAATACATATTAAGTAACATATTTCCGAAACTTGTACCAAGTTGAAAAAAAGGAATAAATCTTTGGATTCTTAGTTATTAGTATTTTTATATTTCATTTTGCATTTGTAATTTAATTAGTAACATTTAGTAATTTTTCATAAATGGAGTAAATGAAAATTGACTAATTTACATCGAATATAACAATGTCTTAGCGATAATTTGTAATATTAGCGTCTTAGCATCGATCGCGGTAATATGCACATAGTTTTGGCGCGTGACCCCATGGTAATCGCGTAGCTTAATTATTTAAAAGCAATACTTATGCTTCGCTCCACCTAAACGAACGCTAAAACTATTTATAATTTTCGTTAATCTCGCACCGCGCCTGGCTATTCCCGCGATCCCGCAGTCCCAGAATCACAAAGACCTCTCTCTCATTCTCTCGCATTCTCTCGCATTCTCTCCTCTCTCCGCAATCGAGATCTCGCACTTACCCGGTACTTTCTATTTCGCGCTTTTACAACCATCGGCCCGCGATGCTTCCACTCTCGCACCCTTTCGTTAACCTTTCGTAAAATCGGCGCACTGCCCGGAAAAGCATTAAACGGCTCCGGTGTTTCCCGGAAAAACGACAGGGTAAGGCTCGTTGACTCGGGAGCATGGATTGCTCGCTCGTAAAATCTATTCTGCGTGCGTACAAGCCTATAAGCTGATTTGTCTATCCCGATGTGGGTACGGCCGCTCTCCTTTTTCCCACTGTGTTATTGTTTACGATTGCACTTTATTTAGGAATTTAATATCGAAGGTTACGAGTTACATGACTATTTATTCATTTCTCTCTCTCTCTCTCTTTCTCTCTCTCCAGCAGTCTGCGTTTAAATTTCGCAGGTGACGGGAGGTCGATACTAAAGCCGAGTGTACTTGTGAATTGTAAAATAAAATTTTTGATCGCCATAAAATATATTGCTTTTATAGCGATCCGTGATTCCAAGAGGATTATAGACATCTTTTATTGTAATAAAGAAAGATTGAAAATATATAATATGCAAATTTTTTACCGACAGGTGTGACTGACTTTAGTATTATAAATTCAGTTATAAGGTAATTTATTCGAGTTCGTTTAGTATAAACATTGTATTTTTTATAGGAAAAGCTAATTGGTACTGTTACTTATCTGGATAACGTATTTGTAAAGCTATTATTGATTCGCATATATGCAGTATAATAAAATAAAATTAGTTTAAAAATTTTAAATATATGCTAAATGATCGATTAAAATCGACTAATGAACACAATTTCAAATTTAATAGCAAGTAAAACAAATTAAAACTCGATCGTTTTTCAAAGCTATTAAATTCAGAAACGTGTTCATATATGTTTCAATCGATTTTTATTACTCATATTCACCATGATAGTCTGTTTAGTAGGTGATAATTATGAATGCTTTAAATCTTACTGGTTATTGTATTATTTTAATTGCAATTATAAATTTAATAATAGATCCATCATAGAATTTGTAATATCTTCCTTAGGCAAAGATATTACGATTATATTGTCCTTAATGGTATAAAACTTCTATTTTAGTTCAAAATAGGGCTTACGTACAGTATTTTAGTATAATTAATTTGCATGTTGATGTATTAATTTGATTTATAATTTATGCGAGGTAATAATGTAAAATTTTAAAGTATTTTCTAAGTATTATAATACACCGTCATTTTTAAATAAAAATATAAACCTAAAATAAAATATTGAAAGTTTGTAATTTATATTTATGAAAATAAAAATCTATAGATATTTTAATAAACGTATCTAATTTTAATTTTTTTTTTTGTTACAGGTGAGTTATAGAAATATCTTTTTTAGTTTATGTTATTTTTATAGGTAAGTATAAATACGATGATATTTTATTTAAGTTATTTAGATAAAATAATTGTTTTATTTCAAAATTTTTAAAATTTTTTATTAATCGTATATTCAATTTATTATAAGTATTTTTTATTTACAAAAGAATTTCTATATCCATAAAAATTAACCATAAATATGAAATAATGTCAATGAAATCTTAAAAAAAAGTAAAGTGCGATCTTTCAGCGAAATATAATTATGTTATTCATTTATGGCATTTTTAAATATCCACCGTTTTTTAGATATCGGTAGAATTTATGGATATTTACATCGTTCGTATTGATGATACTTTAGTTTCTCTTCGTTCTCCTATATTAGACATCTCAAGGAAACGTACAAAGGAAGATTCTTTGTAAAAACGTTACAAACTTTCTCTGAAACTTTTCTAGAAATCAGCAGTGCTTTTAAAAGAATAGAAATAGATTATAATGATTTCGATGGAGAAATAATGTGCAGAGGCTAAGCATTGATGAAGATAACCAAGATTTCTCTTATAAAAGTTAACGAAATTGAAAAAAATTATGGCTTTGACTCTAATGAAATCGTATGTTGCAATCACATTGAAAGATTATCTTCTTACTATCCTCTGGTTAAGTCTTACCGTTTGGTGTATTCGATACCACAATTAGTATAATCATACCAGTGGTCAAACAAGTGATATCTATGTAATCGAGTTAACAACTTTTTGATAATTTCAGAGATAATTTAGATTAATCAGATTTTTTCATTAAAAGAAGTCTGCGAAAATTGTGAAATGATGCGTGGAAAGCTCCGATATACTCCAAAAAACTCGGACGAACATTGTTATCAGCAATTAAAGATAGCTTAATGCTCGTAATTATTGGGTTATTGGAAACACTATTATTATCAAGATTCTCTTTAATCCGACATTGGTCAGGTATACTCACTCAATAGTTGCTGTTCATCGAAATCACTTAGTTATCTGTAGAATAACGTTTTATTACGTACGAGTAATAAAACAAACTTGGAAACAGCAGCGTAACAATAATTATAATACGAATGATAAGAAATATCCGAAAATGAAACATAGGGTTTACGAAGAAGCTTTACTTTTAAACAAGTGGAGAAATTTAACGCAAAAAATTTAATACGATACAACTGATTACATCGTAAATTAAAGCTTAATTTCAATTCGGGCCCAACATCTATCTCCTGTTAATGTAAATAAGGAAAAAAGAAAATAATATATTAAAATGGCAACTACTCGCGAATTAGATCAAATTTTTCTCAATTACGTCATTATTTAAAAATTACAACAAAAATATCGATATCTAAATATGAAAAAAAAAAATTTACTTACGTATATATATATATATTTTTTTTTGTAGTGGCATAATATATTATGAGCATACCGTCACTCTAGTATATGTAAAATTATGTCCACAAATGATAAATCGCATTTCACTATGCAAATAAAGTTAACTTTACATAATTTATATTTAAAATTATCTATTAATAAAATCATTTGTATCTACCATTATCTGTATTTATAATAATATGTATATGAGAATGTAAATTTTCATTTAACGAAGAAGAACGTTATTCACCCCAAAATTTACGCTACGAACACGAATCGTATTAAGCAAAAAATGCCGAGGAAGGAAATTCCACGTGTAATTTAACGTTAGAACATGACGATGCATATTTGCTTTCGACGCTTACCGAGTGTTTGCCTTTTTCCCAGCGTCGACAGATCTTTGTGGAGTCCGTAAGAGGTCCACGTTCGATACGCTATTTAACTTGTCTCCCTTGGCTCTTACTCTCGGAGGGTGTAAAAGACGGTTGCTTTTTCGAAAACGACATATTCGTTCTTTGGGACTCCGTCAAAGAGTACCACTCGATATCAAAAGTGCCAGACTCATTTCACGCAGACTATTTTATCCGGACTTTTTATCCCTTATGACCTTGACCCGACGTAAAGCATCTTTGTCAGGACGAGCGGAGCAAAACTATTGTCATAATCCATCCTTTTTAAGACGACCGTACGAATAAACTCAAATCCGCTCTTCTTGGAGAATAAAGAACAAACTCGCGACTAAATAAAGCTTAACAAGAGTAATACATCCTTGAGAAAATAAGTATCTAATGAATTTTAAATCATATTTAAAAAATATGATTTAAATATCTTAATTAACAAATATACAGATATATATATATATTTATTTTTAACGGAACAAATTAAATATAGTAAAATAATTGAAGTATTTTTAAAACATAAAATAAATTAATGAATAAGTCATTTAAAAATATATAAAATATATTTTAAAAAGAATATTTTTCGATTAATTTCTCAGGTTATTATTTTTCCAATCATCGATTAAATTTAATAATTGATTTAGTATTTTTTTAAAATAAATCTATATTTAAAATTAGAATTTTTATTTAAGTCTTTTTTACATAATTAAGTAAAACAAAAAGTAGTACTTTAATTGTGCATATATTTAGGTATTTATGTGTGTGTGTGTTTGAAAGAAAATATATATATTTACAGTTTGTAAAAAAAATTTTTCTAAAAAAAATAAAAAATATTAAATACAGGCGCGCGTTCACTTACGTATAACAAAAATCTCTACGGATAGAAAAATTTGAATATTTTTCCTATTGTATACGTATGTTTAGATAACCGGCGCATCTCTACACTTATTATCCAAGGGCTGATATTTATATAGAATGGATGGATGTATCACGATAAGTTTGTACGATCGAGTAAATTAATCTTTAAGAATCTGCATATCATCCGAAAGGCGATGATAGAAACTGCCTGCAATTAATATTCAAGTCGGTAACGTCTATCGAGTAATCCATAACGTCGAAACTCATTTTGGAATTCCAAAACAAACTGCTGCTGTGAACTTTCTTACCGAGATAATCTTCGTTGGTACGACCTCATCTGTAAAACCACTTAAGCTAACGTATAGTCATCATAGCCATTCGTATCATCCCCTTATGCTATGAAATTTCACGTACGTATTCATCCCTCCAAGGACAGTCGACGCGATCTTGGAAAGACTGCGGGCTTAATCGTCCGTTACGGAAGCTCCAAGCTCCAAGCTCCGAGGAAGACGTGTTTGTACGTATGTTTGCCGGGTTGCCTGCGACCGCGTATCTCGCTTCCGAGGGAAACTAGTGTCAGACGGTAGCAGATAAGAGACCATTTTCGAACTGCATTTCCGTCCTACTTATAGCTTGCTAAAAGTAACATCAAACGAGGAAGTTGATCAACCGGGTTATAATAGTTATGAGCACGTTCTTCTACATTGTAGCCGAAAATTCCGTACGTTCGTTGCAATTCGGATTACGGATGAACCGAGCGAAATGGTTTTATCTTTGTTGTAAATCATGCAGTTAATCCTTTCATCGTTGTTTTATTTCGTTGAATGGACCTCGTTAAAAATTAAACATTTTTATCCTGGTATAAATAAGCAATTTCTCGTTTGTTCTTATCCTGTAATTCTTATTTTTTTTATATCACATTACAATAAAAAACATTATTTCTCTCAATATTTTTTTTGGATAAATTAATTTTGATCCATGTTTATATTGCTTAATCGGTCGATTTCTAATTCTAGAATATTTTCTTTGTTTATATCGTTAAATAAAATATTTGTATTTAATTTACAGGTAAAAATAAAACGAATAGTTTTGATTCAATAGAAAATATAATAAAGTCGAATATTTTAGTACACGTACAATAAAATTCACTCGTTAAAAAAACGAACCAATTATAAATTAAGGGAACTATTTTAAGGTAAAATAAGGTATACTCGGAAGGTTTCTCGGAAGGCCTACGAACACACTTAATAGTTCTTTCTAATCAATCGTCTATGATTATATCGATTCGCTACGAATGAACGTCTTTAATAGTATATTAATTATTCAAAATCAACGTCTTAATAATGGAGTTAAGTGTCCTGTAACTGGTTCATCGCCTTACAAATGATAAATTATTCTCGCTTGTATACCTCTCAGGCAAACGACAATATCCATATATCCAACGCACACATTGGACGAAGGGTGCGTCCACGATAGATGGCTTTTACCTTAATTATACGCGTATTCGGATCAATGAATTAGATATACGGTATTTAAGACATTCGAAATATCGATTTTCGGATTTCGAGGAGAATCGAAAATCGCATCGAAGCGACTATCGATGAAAATGTGAATAAATCATCGCCAACTATTTAATATACCTTAAAGTGATGCATAGTACGTGCACGAGCAAAACTTTTTGATTGATAACCATAAATTTGCATCGGGTACTTCATAATGTCCAAAGTTATATTGTTTACAATGTTTATTAAAACGCCATCTCGAGTATTACGAAGTATTATATATAATATATCCGATAAACAATATTTAGAATAACAGTATTTTATACGTATTAAAAATAATTATTAAAAAGTAAAGTTTCTAAAGCAAATGATAAATACACTGTCCGTATATTTTAATTCAAATCAGACAAGAAATTAATGCATATATTTTAAGAGTGTACGAAAACTATAACTATATATATAAGATATGCGCCTAGATTTCAAATACTTTAAAAATAAATTCTGATCTATTTATATGTAAATCACAATAGTGTAAACTTTTCCTCTTAAATACCTTAACATAAAAACGATGTTACTTTTTCAATTTTTCTTTGGAAGCGTTTCTTAAATGCTGTATGAAATATTAAATGTTTCGCAAACGCAGTCGTTCTTTAAGAGAAAAGTATCCATTAAATAAGTTTAAATTATAGAAAATAGTATTATTCGGAAAAGGCGTATCTCTATCTTTTTTTTTATTTCTTTTATTTTTATTTCTTAATTTTTTATTTTGTTGTATTATTTATGACTCTCGATTAAAATGGAAATAATATATTAAATCGTACGTGTACCGTTATATTATAAAAATTTATTCAACGATATTATAATTTAATATTATTTTAAAAAAGCTTTTGAATTTATTTTTATTTTTATAATAGCGATAATTTAATAACTCTTAAAAGTTTAATAAGTTACAAAAATCAAACAGCGAATAACACTATAACGTTAAATAATACTCTTTTCTAACACATGACATGTTTTAAATAATACCCGTACAAATTAACGAAACGTTTTATCAAAAAGTTTAAGCTTCTAATTTATCTTGTCAAATGCAAAAATACAAAAAAAAAATGCGTGATAGAATGATTTCTCTTGCTCTTTCACGTATCATTTAAACCGTGCCTTTCACGATTACGAACAATAAATACATCACATTTTGACCAGTTGCCAGAGACGGAAAATTGGCTCAAAGCTTTGAACGGATCGTTACACTCGGAAATCACATACACTGACGCACACTCTTGTAATTACGTGACATTGAATAGTTGAAGCAGTAATAAAACAAAGCAGAATAATCATTTATTCGAAAACACGCATAACACTAGATTGACATTATTGTCTACTCGCACTACTTACAAGTTTATAAATTTTTGCATTTTTTGCATTTTTTGCATTTTTTGTTGAAACGAAACTAACGTAAAGCAGTAATTTTGAAAGGATATTGAAATAATGTTATAAGATAAGTATAGAAGTAATAAAAACTTTTTGAAATGGAAAAAATATTTTAAACGTTGTATCGGTTCTTCTGAAATTTAATATTTCCCGTATCGATGGAGCGGTGATATAAAACTTTTTTCTACAAAAACGCATCGACCAAACTCATTTAGACGCGATAGTTTTATAGAAAGATCTTTTTGTTATTGTAGATCATAAGTTGGTGGCTTCGAAATAATAAAAACATTTAGAATCCTTGCATGTATAAAATGAAATTTCTTCAGCTTTTGTTTTGCGAAATTTATTATCGAACAAGACGCTTTTCGGTAGTTTAAAAATTTCATCTTGTTCATTTATGTTGTTCGATAAAAGTATCGTATAATCCATGTTCGTAAATTACAAGTAAAATGTGCAAATGACTTGTTAAAAAGAACACATTCGAGCGCAGATATGATAAGGGTAACGACGCTCGTGTTGACAGCCGTAATAAAAACTAAAAGAAGAACTAAAGAAAGAATCCCTCGAATGTGAGATAAAAATAACCGCGTTTAATGCGATTAACAACAAGAAAGCGAGCGTCTGCTGACGTTATGAAAAGCAAAGTTGAAGTCACAATTCCGCAGTCGTCATCACCACCGACACGGCGGCAAGTGTTCCTGTTTTCTTTTGTTTTGCTTCATCGGCGTTGTACTTAACGAAGGGTCTATTTTACTATTCTGTATTAGACACGTATAGTGACATGTATAGTGACATGTATAGTGACATGTATAGCAACATGTATATTTCAAATCGCCTTCTCGACCTTCTTCGTTAGACGTTTCTCTGATGGCTTCGCTCTCGACTACGACTACTCTTCCACCTTACGGAATAAATAAAATTGCTATAAATAAAATGATAAATAATACAACCAACTGAAAGTAAAGACGCGACCGTTTTATCGAACATTTTTATTCAAATTAGTAATTGTTTTTTTAGTAGGGAAAGGTTCTTTACGTGAAAAATAAAACTTTGATCCAATTACTTTCTATTCGATTCGGCTAAACTCTCTATTATTCAGTTCGATCTATCGAAAAAAATCGTGCGCTAACGGATTCTTATTTATTAACTTATGCATAGTTTATTTTAGATTTCTATTTCTTTATCGATGCATCTATTTTTATTAATTATCATGCTAAAGAAGTCAAGTAGAATAAACGTTGTTTTGTCGGACTCTGCTTTCAAAATATTGCATATAAATATTGCATTTTAACTTATGTTTGCGTTACTTTTTCCTCGTGTAATTCATTTTCATCGTCCTCTTATTTTTATTAGTTTTATAATGTATATTATATTATACAGAAATTATAGATCGATTTGAATACCTCCAAATCATGTAAGTAAAAATAAAAGGAGATTATAAAATAAATTATTAGGAGAATTTTAATTTAATCGCATATTAATATAATAAGAAATTTTAAATGAGTTTAAAAATTAATAATGATGTTATTATTTTTTTATCAAATTTTACTTAACTATAATTTTTTAACGCGTGCTATTAATTGTAAAATTAATTAATTGTAATAAATATTTCAGTAATCACTGTTTATATTTATATTAAATGCATTGAAAAAGAATTGCGACGTTTTTAATGAAATTCATGAATTTGCGTTATTAAATTAAGTTGCAAACTATTATAAGAATTGTATTTATATCGTTTTATATTATTTAAAGTAAAATATAATTTTAATAAACTATGAAAATGCCAATTTTATTTAATAAATAATATAAATATTTATATTTCGATAGAGAAAATTTGTTATTTATAAATGTGTTTTTAAAAATTTACATAAATTCTTAATTCTCATGTAATTTTCTTCCCGTTGATCAGAATAAAATAATAATTTACGTTCGTAAAATATACATTTATAATGGAATCAACATAAATAAAATTTTTCTTTAATCCTTCCATCCAATACATACACCTATTTCAAAAAATAATTTACACAATGAGAAACTCTGCCATGAGATATAGTCAGATTGACAAGTCATATTTTATACTTCACAATTCATTTATTGCATATGTATCAAAAGAAAAAAAATTCAGGTATCGATGCGAACAATTTACTGTTAACACCTTTCTCTCTCTATCCTCTCTCGCTCTCATTATTTATTGCTATCACCATCATGGCTTATGTACAAAGTTGAAATATAAGAAAATGATTCAAAAACATGAAAGTTAAATACACATATTATTTTTGAAATATTATATATCATATTTTCATTGTAAAATCATTGAAATTGACTTATTTTTATTAATATAATTTATAAGAATTAATTTAAAGAAATTTTTATTTTTATTTTTATTTATTAATTGGATACCAATTATACAATAACATTTTCTTGTAAAGAATTTAAAAACAAATATAGAAAGATATTTATAAAGTTACATATAAATTTACTTCAAAATTTTTAAGAAATATAATATGCTAAAAAAAATTTATGTTTAACGTGTATTTTTTATAAATAAACTTTAAAAGACTAATCACATAAATATAAAAAAGGTGAAACGTAAAATATTCTAGGATCATAATATTAAAGTATAGAAGATACATTGATGAAAGTACGACCGATGAGGCTACCGATTGGTATGACATTGACTTTTTAATATACGCGTGTGCACGTATGCGTAGATGAGTGAAGGGGAGAGCGAGAGAGAGAGAGAGAAAGAGAGAAAGAGAAAGAGAGAGAAAATCCCATCATTATTATCTTCTTTTATCACGTCAATATTATAGGTATGTTTTTTTGAATCAATTTTTACGTAGCACAACAGAAATAAAATACCGATAAGGTTTTTTGATAATTTTTCATTTATTTTGAAACTAAAATATATTATATTAATTTTATAAATGTACAAGATATCAACAAATTTCTTTAGATATATATTTGTTTATATTCTTTTTAATTACATTGAAATTGAAAACATAATTTCCGAAATGTTAAAAAAAAAAGCAAGTAAATTTTAAATTATAAATAAAATTAGTTACTGCTAATTAATACTTGTAAGCAACGTATTTTATTAAAAAAAACGTATTATTTATATTTTGTTATAAATAAATTTATGTCAGATCTAAACTACCTGTGACTTATGTACCATAAATTTTTTATCGATAAAAAACTGGTTTATGAACCATAAAAGAAGTTCTTCAAAAGAAATTAAATTTCTGTAGCAATCAAAAGTAAAACCAATTTTCATTAATACTTTTTATCAAAAATTTTTTTAATTCAATAATAAGAAACTATAGAATAGTAAATCATATATTTTAAATATAATATAATATAATATAATATAATATAATATAATATAATATAATATAATATAATTTAATCATACTATAAATGGAATAAAAATTATTCGAGTTTCATTAATGCATTTATGGTAAAAAATAATGCGTTAAATGCTATAAAAATTCATTAAAGATTTAATTTCTTTATAAAGCTGTATAAAATATTCTTATCCCAAAATAATTAGATTACTCTACATTAACCAGTTGATGAAATTATTAATGTTATAAAAGGTGATTTGAACATTTCATTATAATAAAATTATAAAACATACATAAAATGATTCGAACGACAGAAAATGAACTTGGCAATTTACCTATTTATATTTGCTAAAATATTACTAAAATGGAACGTTCGCATGTAGAATTATATTTTTTTTTTTATAAATCTAATTAATTTATTAAAATCAATGAATAAGATTTAATTCAATTTAGGTTAGTTAGTAATAATGAAAGTTCAATTTAACAATAGATTTAATCGATTAGTTTTTAGATATTTATCTTTTGCACATATAATCTTGTAAACATAATTGATTGATGAGGATACTTAAATAAAATTTGTTTCAATAGAAATTCTTTACTATTATTGACGATAAAATCTACACGATATCTTCCATATTCAACTTCAAAAATATCCCTTATTATTAGATACAGCAACAAAGATTAAACAAATTTTATTTTATTTTCGATATATTGTAGGTGAAATTTTTATCTAAGGGATTTTTCTATCGAATTCACCAAAATAATCCGAATCTAAAGCCCACGAAACGGGTGTGAAAAACAGCCAAAGTGCCATAAACGTAAACGAAAGAAAGTTTCAAGGACACATGAAAGAACTGAGTGAGATGCAAGTAATAGAATAATTTTTTAGCGCTTGACTTCTTTTTAAAACATAGCTTGAAACTCGCGTATAGCTACAAAAATCTTTCTATCCATCTTTTCGTAGGTGCATGAAATTTTTCGTCTCACCTACTTAGAATTCAGACTTTCCACAAAATTTCCTAATTTTCTACACTTCTCTCGTATAACTGTTTTTTCACTTGCGTATGAAAGAAAAACAAAAGACCGTGTGATATAGATGAGATTTTTTGTTTTACCAAGGATATCAGTATTTTGACATAGAATATCTGGACGTTTGGGTTAATTATATTTAAAATTTAAAAAATAGATGTGGATACAATATTTTACCGAATTACTTATATTAATTTATATTGCATAATAATTTATACTGAAATTATTAACAGAAATTTAAATACTAAAAAATCAATTTGTAATCAAAATACTTCAAAGGAATTTTTTATGAAATTGTTGAAGATTCTAATTTTCTTTAAATGCAAAAGTTCTTATACAAAATTTAAAAAAAATGATGTTATGTAAGAATAAAATTTTACATTACATATATTTATTTACCTGATTTATATTTTTTAAAAATAGTCTTTTATTTATTAAGTAAACGTTTATTAAGTATTCCAAATTTGTTTTTAAAATATATTAAAAATTTTTTACAACATATAAAATTCTGTACAAACTTTATTCACCTAAATAGCATAATAATATCATAATGGTAAATATTGGAATTTAGAAAGTCATTGTTAACACAATGTAAAATAGTTATGAGTGTAACTATATTAAAAATTATTTTTTCTAATATACATAATATTAATTTTAGTATTCAATTATATTATTATAATTTTATTGTAATAAATAACACATAATTATACCGTTATTTATACATTTGTATTTTTAATAATAAAATTAATATTCTTTTTAGAAAATTTAGTAAAACTTTTATTATTTATAAATATTTATTAAATTAAAAATATTATTATTAGTAAATAACAATAGTGAATTAATTAGTATTGAATTAATTCTGTAAATGTTAGCAATAATAAATAACTCGTTAAATTTAAGAATTATATTTAAGTCAAAACATGTACTAACATAATTTTTAGATTCTGGACAGAAAATAGGTTCTATTTACTTTTTCTTGATGAATAAACAGAAGCTTATTCGTAAGCGCTTTACTAAATTTCTTCTTTAAAAAAAATTGTATCTCTTATGATAATTAAATGTTTGAATTATTAAAAAAATTGAATAAATAAATATTTTATTAAAATTTTTGAAAATCTATGTTTATATATAATTTTATATATTTGTTGTATACAATGAATATCAATTTTTTATGAATATATATTTAGAAAGTTACATTTTGCAAAAATTTATACTACAGTTTTAAAAAATTATATTCTGATTTTATTAAATAATAATTTGTTAAGATTTTTAAACTTTTATATATTATAATATTATGAGATAATAGTTACAGCAATGCTAAAAAATATTATTAAGTCGATTTTAACTGTTTTGTTATTTTAATTTTTCTATTAGAATATATAATAACAAGGAGTATTTTAATATATTATATAAAATTAAATTAATTTGTACAATATTAACATAATTTAATTTTTGTATGAAATTATATTTAATTTGAGAAAAGTTACCAATTTATTTTAAACAAATAATATATTTTAAGTTATATAAATAAATTAATATTTTAAAAGGGATTTATAACTTAGCTCAAACTTACGTGACAATTTATTAAAGAAGAGAGATAAAAATATAAAAGTAGATGTAATTCCTAAATACGTATTCAAAAGCTGTCGTTTTCAGAATTAAGTAGGTTTTATTTGAGTTGACGTACTTTCATCTTCAATATTTTAATATCGACTGATCCCATCATCACCTTTAAAATTCCCAAAGAGAAAGAATTATTATTCCCTCTATCCTTCTTCTCCCCCTCTCTCTTCATCCCTCCCTCCCTCTCTCACTCTCTCTCTCTCTCTCTCAATTTATTTTTACCTCCCTCTGTCTTGTTCACTTTATTTCATATTCTGTCTTCAATGCAAATCTTTGTTCCGCTTTCCGTTCATACATTCCATCCAATACTAGTCATTCTTGTTAGTTTAAAAGAGATCATCGAATTTTTTAAATTTTTTGAACTAGATTTCGAAAATCAAGGTTACTTGCTAAAAAAACCTACTTTTATTCAAGATTTTATTACTTTTACACTATTTCATCAAAAGTACATTATTATATATCGTCTCTACACTTTCTCATTCAATATTTTTATGAATTTTTGAAAAAATAATAGATTGAACAAACTTTTGTAAAAATTGTTCAATTTTAAATAATTTTCGTTATGGACAATTAAATTGTGTATGTTGATGTACATATATACAAACATTGGCAATTTGGTTACTTGTAATATATGTCATCATAAATTATTAATACAAATCACATAATCATATTTATTGTAACTACAAATTTAGTATACATCCAATTTGTTCATAAACAATTTTATTACACTAAATATATTTCAAAATTTTATGTATAAAATATTAATGTTATGAATGTATCTTTATTATTGTAATATACTACTCTTTTTTTATGAAATATACTATCAAAAATATATTCAATATAATATTTTTAAACAAAATTAATTAATACATTAAATTGAAACATTTTACTATGTCGATATATTTAAATATTAAGAATGCTTTATTAATTAAACAATATTTTTTTTAAAAAATTTATAACCGTAAGAAAAAGATAATAAAATACTGCAAATAGTAATGTTTACATAATAAATATAACAAATAAAGTATAGCAAAACCAAACAGTTCTATGTATAAAAATCAAATTTTATTGTTTTAAATTACAAAAAAGTTATTTCCAAATGTTGTAAACCATATAAATATATTTCAAAATTTTAAATTACTATATTTTAAAAAATATAACGTAAATGTAGATGAGATTTTTTACCTGATAGTCACCGACCACTAAAATTATAAAAACTCTATACATGTACAGTTATATTGTTATATGTTACAGTATTTACATTACTTTTAAGATTTTTCAAAAATTAAAAATTGAAAATTAATTTTAATATAAACGTAATCGAAATATAGAGAAAAAAATTATTCATAATCGATGATTTTTTGATGAAAATTAAAACTTCAATCATAAGATTGTAAAAGTAAAAATTTGGGAATTTCTATAAATTATTCCAATTTCATAAAAAAAAAACGACACATATTTTATACATTCTAAAAATTTGTTCGAGTCTATCCAAACGTTCGTTCAATTAGAATGAAAAAATAAGAAAAAACCTCTCAAGAAAATACGTTCAAATTTGTTAATCGCATTGTAAAACTCACACATCGCTTTACCTTTTTATCCGAAAGATCAATTTTAAGAATTTCTGTAAAAAGTTACGAAAATTATACATGGAAATAATTTCACTTTCAAAATGTGCGATAAAAAACTTGATTTTGTATCTAGCCAGTGTCGTTAACGCGATAATTAAATACGCGGACGAAAAATGCTCAACGAGTTTTATCGCTATATTTGATATCAATGAAAAATCTTAATTTCGAAAGGACAAGCAAATAGAATGTAAAGAAGTTTACCGATTACGTATATACATTTGATTTGTCCTTTCGCTTTAACACCAAGAAAAACAATTGCCCTTCTTTCCAAACTTAAAAATTTTTCTAACAACACTTCGTATATAATTTATTTGAAATTGATTATTTACCGCAAAATTTATGGACACGCCTTTTCGATCCCAATTTCCTTAGCCCTATCTTTCCTTCTTTCCTCCATCGTTCCTCCATCGTCCGCGAACGGTTAACAAAGAGGCTTTACTTTTCTCTAAAACTCTGTTCTAAAACTTTGTTTTATCTACGAGAACAACGAAACCGTGGCGAAAATGAACTCTGCTCGTAAAGAGCAGCTGGTGCAGCGATACACGTGTAATTCGATTGAATGCGCGCGTCTCAAACGTCGTATCGGAGTAACTCAACTGCCGACGATTAACGAGACGCGGACCGAGCGAGACAACTTCGTTTACGCGAGCGCTCTTAGAAGAGGAAAAGGATTAAAGTGTTTCGGAGCATCGATTTAAGTACCTTTGTGCACTTGGTTCTAGTTCGAGAGTGATATCGTACTTCCGTAAATTCTGCGAGAATCTACGCGCTTTTATGTAGTTATATACTTCTTGTAACGCATTTACCAGAATTCCTATTTAATTCTGTCAAGTTAAATACCGTTTCGTCTATTTATTTTATTTTTTATTTTTTCAAAATACCTAACACAAGGATTTTTAATTAGCATCGATGCGACTTAAATAATTTCGATAATAAATACGGGAAACTCATTTTGTTCCGAAAAATACCGAAGAACATCCGAGTCTAGGTATTTTTTATATCTACGTATATTGTGCAAAAACCTTAAAAAAGAGTAGTCACTTACTTTAACCATCTAAAATAATAAAATAAGTTTTCTAAATTGAGAGACGTGTACTTAGAAGAATTCTTAGAGTTTAAGTCACTTTGACCCTGCCATTTACGGATAGTGATTAAAAACTTTTCAAATGAATCGAGATATGAAAAAAGTCCAAATCTTACTTCTCTCATCAAAAAAACCATTAAAACTATTTTAATGTAAAATTAATGTTATTTTATTAGTTATAATTAATTTGTTATCTAACGCAATTAAAAATAAGACCGTCTTTCCGATTGTTTATCGCGGAAAATTATATTTTCGAATAAATTTGCTAAATACTTTAGGGGTACAAGAAATATTCTGCATTTGTGGTAAACGTTAACAAAGATAAATTTAATTTATTCGTAGAGTAATTAGAGTTTCTTCGGTTGAAAATATTATTTAAAAAAATTATTTAATTTATTTAAAATATATTTGTTTGGATATTAAAATAATACTCTTGTACAAAAGTATAAATTTGTCAACTTTTAATTGGAACAACCTTTATTAAATTAATCAACGATAAATATCATAATTTTCTAAATAAAATTTTTGTAATTTTCTAAATAAAAGTTTTAAATGAAATAGTTAAAATATAAAAATATTTTTAGATTTAGAAAGGATGATGCAACAACAATAATTTAAAAAAATTTTCTTTTATCGAATACTATAAACTTAATGCTATTATTTAGTATATGAGAAAGCATATTATTATTATTATTATAGTCTGCATATTATTTAATTCCCATATAGAACGAAATATATACAGAATCATAAATAAACTGTAATATTAATATGGCACTATCAAACATAATAAAATGTCTCGATAAAAATTTAAAGTTATATTAAAACATTGATGTGAACGTATTTGAAATATGAGCATCGTAATCGTATGTCCAATCGTTAAAACCGATCGGTTATTGTCCTCTATCAAAGAAATAACTCTTTTTATATAATTAGAACAAGATTAAACAACGATCGCTCGAAGTCTTAATGGCCTGGTAACGAGACGACGAACACGGAGACCATCGTAGGAAGTAGAAAGACCATTCCGTACATTAAAGAAGTTTTACCAAAGCTACGTTTACCATTTGTTTAAAAACTGACATCCGCGTAATTTCTTGATATCTGACGGATCTACAACATGTGCCGGGAGGATATTCATTAGTGGGCGAAAAAAACCTCTTCGTTCTTATTCGATTTGTCACCGTTGGTGCAGTGATAAAGAAAATTCCAATCGCTAAAAACCGCCCAATTGGCATCCGCTTGCGCTGATGGAACATGAAATGGAGGCCAACCTTTTACCGGATGAAGACTCTTTTTATGTATTTTCGATAAAGAATGGCATTGACTTGATGGGAAACTATTATTTACTCCTATTCATCTGAGAAAAAGACACTTGAGTAAAATATGAGTTAACATATTCTGCGATATCTCTAACTATATTTACTGCATTTTTGTCATTTTCATTTTTATATCTTCCGTTGAATTTTTAACTCGGTAAATAAGCTCGGTAAAAATTTTACAGTTTTATCTAGTTTGCATCGAGTGAGCGGAAAGTAAATATATCATTTATAATTTATTAAATTGTAATTAAACCAAGTACAATATACCTAATTTATCGATCGAGATTGCAATCAACTATTTACAATTTTTAGTATTAAGAAAAATACAAAATATTTTTGATTCGAATAAATAAGCAAATTTTGTATATGTTACGCTATGTAGCAAAATTCGGTAAAAAGTGAAAAATCAACAAAGGAATAAATTTGCATAAATTTTTTTATAAAGATTTCTTCAATGATTGAAAAATTGAACGAATTAGTAATATATTCGTGGAAATCAATTGAATACGCGTACGATGATAATGCAGAACTTATCGAATAATTTAAAACATATGCAAAACAAAATATATTCATTCTTTCACATGTATTTTCTCAAAGCATTCTGTTAAAATTATAACCCGCTTCTAGAAGATAATATAACCCTCTTATACCGACACTCAATAAGAACAATTTCCTGTGCGATTTTGTCATGGATATTTCACACCCTCCTTTGCTTCGAACGACGTATCACACAAGGATTTTCCCAAATCCCGACAGCTGAAAAATCTAAGCTTCCATAGAACATGAGAAAATGTTACTATACTCGATAAAATGTTAACAAGTAGAGGGGAAGCGCCATATTGTCCTTGTTTTCCTCTTGCTTCATTTTCATCGTTCTGGCTTATGTCTGTTATAAAGTTGTTAAGGATGGATCAATGAAAATGGGATTTTCAATCTATCTATGGATTAACTATAGGAATTTGTCAAAGTTTTATTTTTCACAGTTCAGAAATATTAAAAGCAGATTTACTTTAATCTTCTTTTAAAATATTTCTTCAGTTTTCTAACATTTTTATCGTATTTTATAGAAACTATAGAAATTATTAATTTTTAGCGTAACATTATACATTTTTTTAATATATTCTTTAATATATTTGCTGAGATCTTTCCATTGTAATACCTTCTTCATTTTTTTTATTAAGGTGAAAAGAAGTATTAAAAAAAGAGAAAAATGGCTGGAAACAAATCTTCGATATATCAGTAATGTATTACCCTTATTTTCTATTCTCTTAAAGAAATTTTCTTCTTTATCAAAAATGAGGAAGCTTTCTATTTCCTATTAAGCACTCGTTCTCTTTCTTAAGGTAAAAGAAAAAATACCTTTGAGCTTTGAGAATTCACGTTGATTACGTGTACAGTTTGTTCTTGATTCTTTACCTTCTTATTTCATAACCATCCACTCATAAAATTAGATAAGCTTCGAAACTAGTACCACCTAATAATTCTTGTCAGACTCTTCTGCGTAAGTTTTGCGCGTACTCGGAGTACAATATTTTTTACGCTTCTTACCGTATAACAAACGCTACAACGTACAATGAAGAAAGATGCAGACGATCCTAAATTATAGTGAAATAAAAGAGAGCGACTTACGTGGGCGCGGCTTTACTTACAAGATAATAAAAAGAGGTCAGAGAAAGAAAGAAAAGAAGAGAAGTGTAGAACCAGAGAAAGAAACGGAGTAATGCGTTGGATACTTGATAAATAATTTTGCGTTTGCCTCTTGAGTTATTTTCTTCGTTGAATTTGTATGTTAAAAATGAAAGAAAGAGAATCAAAGGTTTGGTATTTTTAAGGTATTTTTAGTGTATCAAACTTTTATACGACTATTATTCATTTTGTTAATATTTTATTCTCTTTACCTTTCCTTTTTTGCGCAAGTTTTTTGTCTTTCAATGTATAATGGAAGAGTTACTGGTGAAAGAATAGATTAACTTTAAAAAGTAAAAAAAATTATACTTTTAAAGCATATTTTAAATGTACTTTCAAAATCATGGAAAATTAAATTTTTATAAATTTCTTTTATATTTTTTATTAAAGTTTAATTTTTATCTTGCTGAATTAATTGAATATGTTTTAAATGAAAATAAGTTGAGAATTTTATATCTGAAACGGAGGAAAATGTTGCATCTTTAGTTTACATTCAAGTATTGTTCAATTTGCCAATTTAAATCTTCGATAATTTATTTTATTTTAAAATAAATGATTAAGATTTAATAATTTCTAACTGATATTTAATTATGAATTTAACTTTTAAATACAATTTCAGTTATTTTTCAATATACATATTCGTATCGGTTATCTGGTATTTTAGCATAGTAAAGAATGTTTATTTTCTTCTGGAAAAAAGCATTGTTTTTCATTCTCCTTAAACTATCCCTTAAACTTTTAAAATTTTCTATAAAGTACTTATAGATTGTAATATTAAGGAGAATAATTTTAACTCTTTTGTTTACATTTAAAGAATAAAAGGTATTGCGATATCTATTTAGTGATTTTCGAAACGACCAATAATTCGCTTTTGTCCCTCTATTATAGCAGAAATGTGCAAATTATAATTAATTTCATTCTTTAGCTTTTCATTCTATACATATCACATGATTTCTAATCATCCGTTATTTGTAAATTCTAAATTTTAAATATAAAATTGTGAATTGATTAATTTTAATTTATTAATTAATTAATTGTGTTAATTAATTTTTTAGTTATCTGTAGAGTTTGTAAATTGGGCCATAATTAATCTTACTTAATGAAAAATAACTAATTTTTAATTAAAATTATAAGAAATTATACCATAAAAAAATAATATAATACTGTAATTTATCATAAATTAATAATTTTTTTTTCAATATTTCAACTTATAGAATAATCAAGATTTTTTTAACGAGAACCTTCTATAAGAAAATGCAAAAGCTATTTTTCTTTTTTACCGATATACTAGAATTATTAAATTTTCTAGAACATTGATAATAATATCATTGAAACAATAAAAATAATATACTTGTTATTATATCTAGAAATAGTCGAAATCATCATAATTTTAAATATATTCTTAAATATTACAATTTTTTAAATTTAATGTATATGTTTCAAAAACACGCACATGATTATTTCAAATAACATTTTATAGAAAAATTGATGTCTCGGATTATTTTTTAATGTAAATATTTCTCAAATAAAGAAACAATTTGCGTCATATTAAAAGATATTTACACGCAAACTCATCGTAACAAGAAATACACCAAAAGGCTTTTCACGTAAAGACGTAAAATCGCCATCTTATCGAGAATTTTGTACACGTTCCAAATAATAATTCGTTTGATGCTGTTCGAATACAAAATACGCGCGGGAAAATGAGCGGAAGAAAAACTTTGGACATAAAGTGAGTAGTGTCATGTGAAAATTCGCCTCGAAGAAAAGTTATACGTGCGAACACAATGGCTTTCATTTTTAGCACATTTGGAACTCTTCGACAATGGTTTGGATGCTTTTCTAAAATAGATTTTCACTAATCGTTTGGTAAAGACTTTGACAAATCTTCGTTCGCAAGAACAAGAATTTTTGCTCACACAAAAGTAAAATATAAAATCAATCAATATTATCAAATTGATATCTGATTATTTCAATTTTTTTCTCTTTAAATGAACTAAATTTAAATTTCAGAAAATTTGCGATGTAAAAGTAAAATTCCGTTATGCCATAGTTTAAACTTTGTTGAAAATTTATCTTATTTTTACAACGTGTTTAATTATCAATTTATAAATTTGCTTATAAAAATAGATACCTTTTTTACACATACGACCGATTTGAAACGAAAGTAATTGTCGTTCAAGCGATAAAAAGTAATACAAATTTACAGGTATCGCTAAGTTGAAGGAAAAGTAATGCATGCGCGATTATATAAATAACGTTTCGTTCTTTACTTAAAATCTATCTCAACTCTTTTGGATAAAAAGCAAGAAAAATTAGTCTTCTGTTGTTTTCGTTTATCGACTCTATGCTTATTTTTTATTTTCTGGAATCGATTCAACCAATGGATACAAGTAGATGCAGTTATTCGACCTTCGTAATTTATTTCACATAGTATACTACTCTTAAATTTTCGTAGGCTAAATTCTTGATAATGTGGATACTCTCCAATTTTGTACATCCACATAAAATGAGTTCCCTCGTTTTTCGATTCCACGACAAGATATTTCCCCAACCAATGTTAAGAAAAAGAAAAGGAGAAAAAAGAGGTCAGAGTTGGAATTTTCGATTTTGTTTCATAAAATACGATAACTGATTAATCTATTATGTAAGTAAGTATAGACTAAATCTATGAATCATACGTATACTGTACATCGAAGTATCAAGATAATAACAGGATGTAAGTTTGGAACGATGGCAATAAATGCAACAAATCACGATGATATTCATTATGTATAATTGAGATGAGTCCATTGTACAATCCTTGTAGAGATATTTCCATTTGATCGATCGAGTTTCGTTGATTATTTCTATTATAGTGGATAATGGTGAGTTGGATTAATTTTTGATCAGCAAATGCAATAATTTTATGAGTCAAATAAAATCGATTTAGAGCGAAGATAATTTATAACAACAATCTTTGACAAACGGATAAAAATCGATATTAAAATAGTATTTATTATACTTATTTCAGAATTTTTACAGCGCATAAAATTTAATAATTCTTACTACACATATCGGAAAGTTTATTATGAGAATTATAACTATTTAAATGTTCAAGGTAAAATTGTTATAATTTGTTGAAAGTCTTTCGATCAAGCGCAGTTTGGTAATGATTTTATTTAACTAAAATTCTTAAAAGTTAGTTATAATAAATTTATGTTATATTGAAAAATTTGTAATATTTTGAAAAGATAGATAATATTTTGAAAAACTCGCTTTAAAAATTTATAAAAAGATGTCTTATCTATTCATAAATTTTTATAAGAAACTTTTGTATACTTTGAAAAAGTAAAAAGTTTGTTTTAAATCTATTATTGATCATATTAATAAGTTTGTGCTCTAAATCGATACAAATAGCTAAATAATTGAAAAATTTGTTAAAAAGTCTTAAAATTGTTCATAAAGTATTAGTCTGATTTAAAATGTTAAAATGCATAGTTGAAAAATTTGATATATTTATAAAAAAATTCAATTTTATCGAAGTTTATGAATTTTAAATTAAATTTTACACAAATGTAATAATGCGAAATCTTAAAAAATTTTGAATCCAAAAATGAATTTAAAAAAAGTTTTTAAATAAATCTACTTATTAATCATCGAGCGTAAATATTGAATAAAAAAAAAGTATTAGAATACAAATTTTTGTTTAGAATTTTTTGTTTAAAAATCGAATGAAAAAAGCTACTAGACAATAATATAATATAGAAAGTAAAATCTGTGTGATTTTGAATAATAAAAATGCTATAAAACGGATACTACCTCAAGTACGACAGCGATTGCAAAATGTCAGAAAGCTCGGAATTTTCAATATAATATTTCATAAAAGAGCATCGCCAGTAGTTCAACTGTAACATGTTCGAAACCGTAATACGTATTGATTCATCCACGCCGTCACGTATTTATCCACCTTATCTTATTATCATACTCTGCAATGGATCTTATTTGAATTCCACCTGAATTTGCCCTCCCCTCTCCTTATTTCACCTTCATGAATCATTTGTCATTTCGCGAGAGGGTATAGAATTCTACTTACTGTAATGCCGTTATGAAACCTGGAATTGTCGAGGAATGAAGATTCGAGTATGTATAAGTTTATGCATTCGCTCCGAGTTCTGTATATATTGAATGCAGATAACTATACAAATGTACATTGTATTAATGATGAACATTGAATTTTAGAGGTGATGCATTCTATTTTGATTGTGACACGTTCGACTTTCTGAAATAAATGATTACAAAAATACGTATATAATTTAGTTGATTCGATGAAAAATGATTTTCAAATTTTACTATTTTTATTAAATTATATAAATATTTTAATTCAAATTTGATTGAATTATTGCACCAATTTTAATATTTAGCAATTTTTATTTCAAAATATTAATGCATTATAACAAGTTTCAATATTTTACAGATTTATAAACAAAGAAACTTATTTTTCCTTTTCATACATTCTTTTATTATGTATTTTATTATGAATTTCTATTTAAAGACTTGAACTCGTTTAATTATACTATTTTTTATTTTGTTTTTATTTAATATACTTTTAAATATAGCAGTTTTCAAAAGAAAAAATTCATATTTTAGGTATTATTTCCTATTATACTGTATTATTTAATATATAAATTGAAATTAAAAAACTTTAATTTATTAGATTACAAAAATAAATTTATTTTAAACATTATAACGATTATCTTAACCGAATACTGATATTTTTTATAATAGGAAAAACGTATTTCAAAATCCAAAATAAATATTTTAAAGTATTTTTATAATTTTTTTGTAAAAAGTATAAAGATTAAATAAAAGAATTAGATGAGGTTCGTTGTATTACTTACAAATATAACGAATCAAATAAAAATATGGATTATAATCGATACAAGTGTTACGTCGTTTATATGATTACTTAACTGAAAATGTTGAAACAAAGTTATTTTATTTATACAATCTACAATAAAAATTTCAAAATTATAAAATATAACGTAAATTTTATTGTAATAATTTTATGATATTATAATATACATAAATTAATAAATACATTAAAATTATTCGCTAAATCTTTGAATAAACTATACAAGTTTTAATAATATCTACGATCGATGAAAAATATTTTTATTCTACATACAAAATAGGACTAACTCTTTTAATACTTTAAAAACTAATATAATTCAATACTTGGTAATTATATTTAAATAGATATATGTACATATTATGTTAAATGTTTTATTTATTATATACACATACATATTTTATATTTCATTGAAAATTTTAATAAAACTATCTATTTAAATTAAAATTTTTTATGATTAGTTGATAATATTAATTTAATTAAATAAAATTAGAGTTGTATATTAAGATTTATTATCTATTAATTTATAAAGTAATCTTAAGATGGTAACCAATTTGAAGCTACCAGACATAAAATATATTTATAGAGATCACATTATGACTCTTAGTCTAATCTAATTTAGAATTATTAAATTACATTTTATTGATTTTCATAAATAATAATAATCTTTTATAAATAAGTTTTAAAAATACCAATCGGTATAGACAAAGTCATAGATATATTTTGTAATGTAACAACTATATGCAGAATCAATGTTAATCGGATGTCGAAAAATGCTTATGATACACTTTTGGCATAGTTCTAAGTGAGTTTGAAAATTTGGAGTTTCGGTATGCTTATATACACAAAAATATGCAAAAAATAAAAAATTCTCTTTTTTCTTCTTTTAATTTTTTATTACATCAAAAAATGCAATCTACGTGCTGTTCATACATATTTTACCGATGCAAGCACATAATTTAACACGGATAGTTTGAATTTAAGATAATTTACTTTTAAGCACTTTTCGCTATTGCCGAATATTAAATTCAAAACTTATTTAAAATGTTTTATTTATTTCTGCTTTTTATGCAGGTTAAATATATAGTATAGCGAATCAATATTTGTCATTCTTTTTGAAATCTATTATTACTTTTTAGGTACATCACGATGTTGATAGTTATATTAAGAATAATGATAATAATAACAAAAATAATAACTCTAAAAAAAGAATTTAAATCAAAATATTAATAATATAATGCTCTTTATATTACTTATTTTTCATTTTATTCATAAAATTATTATATGCAAAGGTATTATATATTTATTGTCTATTAAACGTTTAACGATATACATTTTTTTTTCTATGTTAAATAAAAACGAGCGAATAATTTTAAAGATATATACTGTATTAAATTTCATTTAAAAAAAATAATTTTAAATTTTAAGAGTTATAAATAAAATATATTGTATTTAATATAAAAGTAATAAATATTTTAATTTGATAAAGTTTTATAATAATTATAATAAAATGAAAACGAACGAAATTAAACGAAGGAAAAATATTATCAATATCCTTAAATACGTAGTAAAATATTTTAATATATTAAGAATGAAATTTTCGTTTCCCAGTTATAATATATAGTAGAATAATAACAAAATAACAAAATAAAACAATTTTTCGATTGAAAAAGTAAGTAAGAAAAAGTAAGCTTTGAAAATGAAAGGCATTAGAGAATAAAAACTCGAAGGAGTATCCATAATTTTACCTTATTCCATTATCCATTAAGATGCAATTCAAAAAAAAAAATTGCAATAATTAAGCGTTTGCCTATACATTCGTTCTAATATTAGACGCCCAGTCAATTTATCAGACACGGAAAAACTAGGCGCACAATTATTAAAAGTTAATGAAAGTTTTAATTAAAGAAATTCCTCGGTCGAGGGAGGAATTATGAAAATACAGGACGCATGACATTCAGGGATGCGAGTAACCCGATAAAGTGAAAACTTCCCGTACAGACGCACGAGTAGCATCTCGTCATTGTCGGAAAGCAGAACGGACGTATTTTTGACGTCATCCTCATCACGTGTATCAGCGCGAGTATTTTTTATTAGATGCCTGTTACACCTTTTACGACGGCCCGTCTCTCGATTAATCAAATTTCAAGACTGTTGCTGTTGTCCTTGTTATTTTTGTTGTTTCTCTTCTTCTTCTTCTTCTTCGTCTTCTTCTTCTTGTATCTGCTGTTGTTGCGGATGCTGCTGATACTACTACTACTGCGTGCATTTGACAATGATAAGCGGCACAGGTTAATTCGGTCAAATGAATGTACGTCACCGAATTAACCTTTCATAACAATTCCCTCATTTTTTGTTATAAAAATTGCGGACTTCGCAACTTGTGAGTTATAATTGTGGCTTATGGTATAATCTACTTTTACGTACTTACTTCCGTTATATATCTCTGACTACTATTCAAGGATTTTATTATTTATATTTTATTTTAGTGATAAGATAAAAATAACTTGGATTAACTTTTCATGCTGGAATACTTATTTGAACAATAACTTCTTATTATGTATTCTTAGAAGTTGAACTGTGACTTATGCTCTAATATAATTATTCGAGTTTTGAAAATTGTTGAATGTACAAAATATGAAAAGTTATAATTAACTTAGGATTATATCTCATGTATTATATATCAAATATCAACACACACACACACACACCTACACGCATACATATATATATAACACCTTAATAAATTTAATTATTATGAAACAAGTAATTAACTGCTTAATAATAATTTTTAAAAAAATACTTAAATTTTAACTTTTTTATTGCAGAATTTTAATATTATAAAAATTATAAAATAAATTTCAGATAAATAAGATTATAAATATATAAATTTTTACAGTCTATCGGTGACTTACTTTCGTTGTACCGAATATTATAAAATAATATATTTTTTATGCATTCAATTTAAAATGTAAATACACGTATTAAAATTTTTTTCCTCGAATTGAATTTTTAAAATCAAATCGAAATCAATTGGAATTATAAAAAGATAGATTGTTTTTTTGATCGAATTCGAAATAAATCACAATGTAATAATGTGAATTGTATTGTAACACTCGTGAACGTAGTAATAAAACCAGAATTAGAAGATCAGAAACATGCATATATAAAGTGACAATTCAAAAAGTATCATATTGTAGGACGTTTTAGTTATATTGCTTAAATCATAATTTTATGCGCAATTTCAGTATCTTTTTCGGTATCCTGAAACTAATGCTACAAAGAGTTGGAATTACGGTCGTAGATATTCAACTTTTTTTCTCGCTTGACCTAATGTCCTTCTTTCCTTTTATTCCTTTAAAATTTGTTTTAGTGAAGGATTAAATATTTAATGCCTATATCGGTAATTTAAATTCATTCTAAAATCTGTCTTTACCATTAAATCGATTAAATACTCAATGATTTAAAAACTACGCGTTTAGTGAAATGAAGCTTCTATAAAGGAATACTATGGCTGATATATTAATTATTTTTTTATATTAGTGATAATATCGTTACAAAAAAAATTTGAAAACGAATATTTGAAACGTAAATTTGAACATCACGTTTAATATTAAACTTCTAAAGCAATTAAAGAGTTATAGATACCAATGCTAACCAGATTTCAGGTTTGTTGATTATTATTTCAGCAATGTTTGAATGATCTGATAATTAAATAATCAGCTAATCAAATAAATCCTTTTCCAAACTATAATTGCACATGACGTATTCATTTTATTACTAAAATATTTAGGATAAGATTATATAAATAATTATGAATAAGATGTTTTAAATATAAATCGGGAGTATTAAAATAGAAAAAGGATTTCAGATTTGTATTTTAGATTTAACATAATGAAAAATTTTCTTTTATAAACGTAATTTTTTTATAATATAATAAAATTTTGTGATAAATTTAAATAGTAACAATTCTCTGTGTATTGAATATTAAATTATTTCTGATTATCAACGTTGAGTAAAGATCGTTCAATCTTGTCTTTCTGGATTTTCTGTTATTAAATCATCATCTTATTGTATCATAATCTTTTTATTTTTATAGGAAAAAATATGGTTTCAAAGATTTATCTAGTAGACTATCAAATTATAACTAAAGCCAGCAATTTAAAGAAAAGTTATGCCACAGAACTTACAAGTTTACTTTCCATCTAATCGAAAAAAAGTTTAATTTTCCCAGAGAACATTTGCATATCGTCCACTGTTGCCTCCCTCGAGATATAGACATAAAAAGAGAAAAACTTAATTCCTGTTTCTCTACCTCCATCTTGAATGCATCTCTATACACTTGAAGTGGTCTCACTTTCCCCTATTTTTTTATTTGCCTTTTATTCTTCTCTTTTGCTTCATTTTTCGCATTCTTAATTTGAATTTTTCCATGAAAATAAAAAAATTATGCTAGTTGCAATTTTGAGAATGAAATTTACCTGTGTAAATCATACGTTTGATATATAAATAAGTGAATTAAGAAATTGCGATATTTTTAAATTGATCAAATTTTATAAAAATATGATTTAAAAATAAATAAAAATTATCTTCATTGAAAAATTTACTTTTGATAGGTATGTACATGTACATTGATCAAATTAAAGTAATTACAGAAAAGCATCAGATTTATCTTATTAAAGATAAATTAAAAATAAGTACAATTTCAAAAGTAAATAAAAAAATGTTAATTTAGATAATGCGTTATAAATCATATATTTTATAAATAATTTTATTGTTTATGAAATAAAAGACTTTAATTTTAATTGAGCATTTTAAGATAAAAAAATTATAATTCAGTATATATCTCTTGTTATATATTTGGTTATATTTGGTTCTGGAAATGAATAAATTCTTTTATTTTTAAATGCATTTATTGTTAATTTAAATTTTCTTGTATATAATATTGACTTTTTTCATACAACATAATATTTCATAAATAAATATGAAAATGCTTGCTTAAATTTTTATACTCTACAATATTTAAATATTGAATATTTCACTTCGGTATACTTCAATAGTACGAAAGAATGAATAATAATGTCGATAATAATATTAATAAGCATAAAAGTGGAAATTTCCTTCTACAAATAACTAGCTACATTTATTCAAGAAGCTCTTGATTCAAAATTTACTTCATGCTTGCATAGAGTTATTCCTAATTAATCGAATTGTATATTTCTTTTTAATTTTAAATTAACTGAGTTCATGTTAAGAATTTTTTGCTTATAAAACTTATGATCGTTATTAAACTTATATAAATTATAATTTACCGAATACACAACTATGATTTAAGTAAGAAGGGGATTGATACTAAAGCATTAAGAAACGCTTCATTGTATACTTTGCGTACGTCTGTGAATTGTATATAAATTAAATAGTAATAAAAACGTATTTATTTAATATTACTATATCTACATTTTAGCGATTTATGTATACATATTTGAATTGTAAAATAATAAGAATATTTCAAAACATTTAAAAGTTAACACGTTGTGTGGATATTTAATTTTTTATTCTATAATATTATATTATACTAAAGCTAATTGATTTTTAAAAACTATTATTGTACAGTCAGAAAGTGATGTCTTTAATGTATGATTATTTCGTGTACGATAATTCCACAGATTTGTCGTAGTATCGTAACTAAATAAGCGATACTTGTATTAAACTCTGGTCGCATCGAACTTCATAATGACTTTAATAATGGTAAAATGGTTTCTGCAAATCCTTTTAAATAAAACAATAGTAATCCCCGAGTATGTGAATCTAAATTACAATAAGTACATGTTTTAGACCGCAATAGTTGCAAAATATTTTGCATCGAGTTGACGATTATTAGCTCGAGTCATTCGACGTCGGTAAGCTGATTTTATATAGACAAACTTTATGCTCTTCTACTCACGCTATTCTGGTTATTGTTATTTCGAGCTACACAGTCGTTATCGATAATTATAAACTTAATAGTCTTGCCACTGTTCAGGAAAGTAAGCGAGTTACGTCCTTGGAATTTTCGTACACAGGTTTTCAAGGGATATACAAGTCCAAACTTTATTGAATGCTATCTTTTATAGATTTTAAGATAAAATTGATAATATAAAAAAATGACCTAACGAATATATTTCAAATTTATCTTTCATCTATACTATAATAATTTTTTTACTTCGATGTATAAATATTTACGAGCATATAGAATTTAAACATTTACTTCGTTATTAAGAACTCGGAAATTTTAACAACTACAACATTTTGATATTTTCTAATATTTTGAGAATATTTTTAAGATTTGAATATTCATTTTATAAATAAAACATATTTTTCTTAAAGTGGACTTTTTAATACAGTTGCACCGAATAAATAAACTTGTTAATATTTTAATTTTTCGTGTATTGCAGTTATACTATTTTAATTTTGCAATAAAATATCGCGTAATTAGATTTCACATTCAGAAAATTCAAAAAATCCTCTTTTAATTAAATTATACAATAGAATATTTTCAAATTTTAAAACATTATACGAATTAAAATATGAAATACTAGATTTATAATTTTTTTCTTTGCATTCGTAATTATGAATACACAACTTGAACGTGTCAGAAAGATTTAACCGCCATTTCTCTTAGCTTGAAATGATAAACTAAATGATAAAATGAGTAGTCATGAGAGTTGTTAAATCAAAATGCAATGTATCAAGTCGATTTAATTATATGGCTGACTATTTCTAATTAGATGCCCATTTCTCAGCGTACATCAGACGTTTTCTTTTATTTCACAGACTTTATAGGTATCGAATTTTAATTATATAGCTTTTCTACATACAGTCTTTTGCGTTTACGTGTACCTGAAATAAAGCTCCGACAGTGTAGTACTTTTGCGCAATTTGAAAGGATGCTTACCCTGTAAGGTTATGGGTAATTCATTTTTAATGGGCTTGCAAGTCATGAACTACCGGTGATTCACATTTTTTTATTTTAAGATTGTAAATTCTCTCTAAGAAAACTTTTGTTTCTAAAGTCGTCGGTTAGTATAGAATAAAATGTATAAATGATAAAACTAAGAATAGTTAATTCCTGTAGTGTTTAATTGTTAATGGTAACTTAGAAAATTTATATTTTGAATATTAATATATTATATTAGTTTAAAATAACTTTAATGTATAAATGTGAGATATTTACGGATAAAGTATAGTTGTTTTACTAAAGATATTGTTTAGTAAGTCGTAGAATTAGATATTTTCCATTAAACTCTGACCAGTCTGATTTCGTTAACTTGTATCGCATTGTTCTAAACTCATTTTACGTAAAATATATATGTATATATATATATAATATGGTACCAAAGTCTGACAGTATCTATCTCTGTTAAGTTATTTCAGAATAGAAAGATGTCAAATAGTCTACAACTTTGAGAATTACATCTACATGTTTTAATAGTTAGTATTAAATGAAATAACAAGTAACTCAATACTTGTCTGACTAAGTTGATATCTATAACTTTGAGTAGCAAATATTCGATGCTCTAACGAATAATAATCTGATTTACAAATCCTAACAAGCGTAAAAATCCTCGTTACTTTGTACGTCTCTGGCTCTATAATCAAACTAATTTTTATGAAATACGTGGAAAAGAAGAAGCGCTTCTATAATTTACAAAAAATCGAATTCTTTTCGTAACTTAATATCGAATAAGCAACGCTTTGTATTCAGGGCATGCGACAATAGCATCACAAATTTCTCTTTTCATTGGACGGCACCGCAATTCGAGAGGTGCCGAGGCAAAATACATCGCTGTAACCCCATTCGTCCCAAAGGAATGAAATGCGATTCAAAGAGAAACGTTACTCGAGGGCAAATTTTCTGTCGTTTCGTGAGAAAAAATTATCGAAATCAGATCTGAAAGTTCGTCGCGATTCTTGAGTTTGGCGGACTCAATGAGGAAAAGCGTTGCCTTCTTTTCTCGCTTACTCAATTTAATTCGTTTTCAAAAGAGAACGTCGACGTACCTTTTAGCTGCATAATTCAAACTAACTCGATCTGTCTTATGTTAATTGTCTTTCGGAACAAGCTCGTGCAGTGTTTCCGTTGGTATCATGAAATAGCGACTGTTAGTTCTATGCGTCCTCGTTCGAAAGTTCATTATATTTAATGAGATGTTCTTTTACGGAATTGCATATTTATATTGAACTGTTAAGTTAAAAAACAATTTTCATGTTGCTTACAACTTTAGAATATAAAGTTGAAGTTTGCAAATTATGTGTTTTCCAAGAAACATAGTATAATACAATTTGAATTCTTCTTTACGTGTATTAAACAACATATATTTATAATATCTTCAAAACTAAATACTTTTTGTTGAATACAGTTTTTAAAGATATAATAAGATTCATAATATAATATTTAGCGTATAATTTTATTTATTTTATATTCTTTTTACATCCTTTCTTATTTAAGAATGGTGAAATCCTGCAAAATTTCAATAAACTCAAGAACACTGCATATTTTGCAATTAATGTTGTATCATTTATTAAAATAAACCCTTTTAAATAAAATATAAATGCCTTGACTCTAATAGAATATAAAATCATTTTTCTCGAGTTCATTTTTCATTGTCTCGTATAGTTTTTCTGAAGTACCATATTTATTTACATAACTATTACCATAAAAAAGTATGAATTTAAAATTTGCTAATATCGCTTTCCGTATTGTTATTAAAATATATTGTTGAATATATATTATTTATTATTTAAAAGAGAAATGACTATTTTGAATATCCGATATTAATTAATTTCGAACGTATTTAGTCAAAATATAATAATTCAATTCTAACAAATTAATTAGTACATTAATCATTAAATGAAATAATTCAAAATGCTGTAAACTTATATCAAAATCTCAAGAAATTTTTGAAAAATCTGTATATAAGAAATTTAAAGCAAACATTTTAATAGTAAAATTTAATAAAATCTGAAAAATTAATTTAATAAGTAGTCATTATTGAAATTATTGTTTTTATAATAATATATACGTCTAATTACATTAAAAATAATATAGTTATATTATACTTATTTTTAATTAAATTGATTAAATAGTATTAAAATATTTCACTAATTGTCAAGACATGTAAATAATATATGACAAAAAATCTATATCTGAGAAATAGCGAAGAAAACTATTTGTTATAAATATTTTTATTTCAATATAAATAATTAAATTGACATTTTTCTTTACTTAAAATTATGTAATTTGGGTGGTTCGTATTAATTGAATCATCCATCAATTAAATTAATAAAAATACTATCAGTAGAGTAACTAATTACTTTTAATTAGGGCTTTAAACATACATTTTATTTAACAAAACTTGATTGATTAAAATTCTGTATAGATTTTTTATGAAAATTCATAATATGAAATAAAAAGAATTATCTTACCCTTAATTCACTCTTTATTATATAAAATATACTTACAAGCATGAATATGATCGTAATTTTTTTATTAAAAAATGACATTATGTAACTTTTCTAATTAAATTCCGTTATATAGTTTAAATCTTTTTATGGAATAAATTTTTAAAAATTTTTGCTGGGAATAAAATATCGTATATTCGAACTTTTCTATATGTTTCACCTAAAAATGAAGAATGAATGAAATACAAAAGTTCATATCACGTATGCTTAACCATAATTTATCTTGATCAAACAAAATTTTAATTGCATTTTGAATCTATTGAAATATTCTTTTTTGTCTTTATAAATTTGTGATTAGAATTAGTACTATTTTATATTTATAACACTACAATTAGATTTCAATCATAAAATTTATAAATGAATTTATATATTCACACAATTGTAATCATTAGAAATACGTAAAAAATATTAAGACTATTTTTAAATAATTGATATTAATATATACTTATTAAATGTTTGATATGGTAATAGTTTGAAAATAGATAAAATAACGAGAAATTATACATATAATATAAAATTATTTATTATCGATTTCTATTAATATATTTATAATATTTATAAAATATTGTAAATACTTCATATTTTATATTAAATATTGAAAAAAATAATAATGCGGCAATTTATATATATATATATATATATATATAATGTTTATTCTTATTTGATATAACGAATACGATATATTTATGGGCCAATTTAAACCAAATATTTTTCTGTTATTAAATTATTCCCAAGTGAGCCACATGTCAGATGCTTACGTGGTGCGTATAAACCCCGTAGGGCCGATGCTGACTGAGATGCAGTACAATGGTAGAATTGAAACACGCAATTTCAAAATTGTAGAAAATAAATGGTGGCTTATCTTCAGTAGTGTTTTATTTATTGCTTCAAATTTTTTTTTAGTTCTATATAAATATATTATCAATATTACTATTATTCTGATAAGTATTTGAAATAATAATTAATAATGAAATATATTACAAAATAAATTTGCTACATTAAAAAATAAATTAAATGAATATATATATATTCAATTTTTAAGTATTCTGATAGAGTATGGGGATTTTATGTATCTTCAAAATTATATAATATACGAATAACGTTATTAAAAATTAATATTCTATGAATATTTAATATCAATAAATAAAAAACCACGATTATTTACAGAATAATTAGTACGTACGACAAAATTAACTATTCAACGAATGAATTTCAGTAGTAAATTGCAATAATTATCTTAAATTTACTCGAAGAATTTTAAATGCTAAACCGTATAATCTAGACTGTAATCTATACAAATACGCGAATGTCGTAACTCTCTATTTCAGTAGATATAAAAAAATGGAAAAAAGAAGTAAAGTTGATGGAAGACAATAAATTTGACCCTTGGTGCATCCATATGACTATTACTGCACCTTCCCTTGCGTACATGTGCTTTATAACTTTCAAGCACGTGAAACAAGAGCTACGGCGAGAACGGCAAAAGCACTTTTACAACCGCTATGAGTTTTACCATAGATATAGTGCAACCGTGAATTTTAAAATGTATATACGGTACAATGGAAAGTGTTACATAATAGGTAGTTCGTATATATTTGATATTAGGTAAAACATTAAACAGTTACTCCTTTGCTTTTCTCACTTGTTTATCATATTTTTATCGTAAATTTATGCATAATTATTCGTTTTTTCATAAAGAAAGTACTTCATTTTATTTTGATTCGAACATTTTTTATCGGCCTTTTAAGTTTTATTACACAATAAAATTCTGTTTAATTTTTATTTCTGCTTTTTAGTATTAGTTACGAGTTATTATCATTTGTTACGCATACTTTTCCTAGAGTTTTTATTAAATCTAAATGTACAGCTATTACGATTAAAATTGGATAATAACTAATGTTTTTGAAATAGGGTTAAAATAAAGAAAATAAAAGAGAAAAATTATGTAAGAAAATGTAATTTAAATTAACGGATCTATGCAAAAAAACAGTAATCGAAAATAAGAAGATGCACGTGAACAGCCATTATGTATGAAAAATGATTAAAAGTTAAAGAAGTAAAAACACTCTATTTCATAATTATGACTTGTACGTATAAAATACAACGTGTCGTTATCGATCGAAAATCAGTTTTCTTTCGAAGAAAAAGTACTTAGTCTCGCGAGGCACGATACGATTCGGATTCTGAAGCTGAAAAAAAAATTAATAAATAAAGATAAATGAATGTTCGAAAAGATGATATTTTTTAAGGTTATTTAAATTCTCTTGAAAAATTAAAAATAATGAATAATAATCGATATAAATGAAAAGACAGAAAAGTACATCAAACATTTTTAAATTCAGTCGCAAAATAAAAATAATGCGCGTTATAAATTTTCTAGTATTTTTGATGATGAAAAATGTTGAATATTTAGTAATGAAAACAAATAAAGGCTGATACGATGACTTCAAAAACTTAAAATATTGATGACAATTAAAATATTAGTGTGTATGTGTATCTGAACTATAAATGTAAAAAAGTTAATTGACAAATGAACAGTTTTTTTGTTAAATTCAGTTTTTTAAATAATTTGTCGAGAAAAGAATATTTTAATTAGCGTAAATTTTTTAATTAGTTTTATATACTTGAAAGGCATAAATAATAATATAATAATAGCATTAAATAATAATAAAACATTAATTAAAATTGTTTCATTGTAACTTGGTTGTAATGAGATATACGAGCATCAACCGTGAGATTGGGTTCGAATAAATAAAAATTATGAATATAATTTATATAAATGTTGTTTATAATTAAAATATAAAGCGTTGAAAAAAATCGTAGACACGTTTTACAATGTTTATATCGACATAATTTTGTATATTTTGTATTTTAAAGAAAATAATATCTATAATAGTTAATATTTTTCCAACTTGTTGGTAAAATAATTTAAAAGCATCGAAGCATTGAATAAGGAATAATGAAAATGTTTTTTCATTTATTTATTATCTTGAATAGAGAAAGAAAATTCAAATGCTTGTGAAAAATATGCAACTACTCACTGAAATTCTTTAGTTAATCATTTTTATGCATCGCCTGCACATGATATCTCATCATCGAGAGTAAATATACGCACACCGAATAGATCGTTAAAGAATGTCAACTTATACGAAATATTGTACTACGAAAATAAGAAAATCAAGAACTAAGGAAATATAAAAGATGCAATTGGCGAGTAAATAAGAGTCTTGAGAATTTTCTTCGATTTTGAACCTTTGTACGTATTCGAGTATGTTTTTTGTATTTTCTGAGAACTCATTCAAGAATAAATAGAAGACTTTTCACTGCTATCTTTAGTCTAAACGAAATGTTTTCCCTTATTTAGAAGTGTTAACTCTACAAATTAAATGGAAAACAATTTTGATTATATTTGAAAATGTAAAGTAATTAAACTTGAAGCTTTTTAAAATATTATCGAGAATGTTTCATTTCTCTTATAAAAGTATTTCTTAATGTTTCTAAAACATGGCTACTTATCAAATATTCATTATACGTTCGCTACGCGAAATGCGCACTGATAAGTTATTTGCTAAAAAGCTCGAGTTTGATAAAAGCTACTTATATAATAAATTTTTTATGACATATTTAAATATTTGATTACAGAAGACAGTCAACTATTAGTTTCAAAATTTGAATTCTTTTCTTTTTAAAAATAGATTCCGTTATTTATCTTCGACTTTCGTGAAAGAAAAGTTAAAGAACAGTCTCGTTATTTACCCCATTAATTTGCCCTAAGATCTTTAATAATGATTTTTGCATGCTCGCGATCGATGCAACGTACAATTCGTACAATTGTAATAACGGTAATAACGGTAATAACGGTAATAACGGTAATAACGGTAATAACTAACCGTAGCAAGGTAATAACTAATCGTCTTTGGATTATTCTAAAATCGAGATTACAGCAGTGAAACGGTGTTCCGTTCACTCCGAAGATTCGAGTCTGAAGCAACCAGACAACGACAAAGTAACCGACTCGTAGATGGCAATTACTTGCTTGCATGCACATTTGTCGCAGGGCACAGAGTCGAAGCTACCGCGTACAAAAGCTCGCGAGCTCGGGAAGTTGCAGTCTAGTGCAGTCTAGAGCCAATAAACGGCTAATTATAGTCGCGCAGCTCTGCTTACGTGTATATCGATTGGTTTATTTATCCACGGAAGTAAATGCCTGGAGGAAGAGAGGAAGAGAGCCAATGAAACTGTATTTCGCGGACGGCGGAGCAACAAGCGCTCGAGGCCGTTGTCGCGTTGTCGCGTTGTCGCGTTGTCGCGTTGTCGCGTGTCACGCAGTATAGACACGTCGAGCGTAAAACAGGGTTACAAGATTTCCAAACGCTGGATTTCGATTTCCCATTGCCGAGACATTCTTTCTTTTTACAAAAAAAAAACAAAAAAAGAAAGAAAGAAAAAAAGACTTTACCCGAGTGGCGCAATCAAATTTCAGTACCCTTCCTATTTACACAAGTGAAGGGCCTTTGAATTTTAATGCACCGGTATCTCCTCCTTTACCACTTTATACCCTTACTTTGAACGATGGGATTTCTTTGACGAAATATCACTCGAGGTACTTTCGCATTTTCGTATCGGATATAGAATATGCGATACGCGAAGAATACGTACAGAAATAAATTGCAAATCATACAGAGTTGTATTTGCTTTGTGCATTCTCCGCGAAAATACTTAAAGAATAAAATTTACAACAGCTTTATTTTATTTCTTTTGTATAATCTCATAAAATATTTTTGTGTTATCGAACTAACTCAAAATTATTACCAGTCGGAAAGATTTATAACGCGAGATTCAAACGATTAATCTTACTAAAAAATATATTTTTTAATATTGCTATTTTCGATTGTGTACCGAATGCAAGAATCTTTTATATATGATCGTTCGCATATTTCATACTTGAGAAAACAATATTTTTAATTAAAAAACAAATACTTTAAAAATAGAGAAAAACAAATTTTTACGTTAAAAAAATTAAAAAAACTAATGAATATTTTGTTTCGTCAAAAAAATTATTCAAAGTGATACGATTAAATTCTACATTTTAATATTTTTTGGGTTACACTGCATTTTAATTACTATAATTGAATAATGGAATAATTATTTTTAATATTGTGCTCTCAAATAAATCATAAAAATAACTTCTAATAAATACTTTTTCAAAATATTATATTTTCATAGTAGGAATATTTCATTATCTTTATTATATACCTTTGGAAAGATAAGTACGGAAGTCTAAACTATTGCATAATCTTATACAATTTTCATGTTTTCTTATTAGAGTATTACAGTAACGTAAATTCGTTTCTACCGTTGATCCTATAAATTAAAATTCTTAAACAAAAAGCACTAAAAATAGAATAACATCATCACAGAGATTTTTCATTATATGTGTAAAAACTAACAACAATGAATAATACACATTTCTTAAATTTATAATACCCATGCATATTAATTATTTAAATTTCCATATTAAATAATGAAATTAAATAAAATTAGAACGTTTTTAATAAATATTTGTAACAGTGATCATCCTTACAATATGAAATTTTATATCAAAGTGTAATTAAAGTTACCATAATGAAAGAAAATATTAAAAATCTCACTTAAAATTTGCTTATAAAAATTTCTAAAATATACATTGAATTATTAGTCTATCAGAGAAAAGATCAAAAGCATAATTTTCATCTTCGAAATAAAAATATTTTATATGTATTTTTTCATTCTTATAACTTTCACCTTATTTAGTTTATTCTTTATTCTCTTACAATTATTCAAAAATCAGCGACAAATCAACATACTTCGGTCTAAGGTTAAGAAGAGAAAGAAGGACAAAGACAAATAATACTAAAGAAATGATGTTGCCTCACTGAATGTTTATTTTTGCTTGTTATTTTCTTCTGTGAGTATAAAATAAATAAACTTTCGCTTATTTTTCGACTCCTTTTCGAATTTTCTCTTTCTGTCTATTAAGAAAATCAAAATTGCCAATCAATATTCAAATAATATAAAAACAGAATAATGAATAAAATGAAATAATATTCTACGTCTATTTATTCATCGAAGACGAAACAAGAAGTACGCGTCAAACGATACGATATATTAAATATCTCTACTACCGTATGACATTTCGAGATAGTTATTTATTCGTTGATAGTATTTTACACGAGTGAAAGAATGAAATTTTATTGTATATTAAATATAATAACAATATTTCATTCGAAGCGGTTTGTAAACATTTATATATCAAATTCACTTTTTGTGTCTAAAAATTATTAATTATCGAAGCATCTTGAAAAAAGAATATATTTCCTTTACTTATAAGTTTATTGTAAACTATAATTTTTATTTAATAATTTTTCAAGAATAATATTTTCCTGTACAAGAACTTTATCGATACATATTCTGTACATATGAAATAAAATATAAATAAAAATAATAAAATAATCTCGTTCGGTGCATGAATTTCATAGTTCCAACGTAACAACCCGGAAACTAAATGGAAATCTAAATTAAATATTGAAATTGAACTTTGAAACCTTTTCCACTGTTTAAAAAGTTCATTGAATAAACTTTGCTTAATAATATCTTGGTTTATTAATCACATCGATTAATTTGCTAATATTATAATTCTTATTTATATATTACAGAATTAAAACTAAGTTAAAATAAAGTTGTGATTAAAAATGTTTGAAACGAATTTCCTTTAAATAAATTGAAGGTAGCAGTAACGCGATGCATCGGTTGAAATTACGGTTCGCTTAAACGAAATATCGTAAGATTCGATAAAGAAAGGACATTATGCATTTTCCAGAATTATCGGAAAAATCCCCATCGTTATCTTCCCGCCCATTCCGCCGGTCAACTTATGCTGCTACTACAAATATATGTTGCTCGGGCGCTTAGTTTTAGGCGAGGTTATCACGTATCCTATAAATTAGGATTTCCAAGAATTATTTTCCGTGCAATGCTCACCGTACATTGGAAATGTCGGCAAGCCAGTTTGAGTTTCGGCCGACGCAGCCACCAAACAAAAGCAATGTCAACGACTTCGGCCGAGGTTACAAATTCTTCAAATGAGAGCTGAATCGTTGCACCGTCTTAAATAGGCAAAAGGACCTATTTACCTGTCATCTCGTGTACACTCGTAAGCTGGTTAAACCTTTATTTACCTCTGTCGCAGTTTTACAACGATCGTATGCAGTGCCGCTCTTTCATCTGCGTAATACCGAGCAATGTTCCTGCTGATATGACGTAGGACGATGGCCTAGCTCTCGACTAATCTTCGTCCCTTTTTTTTTGTATTTAGGTTGCTGAGTGCTCGAGGCTAAAAGTTCATTCATCCGTTTCATTGCGGATTCAATATTTTCAACACACGGTTGGCTACTCGTCAAAAAGATTCAACATTTTTTATTCGTAGTCAATTTTTAATTTACTTTAATTTAATTCAATTTTAATTTAATGTATTTGTTAATCAAATTTATGATTTCAATGTATTAATACTTTTCACTAGAAATAATATAACTGTGAGAAAATATGAAAGGTAACTAAATTAATTTTATTTATGTAAAGGTTTACAGACTAAATGATCGATAAGTCCTTTCGCGTTACTTTGGACTTTATGCGTAAAATGTATTAATCGACGTGGATCGTTAAACTGACACGTTATATTAATTTTTTACATTTTTATATTATTAATTGTAATTGAATATCCATTTTATATTACTCTATTTTATTCGATTAAAATATATTTTAAAAATTTAATTAATCGAGTACTTTTCTGGAATAAATTCTCGGGTAAACTTTGGGTCAAATGACAGTAGTTATTACATGTTTCAACTTCGTATTTAAATTGTATAATTAGTCAAAGGTAGACGAAATAATTTAGTTATAACTTATGAAAGAAGGAATAAATTTGATAATAAATCATCTTTTGGGTGAAATAATAAATAAATTTTTATGAATTTGTCATAAAATACGATAAAAATTTTAAAAACAAAGAAAACTTAATAACTAATGTTTATCATAATTAAGTGAAAAAAAGTTATTCTAATGATAATCGAAATAAAATAAACTTAATTTTTTAACAAAATTATCAACTGTAATCAAATTTGAAAATTCTTTTAAAAGTTTAGCTACGTACTTTTTTTACATATTCCATGCGTACCGAAGAAACGCAAATAAACGTATCGTTATTACCAGGGATTTTTTGATTCACCGTCAAACAATTTCGCCAAAGAGGAAAAGAGTAATCCTTCGAGTAATCGGAAAGACAGCTTCATAGCCAGGGAAATGTTCGATGGAGACAAAATGCATAGTCGCAAGAGATATACATACTAAATCGAAACAGTGTATCTAAAATCCGATAACTGATGAGAACTCCCTTAATGTCGGTAGAATTCACACCGGTGCACATGCAAATGTTCTATGCACAAGGCGAAAACGAGGAAACGACGAAGGCAGAAGGTCGGGAAATAGAAAAACAAGAGGACTGCTTGATCTAGATGTGGGTTTGCACATTTCCACCACAATATACGGGTGCGAATTTTCTAGTCCGAACTGCTTTTGGATTTTTCTCTTTCTTTTCACGCTTTTCTCTGCTCTTGTTTTATATAAATCGCCTCTAGGAATTTGAACATTTTCCTTTCGGATTGCCGCGTGTGAACTAGGCAAAGCAAAGAAGTCGATTATTTTAGATCAGAATAATGTTTTTTAAAATATTATATTTCAATTACTTCTTATATTAAAAAGATTCGATCTTTCTTATTATATATTACATACTTTTATTCGTAATTTCATATTCTTTAATAAAATTCTTTTTTAAATTTTCGAGATAAAAATATGCGAACCCGAATAGCAATATATACTTTTATATAATTACATAATTTTACATATTTTAATTATTTGTAGAAAGAATTCTTATGCAACAAGTAATAACTAATATTTTTTTATGATTTTATAAGAATTATTACTGTGAGTTTATTCTACAAATATCTTCATGCAATAACATTGATCGAATACTTACTGGAGTTAACCCGATTTTCAGACATTTCTTCCTCATGATTAAGAATATTTTCCTGGCACTAAAATAAATCTATTATCAAAGTTTTAAGAATATAGATAAATAGCACGAAGCTATTATTTTGGTCAAAATTTAAGATTCGACTAAAACATCAATATTGGTTAAATTTTACATTTAAATAATTTATTAAATTTTCGAATTTTTAAATATTCTATCTTCTAAATTATAAATTATAAATTATAAATACACAATCTATAATAGAATAATCTATACATTCCGAATAAATAATTAAATAAATATAATTTTAACAAAAAGCAAGATTTTTTTATTAGAATATGAAATAAAGGTTAATAACAGTTATTTAAATATACAAGTTATATTTTCTTACAGTTATATTTTATTTGCGAAGACGAATAATATCGATGAACAATATTTTTTTCTTCTGTAAAATAATTTAATTATTTAAAAAGAAGTATATTATTGTAGAACTTACATCAATTTTATTGTGAATCAAGGGACTTTAAAAAGAAAAAATATAAATCTCCTGAGTTAAAACTAAAATATTAAAAATATCCCATTGAGATATTGGTTACAGTCATTATCATGTTTTCAACCCATAAAATTTATTATTGTTTACAAAATATAAAAAACAGAATTTTTTAACAGTCTTTCAGTTTATAATTTTGGTATTGAATTCATCTATATTTTCATTACATTCTAATAATGGATATATAAAATGATTCATCACTTTTCAAATAAATTATGATTATGTAGTTTTATTTTAATTTTGTAGAATATTAAATATCATTAAATTCATGAACAAATAATATACTATTCTCACAATCACAATTTATTTCAGTTAATAAAATACGATCATTCATTTAAATAAAATTTCGATTACATTTATTTCTGGCGTAAATAAATTAAATAAATGAACAAACTTTAATGTAAATAATATAATATTTAGATAAGGCTGTATTATAATGATATCTAAACTTTTTAAATATATAATAATTTGATAAAATACCTGGAAATATTATTGATATTTATATTATCAAACAAATTCTATTTATAAAAATTCTACGTTTTTAGTAGATTTTGCACGTGCAGAGATGAATGTGTCAAAAATAATATTCATAAAATTAAAAGTATTGGAACGTCATTGTTGTTATAGGTTGCAAAAATGTCAAAATCAATTTCATTGTCTTTTTTAATAAAGATTGTGAAATATTTAAAAGCACTTATTAGTATCGACAAAATTCATTTTATTTTTCTGTATCTCGAAAAAAAATTACAAATAATCATACAGGAACTAAGAATACGTTAAAATATAAATTTTTATGTTCGTTATATTTATTTGTGAATATTTTATAAACCATGTTACGATATTATCGATACACCGTGTGAAAATAATGTTATCAAAATAAATAATGATTAGCTGATATTTATTTATATTATTGAAAATTTTTCTCTTCATCCAAAATTAAAACGTACCGCTTAAAACTTAAAAATTTAATCAGATACCGCGGATTCGTAAAACACAAATATTCGTCGTATAAATCATTATTAGAACGGTAAAGTTGTCGAAAAATATTCTCCTAATTTTATTTTTTCATTTTATTTTTTCATGACTGAGTTGGCTAGTCAAAAGCTAACTCCTGGCCCATTCCTACGTGGTTGGTAATAAAACCACCGACTGTAAAACTTCGTAGAAGTGTATACGACTCGAAACTCTTTATAGTTTTACATTTGCCCTAAAAGTGTGCTACAATGTTTCCAAAATATCGTCTTCGATGAAAATATACATAATTGTACTAAAAAATTTGCGTTACCTCATCGATTTTTACCGCGCGAATTTATTCTGCGAATGTACGTAACCGCATTATGTATCGTCATTCACGAATTAAAACAGCGAAGGAGCGAGGAGCGAATCTTCGGTGCTTTTCCAAAACAACCTTATTACTCGATAATAAGATATTCAAAACGGCAGAATATAGCAATAAGCAAAAGGAACCGAAGCTAATGAAGCGGATTAACGAATGATTCACGGACCGCAATAAATATATATATATATACATCGATCGATCGATCGGCTCCATCGTATCTGACACGATTCACACGGTTCTATCCACGGTAATTAGCTGTAAATAGTTACCAAGTGTCATTGCTTATAGGAGTGGAAGATCTAATATAAACCACTGCCCAACGAGCCGTTGCAAATGTCACCGCTATTCCCAATCAGCCGGCACACACACATATATGTTTATTATACGAGACGTACCGCAATATTACCGGCTAGAAATTAATAACCACGAATACACCACGGAGGAAGTTACTTTGCAACGGTCTATTTCTAAGATTCCGATGTAATTATTCCGCATTGCGCATATCTAGAGCTTTTTCAATTTGTTTGCTTGTCTCGAGTGAAACACCTCGATGAAAAGTCCTTTGTCAAATTTCGGAATTGCTCTTGGTATTCGTCTGTAAACTCTCGCTGAATCCGCGGTGCTCGGGGAAAGAGCCTCGACGAGGAAAATCTGTTTTCTCGCGTCCCTGCAGATATACAGGCAACCCGAGTCGTAGTCGTGAAGTGCACTTCGCGTACTCGATTAGCCTTGAGCCAACGTCTCCCGAAGACGAAGTTGCGATAGTCCGCCGATTTCCGAGGGTAGATTGCATCCCCCGAGCAACGGAGCATCGCTGTTCGTTACTCGCCGAGCAGGTCATCCGCGTCCTTGGGTGTGGAAGTCCTTGGGTGGTATCGTATCGTTGCCATCCCACTTAATCTCGAACGTGCGAAATCTTTGCTCGCCTCCGAGTCCACGAGGGCGATAACCTCCGCCCATTTACTTTCACTTTGAGAGTACGCGGTAACTTTTAGCCGATTCGTGTCCCGTCGACGTTTAATTTGTACAGCGCCGCAGGTCCTTGAGGGAGGGGTCGCCGTTTCCCGTTCCCACCGGTTTACCGGCTCGGGGGAATAACGGTATAGAGGGTAAAACGGAAGCATATGAAATCGCTTTGGACATCCAAACTAAAGGCAACCTTGATAAGGAGACACATAATGCATCGAATTCAAAAGATAAGCTTGGAAAAGATTAAGCCTACCGAGTATTCGAGCTAATACAGATAACATGTGTGTGACAGAATGAAACATCTGGTTGGGATAGATTCTGAAGACAGACGGTCGAATCATACGGCTCAAACTTCACTGGATCAACAACTCTTCAAAATTATACTAAATCGGTTATCACTAGTTCGTTAATAACCAATTTCTACACGACTCCTTCGGTTTATGGGAGTAGTTCTGGAGAATCGTCTTCCGAGTTCTACGATCCCTGCCGAGTAAAAAACTAGATGCACCTTATTGGTTCAGCACTCGAAGAGAGTCATCGCGCTAATTGGAGGATCGAAGTACTTGCTTCTCGAATATGCTGATAAGGAGCAGCTCGCTAACCGGAAAACTAGAAGAAGCGCAACCATTATGGAAGTAGGAACCTTCAACTGAGGGAAAGTAACGCCGCCTGAGAAAGTGGATCGACGATCTCCGAGGAAGAAAGCGATTCGGTAAGAGAACTAATCTTGAGAGAGGATCGAAGCCTTTTCCTTCTTTTTTAGCTACGAGAAACATCCGCACTTGACAGAGCGAAGGAAGAAACGAGTCTTGGGGAATGGTTGAATCCATGCTCAGCCCTTTCGTCATTGCTTTGTCTAACTTTATTCCGTAACTTTGAAGTATCTTTAAAAAATACATAAAACATATATGTTCTAGATGTTGCTAAACTTTTTTCAACTCCTTTCTTATTTCAATACTAAAAATGAAGAAAAGTATCTCGAGCGATAAATTCAAATTTTATCCAGTAAAAGATTATGCATTTCATACTATACAAAGTATTAATCCTAAAATATACCGAGTCGGTAAAAGTTTGATAAATTTCTGAGACAGTAGCATAATTTATTTGATGACATCATACTCAGTATCGCTTTCAAAACCAACCAAGGCTAAACTTCAACCGAGAGTAATGTTTTGTTTATTCGATAGACCTTTGAAGAAAATATTTTACGAGTTTCTATATAAATGAAGAAATTTAAATTCTACATATTCGTAAAGGAATTTTATTGTTGAGATACGCGGTTACACGTTACGATTAATGCATTTAAATAAGAGAGAATCTGCGTAGGCAACGTCTCAAGACAAGACTTACTTCGTTCGTTCGGCTAAAGTCACTACTTTATGAAAAAATAAAAATTTCTATCGATATCTTTGAGAAATTTTTATGCTATTGTTACAGAAGGCTACTCGGAAAATGTGTTCGACGTTACCGATATTACAGATCTTGAATAAAAAAGTGGATATTATTTTGCGTGGAAAATTTTACATGAAACAGTAACGTATACAATGGATGCAGCAATTTATAACTATCAATCAAAAATAGTTGCGAAGGCATTGCAAAAATATTTCGATACAGTATTCGTCGATAGTTCGAAGTTCGATCGTACCTTGCATGGATTTTCTGAAACTGCGGATGAATTTGAAAAAAATAACCAAAAACAAATTAGGATATAATTGGTGATAATTCATTAAAATAGGAAAAATTTTTTAAAATAAAGTGCGATTTACTTGTTGTAAAACGTAAAGAATAATCTTTGTAAGCTACTTTGAAAAATTTAAACGAAAATGAGTTATTGGAGCAATATTATGGTAAGTACGGAAAAAACAGTTTAAAAAATTTCCAATATTGGCGTACAGAACAGTTTTCTTTGATCGACGTAACATGTTGTGTTACATGTCGTGAATCATGGGGTAAAATTGCACGAGTTAAACTTCGAATCGATTCCTGCACTATCTGAATTTGGCCTCGAGTGATTTCTTCTCTTCCAAACTTGAAAATCGAACCGAGCGAGAAAAAATTTCCATCAAATGAGAATGTCATCGGTGATATCATCGCATATTTTACAGATTTTGAAAAACCCTTCCTTTTCGACAAAGGAAATAAATTGAAAAGTGGGTGGTTTGAATGTACGGTAACCTAACGGAGGAGCTGTACTGAAAAATAAAAATACCATTTTCTAATAAAATAGCATTAACATATTTTTTAACGCGTTAAAAATGAATACTAGACGAATAATACTAGAAGAAATCTGAAACAATTTGGTTTTCATCAAAATAATAATAAAACTTTACAAATTCTAGTCTTAGGTAATTAATCAAGTACCGACTATTTTTCAGAAAATATTTCACGATCCAAGATACATAGCTTTTAATGCCTGCGGGATTAACTCGATTTCGTAGCATTTTTCATCCAATATGCTCATTATATAACAGTTATAATATTCGTTTCTCTTTTATCTTCGTTAAAATCAATGAACAATAAATTCTTCCATTGTGTTATATTTCTTTGATTCTAAAATGACACATTTCACGATTACCCGACTCCATTGAATCGAAAAATAATACTGTCTTATTATTTTATCCGAGGAACGATAAATAATAGTACGTACCGATCATGTAAATTATTGTACCGATAAATCTGAAAGAAAATCTAATATATTAATAATCTTATTAATTTACGCAATAATTTAAAAGAAAAATATTTGGTTCGAATATATTATATTTTAACGAGGATTATTCAACGAGCTGTAAAAAATGACTGAAATCGAGAAAATTCCAGCGGATTGAAAATCGCACCGCGTCGAGTTTAAAATAAAAAAATAACTAAACAATAAAGACACTATCCACTAGAATAAAAACGAATGTTTAAAAAATATTTAAATAGATAGATTTCATGAGTTTGTTATTTTATATTTTATTTACGTAAGCTAATCGCGTTGCCGCACTTTAAAGAAAGACAATTTACTGTTGCTTGCAGGTGACAAAAAGCTCGGTTTCCGGTGGCTAGCCGTTAACCTCCCGAGGAAACCCTCAACAAGAAGCAAGGATGGCTCTTCAGTGGGATAAACTCTCGCCAGCTGAGTTCCATCAGCTTCAGGATTTGGCAGCTTGTAAGTACTCCACTTTTTAGTTATATTTTCAACGACGAATATCAAGTGTTCTTCAGCCAATTTTATTGATTTCGACAAGTATCACGAGGAAAGCTCTATAATAATTTATTTAATATAATTTTCTAATATTCCACATTTCAGTTGAAAAAGTTAAAGAGTCAAGTTAAAAGTAATCGAGTTTTGATATATATTGATAGAAATTAACTTATCGTCGACAAGGTAAAAAAATGATTCCAAGCTCTTGAAATACAAACGCAAATTTTCTAATAATTGGATAGAATACAATACGAATGCGAGTGAAAAATTGAAATTTAAATCTATATGCAATATTTCATAATTTATAAAATGCATAAATATTACTCCGAATAGTATTAATAAATATAAATTTTTTGAATATAGATAATTATCGAAATACTTATTTACGAAAAGTGCAATAATTCAAATATACTAAATTATTTATTTCTTTATCGAGTACGTTTATAAGATACTTACTCTTTTTTAGATCGGTTGCTGTGAATTTAATAATCCCTAATAAAAAAAGATTTAATCAATCAAATTTACTATATACATTAGTTTTTATTATGAAAGTCATACTGCGTGAAAGTCGATAGGAAGCAGAAGGAGAAGAGAGATGCAAGCGAAGATGTGTATCTGATAAAATGTAACGAATAAAGGTACAAAAAAATTATAAATGATAAATGTGAATAAGTGATTTAATGCTAACTGAAAGTTCATTCGATAATTTTATTAATATTTTAATTTTTTTCGAAAATAGAAGTACAGCTTATATTTGAATAACAGGATCGATGAATTTGTATCTGTAGAAAAGTGTTTCAATACAATAAAATACTCGCACTTGATTACAATAAATACACATTTCTTTTATCTACGAATATTTTAGGAAATAATATTCTATTTAAAAGCAAAAGTCGTTATCCAGTCGTAGCTGTTTGTTTTTTTTTTAAACTATCAAAGATTTTAATAATAAAATATTCGTACCTTTAAATTTTAAAGTACGACAATACGAAAGAATATAATAATTTTTACAATGCACGAAAAAACTCATTTTTTCAATTATTATCATTTACCGTATTCGATACTTTAATCAAAGTCATTAACCGTGTGAATATATATATATATTTATATATCTACTTTTATATAATTTGCTCGAGACGTTGTATTATTAAATAAAATGGCTAAATTAAGGAAGACGTAAAGCTGTTGAAGGAGTGTACACCCCACATACTCTACGTATAATCGCATAATCTTATACGATGCTTAAAACTACAAATTTCAGCTGTTGTTTTAAGTCATGGGTCCTTAGCCATTTAGAGTAAGAACTCTAAAACTAGCTTATAATTATATTTTAGTAGATAATTATATAACCGCGATAATGTAGATTAAGAAAATATAAAGAAAATATAGTTACGTTCTTAAAATTATAAATAAACTGGAAACAAATTAATGAATATAATCACGATCAACATTCGTTAACGCATTATAACTTCAAATTAAATTAATAAAAAAACTTTTATTATTTTCTAATATTATACATTGAATATAAATAGCAGTATTATAATAAGAATTTTTTGTCAGAAAACTTCTTACCTTTATAAGTTACATAACTATTTAATTTTTTGTTCGTGATTTGTTATAGAAGACAAAAAGTGTAATTTTCAAACAACACTTGATGAAACTATAATTAAACCTTAAAGACTTCGATGAAATTTCTGTGACATAATATACTTACCTAGTGGAACATTTTTAAGATAAAAGAATATAAAAAAGTTAAATTTTTATTATAATATATAATTTATTATATATTTTAAATAAAAGATAACGAAAATAATATATATATTTTTATAGCCGGTGGATAAAATAATTATTATCGTTGTGTAATTAAATCAACGAATACTTTTAAAATATTTTAATCGTAATAATAAGCTTTACATTTGCATAATTAATTAAATAAATAATTCGAATTAACGTTAAAAACATATTTGAAATCGACTGATATTTTAATTAGTAATAATTACCGTATGAAACAGAGTTTATTATTTTTAATTAATAGCGTATTTATTTAAATTTTTGAGTACAATTAATTAATCTTAGTTTTTTTATAAGTTTTATAATTATTTTAAAAAGTGTTATTAAATTTTTCTTTGAATTCAAAATATTTTGTAATTTTTATAGTCAACCAAAAAAGAAAGTTTTGTATCAACTGAAAACACTTAAATCATATTTTAAATTATCTAAGTAAAAAATTTGATTGAAATTTGAAAAACAAAATTGATTTTCACTTTTTACTTAACCTAAAAGAAACTTCGAAGCTACTCATCCGAAACTATGTCGGACGTAAGCGCATTGTCAATCGGAAGATTAATAATAGCAAACTAAAAAACCAAAAGTCACAAGATTCTATCGAAACATTACTTTGTAAGGGAACCAAAAAAAATCTCATTACGTAGCGAAACTGAAAGCAGATTTGGTAAACTTTTAATTGTAACTTATAGAGAACAGCGATCCAAATTAACGCTAGCGGAAATTTCGGAAAAATAGCGTTAAATAAATTTTTTAGATTCTTGTCTCTGTATTTACAACCGCGTCCTCGCCGATACTTACTACTGTACTTTTGAAACGCGAACGCGAACGCAAACTCGAACAAGCGGAACAAATTCGAAATCTGTACGGCGCCTCAACGCGTCGCTTCCATCCTCCTCGAATTTCTCTTTTTCTCACGGCGTCGCTTTCCGCGTGACAAACGACGAACTTTGCTCTTCCGGATGGTAAGCACGCTTTTTACTCGATAAGATTTTCGAATGTGGACGATCAACATGTTTTTCAAACTCTCGAAATCTAAATCGCTCGATACTTTTGATTAACTAACATTTTCTTGGGCTGAAAAATATTATTATTTTGGTCGCAATCGAATTCTCGACGATAACACTGACTAATGAGGCAATCTTTTTTTTTTAAGTTGTTTTTAAATCAGTTTTTATATTTTTAAGTACAAGATATTATTACAAAATAATATTTTTCGGTTATTAAATTTATAAATTTTGATAACTTTTGATCGACAAATTTTTTAAATTATACTACAATAATTAGTTACATCGTGAAATTTCAGTATTTTATAATGATTATTTTGTTTAGACATGTACGAGAAAAATAGTAAAGTGAAATAAACGTACGATGTTATGAAAATCTTTAAACGGTAAAATTACAAAATTACAATTTATTGACCTTTTAAATACAATACAATATATATTTATCTTAAATTTTAATGCTTTATATTTGAAATATTGTTAACTCTTAATAATAATATTTTTAATATTCGAAGAAACATATGTTTTGCGCGAATTGTACAATAATATTTCGAATGGTTCAATTTGTTTTATATTCCATAAGATGCTATATTCGTATTCGATAAATATTTAGGAATATAACTTTTTGATCGAATATGTTCTAACGAATATTTTACGCTAAGTTTTAAATGATAATAATAAACACGTCTAATTTATTTATGTATGTAAATGCTATTTTTATAAAGAAAAATTTCATCGCTTTTATTAGATTTTAGATTTTCATAATAATAGAAAAATATGTAAAAGTTTAATCATTTTTATTTTAAACTGCTAAATTAGGAAAAATTCAAAAGTATCAAAGAGTTTTAAAATTAAAAAAACTTTTTTTAAAGCATTAGTGCAGGTAATTCAATGTTGTTATTAACTTTCTGAAATAATCTTGAATACGCGTAATAAGAAATATTATTAAGAAAATGTAGTTTATTGTATTAAAAACGTGTCTTTTTAAAAAATAAATTTTTTGTAGGTACAAAGAATTTTGCGAGATTTAAATTAATATCACATTTAGTACTTTCAAATCATATTAATAAATTACGCAGATAAGAATAATTTTAAACACAAAAACTTTTTTTATATGTAATCTTTGTTATTTTTATAAAATTTGTGCACTAATAATTTACTTGAATTTCTTAAAGTTAACTTATAAAAACTTGTAACTTCATTGTATTGTAGAATGTTGTGTACGTTGTCTAGGTGTGTAAATTTTATCCGTAGAAGCAAGAAAAAGTTGAACAGTTTTTCGGTTGGTATCTGAAAAGAATAATGACAGTATAAAGTACGAGTGTTCAATCTTTAACCCAGTTACTTCCGTACTTAATTTAATCCTATTTTATTATTTAATATATCATTATTAAGTTTTTCTGTATTTGGTAAAGGTATTTATATATCAATATAATATATTAATTTATGTTTAAAGTCAATAACGAATAAGTCAGAGAAAATCAATAACGATACGAGGATTTTAAAAAACAGTACGATTTTATTCGAGTGAAAATCGTATTCGAAACCCACCATTTTTACCATAAGTGCTTTGCTTCCAACTGAACTATCGATGCCAGGCTCATTTCAATTCGAGTGGCCCTCCTGCCGTAATCCTCTCGACCAGTAGAATTAGATACCGACACGTATCATGTGATATTTATAGTAATAAAATGAAATTTCAAAACATAAAAAATGTAAGGGTAGAGAACATAAACTACGGTAACTCGACCTCATTGAAACGTGGGCAAGATAAAAAATTCTTATTAAAATTTACGAAGTTATACGATACGTATACTTTAATATATTTATTACATGTCTTTCCACAGATAAACAAAATATATATATATATATATATTCTTACCTTTTATTCTATTTTATATCAAGTTTACAAAAATTCTTTAATTTACGTGCGATTTTCTTACTTTTATTTGTTATTTAAAAAATTTAGTTTAATTCTCATTGCTCTTGCATTATTCGATTAAAATTTAATTGAAATTAAAAGCTATTTTATCGATCGACTTTTGACTATTTTCGATTAACGCGAAATACTTTAATTATTAATAAATAATAAAATTATAATAATTTTATTTATAATTTATAATTCGAAGCAATTAAAGTTAACTGTTAAAAATGTATTAAAAACCGATGCATAACGCAAGTTTCACCTACGTCTCTTTTATGTTTCTTAATGCATCCTATTATAAAGAGACGAAGCGTAGGTATAATTGATTTATAAATGAACGTTAAACGCGTCAATGCTAAATTTGAAATTGAAAAGTGTCAGTGTCAAAATGAATTTCCGCGAAAATTCGTAGCTAATATCGAAAGCGCAGCATTTGCTCGGCATCGCGAGTAGCACTAAATGGCTTTGCAACGATTAACAGCGTACCCCAGACTAATCTATAAAAAAGTGACGAAAATGCATTACACGAGGTCAGCATAATGATAGTGTCACGTGTTTCTGTGTTTCTATAACGACGTCGAAGGACTTTATTAAACGAGTTCTACGTCCGCACGCACGTTTGCCCTTATTAGACAACTCTCGTATCGTTCCCTCGGTAAATACAGGCGATGCACTTTCTACCCTGTCTACCCTGTCTACCCTGTCTACCCTGTCTACCCTGTCTACCCTGTCTACCCTTTCCACCCTTATCGATCCGCGTCCTGAAATCTAATAAGCCTTTTGTCCTTTCTTTTCCCAGCCTCTGGCTAAACGCACAAATACACTCGGAGGACCGAATCGATTGCACGGGGCCTTCGAAAATTCTATCTCCAAATTACAGCTAAATAAGAAGTCGTGAGAAATTACGATTACGAGTCGCTTTTTCTCTCGTCGCCGTTAGCGCAAATGGTGTGCTTTTTCGTACCGACTCGGACTTTATTCGCTGATACCAGTTTGTATGTATTTTTTAACGGTAATGTAACGTTAGCGGTGGTCCGAGTGCGAGGATATAAAATGTTAATGGAACGTTGTTTCAACGATCCGCTTAATTTTACGTTTGACCTACGTATCGTATCAGTATGATTCTTTTTAACTGCCGTGATTAATTATAATGTAAATATATAAATGTTTATAGGAAATGTTCCTCGTTTTCATACTCTATTTTATATCGTGTATTATTATTTTTAAAACATAATATATATTCGTGTATAATTACTTACGAAAAGTGTATTGTTCCAATAATGCAAATTAGCATAATTATCGGAAACATCGCATCCATGATTAATAATGTGAAAAATGTATACATAGAATTATGCTCTTGATCATGAACAAAATATTTATTTCTTTTTATCGATAATTTTACACTAAATATTATACTTGTATATCGTTCCTTATATTATATTCGATTACGATCTCGGGATAAATTATTTTATATATATCTGACGCACTATATTTCCATTTTACATAGTCAATTGAATGCACGATTTCTTCGCTGAATCAAGATAAAAGGTTGAATTTATCCGAATTTTACAAATTTTATTGAATCGATATAGATTCTTGTTATTGGTCAAATTTTATCAAATCATTTTACGCTCGATAGTAACTCCGCTATGTAATATATTTTATTGTCAATAAATTTTGAAATCAAAAAAATTTTATGTAAATGTTCTAACAATTTTTAATAAAAAAATTGTTAATTTAATACATTTTACAAATCTTTGATCGACAGTAGAACAATAAAAATTTTTTACTACAAATTATTTTATAATTTCCAAGAACAACTTATTAAGATTAAAAAAACTATAAAAAATATATTTTACAATTGTATAATTATATTAAATACATTTTTTTGTTTTAAATAATAGAGAGTGCATCGATTACGGGAAAATTTTTACGATATAATATAATTCGGTATCTTTATAAATTAGATAAAGTGAAAATATATTAAAAATGATTTTCAATTTGTTTTCTATATCTCTATAATTACGAATGATATGTATTTAATCAACTACAGATAGGATTAATTAATTTAATTCGGTTTTATGAACTAGTACTTATTTTATTTTTCTTAAAAAAAAATCTTAATATTTTTGAAAAATTAAAAATAATGAAATGAAATTATTGCATAAAAAATGTTTAAACTACGTTAATTTCCATAAGACCAACTGAAAATGTTTGTTGCAGTAACAGATAGTTAGAAAAATATGTTGAATTATTAATTTCTAGAGAATTTTATACGAATTATTTATAATTATTCGATATAAATTATTAATAAAATTATTTCAATATAGACAGTAACTAGATGAAAGGTTAAATAAGTTAATTTTAACATCTTTAGTATATAACGGTACATTTTTAATACTATTTGAATGTGAAAATTATTCCATAAGAATAATTTTTTAGCTCAAAACATGCTTTTTTATAAAAATACATATATTTTATTACAATGTACCTACAGTATAAAACATATTTTAAAAAATTTAATGTATTTGCATGTTATTTAAAATCATTTACTTTATTAATTCTTATTAGAATTAAATGATAGAGCTGCTTTTACAGTAATCATTTTTCGACTTTACACAATTTAATAAGATACACGGGCAAATTTCCTCTTGCCTCTCATAAATTCTATCTTCATAATAGCCATGTAGAAATTTGAATCAAATTACGAGTTCTGTGTTTCTAAATAAGGAACGATTCCGTTATTAATTCTAAAATATGCATGACCTCATTAGTCAAATCCTCCAGTTTAACCGAACGTATTTTCAGTCATATATCCAAAAACGAAAGCTAGTAAAAAATTGCACGATATTTTCTCCTTTACAGACTCGTCGAGGAAACTGCAGGATGTGCTCTTGGAATTCTGTGCGACCTCGACACCAGGAGGCGTTCCGAAATATCATCCGGACGGGGTGAGTGTCTCTCTCAGTTATATTTCCCGCATTTTCGTTTCAGTATTTCATAAAAGCGGCCGCTTCAGGAATTTGGGTTAATGTCGCATTACAAACGAGTGCTTCAACGCGACGTCTTTTTTTTCAATATTTGAAACTGAAAAACTTAAAGTTGGGTTTCCTGGGTTTCCTAAGCGGCGTCGCGAGACGATAACGATAATTTCATTTTAATTCGCACTGATCTATCACTTCATTTTTAGTATGTGCAAACGAGCAAAAATGAGATTACTTTATTTTTATCATTGTTTCGTCTACTTAAGATCGTTATTTTCATGAATATTTGAATAAATATATATCCCTAAGATTTTTCAAAATAATCCGTTAAAATTATAAACGTTGAGAAATAGAGAAAAATGTGTATTAATTATAGCTCGTTATACGTCTCCTAGTCATTAAAAAAAATTTAAAAATAAAGTTTTAAATACATTTAAAAATATTATTTGTATAAACATTAAAAATTTATTTTAAAATGAATGTTTTGAATATTAATACATATATATATATTAGTATAATATAACAAACTTCCGTCTTTTTCAAAGAGATTTTAACCTTAGAAATTTAAATAATTTGTACATTTTTGTGTAATAAGATATTAATTTAAAAAGTTAATTACCTTATTATTATTTTGTTTAAAATATTCGTAAGAGTAAAATAAAAATTATAGTTATATTCGGAATAGAGGAGCTTATTTTAATTTTTAGTTGATTTTTAACTGGATTCAGTATTTTATATACACGCGTATACAAAAATACATAGACGTTTTTAAAAAATTAAATAAAACTGCTTCTCATTAGTAATCAAAAGAAAGTGTCTTCCTAAATCTTGCGTTTAATATTTTATTTACTTTAAGTATAAATCTAGTAGGAGCAACATTTGTATAGAATATAAAAGGAGAAAAATTAAAAAATATTAACTACCTTACTTCAAAGGAAAGTAGTTTTAATGCAGCTACTATAAAATTATTGCGCTTCCACAGTGATGAAAAAAATTTTAATTTTATACTACAATAGAAAAAATTTCCTCTTCAAAAAGTAGAGCAATGATTTTGTTTAAAAACTAATTAAATCTTATTAATATAGGATAAAGAGCGCTAAAGTTAAATGTATAGTTTTATAATATAAATCAATATTAAAATTCTAATCTTCTGTTATAAATAAATTTGATCATAAATTCATTAGTTAAATGAATAGAACAGTTTCTATTTAGAAAAAGAAAAATAGTGAAAAATTTATCATCTAAATGATTAATAATAATAGTGATCATGATTAATTCTTAAAGTAGGTTGCAACAAATTCTTGTTTAAGGACAGAACAAAAATTATCTTTAAAATGATTAAAAGAATCAATGATACGATGAATGAAGACTAAATTATATATTGCATTTTTGCTAGTGAACTTTGCTCGTTTTCACAGCATCTGTAAACGCAATTATCAGCACGTGTTATCATATAAAAATCATCGTTTTATACAAAACATACACCTTTCAGCTCTGATAGACAAAATAATTTATATTATATGCTGCATCTGGTTACATTTTACTATAAAATAATAGAATAAATTCACAGAGCCAATTTTCAAATGGTTTTATAAGATAAAAGCAAGAAAACATTTACAGTAAGTAAATTCCTGAACAAAAATAATAGACGTAATTCTACGGGTACGACTGACATAACGATTTAATATATAAATACCTTATTTAAGATATAAAATCGCCTTTCGGTATTTATTTTTTTAAATTAGTCAAGTTAAAAATATATATGTATACGTATATATGGAAAAAATATAAAAAAAGCTGTTTCGTTTTAAGTTATCAAATTATTTTTTATAAATAAAATTTTAAAGTTGACGTTATATTGTACTGTAGCTTAATTAATAATAGATATTATTATTTTTAATAAACGTTAAATTTAACCAAAATCAAGCTATTAATTTTTGAAAGTTTTTTAATACAAAAAATAGACTTTTCCATTAAAAAATTAATATTTGAAGTGAATATATATATATATATATCCGCTTTTGTATAAATAAATATAAAAAAATTTCATTTTGATAAGAAACAGTCGAATTACATTTATAAATTGCTAATGCTCGGTAATACAGATCATTTAATATTTCTCGATTATACAATACGAAAGATTTTTATACCTATGATAAATAATACAAGAAAAAGATTAAAAATTTAATTATCATAATGAAAACAAAGCAATACCTATTAATTTAAGAACCTGAGAATCTTTTAAATGACATTTTTTAAAATCTATATTTCTCTGTAATCTCAATTTTGGATTTTATTTTTTATTGTTTGATTATAGTTGAAGTTAAAATTTTCAACAATGTAAGTATTTATTGAATTACGAACAACAGAAAATGAAATTCTTTGCTAATGAAAAAAATGTTAATATTTCCATCAGTCCGTACAAAGCAATCCTCGGAATTTTTAAATCAATCACCCACACATAAAGAAGCGCGTTTATCGAGTAGTTTAATCATCAGGGTATTTACAATCTAGCTCGATTAATCCTTTATAACTATGATAAAAATTAAATAGAATAATAACATCTTCCGTAAAATAATTTTATAGGCCTCGTTCGTTACGTGATTCCGAAGTTACGTGATACGTGCCAAAAGACATAAGGCGTGTAATCGCGCATGTAACCCACATGCATGTAACGACATGGGAAAAAATAAGACTTTAATAAATCCACTTAAAGACCTGCTGATAAAACGAAGAAAAAGAGAGCGAGAGAGAAACGCGGGCGGATCTCGTTTATTCGTCGCTTCAGGGGTCGTTAATACATACTCGTCGGACGATCGAAGCGCCGCTTGATGAGGAGAGGAACACTCGAGGATCTATCTGTATTAACTACTCGTAAAAAGGGAGGAAAAGGGAGGAAAAGGGAGGAAAAGGGATGGAATGAAAAAAGATGGAATGAAGGAGGAGGATGAGAGGAAGAAAAATGTGACAGATATACGAGAGGAGGACGTTGTCAAACTTATTAAAAGACACTTCTCAGCGTGAAAGACTTTATGAGAGTTTTCATGTACTTCGACCGGATGTATAATACAGATCATAATTTCAAAACTCTTCCGGATATTATCTTTTTCCTTTTCTTTTCTTTACTTTGAATATTTTACTTAACTAACTCTTTTCGCTAATGCTTTTATTCAAAATTACTTACAATAACAATTGATTTAATTAGTATATTATATAAATTAAGATGCTTCTTCAAACTTTTCATTCTACTAAATAAACTGTAAATATTTATGTTATAATTATTATAAAATAATACATACGCGCAATATGGTTCTTCGAGTAAAATAGTAATATATTCTTAACTTTTTATGTATATACGTATTTAAGATTATACTTCTAGTTTATTACTTTGAGATCTGAAATTAAATTTCGTTAATAATAATACTACGCTAAGATAAAAAATTATACATAAGTATATGAAAATATTGTATATTACATAAACATTTTATAAAAATTAATAATTTAACAATATAATAATAAGTATTAAACAAACCTTTTTATCTTTATTTTTAATGCCAATATTGATATTATGGCACAGACTGAGAAAATAAATTTTGAAAATTTTTCGATAAGCACAAAAAATATAATATCTATGTAAAATCAATTATACTTAAATAAACCAGGAAATTCACAGAATTGAGTCAATAAATATTTATGTATTTACACAATCGAAGTCGTATAAAATAAATTATTCCAACATTGATAACTTAATAAAAAATTTTATTCAAATCCTTAAATTGTATATCCATTAGTATCGATTATATTCATAATTACGTCATACCCCTAGTAAGTAAAAACTTTAAAATTACGAACCCGAAAATTTCACGTTTTATGCAATAAGAAAATATTGCTCACATATCGATAGAAAAAATTTTCTGTAATTACTACATTTTTTAAATATTGATAATCCTTAAGTTTGAAGATTTGTTTTACGGTATAATTTGTTTTACGTTCGTAAAAGATGAAAATATTTTTGTTGACGCTTTTCTTAACCAGAATAGACTTTTTATCACGGGACCCTCGCTAATAAACCTGTGTCAAGCTTTAAATCTTTAAAATTAATTATTGTACTTTCTCATAGTCGTATTTCCAACTGGGATTGTATAACAGGCACAACCTTAATGATCCCGACGTCATTTTGCATGTGCGTATTGATGGTTAGCCTCTTTATAGTATATCATTGTATTGTCTCGTGGCTGATCATAGGAAGGAATTTAACACCTCTAAAACTCTAATACGTTCTATGCGATACTTTAGAAATTACTCGATCCTTTTCTATTTCGCTATATACTTTCATATATCAAAGATTCTATATGAAAATATGAGACTGGAATTTACCGAATGCTCGCTTGTCGATTTATCAACTGCGAACAGTTTCATACAAGTAAAAAAAATCACTCGCGATACGATAGAAACTTTAAAATTACGTATACTATAATGGTCATATTTTAACGGTATAATATTTAAGCGAGAAGGAAAATAATTTGGAATTTTTCAGGATATTAGTTTTCACGTTTATGCGATTTTATAGAACTGTATGAAATGATCGAAATCCTATTTGAATGTACGTTATTTCATATCGTCGCATATATATATATATATATATATATATATTATAATTTATGAAATTCATGATACCTCGACGCTCTATATATTTTCTAATATGTACATTTGAAAATCATTATTTCATTAAATGTGATTTGGTATCTTGTCGATAATGATTGGAATACATTGGTAAATAATTCAACAGGAACTCATACATACTAATTAAATACATTTAGCTTATAATTATATATTTATCAATTTTCAATCAAAATGCATCTTAAATTAACATTAATTCAACCCGTTGATATTTTCGAAGATCGTTTGAAAAAAATTATTTACTATAAGTTAACGAATAAGAGATACTCATTTTATCGATTACATTTGTTTTTAGCGGATAAGTATTTAAAAGCTACGTCATCGAAAACATATTTATTCAGAAAAGGACGACGAAAAATTTGAGTTCTCAAGTGCCAGAAAAGTTGAAATGCGTTCGATCGAAGTTTGTGAAATATCTTAGCCAAAGGAATAATACATGTATATAAAAGTATCCAGTCGAATCTATTGCTTCTAACAAAACTCGGAAACTACGCGCATATATGGATTTACCGGTTATGTTATTTCTCAAACCTAAACCATACTCTTCTCAACTTTCTAATTTCCCAATTTTTATTAACATTTTTATGAAATATTTTACAATTTTGTGGCCGTTAAAATAGTAAACGTTTGAAACATTCATTCTTCGGAAAAATACCCGAGGAATACCCTCCATTAAATTTAAAACGAATTCTTTTTAAATTCCTTAGACACGTTAAATTACCCAGGACATTTATTCCGTCATAATTTCACCGATGTAAGTCGCCGGTGTTAATACGAGTGGACAATCTTTTTTGCAGCATTTTTATTTAGATTTTAATTAGAAGCTCTAATTTTATATAACAAATCAAATTCCGACATTGTTTTTATTACTGCGAAGGAGTGCGCTTCCTTGAAATTAAATGCCACGTATATAAAATATTCGAGTCATCCGAGCACATCCGAGCACATCAGAGCACATCAGAGCACATCAGAGCACATCAGAGCACATCCGAGCTGCGAAGCGTCTTTCATTTTCCCCCTTATCCATGGGATCTTATTACCATAATACATCTGTCTTCTTTTGTCTAGAACGCAGCGGAACTCGTAGAACAGAAAAATGTTCTACTCTTGCAACCGCGATTTTATTGGCGTGAATATATATTTCGTCCTCGTCCCTTCTAGCGTTGAATCACTCGGGGGTAGTTTATACAGGGTCGTCCAAACTCGCGAAGTCGTTAACTCGTCTGTTTTTCTTCTTTGCTGTGAGTTTTAACGCAACCTACGTAATCAATGCTACGAAAGATGTTGCCAGGAAATGGAAACTAGAATAGGGAAACGATAGAATTGTCCGTTTTAAACGTTCTTCGATATATCTATTCTTTATATAAATCCTGAAGGCACGCTTAATTATTCAACTGGCTATTACAAATATTCTCAACTAATGAGAGAATACTTCTCAAATATTCTTAATATTTATTCGTTTGAAATTTTAAAGATACATTTATGCTGTATGATTTTATTATATATTCTTGAAAGATAAAAATGTTGTTAATTATAAATTGAATTAAAATAATTTATAACCTTATAAATGTTTTACTAAATATATAAAAAAATTTTATCGTTTAAATCTGTTGGCTTAAATTATTTAATGTATTTAAGAATAATATTTAATGAATCGATACTTATATATTATCGATGATTATATCTCTTCTATAAAAAAAAAATATGTTATCGCATTGCTTCCTTTAAATTAACCAATAATTTTTCCAAGTTATATAAATATTATATTATCTTAACTGATATTATCGCGAACTTCGATATACGCATTTACGTTAGCAAAAACAGAATTAAATTGTTGTTGGCTTTCGTAAAATTTCAGAAAAGATATCTTTGATTATTAATAAAAAAAAATGAACATTATTTCAACAATAATAAAGAAGATGATAAAAATAGACTTAAGATTTAATCTTTGTAAGTCGTATGTCCCATAATTTTTTTTATCTTAAGTATACGAAAGTGGTTTTGAAATAACGCAACTACTTTTATGATCATCAAGACTCGTATGGACCCGAGTTTAAAGAAAAGCGATCGCCCTAATTTGTTTTTCATCCGAGCGTTTTATAAGAAAAAACTGTCTGTAAACGCGGAAGAACATTTTCTTAAAAGAGAAACTCAACAACTTTGTAACACTCGTGTGAAACTTGTCAACGAGGGAATTGTCATGGCTGACGACCACTTTAAAGTTACGTGCATGCAAAGAATCGCACATCGCAATCTCTACTGGTTAGTATGTGATATCGATTTTTAGTTTTCCATGCATCGACTATGATCAATTCATACAAATTTTTTACCAGTCTTTCTCTATAATCCTGATCTCGAAAATGGGATACCATTAAGCTGACTACGATAAACTTGTAAAAAATCTATCCCAGCTTCATCTTACTTTTGGATAAGATTTTTCAAGTCGAAACTAATTTGTAAGGTCCACTTCATCTGCTATGAAATTTGCTTATACTTTTGCCTGGATGATTCTAAGCGAGAGTTTATTAATTAGTTTTCATTAGCTTCGCGCAGCTCGAAGGTGATAATAAATCACGTTCTTCTTTGTACTGATTCAGGCAACAGTATTTATACACATACATTTGATTGATCGTTTGAAATGAAAAATTATGACATATTACATATTTTGATAAATAATTATCAAGATATCGAATTAAAATTGTAAAATTTTTATTTCGTGTTTTTATAAATAAGAAGTAATAATCAGGATAATTATTATAAATATGTTGACTAATTTTTTAGTTCAAATATTAATTACAGTTTAGATTCTTGTGATACTTTATAAGAAAAATAGATTCGAAAATTTATGGATTGCATTATTCAGGGCAATTTCAAGGTTCTAAAAATTTATTGCGAAAAGAAGTCGTAAACTTGAATTTTTGTTTCAAAACAAATACATTTAAAAATTAGAATTTAAAAATTTTAAATGTATGTATGAAATAACGGTAACTGATAAGAAACTTTATGGAAAAGTTGATATACGGGAATCTTCGTCAGTTCTTAAAGAAAATAAAATTGTTTAAAAAGTGCTTTATAAATATTACTATTTAATAATTAAAAATTGGATAATCCAAATTTTCTTTTCATATATCTTTTGTAATTTTGATACCAAACTTAATATTTCATTTAAATGGGTTTTCATTCAACACACGTGCAATGCAGCTAAAAACGTGAGGGAATTGCCTTTGCAAGCTTGAATATAAACTACGTCATGCGCAACGGAAAAAGAGAAAGAGAGGAAGGGTTAAGAGACAGGAAGGGAGGAAGATGAAAAAAATAAGAGAGAGAGAGAGAGAGAGAGAGAGAGAGAGAGAAAAGTAGGAATTGTGCAGGAAAGTAGGTTAGTAGGCATTTCCGGGTGAAGATATTTTGTGTGTAAAGGCACCGCGGAAATGTAGCAAAGAATGTACAAAAAAAAACAGCGAAGTAAAATAACGAGGGAGCAAGAAAAAGAGTAAAGAAGTTGAAAATAAATATTTGTCTTCTTTGAAGTCTTATTCCATTTCCAATGTTAAATCCTGTATCTGCTTTACCTCGTAACCTCTTCGACGAATGTCCTTTTATTGCCTCGATGCTTAGTTTACTTTATGAATATTAGATATGATATCGCCAACGTTTATTTTCGTCTCTTCCGTTCTTTCGTTTTTATATATACAGATATTAATAAATTAATTTTATTACAATAGTTCTTTAAATTTCAATACTTGATTAACAATATCAATAGTTTAAAATTTTCTTTTATTCAATTTTATACTCAAACAATTTAAATTTTCTATATTTATGTACAATCAATAATCTACTTTAATCCATATACTTTAAGTAAATCGTTGTTGCCTTTTTCATCTACAACTTTTTTATACAATAATTAAATGTATATAGTTTAAATTTTATATTTATTAAAAATAAGTTAGTATACACTTTTGAAATAAAAATACAAATATATATTTTTCACGAAAATCAAGATTATATAAATTAATTTATATATATATTACAAAATTAATAACCAAATTAATTTCATACCGCGTTAAAATTTTCTTATAGTTCTAGTAAATAAAAATAAAACCTTATAAAATTTTAAGAGTATTTATAATGTATAAATTAACTTGAAAGTATTTAGCCTGAAAACTGGTGTTATGTAAAAAACTAAATTATCACGTAGCTAAATGTGAGTTAAGTTTCTTAAACGAGCAAAAGATATGAAATTGAGTATCGTATAAACGTGTGTTGAAAAAGAAAAATCAAATCGAGAAACGTAAAAAAAAGAAAAAGAGATATTAGCGCGGTTATAAATGGAGAACATCCATGCGATCATTGTCGCACGTTGCTTCCAAATAGCCATTAAATTCTTGTGTTTGCGATATAAGCGTCTTTAGTTTACGACTCTATGATAAAGTCCTTAATGTTTTTCTTATTCGATTTTTCGTTTTTAAGACGAGCAAAAAATAGAATATTACAGTATCAATGCATAGCATTTTTGCATAATTTACGGATGAAAATATCGCTACTCGTTTTTTCATAAATATACGCGACGATTTTCACAGAGAAATTTCATTCTCTTTCATTTTACATTTATTTCGGAGATTAATATAATGAAATAAGAAAATTTATTACCAAACACTGTTGTAAAAAAGAAAAATATTTATAATACGTTTAAGAACAGGAAATGTCAATTTACGAATTTAACGTGTATTCGATGGTTCCGAATGATTTCATTTTAAAAACTTTTTATTTAAAAGACTCGAAAAGTTTAAATGGAAAATTATGTAATTCCTCTATTCTTTTATTCTCTTCCATCCTATTTTTCTCTATTCTGTATTCTGTACTGCTGATCGATGGTCGATTTTCAATCAAAATTGAAAAAGGGTAAATGCTTTATAATTCATATGACAAACTTGTTAACATAAATAATATCGTATCTTATAAGTAAATAAAAAGCAATAAAAGAAAATAAGATTTATTTAAAGTCAGACTGATCTGATCGATGAAAAGTCGATTCTCGATTAAATAATCTACGAAGAAATAAAATCATTCGACCGTTCCTTCGCTCGCGTTCTCTCCTTAATCAGCTCTACACTCGTTCAACAGCCGCTCGTGATTATCAATGGAGTCGAATCGATCGTCGCTCTCGCGGCAAAAAAATAACACGACGATCGAGTGGACGGCTAAAAACGTCGATATAAAAACGTCGATATAAAAACGTCGATACATATTTGAGGTTCGAGCAGACTGGGAGGAAGGGAGGAAGCGAGATCGGCACGAGCGGACGTAAATGGTGTAGGGGGAGGACGTAAATGATGTGGCCGGCGTTGGTTCGAGGGGAAGGCAAACAATGAACCCGTCAAACCCAGATGACGACGACGTGTGCGAGTCTGTAAATGCCAGCCGCACAAGCGCCCGAGTGTCGTATTAATTTAGGAAAGCGGGGAAGTTGTACCTGTGCTTCTGATTTCCTGCACGCGGGGATGCTTATTGGAAGTGGAAAGGGAAGCCTCGATACTCGCTAAATTCAAAATGCACTCGAGCGCTTCGTCCTATGACCTATTTGGGTTTGTGTACATATTTTACTGTGCGTGGTTCGCGTATGCATTGGAACTCAGTCGCTATTCGTGCACGCGAACGCATTAAGATTTCACGGTCGGACGTTCATTAGGGTTTCATTCTTATTCGATCGACGCGATCGATCGATGAATGTTTCTTTCTTATTGTTTATTTCAATTTGACGCTCGACGTTGATTAAGTATTGCTTTATTGAGTTCTATAAAACGAGTCGTAAGGTTGAACAATATCGTGGATACGCATTTAAAACACATACACAAATTAAAAAAATTACTTATCGAACACTCGATGCTGTCGACGATAAGTTGGTCTCTGATGTAGTGTAAAGCATCAATCTCCTTGAGGAATTCTAAATTTATGCATGGAAAAATGTGCACCAGAGAACCATCAAACCATCAAACCATCAAACCATCAAACCATCCACCGTACCATCGTTTCGACGCCGGAGCTCGCAAAAGTGCGTGAAAAATTCTTATCGACATCGTTACTACCTCGTTCAATGATCTCCTCTTTGTAGTACCTTTACGTTCTTTCGCATTATACCGACTATAAAACCGAAGCATACTTATCTAGCTGATACATTAGCTGAATTTTATTATTCGCGCTGCGAGTCGAAGAGTCGAAGAGTCGAAGAGTCAAAGATAATTTTAAAACGAGTAAATTAATAACGACGAGCCTCGATTCAACGACCCAGACTTTACTTTATATTAGTTTCGTTGGAACAAAACAAATGCTCGTTAAAATATTCAAACTTAAATGTCTTTTGATACGATATATCATTTTTAATTTATTTAGTATTTTCACCGTGTTTTTATACAGTATTTGTGATATGGAACAAATATCAAATTTATCGAACATTCCATATTACATTATTCAATTGTAAACCAAGTATTTGTTAGTAAAAGTTTATTGTATTTATTTTATGTTTTTTTAAAACAAAATAAAAGAGTACTTGTATTTTTAACTAACTGTTAAAAATTATTTTTTAAAAAACACGCTTTACATTTTTCAAACGGTATAAACTCAGATTTGTATTTCTGAATATATATCGACGGAATTTTTTACTTTCTTTTTTTGATATTATATCGTATAAAAAACGCTATGAAACATATATATACCTGCGGTAATCACAAAGACTAACATATTTCTTCTAAAGACGTACTTTGCATTATCCGTTTGCATTTCCACAATAAATCTATAAAAGACACTTTTTACATTAACGAGTAGTTGTAACTAGATTCAGATAGCGATTAAAAGTAATCCATATCGATTTTTTCTATTACATAATCACAACTTTTCGTCAATATTTTATACGACTCTAAACTATTTTATATATCGCGTAATGGTAATCTAATGCTCAGAAAAGAATTATACGTAATTATATAAAAGAATTTTTTTCGATTATATATATAGAATAATTAAAAAACTGAATATCTATAAATTAATACTTAAAAATATTTTATCGCAAGTACGATAACAACTATATAATTAGATTTAATTTACTTATATATATATATATATATATATATAATAATACTAGTAATAAAAATAAGTGACTAAAATTGTTTTTCATGTTTTCATTATTTTAGTAAACAAGGTAAAATAACCTATTGTATATTTAAAAAAAATAATAATTTATTGTTATAATTTAATTTTTTTTATATTTTTAATAATATAAAACTGAAAAATATACATAAATGTATGAGTATATCTTGAAATTTATGGTGGCACTTGAAAACAAAAAAGCCTTTAGTGTTAAAAATAAAATATGAAGTTGTTGCCCAAGAAAATATTTTCTTTCGTAAGATAGTTTTAAAATATTGAAGTTTATCTTTATCGAAAATTTAAAATATAGTTATAGAAGCTAATACAATCGATCAAATTTCTTAAATTTTCATGTATAAAGAAGTACTGCCTGTATTGCTACGTATAGACATGTACTCTATCTTACATTTGCTACGATATCCGTACGGAAGGAAAAGACACAGCAGAATACAAACAGAACGCAGAAATTGTATATTGGAACTCGAAAACTCGTGCGATACATTTGTACGTTGAAAATAAAAATAAAATTTATCCCGGGTATATTTTTTCGATAACCAAAATCACAAAAGGGAAAAAGATAAGGGGTTTAAAAAGTGAAGAAAAGTCCTGGTCTCGAAGGATCAAAAGAAAGCCCATAAATCTGAGGCGCACGTGACTTATGCTACACCGATTAAAATCGCGATCAAATGAGCTTGTCATCGTCGTCTTCGAGTCTCCGGAGAGATTAAATACCTTTTGCTACCACGAATTTCTTTCGCAGGAACGAATTCTTAAGATTTCCCAAACACCAGGTACGAAGATGATTCTTATGAAACTAGATTCCTTTAACGCACCCTCGACTGATCCGACCACGAATTCCTGAATTTCCGGCGCTACCGGACGGCAAAATAAAGAAAGGCATCTGTGCTTGGGTTTGCCCACCGGGAAATTGCCATTTGGGAAATCCCGCTCACGTACTTAGCCGTTGACATGCTATATATTTTCGGAAATAAAAATCTTGAATAGACAATTAAGAGTGAAAAATTACAAAACTAATTTATAACGTTTGAGTGATCCAGTCATTTTCTTATTAAGACTTTCTAGATTAGTAATCTAGAGTCGTATTTAGGTTTTTGCAATTATTATAAAATACTTATATCCATTTTCTTAAGCTCTCGTACGCGGTAAAATATTTTTACGGAATGAAACTCTCAAAGATTTTAATACACATTTTATTATAATTATTATAAATATAAACTAAAATAAAACATAGTTTTACTATTCGCTCGTTATATAAATAACTAGAATAGTCGAACGTATTATTATTTTCTTAAAAAATTTATTTAATTTGATATTATAAAAATTTTTTAAATTTTAAAATATCTAATATTTATCTTTTGAGAACGAAGAAGATCGAATATTTGTAAAAAAAATTAAGAAAAAAGAGTTTTAACGAATGTAAATATTTATATAAATGAAGACGTCTGTTTTCCATGTTCGTCAAACTTTCTCGTTTCCTGTAAGGGCAGACAATATTCCGAAAAAGCCTTAGTCCTGATCAGGATGGGACGTGAATTAAACTATTTCCTATTTCGTACTATCTTTCTTTAACCTTTCTGGTACCCTCATAATGGACTTCTTCAGTTTTACTCTTTAAATTAAATAATTGTTTAATGTGATTATATTTGACGAGAATCACAGTAATGTAGCAATATACTACCGATTATTAAAAAAATACACTCAAAACGAAAAAAATAGTATTAAATAATATTTAATTTAGCTTAATGATATATTGATATAATGATTACTTTAATGCCTAATTTTCATTTAGAAATCAAAAAAATCGTCTTTAAAGATATTTTTTGGCTCTAGTAAAATTTTTATAATATATAAAGAATTAAATTCTTATTAAAAATAAATTTTTTACCATAAATTCTTAAAAACTAATATAAAAATTACTGATTACATTAACTCTTAGATTATGTTTTAACTAGACTTATAAACATGTATTTTTATAAATGTAAAGAATATGAACCAATTAAAAGTATTTTATATTGTAATATTTTTGAAAAATTAAATGTAGATGAAGCAATAATTTATAATTATTTCATATCATATCACACGTAACGGAATATGCTAAATTCTTTTTTTTGTTTATGTGCTAGAAAAATGTATCGAATATTTTTTTATCAAATTTAATAAGTCTATATGCGTTTACTATTAAAGAGAACTACACGAATAACCCGACCCAACATTCAAATTTAAGTTATAATATAAATTCCATGCGAACTGTACACACACGAATACATTCAATTTAATAAAAGTCAATTCATACTATTTCATTACTTTACGCTAGTGAAGAAAATAGACTCTTACAAATCCTTCAGCTTGAAACATTTTATTCGTAATAATTTTCAAATCAACAAAAAAATGTTCACCCACAAAAACATTGATCTTACATTACATTGAAAAATTTACTTGAAGAAAAATTCATTTGCGGAAAATATCGAGTAAGTTTTCCAAATTCAAAAACAAGCCTCCGGATATTACGAAAACCCATCGCTTTTGTCAACGAAATTTCGCTCGTGTCCGAAGATAAATGAAATCAATCGAAAGAGAAAACAAACGTTTTTTTCGGCCACGTGCGCAAAGAAAATCTTCGATTATCCATCAGAATAATCGAGGAATAAGCAGCTACTCGAAGAAACTGGATATTCCCTTTCTATATCAAAACCTATTACTCGGTCGAACAAATATATACAACTAGATGTAAGTACAAAGAAAACTGGGGAATCTAATACGCACGAAAACGAAATGGCCTTGACGTCATATTAAAGATTCGCATACAAATTAAAATCAGTAATTGACTAATTCGTTTTTTTCTTCTATTACAAAAATTAAGATATAATGTATAAAATATAATTTTAATGTTTTATAATTTGATGATAAGTATTATATGCTGATTATTGTATATTAAATATAAATTATTATGCTGATGTATGTATTTTCCAGTCAAGTTTCGGATGCTAAACATATGGGTATTTGTGTATTTACATATATACCAAACTTTAACACATGAGTAGACTAAACTTTGATCCAATATGATAGATAAATTATGTTATACAGTTATGCTTCGATAAGCAAATAAAATAGCTGGTACGAAAAGATGACTCAAAATCTGTTCAATTGAAATATTAATACAATAAATAAGAATAATATTAAATATTCGATACAGCCCTTGAAATTGATCTGTTTTTATTCACGAATTTTTAATACCGTTTCCCGAAATTTTAGCGTATTACATAAAATTTAATTAACCCTTATCTACGTTTTCAACATGTATAATAACGGCCGCGTAAAACGTAATGTCACTGTACTATTTTTTAATTTAATTACAAATTTTATTAATCTTGTACTTACGCATACGTATTACATTTCCATACAGTCGTTTTTATAAATTAAATATTCATTTGTATAAGTAAGAAAGTAGAATCTCGTAATTACCGTCAATGTTTTTTTAAATATAAGTTAGAGATACTTTCAATTAATGACTAAACAATTCTTTAGACTTGCTTTAATAATTAAGTTCTGAAATTTACTATTATTATGATACTATAATAATTCATAAGAAAACTTGAGCAACAATTTTACAAGGGTACATAATAAAACTTAGTTCATTGTACGAGCTCGGAAAATCAATGTATAATATTTAGGTTTAACCTGTAGTAAAAAATACCCATCCAATATAACACTAAGATCTTAAAGCGATGTCATACGCAATGTCAGCAGCTGACGTTTCCCTTTAACAAAACTATACCCATGTAAAGGCTTTTGCTTTGCGTGCATGTTAGAAATACGTCCGAAATATCATATTATGTACGTCCATATCTTGATGCTGTTCCAGAGAAAAAAAATAAAAAAGCATAAACTGGTAGTGATAAAGAGAAGCGAAGATGAAAGAAAGAACGAAGGAATATTTTAGGGAAATGAAACACCTATTCGAGAGCGAAGCTGTCGTCTTGTGTTTTTTAATTGTTGTAAAATGAAGAATATTTCTTTACTTTTTTAACGTAGACAAAAATTTTTTTACAAAGAGAGATAATTGCTGTTTTACCTTTTGTATATAAAGGCTTAATATTATACTATTAAAGTTGGCGAGAGCTCTGTTTCATTAACTACGAATTTACTTGAATCAAAATCTATTCGCATCTTCCTACTGTGATCAATTTTTCTAGTAAATTCATGTATTAAAATGTATAGAGCAAAAAAAGGACCATCTAGGAAGAATATAATTTTGGAGAATAGAATTTTTTCATGTCAAGTGTATTTACTCGTGAGAATATTTTTCTAACGATATTACCACATGACCTATCAAATACAATCGTATTCACACTTTTATTACCTTCATTCAATCACGCTACGCGTTTCGAACCACATTGGTAACACTTTCCGAAAGATATACTTTCCCACAAACTTTATTACACCAGCTTTTAATAGGTTAAACTTATTCTGGGGAAAAAGTTTCTTAATAACAATATTGATTAATTAAAGGTCCATGAATATAAGAAATGGAAGTAATTAATACACAGTTTTCAAGTATATTCTTTTAACCTTGTTTATCGCTAACGATTATACTTAATTTTAGATACCTTGATTAAGAAAAAGTGTTAATTTGTAAGAAATTCTTTTTATCGTTGCAACATTTATTTTAATTACAATTTGTCATTCTTCCGAGGTTTAAATCTAAATTTTATTTTTGAAGATAAAGTATTCCGCGGTGAGTATAATAAGCTCGTTTAGAATTCTGTCTGGATAAAGTGAACAGAAACTGACCCATGGAATATGAATACTAATTATCTACTCTCCAACCTTTCCAATAAATATATATCTGGTTAACCATAACCTTGCGAGCAAAACGTATAAAAAATACAATGCAGTTCCATGCAATAAAGGCATTTATACGCAAAGAAACTGCTTCTCTACGTTGACTAGAAAACCCGTTGAAAAGCTTATCTCTAGTATTATGGAAAATAAAAAAGGAAAAATTTTTATAAAATGAACAATATAGAATAAGTAGTGAAAAATTCGAAGGAAACTTTGAAAAGGGCGAAAAATATTCCAAAGTCGAGTTCCTGTGCTTACTGCCTTTCTAGTAACATCATTGCTCCCCCACCCACGATTTTTAGTGGCAAAACGTATTATCAGCATAGATATACAGAGGAAAATAAAGAGAGATAAAGAAGTACGGATAGAAGCAAAGCCCTGGAACACCACCAGAACCAACTCTAGACTCCTTGGGTATACGTTTTCATACATCTGCGGAAGATTAGCAAGATTTACGTTTGTAACACAAAACTTCCCGCTAGATTTTCCCTCGTATGTGTAGACATGTATATAATTTCGCGTAAGCGTACATAAATAATATGCATAAGAAAATAGATATGTGTCTATTGTTCCGTTTTTGTTGTAGCTTATAAATTAATTTAAATAAATATGTTAATCATTTTATTTTATTGTATCTAAATTAATTTATTTATCATAGTTTCATGTATTTAAAAGAAATTTTATAGAATTTTGTATGATTTTTGTTGATAGAAAAGACAAATTTTTATACATTAAATTAAAATTTATAAAAATGACACTTGTCTAGAAAAAGTAAATAACTAGTATAAGATAATGACTGATAAATTAAAAATAACACTTGATCTAATGAAATTATTTACGTTTATTAGTTTTATAATTACATGAAAAGAATTAGCGCCAGATTATTTATTGTAGATTTAAATAAAATATTTTGTTTTTGTAATTACGTAAGTTATTAAAATTTATACATTAAAAACTATACGATACGTATATTTTGTACAATAATATAAAAATTATTTGTAATTAATTCTGATGTAATAATGAAAATAATTTTTATTCTAATAATTTAAAGTTATATAGCATAAGAAAGATTGGTATATTGACTCTATATAAAAGCATATGATTTTGGTGGATTAAAATTTTATTTAAAAAAATTAACTGTGTTTAAAAAAATTTTTTAAATAATCACAAACATTCGAATATTAAATTAAGTATTTAATGTAAAACATTGATTTTGGAAGCTTCTAAATTACGTATGCTTATTTATGTAGATAGAGCAAGAAGCGCCGATAATTATAATATAAGCAAATAGATACAAAACAAGCAAAACTTTCCTTGAGTATCATTTGAGCGAAAACTTCATACTTTTGTTGAGCATCTGTGTAAAATAGACTATGGAAACTTATGTTTATTAGCGAAGTAGTAACCCATTTTTATATTTTGTGGAAATTCGTGAAAGACTTGAGAAAATAATGGACTACATCAACCGAAGGTAGATATTTAATCCTTGACGTAACTAGTTTTATTTTATAATAATATAACAAAACAATATCTTTGTTATAAAAAAAATAAATTATCAAAAATTTTAATATATACATTATTTCAATTTTTTAAATTAATCCAGTTGTATTTTATGTATTTAATAATTAATTTTTAAATTTATTTTAATTTAACCTAAAATATTTTAAGTAATTTTAAATTTTAAGGATTATTGTATTATTGTAAATTATTATAATTAAATATTTTATAACTCTATTTAAAATTATTTTTGATAAAAAGTTTAAAAATAATACTTTTTATAAAAAAATCTTATTTAAATATTATAATAAATTATATTATTTAAAATTTGTAAATAATTATACTATTGAAAAAATACTAAAAATAATAGTTTCTAATTAAATATGAATAAGGCTGTAAATGTATATAATTATTTTCTAGATTTTAATAGTATATTCATGTAATAATCTATATTTTACTAACTTCATTTTTAATATAGAAATACCTAGAATATGAACTCGCAAATACAAAATATAGTATAAATAAATACTGTTATTATAACATATAAATATATATGTATGTATATATAGTATGTACCCTATGCATTATTTTAATTTTATCTCATATTTATGCATTTGTTGAGATTTATATATATTTGAAAGGTTTATATATTTATGACTAGTTTCTGTAATAAGTATATGTTTATTTATATTTGAACCTACACCTATACGTATCCGTGTGTATGAGTGTGTCTATGCGGATATTTATATTAATTAATATTAAATAAATGCATTAGTTTCTATTAGTCATCTCGACTATGTTTACGTTATTTGTACGTCACATTCATGAACTACTTTACGAACAAAAATATGAATTATATTTACCGATTTTTAATATATTTTTTTTCATAGAATATGTTGCCTTGTGTATAATAATCTTCCTTAACTTTAAATAAACATTTCTATGTTTGAAATAATATTCTTAAAGGGAAAATGAAAAATTTTATTTTGGAATTCATAATTTTCAAATCAAAATGACAGAAGAATATCGAGTAATATTCACAATTTAATTTATTTATGTAAATATAAATAATAAGAATAGAAAATAAATTCATAATTATTCTAAAAATTAATTTTTGATACAAGATAAGAATCTATACAGCAAATATATCATTCGCTATCTTCCTTTAAATACGTTCTTAAATATACATAGATCATTTAAACGTTTTTAAAAATAATGATAAATACTAATTCTAATTTAACATTTAAAAAATTAAGAAAACGCAATGATAATCATATTGAAATACAACAAATAAAATAAATATCTCTATATAAAATGTATTAAATCTTTACATTATATCTTTTTATCTAATAAAATCTAAAAAAATATTTATAATTGCAAAAAATAAATTTATTATTATAAATATTTAGGGATAGATAATTTTATACCGAATAATTAAATGACCTTGTACCTTACAACAAATAACTTCAATTCAAATTGACTGTAGGAGTAAAATAAAAAAAATGTCTCTATGATTATACGAAAAAACTCAACAGCAGAAATACTAATATAGCTGAGACCTTACCCCTGCTTTTTTTTCGTTCGTGTCTCGACTTTTATATTCTCATCGCTAAGCTTTAGCGCGTCAGCAGCAATGAAATCCAGAAGCGTGAAAGTGTTCATTCGCTCTCTCCACTCTCATATTATCTTCTCGTTCTCCAAACTCACGAGATAACTCTATTATTATTTTTTTCTCCTTTTTTAAAATTATATAAATAAAAATAACATTTAAGCTAACGATAATTATACATGGAAATTTTCAATAATTATATTTAGAAAGCGAACCTTGCAATGTCAAAAAATTTTAATGTTCCAGAAGTGGATATAAAGTTTTTTTTACCTTGCTTTAATTCTTCTTACAGACTTCGTGTATAAAAATATCTTTTAACTAATACGAAAGCTAACAGCCTAAATATGTAATTTTAATAAATTTGGAAGTAACTATCTCATTGATATCCATTATAAAAAATCGTATGCGGTAATGAAGAATTTATCGACCTATTTTTTAACCTTGTTATAAAATTTATTATGATTATAAATGAAAAAAATGAAGTATTTCTTAATTATGCACTTTTACCAAGGATAGCACAATGAATATTTATTTTTATTTTCTGTAGATTTCATTAATAATAATGAATAAGTCTATATTTGGTTGTATAATAATAAAGTTAATAAATAAAATTAATATTTTTGCATTATTTCTTAGATTTTTGTAACATTATAGAGAAAATTGTTTATTTTAATAAATAAAATACGCATAATGAGATAAAAATAAAATTATCAATTTGAAGTTTTTAAGGATGAAGTTTATGAATATAGTAAATATCATCTTGGCTTTTTATTTTATTGAAAAAAGATTGACAATTTCATTATATATATAAAGTTAGAAAAATTTAATCGATCATACATACATACATACATAGATATATCGTTTAAACGTTTTGTACTTTTTTGAAAATAGACTACTTCATTTTAATTATAAGAAAAGCAATCGAGTAATTATACTATATTTTAAGCTCAATAACTTTCCATAAAGGAATAAAATAATTTATCTCGTACACGTGTATGTTCGTATTTTACAAACTTTAATTTTTTTACGAAAAGTCTTTTAGATTTTAAGGAATAATGTAATATGTTGCATTTAATGTTGTGTATTTCTATACTAAAATATTTAGTATGAACATATATCTTCATCAAATTAACCGGAAATATATTGTTTCAACAAAAACATAAAATTCATAAATAAATTATAGTTTAATATGAATAATATGTGTTACATTTGAAAAACATAATTTTTATTAATTTTAAAGAACAAAATTAATTAATATAAACTATAAAAATGATAACTCATAGATTAATTATAGGTTATTTAAGAAAATGTTTTATATAATACTAATTAAACTAAATCTAGGCAATTATTTTTCATAAAAAATATAAATACTTATTTGAAGTCAATTATAAAATACTAATAATAAAGTAATAGCAATACCAAAAAATATATAAAAATAAAAAATTTAATATTTGAAACTAATTAATTTACTTATGTGAAATCAAAAAACAGTTTTTTAATTTTGCTTAAATAAAAATCAAAATAAAAGTACGAACCTTTTATTTGATTTCGTGAATTAAAGCTAGAAGAATTTCCATTGAAAATCCATTGTGGAATCGATCATGAGAAAAGATAAGGTACGTATTGTTTCCTCGTATCTTTCTAAAGAATTAATGAAATATCTCTTAGTTTGAATTGAATCTTTTCTATCAATTACAAAATATTCTATACTTTTATTCGATTGATAATAATTGTAAAAAAGAATTTTAATTTTGAATTTTAATATTATATACTTAAATGATGAATACGATTAATAATATTACTGTTATTCAATAATTCATAAAAGAAAATGATAACGTCTTAGTATCGAGATAACAGTTATAACGATTCGTAGACTTTTAAATGTTAAAATACATAGAGGGTTCATTAATTAATATTAAAAAATTTAGTTCATAATTGATAGCTAAAGATATTTTTAAAATATTGTATATATTAGGCTAACAGTTTTTTCAGAAAATTAAAATGTTTTATATTAAAATAGCATGTTCAGAATAAAAAAAATAGATTGTATAAATTGGCATTTTAATGTATTAATCAATAACTTACTATAAAATTTATTCAGCTCCTATCATATTATATTACAAGAGATCCTTCTTAACTTGGATGATATTTTTACATAAAATTTTTATTTGGTACCTCCATTGTTATTATCCAGTTATTCACAAAAAATTTTATTTAAAAAGTAAAATTACCTTCACTAAAATTTACTTAATACTTAGAAAAATATGTCCAATATAAAGTGATAGCTAATTTTAAATGAAACTAGAAAATTTAAGGAATTATCAAACATGTAGAGAAACATATGGACAGATCCCAAAGGAGAGAACAAGAGACAAGGGATGCATAACATACATATGCTCTTACATACATATGTATAATATATATTCAAGGAAAAGCGTAGAAACTCACATCCCAAATGCAGTGTAGAAACGGTAGTAGTTTCTGCCGAGAAGATACATATTTAATCTCAACAGATCTTCCTTGTCTTGTTTACGATCTGTTATTTCTCTTTCGCTCCTCTTCTTTCTGACTGTACACTTAAGATTTATTTTTTTTTTTCAATTGCATAAGTTCAACTCCGAAGTATCAATTTTCAAATGCCAAAATATTTCATAATAGATAAGAATTTTTGATACGAAAATTAATAAATTTATACGTTATTAATGGATTAAAGTCTAGAATCATTTATCATGCTATATTTATCTTTCAACAATAATAATCTCTAAGTTAGATATATAGAATCTAAAATTCAGAGTTAAATCAGTATTTTGTATAAATTAAAAAAATTTTAATTAGCGCTTCTTAATATCGATATTTTTTGTTTAATTTAACATTTTAAATTTAACATAAAAAACTTTCACGCCACAAATTACTAACTCTAAATTAAACTTCTTTAAAAGTTTTTATAGAGCACAAGCTATTAAAAAGGCTTTAAGATAATTACAAAATAAAACTAATTATCTTCATTTATGAACCCTTACGTGTAATTATGTATTCTTCTAATAACTCTTGAAATATAGTGGAATAATTTGTAATGGAAGCAAAAATAGTAAAAAGCTTAATTATTAATAATCATTTAAATAAACTTAACAATTATAAGCCTAAGCATAAAAAGTAAAAAATGTAAAAATTTAAATACAAATATGGAAATTGAAACTTGAGAATCGAGTAATATTTATTTCTAAATTCGTCTTTACACGACACAAATGAAATTAAGGTTAATTTGTATGCAACGGTAAGTATTTAAGAAATATATTAAAAAAGAAACCTTAATTTTTTATAAAAATACGTTTTCAACGATACCTATTTGAAAAAGTAAACATTCCACAGTTAAAAGTAATGATTTAATCAATATATATTTTATATATTTCTTCAATGCAATGATAATCGAATCAACTATAATTAGTTTTTAATCGGGAGTGGTAAACAAAGTCAACGAAATACCCCTAAAAATAATATCCCTGCATCATTTACATGCTAATCATCGGGCATTCGGTCATTTTCAAATCCTCCTGTGATTCATCGCCTTCGTGCTCGATTCAGATCCCGTAGACGATTGCCGTCCACGCGTTTGGTAATCGAAAGACGACAAAGTCAACGCAACAGGCTCGTGTCTTTTTTTTTGCCTTTGCCTTTGCCCATCATAAAACTTGGAACTCCTCCGCCGTGGATCTTTAAAGTTTAACTTTTCAAATGGCGCGCGACCAAACGCTTTCATCCGACGCCTCTGACAATACGGAAAGAAGTAGGTAATCAATTCGGTAAGCAATTCGGTAAGCAATTCGGTAAGCAATTCGGTAAGCCTCCGTGCAAGGCATATTTTGCATACAAAAATCATTCCTTGTTCAGGATCAACACGCGTAAGCTCACTCTTGGGGAAAATCGAGTCCGAGTCGTCCCCTCGATGTCCTCTGGAGTTTTCCACGATCTTTCCCTTGTGTGCATACCTTCCATCTTCTCGCTAGCGCTGTCCTTCTTTTCCTCTTTCAGATTTATTTAACTTTGTTTTCATGCTGCTTGTCTCTTATATATATCCATATTATCGTCACAATCCTCGAAACAACGCCAATTTTTCCCTCCTTGCGACTTAGTTTCTTAGAAAGTGAAAGCCAACCTTGAAACGTAGCTCATCGGTGCGATTTTATTAAGTAAATTAGGTTTTTATTAATTAATAAAATCACTTTGATTTATTCGATATTGCATACCTTTACGCAAGATTCCTAAATTCGCGAATAGGAATTAAAATGCTTTACTACCTTTATTAAATTTATTCTTCATAATGAGATTCGCTTTTAAGCAATTTTCAAAGTGCACGTATCTAAAATTTGATACGCGTTTGCTTTAAATTATAAATGCGCCTTAACCTCTATTTGCGAATAGAATATCGTTTTACTTTATACAAAATTAAATTTGATTAAGATAATTAGTGGGATTCGAAAAGCCGTGCATACCTGTTGAATTATTTAACAAAAATTGCAGGACATAAGAGGAATGTAACACGAGTCAAAGGAGTAATTAAATTAAAAACTTTGCTAGAGTTGCCGATATAATTGATAGAAAGGTATTTTCCATACTTTATACGCGAGTTTAAAATAAAAAAAATTTGATATACCGATAACGAAGAACTTTACCAAAGCAATAAAAATTTGTATCTTAATGTCTTCCACCGACTTTTTCCTCTCTTCTTCGTTCGCTCGGCGTTCAATAAAATTATTTAAATCGAATTTAAAATATACGATAGAAATTGCAGAACCAGCGAGAAAGTGACTCTGTAAATAATATCGAACAGTTTTAAAAAGACCTTGAAAAAAAATTCCCGAGGCTTTCGACGAGAAATAAAATCAACAAAACTCGTCAACTTCCATCCGGAAAAAGTAGAATAGTAAACAAGGATTTCATTATTTCCATTTAACTTATTTCTCGGCTGCTCTCCGTTTACGATAATAAATAGCCGAGAGTACACGAGAGTCCGTATACGAGAAACAAAGAGAGGAGACACGCGGCAGTAATTAATTCGAGCACCAGAGTGAATAAACTAAAAAAGAGTAAACATAGCTCGCGGTACGTAGAGCAAACAACAAGCGTTCTCCGAAGCATCGAAACCAAAGAAGCAAAGAAAAAAGAAAAAAGAAGCGTCAGTGGGATGGAGGGAAGAAAAATAAGAAAATGAGAGGAAAATGAGAGGAAAACGAGAGGAAAACGAGAGGAAAATGAGAGGAAAATGAGAGGAAAATGAGAGGAAAAGGAGAGGAAAAGGAGAGGAAAGAGAGCGAGGAAGGATCGTTGGAGTCTTAATTCGATGCTCCCGATCAATACGAAGGTCTCGCACAGAGTCTCATTGAATGGAGTCTCGAGCGGCAAACAACCCGTCTCCACCCACTCGGGGAAAAAAATAAACACGTCACGAGCCCATCCCCCACCGGAGCGACTGCGACGACGTCCGCGCTCGGCTACGTCACCGTCCCCATGGAAACCGTCGATCTCCCGCCTGGTCCACATGACGTCACGCATCTGCACCGCTCCCCGGGGCCGCGAAGACGAAGTCGCGGAGCCGCTGGGAGAGGTCGCTGCACTTTCCGCCGCGTATCCGCAGAGCGTCACGATGCACGTGATGCGACAACCGTCGGGGGTGGAAGGGGGTGGAAGAGGGGTGGAAGAGGGGGTGGGGGGATTATATATGCGCACGATTTTCGCGGCGCCGCTCATCGGGGAAACCGTCCTCCCAACCCTTTAGACTTTGGGAACTCGTTCTGGGTTCTCATCGTAACCCCGCGGTTATGATCGCGGTTATGATCGCGGTTACGAGCGCGCCGATTCTATAAATAAGTGGATCGTGATTTACTTTATATTATTTTAGAGAGGAACATCTTGCCGGGCCCTTCACTTTTAAACCCGGTCAAATATTTCACATTCCATTACTTCCGCTGCCGCGAAACGCGGATTCGAGTCGGGAATGCAGTCGAAATGTACTGGAATTTCCTTGTTAATTACACCGGTAAATATTCATTCGAAAAGGAGGAAATAGATCAAGAGATTTACGCAAGAATGTTCGCAAACTCCTAATTTTAACGTTGTATCTATACGTATACGTGTATAAGTGGTTGGTTGTATGCGCGTGTGGTTGATTGTTAGTTGTGCGTTACGCATTAATGTATTATACCTTATTCCTTCGCCTATTTGCTTAATTTGCCTGCAAACATTAGAATCAACGGTTACGATGATTAAAAACTCACGCCTTTAACCGAGATTTTTTTAGTCTCCTTTTTTACAATTTACTAAAAGCCTGATTATAAGAAATAAAACTTATCTTCCTCCGTTTCATTTTTATGTTGCAATTTTGTCTATTAACAACTTATGTAATTTTATTTTATTACCGAACTAATGAATTCGCGCTGATGAATTGAATATCCCCTTTTTCCGTGCACTTTTAAGAGAATATTTCTTAAATCGAAAGCTGATTTAATTACACTAATTGATATATTCTTACAAATAACCGATAAATACAGTATTTAAATATCTTCGATATCCAATAAGAAAATATATTTAAAAAGTGCCGAAGATATTTTTAAACGTAAAAATGTTTTAAAGATTCTCTTAATTGATTCTTACACCGAATTATATTCGTATTTATTTTCCAATTATTTTTTTATAACTTCATTTTTGCGATTGCGATACTCGTTCATTTCGAATAGCCTTTTTTAATCAAAAAAACTCTTTCCAACGAATTAAATGATATAGTAGGATAAAATTTTGCACTCGTACCGATTATTCAACGATTAAAATTTGCATTATACGTGCATAATAACGATAAAATAAAACTCTCCTTTAATTCGATTTTACTATTTCATTTAAGAAAACTTCGATAAAATATGAAAGATTCTCTTCTCAAGTTTTTTAATTAAAAGAAGAATTTTTTCGTTCGTATTTATGTCTAGTGTTACGTTACTTCATTTTAAAAATTAAGTTGAAAAATTTACGGTTTGCCTTAATAGAATTAATTTTTATTTAAAAATAAAATAAAAAATTCATATGTTTCTCTTTATCTAATAAAAATATCAAAATTAATTTTCGAATAACGCTTTCATCGATACTCCGACTCTTCTAATCCGTCCTTTGCATTTATTAATTTTGTAAATTATTTGAAACTTAATTACGAGTCTTTTCTCAATAAGAATTAAAAGAATAATTTAATATACTTTCTATAAATTTAAATCTGGTTTATATAAAAACAAAGCTTCCATCAAAACAAATTACTTGTTCGATACTCCAGCAATTTTAAACTCCCGCAAACAAGGAAACTTTAAAAAAATAATGTCGAGCTTTCTACCTCGCACAAATTTTTCAGCAAAATAACTCTTCGGGCTAAAAAACGCAAATCCACGATAAGAGAGAAAGAGAGAGAAGGAGCAATTAAACAATAATTTATTTTTGCTAGAACTCTTTTTTACGAATCCCGCTTCGAGCGGTTGTCGGTCACATGCATCGAGGCGATCCACCGCAGCCATGATTAATTAGAAATCGCAATGCGCTTCTTGCATCGCAGGGTCTGGCATTCGGCTGAAAACCTCCCGAAATGCTCTCCGGACGTAAACCCGGACGCAAACCCGGACGCAAACCCGGACGCAAACCCGGACCTTCGTCGCGGGCATTTGATTTATTCGGAGACACAACGGCGACCGTCGAACGACTGACGCAGTTTCATTGTTTCACGAATGCGCGTTGACATTCCGAGACAATGAAAGTCAGAACGCAAGTTTTTCAGGCTGACTTCCAATCCTTGCTTCCAATCCTTCCTCCCAATCCTTCCTTCCAGTCCTTCCTTCCAGTCCTTCCTTCCAATACTCTTTCTTCGCGAACGAGGAAACGAGGTCGACTCGAGCGATTCGGGCTAAGTTGTACGTCTTGGAACACGTGGGAGTGAAAAATGCGTTTCCCGAATGGAAAACCGTAGATGCGATTTCCTTTGGTCGATCGAGACTATCTTTCCAGCTATTCGCGAAGACAAGGCTTTCCGTCGATCAACATTTTTATAGAATCAAATTCAAAGGTAACAACGCGTTCAATGCGTTCAATGCGTTCAACGCGGTCGTATGAAAAAAAACTGTACATTTCAAAGTTCCACGGATCGATTAATGAAGTACGTGTAATCCGTGCTTGGATTACTCAACGGCGCGTTCACCCGAGCTTGAACCGGATAAGCGCGAGGTCGGATTCACCGTCGGTTCACAAGCGGTCGGTTCCGTCGGGGAGGTTAAGAGAACCTCTCCAACAGTTCGCTATAAAAACTAGCGAGCGTTAATATCCAACATCGTTCGTAATATAAGAACAAAGGCAACTTCGTGGCTCTACTCGACGTTGCCAACCTTGTGCACCGCATCGTAATAAATGGATGGACTTAACGTTGAGAAGACGACGAGTCTTGTGATCAGCTTTACAAAAATCGTGACGGCTAATACTTTCTAATACTTTCCTGCGATATCATTTATAAATAGAATTCATCTTTGTGAACCGCGCGTATGGAAATTATACGCTATCGGAAAGTATATTCGCTCGACTGTCGATCCTATGTTTCGAGGTCTCTAAAAATCGATTTATTTTCAATTTATGTTAATATTTTATTTTAATGCTCGAATAATCTAAGCGTATTTATTTATTTATTAAAGTAGCTGCTTCGAAGGAATAATGCGTTTAACGGAATACGTGCATCTGCCATTTTTATTTTTACTTTACCTCCTATAATTTTCCCATCGGATAACGTCCAAAAGAAACGGTTTTCTTTTCGATATCTTATTCGTAGCGTTAATCTAATTTTATTTATTTCGCGGTTATTCGTTTATTTTCTTTGTTTTGAAACAAATTTAGCGTAATTTATAATGGTTGGAAAATTTTTAAAATTAGCTTTACGCTTGTTTTTTAACTATATAAATAAATTTAAGAAATATCTCTTCCAGATTAGGTCAAAAATTCTATTTTTCTATAAAGTTGAGAACACTTTGGAAAATTTGACGTTTTAAAAACAATATTATTGCTGTAAAGCGGTTATCAACTTTTTAAAATCGCTAAAACATTCCTCGTGTTGCGAGGCAAACACGGAACATTGGAGGTAATAATAATTTAATAATAAATACGTATATTTATTTCTTTAGAATTGTCGAGCTATTCGACGTGCTGCGTTCGATCTACGAGTAAGGGAAGCTGCGGAACGACCTTCTTTATCTTTCCGTTCGACCATTCTCATCCCCTGTACGCGTCGATTGGACTCGTGTCCCCCACAAATGTAAACATTCTTTCTCTTTTTCTCTCGCTCTCGTTTTCCCTTTAATTTTTTCTCGACACACGCAGTTGCATTCCCAAATTGCATTCTTAAATTAAAAATAAATTTGGACTTTTTAATACAAATTCAACGATTGCTTAATTATATTGCGTATAATTATAAAGTTCTTATTAACCGGAATAAATGCCTCTTTGTAATTATAGTCTTATAATTATAATATTGATACGACGTCTTTGCTTAATCAAGAAACCTACGTTAGTTAGGTTTAAAATTTACATTCGAGTCATAAGCTTTTTTATATAATCATCGTAAATTTTATTTTATCGAAGCCCCACCCTTTGACCGCATTTTTCTCTCGATTTTTCACATATAGGTCGTGGATGTATACAAACAAAAGTGTCCACGACTCGGAGAAAAATAACATTATCGAATACGCGAAAGTGAAACTGTGAAATAGAATGTACCGTGAATTTTCTCTCTATCCTCTCCTTTTAAAAAAATCGATGTTTTTCACAAAGTATGCGAAGCAGTTTAATGTTATACCATCCATTTCATGTTACCATCGTATATCGATCTATTATTTTCTTAATAAAATTTGCTTTATAATTTTGAAAGCTTCTTCGATAAATTACTTAACAGCTGTTTTTGTATTATATAAAATTAACGGTATACAGAAAATTTTTGGTAAACATTTTTATTTTCCGTTGGAATTCGATAATATCTTTTATTTATTTTGTCATTCTTATTAGACATTTCAGTTAACGAAAAGGAGATTTTAATTCTAAGATATTAAATGTCAGTATTACTCGGAACATTATATTTTTCATAATTTTGTGATATTTTTGTGCTCTCGTAATAATACTATAATAATTCTTTAAATAAAATACGGATATACTTAATTAATAAAAGCTTATTTATTTATTATACGAAGATTTATCGTAAAACATACTTATTTTAGCTAAGTAGCATAATAATTGTCTTTCCGTTTATTTTATATTTGAAAAGAAAAACCTCTTGCGATCTTTCGTTGTCTTTGTAACATTAAATGTAAACGGGTTAATTAACGATATTTCAAGGACTTGTGTGTCAAATAAGAACCGTAGGCCAAATGGATCCATTCATTTTTATGTTTAAAAAAATTTTCATTTTTACAGGATGTCCGGCCACATTATTCTTTATTATTTCCCCTCTTTGTTAAGACAAGCATGCAAAGAAACAAAGAAAGAGAAATAAAGAACGAACAGCAACGGAGTGTGATTTCCAAGAATTTCACGCATAAGACGCGATTTATGGCTTTTTCTTCTCGGCTTCTTTTTTCTTATAAAAGTAACGGCCATAATCGTTGGCAGCTCTCGATTACAATTGGCCTCAACAGCAGCTACTCGTCCAAGAACTTAACTTTATACCGATTATTCAGTGGTGCGCGTCACGACGTTGACGTTCCTTACCATTGTTTCTATGATGCATTAACATTTCGTTTACACTTGGTATTATCAACGATTTAAAAAATATCTTTTTATTCGTTTCTGCTCTTGCAGCTTTTTTGCGTTTTTTCGGATTAATTTCTAATTTTTTTTTACTTAAACACTAGTTCTACATTTCTAACAGAACTTTATGGAATTTTTTAAATGGTACATTAATCGATCTATTTGCGTTCGATAAAAAACACATTATAACGAAATAATGAAAGAATATTGTAAATATATAATATCTATCGTTTCTTAGAAACTACAAATTATTATTTCATTAGTTAGACCAATTACATTTAAACTACCTTGATTATCGGATGAATATTTACTAATTGATACTAAGTTACCGTTTTTAAATATAGGTTTTAAAATTATCTATAATTTTATTTTCAAGAAAAATTAAATATTTTTATTATAATACTGGATAATTGTTAAAAAGATATTTGTTGCGTGATATAATTTTATCGATATCGAGATATTAAAAAAATATAGTTTTAATACTATTCGTGCAAAACTAAAATATATATATTTTTTCTTAGCCCTTTTATCTTCTGATTGAATTTTTTAAAAACTTTTTTGTTACTATTTTTATATAGAAGGAAATATTAATTTAAAAATGATAAACTTAATAAAGATAAAGGAAGAGAAAAATGATTTTATAATTTAAATTTAATCATTTTTATATCATAATCTTGGACAATTTATCTGGAAATTTTTTTAGTAAAAAGAATATTTTTCTTTTTCAAATATAGTCGTATCTTTAATATATCGTTTAAATGGTTCAGCAAAAGTGCATAGTAACATTTGAATTATCGTCCTATTCTGTGCCAAGAAATCAATAAATTAAGTTAATTTCATTTTAATTCAAGAATAATGAATTTATGTTTAATTCGCTGTCTAATACATAACAAAATAAAAATATTTTCTTATTTTATATAAGCGATTAGTAATTACTATATATATATGTATATATATATATACACCCGATTAATTATATAAAACATTCACACGCATACCAACGATATTTCTTTTACGAATAATAAATATTTATGTAAATTAAGTATACAAATATTTAAAATGGCAAAGCTGCGGTAATTTAACGAATTTTTAATAATCTGATCTTCAAAAATTACTAAATTATTTCCATGTCTTTTGAATCGCATGTATAATATTTATAATATATAATATTTATTATATATAATAATTATAAAAATAATAATTACTACTAACATTATTCTAAATTATTATTGAATTACACTTACCTACTTTAAATATGATTTTTTATGTAATATCAATTATTAAAAAAGGCCATCATATCATTTTAAAAGTGATAATTCCTTCATCTAGTTTATTGCAATTATTGTTAATTATTTAATATTAGATGATTTATCTTACACAGCAGCATACATTAAAATAAAGATTTTATGTATTGAATAAAAAAAATATTTTTGCAAGAAATAGAATTTATAGCATTTAAAATAGAATTATCTCGATTTTCAATAGGTGTGGTTATAAAATCAATTTTCATAACGTAAGGGATATAATAACTCATTTTAAACTCCTTTAAATTGTAGATATTTTGAATGGATTTTCAACTAAAATATTGTATAAGATGTTCATTCCATAAGAATTGATATTTAAATTCTTTATTTCATATTTCAGTTTAATTCGATGAACAGATCGAAACATAATGTTCTTTCTTAGTCACACTTCTCATTGAAACGGAAAATCTACTTCAGTAAAGTGTATATTCCGCTCGATTTAAGATTGCACAATTTTAAAAAGTAGCTCTTCGCGTGATATATCGAACTAAGATGTACTATAGAAAAAGAATTCGTTAATTTTTAAAAACTTTTTGTGGCGAATTTATCGCGTCATAAGACACAACTCAGTGAATATTTGTTCATTTAAAATATAATCTGAACACTCGATTAATGGTAACGGAAGATGTATTTTTAAAACTTTATTTTTTGCATAAGTTATTGTTTTTAAAAAAAATTAAATTTTTTTTAGATTTTTATATATTTATTAGCGTTGAATATACGATAAAGTATTTGTGGTTGAAAATACTACATGTACATGAATAAGAAAATAAAATTTCAAATTTTACATTGGTAGGTTAATTTTACTATAAAAAATCAATAGATTAGTTATTATTTATGTATTTGTATAATATCTTACAATTATTCGAAAGCTTTGTCATTAAGTGTTTTAAATAATAAAGCATTAACTTCGACTTCCATTGGAATATACATTACTCTAATGAAACTTGTATAAACCTCGAACTTTAAATTCAACTGGAAATAAATTAAAACAATTGTATCGTGAAAGGTTTACTTAGAATTTTCTACTAAAAGATATTATTCTTACATAATATGACTTATATCAGAAATTATTTAGTTAAAATGTTACGAACGACATAAAATTAAAATGCATATAAATAACATTTTATTTTAAATTTCAATAAACTTTAAAACGAAATTTCTTATCTTCTACATTTATTTATGTTACTTTTTTATTTGATAACACGAAGTAAAATAAAAGTTAAGTAATTACCTTGGAATATATTTTTCGTTTTCAAATGATATATCACACCAGACCAATGCTTAGATTCTAAACATTTTTTTCTCGCCTGTAAAAAACATCGATCACATAAATATTTAAAATTCGAAATTCTTCTTACAGTTAACCCTTTCTTAATACAAAACTACTGTAATATCTTTTAGCATCGCAAATCACCTTTACTTTTCTTTAGAAGAATTTATTTTTCATCGGTTCGCTATCTTGTATTATTTGCATCAGCATATTCGAGTAATCCGTAAGGATGAAGCTGTAAGGAATGGATTATACTGGCCAGTTGTAGTAAATATAATCTATAAGCTGAAGTTTTTACGTGCATGGCGGCAGATAAAGCGAAAAAGAGAAAGAGAACCGTCACGCCTTTGTCGTAAAATACTCGTGTATTCGGGAGCTTAAACAATTGTTATTTATATAAGTGCCGCTTACTTGGAGCACTTTTGCTCTGTTTGAAACTGCGCCTTACTGCCGCTTTCCTTCAGTCGCATCGCATTTGTCCAATCTAAATATTACTCCTCTTCTAAATATTACCCTTCAAACAGCGCATCTCGATAGCGTTTCCTTCATGTTTGTATTTTTTCAGCTTTTTAAAAGTACTTTTTAACGTCTTGTAGTAAACGTGACTCTGATACGCACTAAAAATTGTATATTTTAACATTTCCAAAATTTAGAAATCACGATCTTAAAATGAAAAGCAATATTCGATTTTCAGTTCAAAAAGTTATAAATTATATGAAATATAAATTTTAAAATAATGGTATTTTATCATTATAAATATATTGTCATTTTTGTTTTCATCCTATATAAATTCCTCGCGATCAAAGCATTAATAAAAGCAAGCGAATGCATTCAGTTCAAATATTTGAATTTCAAACACTTAACAATATAAATTAAAATAATTAAAAAAAATTAATTTTAGTTTTCGAGCAAACGATATTTTGAAAATTGAAATTTTTAAGAAACTTAACGTCGATCGAAGTCGCTGCTGTTTCATACGTAATTTTGAATATATGTACAATAAAAGAATCAAACTAATAATTTAAATTAAAATAACGTATAAATTCAAAAGCTGTTTGAAAATGTGAATAATTAACTGACACGTCACAAATGACTGTTCACGAAACATGAATTATAACTGAAAAATAAAAATGGATCGATTGTTACTAAAATTTGAAATTTGTATTGTAAGAATATTAATAACATGGGATAAATTAACATTCATATGAAAATCATGGTAATTTTGAAAATCATTTTTAGAATAATTAGCGATTATTTTATTGTTTATCCGTAGACCGGATTTATCGTGCATTGTACTAATATGTAATCGATTATCTGGAAAGTACTGACTTACCTTAGAGGAAAAAAGTTGGAATTTATTAAAAATCTAAGGACAATTACATACAAAAATGGGCGCAATAAATTACAGGTAAATAAAAACATTGTCGGTAATCGCTTAGTATGCGTAAAAAAGTGAATAAAATATGTTAGAGCCGAGATCGACTTTAATTACGAAAATTGTGTAATCGAAAGATTTTAAACCATGACAACTCGGTAAAGGAGTTCTGGGTGTGACGGATAATGGGAGCAACCTTGTAGAACGGAGCTCCGGTTGCGCATTACCAGAACCTTCTTTGTCGGGAAACCCGATTCGGGTACTTAGAGCAGAAATGGGACATAAGTCACGATATAATGGCAGCTCCTGTAAAGCTATTCGCGAAATGATATTTTTTAGACTTTAAAGATACTTTGTAGATAAATTTAAGTGATCTCGTATCAAAGAATTTTATTATTCGAAGAAGCGATTGATTTTCCATTTTCATTTTACTCGGTATACATAACCAAATACGAATCGAGCGAATCGAGCGAATAGAGCGAATCGACCAATATTTTTTTAATCTCCTCTTCAAAATTTTGCCGTCTTTTTATACCCTTGAAAAATGAATTTAATAGATAAATCCACGATCTTTATACGAGTATTTAGATTAAAAATAAGAGATATTCTCGAGCATCGAATTTTGAGAACAACGCGTAATTTATAAAGTTTTGCACTTGTATAATCCCATGGCGCTCGGTTTACAGAATTCGCTATCGTTTCAATTAACCTTCTTCAACGCTAAGCGAACGTTCCTTCTATTACATTTACGGAGCAAAGCAACCGCTGTTCCTCGATGAGAAAATACACGAATAAAGCATCATCGAAACCGACCTACGATCGCTGAAAAGGACTAAAATCACGAATCCAAGCATCGGTTTCCAATTCCTCCAACACAAAACTACGTCGCAGCACTAAAAACTACTTTATCCATTGAAACCTCTCGGAGAAACTTGCATACTATTTAAAGAGATTTCCCTAACTCTCGGTGCGTTTCGTAAGTACGGAAAAGATAGATTCGAATAGATTCGAATAGCTTCGTTCGCGAGATTGTCCATACGTATATTTCTATATCCTCGTTTACCCAAGCAAAGCCATTCTCTTGTCATCGCAATGTTTACGATAAATGCAAGCATCTGTATAGATTTATCAATTCAAGTGCTACATAAACAAGGACGCGATGAAAAACGATACGCGAAGTGTATTGCTTTTCCGCGGATGAGTTCCCGCATAAATTGTAGCGTACGTGCTTTATCAGCAGCGACCGATGCTTATTAATGATATCTGGAGGATTATATTTATAGACAAATGAGTATTGTTTATTTCTGATCGAGGTGCTAAAAACATTTATAATGATTTATTCGGCATTCGTGCTTTTATACAAAATGCACTTTTTTACATTGAGAAAATCAACTTATTGGCCGCTCGTAAAAATAATTGCGTATTTTATATAGAAATAATGACAATATTGATAAATTACCTTTTTATACGACCTATTCGACTCGTTTTAATGACGTAGTTAAGATTTTTAGTAGTAAAAATATTTATAGTCTATTCCACTTAAATCTATAATAGTGAAAAATCGCTGCTTAATCAGTTTATGCAAAGTTATTACCATAGCGTAATAATAATTTTTACTCCATTGGTATAGAATAATTATTCATTAATACAAAATAATAATGGATAAATCAGAGAGAATCATAACTAAAAATTTCATTTTAAGAAATTCTAAAACCTTTATAAAATATTATTCGATAATATTTATATCAATTTATAAATATGTTGTGATCATCAACGCCCTTACAATATTCATAAAAAAATCTGTTCAATCGTTCAAATTACGTATACGTAAATTACATTCGATTCTAAAGTTTTATGCGTTGGATTATTTTAAAACGTCTATTATTTCAGCATTATTGAGTAACTAGAACTATAACTTAGAAAACTTCAAATATTAAAACTAAATTTTACAAGAATTATTGGATAATTTATCTTAGGTACATCGTAAAATGACAAATAATTTCCAACTCTATTAGCTCTTATACTGCTTACACTTGATTAGTTTATTACTTTAGTAAATTATCGTGACTAAATGAGTCAATGTTTAGATACTTGAGTTACGAAGATACACAATTCTCATCAATCTCTGTTGACTGTTGTATATGTGCACTGCAACATGATTCATCGCCCGATACTGTATTTGGAATAACTCTATAACTTTTTATTTGCAATATAACTTTTCAGCGTTAAGTGAATCGCGTACAACGTCTCATTTCAACGTGTTTAGTACAATGAAAAGACTCGCAACAACAATTAAAATCGAAAGTTTAACGAACTATCGGATATCACAACTGTTTGTTCTTTTTTTGATCCACGTGTCTATTATTTTAAGTTTTATCAATCTTTTTAAACACTGATTTTATAGTATACCAAAATATTTGCGATATCGAAACGCAATTTCAAATAAGCAATGCATCGATGGATGAAACTTCATTTCTATCGGCTCCAGAATTTCTTTTCGCGTAAATATAAAAGTTGATAGTCGGATTTTTTTAACTGATTCTAATTTAACTTCGTTTTCGATGTTGTATTTTTCTTTTTAAGTTCCAAAGATATTTCCTTTATAAAAAAAAAGAGTTTTAAATATTATACGAGTGATACTATTTACTTAAAAGAATCGAATAAAAGAGTGTAAAGGAAGCTACTATTACAAATCTCATCGTAACGAGAATAGTTATGCAACAATTGAAACAGGGAGGCATAAAACCAGTTAAATATCGATGCATTTTTTTAAAAAATACAATAACTTATAAAAAGCTATGACGTAAAGTTAAATGATTTACATATAATTTACTAAATAAGTAATGTATTTGTAAGATTTTATTGTTACGACTTGAAATAATAATCGTAGGTTATTAGGCAGAGTAATGCATTTGATTTTATGCATAAATTATAGTAATCATAACAATTTAAGTATCATAAATCAAAGCATACATTAACTATAAAAGAAGAGCACGTAGATAAAAGATACCTATAAATCAATATTTGGTATCTGATATGTATACTAAATGCATTTATCTAATATTTAAATTAATATATATCCAAGTATATTTATTATTATATTTTTCCAGATTAACATTGTCAAAAATTGAATCGACACGAGAATTTTTAAAAAATTTTTGATTCTAAAATGTTCGTTCGCGTATGCAAATATTCATTATTATTAAGTTCTTGATTTATGTAGCAATTATATCTCGTATGTATGTATACGTGTATGTAAATTACAATATATTTTTATTTAAATACAAATTTTATTTATTAAATTCAGTATAGAATTAATTATAGATTGAATTTATGCAGATAAATGTTTATCTTTTATTTTTGAATCAGGAATACATATATCTAAGAACTTGATTTTTAATTAGAATTTAATTTAATAAAAAATATGACACAATACTCTATTATATCATTATAAAAGTAAAGTTGGAAAACATATAATAACTTGACATAAAGTTTCCACGGAACATAGTTTGTAATATAATATAAAATCATGTGTTACATTTGTACCCCGTGTTGCATTGTAAACTGAGCAAACTAGAGTTATACGTACATTATACGCGGTTATTATTATATAAAAATAGTTTTCAACTAACGTAGTCTTAATACAATCTGATATAATTTTCATAAAGTAACATTTATTATAATAATTTTTCTATATTAAAAATTGAAAAAAATATATGAAAAAACTAAATTATTAACGATACTTGTATAAATAATTTATAAATATAATAGCTGATATTTAAATTTTATATTTTATATAGGTTTATTTATTTTATTAATATATTCCTTAACATAAGCAAAGTATTATTCTACTTCATGAATTCGTAATTAACACATTTGAGTTATCTCTTGTACAAGGAAATCTATCGCTTCTTCCGAAACTAATACAATATAGTTTAAGTAGCTTCGAGATGATAAAGCAATTAGGAGCTTCGCAAGCTTCCACGCTAAATTCTAAACGATAATATATACGAACGATTCGTGAAAACTACTAAAAATCTATCGAGCAAATGGAAACACCGCTAAACACTGCCAAGTTCTTTTTTTCATAGCAACCATCATATCATCATATCATCATATCATCATATCAACATTGTTGATAACTTTGTTAAAATGGATAAGAGCTTCCAGGCGATAATAGACCGAGTACTCATCGATCCCCGCGATCGTTGCTAATTCACCGTCGTAACTCACCGGCAAACCTCGAGAAAAATAAAAAATAAGTGCGATCTCCGCGTGTATGCCGGCGCATAAAGTAGCGCACGTCGAGCGAGAAAAAAGTCGATGTGTACCCCCACGAAGAGAGAAAACTCTTTACGAAGTAGAGAAAACTTATTATGTTTGAAGAGGGCGCGGGTCGGTCCTTGTCTGCACGCCTCTGTATGAAGAGTTTAATTGAAGTCTGTTACTCACGCGTAGACATGCCGTGAGAGGCGAAAGTATAAAATGACGATCGAGCTATTCTTGGTGCTACTCGATGTTGACTCTGTAAGCTCCACACCTCCGACTTGCGCTCGAAGGCGGGAGGAAAAGTCGCGGAGAACTCTCTTACTCTCTCTCTCTCTCTCTCTCTCTCTCTCTCTCTCCCTCTCTCCACATTTCTCCTTCCCTTTCCCGGCTTCGGTTTATTAATCAAGCACTGCGCTATCGAGCGCCGCTTTGTTATGGGCCGTTGCGCGCGAGGATCGATTTTCTTTCTCGCCTTTTATGCGGATGAGTGCGAGTCTCGACTCAATGAAGTCGCAAGAAGAACAAACGATACCCGTGAGACTTCCAATCTTTTATTTCCAAAGGATTCCTAAAGTCTATATACTACTTTGTAGGTCGAGAATAGATGGGGTATTAAAGAACTGCATTTTTCTTTCCTTGGAAATAAACTGGAAACACACTCGATCGGTGGCTTTCGTAAATTTCGAAAGAAATTCTAATTTTTATTCGATTCAAAGTGTACAAATTGTTCGGTTTTACTCTAAACTTCCAATTCAAACATTCGAATGGGTCGAAATAAAAATGATAGCCGAGTGAAACATGTGGTATTGAAACAGAATTAAAAAATTTACAATACATTAGATATACACAAATAAATAAATAAAGATTTATCAGAAAAGTATTTTTTTGAAAGAATAATAAAATATGCGATAACGCGAACCTAATTTAAATAATATTCACTTTTACTCGAATAAAGAAGTCAACTACTATCCGAAATCTATGCTCCTAATAATAAAATCAATTTTAATACCGAGGCTCGCATCCAAAGTCCAAGGATTTTGGTTCTATGCTATGGTTCTTATTTAGTTCGATAAGTGGTTGTATATAATCGAGCTTCTGAATATTACCAATAATTTAAAGTTATTGGATGCAACAAAGGTATCGGAAGAATACGCTCAAAATTTGATATATTAATGTATTTAAATTAAGTTTATTCATCGACACGAATATACAAATTGATATAAATTGAAACTATTTTTCAAACATAATTTTCTACTAATTTTACAATAATATTACACAGTTGTATATTTTATTTCTATCGAATTAATACAGTTGCTAATTTACTATAAAAATACTGTACATGTTATAATACGTTTACGTCTAAGAAATATAATTTAAAAATTATATTAGACGTTAATAACGTAATATTTAGATAATATGAAAAATATTTAAATTATATACTCGCGATTTTGTACTTAAAACGTAGACTAGAAAAATTAATTTTTTGTAATTTGAAACTTTATTATTTGTATACGGAATTTGAAAAAATGTGTGATAATAAATAACGATTAGAAGAATCGTAAATCATGTTATAACTCGGCAAACGAATTTGTACGTAGACATCGATCCTTTTCGAATTTCATCGGCTCTATATTTTTGAGAGTTCGGGTCACCGTTACACGAACAACTCTCCGATGCTCCTTGATTGTTTACTAGGCAGGAATTGTTACGAATGCTGCGAAAGGAACCGCACGTACCACAATTACATTTTCCTTTCAAACTTTGTCGATTCGTGTATTGTTGAACGGCCAACTCCTTGATTGCGTCTTGATTGCGCCGCGAAGTTTCGAAAACGCGTCATTCTGTGCGCTTTAATTGTTCTAAGCCCTTTACTTCGCGGTTTTTAAGGGATAACACGATTTCTTGGTAAATTGTCAAGTTACAAACTCATCTTCGGATCCGTATACTCGAGTTAGATATTTACCGTTTCAACCGATGTTACACCCAAACTTTATTCTTCTTAAGTAGTATTTTAGGAACCTCGGTGATTATTTACCAAAGTCCAAGTTACCTATATAGTTAATCCAAGTGTCGGTAAGATTTACCGAACTCCTACAAAAACAGGTATTTTTAATATTTTTTGGTATGGTTTAAAATATTGTCTTATTATCTCGCGCTTCCAACTATTACAAAAATCAATTATTTTTATTATGACTCAAGAGTAAGTACTCCGAGGGTGTAACATAGGAAGTTTCGGTCTTGCCTTTGGCCATTTGTTACTTTAAAGTCAGAAACTTTAGAAAGACGGATGTTCACGGACCGCTCGACTGTAATCTTACGATGGTCTTCCAACGATACAGACTCGACGTGACCAATTTTAAAGAAAAAATATACGGCCACCTTTTATTCGATAGGGTACTATTTTCACCCTCAACCGAGATCTTCGGAACATTTTATTCTTATGAATTTTGGCACTATTTTAGACAGTTATCGACACGTGTAAATATCCCAAACGTAATGCGGTGTTTAATTTATTTCTTAAATTTAAGGATATCTAAACAATTTTAATATATTACTTCAACATATAAACTTTTTTATATTTTTACTTTCTCACAGCTAACAAGATTTTAAAATTTCAGAATATACATTAAAATATTTTGGTATTTATTTATAACTTACATTTTATATTTGTTAATGTATATTAAAAAAATCATCTTCTTTCATTTTTGTGACAAAAGTTTTGAGTAAAAAATTTTGGAATAAATTCTTTTAATATTTGAAATTATAATGAAATATTATTTTATTTCGATTCATTCGTTAAATATAAATTTAGGAAAATAGCGAATAATAATTGAACCATCGAATTATAATATTATATTTACAAAATTATAACGTCAATTTGGATGTACGATTTCAATCATCGATTATTTATCGGACGTTATTCATTCCATTTATAACGAGTAAATTATTCGAATATACAAATAAATTAATATACAAATATTATTAATAATTATTCGTTGATGCGTTACCTATTATCAATTATTTTGTTATTTGTTAATTCATAAATGATTAAATAATTTATTCTTAAATTTGATATCGAAAATATGAGGCAAAAAAATGTTACTATAAAAATAACATCATTTAAGCAAGACAGAATTTCAGATCCGTTTGATCGAAAAAATGCGAGACACGAAATGAGCCGCTTTAAAGTATAGACCGAAGTTCGGCTATAGATATAGGCTAAAAGATAAATGAGTGGTCGCGCGGTTTCCCCTGCCTCTATCCTGGATGAACGTACGAGAAAGTTTAATGCAAAATAAGTTTCACGAGAGTCACGAGAGTCACGAGAGTCATCCCCCGTAGCTCGGAGGATCCTTTGCAAGATCGCAACTAGACACCCTTAGTCCTCGAGTCGAAAAAAACGAGGAGCTCTCGTAAGCGTAAAGCTGGAGTAAACCGTTGACCGCGGGAAAATGGTCCCTCGCATAAAATCAAAGGGGCTGCGAAGACCGGAACAAAGCGGCCGTCGCGCATAAGAATAACAGAGAAACAGAGAGGATCCTCTCGTAAATGCAAGTGGTGCACGTATAAACGGCCGAAGCGGGATCTCAAGGAGTCACCGGTGCATCGTTGCTTTTACGAGACTATGTAGGATCGAGGTGTCCTGACTGCTGACCATAATACGATTATCTCAGAAGCCACTCTTCGCAACGTCGGTCCTTTTCTCTTGAATAAACTCATACGTAAATCGACATTTTCTCCGAGTTGAGTTTTTTTTAACCGAGAACGCAATTTACCGCATTTTTAATTTTTTTTAGAAATTCTTCGCGAGTGAAGAATGGAATTTCGAATGTCTCTCGGGAAAAGCAATTTTACTTTTATCCAAACGAGGAGCTGCGGACGTAAGAACGAATATTGGCTGTTACAAAATTCCAATTTCACGTTCGTGTAGAATATGAAAGACCGCTAATTGCGAATGGAATTTCGACCTTCGCTCCGAGTTAATTAGTTGAAAGTGGCCATTACCACTTTTTAAGAGAGATATCTTTTATTCGGTTTTAAAAAGAAACTATCGTTTTAAATTTAAAACCAAACGGATATCAATTTGTATCTTGAAATATCTCAAAGTGCGAATAAATCTTAAAGTTTCAAATTAACATGGATCGTGGATTATAATTTACGAATGAAAATTACGCGAGAAATGTTTTTCTTCCGTCGGTCCTAACGGTATAAAAATAGTTTTAAATTTCTTTTTTAACGTTTGGTACAAGTTGATCCATCTCGATAAATAATATCGTCTCGCGAAGGAAAAAATCGTTCAACGACTCTACGTGCTACATTTAACAAGGATTTTGAAAATACTTTAGTGCAGTTATCGAGTAGGAACGTACTTGTTCGAGTTACCGTGAACCCTGAATGTACGTTACGCTGGTCGTGGATGTACATTTAATATTTATTCGCGTTAATTCAGTCTTCGAGAACGAACCGTTTCGAACCGCTGCGTTTTTCCGTTTCATTTAAAATTTCGTTTGAGCATTATTGTATCTATTACGTTTCAAACCATAAATTTTGTCCGTATATCCGACTCGCTTGTTTTACGAATATTAATCATCTTAACCTTACTTTTTTGCCCTATTAAACTTCAAATATATCTTTCGTCAGCGTTTTCGAGAGAAATTTATACTTCCTAATATTCGAATCGGCAAAATTAACATTTTTTTGTAAGTACGGTTAAAGTATCGCGAACGTAATCTTTAATAAGCTCGTATTTCTCGTTATATCTATAAATAGCGCGATAGATCAAGTCCATGGTACGAACTACGAATGCTATCGAGTAGAATATCGGAAAAGCGTAGGTTTCTCTCCGCATTGCGTAATTAAAACCAAAACCCATTATGCGGTAATTCGGTATTCCTCGAATAAGTATCGAGCTCGTTTAGTCGCGTAAGCTGTAACGCGTTAACTGCGAAGAGGAGCTCGAAACTCTGAAAAAAATCCGCATCGAAAGGCGGAATGGAAAATCCCCGATAATCGAATGAAAAGCTCGGCAACTACCGGCGAGTGCAAGAATGAAAATACGGAGGAACTCGGGACGATAAGGTTATTCTTACGATATCCGCGTCCTCTCCTCGCGCGACAACCAACGACCAACGACGAGGAAGAAGAAGAAGAAGAAGAAGAAGAAGAAGAAGAAGAAACGGGCGTTACGAAAAGAGCGATACGAACGCGCGAAGGGAGCAGGAAGCGGGAAGGAAGGAGAGAAGGAAGCGATAACGAAGGAGAAAATAATCCTGGCGCGCGGCGCAACACCGACGCTCGAGATCCAGCTGTGCACTGACCCGGTTTCGCGATCCTCGCGGCCATGACGCTCCCTACCGACGGCCCGCTTGCACCCGTGACGTCATTTGCCCGAAGCGTCAACGTCATCGCCGGGAAGAGGGAGGCCGGGCCATTGAGCGATCTAGTTTTCCTCTCGCTCTCCCTCCGCGGGGCTTAATGGCCGTGTCTCCCGTCTCATTCATGCCGCTCCCGCGCCAATTTTCAATCGCCGCGACCTTTTACGGCCCCTCTCGCTCGATAACGCCGAATCTTATCTCGCGAGCTTGAGTCCGAACTTGCGGAGATGTCTGTTCCCGGCTCGAGGGCACGAGTCTTACGCGTTAGACGCGATCCGAGAGAGACCGACGCGGAGAGACGGAGAGAGACGGAGAGAGACGGAGAGAGACGTTTATCAATGGCTCGAGCGACTCGGAGCCGACCGAACAACGTCTCGCGATTCCAGCCGAAATCGCTTTCCTTCCTCGGAAGCGCCGATACGAAACTCCACTTCTAGACACTCGAATTATTTACATTTTATCGAACGCTTATGTTCCAAGACGAAATAAACTGCTTCTTTTATATTTGGCGCTGGGATGTTTTCATACTGGGCGTTACAAAGGCCGTTATTTCTTCGGGCTACGGTAGATTTTTTTATGTATCGAGTGGTCTGCAATTTCTTAGAATGCAAGACATCGAGTGCGTCACCGATATCTTTTCCAACTTTGAAGAAACTTGTAAAATTATTCGACGTCCCTCGAGTTTGCTCCAAAATTTTCGTTTCTTCTGGAGATAATAATTTTGATGCTTTCTTTATATTATAAAATATCAAAAATATAAAGCATTTTAAAAAGTTTATCGGTGCTGTTCTAATTTCACTTTTAATAACTTTGCGACAAAAGTAATTAAAATTTAATATACTGCAAACTACAAATTTAAAATTATAATAAAAATGGATAAAGGTCACTTTGTTTCAATGGTTAGAATTATATTGCTTCCCGATAAATTCTTTTTATTTATAATGATCTCCTACTCGAATCTCGAAAAAATTGCATATTTTTTGTTCTCTCTTTGCGTGCGTGCGTGTGTGCGTGCGTGTGTGCGTGCGTGTGCGCGAGTGTGTGGGTATAGATTGTACACATATTGAAATTTGAACATATTAATAATGTAAAAAGTTTTTTTTAATTATTACCGTGTAGACTCGTTACTTTTTATTGACCATGGTAGAACATTTTCGCGAATTAAAAATAAAATTTATCTGCTACATGCAGGAATGAATTCGTATGCTTTAAAAAATTCTAGTTTTAATATACAGACGAATAACGAATTCTACAGTAAAGTGAATAATTATATTTATTTCATAATTATATTTATCGATATAAAAGAATAGTTGCTTTACGTTTGTACAATTTTTTTAACAAAATTATGAAATACCTATCTTACGAGCGGTACTTTAAAACGAACAAATCCAACTCTATTGGCCATCTATTTATGTGCATGGACCATAGCTTTAAATTAATACGAAACAGCTGCAGTGAATAGAAAGTGTTTCATTATTATGGATTCCCATTTTCCATTTTTATTTTTGTGTTTTATAATATATAATGGAATATAATAAGCATTTTTATGGAAACTATAAGAATCAGAATTTCCTTTTATTGATCGACTCAAGTTTAATTTTGTAACTGCACATATTTCGCATAGTTTTTAACGATAACTCGAATAACCTTCTGAATTTTTTCATATTTTTATCTCTCGTATTTGCTAACAAAATATTTATAAGTGTATATATTCAATTCTAATGTTTTACGTTATATAAACAATTTCTATTAAACTTTGATTTTTATCAATGTTTCGCTAAAATTAAAAAATACGCTAATAAAAACAAGTATATTCCATTAAAATGTTAATAATAATATTATTTTTAATTATTTATAAATTATAGTCAAATTTATTGATTAAAAAATATTTTTATTATAAATTCTGCATGATATCGTTTTAATTTGAAACTCGAATTTACTTTTGAAATATTTACAATATCGAATCAATGTACAAAATTGACAATTTGATAAATTTGATGATACTATTCAAATTGATGATAAAATTCAAAACAAATGATATTTTACTCTTCGAAAGAATCTATAAAATTCACACTATCGCTTAATGTATGGCAAAGCTTTTAATTTGAAAAAAAAATTTGACCCTCTACACCGAAGGACAATGAAAGACATAAAATGTCAATAAGAGTTTGCTCTTCCGAGCATATAAAAGTGTGCGAGGAAGAAGTCTATTAAGACATTCGTGTTTAGAGAAATTTTATCAATTTGTTCTTTGCTTTCCGTAATAGTAGAGAAGTCAATTTCTTTTTTATCAAAAGTTTTTTATCGTGTAACTAATGAAATAGAGTCTATAGATTTCTTCTAGGAATCAAATATATCGCATACCATTAGTATTCTTCTTTTATTTAAATACGCAAATGAAAATTCGTATAAAAACTCCTTTTGTAACTCCATTGTAATTTATAAGCTATTTTTAAAATAGATGCAATACTTAATTGTGCTTTAATTAATTTAAAATATTAATTTACTTTTATGAATTAATAAAATATTTCGTATTTTCGTATTTTCGTATTAGTTGATTAAATAATTTAATTATATTATATTCTACTAATTCTATTTGCGATAAAAAGTGGCTAAAACATAAAAAAATAAATAGTTGGAGTGTTGGAAGGGAAGCGAGACTCGAGCATTTGTAAAAACGCGTGAATCGATCGTGAAAACGAATTAATTTGCTAATCCAAACCCTCGGATGTCTCGTTTAAATTGATAAACGTGAGACGACAATCACGGTGAAAGTTTTTTATCTCTCTATATCTCTCTATATCTACACCAAGCAATAAAAAGTATAAATAAAATAAAAGCATTTCTTATACATGGTTCGATTACAGTGATAAAAAACCCCGAATATAAATAAGGTCGCTCCATTTCCAATGCACATTACGCCGACAGAAACGTACGGTCCTCGCGGTACAGATATATTATTTTCCTAGGTATTATCTCCGGCGAGTCAGTTTTAGGAATTATTTACAAGCGCAGAAAACCGTTACATGTGGATCACAGATGGATGTCGAATAAACGCCTTCAGCTTCCGTAAAATAAGAGGTCAAATCGAACGGAATGTACGCCTGTGTGAGTACGCTGAATTTTATTCTACATCAGAGCATTTTTCCAAAGGAACGCTTCGTTGAAAATTTGCCTTTGTAGGGCACGAGTATACGAGTATACGAGTATCCGCGAGTATACGAGTTTTCCTCTGTGTTGCCGAGCGATAACCTAAGCTTTTATTCGGTAGCTCTTTTCCGCGGTTCCGAATCGAACCCAAAATTATTCGCTTTTTCAACCATTCGTTTATAGTTTCCCTTTTATTTCATATTACCGGTTCTTTTGCCAATTAAACGAAATTATTTCATTTACGTTTTTCTGATTTATATACAACTGCTTACCGAGTTTTTATATTCGTACCGATGTTTTACATTCATAAAATGATAATGATCTCCTTATCATAATTACTAATTAAAATTTAACGTTAATTTATTTTTTTTATTTTTTAGTCCTAATTGAATTTGAACGCTATAGAACGTTTTTTTATTGATATAATTCACACGAATATCGGATTTAAAAAATTACAACGATATTTCAAAGAGTAAAGTCAACGACGATACAGATGTAGAAAAATTGAAAGTAAATTTATATAGTTATCGATATTTGTTATCTTTTTATCTAAATAATATAAATCAATATATAGAGTATTTTATTTTTGCACAAATTTGATATATTTTTTTAATTATATTTAAAATGTATTTATTTGGAACAATTAACTACATAAATGAACGTATAAATCATTACTTTCAATTTATTATGTGCATTCTTTTAAAAAGAACAAAACAAATCGTAGTGTTTAACTTTTAAAATAAAATTTTTAACGTGCTTTATTATTTAAAATCATGCTATTTTAATTTACATTAAAATTTCATTGAAAAATTAAAAAGATATTTAAAGCGTACAATAATACGAATAAATAACAAAATGATACTTGAAACGAATATTACTACTTGGAATTAAAATTAATTATCGATATTATTTTAAAATAAACTGTAATTTAATCAAAAAATTTTCAAAACTTTTACAAAATCTTTGAGAATGCAAATAATAATTTGATTCAGTTTCTAATCGATAATTTCTTATAATTTTATTTGAATTGATTCTAATCAATGTATACAATTTGAAGATAGTTGCTGTGAAGAAAGATAATGCGATATACGTATACATTCGTGAGAACATTAAGAAATTAAAGAAACGATCGAACGTTATGTAAATTTTATTCCTACCGTTTACTCTGCTCGTGAACTTCTAAAGGATTACGTCCTAATTATTAGTTATTAGTATCTGAATTCATACAATCCATACGATTGAACATAACTTGGCCAACACTACTGCAAAACTTTATATAAGTCGCAAACGGAGAAGAAAATTATTAAAGGAAAGAACCTTCCTATAAATCGATGTTATATTTTATATTTGAGAGGAAATATTTCATGAAAATTTACGGAAAAAATTTACGGAAAGTGTAGTTTTCAATGATATTTTAGTCGTTTTTATGAAAATTTACAATAGTATTAAACATCGCGTTGAGTATTTCCTTTAATATGGTTTATAAATAGAAATATTTTAAACTTCATCATTCTAAAAATATTTAAAATTTTTAAAAGGAATATTACATCGCGAAATATGTCAATTGAAATTCAAGGATTTGAATGCTAATTGATGTCTTCAATATTTAATAAAATAATATCTTGATTTAATTTTTAAAACTTATCCTTCTTTCATAAAAATATCATTTAATCATTAATTCAAATTTAATTTCTAAATAATTATCTCAAATTTAAATGTTTATGTTTTCAGAATATTGTGATTAAATTTATTCAAATTTTAATTAATAAATCTGGAATACTTATATAATAAGAACTTAATTTAATGATAAAATAATATACTTAAAATTAAATTAAATATCAAGTTTTAATTATATAAAGCAAAATGAATTTTCTACAACTAGAACATACAAAAATAATCCATTTTATAAATTAAAATAATATATCAAATACAATTAAAATTATTGTCTTAATATACATAATCAAAAATATTTTGAAAAATTAACAACAATGAAGTATTACTTGATTAATTGTATGAATAATTATACGCTACTCAAAAAATATTATGATAAATATTTAAACATAATTTATTTTGCATATATTATTTTGCATACAAATATATGAAAAATAAATATTAGTGAAACAACAATAAATAAGTAAAAAAAATGTCGATCTTTCTTACAATTCGGTAATAAAAGTATATACTGTTATCCTTAATATTTATATACAATTCGTAATTTAACAAAGTTCGCTTTATTTATAATAATATCGAAAAGCTATGCGATCGATTTTGATTTCTTCTCATGTTTTTGCGTTCGATCATTCGGTATATCTTCTTTACTTTGTATTTTCTTTCGTTTATATCAATGTTTTCTTTCAACTATTACTTTTCTATTGGAAGATAAAAGATCTTTTATAGAAGTTCTCCTCTCTATTTTCTCTCTCAAAATAAGTTTCTTCACTATCTCATGTCTCATACATTTTTTCCATTTTTTATCTTCATTTTTCTTACGTTTTTTTCCATTTTAACATGAACATGACCCCATCTTAAATAACGGTCTTTTTTTTAGTAATAAATTTGCAATGATGAAACGTATAGATATTTCGAAAACAATTTATAATTTGAAAAATTTATTGGAAAAACTAATACAAACTATTTTTATCGATTGTTTCAAGAAAACCGAAAGAGTATAAAAAAATTATATGTAAATCTATTTGACATCCTTTAATATTTTCAATAAGATTTATAGTAACTACGGTTAATTAAATTTATTCAATTTACTTATACTATTATGAAGGTTAAATATATAAATTAATTAAATTAATTTTAAGATACAATATATTTTACGTTTCACGCATGTGTCTAATGCTATAAAAAACAATTTTTTGATATATTTCATTTTTTCATTTTTATTCAAAAATTAAATTTCATTTTATTAAAATTTTTACGAGTAAGTTTGAAATTTTCAATTCTATTTCTATTTCTTCATCTTACATTTGATTAAATATCCTTAATATTAAATAATTCTTTACTAATAATCTTGGAGACTTTCATCAAAATAAAGTTTAATTTGCATAGTATTAGTTATCAATAATATAATATACTTTTTCATATTTATTGTAAAACTTTAATTAGAATTGTAGCTCTTAAACTTTCTTTTTTTTAAATTTTTTTTAAAATTTTTTATTAAAAGGTATTATAGGTTAAATGATTTACTTTTTCTAAATAGCTGAAATCTGAAAAAGTTTATTTTTAAATAATTTGTATCGATGCGTTATTATTGGTAATATAAAGATTTATCTACATATATTTAAAAAAATAGAAATTTTTCAAGGATATGGAACAAAATTAATTTAATATTATTTATTTATAATTAAATTTTTAATTGTCTTTAAGTTTGAAACGAATAACGTATATCATGAATATAATAATAAAAGAAGGCTATTACCATAGATAAGTAGACTCAACTCATAATTTAATACGATGTGCATTAAAATACTTTAAAATTCTTTAAGAATCTATACTTATTCTTTTAAATTAATTAATTTCTATCAAAGTAAAAAAAAAATAAAATTTTAGAAATTATGAAAATTTATTTTTAAATTATACGACAAACTTGATTATAAAATTATCGTAGAAATCGATTACGATAAGCAAAATAATAAATAAAATTAAAAAATTTAAATAAAGTTTTCAAAATATCACAATTGTACACGTTATTTCTAATTTATTATATATTGATAGATTTAACTGTGAAGGATTTAAGATTCATTGATTCGTAAGAATTACTTATGTTTTATTTTTCGATTTTCCGTTATTTGTTATTTATGCGGTATGCATTGACGCGGGCCGGGATTTCCCGCCCAGACACGCATGAGGCCCTAACTGGTTCACCTCCTCGCCCATTGGGCCCTTTCCCGCTTCTCCAGAGGATGGAAGAGCTCGGAGAAATCGCGCGCTGGAAAAATCCGAGGGAACCGATCCGCGTGTCGCTTCCTTCTCCGTGATGCGAGGAAGGGGGACATTCCCGAAAAAGAAAAGGAAGGAAGGAAGGAAGGAAGTCGGTGATGACTCGCGCTTTTTCGCCCCCATCGCCGGCGCACCATCACAGACCCTAAGAGAACCACAACAAAGTGTTTTATTTTTTTCTCTTCCCTTCTCCTCCCTTCTCCACTCTTCCGCGAGGAAACAGCGAACCGCTTTTTCCTATTCGCGCGCCGCTGTCAACCTCAAAAGCTACGTCATAGCCAGCGATAACCGACACCGATGAACTACGCGGCTCGCGTTTCCAGAGAGCCAAGGAACTCGCGAGCGATCGATCGATTCACCTTTTCGAGTCGCGATTACGAAGACCCGCGTTGGTCGGTGTCGGGGAAGAGGCCCTTCGGTGGTAGACATCCCGACGGTATACATACGGACAGTTCATACCCGCACAGTCGTAGACCAAAATATACAGTCATTGGCGGTCGAAGAAGGAAGAGCCGAGCTACTTCCTGGCCAAGCCCCGGGCGTATGTACTCCGCTTGCCACCGCACATTTCCGAGGAGGTGATCGTGTTTACTCTGTACCCTCCCGCGGACCAGAGAGCGGTCATGGAACCGTTTTAGGTTCATCCAACCCCGGACCCGACGAGTTTCATAAGAACAACCTGCCGTAGTCGAGAGACGGATCTCGGGAAACGGATGACGACTCCTACGACCTACGACTCCTTGTACGACTCCTTGTACGACTCGTAGTGTCGCCCCTTCTGACAACCCACACACACACGCGCATGTGTATTTATTACATACATTTATTAGTGTAAGATGTTACGTAAAGCTTTATAACTAATTATTAATTAATAAAACCTTAATATTTTGTACGCGATTCTTTGTCAATTTATATCTGTGAAAACTCTAAATCCGATCTCATCTCGGAAACAAAAGAATACCGTCGGAACATCGACCTCCAATACCTCTTACAAGATCACTCTTCAACTAAAAACATCTCAAAGATTGACAATGGCCTTTGATCTTGATCCGACTAGCTTTTTCTCTTTTACGTATACTCGCTATCTATTTTATAGATACAATTTTTTCTGCGTTCAATTTATAGATAAAATAACACAATATTCTTCCTTCGGCTATTTTGAATTTTATATATATTGTATTATCGATTACGGAGTTAATACTTGTAAAGCTAAATTTTATATTTCACATATATTTATTTAAAATAAATTTCCATCTACTTTAAAACATTCTTAAATAAAAATTAACGTAATTAAATATCGGTTAATTATTTAAAAATATTTAAAAATATTTTATATAACAAGATGTTATTAAACAAATTTTTTAACGTAAAAAGTTATTTTGTTTGAATTGATACTTTTATCATAATATGCAAAATAAAATAAATATTTTCAATCGTTGAGAGCTACGTAAGATATAAGCAATGATTTTTAATACAGCTTAAGTGTCTGAGCTGTAATATTCTTACATTTTCTTATCGATAAAAATGATATGGAAGATTTTAAAAAGCGATATTTATCCATTTGCTTATTTATCCAATCAAGATACGAACTCAGGATCTTTAGCTATATTTATTCTTTTCTCTCTTCTTATCAACTTTGTATTATATTAGTAGTACAATCTATAAAGTAGTATAATGTATGTCTTAATTGAATTGTAACAGACTTCTAAATAACATTTTATAAAAATACGTATTCTTATTCGTTCGTTATAATTAACTGCTGATATAACGTAAAAAACTATTTATAAGAAAAAATTATATCATTTTTTTTAATTATTAAAATTAATTACTAATAATTTTACGTTACTTAAAAATTATGAAAATAGTTTTGATTATAGAAGAAAATTTAATATCTTTCGATCTTTACCAAGTTTCTAATTTGATATATTTAAAATACGATAAATAAAGCATTGTGTGAGCAATTTGAACCTCGGGAATTACCACGTGAGAAATCTCGACGGTATTATCAAGCGCAAGATGAGCGTAGACACTTATTAACGCCACTGGAGGAACAGCGATGACAACTCTTATCATTTAATCACGCGCCATTTACTTTTTACAAGATTCGTCTCTAATTTTTCCGAATTAAATTTAGAATAATTCTTATCCTAATATCTTATGTATACTTTTGACAGTTTTATCTCAAGTTGAATAAAATATTTGGTAAGAAATTTGAAGTTTTCTTTCCAAAAGAAAAATTATTTCAATTTTTAAAAGTTCAAAGAATAAAATTTTTTTCTGATAACGTACTCGATTTTAAGTTAAAAACTAGTCAAGTCGAAAGAGTTTCCAAGATTTACATTTATAAAAAAGTTAAATATATTTTCAACTTCTTGTATTCTTACCTTATGATTTCATTTGTAATATTGATAAAGTATGAAAAATATAATATATAAATATAATTAACATAAATATTAAAAAATTAAAAAATTTTAATTATTATAAATGATTCACATTCTTCATAATTTTATTTTCAAATAATAGAAGAAAAATTTTAAATAGGTAAAGACATAGTTTTATCAGAAGTCCTAATTTTATTTAATATATTTGTATTTTTAAGAACCTTTTTATAAATAAACTTAATTTATGTAAAGCTGTTACTTAAAAATTTTCATTTGTAATATAATTCAACGTTCAAAAATACTATAACATCCAATACTGAAAAGTAAAACATGAGCCAATATTGATGGGACGTATGTATCGGACAATTTAAATGTTAGCTAAATATTTGACCTAATTTGAAAGAATAAAATATTAAGTAAATATAAGAACTAAAATAATATTCAGTTTATTTATATTAAATAAAATATTAAAATAATTATCTGCCACTAATACAGATTTAATTTTCGTTCAAAATATATACCGAATAAATTTCAAACAAACTGAGAATTTTTTCGGATACCGACAGTTAATAAGATACTATTATCTAGAAAAATTATTCAAAAGTATTTTCTGTTTATTTTATTTATTGTATCATTTATTGTATATTATATAAAAATTTAATTGAATAATTTCAAATATATCTGAAAAAATAAAAACAACAATTATTTTAGTCACCCCATTGATAAAAATTATTAATTGTATAAAAAAATATTAACGATTATTAAACTATAAAAATAGCGATATTTTATAACCGAATTATTAAAATCCTTGTGAGTTTTAAATGACTATTTTCTATTTTCATACTTCAAAGAATAAAGTGAAGATACGTTCGAACTAGAAATTTTAATATTGAAATTAAAAAGCGTTTAAATAATAAGGTGCTTAATTACTATATCATACAATTTTGTTAAGGTTAAAAAAAGCTTATCTTATTTTATTATATCTTTCGAATTCCTACTTAGTTAAAAAAAATAAAACTACATATTTATTCATAAAATATATAAACAAATAGAATAAATTTATTGTTTTGAATTGCGGCTGCAAAGCGTTATCGTATTACTTCCAGCAATTTATGTACGGTATATATTAAATCCTATCATCGCATAAAATATGCATGACCTTTTTGATTATGAATAAACAAATTTTAAATAAAATACTTAGTAATATATTTGAATAATTTTTTCATCAATTATAGTTTAGGTAATAATATTTATAAATATTAAAAGTATAGCGCATTAGTTTTTAATAAATAATTTAAAAATAAAAATTTTTAATATTTATAAAAGTTGAATTTAATTAAATCAATGCTTGATTTTAAATTATAATTTTTTATAAATTTATGAAAATAATTTGACGCGACTTTATCGCAAATCTCATATTATAATTCATATACATTTTTATGTTAAAAAAATTAATATTCTTATAAATTTATTATTTTTTCAATTGATACGAATAGACAAAAAATTATTCAACTCTTCTTTATATTTACATATAATGCACTTATTCTTTTCATAAATAATACAATTGATGCTAAAGTTTAGTTTAACTTTGAAATAGAAAACTGTGAACATATGAAAAAAAGCAGCAACTACATTAACATGAATGGTCATGACAATCATTGGATTAGTAGAATAAATTCCTAAAAATGAGCCATCGAGAACTTTGACCGAAAATGTTAAAATATTCTCTATTATTTTTACACTCGCAGCGCCAGTTGCTAAGCTAATGGAAATCATAGTTATATACCCCGTGCCCCCTTTTCAAAGTGAAACACAAAATATCGATCGTAGTTTTAATCATGTCCGATTGGCTCTAACGCGTTTTGCTTGTGCGGCCGCCCCTCCAATAAGTGCAGTGGCGAATCGAATCAAAACGGATGAGATCGATGCTCGTTATATCCGATTTCGCATCTCGTTAGTAATTGAAGTGCTGCGATGTGACATCTCACATTCTCGGAAAGAAAAAGGTTGCAGGGTCAACCGATTTGGTTGCGTTTGCATAGAATAAATTTTGAATCGAACTGCTGGAAATTGCCCGTTTTACATCGCTGGACGCGTTTTCGGCAAATAAAAAAAATCTTTTCCACTCTTTTCTTGGATTTTCAACTAATTGCGATCTATGACTTTCAAATTTTTCGCAATTGCAAGTTTGATTGAAAAACGCGTTAGAATTTTAATGAATTTTAATGAATTTTAATGAATTTTAATGAATTTTAATTAACGTAATTAAAAAAAATAAAATCCAAATGAATGTTATGCTTTTATTTCCTTATAAATTTATCGATAATTTATTCGTTTCAAACATCTTAGACATCGATTGATCGACAATTTTTTTATGCTGATATTAGTTGTGATAAAATTTTTGATAAAAAATTGATGTAAGTGACCTTTAATCCAGAATATATATTCTAAAAATAATCATGAAAATTTCTTTTTCTGTACCCTTTACTAAAATTCTCATTAATATCATAAAATTCATTCCGTTTTTTATATAAAATTCTATTATTATGTTTCTACGTGAAAAATATGATAATTTTACTTATATAATTTTAGTTACCTTGAATTAAAAATAAAAAGTACAGAAAACAATGCTTTCTTTTTATGAAAAATGTCATCGTGTATAAGTCTACTATTCGTATATACGAATTTCATATCAACGTTAAAAATGAACGATTAATAACTGTTTGCATTCCTGTCAGTTTTTAATAATATTTGTTTTAATGGAACTCGTGTTTAACAGCGCTTAACATTCTAGTATGACCATATTTCTGTTAAAAATGTGTATTTTAATGAACTTGCCAGCGAGATTGATAGTGACCACCTGTTGAATGTAATTTTGATATTACATTTTAATTCGGTAACCCCGGAAACCTTTACATGCATAATATCTAGTGCAACAACAATTTTTAACCATATACATGGTTAGAAAGGGTCGCCGTATCAATTATATAACTTAGAAACTTAATTTCACGTTGGCAGAAATTTAAATAGGAATTAAATAATCTAAATGTATTTCTAGAAACAAATTTCGAATTAAAAATGAAACACATACGTTTCTTCTTTGAAATGCTATACTATAAAATATAGTCATCGAAGGAATAAAATATTTATAAAAATTCTTTTTAATACTTTACACTATTAATGCGTAAATATTGCATCGAATTATTTTCTAATAAATTTAACGTGAGAATTAACGCTTGTAACACTCGCTATTTTTTTATAATAGGATGCAACGTAAAAGGCTATTTAAATATATATTTGAAAATTAAATATAGCGTTATTAACATCAAATCGTATATTTAAAATACACGGTAACTATTAATTTTTCTCCACGTAAATTTGTACATGTTTCTTATATAGGATAAATAAATATGTAACTGTATTGTACACAAAGCTTTTATTGTCTAATAACACTTTTAATTAGAATACATCTGATTAACGTAACTAATTATTATCAAAGTTTATATAAAATATATATGATAAAAGTTTTTTCTTACAATGAATTAAATAATTTATGTAAAAGCTACCGAATTCCATTGTTGAAAAATTTGCTAATTTGAAGACGATGAAATCATTTTGATATCTGCCGCTGCTTGGAAAAGACTATTTACAAACTATGCTTCATTGCCTAGAATAGATGGAGGTCTAAAATGACTACACTTAATGAATGAATCGGTTGACAAAACTTTCCTCCTCGTGTAAATGACTTTCTACTTTCCGTATATTTTGCGAACGACTTGTTCGTTTATGTAATTACCGCCTATAACAATTTAAAATAATCTAGAAATCATAAAGAGGATAGCTTTTATATCTCATCAGATATAAATGAGGCCTTATTCCAACGAAGTCTTTACATAGATAACAGATCTCAATTGCACTCATAGACAGTTGGTAAGTTTCTTTATTCTAATTGTGAATACACTATATATTCTTTCGGATCAATCATGATTTTTTAGAGGTTTTTAAATTCTTTAAATAATTAAAAATTTTTTTTTTAGCTGTGTATCTATATTATTTATTGTGTAAAATTTAATATTAAAAATAAATTTCAATTTTAATGTAAAATTTTTGAGTTTAAAATATATTTCATTTTATATTATAATCTTCTTCCGAATAATATAATAAACAAATTCAATATTTTTGAGATAAATTTTATATTATAAATTTTTAATTTATAAAGTATGTAATTCTGTTAATATTTTAATTTCTACTTATTTATTTCTTTTTAATTAATAAAAATAATCATAAAATCTAAATCTAGCATCTAATATATATCGACAAAAATATATATAAATAAAATTTTTTAAGATTAATCATGAATTGTTTAATTTTTGTATTATCAAACAAATAATTTCTAGGTTTACTCGAAGTAATTAAAATTTTATTCCAAAATATTTCACTGGAATTTACAATTAAATCTCAGATTTCATAGCATTTATTTTACATTAAAATAAATGTATAAGTTTACAAATATTAGAAAAATAGATTAATATCATAGTTTTTAAATATTTGCATTTTATTTTGATGGAAAATAAAATTTAGGAGTATTTTACTTATTACTTTAAAATATTTATTTTTGACATTCTGTGTTTTTCTATCGTTTCTAATTTTGTGAATTTCATAATATTAATATTTAACAACTTAATAAACTTCAATATCGAATACATGTTAGGCGATATCAGCAATATTAATTATATACATTTAAAGCTTTATAAATAATAAAATAATTTAGTTCAATTAAAAAAGTTGTCCATCCGCTCGACGATCATGATAATACAATATTTGTGAATAAGCGAAAGAAAAATAAAGATAGAAAAAAACTGTTTGAAAAGTATTTGGAGAATTGAATTTGGCCATCATTTTACTGACAACGATACAGTAAAGCATCCAAATCAAAGCGTAAACTCAAAGCTCCTAACGAAATTTTTCCATTTGTCTGGATAAAAGTGCTTAACCGTGGAAGACTCTGGTCCATCTCAAAAGACTACTTGCATGGCAAAGACGAAAACGACCACTTATTTTTCTGTTTCCAGTTACCCTCGGTAAGCATGCGTATATAGGCAGATGTATGCTCAAGTCTAGCAGCTAATATGTATGTAAATGAAGCTTGGGGCAGGAATCTAGATTTAATGCATACGTACCTATACATATATACATATATACATATATACATATATACATATATACATACATATATATATACACGTCAGTCGAATTTTAGATCGATAATCACTTGACACTTTTTATACCTTCTTTTATTATTTTATTTATTCTATTCAAAGCTGTGAATTTTAAAGTAGATGATACGAGACGTTATTAATAACCGAGGAATTCACATTACCGTACAGCAATATCCTGGTAATATAATCTATAGCCGATCATTTTTACGATAACATAAAGAATACATTAATAGTAGTATAGAAATATTGACATAATTGTACATTTTTTATACAATCTAATAATTATACTATGTATTCATATTACTATTATGCGTCGTGATATGTGTCACATATTTTAACAAACATTTATTTTATATTTTCTAATCTCTTGATGAATTTTTTTTAAAGATATCGTATAGCTACTCGTAATTATACAATATTAAATAAAACATTGATAACACTATAAAACAATTTTTAATTTGCATAAATACTTTTTTTCTAATTATAGATTTTTAAAATACACAAATACAATTTATCCTTATTTTAATTGAAAATATTGATTTGAAATACGCATTTTTATCGTTCGTAATACAAATATAATCTATTAAATTATATTCTTATAAAATATTTAAAAAAATATATTTATTAGTTTGTACCATTTAATAGAGTATATTATTACTATAAATTGAAAATAAATTTGTCGCTTGCTCGTATTATTAATATTAAAATGATATTAAATAAATTTATATGACAACAATATGACAATATGAACTTCAATTTAAAATGACTATTTGAATAAATTCAAATTTAAATGAAATTATATGATATTTTTAGATTGTTGTATTTTTCATCATCTACTTTAGGAATCCAATAGAATGCTTCATTACAGCAAGCAAACAGTCACTATAAATAACTAATTTTATTGAAATATTTCTATCGGTTTGTGATAAATTTAGCAACATGCCTTGTTTTAATTGATGTTTAAATTACAAAACGGTAGGTCGAAAATTTTGAGAAACTAAGTAAAGAAGCTCGTGCATCGGAATTCCATACAGGAAAATAGGAAACAACGAAGAAGCCTTTGAGCACAAAGGAAAAGAAACCAAAATAAAAACTAATTCTTCAAGTTTTTTGGAATCAGGAAGTTGTTAACTTCTACGCTAGCCGTTTTTACTCTCCATCTCATTCTAGTTTCTAAGATCAATGCATAACAAACAGTTGAAAACTTTGTAAAAGTTAGTCGAGTGTTTCTAACTGTGGAAAATTTTGTTAATAGTGATAGAAAGAACACGTTACAACGAAGGAAACTACCGAAATTTGGAGATTGAAGCCTCGTGTATCGCTCTATAATTTAGTTTACTGTCATTTTTTAATTACTCTTCTCAACATATTTATCAATTTATTTTATACTCGTGTACAAATATTTATTTGGTATATTATACGTTTTAATTTATGTTTCGTTTCTTTTACTGTACAATAACTTATTCTTATTTAATTCGTATTCTATTAATAATAACAACTTTTATCGTTACTATTTAAAACAATAAATAATATATACTTTTCTTTTAACTTTATTAAAAATTTTTTTTCCTCTTTTTGAACAGAATTTTTGTTTTTCACCAATTTTTGCTATAGAATTATAAAAAAATTAAACAAAAGTATTCCTAACAACGATAAATAGAGCCCTCGGAATATAATTTATAATAAACTAAGATAAACTAAAGTTGGAAGTCATACATTCATTAAATAAAGGAAATATATTTTATATCCAATATCGTAAGGATAATTAAATAAGGTAGATTAAGACGAGCCGTGTATGTAACTATAATAGGAAATGAAAGAGCGATATTTAAACTTTTATAAGAAACAAAAAGTGAAAACCTTTTATAAGGCATAAGATAAATATGTAAAGATAATATTAATTAGATTTTACAAAACAAAATGAGAATACATGCAATATAAAATTAATATAAAAAACGTAATAATGTCATAATACTTATAAATAAATTTCTTACTTATTTATATAAATAAACGAGTAATTTATTTATTATTATACAGATTTATTTACACTAAGTTTTATATTTAAATAAAACGATTGAATGAAATTGTAATTTACTGACATGTATATAAAATAGAATGGCTAATTTTTTACTATGCTTTGAATATGAGATAATATATATATATACACATATATATAATAAAAACATAATTCAATAAAATATGACTTGGTAGCTTAGTGGAAAAGTATTCATCACAAAAACTCAGTGTTCTGGGTTCAAGCTCTAGCCGAATAAAATCACGGTACACTTTTTTCGAGTTATCCTTTAGAATATATTTCTCGTTAAGTATACGTAATACTTCCAAGATTTATTTTATTTAGAAATAATTTTTTACAGATATTAATAAAATATAGATATTATCTTAAAAAAAATTTGTTTAAACTAAACTATATTAACAAATGTAAAAACCTTCGTTTTAAATTATAGTAATATTGTTTTAAGTTGTGATTTACAATACTAATAATAATAAATGTGATTTACAGAAATAAATATAACTATAAAAATAATTGTAAATATAATTAAATAAATATAATACCTTTTCTAATTCTTACTTATATCGTTTTCGAATATATTGGAACAAATAGTATCCATACATGTTAAATTACTTTAATGCTAAAATTTATTGGATCATTAAGTACTATAAATTAAAAGTAAGAATAAAAGATAAATTACACTCGAGTTTATATCGCAAAAGCAGTTCTGCGCTTATTAATATTACTTAAGTAACATTTACTTACACTGAAATTCCCTATTTCTAAAATGTTAATGTAACTAAAATAAGTTGTTATCGTATAAATTTATACTTAAACGTATGCTCATTGAATATTATATAATTTTGTATACATTTGCTCATTTAAATATTATATATATATCTCGATTTTAATATAATATTTAATATATACATATATATTCTTTTCAAATAAATTTAATAATTCTTTCGAGTCAAAATATGTACACGAATATATAATTTGTAATTAATTTCGTACGCTTGATTCGGTTCAATAATATCGTAAAGGAACGCCTTACTAAACCTCGGCAAACTCAAAAGATATTCTCCTCGACACAAATCGAAGTATGTTCAAAGAACCCAGTATCGAGTGATTGACAGTATATGTCTCGAATTTCACATAAATCTGCATCGCAATCTCCAAAATCTGACTTGCATATAATTTCAAAACGTTCTTGGATCTCATTATTCTCCGCTGTAGCATAAGATAACTTGGGAAAACTCTTTCGGTAAAACTTCTATCAAATCCATCCTTAAGAAAAGGAGGTATCCAGGACAAAAGCTGCATTGTTCTCGTTGTGCCACTGACATGCAGAGCGCGTGGCTTAGTCTATGTTGAAACTGCATGGATATGGATACACTATGTTGAATCATTCATATGGGACGTAGTGGAAGAAAATTGAAAATGTACTTTGGCTTATTTATGAATTTATAAACAATTTATTAGTATTAATTTTTATAAGTTATTAGAACTTTTCATTACCAAGATATAAATTGAAAAATATAAGAAATACTCTCTGATTACTAAAGTTTATAGTACTTTAATTAAATTGTATCATATATCAAGCATTGATAATCGTTTCTTTAATCGTTCCTTTATTTACGTATAGACTCAATTTTTGTAAAAGAACAATCTTCACAGAAATTTCAACATTGTATCGGGAATGCCTATCCTTATATTACAACCATATTTACTTGAAACAATTTGTTTATAAAAAAGAATCCAAAATTTATTTTTTCTTTGAAACAACCGTATGTTTTTTATCATATATAGATTCGTGTATCACTGATCTTAATGCAATAAAAGTTGCAATAAAATTTAACGACATTACTCGGGTGCACTACGAAATATGTAAGCTCTCTGTATATTCCGCAGTGGTATACTATTTATTATCCGACATAAGACTATCTTGTTGCTATTCCACATAGATAAATTTTATAAACAAGCTATTTTTTATTTAACTTTAAACAAGATTTATTTTTATTACTTGATAAAACTTTTATTACTCCTGATTACTTAAACCGAATAAATTCCGCATATTTACCGAATTCATAATTTTTAATTTTACTAAAAGTGAATTATTTTTGTAGAGAGAAAACGTTAAATTGATAAAAATAATATACTTAATAAATTTTATCGCTAACTTTTTATCTTGAAAGTTCTAATAAAATGAATGTAAAGTAAAAAAGAATCGATCATGAAAACTTTAGAAAAATGCCCCTCCATAATTTGCTAAAGAAAAGTTCCAGTGATAGCGTATTCAATTTATATAATAGCAATATAAAAGCATAAACAAAACAAAAAGAAAATAGAAGAAAGAAAGACAAACTACCTTCATAATCGAATTTGATAAACTTTTCACTCTCGCTGAAACATGGCTCTATCTCTCATCTATATCTCATCTATCTCTCATTTATCTCTCATCTATCTCTCATCTATCTCTCATCTATCTCTCATCTATCTCTCATCTATCTCTCATGTATCTCTCATCTCTTTCCAGGATATCGATTACGAAGGCTTCAGAAAGTTTCTGGACACTTACCTCGACGTTACGACGCCGGACGAGTTGTCCCGTCATCTTTTCCTCTCCTTTGTCAAAAAAGGACCGCGAGGCGTGGATGGCAAGGCTTTCAAGGTAAGACTAATTTGCGCCGTTTCTTCTCTGCGTAAATTTTAACTTTACGGCAAGCCCCCGAAGATTAGCTAAAGAACTGTTCAAAAGTATTAAAGATAATAATATCGACAATTCGATCCATTATTTTTATTCATAATTCTAAATATTATAATTTATTATATTACAGCTAAATTACCATATAAATTATCGTATAATTTCTAATTTTGTAAAATTATGTTACGTTGTATCACTTAACTAAATTGGTGTATTTTTTAAAAATTGTAAAATAACATTTACTCGATCTAATTGAAATATGTTGCACTAATCGTTAAAATGATTATTTAAAAAATAAAATTAAAAATAATAAATAATAAAATAATTAATTTACTTCAATGAATTTTAAAAAATTTTTAACACAATTTCAAAATTACATAAAACAAATCCAATTTTCGTTATGAATCTTAATTATGAAATAGTTACAAAATATGTAGATATTTAAATTTAATAATTTCTAATTTAAAATAAAAATTATAATAATGATTTAACAGTATTCATAGTTTATGTATAATATTATTATTCGTACAATAAATTATTATTATTCTAGTAATTAATTGTTATTTTTGTTTAAACAATATGCAAATTCTATAATGTTTATTAAAAATTTTAATAACAGAAATTAAAAAAAATAAAAACATATAGTAAATTAATTTTTTCTTTATACAAAATTCTAATGAGTTTTCACACAAATATTAGTTGTAAATTATTTTAAAAAGTTGACCAAAGAATAGAAAACTATTCGATCAAATTTAAAGAACTAAAAAGTGATGATAATCGATCGTATCTATTAATAATAATAATTCATTACACGAGTATTAAATTACAGAAATTAATAAAATTTACAATTAATTATTACTCGATATATTTTTAATTTAAAGAATAATATTTTAAAGAAAATCTATGGTGAAAAAATTGTAATTTTAACTCATTGAAGTAAGAAAATGAAAATTAATTTTTGAACTTACCCAGAGTAGTTTGCAGTTTAAAGTTCTTTTCATCCATTATTCGCATGGCTTTAAGGAGATAGTCACTACCTTCAACTCATCTTTTTTTAAGTTAAAAAAACCATTCGTACAATGTGAATTATTTTTTTGTACTCTTTTGTACAGGGATCTTCGATTTTTTTATAATACAAAGCCAGATTTTCCCAACCATTAATCCTGCTGCGTGAAGGAACACTCATGAATGATGAGAACGTGCCAGATTATAATATTCTGCCAAAAAGTGAAAGATAATTGCATAAATTAGTTTCAACTTTCGATCTTTTTATTTTAATGATTCTGATATAAAGAACTTCACTTTGAATAATTGATCTGAGTTTGAAATTGATTAATATCTAATATTGTTCTTTTCTATTGCATATCAAAACTTATTTTGAATAATTAAATACAAGTCGTGTTAAAATATTTTAATATTAAAAGTAATTGTACACTTCTTAAAAAAGAAAAAATGTCGTTTTAATTAAAGAAAACTAGTGAAAAAAACTTCATCAATATTTAACAATAGTAACTGTGCTGTTATGTAAATCATGTGCATCATAATTAATTTGTATTACATATTTGAAATAATGCATTTGCTTTTTGTTATTAAAATTATTTTAAATAAAAATTCAATTTTATATTTAAAACGTAATTAAAATTAATATTTTAAAATAAAATGAAAACTTACTTTATTTTTCAATTTCGAATATACATATTTTAAAATAATCAAGATAATATAATTACTAAATTTCATTAAAAAAAAGTCTTAAAGTGTATTGAAAAAACTATAAAAATAGTGAAAACACAATAAAGCTCTTTATAGTTTATTCAAACATATTTAGTTTTTACTACAAATTCATGTAATAATTTAATTAAATTTGTGAAATGTATAAAATATTATGGATTTTTAATTTCAGTATAATGTAATGAAATTTTTCTATAATTAATATATTCCATTAAATTTAAAAAAACAAACCATTTTAATTATTCTTTTATTGTGTCAAAGTTATTTATATACAAGTGTACGTTAAAAGAAATTTCAAAAAAATTTGTAGTATTCGTTCATAAATTTTCTAAACCTGAAAAGCTAGTATTATAAATATTTTGTTATAATATTTTTTCGATGAAAGACTTTTTAACGCATTATTTTTTTTCATTTTTTGAAAGAAGTACTTTATAAAATATTACTTATAAATAATTTCAACACAAATTCAATTTAAAAAATCATAATAAAAACTTTTAAAGAAACGAAATTCTAATATATTTAACATTTTACACAATACATACATTTAATAAATATAATTTAAAGTAAACAAAATATTCTAAATTTTTTTTATCTTTTTGTAATCAAAGTTTTTATTCATGAGTTTTATTTAAAAATTATATTACAGAAAAATTTTTTTAAATTCATAAGTATATATTTTCATCGATCTTAATTTAAATTTTAAAAAATTCAATTCTTATCTAATTATTTAAAGATCCTGTAAATATTTTATTTTGAAACTATTGTTTATAATATTATCTTTCAATATAAATAAATTACAAATATTATTATTTGTATAATATATTCATGATTTAGTTATATCCTTATTAGGTGTCTTATAAATTTACAATAAATGGTTTCAAAAGATTAAATAGCAATCGGTAACACAAATATTTATAATAATTCAAATAATTCTTTTAATTTAAAGAGAGAAAATGTTAAGTGTAAAATTTAATGAAAATTCTGCTTCCTTAAATGGAAAAAAATACTTTATCTCGATTAAGAGACAAAAAATAAGATCTTCGGAGTATTCGCATAATACTCTTAAATTTATTTTACGACAGTAAACGATGTAATAATTAAACTATGCGTATTTTATTTTAACAAGCCCTTGTTTTGGAGATAGTAAAAAACACATTAAATTTGTTGGTTTATGACTAAAAATGAACTCTATAGTATTTGACTTTCGCAAGTTTGTATAAGCGGGATAATGAAAATGAAAAATACACTCACTATTGTAAATAATAAAACAAGATTGTTGTACCATTATTATTTTTAGTAAACTTACAGTCTAACAATTAAACCAATCGAACATCCTTTCACTCCTACCTTCTATCTCTGGAGTTAAAGAAAATCTGCTATCCTCGTCGACGCGCTAAACTCTAGTAGAAAAACGTAAGTTCGCGAAAAGCGATCTCCAAATCAAGGGCCCTATCGAAAGTACCGCTGATGACGAATCGAAAGACGCGTTCCTACAAAAATCGAATGCCTCCTAGGAGATGGCGGTGCTGTCGTCGACGACGGCCTGTGCGGCCATCACCTCGCACACGACCTCCAGCAGCAACGTCAACAGCACGGGGATGGGCACGACCTCGACGGCCGCGACCGAGAGTCACGGATCCTCTCTCGCCGACAAGATTCACGGACTCACGGAGAAGCTCCAGGCGTTGGGGCACCACAGGACCGACAGCGAAGCCTCCACCAGAATGCGCACCGGTACCTTTTGTCATCTCTCCAATTTTTCAGGCGCGGAAAAACAGAGTAGCTCGAAAAACAGAGAGACACGAGGGTTTTCCGATTAAGTAATGGATTAAGTCATTTTTCCGCGTGAAAAGTGAGCAAAGCACCCGGAGAGCGGAGAGAAGAATAGAAATGCTCTTCTCGTAACGGGGAAACAATGTTTTTCTTGTGTTTAATGACTTCAATTATTTACGGCAGTTCCGTTAACATCGCGAGTCTTTGAAATTAAGGAAACGGCTTTCCCGAGTGCTTTGTATTCTTCTATAATCTATATAAATATCCAAGTTAAAACAGACAATCGAGCCGTAATGAGATATTGTTGATATTACTATTTTTTCGAAATTTCCTGTTTTTGTTTTAATAAAAGAAATTTACATCAAAACTCAATTATGCTATACTGATTCGAATAGTCTTTTTTTCCTCCGGCTAATGAATTATTAAAATACAGATAGAATAACAAAACATCAACCACGGTTTGAAATAAATATTACAAAAATGAATTTATGTACTTGGGAACGATGTAACTTTTCTTTATTCATAATTAATTTTTTATAATACAGTAGATCTGGAGAAAATGTATCTAAAATACATTGATAAGAAACTGATGGTGTATCGCTTGAAGCTTTGTAGATCTCGGATAAAAACTTTAGTCCATTAAAAACAAATGAATATATATGTATATATATATGGTATTTTAAATATTAATAATAATGTCACAAATTCACAAGATTAACAACAACGTTGAAAATATAAAATAGCTCAAAATATATATAAAATTTTTTGGTTAAGTAAAAAATATGAAAAACAAGTTTATTAAACCAACCTTAGGAAATAGTTAGTTAAAGATAAAACATACAATAGATAGTTTAATTCGTTTGATAATTATATTCATTTATTTATTTAAAAAATAATGAAATATTATATATTTATATTTGTATAAATTATATTCGAGAATTTAATAAATTTCTATAATATATTTACAGAAAAACAAATATATTTTTATGACAATAGACCATAATTTATAAATTAATTAAAAATTTTAATATCTACATTAGTATCCGGTATGTAAAAAATTATCTTCTTATTATATATTACTCTCACGTAACTATAAAATAATAGAAGATTATTTTATACTAAAATTTATATTTGATTTATATGTTTTTTTACAACGTATTTAAAAATAAAAAATATAAATTATAAATTATATAATTATAAGAGCTATTTTTCAAATTAATTTTATTATGATTAAAGTTTGTTACTTAACAAAAGTACTTTAATAATTTTTTTCTAGCTATTTTGAAAAAAACATTCAACTGATATATTAAATTTTTTATTGTAATACTAATTTTATTTATTATTAAGTAATAAAATCTAGAATAGGAATTTATAATAAATATATTTTTATTCTAAAACCAACAACATATTCGATCAAAATCAAATAAATAAAATATGAACATTAAGGAAAAAATATAATAAAATTCTGAAACTGAAATTTTTTAGATAGAAAATTTGTTGATAAAAAGACTAGTTTATTATAATCATAGTGTATTGCAAATTCAAGAAAAATGTTAGAATAAGCAAAGACAAACTTGTTTCAAACGCAAAAGTTAAAAATTATATCGATAAAAATCTTATTACTATTCCTTTTTTGAGTTTACTACTAGTTTACTACGCGTTTACCTTACAAAATAGCATAAAATATACAGTATTTACTTCATAAATACTAAAAACCCAAAATTCTACTTTTTTGTAATCATAAATTATTTTATGAAATATTATGCGGATTAAAAATAAATAAAAAGAATCGTTAAAATTTTTCTTCCATCAGTTTTATCGCAATTTGCTATTGCGCATTTAAATACTTATTTAAATACATATTCATTGTATAATTACTATATTTAAACTATTTAACTGTTTATAGATAAGATAATTTATTTATCTAAAATGAATAATAATGATATAGTGTTTGATATTATACTTATTTTCTTTTTAAAAATGATAGCGAGTTATAAATGTAGCTTCTAATAAAACATTTTGTCTATAATTAGCAACGTAACTATAAACTATTATACTACGATACGATTAAACTATCGAGTATACTAAAATATGTTATTAATAAATGATTATTAAATTTAAAGAAAAATTTCCAGTCATCTAAAGTGATAGATTTGTTATTAATGCTTGCAGTCTTTAAAATGTATGCGTAATACAACGATCCAAAGTAATGATAACGAAGAAGTACATAACTAACGAGTTGAAATGACTAATAATAATTTTTCATAACGAATAAGTGGTAAATATTTCAACAGAATTGAAATACCTTAGTAATCCAAACGAGCTTTGGGTTCTCAAGAAAAAATAAATTTCGATTACATTTAGCAATTACTATTTAGCAATTTGGAGAGTGGATTTTAAATTTAAATAGTGCTTTAACGCGTGGATCGTAACGATTGCACCGCATCGCATATAATTTCCTAGGGCAGGAGAAACTATCTATCTCTCGAGAAATTATGATCCGAACAAAGCTGAAACAAGCTTGAGAATAATATAGTAGGGGTCGAGAGGAAAGGTAAAAGCGGCAAAGCGGCAAAGCGGCAAAGCGGCAAAGCGGCAAAGCGGCGGTATCGCGTATAACTCGGTGGTATATTTATATATGTTCGTAACAGATCTTGCATTGCAGGAAGTGTCCACCCGATGCTCGTAGTGACGCACACGTCCTACAGTTGCCACGATGTATTGGAGAAGAAGAGCACCGACAGTAGTCCCAGCCACAGTCAGATGTCGCGGAACTCATCGCGAAAGTCAAACAATTCCCTGCTCGTTAACAACGGGAAATTGGAAGGTGAGCTGTTCCCAATCGCGTTGAAATAGCTTTTAATGCATAGAGGCCAACAGCGCCGTCGATATTTTTCCGTCGGTATTTTTCCGCGTTTTACTTCCGGGCGAATCCGAGGAAACCGGGGAAACCGGGGAAATCGTTAATGAAAAATCAATTTTTTAATAATCGGAACAAGGAGTGTTGCCGAGCGTCTAAGGTTTTTCAGCTGGAACATTCACAATTTCATAGACACAAAGAAATTGATTTTCTCGGTTTCCCGGCAATATCCTTCCAAACATAAATACGCTTTATTTTTCCATCCTTTTCATTTTTTTCTTCGCCCCTACGAATCGCCTCATCTCCTCCAAATACGCTTTTTTCAATGTTTAATTTCATTTTAAAAGCATCTTTTATTTAAGAATAGTTATACAACTGTTAAATTTATCTTAATAACGCTTTCTATTTTTAATAGTTTACTGGGACACGACCGTTTTAACCGAGCCATTTTTAAATCGCATGCATTAAATATAATAATTATACTTTAAAAATTAAAATTAAATATTAAGGTTATCTACTCGTTATATTTTAAAATGGTTCGTATAAAAATATTTAATTAGAACTTATAAAATATCCACTGATTCCGATTCTGTTATAGATATTATTATTCTGATAAATTTTTATTAAAATAATCGACCCATTACTTTTTAAAAATAAATAAATTAATACGATAAGTTTCGATGCGTGAAGCTATCGAAATAATGTAAAAATAACGAGGAAAACCCTTTATCATTGCGACTAACGCAAATTTTTAGAATATTAAAGAATGGTTTTTCGAGGACAGAATATAATAATAAATATTCTTATAATGAAATTAAAGGCTTTATGTCGCTTATTACGTTGATTAATTGATTATTTATAAAATAAAATATTATACGATAAAAGATAAAGTAATAATAGAACGTACATTTTCAGTTGGTTAAAAGAACGTCAAAGTTAATAATATAAATTATATCATAAATATTGATGAATATCTTTATTGTTTGATAAAATTAAACATATACATTATGTAACTTTAAAATTTAGGAATATACGGTAAAAGCGGTTTTAACGATAAATTTGAACCTATTATTATCTTCTTTCTTTTAATTTTTAAATACCGTTTTGAATTTTAAAAAATGTCGCAAGAACTATATATTAGATCTTTTATAGAAATATGGATACGTGCTCGTATCGCGTGGACATAAAGACAAATATTCTAACATCCGAGACTAGACGTAAAAGCCGAATATAGTGAAAAATCATGTCGGTGCATATTTCGAGCTTCGCGGTGGTCTGTACTTTAAGGTACTTTTTCCATTTCTTCTCCGACTAAAATAACTAAATTTCGTTTGAAATATTTTATATTATTATATTATGTGCAATGGTAAAGGTTTTCAATGTTCATTGTTCAGATAAGAATATGTTATTCCGTAGGTATCTTCCTTTAAAATGTTAGAAACAAATGATAAATCATATCATAAATCATAACTGCACCTTGCAAGAAATTTAAGGATACGTTTTAACAGTGATCGATGATCTACATAACAAATTTTCATTAACGAAGTATAAAACCATACTAATAATTTATTTAAAAACAATCAAGTCACACTTAAAAAATATAATATAATAGATAAACTCATTGACGAGAAACTATTTATTGAGTAATTGTTCGGTGAATGTTATATGTACCATTATTTATCCAACCGTAATAAAATTGAAGCGTATGACTATCAAAATGTGCACTTACCAACCTACTCATATCTACGGGTATTTTTAAAATGAGAAAACAAAATTCATCGTATAAGATTTTATCTCTCGCGCACCATTGAAGCTCTAATGGTAGTTAGAATCGAAATTGCTAACGTTCCTTCCCAAAACTGTAGAGAGAGAGAGAGAGAGAGAGAGAAGAGCTCATATCTAAGGGAAAAACAAGCTGTACCTGCTTCCGAAGGTGCAGATAATGCAGGGACGAAATCAGTCTACCGGACGATCGAGCATCAAGTGCTGTAATTCGATTTGCCTCTGCTTCTGTAACTTCCACTTGTTCGTCCTTGCTGAACATTAGTTTACGTATGCACGAAAAACTTTGGCATCATCAGCCAAGGAAAATAATGAAGGATATTTTCGAGGATATTTTCGGTTCTCGTAACTCGCTTTTCTTTTCTTTATATGCTTTTTTATATGATGTCGTAGCCTGTTTTTCAATAAAACTTTCGTCTAGTTAACTGGCAATACTTTCTTCAACGTGATTTATAGCAGATTTGTTGCCCGCTTCAACATTTCATTCAACGCAGTTTATTTATTAACTTTCCAAAATCATTCGGAGTTTGAATGCTTGTTTAAGTAAACTTTGATTCATACTTTTAAACGGTAATACTAAATACAACCGATAAAAGTATCGAAAGTTAGAGCGTATCGATAGTTTTTGCGATTCGGAAAATTCTTAACAAAAAACAATCGCGTCATTAGAAAATATAAATATAAACTATTTTATCGATCTTTAGTTCGATAACAAACAAGTGAGATATTTCTAAAGTCATATGTATCATCAGATCATCGATTAGATCAACGGACTAAAAATAAAATTTTTTATTCATTGTTTTCGTATGAATTATCAAATACAACTTAATTATCTAAAACTTTCTAGCTTAGATTTATGTTAATTAAGAAACATCTTCAAATTATTTTTAAATAATTTCAAAATACAAATTCGCTATAAATTTCTTTTATAAGCATTCTTATATTTTAATCAAAACTAATCTAGATAAAGCTTTTTACAGAAATAAATCATTTTACGAACCTGCAAGATAAAATTTGTATGTAATAACGCTTCAAATGAATTATGTTTTTTAGCAATATCTTTATGAATAATTTACATTTCTTAAAATTAAAAAAAAATATATAACAAAAACTAAAATTAAAATAGTAAAAAAAATAATTTATCATAAAATTAAACTTAGACCATTAATGTAAAATATATCTTTCATATATAAATTTCTATATCTGTAAAATTAATAATCGTCTAAAACATGGTTCCAAAAAACTACTAGTATTTATTATTTCATTTATACCTTATATCAATAAACTAATATAATTGATTAAATATACTTAAATTAATTAATATTCTATTATACAATGTAATAAAGGTTTATTTAAAAATATTATGGGATCTCTCTGCCATCTCAAAAAGCAGATTGTTAATATTCTGTACAGATAAGCGAATGTCTATACTATTCTTCGTTTAATAAATTTTTCTCCTCATCAATGAAAATATAGCGATATAGAGGAGAAGAAAAAAAAATAATCAAGAAATTCCTTCTACTTTTAGCCGAAGGAAAAAGGTTAATCTCATAGAAGGAAAAATCAACCCTCGAAACAGGGAAAGAAAAAAATTAAGTTTCCGACAATATAATGATGATATGATTAAGAGGAATGACATTAGAACCCACTGCCGAATAATTATTCTCTATTTTAAGAAAAAAATATATATAAGTGTTATAATATGTCTGACATATATTTTAAATAAATAAAAATGTATAAGAACTTTATAAACAAATAATATTTGGATAAACTTTGATTAGCTATAGGATAATCAAAAATAAACTTTTACAATAAAATAACGATATTTAATAATAATATTGAGTAGGCTAAAATTGTTTAAAGTATACTTTTTATACGGTAGTATCTAAAATTTCAATTTTTCATCTTAAATTCATCTTGAAAATATTATAAATAAGATGATAAATAATGAATATTATTAAAATTGTAGTTCATAAAGTACAATTCATTTCAGGAACATTAACATTTTTCATATTTGTACGCTTCGCATAGAATCCTTCCCACGCATAAACATATAGCCCACATACAGAAAGAAAAGATAGAGTTCAGACTCACATTTAATACCGACTAGACCAAGTGAATGACGTGGCTCTTTATACCATATCATTCTTGGCTTATGTTCTATTTTTTACATAGTCGCATACGTTTAACTTATACTTCTCTTTTTGTTCTTCGATTTTGTAGACCTTCTATTTTCTCTCCCCATATATTTTTCTTTCTCACGTATACATGCGCATACTTTTCCTTTTTTCTTATTCACAAATAACTTTTTTATACGGATATACATAGTTTAGAATATTTATTTTCGCCATTTAGATCTCGCGAATTACTTTATCACAGAAGCTTTTTGTAGATATATCACACGAGAGGCTCAATATCCTTCGAAGCTCCTTCCTTGAACTTCTTTTATTTTCGAACTTCAGCTTACTAGTTATACGCTCACGGTATTCTTTGGCTTTATTTTTAAAGACCTAGTTCGTATTCGCTTTTCTTTCCTGATTTTAATAAAAAGAAATCTTTAGAAAAGTTTCATTACTTCGAGTCGTTCGTAAAAAGTTTTCTTACTTCCAACTATTCTTGAAATTGCAGTCAAATAGTGTGTTTAGATAACTTGAGCTTAAACTGAGTTCAACTATTAAAATTTTATTACAATTCACTAATTCGAAACATATTTCATACTTTTATATTTGATAATCCTTAAGAAGTTCCTATAATAGATACTAATTAATCATTTTTTATAGATGACATTTTATATTTTATTATGTTATTGTTCTAATATTTTATACAAATATAATTAGTTTTAGAATTAATTGATATTTTATTTTACTCAAATTTCTTAATATTATCATTCGTTTTGATTCAATAGTTTCATAAATTAGTAAGTATAAAAATATATTTGTAACAAGAATTTAAATTTTACTTTGTATTCAAGCAAATTGATAACTAATATCGCAATCGTAAAATATCAAATACATTATTCAAATCAAACTTAGAATTTTTTATTTTCGTTTGCAGAAAATATTCTTTTCAGTTTTAAATTGCTTTTTAAAAAAATTTTAAATATTTGACTTTAAAATTTTTGTTAATTTTTATCTAAAAATTGTACAATCTGTACAAAAAATATTCAGCATTATCTTCGATCGCTATATAAGTTAAATCTTAGGATATAATAATATAACAAGGAACGAGTAATTAACTAATAAATAAAAATATATAATATATGAAAGTTTAAAATCTTTTAGAATTTTTCTATAAAATATACTATTACACGATTTTATGTACTTTTTTAATTTACTAATTTTTTAATTTACTAATTTTTTAATTTTTATAAATTTCATAAAAATACCAGAATTAAATGAAATCAAAAAATCAGAATTATTATTAACTATTTAATGCACGAAAAATTAAAAACAACTGTAACTATAGTTGATATTCTTAATTACAAGTATTTCAATTAATTGATAAATTTGCAGAGTTTAGTTTTAGAAACTAAAAATTGGTAAATGTAGGCTTTTAATGCTTTTTCTTAATATAAAATATTACAATTTATTGAAAAAGGCCTTTCACTATATAATATAAAAAATTTAAAAAATTCTATTCTCAGTTAAAAATTTGTGTCATTTTTTAAATACATTTTCCAATATTTTATTAATTTTGATTATTTATATTCGTAGTATCTTAAATATAAATAAATAAAGATAATATTGAGTTGCAATATGTTTCAAACGACATTTATGATAATATTTTATGATTTCATTCAATTTTCATAATTTTTTTTATTTTAAACAAATATTGTTTATTTTCTGATGTAATTATTATGCGAGTACTTTTAATTAAAATTCGAAAACCACAGTTTTATATTAAATTTAAAAATTGTATGATTTTAACATTCTTTAAAAGAATTTACAATTTATTCAATATTTGAATTTTAATGGAAATTAATTTAATTTTTAATATAATATCATAAAATGTAAGTTTTTAATTGAATACTCATTAGTTAATTAAGTTAAATAAAAATATTAAATATGAAAATATAAATATTAATTCTTTATCTCCTTTAAATAATTTTGATCTATTAATATTAATAATATTATTAATAATAGAATTGTATATATTTTCGTAAAATGATTTTTCTTGGTTTCCAATTCTATTTTACTCGTAAGCAATACAGATTAAACAAGGATATTCGTATAAGCGGTGTCATTTTCCACTCAGCGCTTACCAGTAAACGAGATAGACGTAAAGAAAAACGGAAATTAAGTAAACATTTCTCTCTATCTTCTTCTATCTCCATATTTGTATTTGTCTCTCAACCTCTTTCGCCTTTTCTATTTATCTCTTGTTTTTCAAATTTCCTTTTTATCTTTGTGCCGTCAACTTCAATGATCATGTTACGGTCTCTATCCTTTTTAAGCACAGATTCACTGCAAGGATGTGAGTAACAACAGTCGTTAGAAGCCTTCGACCGATCAATCGTATACGATGCTTAATCCGAAATTGTTCTCTTTTTGCTTTCCTCTTTCTATCCACTGTTTTCTGCCTCGGATTAAAATAAAAGTATGAAACGTGTACAACCAAAAGCTTCTATACCTCGGTAAGTTAGTAATATCATATCCTCCCTTCGACTGCTCTGAGGATTACGTAATGGAATATTGACGCGGGTACAAGGAATGATTCATATGACATTTTAGAAAACGTTTAATTTTTCTTTTATGAATATTCATCTTCTTTTGCATTTGCATTTAATAATCATGGTATATCTACGTAAATGTAGGTATTTTAATTACGACTTTTTGAATATTATAGTGGAATCTGTTTCTATTAAACTATGTACAATTCAATTTTGTTAATCTTAAACCCGACGTTTAAAACACTATTTTTATAAAAAGTAAATATATTTTTAACGAATAAAATTTTAATAAACAATTTTCTAATTTTATTATAGTTTAAAATTAATTGATATCCATGATATTTTACAAATTAAATCGTTACAAAATCATAACATCGAAAATGTTAATTTTTCACGAACGTGAGTTTTACGCATGCTTTTTAAATTTAAAAAATTTTTCCGAATTTTCCATGTAAATTCAGTAATGCGTCACTTCTGTTACACATAATTATGAATTTCGTTTTAAATATTCATAAGTCAGAAGCTTTTTAAAAATTTTATAAATTTTTTAAATTTTAAAAATCAAAAATATATTATGCGATAGTACTTTTTCGACAAAATTTTAATTACAAATATATTAAAAAGAATTCATTAAAAGAAATTTCATTCTCTCTAAATTATCAATACGAACGTTTTTATTTTATATTAATAGAAGTGCTTTTACATTGATAAATAGATAAAGTTTGTATGAAACTGCTATTCACATTTATAAAGTATACATTAGAAAAAGGTTTAATATTTAATTTTTAATTTGTGAAACAGATTTCTACTTAAATAATAATACAACGTAGTTGATATAAATGCAATAAAATATATTATACGCAAAAGTAAAACAAGATTTTAATTTTCATTTATAAATATATTTATGAAAAGAATACGCTTAATACTTTTTTGGTGTAACTACGTCTGTTTAAGAAAACTAAATCTATGCTAATAGAATATCTCGATTAGAGCAGACTATTTTAAATTCATCTATCGCTTTTGTATGTCTCTCGTTGATGATCGCAAACACAACTCTTAACGAGCCTCAAAATAGAGGTCTCATCGTAGTTACGTACTCGAACAATAGGTGACGTAATTTAAATAACAATTTATAATTCAATATCGTATTAGAGACAGCTCAATATGTTCCCGGTTTATTGCCGACTAATATCGTTAGTCTGGTACGTTAGTGACTGACATCCGCAGAAATAGCGATTCACAACTCGTTGATATTAATAGCTTAATTAATAAATAAAGTGATTTGTTTCGTGTAAGAAGGAGTAGTTGATGGATCGAATACATAAAATACAATTGTGAACTGGCACAACTATATAACATGATTTTCTTGAATGATATAAATGAAACGCTATTTGATCTTAGCGTCGGAACTTTCAAAATTTATTTCAGAATTAAAATATAATTCCTGAAAAATTTCTTTTCTCGAGGAAAATCTAAATGTAGTACTTAAATAGCGAAATAAATGTACATACGAATTTATCATTTATGAGTTTTAGCTACACTTTCCTTTCAAATATTGAGTATAAATGGACCTGTAAAGTAAATGATAGTATAAATAATATTATTTGAATAAAACATAATTGTTCCATTAAATTCTTAGTAAAGATTTTTTGTTTTCACGAATGAATACACGTTTATTTTAAAAATAAAATAAATAAGAAAGTCTTTATTCGACTTCTTCCACAGATAATCCAATAATTTTTCTATTATATCCTCTTAAAATCTTAGTATCTTTTTACTTTTTTTTATAAAAATAATTTCTAATGAACTCGAATAAAATTTTGAATCATACGGTAATATCATAAAATTTTTACTGTCAATAAGATTTTTGAGTTATCGGATCGTCTTTAAATTATGATTACCCCTTTTTTATTAATAAAAGCAATGGCGAGTTTTTTAGAACTATAAATTCTTCTCGAAAAAATTAATGATAACGAATCAGATTACATTTTCCATTAGATTAGCTAAATCCGGTACTGAAAATTATTTTTCTAAAAAACTTGACAGATAATAAACATTTGTATATTGGTTCCCATTGATATTCTTTAAATTAATGCAGCTTCTAAGAGTTGATCCTCGGAATTTGTACGTCAAAATATTCGTTAACATACCGACCGTAAATGATGCATAAAAAACTACAAAAGAATATATTACGCTTTAAATAATTATCTTAACTACTTAGTGGTATTATAAGATATAAAATTAAGAGTTATATTTACTACACTATTAAAAACTTCTTGGGTTTTGGGCATGTAACGGTATTTCGAAGTAGAAATCATATCTACGTAATTTTTTATAACGAATGTTCTATATTTTACCGTATATTAAAAAATGCCATACTTTGAAAAATCGTAGATTAACGGATAAGCCGCGGGCATAATTTCTTAATCAAGTTGTTTTCGATACCCTCGAGAGTTGTAACCCAAGAGATACAAAAATCAATGAACTGCTCTAAAGTTGGAATCTCTTGCGATAAGCCTAAGGCACTTCGTCGACTTTCTTGAGTACCTTGTTTAAACAGACTATTGAACAAATGCATTTGAAGATGTTACTGTCTTAAGTTTTTTTATCTTATATAGTACCCAAGTAGATACATTGGTGATATTTACTATTTTTAGACGATATTTTGTAATTTGTGTATTCTCAAACCCTTTCTTAAGAAAAGTCAAGATACTTTTAAACAATACTTACCTACTTAATAGATAAATATAAACTCGGTAACTGTTTGAGAGACTGTATCTTGTAAATTTTTCCATTTTTAAATATTTAAGATATCTTTGTGATTCCCTTCAACTAAGGTAAATATTAGTTTGAACGCAGGCCACTTGAGATAATCTCCTTTTAATGAACACCAATTAAAACAATTATATGTTGTTCGAGTAGCACTCGAAAAATAAATTAGTCTTTGAAACATGCTAAAATATATTCTCATTCTTAAAATATGTTTTTTATAATAAACTCATCTTGAAAAATACTAATGATTTAACAATTATTAATTAACGAAAAATAAGTTACGAATATCGTGCGATTTAGCGAACGTCGTAATCAACTTAATAAATAGGATCTCTTTGGTGGATTTTTTAAATTAATTAAAAATATATTCAAGAAACTAAATTATCCCCTGATTCATAATCGTTTTGGGAAATAGTTCATGCATAAATTGCGTTACTTAAATCATAATTATTACTCTATATTGTACAGACTATTGATACATATATTGACAAGCTCATTTTTATAATTAATACATTTATACATTCATCAAGGTAAATAATATATTCGCGATAAAAAATACATAAATGTATTAGTGACCAAATTTTTATTTATATTTTAATTTGAAAATCTAATTTTCAAACAATGTCAAACACTTACGTCATTTCTAGATTTTCTAATTTCATTATCATATTTTCTTTATTTATCGGTATTTAAAATTTTTATAATATATCTAACGTATTAAATTACTTACGAGTCGTTGAAAAATTAGTCCATAACAAACTTTTATAATTATATAAAAATACTAAATTACTTTAAAAATTTTCACTGAGAACGCGAAAAAAGATAAAAAAAATTATATTAAATAGTAAGACAGAAAAAGTACCAAAAAGTGAATAATTAATACTTTCAACTCCAACGATAATAATTCTCAATAAAAATTATGAAAATTAATCTATTTTTTAAAAGAAAAAATTAATTTTTCGCTTTTATCGTTGACGAAAGATGTGACATTAAAAATAATGCGACAATTAATATCAATTTGTATATATGTATAAACGAACGAGTAAAGCAATTATTAAAATTTATATTTAAATTTTCAAAGCTGAACTATTCTTAAATATATACGTATATTGTAAGAATAAGAGTAATAAAAATGCGATAGATCATCTAAAATCTTGAAAAAAAATTATATATAATTATACGCAAGCTCGACTATCCTCGATAAAAAAAAAAAGTAAATAATTACTTGGACGCTCTCGAGCCAAAAAATACTCGTCAAAATAAAAGCAACACCTACTCGAGCATAAAATTTAACTCGTTCGGTTAGTTCAAGTGCACCTCGATCGTCGCCAAGTTTGCGGTCGCGGTTCTCCCGCGAGCCAAATCGATAACTCATCGGACAAGAACGAACGGCGAACCTTTTAAAAGGTGAAAAGTCCGCGTTTTTCCACGAGAGCCTTTCGAGTCGAACCTCTTTCGCTCGCGGTTATCGCGAGAGGCGAAACTGATACGCCGGAAGGAAACCGGATTTAGCGCTCGAGGTAAGACCGCTCGATTCTAGGACGTCGGAATATCCCGCTTGGAAATAGCCCGCGGGTGATATACATATAGGTGATCCGGTGTTGCCGGAAGCACCGGCATCGATCAAAAAGTATTTCGAGCGACCGACTCCGACTCGAACTGCGCACGCCGAGGCTACGAGGGTCCGTTTTCAGGGCTCCCACGCGTATATTTAACGGCATTCAACAAGTGGTTTCGCGGGAAACTTGGGCGCGGAGTCGAGGCCGATTAGCGCCTTTACCTTTTACCTCTTACATTTACCTCTTACCTTCGTCTTTTATCATTGCTCGTCCAACACCTTCGCGTATTTTAATGTTTGCAACGAGTTTACCGTGACTGGAAGTCGAGTCCTCGAGTCGATCGCACCGAGCTTTGTCCGGAATTTCGCGCCCCTTAAATTTAAATGCTGGAAAAGAAAACAACTTTCACTTGAAACGCGACTAAATTAACGGAAAAGTATTCGCGTTCCGATGTGATGAAAAACGATAGAGCGACGAGATTCGCTAATCGCATAGATCTACGCTCGGTTCGTTCGCATTCCTCGATGACTATAATAAATTGAGTGCACTGACTCGGTTATTTTTATAAATAAAGGATACGAAATATTTAATATTTCTTTACGTGCAATGTTTTATGAATCATAGTTTAATTTTATAAGTTATAATATTAGATTTAACGTTTTCAGAACTATATTAGTGCAATAAACGTGTTTGTAACGTTCTTAGTGTTACTTAATAATAATTTAGGTGATACTTTCTAACGTTTATTTAATATTATGCCATTACAAGACTATTTTGTTACTTAAAAAATCATTTTTTATTTTATTTATAAAAATAAGTAAGTCAAATTATTAGCTTTTTTAAAAATAATGTTTTTAACCGATGTATAATTTACATACATTTTATTACATTCTATTTTTTTTAATATTACGTATTGTTCACTCGTACTAATCGAACGAATTAAATTGGTTTAAAATATATAAATAAAAATAAAATTCAACTTGATAATTCTCGTTTGAAATAGCATATTCATATTTTATACGCGATACGAAAATATTGACTCAATCGATATCGATCCTACGTATTATAAAAAATATAATCTTATTTTGAAATTCTTTTGGTTATTACAGCAATTTTTATTAATAAACTATTAAGAAACATAAATCAACAATGACTTTCTACATAGTTTGGTAATATCGAGTATATTATAGGAACATAAATATGGAATGTTCTACTTGGAGTAATAACCCGTGTCAAAACAAGACAAATTCAAATCCCCCGTCACCTAAATTTCGCTCGATTTTAAAAATAATAAAAGTCGAAGGCAAGATGATCCATCGGGTGTTTATCAGCGTTCCCCCTGGCTTCCATAAACCGTGTTTCCGGTGTCACGCCCCAAAACGAAACGCACATCGACCCACGAATCAAAGGCGTCCCGCGACTCACGATCAAAGCGGTCGTCATCGTCATCGTCGTCGTCGTCGTCGTCGTCAGCATCGTCGTCGGCATCGTCGTCGCCGTCGTCGTCGCCGTCGTCGTTTGTCGTCGCTGCACGTGTTCTCGCGCACGGTCCTTCAAAAATAGAAACGTTGCGTCACGAACGCACGCCGACGTGGAGGACGTCGACGTCGACGTCTATATCCCGAGCGGCGGACGACTCGACGCTCAGTAGCCGCTGCGTGGCTGCACACGCAGCAACAAGTGTCCGAGTATTAACGGAACCGTTTCGATCGGGGCTTCGAGCGAATCCCCGTTTCCTCGGATTTTCGACTGCCATAAGTGCAGAGTGTATGGATGTTTCGTTGGGTGCGCGAAGAGCGGTTTTTCGTCTTTCGGATGGTTCGGTGTTCGATGCTTTTGAGTCACGCGTTTGACTAGTGAAATTTTATCAGAGTCTGATCGATGATAAAATTAGAGCGATGATGGGAATAGAGAGAATAGCGATACATTATTACAGGTGCGCATAAATTGTGCAGTTTGCATTGTAACGAAAAAGAACTTTTGATCGTGAAAAATTAGATCAAATACATTTTACAATGTATACATCGTTACAGATATAACTATTTCTTTAACAATAAATATATGCATTTAAATCTGTGTTTTTCTTGCCCTAAATTTACATTTGCACTAAGAGTTACCAACGCGGGAAAAAAAATAAAAGTTTTACTAGATGCGCTGTAAGTGCGACTCGAATGATGAATTTTTTTTTAAACGCATATAAAAAGATAACCTATCTGGAAAATGGATTACTTCTTTTATTTTACGGCATGAAATAACGTTTTAATAAAACAAAGATGTTTTGTCGTTTGTAAGTAAAAATCGCATATATAAAGATATTTTCCGTTTTACTTTCTTTTTTTTATCTTTACTAAAGAAAAAAAAAACATAATGAAAATTAATGTTTCGTATCAAACTGAAGATAATAATATTTTAAAGCCTTTTTCAATCTGAGAAAAGCTACCATAAAGAAAGTTATCCAATTATAAACCAATAAAGTGAAAACGTCGAGATAATATAAAAACCTCGGTTCTGAACATTTTAATTCTCAATAATTAAGAAAAAAGTCTGTTTTATTCATAAAAGATTTTTAAATGATTTTATATATTTCTTTACGATAATTTAAATATTTTCGATAATATATATAAGTTATTCGTTTAAAATTTTGGTGAACGTTAATTTATAAGCATAGTTAATCAGATTATGGTGAACGATACATTTTAAATATTTGGCACCAATTTTCGCGTCGATAAATTGTTTAAATTTTGTACACTTTGTGAACTAGTACTAAATTTCAGTGTTGACTTTTAAATGATGTAAAAATTAAGCTATTTTTGGCACTAAACATTTTGGCATCATTATTTCTTGATCATAAATTTTAATTGATTTCATTTAATTCTCACGTTTTATAATAAAAAATATATAAACTTTATTATAAATGTATTATTTGTTTGCATAAAATAATATTGATTTTGGATTTCTAATTATTACATTTGACTAATAAATATTTATTTACAAATTTTAACGGAATTTAATAATACTAAAGCTGATATTTTTAAATATAAAATTACTGTACACATTTTCGATTTACTAAACTTGCTTACCAAAAAATTAAATTTTTGAACGTATATTCTTATTTGGTTCAAAATATCTTGAAGAATAATTTCAAACATCATAAAACTTCGATCGCTTTATTAAAAGTCATTTGAATTCCAATTAAAAAATTTATTCGAATGAAAAATCTTACTGCTGAAATATAAAATAATCTAGCAATTAAAGTAATGTTTTCAAGAGATGGTTTCTAAATAAAAATGAATCTTTTATTTTTAAATATTACGAATTTAAATTACTTTATAGTGCTTTATAAATAATATGAAATTCTTTCATCAATTTTCAAAATAAATTAATACTACGTATAAAAATTACTTGTATTATTTTATTTATTGAATATTAAAAGTGTTAAGTTGAGAAACATATCGTACAATTACCGATATAAAACTCAACGGTCTGACAGAAAATAAATTTAGCTTATTTGAAAAGTGAATATTATACTATTGTCTACGTAATATTTCGTTTATATGCATCGGTAGTGCGTAATAAATCTTTTTCTTCCTTTCTGGCGTAGCGCCTTCCCAAAAAGCTTCCGTCTTGTTAAAAACAATAATTAAGTAAAAATTATTTAATTCTTTATTGAATTAATAAATCATTATACTTGCACGTTTCTTTTTACATTAAAATTTTCTAACTCCATATTTATATTCAAAATATTATTTATCTGAATTCAATAAGCAAACACAATTCGTCTTATCGTAGATAAAATATAAAGATAATTTTTGTTGCATTAGATAATTAAAAATGATAGAGCTAACCTTCTAATTACTTTGACATAAAATATTTCCATAAGAAATTTTTAATTAAAACGGTAAAAAATTATCGCAGTTTTTTCGATAATTTGGAGTAAACTATATAATATAAAAGTTCGCAGTTTCACTATTCTAAATAATGACACACGTTTTCATAATACTCGGCGTTTGGTAAACTAGTGCCAAAGAAACAACCGTCGCGAGAAGATCACTTTAAGTAACTTATGTGAACCGTGAAAACTTATGTAAGTCATCTTATAATTAATTTTTACGAAATGGTTGAGAAAATAATGTGCATATGTGCACGCGAATAAATATTTCTAAGCCATGAACTGTGGAGTACCAAAACTGTGTTCCCTTACAAACATTTTTTGCTCTCCTGTGCTCGAGAAACTTTCTTATTGTCCAATAAGTGTGAGTATACATATAATATACGTATAATAACGAGAATAGTCAACATTTACGAAATAAATGTCTTAATGCATATTTATTTTTAAAAACGTTTCGAAAAAGCGCGTCTTTTTCGCCATTTCATTCGGCTGCTGCGAAAACTAAAAATATTCACTGGTTAATTTTAGAACGAAGTTTCTTTAACTGCTTATTATTTTTCGCTATTTTTGTGCCAACCTGTCAAAACTATCGGTGTAAAAGGAAAAAATTTTTATGAATAAACTCCAATCTTTGTAATGCTATCGAATGCTTCGATAAATATTATTATTCTTTCAGAAGTGTATTCGATGCTTTCGGTTAATACAGCTTTATTTTTTAATTCGAGTATACGACGAAAGTAATTAACGCTAGTTTCGATGAATTAAAATAAAATGAAACTTGATACAAATAAATTTAAAAGTGTGAAAATTAGAATTTACCGCTAATATGTTTTGGTAAATTTTTTCTTCGTATACTTCTCAGTTTACGTTATTTCATAAAAATAAATCATAAATAAAACATTATCGGATATATAAAAAAAATCTCGATAACATATAAATGCAGACTTCGAACAACGATTATTAAAAACATTGTTTACTAAATTCGGTTAAATAACTTGAATATACACATGAAAGTGATAAATAAATTTGTGATTTATCATTAAAATTTATTTCATTAAAATTTCGGCATTCAGCTGCATTATTCTATTTTTAAATAAGCGAGTGCTGAATTATGTGCTACTATCGCTTATTACGTATAGTTATATTATCAAAGATATAGGACGGTATATTTCTCATCCCGTCAATTCTAAGCACATCGTGCAATATAAAGTATTACTGCTTGGAATACGATGCAGATACTAAACTTAGTTGATCCGTTAGGCGAACTGCGCTTATCTATTTTTGCAACTAATGCGGCGGTTCGCAACTGTACGAGTACCGATTTATGTACCGGGCGGGGTTTGCGTATTAACAACGCAACATACGTGAGAATGAATTGAAATTTATATAGACCCCGGTTCTGAGCCCGGTTCTGAGCCTGGTTCTGAGCAAAAAACTGAAAGTGATTTATGTTCACGACGGCGATAAGCCATAACTTCCTAGTCGGTCTAAAGAAAAAGAAAGAAAGTTTGATTTGTGTCCTTCTTAAGACGTACGACAGAAACGCATTGTACAAAGTTGCAAAGTAAACATAATTAGGAAAATGGCACTTTCAATATTTGTAAATATTAAAAAAACGACATATAAAATTTCAAATAAAAATCAAAACACATTAAATTTCAAGAAACTGAAACTTAATATCTAACTATCATAATTCTCAAGAATTTTTTCTTACGAAGATTTAAATAAATAAAATGTATGTTATCCTTCAACATCTACAAATTATTATTACTCGATTGTTTTTCAATATTCAACATATTTTGTATGATTATTCGTATAGTTTTATTATTTTTAAATTCATATTTGTTTTAAAATAAGCCTTTGAGATATTTATTTAGTAAATGTTTTACTTGTGAAATTTAACAACTTTACTATTATTATTTAATTTTTTTTAATACAAATTATTCTTTGTTTTCACTTTATAAAAAAAATTCTTAACGAATAAGTTAATTTTAAATTTTTATTTTTGAAATATTGATCAAAGTATAAAAAAAATGTTAAGATTATTATCAATAATAAATTAGAAGTAAAAATTAAAATAATGTAAAACAAAACCTAATAAAATTACATAATCAATCTATTTTACTTGAATTGAAAGTAAATTCAAATAAATAAAAAAGCGAATTCGTAATTGTCAACATACATATATATATAATTAAGATAGAAAATTGAAAAATATTCTTTAAAATGATATTTAAAACAAATAACAAATAAACAGAAATAAAAACATATTCGATCAATATTTAGATTTATTCTAAATACATTTCTCTTTTCAGCAATTGTTGATATCCAATGTTTGAAAAAAAGGATATATGATTTTATCAACTTACTTTTTTAATTAAAATTCACGAGTCAGATACGAAAGTTATAAAATTTATTTAAAGATTATAAATTAAAAACGATGTCATTAATAATTTGATTGAGCTAAGATATGAAAATTATCCAAAATAATTGTAAAACACCTTTTTTATTATTTTCTTTTATTATCTTTTTTACCATTGAAAATACAAAGAAAATAAGTTGGCCGTTAAATATTTCATCGTCCGAAATATTTTACTAATTGTTTTGATTGTTTGGATAAAAACAACTGTCAAAATATCTTTTTCTTGATTTTTTAAAACGTATATATATAAATTCATATTATTAAATATAATTACAAACAATGTGAATATGATAATCTTAAATAACCAATATTAAGCAAATTTAGAATACCGATATAATTAACTAGTCTTTTTGATACACCTACATAAAAAACACTATTCTGGTGACCTTAAAAATCATATTACTTTTCAAATTTTGTAGGTCGATTAGTCAATAGAACAACTAAGTAAGATTGTGAAATCTTGGGAGCTTTATAATATTTATAAAATCAAGTTTTAATTTGTGTTGATTTTATTTTTAATTTCTCATTTTCAATCATCTATATTTATTTTTTTTACATACTTATAAATGTAAAAAAACTACAAAAACTGAGTATAAATAAATGTTGTTATATTTTTAATGGAAATATAATATAATTGCGATAAATATAGAATATTTTCGGGAAGCTTTATACGCCTGAACCACAGAATAAAATTAAATATGGAAATTTTGATATAAATATTCCAATTTCACTTCGCTGATCAAAAAAGAAACAAATAAAATCCAAAAATAAAATAGTAAAGAAACGATTAATTACCAGAACACTGATAATATTTACTATTTGTAGGAAAATGGTGTAATCGCGTATATCCCTAAGCTCTTATCTCGCCTGTTAAATTTAATCACTGAATAAAGGATTACTTTGAGACAATATTAAAATATCGATTAAGCATAACAAAATATATAATATGTATTTCGCATACTGTTTCATGATAATTTTATCTTATTAGTAAAAATGTTAAATAAAATAATATGAAAGATTTGCATTTACCTTGAATTTCTTTTGCGTTGTTTACCAATAAAAAATTAAAATAAAATAAAAAATTTCAAAACTCAAAAGATAATAAGTTAAAAATGTGAAAAAGTAAGGCGTATACTTATTTGTAAACATGAACCCTTGGCTATATATTAGCAACTAATACATTATTATTTAACACCCTTTCAGAGATGAGGCATCTAGTCAGGAAGCAGAGTACGATAGATGTTCACTCGGTTAAAGTCAGCTTGAAGGACATCGTTTGTTATTTATCACTTCTGGAGGCCGGTAGACCCGAAGATAAATTGGAGTGTAAGTTCGATGAACCTTTACCACACCTTTCTAATGTCTGTGGATTATTTTTAGTGCGCCTATACATGACACTAGTGCGTAAGCGGATCGTCATCGTACGTCATCATTGCTTGGAAAAGCTTTTTAAAGCTTACCATGATATACATTACTTAAATGAAAAAAAAGAATAAAAATTATTTCCCTACTTCTCGCGCGAGTAATATCGTAAAATAATTACTTAAAAGAAGTGACTCGTTATTTATTCAAAAGAACGTTTTCTCGATCAAAGACTCGCAATAAGAAAGTAGTTTATACTCTGGTTATCCCTTTTATTTCTCCTATTTAAAGTGCATTTTGAAAGAGTTTTAATAATTATTACTCTTATTATTAATTGTAAAATAAATTCAAATAATTAATATTGATTGTATTACGAATTCACTGCAAACTCAATTTCCAATCGCGTAATCAAATTTGAAAACATTTAAATTACAATTTTAAGAGTTTCGTTCGAAATGAAAAAACTATATATCCTTTTTTTAAAATAACTGTATCTTTGAATAAACCAACCGAGCCTGTACTTTTAAAATACATATTTAAAATAAAATTTATTCTTAATAAAAATGCATATATTAAACATGCACGCGAGATAATCTATTATTAAAATAACTCGTAAATCGTGGAGTATAATATTTTTAACTTTTTTATCTAATCGTACTCTTCTATACACGTGTACAGCTCTAATTGTATACTTATCACGCACAGAAAATGTAAACGATCTTTGGTAATGAAGATATTGCTCGGAGCGATCGCATAAAACACAAAATACTCGAATGATTAAATCGTTTAAATTTCTTTCCCGAAATACAACGACCTCTTTAAACTCATCAGAAATACTTTCTTGATTCCCCATAATTTCGTTGGCTCGTACACCCGTTTAATACCAAATGGAGAAGATGGTAGTTAAGAAGTGGAACGCCTCGATATATCGGATATTCTTCCGTATAATCCCTTGCATCCGTAAAAGATAAACCCATAAAAGAAAAAGTCCGTCCGACGAACGCCAGCGAAATACAACGCTTGCATTATCTACGTCGCTTCGCTCATTGTTGTCACAATGCGACGTCGCGACGGCCATTGTTGTTTGCACGGTGAATGCGACTTGTTGCACACAACTCTGGATGCATACAACTGCACTAATCCGTGTACGTTTGGTTTCTTTCAGTTATGTTCCGGCTATACGACACCGACGGCAATGGAGTCCTTGATACAAACGTAAGTTGAGACAAGCCGCAAACTTCTATTTCTCACAACTCGTTTATGGAACAAATACTTTGCATCATCTAAATATTTTAAAACGCCGTTCAACTTCTTTTAAACTTTTCCTTTAAATTCTCGAATTCACAGAAAATAAATTTCCATAATCGACTTTTCAAGTTAAATTTTATTTTATCGACTATTTTCTAATAACGCTCAACTGATTGAAAATCGCTACGTATTTTTTATTTATATTATATTATTTCATTCTAAATATAAAATTTATAACAACTAGTATGCGGAAAAACAAAGTATTTTTTCTCGACGTGGTATGGATTTTTTTTTAAAAAATATTTTTTATTCGTAAAACACAGTGAAAATATTATTTGCTTACTTATATAAATCATACTTTTAAAATCTTTTGAAATGTGCAATGTACTAAATTTTGTTTCCGTATCTCAATTTTTTAATTACGTTGATTTATAAATCTAGTTTATTCGAAATCATTCTAGTTTTTAATAATGTACTTACAATTATTTTGCAATATGTTGTAGAATTCTATTACAATATGTATTCAAATATGAAAAATTAACATATTTTATTTATAAAGGATTAATTAAAATATATATTATGTATAAAATTGATATATTTTTTATTATCATAAATTATGAAATAACTTTACAAAGTACTTCATCGATTCAATTTTATTATGAATATAAAATATAAATAAAAAATGCTATTAAATATTCTGAAATAAAAGATTCATATTATTACAAAAATAGTCGGCAAATTTGATGCAATAATTTTGATACCAAGTCCATGTATAATATAGCATATAATGAGATTAAAAGATTGACTTAATTTGAATAACGGTGCATCTGTGAAAGGCTAAAATTTATGTCCTGTTTTACTAAGCTCAATCTCGAAATAAATAAAAGATATAGAATGAACTTTTGTAGTTAGTTATAAATACATTTTTTATAAATCTTTTTTAAATAAAATAAAATTTCTATTAATAAGCTTAAAATATAATACAAAAAATTTTATTGCTCGTGAAATTCAGATTGGTACTAAGCTTTTTACATATTATGCAGAAATACGTAAATAAAATAAACAAATTTATAGATATTTTAATAGAAGTGTACATTAATTATTATTATATATTTGATAAGTAATTCAATTACTTTAATGGAATCATTAATTATTTTAAAAATTCTTACCCTTATTTAGTTTAATTATTTATTGTTCTAATATGGTTTTAATTTAAGTCTATCTCAATTCTTTTTAAATCTTTATTTACAAAAATATTTTTCTATGTAATTTTCTAAAAAAGACAGAATACGAAACAAAAAAATTTTAATAATGTATTTAGTTAATTATGACAACTACTTGTATTTCATAATTTTTGTTATCTTTTCTTTCTACCACAAATATATTTATAAATAAAATACTAAAAGCCATTTTCCATTACGCATAAAGTGTAAAGTATATTTTCTCAAAAAATTTATGAAAACAATACTATAAAATTATAGACAAAATTATAATATAATGAAAAATATTTATTTAAATTATCAATTTTATTAAAATCGACAAGATAATTTACGGATCTTTATTTTTTCTATTAATTGTAAATTCGTAAATTTAAAAAATTTAAGAAAGAAATTGATAAAATATCAATCAAATAAAGAATTTATTCATATATTTAAATACATTAGTCCAATAAAGAAAAGTCATATAATTATTAATTTAATTTAAATGTAAACTCTATGTTTATATATACTTCGACTTTCTAATATCTCAGCAACAACTAAAATATAAGTTAAATTATTATAAATGCTTTTAAAGATCTTCCACAGCATATTTTTATAGCTTAAATCCTTTTCCATTATATATTACTTTCTTCGTATTTTCTAATAACTTTGTGCTCCCGTATAATAAACATTGAAGTTATTTGAAAATACCGTCAAGAAAAAGTATTTCGCAAATTTTATATTAATTTGGAGAATTAAATTTTTTTTCATTTAGAATTAAATTGCCATGATCAAATTTCTGAATAAAGTAATTTCGTTGTTCAATTTATTTCTACATTAATCTCTTTAATACCGATATTAATCTTATTCTATAAATTTGTTATTATAAAAAAGTAATGATAAATATTAAAAAAATGCTTCATTTTAAAAATAATTGTCCTGCCATATCCGATCTCTGTATTTCTTCCATATTCGCGCGATTCACTTATATCTTGATTTTTATGCACACCCAACGCGTCCGTCGCATTTGCTGCTATACAAAGTTTTCATATTTGCGATCACTTCCCAATATAGGAGATGGATTGCATCGTCAACCAGATGATGAATGTCGCCGAATACCTTGGATGGGACGTCTCAGAGCTTAAGCCGGTAAGTCGATCCTACTCTAATTAATCGAAGACGATTTCGTCTGGCGACCTAAATTCCGCATTCTTTTTTATTTCTTTTGTATTCTTCTCTTTTAATCGAACTCTCGTCGATTAAGAAAAGATTGGTATGTGCAATGAGATAAGAACTCTTAATATTTAATTTAATACAAATTGAATTATCTAAGCTTTAAAAACTAACCACTCGTTTTGATAACGCAATTGCATGCGTCTTTATTTAGTACTCAATTTATATGCAATATCGTAGAATGGCTTCACCAGATGAACTAAAATTAAGTTCATAGCATAGAAATTCAAAATGTTTACAATTTAAATCAAGTGTTTGTCAAAGTACGTTATTTCCATTTTCTCTTATTTGACATTTAATATCATTCGTTTTAAATGAAAATATAAAAATGTTATAAGATCCTTGTAAATTTATAATTTTCAAAACTTCAAATATTTTTTTATGTGTAGTATTGTACTCGTTATAAAGTATTATTACGTAACCACTAAAATTATAATACAGTATAATTTATTTTTTTATTTTATAAACATTGTCGTTATTATAATTATAAAAATTATGCGACACAAAAATTTGTTACATTGTCGTACAGTTTTATTTATCTCTCTGAAATTAACTAAAATTAATTATACGGATAATTTATTTTTAACGATATATAGAAAATTTTTATTTGATTTTATTCATCGAATAAATTTTATGTATTAAATATTGAAATGTAAATTGTAATTTTGCAGATATAATTTAATAATTTAATTTTTTACTTTGATTTAAAAACACAAAGTATATTCATCGCTCAAAATTAGCGTTTCAAAAATAATAAGTTCGTGCTCGTAAAGAAAAAAAGTCGCGTAATTAATATTTATTTTCATTCAAATAACTTACACTCTACACGTAAACTAGAATAAGAGTAAGTATATATAGAGAGAAACAGAGAAAAGTGTAAGGAGCAAAGTACTGAGAATAGTCTAAATGTACGAGAAAATGTACAAAAGTACTTTCGAAGAAGTAACCTCCTCTAAGAAAGCAAGAGAATTTAAAAACATCCAGGCACTCAGTAATATATGTATAAGACTACCTTGCGAGAGAAAAATAAGAGAACTGTTTGCAATTACGCCTCAAGACGTAGTGAGAAAAATAAGTAACCATTACAAGATTTTTGGATAAATTTTATTTCATATTTAAAATATTTAATGCTAATGACAATAATTATTCGATAACTTTTATAAATAATTTAACTTTGTATGTTTTAACTAATTGACTTTGCTACGTTATTGAGAAATTCATAGTGCTCTTATTATCTACAATATTTTAATACACTTAAAAGTAAACATTTTTTAACCTACATTTGTAATAATATTATTTTGTGAAACTCTGTTTATCAACTGATTAATTTGGAATATTTGCAAATTAACAACCACATCTTAAAATACGGTACGAAAATAGTTATCTCTACTACTATAACTTTCGCAGTATTTATTTTCAAATCATAAAATAATAATGTATTATCATATTTAAACAATTGCATAATTCTATATTCATGCTTTAAATTCAAGTAAATTTATTCCTCTGAATATAATACTATAAAGCTATTACCGCTAAAATAATAAAATTATCGCGTATGATTGAATAATGTATATTTAATTAATTAATCAATTAGTTACATATACAGCGATATTATTTTAATAATAAATGTGTATTTATTATTAAATTTCTATAACAACCGATTATTTTACTCCACGGATACTATTTAAAATTGTAATCTACTAATTCTTTTTTGCGCATTGACTTCTCGTATTATGTAAAAATTTTATTTTTAAATACTATGCAAACACTTATTAAATTAATTATTATTACTTCATTTTTAAAGAAATACTATTTTTAAACGCATCGGTTTACATTATTTTATATATTATATAACAGCTTTCTAACATTTTCACAAAACAATGGTCCAACTTACAATATATTCATACAAGTTAGGAAACTTTATAGAATAAAGCTTTATACAAATTTAAAATATATAATTTATTTAAATTTTGAACAAAGTATATATTTTTCTTTAAAAATTAAAAACTGAACCTTTTTTATAAATGACAAAAGAAACTTTTCAAAAATCTCGATATCATCCTTTATGTTATAAAAATCATATCTTAAATTTACATAAAATTTGATTTAAAAGTAAAATATATCGATCAAAAATGTATCGTATCTCAAACTGAAAATGATCAAAATTTGATATTCAAATTACTCTGCCTTAATTTTAAAATGACTGATTTTAATCTTTATTTACATTTGAGATTATTTACATACTGGAACTCATTTTCCGGAAATGTTGAAAAGAAATAACGTTGTTCGTAAATTTAAACTAAAAAACAATTTGCGAAGGTTTAATAATTTAATATTAATTTATAATTATTGAAAAAAAAATATATATATATTAAAAAAAAATAATTCTTTTCATCATCATTAAAAATGTCATGCGACCCAGAAAATAGAGAAGAATAGATTGCATCGAGTATGTCTTGTATTTCGATTAGTTTTTTTTTCATTTTAAACGTGAAATTTTTTTACCTTACCATCTGATTATAAGATGTGCATCTATTTTAAATGCGAGAGTTTCTAGATTTTCATTTTACAGTGTTTATAAGCACGGAGTTCTAGAAGATAAAATAATGGATTTTTCTTGAAAATAAATAATGTAAATAGAATAAAAAAAATAACTGTCTTTCGCAATATAATTGTTAGAGCTTAAATTGTCATTTATCTTTTAAAATATATATAAGCATTTTATAATTATTTCTTTCCCGTTCGTATCAAAGAAAGTATCGAAGAGACCGAGCGAAAAACGTCCGTTTCGCGCCCAACAATGTCCAATAAAATACGAAGCAAAGAAAACGAACGAATCATCATAATATCCTCTCCGTCTCTAATTCAATATCGTCCAAACAATTTCTCAACGACAAAGTACTCGGTGCTTCCTTTCTGGGAAGAGAATCCCAGAAAAAGAAGAAAAAGTTCTCAACGAATTTCCGGCGATTCCTTAAACCACCGTAAAAAGCATAAATGCCCAGAGCATCGGTCGACGCGTCCTACGCTTTTCGCCATTGGTAACAAAGCTCGGATGGGATCGTAAGAAGAAACCAGGCGACTATTCTTGACTAACGACGATTAATGATCGTTGCGCGTATTTACGGGTCCCGAAGGAAGACGGATTATCCAGTGATACGGGAGAAGAGGAGAAGAGGAGAAGAGGAGAAGAGGAGAAGAGGAGAAGAAGAGAATATATAGAAAACCGTCTTATAGAAAACCGATAATTCTTTACGATATACGGGATCTAAAGAGAATTTCGAGCTGAAGCTTTTACTTCGCGATGAGAAACGCGAGTTTGCGTTAAAGTGGTTACGAATTATCGCAATGGTTTTACCCGATCAGGGCATTCGTTCTTTTTTTTTTCGAACGAATTGAATCGCTTACGTCGATGTTAACTTTAACTTGCGCGTCCGAATTTTTAACTTTCTTTTTCATTAATTGCGGTCCTCGTGTGTTTTTTTTTGCTTTATCCTCGTGTATTATCTAATTATTAAACACGAATTTATTTTTACCTCGAACGATAATTTTGCTTTCGTGATCGACGCGATTAAAAAGAATTTTTCAACAATTATATTTCTTAGTAGGTTATTTTTATAATTTTAATTTACTAGCGTTCAACAAATTTTTAACCATTTTACATTTTTCCATTTTTAAATTAAGCTTTCGAAGCATATAAAAACAACATTTTTATCAGAAATATAACGAGCCGCTTAAACCGTAACGTTATGATAAGAACACTATTCTAAAAAAATATTTGATTTCATAGAATTCTTTTGTCAAAAAGTGAAAATTCCTCTGGAAAACTATTTTTCGAGAAATTCTTTTTGCACCATTGCGATTCCGTTTCGTAAAAAAAGAATCATTCGTGCATCGGTACAATGGATAAAAATATTAAACGATAATTTATTATTAAAAAAAAATCCAAAAAAAATATATGCACTCTTATCTTTTTTAATTGCCTTAGCATATCAAAATTCGTATGATAAATATATTTTTAAAGATACGCGTTTAATAGACATAAAATAGATTTCTGTATAAACAACCAAACGATGCATCAAAATAAAATCGTCAGTTTTGTTCAGCGAACTCGTTTATCATTCATGGTTAGAATTTATTTTCCAACTTAATTTGAATAAATCTCAATTGCGAGTCAAGGAGCGAACCAAGTACAAGGTTCTTATATAAGCATCGATCAAATCAAAGAGACAAATTAATAACGTCGAGCTTCTTTTACGAAAATGCGAAAAGAATTTCCCTTTAATAAAGTAAAGCCTGGGCTATGGAACTGACGCTCGTCTCCCTTGTTTGCGAACGGCGATTCACAGATCCTCCAGGACATGATGATCGAGATCGACTACGACGCGGATGGCACAGTCTCGTTAGAGGAATGGAAGCGCGGCGGCTTGACGACGATTCCCCTGCTGGTGCTTCTGGGCCTCGACTCCAACGTCAAAGAAGACGGCAACCATCTCTGGAGGTTGAAGCACTTCAGCAAACCCGCTTACTGCAATCTTTGTCTCAACATGCTCGTCGGTCTTGGCAAGAAGGGTCTCTGTTGCGTTTGTGAGTTTAATCTTAATCAAACTTGCGATGATCGAGCTTCTTTAAGCTCTTTGAGACTCGAGAAACAACAGAGACTTACAATTTTCCTAATTGTAATCCCACGCAAAATACACTACAATTTCTATTAAATTTTACGTAGCCTTTCAATTTCTTTAATTTTAAATGGCTTTTTATAAATTAAGACAGTCGAAAGATAAAAATGATTAGGTTCAAAATAAACTTGAGATTCCTACACTTACCCATTATTTAAATATTCGTTTGTATTTTAGAAAATTGTATATATTAACGCGCTTCAAAGAACGATTCGGTAGAAATTTAAACTGTTAAAAAATTCCTTGGATCATTTGTCTTTACGCGAATAGTTCTTAAAGGTTTTCCTTTATTCGTGGAATTAAAAGTTAAATTAACAGCGATCGGAGTACGGTAAACAAAGATTTTCCTAATATTTATGTCATAAAAGATACGCGAACGACGATATAATTAAACGATGATCTAAATTCGAGAGTAAATGAAAATACGCCGGATGAATAAAAATACGAGGTTTTCGTGAAAATAATAATTGATAACGAAACCCCGTCTTTGAATAGATAACGTTGTAGAGTAATGAAATAAATTAGAAATATTCGCTGTATTCATCGTTTCAAAAAGAGCTCAACAATATCGTTTTATAAAGAGAAAATAACGACTTTATTTGCGCGGCCACAAAAAAATAATACGACGCTGAGATAAATAGACAAAGTAGATAGATAGAGAGAGAGAGAGAGAGAGAGAGAGAGAGAGAGAGAGAGCGAAAACAAACGCAATAATTATCGAGCGTAATTCCCGTACATAACGTATAAATTTTTCCAGTCTGCAAATACACGGTGCACGAGAGGTGCGTTCAAAGAGCCCCGGCCTCGTGCATAGCCACCTACGTCAAAAGCAAAAAGACTTCGCAAACAATGGCCCATCACTGGGTGGAGGGCAACTGTCACGGTAAATGTTCAAAATGCAGAAAAACGATAAAAAGTTACAACGGGATTACCGGCCTGCATTGCAGATGGTGTCAATTAACGGTAAATATACATTTTTATATTACGAATGATTTGCTTTGTCTAAATCATTGTTATAATAAAGTTATATTAAAAGCGGGCTCTGAAAATATAAAAACTCTAACTAATGGAGTACTTATACTTTTTTTTATAATGCTTCTATATAATGCTTATTTACTTTTTTTTTATAAGAATAAATGCTTTTCCCTTATCATCCCAAAAATAACTCTTATCCTTTGTTTACATTATATATTATAACTTTCGTTGATACTCGCTTATCCTGCGATACATTGGAATCTCGAGTCTCCGACGATTTCGATTTCTTTTCTCTTACGTGTACTATTGAACGATGGAATTAACGTTATCAGAACTGTTTTAATAATATTATACAGAATTAATAGAACCATAATAAAGGAAGCAGCGTTTACTTTTAAAAAATAAACTTATACCATTTTAGAGACTTAAGAAAAGCTGTGTTATCGTTTCTTATCCGATTATTACTGAAAAAATACGTAGAGTATATGTATTTATTGTTTTAAAAGAAAAATTTCGTTTGTAAAATATAGTAGTATATAGGAGTAACGAGGAATAATATATTAATTTTCTAAAAATATTATCGTATAATTTCTGTCGTACAATACATCGAACTGCGGTATTTTTTCCTTGCGGCATAATTTCTTAATGTACACAAATGTCACGGATAGTTTTCATCGTTTATTTCGAAGGCATATTTTTCATTTACCCCGGCAAGATCATCAACGAACCAACGCATCGACAAATTTGCATTAGAGCATCGACTGTAATCTCATCTATGCGAAGTACCGCGCGAATATTGAGAATATCGAATGTAAATGTCAAGATACGAGTGCATTATCTCTTCGCATCCATAACCAGTATTTAACAAAGCTCCATGTCGGGTATAAATACCGTAGTTCTATAACGAAACTTCAGGTAGCAGTTTCCTCTCGAGGTCGGAAAATCTATACCCATTGTACTTTGAATACGTTGTTAAATTAACTTGGACAGTTATTTACTTTATGCAGCAAGTTTATAAAACATGGAAGCTAAATACGTATATTCTAAAAGATTTATTCGCGTTACAAAACAAGTTTGATAATTATAATGCTCCGGTGATTATTCCCTTTGGACGAGCGCATCGATCGAGTCTCCGAGCAACCGTCTCGTTCCCCCCGTTCGATTCCGAAATAAAAATTTTCTCGAAATAAATACGAATAAATAAATAAGCGACTCGAGGCTCGAGTTCGAAATAAAAAAAGTAAAAGAACGCGTTCGAATCGGCCTTTCCAGCTCCACAACAAATGCGTGTCGCAAGTGCGGGCGGAGTGTACGATGGGCGAACACGCGGTCCACATACTTCCACCGACGGCGATCTGTCCCGTGGTCCTGGACCGACAGAGATCGCTCTCCCGAGACAGCAAGAGGGGCAGCAAACATGGCCAAGATTCCTCGTCGGTCAGTTCGGTAAGTTGCCAGTTATTCGTTGTTTATTCCAACGAGGGCTTTGCGATAAATCATAGATTCTATTTTTAAATACTCTCCATCTCGAGTCGATTTAACTTTCTATCCGTTTATTTCCATTACTTGTTTCGATTTACCTGTACTTGCCGTTGTTTAAGTTGCGAAGCGCTGAATCGAGAACAAAAATATCCGCCGCTCCGGACAATTTAATCGTGCGTTATAAAAATATATTTCTAAAATTTCTTTATCGTTCGTATATTTAACGGCATAATTTTATCGAATATTAAAATTTTGATCGATATAATTTTCGTATAATTGCGCGATACGGTAAACTTTTAACCTTTAACGAACGATCGGTGAGAATCAAACGTTTCGACGTCCTTTCGATCCGAGATTTTATACGTTCGATTCTTTTTACATTCGTTAAATTTTTTTTAGATCTTATCTCGTTATAAATTATCGTGCAAAAATTAAACGTTCGAACGGAATATAATTATAATTAATTTTGTTATTATAAAATCAGTGCACCGAGAAAAAAAAGTCTACCGTAATTTTCTCGTAATCTATAACCAATCTTTTCCGAATATGTAAAATACCTCGCGTAATTTCGTAATTATTTTTAACAAGTAACAAAATAAACTTTTTTCCATCTCTTGTATTATTTGATTCACCGGAATAAAAATGTTTGGTACACGCATTTTTTAAAAATTTACTTACCTCGGCTTCGAATCGCATCGGATGTGGTTCACTTACGTACAAAATTAACGATTATCTTATAAGAAATACGTTACATCGATTCATCGATTCATCGATTCATCGATTTTCGTTCTACCGCATTTAGAAAATAATTATCCGTATTATTATAAGAAAAGGGACAGCTCGCTTGTACGCAACTCGAACGATACGTGCATAATTTATGCTCGATAATTTATACATAGAGTCTAGAAAACGAAGGAGTAACGATTTAGCATTCTCCTACGGTCGCAACTTTCCGTGTAAAGCCTCTCGATCGATCGATTAATTTGGACGATAAGCAAGTTTCGCGACGCCGTCCAAAGTTGACATTCGCCTCTTTCCTCGCAAAAGGGCGGCTACCTCTCGACCGGATCCTCGGCCCAGCAGCCGGCCATGTCCTTCCAGATAACGCCTCTGCCTAGCACCACACCTTTGCTCGTCTTCATAAATCCGAAATCGGGTGGACGTCAGGGCGAGCGTATGCTGCGGAAATTCCAGTACATTCTCAATCCTCGGCAAGTGCACAATCTCGCCATCGGTGGACCGATGCAGGGTTTGCAAATGTTCAAGGACGTTGAAAACTTCAAGGTTATTTGTTGCGGGGGCGACGGAACCGTCGGATGGGTCCTGGAGACCATGGGTACGTTTTTTTTTTACCAAAAATTTCAAATTTTAGAAATCAGAGATCTAATTTACTCAGCGATTTCGCTCCTTTATTCGAATGACAATTTATTTCTATGTTTGTTTATATTCTATGATTGACAAAAATAGACGAGTTTCATACTTTCTTTTCATTATTCGTTAATAAAACTGTAAACCAAAAATTGCACTTTTCGCAATCCATTCGGGATCAACGATCGCTGAACTGAAATTTCGATAAAAAGATTTTACCCGCTATTGAAAAATACATGTTATAGATCGAGTTCAATTTGAACATCAGCCGGCCGTTGCGGTTATACCTCTTGGAACGGGAAATGATTTGGCCAGATGTTTGCGTTGGGGTGGCGGATATGAAGGCGAAGCTATTCACAAGGTTTTAAAGGTAATGCAGAAATCGTAAACACACATATTTTATTACGATAAAATACGACTAGCTTTTTATGTCTTACTTATTTATCGCTCTTTTATCATCGCTAATTTTCATATTTTATAAATGATATGCGTGTAATTTTTTATAATTATTTCGTTTCGATATAATTTTAACATAAATATAGTGATTATTTCATTAGTAATTTATGGTACAGTTATCGATCGACGTTTAAAAAACGTCGTAACAAAATATAAAAATTTACGAAAAATATACCAAATTTTTCTTTCTTATTAAGCATATTACCCTACAATCTACGTAAACATCGACTCTAAAAAAGTTTTTACTCGATTTCATTGATTAAAAATAACTCAAATGACACGATTCGGTAGCTTCGTATAACTATAAAAATAAATTGATTCTGCAATCTCGCGATACGATAAAATTTAACCTAATTTGATAAATATTTAACATTGAAAAACGAAATTCATTATCGATAATTGTAAAGAAATTATACAATCGACCATACAAATTAAATTTCGCGTATACGACAAATTAAAAATAATAAATTTTAAGATGTTTTAAAAATAACACAAAAATTTCAAATTTTCCCGAAATAATAAAAAAATTTACAGCAAGACATTTCTATGATCGTCCAATATAAAATAGAATTTAAAGCATCATTGTTTTCCTTACGATCCGCGTTGCCGGATGCTACAGAAAATTGAAAAAGCGACGCCGGTAATGATGGACCGATGGCAAATCGAAGTAGCGGATCAATCGGAAGAAAAGAAACCGAACCAGGACAGTATACCCTACAACATTATCAACAACTACTTTTCCGTGGGCGTGGATGCTGCGATCTGCGTGAAGTTTCATCTCGAGCGCGAAAAAAACCCGCAAAAGTTCAACAGCCGCATGAAAAACAAGCTTTGGTACTTCGAATACGCAACGACGGAACAGTTCGCCGCGAGCTGTAAAAATCTTCACGAAGATCTGGAAATTATCGTGAGTATGGCCAATATTTTTTATCGAATGCTGGATGCTGGATGCTGGATACGCGTTGTTACGCTCGTGTTTTAAAAAATGGAAACCTTTGCGCAAACGATGCGCGTCGATCTCGACTCAACAAGTTCCGATATTTTATTCGATTCGAATATTGTTTGCCACGGTATTTACGTACTTGTAAACTGCCTCTTTAAATCTCGATTGAAATAGGGATATCGTTGGATTTGTTTCAAGCAGATGTTAATCGTTACGTATATAACTAAGCTTATGAACTAAATCACTCCGTTGTAGGTATTCCAGTATTCCAATACCAGGTGAAACGAACGATCGAAGAATAAACAGCTTACGAAAAGATAATCGTCGATTACACCAAGTAACGAATTGTATCGATTAACGGAATTAAATTAACCGAATGAATTCATTTGCACAAAATATACTATCTCTCTTTCGTTGACTAAAATATAACGAAGTAAGCGCTTAAGTCTATAATTGAGTTTATAAAAAACTTGATACGTAATAACTGTTAACGATTAAAGAGTTTTAAGAAATCGACGCTTCGCGTGGTACGAATAGAAAAAGAAAAAAGGTAAAAACGAATCTTATCCGAAGATCGATTCTAGGACATCGTGATAAAAACTCCGAAGCTTCCCGAGTTTTCTTAAACGACTTTTGATTTTTCTTGATTTTTCCAGTGTGATGGCGTTCCTCTGGACTTAGCGCACGGTCCATCGCTTCAGGGCGTAGCCCTGTTAAACATTCCGTTCACCCATGGAGGTTCGAACCTCTGGGGCGAGCATCATACACGACATCGGCTAGGCAAGCGGAAAAAGCGCCCCGATAAGGAACTCAGTACCAGTAGCTTTAATTCCGTCGATCTCACGGTAGCGATACAAGGTACATCTCCAATGATACGGCCTCTTCAAAACAGGGATATAATTGTAAAATTTTCTATCTCGATCAAATTAAAGGTTAACTAAAGGTTGAAACTGTTGCACGGTATAAGAGAAGAATCATTACTTTATTTTAATCGAAACTATTTTCGTGCAAACTGGAATTTTTCCTTTATTGAAAATGATAATTTATCGAACGACAACGATTTGCGTTAAATATGCTAAATGCCTTAATATTATACGAATATTATTATTAGTTTTTCTTACGAATATCGATCGCGACTATTACAGACATAGGAGACAACCTCATAGAAGTTATAGGTCTGGAGAATTGCTTACACATGGGCCAAGTGAAAACTGGACTTCGAGCCTCGGGTAGACGATTAGCCCAATGCAGTAGCGTCCAGATCACGACTTCGAAGCGATTTCCGATGCAGATCGACGGCGAACCTTGGATGCAAGGCCCATGCACTGTAAATAAATACGCTATCTCTTATTATCGCTTATTATCGATATTAATCTTTTACTTTTTTTCTAAACCTACCATCGAGTATTATTTTGCTTCTCTTGAAATCTTTACATAGAAATCAATGCTTAATTCGTACAGAGTTGATAACAACTGATGAAAATCGATGATGGAATCGAATAAAATCCTTTGAAAAATACAAAATTGAAATAAAATATATAAATTAATACTTTTATTTGTAATTAACACTAGCGATACGCGATTTTATAAATAAAAGAATCAGTCGTTTGGAAACGAATACGATAAGCTTCGATTTAGGCAACAAATGTATTTGTATTCGTTCGTTGTGCATCGTTACAGATTAACATCACCCACAAAAATCAAGTGCCGATGCTCATGGCTCCACCACCGGAGAAACGGAAAGGCTTCTTCCGGTTCCTGAGAAGGTGAACTTATTACAGAAGCTAAAAACGTATACCTAGGGCATATATAGGGTGTATGCAGTATGAAGGAATAAAATTACTTTCTGCCTCCGTCTAGTCTAACAGTTTTACGTCGCGAGACTTTTCGTTGCCTCGATGCGTCTACAAGGAAGCGCGACTCATCGGAACGCAAACCGGATTCGCAAACGTTATCCCCGTTCGTTTCTAGGTTTCCTATATCGTCGGATGATTAATCTTCGGAACGTTAATTTGTAAGAAAATTTTAGCAATTCGATGAAAAATTTCCATTATAAATTAACAAAGATTGTGGGAATTTTAATTTTTTTTTTTTTCGTTACAAAACGTATATAATTATATATATGTAAAAAATCTTAAGTGCAATCGTTGGCAGTCTAACGAAACACACGCGAATGTAAACTCGAAGAGAAGATTATTTATTAATAAATTTTAAAGATGCACCGTTGGACCGTCGACAAGTTGTAGATATGTTTTTGTGTACAGTATTTTCAAAAGTATAATTATAATAATAACGATCATCGTCGCGCAAAACCAACGCAAAGGTAAAGGTTATTGATGCGAACGATGAGATAGAACGCTTATTAACCTTTTAACTATATTAAGTGAAAAAAATATGTACTTAGTGAAAATGGAGGAATAAATTATACATGTTCACATCGTGATAAATAGATTAAAAACAAATCAACCGTTAGTCAAGTTTAGCCGTCACGTTGTCCATTGATTTTTTAACATTTACGATTCTACAAAATATTTATAAGTTCGTTTAAATCGCCTAATTAACCGATACTTATTATGTATTGTGAATTTCATATGATTCGTGATATATGCTATATATATATATAGTATATACGTACAACTAAGACGAGAGATATCGATTATAAAGGCAATTATCTGCGACACTAGCCTCTTTCCCTGGAAATAAAAATTGTACATAATTATTGAATCGAATACGATATATTAGGCATCTGTAATATATTATGTCTGTATATAATTTAAAATTTTATCGTTAAACCTTAAATATTTGTAATAATTTGCTGGACAAAATTAGCGTAAATTATTAAAAATGGGAGTGTGTCGAATAAATTTATGTACGCGATGCGTGATTATTGTATAAGGTATACAAAACTGAAAAATATGTATAAATTTAAATTTGCTTATAATTATGTTATTACGTTATTAAGTTATTTTGTTCGTGGTGAAACTTTATTTTATAAAATTACAAATTAGCATAAAAACTTAAATCCATACACGAATTTAAATTAGATAACGTACGAGTATAAATACGAATAGATCGTGATATATAAAAGGTAGTAATCGATGCACTTTTAACGAATAATAACATCCATCTGATGATGATAAAAGCTAAATAATAAGTATAAAACGTAAATATCAAATTGAATTTAAAAACTGCCCTGTTTGAATAAACAGAAATAGATTTAGATTACATTTTTCTTGTTTCGATGAAAAGATATTTTAATGTTTATCCGGCTTATAAAGTAAATTAGGAAAACGTAACCCTTTAAAAATCTCTCTACCTTTTATTAATATTGAAATTCATAATATATAAAATGCTTAAATAAAGAGGCTGAGAAAAAATCAAAAGCGTTCGAATTTTAAGTTTCATTTTTATATATGTCTTTCGTCTTTGGAAAGTATTACACATCTCACGTAAATGTTAAGATTTAGTGTACAGATGCCATTTGGATATGATTTTAAGCTTACATAATTTATTTTTTACGTATATAGTTATAGAAGCAATATTCTAAGCATATCAGTGATTTAGAAATTTTTCTTCTTTTATCTTTAAGTTCTGACTTCAATGATTTTGTACTTTGTGTTATTTTTATTATAAAAGTAACCGCGGCGCTTCAGTTATATAATACGTTTCAAATGCATTTTATTTATTTGTACACGGTAATATATTACAATTGTTAAATAAAAATCTTGTGCTGTTTTCTTTTAACTTACATTACAATAGTATTAATATTAAAATTCTCCTAGGTGTATTCGATAGTAAATGTAACCTTTTGTATTAATTATGTATTGCGATATTAATCTCACACTTGCTGCAAAATATCTTTATTATTTATGCAAAGGGTGCTCTGAAACAGAATCTCTTATAATGGTATTATATGTTTTGGAGCTTCTCGCGTCTAATGAACACCAGTATGGACCACGAATAGATAAAAAAAAATTTTCCGTCCGCTTAATAGTAAAGAAAACATATATAATTAAATTAATTATTTCTCTAAAGATAAAGTATTTAAAAAATAACAACCGTTAAAAATGTATAAAGTTATTTGATATGTTTCTGGGCACTCGAAAAACACTTACAGTAAAATTGCATGACTTGTCGTACGTAAATGATATTCTATAATAAAATCAAAGATTTTTATTTGCACAAAAAAATAATCAAAAATCTATTCATATTAAATGATCTCAACTATTTTTAACAAAAAATAAATAAATAAAAGGTAATTACTTATAATTTCACGCTTGTCATATACAGTGCATAAAATACTTTAATGACAGCTTGAAATTATTGTATCTGGCCGGGACCATTTTGTATAATTAAAATAATGTGACTTCTAACTCCGATGTGAATTTTTAAACGTAATATTATTTATTTTTAATTTTACGTCACACATATTAAATAAAGATAATTTTAAAAAATTAAAAATTTAACTTAATGATTTAAACGTTAACTATTAAAAATTAACCGAATACTTAGGTTAATTAAAATATTACGCTTATTCAAAGTCATAAAATTGGTAGATGTGGAAAAAATATTGTGAATTAAATTATATGTGTATATATTATATAGATAAACGTGTGTACATATGACATATAATATATATATATATATATATATATATATATATATATAATATGTGTAATGTAAATTACCGTTTAGCGTCGAAAGTAGTAACACAACTAATTAAATACTGATTTTTCTTAATGTAAACGGTAAATAAGAAAGGGATCGCGCTACGCCTTGAAGATGCCTCGCAAATCTTTAAAATATTCATATAAAACTACGATTTTTATTCTAAAATTTTTTTAGTTTAAATTGATTCAGTGGCTCAGTGTGCTTTTCTATACGATGATTCCGAAGGTCAAATATATTATAACAAAAATACTTCCTTCAAATTTAAACGACGTTTTTAAATTATACAAGTTCTATAAATTCGACTAAAGAATTCTAAAAATGATCGCACATTATTACAACAAACATAAATAATAATAATAATAATAATATTAATATTAACATTAATGATAAAAGTAATAATAATAAGGGTATTATTTGACAAAATGCAGATTTTTCATGCAGATGGAAAAATAGATGTTAGGTATTATATCTGACTAGCCTTACAAAAACGTATTTAGATCTATATTTGAATCTATATTGCATAGCTAAATTTACTACTGCTATCCTTTATTTTGAATCGACATGTGTTTGATTGAGAACACTGCCATTTTTCAAAGTTTAGACTTGTACACTGATCAATGAAAATCCTGTTTATAGTGTAAATTAATTAAAACGCATAACATGTAAATTCAATGTAGAGATCTACAAATAAATATAAATAGCGCTAAATGTAAAAGTATGATAATAATTATTATACATTATTGTTATTTTATTATCCACATTAATTTTTGACGGCTAAGATCGTACGTTGTTTCTGATTAGTGATTCGAATTGAATGTCAGAAAATGTAAATTACCTTTGTCGAATACAAATAAAAATATTAAACTTTCAAAGTTTTAATGTTTCAAGTCACTGCACACGAAAATTTCCCTAACCTATTTTTTATAAATGTATTTTCATATTTCCATTCTTATAATTTTTAATTTAAATAAATAAATATATTTTTTAAATGTTTGCATGAAATAAATGTCATTTTCATAAATTAATTCATTGAATAAGTGAACCGATGATACTAATAATATTTAACATAATAATATTTGCATTAAATATTGAAAAATCAAAATAAGCTATTTAAATCAGCTTCTAAAATTTGATGCGTATAAATATTTTAATTTGTACATATTTTATAAATTAAAAAATTTTTGTATTTATCCTTTTTAAAAGTTTCTCTCATTTAATTGATTTTCAGATATTGAAAATTAACCGATAAAGCTTAATTCATCTATAAAAAAACAAATGATTCAATTTGATAAATATTATTATATTATTTGTTGAAAAAATACTAGTAAACAATGTTGTAATTATAATTTAATTTTAGAGAAATACATTTTTTTATTAAATCACACTTTAACGGTAAGTAATAAACGATGATTTTCGTTCACAGCAACAAATCGATCCAAAATATATTTCGGTATTATTTTAGCTTAATACAAAATGAAGTCCTAGTACAACACCGATGATGAGAAACCCTAATACATACACGTATATTCCATTTATACCCTAGATTGGAGCGTTAATTCTACCTTGATTATGTACAATGTAAGTAAAAACGGAAACAACATATTGTATACTAAATGTTCACGGATTTATAAATAAATAAACGGATTATTGCATTCCACCGCGACAATTATGCAAATTCAGATTTGAGTTCGACTCTGCGTATGATTTGATCAGGGATTTTTGGTATTTGAAAAGATTATTACATTTAACCATAATAATTTTACAGGTTCAAAGCTTCGAACTCAACCCTCCGCATAATCTCCATTCGTAACTTGACAAAAATGAATAAAATTATGATTTCAAATTTTTAACATTTATTATGTATTCTCCTTGTCACTTTTCATTATTTTTGGACTGTTTATTTTTATGTCGAAATAAGCTTGTTTATATTTATTTTTAGTTATATTCCCTCCTTCCATACTAAGCTTTTAATTTTTCTGTTTATTCTAACAAACCTTTTAATTAGAAGTTATTGTATTATATATTACGGAGATGCAGTTTCGGCTTTACTGTAATACTTTTTCATATTTATTTAATTATCTATAATAATATGAATATTTTTACTTATGCATTAATATATATATTTTTTTATTTATTTATTGATATAAAATAGATATCAAATTATATTTATAAATTAATTAAATGCTATTAGAATATTTTAAATGATTATAACTTAAACTATTATTCATAAACGTGTAACAATATTAACATTAACAATATTAATATTTGTTTGATAAAAGTTAATATTAATAATAAATTTAATTTATTTGTAATATTAAATAATTGATTTCAAATATTGTTGGTATTGGTCAAATAAATTTAAAATATTAATATTAAACTTATTTATTAAAATTAAAATTTCTTTTTTTAGAACATTAATATATCATTAATTTATAATATTAATATCCAATTTATTAGTTATAAGATCATTAATAGGGAAAACCTTTATTGGAATAAATAAAATAGTAAAATATAATATATTTAGTAATAATTTATTAAATTTTTAATACTGTAATCTTATTATAAAAATTATACCTAAGAATACGATTTTCTTTCTCACTTTTACAAAACAACGCTTTTCTTTTTCTCTCTCGTATGCTTCTTGAACTTTTCGATCCTCGGAAACATCTCACTCACTCTTTCTCTCTATCTTGTTCATTGTCTCTTGCAGTATAATCATAATCTCATAATAGCGATAATACCATTTGCATTAGTACTTTAAATTAATAATATTTTTTAATTACAAAAATATTTAATATACTAAAATTTAGGGCAAAAAATAAACATACATTTCATTTTTGTCTGTAAAATGCTCCGTTAGAGATAATGAAATCTGATGGTATATTCGGTCTCCTTTGTTCTTTCTTTTGAAAATTTTAACATTAACAAAAGAAAGTTTTATGCTGATAAGAGGAACTCCACTTTATTTAATATATATTCGTATCATATTCTTTTTGTTTTGTTTATTACCAATATTGTAACAATGATAATTATAAAATATTCAAGAAAAATTTCACACTCCTCTTATAAATATTTTATAATAAAAATAATTGTATAATTGAAATACATAAAAAATGTCAACAAAAAATTAAAATGATAATAAAAATGAGTAAACTATGAAACTATATTAATGAATAATTTGCTGCTTTCGAAATTATGAATAACGATAGTTGGATAACTTTTTAGAATAAATTATCAAAATCCACGAAAATACAACGTAATAATAATAAATTTAGATTAAATTCGTAAAGAAATTAAGCGAAATATTTAAAAGAAGTTCAGTTCTGTGAAAATATGTTCTAAGAAAAAATATGTAACGGCGTCGTAAAGAAACTCGAGTATGATTTAATGCATTTAATGCCATATCCGAGCAAACTTTGCTCGAATATTGTTAATATAAACTATATTATCTGCTTCTTCGTTTTAATCTCTCATCCTGCTCGATAAACTAATCGAGAACTTACTTCGACCTAAGTAGACGTAAATTTTTTAATTTATAAAAAATTAAATATCAACTATAATTCAGTCTATATTTAAATGTTTGTAAATACAAGCAAATCGTTTGAAAAAGTTTCGACAGTTTCCGAAGGAGAAACATAATTCCTTGGTACATTTTCGAACATATAGTTTTTAAATTTAAATTTAAATTTACTTTTTTGTACCTGCATTTGATTTTAAATTGTATATTTTTCAGCCTTTAAAAAGGCATTAATTATTAAATTCTCTTTAAATTCATATTTTATTCGGAACAAACATTTTATTTCGGTATGCAACTGTATTAAATTATACGCAATTGTATTATGTTTTTACTTTGTTAACTGCACTTTGATACATTAATTCACAAAGTATTCTCGTTATTTATTTATTTTTATATTTTAAATTCTCTTTTATTAGACATAATTTTTTACTAATTGCATGTTTTCGTAATTATTAACTTTATTAATACATATACACGATGACTCGTACAACACACTATAATTTTTATTTATATATCATTCGAATTATAGAGTTATTAACTTAAAATCACAATGAAAACATTTTTGAATTATATAAAATTATTATGTAAAAATAAAGTAAATAATATTTCTACGAAGCCGATGGTTCTTTCCAAAATTTATCCCTTATCGACAACTTTTCCTTTTTTAACGAAATAAAAAATCACAAATTATGTTTGAATGTCAAGGATATGCAAACTTGTAAATACGCATAATAAAAAGTTACGGAAACAAAAATCATTTTCAAGAAGTCTTTCATAGTTGTACCTTCGGACGACACGATGGAGGTTTGTTGTGTAAACAGTGAATTTACTTGTAATTTTATATCTAAAATACCGAGACCTAAGCTTCACGATTATTATTTATCAACTCGTATTTCTAGGTAAGATTTTTTGAGTTTTTAAAAATATGAATTGTAGTCAAGTATATGTTGCCGTTTTTTAATGCAAATAAATCTTAAAAATTTGTATCTTGGATTTTTTAAAATTAGCTTATAAACTTTTCATTTTTAAAAATATTTAATAGCAATGTAAAATATTATTTACCGTTATAAGTTTATTACATTATTAATAAATAATTTTAAATGTCGTAAAAATATTACCGTTAAATTAAATATTGAATATTATGCTTAATTTCAAAATACCGATAAATGAAAAATGAAAAAAAATGAAAATTTTTTTGGTAAGATAATACATACGAGAAATTTAAATACACTCAATATATTATTAATTTCCAACTTTTTAATATTAAAAAAAAATGTATCGTAATATTATATATGATGTTTTACATGGAATTTAATTTTATTACTTTTACCGATAAATGCAAGCGTTAGGTGCAAACGTGTGTGGTAGCCGTTTGTACATGCACACACACATGTGTGCTCCAATGCGATTCTATGTAACGTATTGTTATTGGATAGAAATAATACCATTACACTTTTCGGCGAACACTTTTAATAACAAATATAGATTTTTAAACGATTATCAACTGAAACATATTTTTACATATTTTTTGTTTGACGTAGGATTTATGTGTACAAAAATGCTTCTAATCTTGTTCATTCGTAAGTATATTTTTAAAATTATATTTCTTTAAACTCTTCAAAAAAGTCAATACGTTCAATAAACATAAATATTATGTTATGCTTTAGTATAAATAATAGAATTAAATTACATTAAATTAAAGTAAAGTTGGTAGACTTAATATCAAGAACAACAATTATTTTTTAAGAAGAAAATAAAAAGTGAAATAGAATATTTTCAGTGACCTAAACGCATTTGAATATGCTTCGTATTACACGAGAAAAAAGAGAAAAAAAAAATCGTTTTTTTTATCGGAAAAATTTAAAATATTTAAATTTTATTATCATCATTTGTTTAATAAAGTGATTAGAAAAAACAGTTTTTATTTATTTTGTTCCAAAATAAATTTTAAAATAAAAAATTAAGGTTTTTTCACGTTTTATTTGGGCAAATAATCTTCGTTAATTTATTTTCCAATGGACATGGATCGAGTATTTTTCACAAGAAACATTGCTAAATATAATGAAATATCAATAAATATTTGAAGTAATTAAATCATAACCTTGTTTCGTTCATAAAAATAACCACGACAAAGTTTCTTTCATTCCAAAATTAGTTCGCAACGGTCAACGATATTAATTTTTCTTTTAAACAAGATATTTTGAACAGTTTTCAAGATTGTATCCTTTCCAAGTAATCGATGATCCTTTTCTGGATCATCGATACCAACACTAATACATTTAATTTATAAATAAAAACTATGTATTATTCACTTATCTTTAAGCAAAATAAGCTTACTGGCTTTGTTGCAAATTTCTAATTATCAAATCTTCACACCTTATCGGGTGTAGTTTTTAGTTTAGTTTATTAATGTTTATTTGTGCCTGATAAAAACAACATTCATACAATATATTATTTTTTTACGATCATAATAAACAATGATTTTACATATAATAATTACTTATGACTAATATACTGTTATATACATCGATCTCCGTCTTACAAATTGTTTATTATGTTTTTTTTAGTTAAGATTTTTTTTGTGTGAGAATTGGTTATGAGAGAACAAATTTTTGTATAATACTTTTACGATTTTATTTATATACAGGAAATGGGTAATATAAAAACTGTACATTCGATTTCTTTATGATTTTTGTGTATATGTGTGAGGGTGTGGGAGAGTAAATGGAAATGTGTAATAAATATGGAAATTAGGAATTTATATTTATTTACGTGCGAATATATTCAATTATTAAAATTTTAATCGTTTCGTTTTAGAGATTACTTATACAGAAGTTTAATTTTATATTTTTTTTTTATTTGTATAATTAAATATTAATTATTGTCTGTTTATACGTCTATTTTTTTCTTTTATATCATTATTATTATATAATCATGTTAGCCATCGATATTTTTTCGTATTTTTTCGATTTTCTCTTGTTTATCTTTTTGTGCTATATCCATATTGTATCTCCATAACAAGTTATTACTTTTGCCATTTAAATTTGCTTCGTATGCTATTTTTCTATTAAATATTTTTCTATTAATATGATATATAATCGGAATATTGTTTTTATCTTTTAGATATTGTTTATTGTCTAGGAACGTGAATTTTTCTTGCCTAATCAAACTTACCTTTATTTTTATTAGTTTTTTTAAACGATGTATTAATTTCTATCACTGTCGCACTTTTATAATTCAGATATTTTTTTGTTACTTTTTATTTATTTATAAATTATTATTTAGTTATATCGGGTATTATACACTATTAAATTTTTCGCTTGCGATATTTTTAATGTTATTTTTGACTTATTTTAAACTGAACTAATATTCTTTATTCCTTGTCTAGGCATAGAGATTTACGTTGAAAAAACGCGGAAAACGCAAATAAAGAGTTAAATATAATTAATAAGGAGCGATCGGAGAAAATTTAGATCGCGCCGAGCCTCCTGGCGGTCAATTTTCACTGTGACAACGAGATCACGTCATCTCTCGGTGACAATTAGCAAACCGTTCGTTACGACAGAACTAACCTTTCCTTTCTCGCGAGCAAGACGCAAAATAGATATTACAGTTTCTTCCTTTTTCTCGTTTATCCTCATCTAACGCGTTAAATCTTCGATTGCGTTTTTATCCTGCCACTTGTATTACAAAACAAAATTAGCCGACAATAATGCAAAGATAAAGAATCAGTGAACCGAGGCAGGAGACGGTGCATTTCTAAGAACCAAATAGAAGACGACGCAGGCAAAGCTCCTACCAGTGTAAAAAACAAACGATATATGCGCGAGGTAAAGAACAAAGTATCGTTAGTTGTATCCTCGAATATTCCTAAAAGAGGCACAACATTCTCGCATCAACGCTTCGGGCTAAATATTTAATGGCCGGTGCGTTACGAGGTTATGTCGTTCCTCTGAACATTATTATATTCGCGTAATTCATTCGGATTACGTTATCGCTTCGATTAGGAAAGAAATAATTAACCAAAAATGTTTTAGATTGTACGAAAAACACTGACGACATGATCAAGAGCGGGGAAGATAGCATGAGACAGACTGTGTAAGTTTACTTTTTCATCGAATTTTTCCCTTTTTTTGTTTTTCAATGACACGTTAAATTCACTTTTTGTTATCTCTTCAATGTCTGTTTTGTTTACATTTCATAAACTTATTTTTTCTACTTTGCTTTATTTTATTACAACAAATTAAATTATAGATATTCGATGTATAATGTGCATTATATTCTTGTAACTCGATATTTCAGATTTTATATGTAAAACTTAAATATACTAAATCTATGTGCAAAGTACATCATCGTTATTTTAAACTATTTACTTATTTGTACCGATATAGTACAATATTACACGTTGAATTTTTTTAAGGTTTCGTTAAACTTATCCGTTACGATATTTAATGTTTTTATAAATTAAGGGAGTTTACTGGTCGGGAGGATGAGCTCACTGCTGAAATTGTAAGCACAAATGTTGTCATAATTCCTTCGCCGGGAGGACACAATCATGGAAGTTCTAAGGTAAAGTTAAAAAATATCGTTGACTTTACTTGGGAGCATCGATATTATGTTGGACAATTATTGGCGGTTCACATGTCTGGAAAGTACCTTGCGTACGGAATAAAAGGTAAACGATGATTAATTACGAATATAATTAATTCTATTTAAATAATAAAAATTGGATTTTTACCCTTCGATTTATTATACAGCTGGAAACGGGAACGGCGTGGTACGAGTTGTAAATAAAGAATTTGAACAGAGAACGCTTATAAGAGGTATGCGAGGTCTTATCCAAGATCTTGCATTTGCACACGTCGACAATCCTATCTTGGGGTGCGTCGATTATACCGGAAGTTTATTTGTGTACGCGATCGAAGTAGCAAACCCTGAACTATTGTGTACTCTAGTTCTACAAGTATTGGCGGACGATGCTTCTCCGATGAATCATAGGGTTATATGGTGTCCGTATATTCCCGAAGAAGAGGCGGCCGACGAAGATGAAGTTTCAAAATTACTCGTTCTTACGCGTGGATCGAAGGTTGAATTATGGTCTATAGCTGCTGCCTCCCGCCTTTTCGATTCATCTATAAAGGTAGAATTATAAACATTTACTTACCCGATAAAGATGATGCGATTCTAAATTAAATAAAAACTTTTTATATGCTCTTAATTTAAATTGTAACAATACGTGTATTCCTACAGGCTACGGATCCAGAAATAAAAGAAAGTAACGTGATGCTTGAAATTTATCAGCATTCGGGGAATATTGTAGAAGCTACGTTCAGTCCTGACGGTACTGCTCTTGCCACAGCGAGCTCCGACGGTGAAGTTAAATTTTTTCAAGTTTATTTACACGGATCTTCGGGTGGACAACAAACACCAAGATGTTTACATCAATGGAGGCCACACGACGGACGTCCCATATCTTCGCTATTTTTCCTCGATGATCACAAGCATCATCATTCCGAGTGAGTACTAGAAGAAAGTAATAAACTGAAAATATTCTTTCTGTAATTTATTAAAAATTTAAAAACTGAAATAATTTTGCTAGTACGAAATAAAGAAACGTTCAAATAGACAATAAAATATAACCTTAATTATCAACATTTAAACTATTCTCTACAAATAATTTACATTAAACTATGCGCTTATCCTAATACTTTTTTCTAAAATAAATACTCCGGAATAATTTTTAATTTTAATTTGTTTAACAATTATGATCGATTATTTTTTTATTTCTGCATTCATAGAAAAAAGAAAAAAATATTAAATATGTTATAAATATGTTTTATCGTATCTCATTATTCGATTTAAATAAATTAACTTGCGGTTCGATTTCTATTTTGTAGTACACAATTTTGGAGGTTCGCTGTAACAGGTTGCGAAAACAATTCAGAGTTAAAAGTTTGGTCCTGTGAATTGTGGACGTGTTTGCAAACCATTAAATTTGCACCTATGCCAACTACCCAAAAGGCACCAGTGTTGAAAGCCAGACTCGACCTGGCTGCGGGTTACTTGCTTCTTTCGGATATTTATAATAAAGTACTGTACATATTGAGTATTACAAAGGACAGCGAAGAGGCAGTAGCTTTTATAAATACAGTGTCCGAGTTCCCATTGCCATATCCGATTTTGAGCTTTGCGATAGTCGATGCTGGTCAAAGGCATTTGAGGCCTACCAGCGAATCTCTGGAAGACTTGTGCCCGTGTGATGACGAAAACGAAGATCAGCTTGTAATAAGGATGTACCTCGTTCAACCAAAGTCACTGCAAGAATGTCATATCGCATTTAGGTCTCCTATGGTGATGAATGGAAATTGTCTTATGGATACTTTGACCCATGATTCGTTAGACTATCCAGAAGATTTGCCTGATATAGGAGCAGTTAATCACAATGGAATTGTTGGAGTAACCGACGATGACGAAGGTAGTAATACAATATTTTTATGATATTATTAATCTTATTTATTATTATTTACAAAATAGATCAAAATTAAATAAGATTCAAAACGTTTTTATAAATCATAAAATTGAATACAAAATATAACTTCCATTTTATTAAACTTTTTATTTAGTGCTTATACTTTGTTATTATTTATCTTTTAAAAAATATTCCTATGTTCTTTATATTTTATCTTGTACTTTTTATATATAAAACTAACGTACTAAAGAACGTACTAAAAAATTTTAATCATTTTAAATTTGTAACAAAATATTTTTATAGTCCTGCGTTATTATTTATTGATTTATTATTACTAATTAGTAACTGCATACAATTGTTATAATTTCTTAATAAAAAATTTCTTACATTAAATGATATTAAATCATGTTTTTATAAATAATATTTTAATTAATTCGTCAATTTTTGAATAAAATTGTTTTCATTAAAAAATTAAGAAGCTTAAAAAACATCTAGTTTGGTATAAAAAATATAATCGTAAATAAGGAATATATAAATTTTTATTTCTTCAAATTCTATATTATTTCAAAGTATATCGAAGATATTGTGATACGACATTTGTAAAAGATACTTTAAATATACGTATAGACGTATGTAAACACACGCGTATGTGTGGGCGCATATGTATATATAATCAGGTGTACACCAATAGAATTTCAAAATTTCACCTTGCAACTAATCTTAACCTATTATTTACATTTTATTATGCGAATATTCTTAACTTATACTAAAATTAATAGTTTATAAAAGCATATTTATCGATTCTAAATGTAATTTAGAATATAAACGTTTATAGTTCTTGAATTAAATTATTTTTATTATTTTTTATTTAAAATCAGAAACTGTTTATATAAAATTTATCGAGTAAAAATCATTTTAGGCGAAAACGGAGAAGACGCAAACATTACCGAGGCAGTCGAGTTAACTCCCAATCATAATTCAGGTTTGAATTTAATGACACCGGATGCTTTTAGTTCACCGGCCAAAAAAGAAAACTCATTGGATTCAAAGTCCTCTAGTCCGCAACTTGGGAACATAGAATCTGCGAGTCCCTCGATTGCTCAAACGGTACAAACGCTAAATGCATCGGACCAACCGCTTGCCACTAGTAGACTCAAAGATCTCGTTGCTCCTCCAAGCGGTGGCAGTAGTCCTTCGAGAGAAGTTTGTGAAATCTTGTCTCTCGCGGAGCCCGAAGAAAACGAATCCGAAGTCAAACCCGAAGCAACTGCGACTCTTAAGGAAGATTGGTCGCAAATTCCTATGTGTAAATTTATATTTCAAGTTATTTTTAGTTATTTTTAGTATTAAATAAGGCAATTTAGTTTAAAAGTAATTGAAAAAAATATTTACTACTAATTAAGTGGAATTCATCTTTTGTTACACTACTCGGTTTAATACATGATACTTCGTAATATAAATAATTTATAAATTAATTAGTCACCGATAAAAAAGTTTCATTTTTCTCGTGACAAACAGCGTAATTTTAAAATTTATAAACTTAATCTATAATTTACAGGTTTGATAAAAGACGCATTCCATGCTATGCAAGAACAAGGAAAAGAAGATATTACCAATGACCAACTACATATAAAGAAAGAAAACTCTCCATGTATGGAAGGACCGGAAGATACTCAAAGCAAATGGAATTTATCCAATCAAATGTATGCCGTAACAAATAAACTTGATTCTCTCCTCGAGATCATTCAGGACCAGCAACAAGAAATCAGTGAACTTCGAGTCGAGGTGACGAGGCTTTTTTTATCCAATTTGAGCAGTTTAACCATACTGTAAAATTAATAATGCTTGGTAAACTTCATTTGTCTTTGGGAAGTGACATTTAGATATATGATTTTTTTAAGTGAAATAAATTTCTAAGTGTACACGAATAATTTCAAGAAAAATAAGTCTACGAGTTTTGGATATAAAAAAAAATTGAGTTCTAAATCATTTTCATAAATTTAAAAGTAGAAATTTCAATTGTATTTATATTTGCACTTTCTTAAGTTAAACATAGTTTTCGGTTTTTTTACAAAATCTTGTTTTATTTTTAAACTAAATTTGTATTTAAAAAAATGTCTAAAAATAATGATTAATCTTAGCTTTATTACGCAGTAAGCATAATATATATTTTATCTTTTACAACTTAGCGTCCAAACAAATGGTTATTTTATTAACAGCTGTAAATGCGCAAAACAATCCCGTGAATTCGCTTAAAAATCAACTAATCTAATTTGTTTTCGCGCAGGTAACGCGACTTCGTCAAGAAACTCCCTTAGCGAATCGTGTGGAATCCGCATTAGCAAAGGCGGCACAACAGCAAACTACGAACATAGAAGTCTCGCTGTTGAATCAAACGTCTCGGCAACACGAATTCTTGAAAAGCCTGGAAAACGTCGTTAAGGATGAAATCGAGTTGACGATGCCGATGGTAGTTGATAAGCTCGTGGAACCATTGAAGATGCAGCTAAGGTTAGACACCGCGCAAATCGATCGCGTAGTTCAGGAAAACTTGACGAAAGCCATCGGCGGATTACAAGTTCAGGAAGCTCTTGCAACAATGGCGAAAAATGCTGCCAAACCGGCCTTGGAGCAGACGTTCAAAGAGGTTTTCACGACAACTCTGTTACCGGGGATGGAAAAAGCTTGCCAAAATATGTTTAAGCAAGTACAAGACGCTTTCTTCATTGGAACGCGAGAATGTGAGTTTAACTTTTTCATACGTCCAACTGGATTCCTCGATATTGTATTTAAATTTTATCATTTAATACCATTTTTCCTTTTTTCCTTTTTTCCTTTTTTCCTTTAACGTCGAAGCCGTAAAGTCAGGCACGTTTAATCGATGCAAACAAATTATTTTTGTTAAATTTAATTAATATAATTTTTATTTTTAACATTTCTTAATGCGTACATTAATCCTTTGCATACTTGCCGTTACTATAACATTTCTTTCCGTTTCCACTTCACTTTCAGATCTACAAAATGTAGACTCCATCATGGATAAACAATATCAGCGGCAAAATAAACAACAAAGCGAGGCTTTGGCTACGGCGGTTCGCGAACAAATGCAGAACGAATTTAGCAGAGGCTTATCTATGATGCAAGAAAATACAATAAGAAGCGTACGGGATTCCGTGAGGGAGAATTTTACTCAGCACATGTCAGATATTTCCGGTATTCGGTAAGAAACAACGAAATTCTTGATGCTTGGTTTTTAAACCAAAATTTAAAAATATTTTAAATAATTTTTATCGATTTCACCGTTATTGTAAAATTTCATTTTTTTCTCTTTCTTTTTTTTATAAAACAACTGCAGATTTTTAAGCAGTATTGTGCGCAAATTACGATTTAAATACTCCGGTGAAATTAAAGAAGAAATTTATCTCGCGTTTATCACTCGTGATATTATTAATTATAAAGATAAGCGGATCCATAATCCGGGGCATATTAAAAACTTTTGGATTTTGAAAACTCCAGCTCTAGAGCGACGACACCTGGCCTCCCGGGTTCGACTCCCGTCGATGCCCAGGCGCGGGTCATGTCTCTGCTCCAGCGCGGACAACTGAACGCAGCTTTCCAGCAAGCCCTGAGCGCCAGTGACCTCGGATTGGTCGTCCTCGTCTGCGAGAACACGGACCCCGCGCGGGTGTTCTCGTGCTCGATGGGCCCCGGCCAAGGCTCCAGATGCGTCCTCCAGCAGCCGGTGCTCCTGTCACTCGTCCAACAACTCTCAGCGAATCTGGCACATAGGACCGAGTTGAAGCACAGGTCAGTTATTTGCTCGCGTCTTTTACTTTATTCTAGCCACCTTACTCGGGATTTAATTTAACTCGAATATATACGGAAATAACTATCGTTATAAAATGAAATCGTTATTGTTATTTATCTACTTTGAACTGAATTTGTATTTCACTGGTTCTGCTTTTGGCTACTCGTAACTTAGTTACTTCGATAATTTGCATATTATTTGTATATTCGAACCTCGAAAGGATCGAAAATGATATCGTTAAAATGAAAAGAAAGTTGCAACGTGGATGATAAATTATTTTAATTTTGTACTAGATGGTTGGAAGAAGCTGTTATCAGTTTGGACCCGAGCGATCCAGTCACGCGGGAACATATGGTTAATGTATTACTAACGTTACAAAGTCAAGTGGCTGCTTTCATATCTGCAAATCCAAGCCATCGGTCAGTAAGAAGATTGAAAATGGTTGCAATGGCTGCCCAAGCTCTTTTGAAACCTTCATAAGCTTTTCAGACATTATAAACATTATATATAATAGAAATTTTTCATTTTACGATAACTTTTCAAAGTAAATAATAGTTTGTGCGTAATTGTCACATGTAAGACTGGAGATAAGTTTTATTTAAAGTACATTATCATCAATGTATGTATGATATTGATGTTTATTATTTTATCAAATGAAAAACTATTTAACATTATTGATTTAAGTAAAGTTGTAGTTAAAACCTCTCATTTCTCTGTTTTAGAGAAACTTCGTATTGATGAAAAATGTACATTAAAATGTCTCTCCTTTATTAAAATTTTTTATTATTATACAAGGTATTTCGTTTTAAAAAATAATTAATATTTTTTATTAAGTAACTTTTTGAACATTTGTATTACTAAGTTTTGTTTATTTATCCCTTCCATTTGTTAGATAAAATCCTTTTCGCAAGGTGATAATAAAAATTAGATTAATGCATTTTAGATTAATATCGCGAAAAAGTCAGTTAAGTAAAAATACTTTATTCTTATTAATTGAACAAAATGTATTATAATAAAAAAATAAGGTCTTTTTCATACATTTTTGTGTTCTCATTTAATATTTACATAGACGACACATTTTTCACTGGAATAACTTCTTTTTAAAAACTATGAATTAACTTTAAGAGTCTCTTTTACATGAACCGGTAACTTTATTCGTTTTCTCTTTCGTATTTTACCACTTTTGCTAACTTTATTTGTACACGCACTCGTATTCGAAGTAACATCTTTTTTTTTCTTTTTTTTGCAACTTAACGGGTTAGGTCCACCCTTTTTATATTTTTTCTTTGGTTTCGTTCCAATGTCTGTAATCAATCCAGATTCTTTCTTTAACGTTTTTATCGTTTCTTCTTGCGAGTCAGTCATTAACGTTTGGTTGCGTAATCGTTCAGCAAATTCACGACTTTTTTGAGAAGGTGCTTCTAGCGTTGGTGCTTTACCGTGCAGATACATAACTGGAACTCCCGGTACATTTTTCAATTGTTCTTGAAGAAGCCTATCTTGAGTCGCAATCACATACCTGTACAGTATTTCAAAAAATAATTAATCTATACATTTGCTTTCAACATTCATAGTCACGCTAATCTCATCGAACGCTGCATTTCAATTATTTGTACTAATAAATATTTAAAAAACTTGCAATTTAAAAAAAAAGAATTTACCTTGATGAATTATTTGATCCAACCATTGATCGTAAACACTTTGAACCTGTTACCGATCCTTTTTCATGACCGCATTTATGTACTGCAAATTGCTTTACTATTAACATCGCTCCATAAAGTTTTGGACCTAACTTTTCGGTCTCCAAAATAACGCATTGCGTTGTTAACAATTTAACTTCAGACTGCAAATATTTAACTAACTGCTCTTGAATATTAAATTTATTCTAAAAATAATAAATAATGCATTTAAATAAGAAATAAACCTAAAATACATGAATTTTAGGTTGGGAAACAAACTTCGAGAGCTGCAAATGAAAACGTTCCATCTACCAAAATTTGATAGGGTTTACGAAATTTGAAATTGTTTACGAAAAAACCAAGATTCTTCTGAACCTTCTTGAGTCGCTGAATCTTCATTATTAAAATTACTATTAAATATTTCAACAGAATAATACATTACACGAATCACGTTTATAAATTTCATACAAGATGTTATATTTCAGTCGTCGTCGGTGGCGCCATCGAATTTTCCCGGGTCGTTACTCGAGAATTAATACGTACAAAAGCTCATTACGAACAAGAAAATAAGAGAAAATCTTTAACTATCGTCTATCGCGCAAATAATACTTGTACGTAATATATTATAAATATATCCTTAATTAAGCTTTTGGGTTTAAAGTAACAAATACATATATTTTTATTACTTAAGTGTGTACAAAACATTCGGTAAGTAAAGATGAGAATTGAACGAAAAGAAAAATATCTGTATTTTTTAATCTGTATTTTTAATGTATAGATTTTTCAGAAACAATAAAAATAAAGAAATTTTTTTATGTAAATTTTAATTCAATATATATATATATATCTGTTTCAGGATTAAGCTTCCGACATAAAATATTGATATTCGTGAAAAATAGTTTTATTATTAATAAGAAAATGAATAATAAAATCAAATAATAGATACACGTGTACCACACGTGTATAAAACAAATCCGATGAATAAAAAAACCATAGCTCGATGAATAAATAATACGTTAGTCGCATAATAAAAATAATAAAATGTTCGTTTCAGAGGAATAAATTAGATTATATAGTTATATAGATTCTAGTTTTTCTTGTTAAACTTTCCAGTATATTAACCATTTTCAGTAAATTATTAGCCTTTAATCAATTTAAAATGTATCACGTTATATTATTTAATGATAAAAAATTCTGTAGCTTCCCGCAAATTTATACTTAATAATAATATTGCTTTTTATTGATTAAAACGAATAAGGTCGTAAAAAATGACGCACTTAAACACACTAATCGAATATTTTTATTTTTCCTTTTTTAGTATTCAATTAGTCGTATACGTAGTTTTACTACCTTTTCCTTTTATTATTATTTTCACGTCGGAAGCGTCAATGTTAAGTTAATAGTATGCATAAAATTAAAATACAGTATTTTTATGTTGCTTACCCCTTCGCTAAAAACTTATCTTCGTGAGTAAAATTCAAAAAATTAACTAAATAATGGACAAAATTTTTATATTTTCAACCATCCAAAAATAATTTGTCACTGAATATTTCATTACAACGTTCAAAATTAGAACTTTATAGCATTATAAATCAATTCAATTTCACACTATAATGTTATTTGAAATATAAAATTTGCTTAGGACCACTTTGAAAAATTTTCCAGTGTTTAAAATAATAATGTTTGGAAAGATCTTCAGTAAAATCATCGTGATATATGTAAAAAATACAATGTAATAATTTATACGTTTAATTTAACAATATACGAGTAATTTGTATTAAATTATTTCATTTAAATTATTAGCCCGCTTGATCCTTCCACCCCCGTCAAAGAACCCTAATTTGGGGTGAATAACACTGGACTACGAACGAAAAATCAATTCTTTTTCGTTATAGATTTTGATAGAACGCCGTAGAGGTTATTAATAGTGCTTCCTCGATATTAAACACAAGTAGCTTCTAGAAAAAATGTTAGATAATTCTGTGATAGCATTAGGTCAATTTTACGAATCAAGAGTAAAAACTTCGGTTTGAAAAAATGTTATCTAAATCATAAGACGAGAAATTTTTATGTATCGCTATCTTATTTCATGTGAAAGCGTATCGACTTTTATATGCATTTACAAAATATGTACCATACATATTTTTAAATAAAATTCAACATATTTTGTAAATAAAACGAGAATACTTTAAAATAAATTTATACAAACGCAATATTATAATCGATTACAACGATAAATAGTATAAAACTGAAATCTTAATGCAAAGCAAATATAAGGAAAACTATAATTATATATTTTTAATAAAATAAAAGAGAGTTATTATAAAAAATATGTATTTGAAATATAAAATAAATAATTAATAATTTCATAAAATTGAAAATACTTATTATTAAAATAACGAGATCTGCAAATAACATTCTTAACATGTATCGTTACGAATTAAAAGATAAATATTAAAAGGTCAGAAATATCATGGAAATCAAAGAAAAAATACAGAGAATCAATCAATTTTATTTTTCGTAGAAAAAAAGTTAAGAAACTTTCAACGAACAACTTGAAATCGATATGACAATAAAAGTATATAGCAATATAGAGATGCCAATAATTACATTTAAAACTTCAAACAAAAATTTAATTACAATATACTGTCGAGAGATTCTAATATTTTCTTAAAATAGTGTATAAAATAATAATAAAATAAAGCAATACGATTTTTAATTTGAATAGCATTCGATAATGTATTCGATTCGAAGTTCCGAATATTTAAGATCTTGACAGGAATAAAAAAATAAATCGTACAAAACTGTTAATTAAAGTAAATGTAAGTCATCGAAGTACGTTTAACAATAAACAGGTGCAAAGTGGTTAAAGTTAAATGAAATTTATTGTATGCGACATTCTTCATGATTATTATGTTTACTTATAAAATTTATAATTTTTATTCCCAATATCATTACTTACATTCAAAGAAATAGAACAAATATTATTTTCAAAAACAGCAAATCTTAGGTTCAACGTTTTTTAAATTATTTACAGTGATACGTACAGGTAAGTTCATAAAACACATAAATATTATGAATTCGAAATTTTATAACAGAATACAATTTTCTTCTTTTCTACTTTTTATTAATAAATATGCGATGGCTTAAGCGTAGGTTTATTAAAAGATAAATAATAATAAGTTTCGATTGATCTTAGTCATAACTTAGTTTTCATTGAAACTCCACACACTTCTCGTATATATTTTGTTGGCAAATTTACTTAAACGCAAGAACAATGAACGATGAAAAAGAACAAGACTATGTAAATCGCACATTTAACGCAGTGAGTCGCCAAGAAAATTCCATTGAATCGACTAATTATGAGTACACTAATGTTGAAGATATAAGTATAATTAAATTATAGCGGTCAATGCATTTGTAATTACACTATTTATAAAACACATTTGCATTCTTAGTAAAATTCTGGGTTTATTCGTGTATTTATTTATAATTTTATACGATAAAAATATAATAGTAATTTTAGACGATAAACTCGACGACTTTCTTAAATTCAAAAAATGTAAGAATGATATCGCGTTTTAAAATTCATCGATAAACTTCCTCTTTAAAGTTATTTACACATTAACAATAAAATTCATATAATTATATATAACTTATGAATATTTTAATAATCGATAGACTGTACACCATAAAATTTTAGAATTTTAAAATTTTAAGAAACACGTATACAAAATTTCGATGACTAGGCTTTTCAAAGCGTTTCACGTAAATATGCGCAATGTACGAGTGTATTTATATATAAGCCTTTGTACGATTTTATACGCTTACGTTATTTATTATACAGAGTATAAATTAGTTTTATTTTATATTTATTTAGAATAATTATAAACGAAGATTTTACTCTTTAAATTATTGAATTGAAAATATCTTTTGTATATTTTGAAATATAAAGCACGAAAAAAAATTTATATAAATTAAAAACTGCAATTTGAAGCGAAGAATAAGATTTTTATAAATTTAATGGAGAGCTTTGGTGATTTATTACAGTTAATTTCGATAGGGTTGTTCTTTTTTGAACAGGTTCGAGCGGTATAATTTTCTACGAAAAAGGAATAAGTCCAACGGAAATTGTAGTAATTTACGATGTGTGCCGATCGTAGACATCCTTCTCATTGGAGGGGAGTTTTTCCCGTTCTTTCAGGCTTGATTTTTATGGAATGACCATGGAAAGTTTTGAAAGAACATATTAATTTGGATTTTCGGAAAGAGGGTTTCGATGCCAACTCGGTACAACTGCCAACGGTCGAATCTTGTCACCATTTTGCATACGATGAAATCTAAATATGGCAAATTCTTGGGGTGTGATGATAAGGTGTGGGTTCTGGCCCTCGGAGTAGTCCTCCATAATTTCCCTGAGTTTGTCATTTAATTGATTTACGGAACAACGAACGTGCTTCCTATCAACAAGGACGATAAGAGACGAAAGTCGCAAACGGTGTACGAGAAAATCTTAATTAAATCGGAAAGGTTTACTGCTTTTGGATATTGATTTTTTGTTCGAGGATGATTGGACGTAAAAGTTACCAAGCAGCTTTCTGGCAAACGTGAATTTAGGAGGGGATTTAGAGCTAGATGATAGTGGAAATGGACCCGAAGATTCACTTTCTTGGGATGTAGAGGATTAGCAGGTACAAAGACGAATTTTATTGGGCGGAGAGTTGATAGAGGAGAGAGAGAGAGAGAGAGAGAAAAAGAATGAGCAGAATTAGTAGTAAGTGGGGTGAGATTTTTTTTATTACGAGAAACGTGTCGATTCCGAATCGGTGCGCGTGGATTCTTCTTCTCTAGGAGACGAAGGATCAGAAAATCCATGAGCGGTGTTTGCGTTTACGAAGGAAGATTTAAGACGATCCCATCGCTTGGTATCGTAATTTCTTCGATGTAATAGTTAATTTGTTGATCGGTAAGGTTATTCGTGCTAATATTGGAATTTTTGTTCGGGTTGGGAAGAATTTTGTCGATTATGAGAATAGATGATATAGACTCGATGTGGAATAAGACAGAGTTGAGGTAAAATTTGAGGTAGAAATTGAGCGGAAAGAATTCAAAGATAGAAAGACGCAAATTAGAATTTAGGTTAATTTTTAGTATTTCTGAACAAATGCCTATATTTTCTAATTACATTAAAGAATTATCGAATGTTTATATTTATTCGCAAATATTTATTAAACAAAGAAAAATTCCTTGCTATTTTATCAAGATTTTAACGAGCTTATCGCTTGTTGAATTAAAATTATTAAGCATATATGTAATGTATGAATGTAGAATATGTATTACTAAAAAATCCTATTAAGCAAGCTTACATAATGAAAGAATACCTATCGAGTATTAATGTAATTTCCGACTGCTTCTCATTTTACCGACAACTTGCGGTTGAAGCTAAAAAATGATTACGCACGCGTGTTAATAGTATTATTTATCGTAGGTGTGTGCAAAGTAAGACGAGGACTCGATTTATCCGTATATTTATCGCTTTTCGGATTTCTGAGACTCTTTGAGTGTTACGTCGAATCGCTACGATAACTTACGTCCCTTTTGGTACAAAAACATTTTTTCATAACAAAGGAACAAAAATTTATTTCATTCCAAAATTCATAAAATTGTATACGAAATTATTTTCGTTAAATGTGAATCGATTTCGTATCTGCCTCTAAGCTGTAGAATATTTTATATTTATTAGAAGATTACGAAATAGCTTGAAAAGAGTGTAATCAATTTTAGGATATTTTACAATGACAAATTTTCATATTATAACTTACTACAAAATTCTATTAACGAGATATTAGATCATTATCTCGTTAAGAATATTTTAACGATACTAGAAGTTTTTTTTTACATTATTACACATATTTTTAATACAGAATTATTTCATAATACAGAATTAGTAATAAATATTTAAAAACGTATTTTATAATCTAGTTTTAATAAAGATCAATTTTTAAATATTAACATCGACATTTTATATTGGATACGTTACTGCAATTTACTTCTTTTCCTCTTTGGTATAATTTTAATGTATTCCATAGTCGATTCAAACCAGTAATTTGTTATATTTGGGAATTGCGCGCATCGATATGTTTGACTATTTTCCAAAATTCATAAATTTCTTACACATTTTGTAATTATTTTTAAATATTCAAAATTCTATATCCAGAGTTTAGTATTTATAATTTTTCGATAATACATGAAATTCTTAATTCTATTCTTTAAATACAATCTATAGTTTTAAATGTATTCCAGAACCATATCTAATTAAAATTATTCTTCAATCCTGCACATGTTTAGTATATTTATATCTACTATTCTTAGTTAAAAAAGATCGTTTTTTTAACGATATAATAATTGATAATGGATATAAATATCTTAGGAGGGGCAAATTAAGTTAGTTTCGAAAAAATCTTAATCGTTTTAAATAATTTATAAAGAAGTAGATTATGAAATATTTGAAATTCCAATAAAAACGTTTGCTATATTTTTTAATGGAAAAACGATGATGATTAAATTGGCAGATTAAAAAAAATTTTGTAGTAAAATGAGCGATCGAGGAGAATTATATCTTTGAGTATCTTTATTGTAAATTTTCAGTTATAATTTTGTACATACATAGTTAATAATTTTATTCGAATATAGTTTTAACGAATTATATATTCCAAGCTCATTTTTTTCATAATAATATTATATATATAGGTTATTTCACTTTCCTAACACAAATGACACGAAAATAAAAATTTGTTTTCGTGAACTAATATATATTAATCGTTAAATACTAAAATATGGTATATTATTCTTGCAAATTCGCATATAATTGTTTGAAAGATGATTTCTGATTACGTATCGTTCCATTTTTTTTAACGACGGAACGCGAAACGAGCGCAATGAAAAGGGTAAAAGAACCAAACTAAATAGAACATTTAGTACAAATCGAGTAAGTTTAAAACGATCGTCGAATTCACTAAGAATAGAATGCGCGCAAAATTGGATACATCTGGTGACAAACTTAAAGGAGACCTCCCCTGGGAAGTTCTCGAAAAGGCCATTAAGCAAATCGACGGACCGATCGTAAAGTACTCGAATCTTCTCGTTGACGCTTCACCGCTAAAGTTTTACAATCGTGTTCGCGTCGAGTTTTTCTCTCATCCGCGGATTTTAGCTTTTTAGCTATAAAAAAAAGGAACCAAACTCGCATTCGCGTTTCGCGACTACGTTAACATTTTGCACATGTTATTGTACAATATACGTAAATATTAGATACGCGCGTTTCCCACGGAGCAGATTAATACTTTAGCGCGACGCATCGACGCATCGACGCTTCGACGCTTCGACGCTTCGACGTATCGATAGGCACCACAGGTACATTCGAATACCACAGGTACAAAAGGACTCGACGAAAAGGACTCGTGAAACTGTGATCCTCGAGGTTCGAATCTACTTCCAACTCGCGGCGTTAGATCGATCGTTAGATTCGCGGAACGCAGAATCGTGACGTTTATGTTATAATCGTACGAGTTGTTGTAGGAGAGCAGCGAAATCCGATGTGAGCGCCATCCCGGCATCAACGATGACTTTACCGAGCACGTCATTATAGTTTTGACAAGCGAAGGAGTGAAAGAGTGAAAAATTTCGAGGAAAACCTCATCGACGTCGTCTACGTCGTTGTCGTTGGTTTCGCTTTCGTCGAGGGCAAGGAAGATGGGCGACGGAAAGGAAGGCGAGCGACAGCCACTACTCAAGACCGAGAATGAGAACTACATTAATTTGCCTGGTAAATGGCATAGAAATTCTTGTCGATAGAAATTCTTTCCACCCAGTGGCTCATGGAGGTTCGGCTCGGGATCCTAGACTGTTCTTCCTTTGTTTATTTGTTTATGAGCAGTGGATAAATATTCCGTTCTACGGGATATCGCCGATTACGAGCTTTCGGTGCTGATCTCATGAGCCAGATTGGGTGTAATGAAAATTGGGAATATACTATTATTAAATTAAAGTACGATTGCTTATTTCATTCATATTGCCCCGACCAGTAAATTTATAATCGGTGTGTGGCACATTCACTACTCTGTTTCATTATCTTTATGAAATCTATTAACGGGCTTATTTATTCGTTAAAATTGAAATTTCGTTGTTATTCGAAACGATAACGTTTTTGATAGCTCTTTTAAAAAACTCTGCCTTGAATGCGCAGCAATGTATTCGCTAAAAGTAGTCTAATAAAAAGATTGGTTCTTTTCATAACAAAATAGCTTATTTGTTTACTTAAATTAAAAAAAATTATTTATTCGATAAGCTTATAAATAATTGCTATTCAACCTTTATTTTAAAATTAACTTAACGTTCCGTTCCTACTTTAACTTACCCTTTGTTTTTTTGAATCTTTGTAATCTATTTAAAGAACGATACAAAAAATTCTCATAAATCTATGGTCAAAATATTATATCGAACTTATGATTTACAAGAATCGTAAAAAATGGTCAGCAACTTGAATATGTCAAATAAAATAAATGTCACGATGTATTATTATATTAAATATACAATTAATTAACATTAATTTTCCACGAATAATATTTTTTAATATTGATAAGACATTTTCATTTCTTAAATTGTTTAAATATTTGATCCATTTGACAATTATAGACTATATATATGTATAATTCCTAATTTAAGTTATAATAATTTCTATTCTTAAATATAAACTTGTATTAAAAATTTTTGTATCGTTAAAACTATTACAATCTTTTTCGTAATTTCATCTAGAAGAAACAAGAGTTATTAAATTAAATTATCATTTTTAAAATTTGTGCATAAGAACTGTTTCAAAATATTTAATCGACCGATATTTATTTTACTAACTGATAAAATATTTTTAAATGTACAGAATAAAAATTAATTAAAAGTGATTTTTTACATATTAAAGCAAAAATAAATTATTGTTAACATACGATGAAACTCGATTCAAATAATTTTTATACAATAGCCAATTTTAAAAACTACTTTAAATTTTCTTTATTCTATTTGTACAAAAGTAAAAAAAGTAAAAAAAATATCAGAATAAAATAAGAATAAACAATTAGGTATTTAATTCTATTTATTTTTATTTTGTTTCTTTTAATAAGTAAGGAATCTTTATTTTTTAAAGGTACACTGTGTATTTATCGATTAAATTTCTTGTTTCACAATAGAGATTTCAAATACAAAATCTATTAACCATAAAATAATAATCGCTATCCTTTTTGTTCTATATTTATTTATTTATTTTTATATTTATATTTAGAAGTTAAGCTATCAAAACCCTTTGGTTTAATGAACGTAATACAGTTAGATATTTTTCAATAAATATAGCTGTCGGAGCGGAAACATTTCAGCGAATTAACACCGTTTCTGCAATTGGCCCTGATGAATTGCCACCGTCGTATCAAGCTTGTCAGGGTAGTATGCACATGGTTACCTGTAGAGTGTGTCAGGCAATGATCGATATTTCTGGTAAAAGAGATCAACACGTTGTCAAATGTAATCAGTGTAACGAAGCTACCGTAAGTATAATATTTCCAATTATTTTAATAATTTACGAGCGTTGTAACGATATTAATTATTTATTTTAGCCTATAAAAAATGCTCCTGCTGGAAAAAAATATGTGAGATGTCCGTGTAATTGTTTACTCATATGTAAAAGTTCATCACAGCGAATTGCCTGTCCAAGGCCTAACTGTAAACAAATAATTAATTTGGCACCAAGTCCAGTAACGCCGCCAGTTTTATCGATGCCTGGAATGTGTCGAGTTTCTTGTGGCCATTGTCATGACACATTTCTGGTAAGTATTTAATATTTTTAAAATAATTTCTGAAACACAATATAATAAATATAAAACATTTTTAATTAAACTATCGTTCTACGTACATTTTTTCTTGTAATATTGTATCGAATTAAAACTAACTAAAAAAATATTTATACGTAATTTTTTCAGTTCAATACATTAAACAATGCTTTGGCACGTTGTCCACATTGTCGAAAGGTATCATCTGTTGGGCCAGATTTTGCCCGGGGACGTGGAATACTTTTTGTTATCCTTGGAGTAATTAGTCTGATCCTTGGGATTATTATAACAGTAAGTCGAATGTCGGTTTTAAGAAACTTTCGTTATTCGCATTTATTTAAATTATTTAAAATAGAGAAAACTTGAAATTTCAAAATATATATATTTTATATTATTCGCTAATATTTATTATCTACGATATTTTTACCGTCTAAAAAATTATAAAAAGAACCAGACATAATTTTTTTTAATTTTTGAATAAACTATATTTGAAGTTCATTTATCGACAATTTTATCCGAAATAAAAAATTATTGATATAATTATTATTGTAAATTTGTAATATTTGTAATAATTTGTAATATATACATGCATTTTTAAGGATTATTTATACTTGATAATGAAATAGATGTAAAAAATAATGAGAAAAATTTTACTTTTTAAAATATTGATTCAAATATTGATGTTGTATTACTTTTACAAAATTATTATATTACCATTTTCTTTTTCTTTTAATTAATTGAAGAATTTTTTTTAAAAAGTGAAATTTTTTTGTGCAAAACTGAATATGAGAAAAAGCAATGGTTATTTTAATGTTTTCAAGAATCATCATTATTCTTTTAAAAGTTTGAACCAATATCTTTTTAAGAATTCATTTGCGCTATACATTTTTAATAATAACAAATATGAATAATAAAATTAATATTAGTTACAGATTAATCTTGAATTTTTCTAAATTTTCAAAATATGCAGCTTTACTAAATAATGTTACGAGAACAATTCAATAAGATTTTGATAAAGAGAAGCCAATGTAAAACTAATTACATTTGATGTATCGCTGAAAATTTTTGATAAACAAAAATATGTTCTTTTTATAATTAGAGACATAATGTAAAATATAAATTTTCTTTTATAATTTTTCAAATAATTTAAATTCTATTTAGTGTAAAACTATATTAGTATCAATGATACTTAAAAAAATATATTTGATTTGATTATTAATAATTAAAAAAATTATGTTTATTAGTAATATTTAAAATAATCAAAATATTAAACGGTAGAATTTCATGGAAAAGATTATATTAATATATATAGAAAAGTAAACACATTAGTCGATAGAAAAGTAAACAAATCAGAGGAAAATAAAGCATATATAGATAAATAAAATGGAGAAAATGAATGTAGATATTAATAATGATTTATTATTATTTCATAATATAATTATTATTGTGTTAATAATCTATATTTTTTTTAATTAAGACTTTTTTAATCGATCCTACATCTTAGAAATTTTTAAAAATATTAAATATTTTTTTAAGGTTGGAACATATACACTTGTAAAGCTTAATGGAGGAATCTATGTTGCTTATGTCGGTACGTATCTTTTATAACTATGTATTTTTTTATTACAGTTTAAATTCACTACTTTTAAAAATTTTAATCAAGAACAGATACTTATTAAATATTCTTTATATATCGAGTAAATATATTTTACCATGAATCTTTCAATATATTTTTTTTTAAAGTATATATAATAATTTTGCATAAATAAAAATAAAATATTATACATTAATATTGTTATAATAAAGTTCTTTCAAATTTAAATTTTATTTTTAGGTGCATTCCTTATAGCGCTTCTTTTCCTTGTAAGAAGCCTCTATTATTATACAATGAAGATTAGTCGTATAGAAGGTGTTGTATAGTTTTATTATGAATATCGAAGACTGTTATATGATATAATAACTTTTAACATTATAATTGCATACTCTATTTAAATAAGTTTACATTAAATATGATTAGGATGAATCGATAAAAGCTGTATGTATATCTAAGATATAACAAGCAAATGAGTTCATCATTCAAAATGAAAACAAAATTTAATACTAGAAAAAATATTTTTTGTATAAAAACTGGTATAAATGCTTTTTTTTAAATAATTGAAGAATCTGTTTCTTCGAGTCCTTGATTTGTAGTACATTTTTTAAATTTTCTTTATATTACTTTTTAAAATAAAGTATATATGTTAAAGATCAGCCATTATTCTGACTTAATCAGATAAAAATTGAAATAGACGTAAAATTTGTAATAATATATTATAGATAATATTTAAAGTGAGACTACAGTGAACAAAATAAAATTCATCTTGAAATTTGGCACTAGACATGGAATCATTTTATTCCTTGTAATGTGCGTTTTTTGTTTGTGTATGTCACATGTATTTTTAATAATTACAACTAGAAGCCTTAATTTAACTTATATAGTCCGTTGTTAGTTTTGTATTCATATATAAATAGAAAAAAAGCATGTTATTTTTGTTTTTCGAATATTTTTTACATGTAATTAATTTGTTAGAAAACGAAACATTTTATGTTTAGTTGCTTTATCAAGATTATTAACGATAACAAAATATATATCAAATTAAATAAAAATTATACAAACAGGTTCTATGTCTATGCGCAATACATATTAAATCGAGTTATAACGTGAAAAATATACCTCGTGTCAATGAAGGATAGAAAAAATCAAGAGAAAGACAGAGAAAGCAACTCTTCCACGTAATTGCTAAACACTGAAGCAATTTTAGAAAGAAGACAGTTACATGCGAACTATGTAACTAATGTTTTTATTTTAATGCTCAATCTAGGAATAATAATAGAGTATTAAGTTTTACAGTCAAAATTATTAAAAATATTAGATTAGAATTTATATTTTCTAAAAGATTCTTTAAACTTCATTTGTAATTGTAATTTATGAGATTAGTTTTATATTTTATTCTTTATTTTCAATATAATTATTTAGATTCGTAATTAAATTACTTGATAATTAAAGTTTAGAAATAGACTTACACATTTTCTAAAATGTTATTTTTTATAATTTAAATTTTGAAATTATAAAAATTTAATTATATATTAAACATTAAATATTGTTATAAAGTGAATTCTTTATTTTTTATATTTAAAATCAGATTTTAAAATAAATTTTGAAATATCAATTTTATACATAAATCTAAATTAGCATTAATTTATTTAAAAAAAATATATGTCAAGAATTCAGTAAAATTCTTTGAATAAATTTTTCTTGATTTTTTTTTACTTTTTGTTTTCTTAATTCTCCCTTATAATATTGCATTTTTTTAATCGGTAAATTTATCAAAATTAAAAGATTCTTATCTTCGAATGCTTTCATTCGGAAATTAACGACATCTTTTCTAGTAATTAAAACATGAAATATTAAGAATGCATTTGTTTTTAACATATAAAAACAATACTGATTACAATTGAAACTTTTTTATATTATTTGAAATATAATTTTTCAAAGTAAATAAAAAAATTGCATTTGTTTCTTCTTATTAATACGTTTACTTACTTGTTGGATATAATGGTGTGAAAGAAAAATATAAAATTTCAAATATAATAAAATATAAAATTATAAAGTTATAAATGATGAAGAACGTCGTTTGTTTGAGATACAAAGATAAATATTTTGCACTTTACTTTGTAAATAACTTGAAAAATATGCGATAAATCTTAATTAAGCGATTAAATCCTAAAACCTGATTACAGGAGTGATAATTTTATTATTCTATCGATGAAGGTATATCGTATCGAAAATTTGAAAGTGATTTAATGTACAAAGTGTGCATCAATATTTAAAAAAATTAATAAGGTGCAAATATGATTACAAAATCATTTTACAACCAGGTTTCTTCTTTTACCATTTTTTATATGATTTAACCTAATTAAATTCTCGATTCAGTATATTGTTTAATTGTTTAATTGTTTAGTTGCAAAATGAACTTGTATCATAGCACACGTATACCCAAATTTTGCATGTACCAAATTTTGAATTCATGCAAAATTAATTTTGTAAAATCTGTATTTGTCTGCAAAACTGTAACAAAATAAAAATTCTGATTATAAATAGTTTTTACTTTCTTTAATTTAAAAACCAGGATTTCTTATATAGTAAATTTAATTTATTTGTTATATAAGAATAAAGATATTTTTACAAAATAGTTTGCATATATGTACATAGTTTCAATGTGACAATTAATTTTAATACAATTCCATAAAACGCATTATAAACAATATATAAATATATATTGTTGTATATATATAATAATAATAATAATAATAATAATAATAATATTAATAATAACAACAAGAACAATAATATTATTATTATTAATTTTTAATACCATGAATGATATTAACATAAGTACTATTTATATTAAATTTATATAACTATATTCATAGTAACATAAGAAGTATGTATAAAAGTTCTGGAGTTATGTGTACACTATTGTATCAGATATGCATCAAAATACAAGATTATTTTGGTAGTAGCTGTCTATCTTTTCATCAAAAATTGATATTAATAATAAGTATTAGATTAAAGTAAAAACAAAGTTCTGTAATAATATTATGCATTAAAATGATATTTAAATGCACGATATTCTATTTAAGACGTTTATAATTATATTATCACATTATGATATTGGAAAATCATTAAATAGAATAATAGAGTAAAAATAAATTATTTTATAAAATAAATCGTACATAAATGAGATAAATGAAAAATTATATTAACGATCTTATTGTTTCATTGAGAAAAAAATTAGTGATAAATTATAATTATTACACGAATTCTTCTAATTTATTGGATAACAAATTAATTAATAATAAAGTATGTCGATAATATTTTTTTTATTTAATTAGATAAATCATGATTAATAAAAATATTGTTTCTTTAATCAATTTAATATTTCTTATTTTTGATGATAAAATTTAATAAAATATAAAATTACCATCACCTTAACTCCTTTCATTTTGTCTTTATTTTAAGTAAATAGTTATAATATTGTAAAAATTTTTATTTTAATAAACGCATCATATTAATGTCACTGCAAATAAATATAATTAAAATATGTACGAATATAAAACAATTACGTTAATATTGTTTTCTGCTGGAATTTTATATTTATGCGTAAATTTTACAATGTAATGTTATAAAAATACAATTGATGATTATGATACATTAAACGTTGAAATTTAATTGCACAAATAAATTGCAATTTAAAGTTAGATATTTTATTGTATATAAAAATACATCATCCCTTACTTCATACTATTTTATTATTAAATATCGTTTAATAATTAATTTTTTACAAGACGAGAAAAAACTTACGTTTAAAAAAATTTTAATTAATGCACTATTTACTTAAACTAGAATCACGTTTTATTAACTATTTAAAAAAACTTGTTATACTACAGTAAATAGTATAAATTGATATAGTACATTAAAAATGTTAAACCAATACGAAAAGTTAATGGTAATTTTAATTTGAAATTGAATTGCACTGACGATATATTACAACTTTACTTAAGAGAATTATCTTAAAGTTATAGAAATATTTACAAATTTGTATAATAGACGCTAAAAATGATGTTATGAATTGACTGTTATAATATCTCTTCAATACCTTAATATTTTTCATTCGATGTTCAGAGTAGTAGAAAAATTATAAATATGTGTATACATTTTATCTAGATTATTTTAAAAATTTAAGAACAAATAAATTTATTATATATTTAAATCAAGATTTAATTCAAATGTTTAAATTCATCTAAGTATCAAAAATAGTATATGAATTTATCAGTCCTGTAACTCGAAAATTTTTAATTATTATTTTAGTTTTAAAAATCACAAAATGCAATTTCTGCAGTTTGTACAGTATTATATTAAGAGGATTTATTTTGTATACATATAAAAAGTGTATATAAAATATTACTTTAATTATTTGAATTATGAAAATATTATTAATTATTTTTTTTATGTAGAACATTGGTTTTCGAAAATATTTGTTTAGTTTGATCATATTTGTACATTGAAACGCATATAAAAATTTAAAAAATTGACATTTTTATTTATTTTTATAATATAAAATTTTTTAATTTGATCGAGAAAACCGTTTTTAGTTAACCGCATAATAACGATTTTTTTTATTCTGGTCATAATTATCAATTAATTAGTTATGAATCATATAAATATATAAAAATTTTCCTCATCGTGTCAAATTTTTTCATTTTCTTTGCAATATCAAGTTAGACAAATTTTGTAATTTAATGATAACATTTATATTTTTATAAAACACAAATTATAATTTCGTTTCTCAAAACAATCGTATTTATAATAATTAGTATTAAATAAATTATAACATTATATATTAATTTTAATTTTTAGTTTTAATTTGATATTTTGAATTCAGAATATATATATATATATATATATTTAATTTCTAATCGACGATAAAAAAACTTTGTTAACATGTTAAAAAAATAGATTCTATAAAATTATCACTCTAGACTTACGTATAATTCTAAGTAATTTACGAAAAGAAAACAGCGTATTGACTTTTTTTAAACTTTAAATTTGAGAATTATTTATAAATAAAATATTTCTCTAGAAACGTTTTATATATGTATAAAAATGTAAAATTTTGATTAAAAAATTTCTATTATTAAAAACTTTTATATTTATGAATTATATAATATTTGTCTTATCATAAAATATTGTTGTAAATATAATATTATTTAAACTATTACGATCTTTAAAAAAGCAGAAAAAAATTTTGTCGCGTGTACACAGAAAAAGATAAAAAAAATTTCTCAAATGACTAAGTTATTAAAAATTATGATTATTTAATCAACGGTATGAATTACTCTTAAGGTTCACAAATAATTTTAAAATGGATATATTATAGATTAAAGTATTTAGATAATATGAAAATATAAAGAGTATTATAAATTTCAGAAATTATCTTAAATATGAAATATCAATTAAATTAAATCTTATTATTTGTAAACTTATTATACTATTCAAAATTGATATAATAATAATTACTCGTTTAAGCGATACAACAAACTATGCAAATTGTTTCTGAAAATACAAACTTATTTCAATCCTGAAATAAATTTGTGAATTGAATAGAACTAATATTTTAAAAATCAGTATAAAATGATTTTTTAAATTATTTTATGGTTAATTGTTGTCGTTAAAAACATATTATATAGCAGTTAAAAGAATTGTATTCGTGTATCGATGATAAAATTTGATAACAATATTTTTCAAAGACAAAGGTAAAAAAATTGGAGGAGGTAAGCATAAACCATAAAAAATAGTTCATAGATTTCTAGTTTGATACAGTTTGTTATCACGCATGACATTATTCTAATTTAATGAGATTTGAAAAAAATTAAATGCTAATACTAATAAATATTTGCCAAAGTGAATAACTGCCTATTCCGAAATTTGAGTTGCAGTCAAGATTATCGAAAAGAATAGATCGAGTCTTTCGCAACATATTCACTTTAATATTTTATACATTTCACGCATCATTTTTAAAAATAGTTTTGAATTATTTTTATTTGATAATCTAATTTTTATAATAACTATCGTTAAACTCGAACCGTTTAAAAATACAAAAATTTTTTCGTTGATTTCAATAACTTTTGCAATATTATACGATTCGTTCTTTTGATATTATTTATTTCTAAATATATTTAATAACTAAAGAAATTTCAAATGAACAATAAGCACGATTCTTAAAAATCACGTTAAATTTAAAAATGCAAAAATTTAAACTCTTTGTGATCATACGTGTAAAGAATTAATAGAAGCCTTAAGAGTAATATTGGTTTGCTTAGGAATATAAATAATTTTCGTTCAAAAAATGATTATTTTTGTATAATAAAGATTTTTTCTATAAAAATAATTTACCCTAACATAGAAATTTGGGGAAATTTCAATTACGAGGAAGAACAATTTCTAAGTTATTGTACAAGTAATTTCTTTTACGAAATTCTTTTACGAAATTCTTTTACGAAAGCTAAAATATATTTAACGGGAAAAAAAAATCTTTTTTATAACAAATTTGTTTAAAAAAAGAAACTTAAAGTATTATGAATGATAAAATGTATATAATAATATAAACAGTAAAATTACTGTTTCGAAGTTAAACCATTGTTTTTGGTAAAAGTTAAAGTGGAAGTATTTCGTATATATTTCTTATATGTAACTCGGAAGTTTCTCCGAGTTGTTTGTATGTTTTTAACAATACTGGATTCGTTTCGTTAGCACAATTATGTCTCTTTGTGCTTGGCTAAATAAGAGTCGCTCGCCACTTTGCAAAGCTGTTCGAACATCCCGCGACCGGTTTCCTTCACTAGCGACGTGAATTGTCCGTACTCGTTTTGAAGTAGAATGTGCGGGTGGTCGAATTCCTGCAAAACAATTTAATACACGAATCCTTTTAACGATACTTTTTTCAATGTTTTTATTTCAAGAACGCTTTTTCTTCACTTTTTAATCGACTTAAAAATTAAACGCGAGCGATTTACGAATTTTAAGCGTTGACCTCGAAATAACAATGTACAAACGATTACAATTTTTTAAGTTTTAATTATCACGGATGAAACTCAAAAGCGAAAAATTAATATTCGGTAATTATTTAAAATTATTACTCCAAATTTATCCGAATCAACTTTTGAAGTTAACGCGGTACAATACAATAAAGAGTTTCGGTATTTCATACGCGAATAACGATAAATCGAGCATAACACACAACAAAATAAAATAATTAATTACTTTCATGAAAATTCGCTTGATTTTAAGTGAAATTGGAATCGAAGGACGAACGCACGGATGAATTTATTTATCGCGAGGACTCGTTTCAACCGAATAGGAATATTAGCAACAAGGAGAGAAGCGAAAGATCGACTCGCCTGGATAAAGTAGTTCCCAGGCGTCGAGAAGTACAAAGAAAGTAAAAAAAAGGTAGAAAAAAGGTAGAAGAAAAGTAGAAAGCAAGCATCGAGAATTAAAACAAGGTATACTCACGACGAGGCGACCCCTGTCCATCACCAGCACCTTGTCGCTGTCCATGATGGTATTGAGTCTGTGGGCGACCGTGAGGACCGTGCAAGGAGCGAATTTCGTGCGGATGGTTCGTTGTATGAGGGAGTCGGTTTGCGGATCGACGTTGGCAGTTGCTTCGTCCAACATAAGTATTTTATTGTTGCGCAAGATCGCTCGAGCAAGGCAGATCATCTGTCGTTGACCGACGCTGTAATTCGAGCCTCGATCTAGTACGCGATTGTTCAGGCCATTGCCGGTCGCTATTATCGCATCCTTCAGTTCAACCTTTGCGCGCACCACAAAGTAAAAGAGTCGTTTCAGAGTCGTTTCAGAGTAGTTAGCTTTTCAATGCCCGTTTCATACATTTTAATGGATCTGTCAATCTTTGCGTTTTCAAAAGCACGTTTCCAGCGAATATTGTATCAACGTTATTTATATTCACACCTACGTTTTTACGATTACGCTTTTTCTTTTTTACAAACAAAATTCAAACGAGTTGCGGTAAAAAGTTTAACTAAAAAATATAATCATAAATTATGTAAACTATCTTATCGCAACGTTTGATGGAATATTTACTCGATGCTTAATTCATTATTTAATGTTTTCGTAATGTGTTTTTTGTATCGTTATTTATCCTAAGTCTATAATTAGACATTTATTTTTATAATCTTAATCGTATTTCTAATTATTGATATAATCGTGGTATAATTGACGATACGACTGGAAACTCGCTACAAAAACTATTCATAGTTAAATATAATTACCTCGTCCAAGACATCCCATAAAAACTTATCCGAGTAGTCGTTAAACGGATCCAAATTACTTCGCAGCGTTCCAGAAAATAAAACAGGGTCTTGGGGTATAATTGAGATGTGCGTTCTTAAATCTTCTAATGCAATGTTGCCGGTATTGATTCCATCGATTTCTATAACGCCTTCGACTTTTGCTAATCTAAATAAGGCAGAAATTAAAGATGATTTTCCAGCACCGGTTCTTCCCACGATTCCTATCTGCAATTAAAAAAGATTGTTTTTTTTCAAAAGACCTTCGCGTAAATGGAGATTAAATAATATTATAAATATATTTTTGTATACCATTAAACTATATTTTTAGTTTAAAAATTTATTAATTCAAATATGTATCGTTACAATTTAAACTATATAAAATAAAATTAGATCGATATTATTTATTCAAAATTTCACGATGCGATATTTTGCTTATTAAAGCATTTTTATAAACCTATTAATCTAAGGTTATGTTAAAATTTTTGAAAATTTAAAAATAATTTTGAATAGATTTTTAAGCTTGTAAAATTATTTTATTTTTATTTTTCTAATTGAAGAAAATGCATTAAAAATTCAAAGCATTTACAAATAAAAATAAAATAACGGTACGGTATGCAACTGGAAAATAAATTTAGTAAATTCGGTTAGCAATTTGAAATCGTGCGGTTGCATATTATAAAATTATTATCGGAACGAGCAAATGACCTTCGTGAAAATGTATCGTATGCGCTCTATTGACCCTAAAATTAGTCGCCGCTGGAGGCAATAACGGGATTAACCCAGAGGAGGGTCGTTTCTCTGCCTGAAGAAAATTTACTTAAAGGCTAAGAATATTGAGCACAAAGGAAAATGCGGTTAAAAATTTATTTTGTATAAAATATATGCGTTTAATTTTGCGGATACCGTTCGTAAATAAAGAGTCTATCTTTTCGGTCTCCCTGTATCGATTCGAATATAAATCAGTTACGTATTAGTTTGTACGACCTAAATCTTTGAAAATTACAAATCTGTCGAAAATGTCTTATAAAAATAAATTACGGAGCATCTATCAAACATTTGTATCTAACATCTCGATGTTTTAAAAATTTACTTATCGCTACCAAAGCTTTTGGTCGAATTAATTTTATAAACATCGTCTAGAAATGAATATCGTTAATTAAACATTAAAATTAAGAGGCGTCGAAGTTCAGGTTGTTATTATTATTTGGAAAGATATATAATTTCCCAGATATTTTTTCAACTCAACCGTTATTGATAATTATTTAAAATATTCGTGGAAAATAAATTTCAACTTGAAATAAAAAATCATACTTTTCAAAGATAGTATTATCATTAAGAACTATCGACTTAAAAAACATATACAAATTATAATGAATACTAGGCTACAAGCAACTAATTCGATTACACAGATGTATAGGTTGGAAAAAGTTGGTAGAATTATTCAACGCGTTAACGATTATACTATAAAACTATGCGCCTACACTTCAAGCTGTTCCATTTCCTTTTAATTTGATAATATATATAAATGTTGATAAAAGTATCGTAATTTTTTAACAAATAATTAATAAAACAATTATAAACTTTTGCACCGCGATAAACGCGTAAAGAAAGTACTCGAATTTTGAGGAAAAGGCACAAACCTTCTCGGTTGGTCGAATCGACATCGTCAGATCCTTCAACACCGGAGGATCTTCCTCTGTGTATCGCATGTAGACGTGTTTGAATTCTACGCGGCCATTGGAAGGCCAATCCTTGGGTATATCTACGAGCGTTTCCAGCTGCTCTTGTTTAGCCTTCTTCTTCTTCGCTATCAAACCCTTATCGCGGAGATTCGGCTCGGGTGTCAGTTCCGTGTATTCGAGCACTCGCTCGACCGACATCATTTGGTTCGTCACTTCAACGCTTTGACGTATTCCCCATTGGATCATACCAGTCATCGCCATTACTTGGGTTATAGCCAGACCCACTTGACCACCCGTGAAAGCTAAATCAAAATTTATTTTATTGTAATTAATTTATTATCTAACTGTTGTAGACAAAAATGACCCGTTTTTTTTAATTTTTTATCAACAAGTAATATCGAATTTTAAAATCAATGCACTGCGTAATCACGAGTACATTAAAAAATTAATATTTTCCGGAGGAAAGTACTCATGGAAGGAAGTAAGATAAAAAATCGTAGACTGCGGCAATATTTTTTATAAGCGCAGAATATTTATCAAAGTTATACGATAAATAAACGAAATTGCATAATGTATAATAGCACAATCATTTTTACTTATTATTATCATTTAAGTAAAATTTTAAAACCAGTAATAGAATTAAGATAAAAACAAAATAAATATTCGTTGCGTTAAAATATAAAGACGATTGATTAAACTATGCAATTAGTTTTTATATTTAATTAATTAAGTAATATAAATTTATATTCTGATAACTTACTTATTTAATTAGAAAATTATAATAACGTATACAATTTAAATAACGTAACAAATTAATTAATAAATAATTGCAACTTTTTTTTTATTTGCGAGACTTACCACGATAAGTATTAAAAATAATGAGAAATCATTTTACTTATAACAATCACAAGATGCAAAAGAAAACGTGCATAAATATTCTTAACGATGTTATTAAAATTGTTTTATTACTTCTATTATTAATTAAATTTAAATTCATAATTATGAATTATTAAAAACATCTACGAAGTTCTATTAATTCTAGATTCTAGATACGAAGTTAAATTCTAGTTTAGTTAATTATAGTTAAATATATGTATGTATATTTAAACGATATAATCGGAAAGAATATTACAGTACTATAATAATACACAATAAAATATATCGAAAGTAGAAATCTAAAAAGTAAAATTAAAATGTTTATATTCAAATATATTAATGTTTAATTTTTTCTTCTCTAATTTTTATTTAATAGATTTGCAATTATCTAAGTTCTAGTTTAATATAACATTAATCTTATCGAGTTTTAATTAGAGTAAAAAATTATTTAAAAAAAATGAGCTTAAATTGGTAAATATTAGAATGTTAAAATTACATTTATAACTTACTTTCTTTTAATAAAAGAAAACTGAAAGTAACCAATGTAGTAAAGAGGAAGCAAAATATATCCAACGAAAAACCGAAGGCGGTACTAGTAGCGATGAACATATACCAGGAAGACGTATGTATGTCTTGAAATTTATCAAACTCTTTTTTAAGAATTTTTTGCGCTCGATATGCTCTTATAGTTGTGAGTCCATTGAGCGTGGCATTTAAATGTGTAAAAACTGGAGATCGTGCTGTAGAAAATATTAAATATTACTTTTACTCGATATTTTTATCCAACAAATTTTTTTTAATCATCGAATAAATATTTAACACATAAATTATTTTTAATTTTAACGAATAATTCACACGAATATTTTTAATGTATAAATAAAAATCGCTATTCGCCGTTAATTTTTTTTAAATTTCGTAATTAAATAATAATTAAAATATCATTTTATAGACACATTTTCAAATGATATTTGGTACAGAAATGACTATAAATACATTTTCGTATCGATGAAACATTTTTTACATGGTTTATTTAAGTCGAGCGATAAAAGTTAATTGGATTAAAAAAAATATGTTACACTCGAAAAAATGTAAATATATTATACGACTAGAATTTACTTTCATCTAACGATGTAAAGTATCGAACGATAAAACACGTTTTAATAATTTATATAAATGTAAGTGCATGACTCACTCATTCCTTCGAGCCTCTTGATATTTTTACTGGTTTTTAAGTAAATCTTTCTAATCCAATAGACGACCATAGAAATAAAAACTATCGGTACCAGGAAGATCGGGTTGATAATGGAGACGACGATAAGGGATCCGAACATCATAAGTATTATCTGAGTAGAATCGAGAATCGCCTTGGGTAAGAGTTCGTCGATCGCACCCATATCCTTGGAAAAGCGATTAAGAATCCTACCGCTTGGATTGGTGTCGAAAAATCGCATACTCGCACGTATGAGTGCCTCGAAGACGAGGTCGTGTAGCCTTTGGCTGCACCGCATGCAGACATTGTAAAATGCAAAGGAACGCGTTATGCCGAGCACGAAGACGGCAACAACTATGGCGGTATAGATGTATATGTAGTTGTCGACCGAAAGAATGTCTTCCTCCTTCATTATTGTCGCGCTCTTGTTGATGGGAACGGTGGTACTATTAGTGGTAGTATTAGCTTCGAACTCGCGTAGGTCCAAATAAAAAGCTCGTGATTCTTCAGCTGTAACGCTACAAATTTTACGTTCATTTAGTTTAATCGAATTTCACATTTTATTTTTCATACATTTTCAAATATTTCAATATCAATAATCTACTTTAATTTTGGTACATTATTACTAATTTTAAGGTTTAAAAACATACGCGTGTAAAATCGTAATTAAATAATAGGATTGTTCAAAATTATGTAGCATTTATTTAAACCAAAATGAGAATCATTTTAAATGAAAATTATACGATAATAAAATTTGGAATCATTGAAAAAATTTACATAATAAAAAATAATCGAAAAATAATTTATGCTTATTCAATAAAATATAATTTTTCCTTTCGTTCGTATCAAAAATGAGATTCGTTTGTAAATAACCAAAACTATTTAGATTTTTTCAAAACCGAAAAGTCACAGTTTCATCGTTGTATCAAACAATCATAACACGATCAAAAAATATATAATTTACACGATTTTAACGATTCGTAATGAAGATATTGTTCCGATCATCCGTTTTATCTTTAAAGTAAACATACGCTTAATTTTACCAATATGAAATTGGATAATTCATTTCTATTAATAACAACGAGTTTCATTTTTCAAATATTATGAATTCCATATGCGTTTCTGCATATCATAACATCAATATAAACTTGTGTAAATTTAATGTAATAAACTTATAGTACACTCTGATTAAAGTTATAACTCATCGAATGAACAAGTCTTTAATAAATTTAATTTAAAGCTATTTTGTAGATATTACTAATCTCGTTACTTATTTTGAAATTAATAAATGAGTATTTAAATATAATAGTCAAAAAATAAAATGTGTAAATATTCACTCGAATTATTAGTTTTTTATTTTCTTTTAACATAATTAAAATAATATTATAAGATATTGAACTTTTTACATTGATACAAAATTTCAGTGTGATAATTAATTTTTTTATGATTTATTTTTTGATCGTTTTACTTATTTTTGTTTAAATATTTAATTGCTACCGTAAAAATTAACAAATTCTAAAAATGTATTGATTCAAATAAGAAAATAAAACGATAATAATTTGGATCATTAGATAAAATAACACTTGTAGAAACATCTTATCAAAATAACGTTGATTATTAGTCAAATATGTTTTTTTAACGATTTTAATACACACACTTAGTTTCCAATAAAAAATGATTGTACTTGCTTTAAAAAATATTTACGTATTCGCGAGTCAATATAATATACGTACAGCATTGGAACGTAGTAATCGTTGAAGTTAGCAAAAAATTGAGTCAACAAGAAAAGAAAGGTCAATACGAATGCAAATACGAAGCCTAAACCAACTCGGAAGTAATTTAAAATAATGCTTCCTTTCACGGTGCCACGAGATGTCCCTTCAATAAAGTCAGCCAACTTTTCAGCATCATCTCCTTCGTCTTCTCCATCCGTATCTCCTCCACTAGCATCGGGTGTTCGACTCTGTAAAGCAATCGATTATACGTACTATTATATTCATTGATTAATATTAACCTGAAAACAATACCAAAAACAATTTAAACAATTTATTTTTAGTGTCGTTACGATAAACAAATAATCGATTTTTAAATAAATTAAATGGTTAGAAAAACTATCATAATTATTTGTAATTACCGATAATCGTGTTTTATTTAAATTTTATAACATAAAAATAAAAATATTTGTCTCGAAATTACAGTATAGAACAATAAAACTTTGTAAATAAAATGAAATTTGAATTAAATGAAAACACGTAAATATTTATATGAAAAAATGTACCCTAGTACTCGACGAAGAAAATTGGCGCCTAATGTTAGATCTTTCGATCGAAGATTCAGTGCTCGTGTCTCCTTTTCTTTCTTCGGCGATCAAACAACTGTATTCGGGATGTTTATTGAGGAGTTCGCGATAATCGGAATAGAGACACATTTTTCCTTGGTCCAAAAGAATAATAGAATCAGCACTTTTTATGTATTGAAGTTGATGCGTAGCTAGAATTCGCGTTTTACCACCTAAATACCTTTGTAAACATTCTTCGAACAAATGTTTTCCAACGTGAGTATCGACCTAAAAATCACATAACCAAACGCATAATATTATCTCTTTAAATAAACATTGTATTTTTAAAAAGATGTGTAAGTTATTCGGTAAACAAAATAAAGATTCTATGCTTATTAAATACATATACACGCGATAAAAACGAAGTATTAAGTCTTATCTTACAGCACTGAGCGGATCGTCTAGCAGGTAAATATCTGCCTCTCGATACACAGCTCTTGCTAAATTAATTCTAGCTTTCTGTCCACCGGAAAGCGAACTGCCTCTCTCTCCGACAATGGTTTGGTCACCTTGAGGAAACTGCTTGAAATCCTTTGCGAGGGCGCAGACCTTGATCACCTTTTGGTACCTTTGTCTGTCGAATTCTTGACCGAAAACAATGTTCTGTCTAACGCTCGCCCCGAAAACCCAAGCATCTTGACTCGCATAGCTTATGCCACCTTTGACTCGGACGGTACCTTGAAGGAGATTTATCTCACCGAGGATCGTCGAGAGAAGCGAACTCTTTCCCGATCCAACCATTCCAATAACTATGTACAACTTTCCCTTTTCGCATTTTAAGTTAATGTCCTCGAGCGTAGTCTCGGAAGAATGCAAGTCCCATTTGGCAGTGACGTATTTCAATTTCACAGCGCAAGTATCGTTGCGAGCCTCGTAATGATTAACACTGGCGATCGAATAATTATATTTATATTTAGTATTGGTATCGATAATTGCGAATTTGTATTTTTTTTTCACGACTATTTCGTGCGACGTATTACTCGTAGGTATGAATTTAAAATCTCTACGAAATGTAAATTATATGTCCTTCGGTTTCGCATCATTTTTTAAATCAGAATTTAAAATGCTTTTAACTTTTACTAATATTTTTTTTTACAAAATTGATCATTGCACGAATTTCAAATAAAAATATTGCTCTCAAAAAATATTCGAAACCGCTAAAAAAACTTAAAAATTTATTTTATCTAAGATTTCTCGAAAATTTTATTAACGCAGTCGATCGATCCGTTATAAACATGCATTGAAATTTTATCCAATAAAGTAGTTATCGGAGTGGCATCGCGTAACGTTAACGACGTTAGAAACTCAGTTCCGATCAATGATAATAGATACGAATCAATGCATAAATATTAACCTTTCATGAAATATAAAATGGATGTAAAACGCACTTAATATTATTAGGATGTCGATGATCTCCGTCGAAAGAATTACTCCTCAGTATTTCGTTGTCAGGCACGAGGTGATTCTGCTTCTTCTTGTAGTTGGATCGCTCCTCCTGATTCGAGTCTTCGTCGATGTACGGAATGTCCTGCTTGGAAAGCTTCGTGGAATTGTACTTGGAGTCGGAGTTGATGGTGCCATTGGAGGTAGACAGAAGCAGATCGTTGGTGACGTTGCCGGATTGGAACTCGTCGAAGCTGAGGAAGTTTTGCAGCCTCCTAACCGCGACCATACACTCGGCGATCTCGGCGACTCCGCGCACGAACATCCCGGACATCGTGTGGGCGAGTATAGCGAAGTAGGCCGAAAACACGAAGACCGTCTCCGCCGTGAGTTTCTCCCCGGACAACAGCATCGCTACCAACGTGCAATATAGAGCCATGCGGGTGGTGAAGATATTGAAGGTCATGTAAATGCCACGGATATACGAGCTTTTCGTCACACCCTTGAGCTCGAGGCGACGAGCGAGTTCGATGAGGGCGCAGAAAGGTTTTTCCCAAGCGTACATCTTTATAACCTGGACGCCGGATATTATCTCGTCCATGAGGCGAACTCGCTCGTCCGTCTTAATGGCCGTCTGGAGCCGGAACTTGGAGGACAGCTTTCCGGTGTACGCTAGAATTGTAAGGTCGATTTAAATCCGATCGATCGGTCGTTCATCAATTTTGGAATTTCCTTTTGGCTCCGGATAATTCCTCGATTCAAAATTTACTTTGGAGTACTTAACGCGTCGGAAAATAAATTTTCGTCAAGGATGAATTGTTTTCTTTTTTTCAGATTTTATTCGATACACCCGTCGAAAAGTATTTTTTGAATTTCATATTTACGGAAAAAATTCACGTATTTGTAAAATTTTATTTAGAAAATCATTGTTTATCAAACATAAATCTTTATATTTTACATTACTAAAAAGTAAAAAGTCTACTACTTTTTCAATTATGATTACAACTTTACTACTTTAGATTTTTGATTTTTGAACAACGAAACGGCTAATTTTATTTTATTTCTAATTTTATTGCATTTTCGCAATTAACTTTTTAAAAATTTAATAAAATTAATTTGTTTAACTTAATTCATGACTAATAATTAAATGTTTTAATTTATTAGTTAAAATGAATTTATAAGATTAATTTAAACAACGTAATATAAAATGTAAAAAATATTTTTTTCAATTTAATACGTAAACATACGTAATTTTAATTTCGCGTATACCTTAGGTATTATTATTGAAATATTTAAAAAATTTAAAAACAAATCCAGCGTACGCAAACTTATATATTAAAATTTTATAGCATACTATTAAAAATGTGAGATAAATATACATCGTGAAATTAAGTTACCGCAAACGTAAAAAGTCGAAAATATACCTTGAACGGGAACCACGATAAAAACGGCAACGATTCCGATGATTCCAGCATAACCAGCTGCATGATACAGGAAGTACGCGATTATCAGAGCTGAAAGCGGGGCTGACCACATATGATGCATAAAAACAAAAACGAGATCGAATCTATTGACATCGTTCGCCACTAGGTTTACTATTTTGCCGGGTGCTGAATCACCTAATGCACAGTTACTTAAACGTAGGGCCTGGTTTGACACAAAAAAAAAATAAACGTAATTTGTATAATTTAAGGATTAATTTTAGTACATTATTTTTATTATTTTTATATATCTATTTGATCGCGTACCTTATTATTTTATGGTACGTGTTTAATAAAATCAAAATTTAAATATTTAAAAAATACTTACATTGGATGTTTACTTTAAACATCTGTTTAATAAATCACATTGAATATGAAATTATAAAACCAAGATAATAATTTTATAATTTTATTTATTAGTTATTTTCATTATTAATATTATCATTGTTAATATTTATTTATTAATTATTTATACAATATAATATTATTTAAATTAATAAAAATACCAAATTGCGAATTTTATTAGAATATCAAAGTTTAAAAATGAAGTATTTATTTTATTATAATACATTTTCATCTAATGATTGATTTAATTTTAAATTATTTTTTTATTTTTTTAGTTCATATTTTTAAAAAATTCCAAGGAAACTATTTATTCCCTGAATTAAAACGAGATATAGTTTAATTAAAGTTAATTTTCTGTTTACGCTCGGACAGTCACCCATTTTAATTAGAATAAATTTGAATTTGAAAATAGGGTGATTTAAATTATTAAACATATACTTAAATAACTTATACTTTAAGTATTTATTCTAATAAACATAAATAGATAATCAGAAGATTAGGGATAGAAAATAAACCCATAACTATGTGAAATTATATTAATTCTTTAAATTTATCAAAGGTAAAAATTATCGACGAAAACCATTAAATGTTTTGGGCGAGTAAGATTTTACAATGTCTAATTATTATTTTAAATTAAAAAACACTGATATCTACAAAATGTATTAATAATTTTTATGTACAAATGCGTAATGACTCAGAAATTTTTTATATTTTAGAGTCATGGAGTAAGAATAATTGATAAGAAGAAGATAGAAATTTAAATTGTATGTTTTGTCAGCATTATTGATGTCAATGCGTCATAAAATTAATTCAGAATTTCTTATTCAATTACCAATAGTATATTTAAGGGGTTCTATTAGTTTGTTTTCAATTGCTATTATTACTTTAAAAATTTCATTTAAACTATAAAGACATTTTTAATACATTTTTTCTGCCTTTATTACTTTCTTCTATTAAAATTCTTTATATTTTTAATTGATATGTTATGAATCATATACAATAAGTATACTTTATTTAAGTCAATTATGGATCGATTTTTTTTATAAGTTATATATAAATTTAGTTAAGTATCAAATTATGTAAATGAACACAATTATATAATAAGTTATTAAACCAAAAAATATTTCTAATAAATAATGGAGAATCATGTACTCAAATCAGTGAAATGTCTAAAGTCATTGCTTTAATATTGTGTTATACATTTCGGAATTATTATTAATCGATACAAGTTGATAATGAAAAATATTATAATCACTAACCTTCCTATAAACAACGGAACAAACAGCGATTCTCACTCTTCCCCCTAAATGGAATGCACCAAAAATATGCTGATTTATAGTTATCACATTAATGGCAGTTGCAATTGATATTCCACCTGCGTAAATTAAAGCTGCTTCATAAGTTGTCGTTGGTTCTGGCTTAAAATACTGTAGAAGTGCACCTAAAAGTATGGGTGTACCTAACCTGTTAAAATCATTGGTTATTAATTTTTTTCAATAATTTAACGATAAAATTTTTTTAAATATTATCATACCGCTTGGACTATTTTCAAAAGTGTCAGATTATATATTATTTACAGAAATTTGAAAACAATACAGTAAAATTGATTTATATATATTTAAAAAATAGTTTTATGTATAATAAACTAAAATAAAATCCATTTGAAAAAAGCATATTTTTCTTTGTTAAATTTAAGTTTAAATATTTATCGTCGTAAGTTAAATATTATAATTTATAAAACAATACTATCTTTAGAATAATGCATAGGTCAAATACGACATTAAGAGACTATAAAAATCAAATTACATTGTTAAATAAGAAAAAAGAAACAATAAAATGTAAAATATTATAGATATTACATAGAGTAAATTTACATATCATCTAATATTGTTGAGTTTATATGAATATACGGAACAGAATAGAAAAGTACTTATACGGATTATGCATCCGTATTTATTCGTATAATTAAATATTCTAGATAAAATTTGTGGAAAATAGATAAAAGTAGAGTTCCTGAAGTATAATTATTCAGATTGATGATTTCTCGTTAATAGTAATAAAAGTAATATCCAATTAAAAAATATATAACATAATTTATATAACGCGTCTCTTCAATTATATTTAAAAAGATCATTTAATTTTTTTCTATAATTTAGTTATTTACGTAAGTTATTGAAAAGAAATAAATTTTACGTTATAATTTTAAATTATTTTCATACTTGTGTTTAAAAATATTGAACAAAATTAATGTTTTGTACTATTCTACAAAAATATTTTTTGTTATTTAGATCTTATATGAAATTAAATATGTATTAATCATTTTCAACAACCATAATAATTTTTGACTATGCTATTATTTTAAAAATATTCTAATTTTAATATTAATTTAATAATACGAATTGCTTTTACCGTTATAATAGTTTAGTTACTGTAACCGTTATAGTTTCAGAATTAAAGAATTCTTGTTAATCAGAATTGTATAAAAATTTAATCGAAAGTATAGTTTAAACATATAAATATTTATATAAATACCTCAGTATAAACTCGTTAAGTATTTGGATAATTCCAAGTATAAAGCATTCGGAGAGAAATGTTCGCAAAATTGCTTTCAACAGGCTTGGATATCGTTTTCCTTTTCTTGCATTTTGCAATTCTGCTTTCCATCGCCTTTAAAAATGAATTTTTTGTACATTATTATTTTTAAATACTATTTTTAAACTTTTATATAAATTTAAAATGAAAACGGATGAAAAAGGTTACTTTACTTATTATATGTCTATGACATTTTTATCTTTTATTTTACAATAAATCGAAATTTATTCTGATTTACTTTCAAAAGCGTTACATTATTAAAATATATTATTCGGATAGATGATAATAACAAATTTAATAAAAAGTGGTACTAACGCTTCTAGTCGATCACCTAAAATATTCGATTTATCACTTTGTATGGGATCATATAAATCTTCTGGTCCCAAGATCTTTCTGTAGCCTTTTCTAAATAAACCGAGAGTCCACCTAAAATTTTAAATTAGTTTTTAATTTATAGAGAAAAATATAAAAAATGAATAAAAATTTAATTATTTTTTAATTAAATAAAATAATATATAACGTAATGTACTTATATAAAATTTTAAAGTATATATATTTTCATGATTTTAATTATTTTATTGTACTTTATAAAAAGTTGTTTATCAAAAAATTTAAACTAAGTATTTATTAAATTTATAACATCATAATTTTTTTTTAAAAAAATGTATTATTGAAGATATTTTATGCTTTTTAATAAAAAACTTCACCATTTCAAAAATGTAAAGATATTCAAATCTTTTACCATATACTTCGTGAAAATATTCAAATCTTGACGTAAATAAAATTTATACAAAGTAAACGGTTAAACATTTGAAATATTAATTGGAATAACTGTTTTGATACTTTTAATATATACATTTAAATAGGTTAATTTTTTTCACGACAATATAAAATATTTACACGTTGATCTTACATGTTAAAATATTAAAAATGAAAAAATTTTATAGATACTATTACAGAATATAAAATAAACTTACCACCATATTAAAACTGAAACTGGATTTGCCTTATCTCGAGGATTTGGATTGTCGATAGATTTAGTAGTGTCCATGATTAAAAAGTTTCATCGAACCTCGCGCGTATTTTTTTTTTATTTTTCACTCAGTTCCTGATTTTTTATTTTATGACGAAAAAGAAGCAAATAATATTTAAAACCGCTAAATTTATTCAATGTAATACTTTTCTAAGTAAAAATCATAATCAGCGTAAAAAAATACTAAAATTTTTTACAGAAATGTCAATCATATGCAACGAAAGTCTGTGAAATTTAATTTTCATAATAATTGCTACATATTTCAAATGTCTCTTGATATTTACTATGTAATCATCACTTACAACCAAGCAATATTCGAAGGTATATTTACTTAAAAAAAAAATAATAAAATTGACGCTTTTTTGTCTAAATAAAAAAATGTTCGATCGTAGACTCTATTAAGTTGACGTCGATCACCTTTACTGCTACACTGATCACAACTGATTGATGTTTCCAGCTTTCGGATCCCTGAATTTGTATGAAAAATAAAATATAATTATCAGAGTTAAGTTATATTGCACAATGAAAGTTTCGCGATACTTTAAAGGTACAAATATGCACAGGCGTAACTGCAATGTCATTTATCAAACAAGAAAAATTGGTTGATTTGTCACAGATAATCATTGCCATTTTGAATTAGTCACAATAAAAATGGAGAAAATTAAAGCTACCATTTAATCAGTTAAATTCTTTAACCTTGATTATTTTTCGTCAGATTAGATTCGACGCAATTAATAAAATGTAAAAGATTTATGAAATAAGCAAAAATATTAATTCAATGAATTTGTATTTACCCATAAAATGTCGTTGTGTAGGTAAAGCAAATAATTCGAGTTATACGAATGCAGTGGAAGCTTACTTGAAATAATACTTGGAAAAGCCAATCAGTTCTAACTCGTGTTTCATACCAACGACGAGAACTGCGTTTGATTAGCGCTTAAAACGCACAGCTCTTCTAAATTATAATAAACAAAATAGTAATGATTAAAAGTACGATAAAAACCACGTGTATTTATTCAAATGTAAAGAAAATATAACACAATAAGAGTATGAGTTTTTGTTTTCGTTAGAATTTTTAATTTCTTTAATTTTTTGCATCAGAATTCATACGTTGAATTTTTTTTAATCGTTTTTATGCAATTTAATACAATTATATTTACGTATTCAATGTTTGGAAAAATCAAAAAGAAATTTTATTATTTTCAAACACTGTAATTAAAATTATATCATTGAAAAAAAACTTATAACAAATTAATTAAAAGAGAATTATCGCAGCTTCAGATATAAAGAAATATACTTGGTTTGTCGTTATAAAATTATTAGTAATATTTTTGTGTCAATCTTCATTCGTTATAAGTTATAAAAAAAAAGAATCTAATATTTTCTATTTTTATACAATATTTTCTCACGAATACTTAGTCGATAAATCTTTTGATTTTTCATAATTGATTGAACAACTATAAATAGAAATTTGAGCAAACATTCCGTTTCATATATTATATTTTTTATTTAATAAATTTCCAAATATAAGGATAGAATTAGCTACATAAATTTCACCGTATTAGATTATGTATTTTCTCTGCAATTAAAATGATATAGTATTTAAATAAATAATATATGTCGCATACTATTTTACTAAGACGTATATTTAAGATTAAATAACGAATACAATTAAAAAATATTTGTTTTAAATTTAAATACGACTTAAATTAAGTACAAAACAAATAAAGTAACAGTAATATATTATTTTTACAATTCAAAATATTACATACTATATTAAAATATAATAATATATTTATAAGTAAATATATATAATATTTATTAACAGACTATTTCATAAGGTGATGAAAGCACAATAGTTTTTTATGAAATTGTATAAACAATATACTTTCTTTATATCGTTATTTTTTATAGTACATAAAAATTTAATTAATTTTTATTATTACTATGCAACCGAGTGTGAAGCAGTCAATTATAATATTCATCCCCAAACGTATCTTAGCAAAAGATGTAAGAAGGTGACATATATAAGGAAAATTATAAAAAAATAAAATGAACGATAAATCGAATTTCTTTCATTAGATTTTTTGAAACTGCATACGTAGTAATATATGTTGTATATTTAAATATTAAATTTTTTCCAGATCAATAAACTTTACTTTTTGATAAATTTTACAAAAACATGATATGTTTCTAATTTATTGGAAATAATAATCATAAATTAAGAATAGTTAATAAGTTAATTATGTAAAAGTAGCTGTAATATTTAATATGTAAATTTCGTAAAAAGATATTAGATTTAAAATTCATACAAAATTTCGTAATTGAAATATCTTATGATTATATTTTATTGAAACTTGTAAATCTTCTCTACATAAATTTATAAAACAAAATCTTGACTATGCTGGAGCCAAAATCATGTTCTTTATTAATCTATAATTTAATATGGTGTAAAAAAAAAATTTTAGGTTACAAATTCAATTATAAAACGTATTTGGAAATCACATAATAGATCATTTTAATGATTTATGAACATGTTCAAATAAAGAAACATTGTAAATGCTGATATCAATTTTACTTTCAAATTAATACTTGGTTCTTTACTGTGAAGAATGCATTAGTAAAATTCAATGAAATTTTCCAATTACTTGGAATAAATAAATAATTCAAATTTTAATAGTAATTAAAGAAAAAATAAATTTAATCTAGTATTACAATGTTTCATATTTTCTATTTCAACTTTTTTATTTAGATAAATCATCCGATTTTTTTTTTGCAAAATATATCGAATATTTAATGATTCGTGTAAAAATTGTTTACCAATATTGCATTTTACATTATATGAAAAAATAATGTTAAAAACTTAATTTTTATTCATTTCGTATAATATTAAATATATTTATATAGAGCAATAATATTCATGGTAATGATATAATACTCTTATAGTAATATTTGAATAGTACATAACGGTATATAAAAATACTATAATTTTTCTGTAGATTTACGCAATTTTTATAATAATGATTAAAATTTTGTAACAGTTAATACTGTACAAATATTTATAACTATCATTGAAATATTTTTAACGTGAATTTTATTAAATCTTTGTAGTGTTTAGAAATATACTATAATTTAGTTTTATAAATAATTAAATTTACATGATAAAAATGATTAATTTCAAATAAATTTGAATGATCGTTATTCGATACATTAAAAATACAGTAAATAATTTCTTATAAAAAGTAATACCAATCAAGATTAATATAATTAATATATGAAAAAGGTTTAAAAAATTTAAATAATTTATTGTACAAAGGAAAAACGTTATTTGAAATTTAATTTTTATCATTAATGATACGATTGGAATAAAAAAATAACAAATAACAAATAACAAATAACAAATAACTGATACTCACACATATGGATTATAAATTGAAAGTTTATACTAAACAAAGTTCTGAGCACATTTGTTTTGACAAATAACTCAATGACTTAGTTATCGTCTGATTCTTTAAACAAAAATTTACTTTTTTTTTTATCTTATAGGAACGGTTCATATCTTTAGTGTATCTAATAATATATTTTGCAACATTCTAAAAATATGGGTCTTTATAAAATTTATTTACTCGTGTAGTTGAATACGTTATGTTTGAATTAAAATAGATTAAAAAATGAATATTACCTTAAATAAATCATCGAAGCAATTAATTAATGGCTTCATCATTTTAACGCTGTCAATTTAAAAAGCTTTTAATATCTTTTTAATTGAATTTTTCAAAAAAAAGAAAACATTACAAATATATTGGTTTAATATTATTAGTTACGTAATATATTCATAATTATATTTTAAGAATAATGCTTTTACGCTATGTAATTATCTTTATTATCGACAGTTTAATATCCAAGCAAATTTTAAGAAAAATAATAAATGAAATTATAATAAATGTAAGTATACACAATTTTCTTAAATAATTTAAATAAATGAAAAACTTATAAGCTTGATTATCTTTTAATTCTAATGTAATTTTTGATAGTGTTTTTTGTTAGAGAAATGTACGATTTATTACTTTATGAAAATTTATAGCGAGCGTACAAATATTTTAAAGGAAAACTCAAAGATATACATTATGAAATGGAATAATTCTGTTATAATGACAAGTATTGTAACCATTAAGTTACCCATACTCGTGCATTTCTTTCTCGGAATCCTCTTGACATTATAAACGCAGCATAGAATCCAACACTGCGCTATATCGATACATGACCAGAAATAAACGATAAAATATATAATTCAATATACGAATCAACAATACGAAATTACCTAACGATTAGAACCTATTTTCCAGAATCATGGTGAGGCAAATTGAATGACTATTATCTAATAAATCTAATCTCTCGTCGAGTCTCTTTAATGTCCATGTTGCAACGTACACAATTTAAAAACCTGAGGTAATTTTTAAGTAATATAAACTACACCTTATACACAAACACCTTACATTATGTAAGGGAAAAAAAACATAGAGTATAAAAATAACAGTGAATATCTAAGATTAAAAAAATAAAATATCATTGTCAAATGAATCAGCTGAATACGTACTCGTGTTTTTAAGTGTGTAATTTAAAGTGTGCTTTTATTTTTTACAGTGTATCATAATGAAAATACACACTTACGTGTACGATCACACATATACGTATATTTATTATATTTATTATCAAATAGTGAAGTGTATTTCATAAATATCTTTGTGATTACATAATTCGCTTATGTAATACCATAGCACAATAACAGATAGATTAAAAAAAGATTGATCGATCAGTTTTCGCACTATAAAAATAAAAGCTATCTAGCACATCGGTTACCATGATTCGTTAAATTTTATGAAACGTAAAACCAAGTTATTACATATTTTTTTAAAAATCAGTTGAATTAAAATTGGAATAAAAGTTAAATGTTGAATGAAAATATTATTTGTATGCAAAATATTAAGAAAACTGTTGAAAATATTTTTATATAGTTTAATATAGTTTCTATTAAATACATGGATAAATTTCAACGTTTTTGTGATTTGCGTGTGACATACTGTAAAAAATTAATACGATATATTTCTCGATGAAGCAAGATACGTATAAGATAAATTAAAATATGAAATAATTGTTATATGCTGAATTGTAAACATAATATTGTTTACTTTCAAAGCTATACAAAATATATGGATTACGTAAAATAAAATCATGAATAAATTTGTTACATTTCTTTACAATTATATTCGTACGCGTCAAATTTATTAATGAAGAGTATTATTTTGTTACTTATATATAATTTAATAATTAAATGTATACATACAAATAAAAGAGTAATCGGTAGGATGTTTTTAACGTAAAAGCAAAATTTCATTCGTGATATTTACTATTAAAGAAGAGCAAACTGTAGAACTGTATTTTATATAGTACACGTGTTATTAAATGATAAGAGCGTACAGAGAAATACATGAACATGAAAGAGAGTAGAAAAATAAATCTTTTAGATATCAAGATAAGTTTTATAATTTTTATGATCGAATGAAACATACTTTTTTATATACTTTTAGTTTGAATAAGTTTTTGCAAAGATTTCTCAGAAAATATTTGATTGACTTACTTAAACTGTCGTGTGATATAAACAAGATAATTATATATAATAATTTTTAAAGACAGCTTTGTTTCAATTTTTTATAAACTATATCAAATTTGATATTTTATATAGTAAGAAAAAAGTTACAAAATAAAAATTCTTAAAATTACAATTTAAATTTTAATTTAAAACCAATTTAACTAATAAAATTACATCAACAGAAATTTTTAATACGAATAATCAACGTTTTCCTTCCTTGGTTTATTGTATTTGAATTTTTATGAGTAAATATACGATAAACAAATTCTTAGTATATGTTTTTATTTTGCACGTTCACTTTTTATATTAAAAATAATCGTATCTAACCTTCAACGTACATATAAAATATTAAAAATAAAATTTAATTAAAATGTTTGATACATAAAAGTTTTTTAGTAACACCGAACGAAATAAAAATCCAAGAGAAAGCTGAACATTATTGAACATTAAGAAGTTGTTTAGCATATTACGATAGGTATTAGTCAGTGTTTTCAGAAATAATATAGCCAATCGAATATGTCCTTTCAAACAGCGATACAGACATGCGAATAAGTACGATAATTGATTAATACAGGAATTTAAGTTTTGAATTGGACGATCGATAGTAAAGGTCACTTAGAAATATTATCAATTTGAGCAAGTAATTATTCATTTCTCAATGTTTACCATATGTGCAGAGATGCAATCTAAGATATTTTAATAAAATAATAATAGAGAGGAAAATTTTTAATAGAAACAACGTTTAGGATTAACGAATAGTATCAAAGGAAAGACTGCGGTTCAAAAAATCTTAAGAAAAATCCAATTATTTTTACTCAGATTGTATACTGTAAATTTATACTTATTTTTTTATTATTGTCACATGCCAATATTTCTTTGATATTTGTTAATCCATCCACATCGATTTCAAATTAAAATACTAAACAACATTATTATAAAATATTAATTAATTATCCTTTTTTTTATTTTTAAATATTTTTCTTAAAAATGAACTTATTATAAAACTATTAAGAATTTATATTTTATTTATTTAAAAAAAATACTTTTCTCTCAAATTTTTATACATACGTTTAAAATTTATGTAAAAAATCAAAACCAAATTTTTTCAAACCTCAATTATAATATAGATGAAACGTTTTTATAATACCTAGATAAAAAAACGAGGATTTTGGTGCATCGATTACATACGTTATCTTAACAAATAAACGATAATCTGAAAAAAGTATATAGACTTTTATAGTATTAACTATTTTTAATATATTACAATTATATGATTAAAGAATTAATAAAAATTTAATATCAAATACGCGTTAATGAAAGTACTTAATATAAACATCAAATAAACATTAATAACTAGTATCTAATATCATTATAAATAAATAATTTTAATTTCTATCTTTAAAATGGTAAAAGTTCAATAAAAATAGAGTTTTTGATATTTTTCTGTAATAATAAAGAAATTCTAAACGTATTGAATACGAAAAAATATTATTTTTCTTCTTACACCATATTTTATCTATATTATTAAAATTTTTATATACATAATTTTATCTATAATACTATCAAATAAATCTATAGAAGTTTTTGATATCTATAATAATGTAATAAAGAAAAAAATTACATGTCAAATCACAAAAAACAATGAAAGATATTATTCTATCAAATCATTCTCTATAGTTTAAAATCAATTATTGTAGTTCATAAAAATGTTGTAATTTTCAATACAATAAGCCATAAGATATAATAGTCAAATATTTTTTATAATTGATTTTAAATTAAATAACTGGAAGTAATAATGAAAAAATATAAGAGTAAAAATTTTTAACCGAAAAACATAAATATCATAAAGTCTATTTATAATTTAATTAAATCATATATTTATAATTCTTTAATATTGTGATACAATTTTTTTAATAGAAGAAGAGGTAATATTAAAAATTTTTTTAATAATATCCGTTGAATTTTGTGATTTATTCATAACGAAACTTATAAATTTTAAAAGTTCTTCCAGATATAGTAAAAACTTATCTTTTTTCAAAATATTGATAAATTGTAATCTCTAATATTCAATTTCCAAATTTCAATGTGTAATTATAATTATAAAAATAATTAAAGTTTAATTATAAAGGTTTTAAAACAAAAAATTTTAACTTAATATATATGTATAAAATTAAAATAAATTAAATTTTATTTTATTTTAGTTCTCATTGATTGCAAATTCATTCACTACATTAATAGAAAAACTTAATTTAAATATGCTTTGAAATTTAAAACTCATTTTTTCAAAAACAGTGATAAAGCGAAAATAATTTTTATTCATGAAACTGACAATTTGCCAACAAAAAATATGTTTATATATATCTATATATTTATTTATCAAACATCAAATTAATTTAATCTAAATTATTTATAGTTGTAAACATTTCTTCAAAGAAGAAACTGTAAATTAACTGATATTTTAATAAGATTTACAATTATTAAAATTTAAACTTTGTTACATTATCTACGGAAAAGGTTTTAAATTTCTTAAATATTTAATAGTTAATTAAAATGTGTTAAATTATTCAAACAATTACTGAATTAATTTTATTTTTTATAAAATTAAAAATTAAAAATGATTCGTTTCAATCTATTCAGGGTCAATAATCAATAATCTTGGGAAAATTTTGTTTTAATTAGTGGAATGAAGAGTAATTAAAGTCGCTAAAGTTAATCTGTAGAAATAACACATAAAGTTCAAAATATTTTATGTTATTATCTAAAAATTATAATAACGGTAAAGATAATATTCATGAAAAAATGTTTTAAGTATTTTGAGTGATCAACAGTAACATTTTCACTAAAAATACGTAAATATACAATAAAATGTAAAAAATCGAATTAAATTGAAACAGATTAAACTACATTTTTTACTATCCATGTACCTTTATTTTGCTATAATATATTTATATTTTATTTAATACTGAATACAAAATTGTACTCAAGTTTATTGATGATCTCACTTATTAATTTTTTACAATTCGGTACCAATTATAAACACAACTAACAGTTATTACTATTAGAAATACAGTTATAATAATAATGGTTTGAAACGTATAAGAATTAAATTGGACTTGAAACTTCCTTGACGAGTCAATCAATAATATATTTATCCCTATAGTAATCGTATCGAAATATGACTATTTAAATATGAATAAAATTAACATCATCATATTTTATGTAATCAATCAATTTTATCAAACTTGAAATATATTTAATAAATTCTTTTAATTTTAAATTAATAACTATATATAATATGAAATTAATAAAATTGTTTAAAAAATTTAAAGTTAACAATAGTAAATTTTTATTTTAATATCTGCGCGATAATCTTACATATTTAAAAAAAATCTATTTAAATATATTTAGATTTACAAATATTTATACTATATTTTAATATCAAATATTAATTATGAATAGAATATTTAATCCATTCTTTATATTGTATATTAGGATAAGATTAGTAGTTTAAATTAAAAACAATTAGTATTTTTTTGCTTATATACATGATTTATATATGTAAATTAAATTATTTATAGGTCACTTAAAAAAAAATTTAACGATAACGACATAAATAAAAAATTTGCTATGTGTAAACAAAATGTTATATCTCTTATATTTACAGAAAATAAATTATAATAAAAAATAAGTATAATTATTATCACAATGATATCGGTATTAATTGAATTTTTAGCAAAATAAATTTTATTTTTAGGAATTAAAATAATTAAAAATTTAACGTTACATTAATTTTTTTTTTTGTATTCTTGAATAGTTTTTTTTTGTTTTTACTAAATTTGGCATTCAGAAATATTTACCAAAAATTATCTTTATTTAAATAATTTTTCGAAATATCGTAACAAATAAATTTGTTTTAATTAGTAATATCTAAAGCATTAAAATATTATTTATATAATTATTGATAGATAATCAGAACTAGTTCTTTCCATTAATATATATGGTATTAAGAAATCGAATAAGTTTCTTCAATTGAACATTTTTTAAATTAATCATAGAAGTATATACAGCATATTTTTTTAAATATAAATTTTAAGTTTTAAGTTAAGCGTATGGCATTATGGATATTTTATTTCCAAATATTACGAAATAAAACTATAAAATAAAGATTCTGTTCATTTTAAGCAAAGTTATGGAATCGCAGTATTTTAAATATAAATTAAAAAATCTAATTATCTCGAAGATTTTTATTTCGAAATATCATTGTGTATAAATATGTTTATAGTATATACATGCCAAAAATTTAACTCAATAACGTTGTTGCTATTATTTATTGTATTATATATTATTTTTTATTTTATATAGCTACATAATTTTATTTATCATCGGTGAACAATAAATAAAATTATAAATCATCACATATATATTCATCTAATGTCTATTATTTACACAATTTCATACCTTTTAGACGATCATTATGAATTAATTGTTAAATTTTGATTGTACTCATTCGATTTTATTTCTACAATTCCTGATACTCATCATTAAGTATAATGCAATTTTCTAATACTTTATGCCATATTTATCAAATGAAATGAATTCCGTAAAAATATCATCAATAAATCTTCAAGAAAAATAGATTACGTTGGTGTATTTTATTATCTAGTATTTTATTACTACTCGTATTAACAATTACAGAAGTAATAGTTCTGTCTAATACACATGTGGCTTCTAAAAACGAGAAGCAGCCAATAGTTTGTACAAAGAACAGACGCTATTTATAATGCCTACAGTGTCAACCTTCGAATACTCGAAAGCGTATAATTGTATTACTAAATTATGATATTTGAATGTAAAATTAAGGATTTAACAGATTAGACAATTGTAACCGATTAAGGTCAAACAGATTTCAAATTTTCTTATGATATTTATCAGCAGATACAGTTAATATTAATATTACATAAAGTAATTATTCAAATTTGAAAAATGTAAAAATGTTTTACGTCGAACCTAAAATAAAAATTCAAATGTAAATGTATAGGCAACCATGAATTTTCGTTAAAATTCAAGAAATTCAAAACTAATAGACCAGAAATATTTTTTGAATTAAAAATATATTAAAAATAAATTAAAAACTATTTTTGTAAGTTCAACATATTTTTTTTTAATTTAGGAGATGTTTTTACAGTGTTGAATACTTAAAGCAAAATTTTTTAATTATTATTCTTGAATATACAAATTTTAAATTAAAATTCGATTTCAAAAAATAATAAAAGAAGAATTTCCATAACATATTTTTTAAATAAAACATATAATACAAATAGTGATTTTATTTTTTGCAAAAAGAAAGTCGTTATTACATAATACGAATAATAATATAACAGTAAAAATCAATTTATTATTTTTATTATTTATTTACATATTAAAAATGCTATTTAGATAAATAAATTGAACTAATTTAAAAATAATAAATTACAGATTATTAAAAATGTTAGTAGCATTCAATACAATTAGACTTAAGACTCATTTGTAATCATTTGGTTAACTAATTATTTATATTAATAATTTCAAACCATCAATTTTGTATTATTTTAATTATAATTAAATAATGTAATAATTTAATTTTATTTACACTAAACTAAACGTATTCATAATATAATTCATACATTGATTGATGCATAAAGATACATTTATATCAGCAGGAGAAAAAATAAAAGTTTATAACTCTTTTATCATAATAAACGATTGTGATAAAAGAGTAAAACTAAATATTTTAAAACATAGAATTATAATAACATAAATTCAATATTTTTTATCGAAATTTATTTTCATAGTATTTGGAATAATTGAACATACTTTGACCTTTCTTATAATTTAAAAGTGATAAAGTACGTAACAATTTCGGGTAAAATCTTTTTCTTGGTAATAATAAACAATTAAGTTTAAATATTAATTATTACTCATTTCTAATAATTCTACTAAAGTAAAATTTTTAATTTATATATAATAATGAATAAACAATATTAAAAAATTATATAAACACATTAAAACTAAATATTGACGTTGTATTTTTTGAAAAAAATTAATTTCATGCAGAAATTAGGAATTTAAAAAGTATAAATGTTTTACAATTAAAAATGAAAGATTTTATTACTACGAATCTTTTAAAATGTTTATATATTAAATTCTGAAATTAAAAAATAAAATAAAGGTAATACAATTTTAAACTACTTAATTTAAAAAACAACTTAAAGCTATTTTTAAATCACTATTAGTGTTCTACTATATTATATTTACATATCCATAGGTAATATTTCCTTCATTATTCTGATAGAAAATTATCGTAAAGATTATCAATATTATACATTATATGAGTGTACTGATTAATCACATCTTTAATACTCTATTACATAAAAGCTATACCAAAACATATTTTATCGATTCTATCAAAATAGATTATACTTATTGAAAGAAGTTTTATTTAGTTTATATAAATGAAGTATACTTACAATACGTATAATATGAAAATGAAATGAAATTATTAAAAGATCATTTATAATACTTAATATAATTACACAAAGTTACAAAATTCAAAAAACCAATTTATTATTTTTTTATAAATGTTTGCTCTATAAATACATTATCTTGAAATTTTTAAAAAATTGAACTAAATTTCTAAGAGTTGCAGAAATTTAAATGTAAGTAGCAAAATCAGCCTAAAAACTTTTTTTCGAGCAATGCTTTGCAAAAACTGTATTACACCTATATCGAGATTTTACACGTAATTTTTATAATTATTTAATCCAGAATAAAATTTTCTTTATTTAGCATAGTTTTTTTATTTGATAAAAAATATATTCTTCTTTTATAAAACATTTCTTTTATAATATCAAGTAAAATAAGTCATTCGTTTATACTATTTCAAGAAACAAAAAATTAATATAGAAATTTTAAACAAAGTTTGAAATTGCAATTAAAAATAATAAATTTATGCATTAAATAAAATTATTTTCTTATCTTTTTCATATATTGCATTCGAAAGTAAAACATAAACATAATTTAAGAAATTAATTGTTCCACAAATACGAATACAAGTACTTGGTACTCGAGAAATAAAATAGTATATAAGGGAAAAGCGTATAATATCGCAGAACATCAGTAGACTGAAAACAAAGTGAGTCACAAATGCGCTCAAGACTCATTATTTAGTCGCGCAAATTTGCTCGCTGTCATTCATTTATATGTAGCGTATTGTTTGTGAAAAAAAAAACGATATAAATATGTAATAATTACTGACGGACTCATCAAAGGATCTAACCTCCATACAACTTTTATTCAGTAAAATTATACTTTTTTTTAAATATGTATTTATGGCACATAACGTCTGAATATCGTTTATCGGTATGCATTTATAATATATTTTTAATCAGACTTGGCAATGCTATCATCTAAATATTATTTATTATTTGCAATTTAATGAATTTATTAATATAGACTTGATTTTTTTTTAGATTTGTTATTTGTTTTTATTTTATAAACTGTTTTATTAAATTTATTACCAATAATTGTTAACCACTCATTTTTTAAATAAAAAATAATACCCGATATGAAAGTAATAAAAAGAGCTCGAAGTCATATATAACTTTTAGGATTTCGGTACTTATTACATTTATATAATAAATTACATATATTCCATAATAATGTAGATAATTATTATCAATTTCTATTATTTACTGTAGCATTAGTAACGGATTACGATAATTATATTAAGATTATCTTAAAATAGAAGATTTAGTCAATCGATTCGGCATACATTAACGGTTTCGTTGAATGTGAGTAAAAATGATTTAATTCGTTAAATTAAAAATTTGTTGATATTCAATTTCGTATATCAACAATCCGAATATTTCGAATATAATTCATAAAAAAAGAATTATATCATTTACAAAAAATAATATTTTTATTTATAATTTTGTTAAAACAATGGTTTGTATCATATTTACCATAGTAACTTATAACCTCAAACGATCTATTAAAAATGAAGCGTATAAAAATATCTCGTATAATAAATAATAAATAAAACTTTAGAATTAATATTCGGCATATTAAAATCGGATAATACGATAATATCGATTGGCTAGATTATAAAAAATAAACTTTTCTTAGAAATTGGTCCGTGAAATTTCGTTTAATTTATTTTAAATGTTTTTTTTAAAATCTATTTATAAATTAGAGCGGTTTAAATTATAACGTGTCTAACATAAGTAAAAGAATAACTCTAAAACGTGAAAAGAAACGTTTAAACTTGTTTCGATATATCATCGTGCATATCAAAAAGTATACGGCAACCAATTCCGATAGTCCGGATATTCGTTGCGGGTAAAAAATGTTGGTTCGCGAAAATAAATTAAATTTGTACGAGTCGAATTCGAGAGTCAATCGAGTTATGGTTTCAGGTCTATGAACGTGAGAAAAGCAATGACCAACTTACTGTATGCTACATCTGCATATAACGTCAATGGAACGAGAGAATACGAAAACTTAACCTCTTTTGTCTTCGGCACATGAACCACCACAAAATATTAAGAAAAACGACTCGACGAATCTTTGCGAAATATCACGGAACCGAGTACAATAAAATAAATTTAGATCGTGCCACTCGCGAGGAAATATTCGAATGACTAGATAAGAAAAATATAAAGACAAACTTAGATTGAGAGAGTGCGATAGAATTGTGGAGGGAAAGAGAGGAGAGATCGAACGCGAAAGAGAGTACGAAGCGATAGTGAGAGCGATAGTGAGAGCGAGAGAGCGAGAGAGCGAGAGAGCGAGAGAGCGAGAGAGCGAGGGAACGAGGGAACGAGGGAACAAGGGAGAGTGCGAGGAAGATGGACAATGAAAAATGAGAGAGAGAGAGAGAGAAAAAGAGGGAAAAAGGAAGAGATAATTTAAAGAGCTACACAAATCAGCTTCGAGCGAGTCTACCGAAGGCAACTGATCCCTAACTCGGAGTCACGATATCGTTGAAGCCTAATGCAGTTCCTAAAGGCTTCGAGTGATCCGCCTCTTCTCCCACTACCACATTAACAACCATCTACTAGCCTAAGCTTATCTAACCTTACTCACCACGTGACATCTTTTTTATAATCCTTTTTTCTTTTCTTCTTCGCTTCGAAATTTAATTAATCAAATTTAATTAATCGGCTGTACGCGTGAAATTATGTAAGTTCCCCTTATTAGTCCATTCGATAAAACCCATTATCCAAACCCTTACTTCATTCACCAAAAGGTATCTCAATTTGCCAACCATACCAAGTATACCGTCTCCGGTACTATTCTGCAATTCGCGTCAACCTTTTAAATTCCGCGATGGAGAAAGCAAAAGCGACGTTCAACGATTTTATAAGAATCGAATGTTAATCTTACGATCATTATTTCTGGTTATATTATGACTGAGCTTAAAGAAATATTTACTACAAATATTTACTACAAATATTTACTACAAATATTTACTACAACGGCAAATTTATTAGCCAATACATTTTTCGCTAAAATAATAAATAACCTTAAATTATATATTATATATTACATATTATATCATACCGCGATACAAAACTTTTGACTAAAAAAAGATTATCTTTATTGTTGCATCATCGATGTATTTTAATATATCTATGTATTTAATGTAATTTAATACGTGCATTTCGCGAAACAAATTTTAAATAATAAAGTAATACATTTTGGAATATTTTTTGCTAATCCGTTAGATAAATAATTAAAATAAAATTATCGAACTTAGATCGCTGATTACCAATTACAAGAGATAAATACCACGTAAAGTATGTCAGATTTTGCTAGATTATTATAATACAATCGCTAAATTTTTTTTATTTATAATACTTGTATAAGTGAAATTTATGTTTCATTTTTATAAAATTTAAAACATTCTAAACGATAGTTAAATAAACCCAAAATAACAAAAAATTATATCAAAACAAAATTTAATACGTATCGTATGATTAAGAAATAAAGATTTAGGTTTCACTTATTTAGGTTTAACTTTATTTAACTTTATTTGAATATTTGAATTTAAACGCATTAAAATTTATCCGCATAAGTAAGAAATATTAAATAATATTATAATCATATCGACTCTCGTAGATTTAAATCATATATGTATTAAATAATATACAAGTTATATATACAAAGTTTATCATATTTTTTTTATTTTAATTAATTCTTGATTAACGTATATATGACATAATAAATAACAGATACACCGATATTTTGTTGTTGTCAAAACTCGTAATAATTTCGTCAAATACTTACTACCATTATTTGTTTCAACTTAATTACAACTAATAATAAATGTTTAAAAAATCCTATTATATTATAATACATAAATGTTTAACATACTTACTTTTCAATGCACGATAAATTAATCGTAGAAAATTAATTTATATTATTTATTATCCCAAAATGATATTTTAATTTTTTCGAAGTTTATAACATTTTTTAAAATATAATGATTAATGTAGATTAATTTATTTTTATTAGTAATTGTTTTTAAATGTAATGGCATACAAGTATTTTTTCAATATATGCTTACTTAGACGACTCGATAACGCATTACGTATTTTGATAAATAAATACCTTTTAGAAATTTTTGAAAGTATAATATAAATAACTTTCTAGTCTTAAATTAACTGTAACTGGACGTATTTCATTTTATAAAAACGATAAAATAGATAAGCTTTAATTATTATAAAAACCATTATCGTATGATTTTAGTTTTTTTTAAATTTTAAATATATCATTTTTATTAAAATACTCATTGAAAATTTATGTAAATATAAGTCTACTTTAATATAGCAATTTTTATATTTATTGACATTTAAAAATTTAGATTACATGTGTATAAGAAATTTAATAAATTATCGTTCATATGTCTATATATAGTTTTAATAGTTTTTAGATATAGATAAATTAAAAATGACCGATTGATATCTTATTTGTCAAATAAACTTGATAAAAATTTTCTCCGTATCAAGAATTATAAAAAAGGTTATTTTAAATAAAACTAAATCTTTTTCTCAAAAATTTTAAGTGATTTTGATTTAACATCAATCTATTTACAACATTTTGAACATTTTAACATTTTTAACGGATATAATAAAATGTTTTGTTTCAACGAATATTAACATTATAGATTAAAACTTGCGTTTTTATAGTGCGATTAAAGATATGAAGACTATATAATTAAATAATAAGCATATAATAATAAAAGTAATAGTAAGAAACTTTTATTATATCGAACATAAAATAATTATGTAAAATAAATTATTATCTTAACATAAAGAATAATTTCTTGAAAATATGATTATCAATCTGTAAGTTTTACAAATTTAAAACGAGTATGTAGCAATCCACAATTTATATACTTAGCTATTTTTGTAATTTTTTTATAATTAATGGTAAACCATAGTAGTAGTAAAACATAATTTTATTTTTTAAATATTATTTTTCAGAAAATTAAAATTTATAATTTAATTCGATTAAAAAAGTAATGGCAACGTATATTATATGAAATTTAAGCTTATTCGATAGAAAATTAATTTAAAGATTATTAACTATTAGTTATAAATTTCAATAATTTATATATTAAAATTAAAGAAAGTATTTAAATTTAAATGAGTTGAAAAATTATATCTATTAAATATATATCATAATAATTATAATACAATGCGTAATTTTTTCTTTAATATCGTTAATCATATATTTATTAATAACATACTCTAATTTATATATAAATAAAATTATTTAAAGTCTAAATTTATTATTTTATCGAGTGTACCATTACGTTAAATTCATTTTAATAATATATTATGAAATTTAATTTTCAATTATTTTGTTAATAAAAATTTCGATGTATTTAATTAAAGTTCGTAAATTGATATATTACACTGTTGGATATTTTAAATTATATTTTTAATTAAAAAAATAAGTATTTAAAAGATATTTATAAATTAATTCAACAAAAATGAATTTTTTCGATTTTTCAGTCTTGCACAAATACATTGAATGCATTAAAAATTGTTATTAGTTATTTATTTATAATTCTTTTATAATAAATTTTTACATATATATATATATATATATGTATGAATTTATACATTTTTTCCCTGAAAAAAATATTATCTTTGAAAAATGTTATCATGATATAAAGTTTAGTACTATAGTATTAATTTCATTTATAAAATAATTTTTATTTTTTTATTGACCAAATGATTATATACTGGAATAATCAATTTATTTTTAATAATAAAATTATAAATAAAAAGACTTAATAAGTTTAATACATTTTTAGAATTTGAAGAATTTTATATTAAGTATTGTTTAATATTAAAATTATATAAAAATATTATACACATAAAAAATGTAATGGTATATATATTTTAATACATTATATCGATAATTTAGATAAAAATTATTTTAATAAAAGATAAAGTTTAAACTACAAAGAAAATATTAAAAATAAAATCATTGATATGCTTTTCATATGAAGACTCTTATTAACAATACATTAAATTATTTATTTATTTATTTATTTATTTATTTATTTATTTATTTATTTATTTATTTATTTATTTATTTATTTATTTATTTATTTATTTATAAAATTACAATTTTTTTATTCCAAATAAAATTATATCGTACAATGTATTTGTATTTCAATGTAATTTGCGATCAATCAATGCAAAAATATAAAAATAATTATAACAATTGTTACTTTAAAGTTAATATTATATTGAAATTAAAATAATTTAAAATATAATTTTTTATTATATTTTATAATATTAAAATTAATATTTGTATAAAAACCCATAAGTATGCTTTAGTAGAATTTAATAGAATATTTAATTTCACAAGTTAATTAATTATCATCATTCTAAGCATTTAAATCTTTTAAAAATTAAATTAAGTTACTATAATATGTAAAATATGTGTTAAATTAATATTATGATGAGATTAAAGAAGTCATAATATAAAAAGTTTTGATAAAATTCTCAAGTACGTTTACCTACATTATTTCAGTTTGATTACAGGGTGGATCAGATATTTGCGTAAATAATTTATTTTACACATTTATGAGTTTAAGATGAAAAGTTTATTTTAATATAATAATGTAAGTATAAATTTGTACTTAATACACAAATTTTACTGATACGAAATCAGAATTCTTTATTCTTTTACTAGTCCTAATTAGAAAGCTTCATCTATTGTCATCAAAAAAAGTAATTGAGTAAATAATTCTTAGTATAAAAAAAATTTATCTATCATTATTTAAATTGATAAATAATATTCAAATAATAAACGATAGTTATTAACCGAAATTTTGAACTTCATAGTTTTATTTTTATATAACATACTAAGTTTATTTTCTTAAATTTTTATAAAATTTGTACATTTAATTTATATCGTGTATTAAAACTTTTAATATTAAATTTTTCTCAAATTTTTCTTTCAAACTTAAGAAACTACTAAAGTAAAATTATAAATAAATTGGTAAATAATAGTATAGTATATATCGCATCTATTAAAAATTTATTATTATTTTAACATAACAAAATAAATATATTTTTTAAATCTTCATAATTATTAAAACAGTTTTTTAAAAATCGTGAAAAATTTACAAATTATTTAAAATGCATTTTCTACTATATGCACATACACCATATTATTAATAGATTCAATATATAAAAGTTTATTTTGTAATTTAATTGTTCCTATAAAACAATTATTTATTACCTGTACAATACAATTACACTGAGATAATTGTTTTAAAAAATTCCAGAAAAGAACTAATAATTATACCTGTACAATAAGCTACTTGTTATTTAAGTCATTAAAATTTTATCTGAAATTATTATAAAAACTGTTCATTTTAACCAAAGTAGTAAAATATTCCTCGAAATAAATTATAATATATTTATGTTATATCAATTTCAATATGTACATTCAATAGTAAAAAACAGTTTCGATTCAATTAAAGTAACTATAGCACAGTATTTTATTTTTTGCCATATATTTTATTATTTAATTTTTGTGAAAATAAACTTAAAGTTTACTTGCTATAATCACAGTTTTTTAAAATTTTTGAAAACTTTCGATAAATAATTACAAAAATTTGGAGTTGATTAACTGTACGATTGAAATTTTGATTAATTTAATCATAACATATGAAATTTATTTAAATTTTTTCACATTTTGTAATGTAAAATAAAATACTTCTGTACATTTTTGTAAAACATTTTACTCATATATTTACCGATACTAATATTATTTCATTGCAATGATATGCAAGTCACTAAATGATATTTAGACATAAAAATATAACCTATTTTTAGTTTATTATGCAAGATAAATGTCTTTTCGAACGCGATACTTTTCGAAGTTGCTTCAACAGAACAGTTAGTTTTTGATAAATTGTCTCGTTTATTGCTTTCAAACGCATAATTTTGTAGAAATCAAAAAAAAATAAAAAAATAAATACCAAATAAATTTTAGTCTATTTTAACTATTTTAATATATTTTCGATCGTATTAATATTGTAATACACTTACGGTGTTTAATTCTTTTTTATACCATTTTACGTAACTAGTACTTTTTGATATCTGTGTTGACTTTATAATATTTGAATAACACCATTCCTAATTCGAAGATATTATTATATACATTTATCAACTACTTTTTTCATTAAATGAACGTCATTTTTACTTCTTTTTACGAAACTTTTGTTGCATTTTATAGCATTTGAAATCACTGTTTTTTCGATAAATAAGAAAATTATCGAATAAAATATAAAAAATTTTAAATCATTTCAAATTATTAAATGTTATTAAATGTTTAATATGTATTAATTTTTCTTATATTATTTCAAGATACTGAATTAAGTTTTAAATTTGTGTATTAATTACAGTTATGATTTTACCAACTAATATAAGTCATCAGATACGTAATCTGCAGCTCCATGAAATATAACATCTTTGTTTAACATCGTTTATTAAATACAAATTTATATATACATTTGCTTGATAATATGCATTGATAATAGTAGTATATTTATGCTTAACACATATATGAACAATGAAATTTACAGTTTTAATTAAATGTACAAATTTTATGTAAACTTTTGTGCTACTTTTAAAAAAATATTTCTGTTTAATTTTTATTATTGAATTAAAAACATGATAATTTTGAATTAAAGCACAAATATTTAAATAAAGATTCGTTAAATTTGATATTGTGTACCACTTTTATTTGACTCTTATTATATATATATATATATATATATATATATATATATCTTTTAAAAATGCATGGATATATCCGAGTACGCGAGGGATTGCAAATACGTTTGCTACGTCTAACAAGGTAAAACTTAGGAGGGGAGCTTCGAGGCTTATCAGTAAGAATTCCATCTCTCGTCGAGAAAACTCAGCCCACGGGAATGTAAATGACGGGATTCATGTACAAACATGTAAAAACCTTGGTGATTTGTGAATAAGGCTGATTTATTCCAGTCACCCCGTTCCCTCTTTATGTTCATATGGTTTTGTGTTTGTAAACTTAAACACAAGTTTTTAATGTTGTATTATGATATATTGTGACGACTAGTTTGCACGAACGAAACACAATAATCAATTTTCTACAATAAGAATAGTATTTACATTGATAAACTAATAAAAGAAGTTCAATGAAATATATATATATATAATTTTCCTGTTGTATATTTCTATTTAAAAATACAATTTTTATGCTGATATCTAATATTATAAAATTTAATTGATTTATAAAGGCCATATAAATAGAAAACTAAAACTAAGAATTAATTATTTTAAATATATTTTATCGAATATATTAATTTTACACGTGGAAAGATAATTTTTGTATTTGAAAAAATTTTGAAATTTACTAATTTAGTAAGAAAGAAACTATTCTTAATCAACAATATTTTTATATTTTAATTCTTGATAACTATTTATAAACGGCATTAATTAATAATGCATTTATCTCGTCATAAAATTTGTTCGGACATGAGCTTATCGTCTGCAATTTAAAATTTGTATGAATATAATAGAGATTATTTAATAATCGATAAATTAAATTTTTTATATATAATTATATGTAAATATTTAATTTTATTCCCTTTATTTCCTTTATAATTTTTATATTTTTATTAGATTTTTTCACTTACCTTTAAGATGTTTGATTTTATGTGATTGATAGTTTCAGATTCGGCAAATATCCATTTAATTCCTCATTAAACACAAATGATACACTTTCAGATACTATATAAGACTGACTATTGAAAATTGTATAGTCTTTCTTACGTTTTGGTATTTAATTGTCATTTACTCTTAAAATTATTCACAATATTGTAAATACAGTAGGCTCATAAAACAAAATTTTATTTTATAATTTATCTAATTAAAAAAAAATGAATTTTAAAATAATATGCAATAATATAAATATTAATTAAGTCAATAATTACCGAGAACAAATTCCTATTAAGTAAATAATACATAAAATTAAAAATAATATATAAAAGTAAAATTTATTTTAAGCATCGAATAATGAATATAGCATTTTGTGTAATTGTTTCGAAAGTGTCTCTTATGAAAATGTTTATCTGTTTATAGTATAGCAACTAAATTTTGTGGGCATATTTTTCCCATGACAATTTCTTTTTTAATTGTTTGATATAAATAACAAGAAAGTTTGGATTCGCGTTTGTTTAAATTTTCGTGTAAGTGTTGATTCGTTTTTGTTTTAAATTTAATAATGTATTTATTTGTTATGATATCAACCCTTTTTATAAAAATCTATAATAATCTTTATTCTTAAAATTATATTATTTTATACAAATAATCATGTAATATTTTAAGTATATTTTTTAAGGTTTTTTTAATTAAAAATTAAAAAATAATATGATTTCGTGTGCATTAAACATGAAATATTATTGCAATATACTCAATTACCGTATATGAATTATCTTATAGTATTAAAAAAATAATAATAAATAAAGCTTTATAATTACAAATTAAGTTTATTTAATTTTTAGTAAATATCTTTTTTAAACGGTAATAAGAGTATTCCAATTGTATTATGTATTATGAAAGAAAATTTCTTTCTTTCAATTAAGTGAATTACTGCATAAACATTTTCAAATTTAAGAATAAATCAATCGTTTACTTTATTTATTACATCGATGAAATTTTTATCAACTCAAATTTTATTTCAAGTCTAGTAAGAAAAGGTATTATAATGCTACAAGATTCATTATTATAACCAAGTAATTTAGCAACTATTTTTAAATATAGCGTTAAAAATAAAGTTAAATGCAAAAGAGATGTTTATCGATTAATAATTTGATTCTTACTGTTTTTACACAGTTAATCATAAGGGAGGACAAAATAACACTATTCTTATCAATGTTTGCTGTATAATTCTTAAATGAAACTTAAAGATAAGAGATATTATGTTATGCAGTTAAGATTAAAAGTTAAAATATACTTTCAAACTTTATTGTACTTAATATACCCTATTTATGCAATAAATAAATAATACTTTTATTGAAATCATTCAACTATATTTCTTACAAATATCATGTAAATATTGTAACGTCATAAAATGAAATATTATAAATCACAAACAATTAATTAGGAGTTAGCGATTATTGGTAAGATTGTACATAAACTAAACTAATAGTATTTACATTATTGAAGTAATATTGATAGCATATATTACTAGTACCTTTTACAGGTTAGTCACGTTTTGATATATACATATTTTTCTAGATAAAAATTATCTCATTATCTCTTTTGGTACAGTATTAGTATTCGCTTACAATTAACCTCGAGTAAAAAAAAGTTTTCCTGATAGTTACATGATGCAATTATTCGAACAAGAAATTTAATCTTATGAAATTAATCTAATGATTTATGATAAATTGCCAAATAAATATGATAACCTATATTTATAGATTTTTGTACTTTGGAATAAATGCTAATGTACATCATGAAAAGTATTTATTTCTCTATATCGTTAAAAAATGACTTCATTGCTAAAAAAAAATTTTTTAATTGAGATATACATTATAATATTCTATGATTAAAATTAATCGATTATAATAACATTAGTTCTTATAATACTATACCTTTGCAAATATAATAATGAAAGATTTGATTAAGCCATGTCTTCTATACAAAAGAGAGTCGATACATTTTTAACGATTGATAAGATATTTATATTATAGAAAGAATACAAGTAGTATTTAGAAATTTAATAGATAAAAATATTAAATACATTAAATTGTTCATGTGTCCTATGGTAGTATTAAAAACTTATAAAATAAATAAAAATACGAGGGTATGTCAAAGTCCAAATTGCGATCTGAGATAAGAATAGTGATAGGACGAAAAATAGAACACCAAGCTGCATGAGTCATTTATCCAGAAGCAGAAGAAACTGAGATGAAAAATATTAGTAAAACATTCTATCATCATCTAACAAATTCAGTTTGTCGTTTGATATTCAAGACACTCATCTTGAGTAAATCGAATGCATAGTTTTCTGTATTGCCCATTTTCTGCATATAAATAAAGCTGTAAAAATGTTATAAAAAAATTTCTTCTCCAGTAACAAATTCTCACACACAATCTTCATTAAAAAAAATACAAAATAAATAACTCGAAAAATTACGATCGCTATATATAACTGCACATTGGTCATAAATAATTAGTATGTGTAAAATAATTGTTTATTATGATCGTAAAAAAGCAACGTATTGTATAAATATTTTATTTATTGGGACCAAATAAATAAACATTAATAAAAGAAAATACTGGTTTGAACATAGAGTTGAGTTGACAAAGATGTTGTTCGATACCTTCATCCACATTTGAACTATGGCAGTCATGAAGCGACATTTTTAATTTCATTTGATTAAAAAATCTTTATTATCAGGCAATTTTATATTCTTATTATAAATTAGCAAACGATTTTAAAACATCTCTAAAAATTTACAACATCGAAAGTAAGAGTCTATTTTTTTATTAATTTGAGAAAACAAACTTAATTTATAAAAAACATATAAAAAATATATAAAAATGCTAGAATCTTAATATATAAAAACTAGAATGTTTTTAGTCTGAAAAAAAAAATTATTTCAAGAAAAAAAAGATCCAAAAATTATTAAATAGACAATTTTCTAAATATTTTTTTAATAATTCCGTTAAACAATGAATCAAATATAACAGATGATTGTACTCAAGACGAATATTCAATACACCCAGAAATCGTATATTAAATTTTACAAGTAGTTTATTAGATATATTAATTATTTTTTTATAATAATTTGTACAATAATAATATTAATACAACTATAAATTATGTGATACGTTGCAAACTAATAATTATCTATAACAATTTATACAACATTAGCATACACTGACATATCAAAATTATATTAATAAAATAATTGTTTATTATAAAAATAACTATTTATATATTTCTAGGCGTAAAATTTTTTAAATTTAAGATAAAAATTATATTTACTATTGACTATAAATTTTTTAAAAATTTGAATAGTCTTTAATATTAAATTTATTTAGAAAATTTTTTTCAACGAAAAAAATATATAAATACAATATTCTAATCCAATCAATATCTTTGGTATAACTTTATACAGAATCACTGTATTTTTCATTGTAACATTGTTCCGCTAACTTTAAAAATTGTTCGTAGATTTCTTCTCCAGTTTTCTTCACTAGAAAATTAAAATGGCTTTCTTCTTTTTTAAGTAACTTATATGGATGCTCAAATTCCTGAAAAGAATATTTAATTAATTATTATAATTCAAGTATATCGATTAATATAACCATTTTTGTTAATATTTAATCGAAGTATGAATACAGGTATAAAAAATTGCTTTTTATAATGTTATAATAGAATAAATGAAAACTTAATCATTGACATAGGAAGACGTATTTTATTTATTTGAATATTTTATTTTATATTTTTTAAAACATGTATATTAACGAAATATGACTTCTTATTTTCTATTTAACGATCGTCTGCATTTCGAAAATAATATTTGAGAAAATTAATAGATTAAAATAATTAATTAAGTTCAAAATATGCTTTAAACGTTATGAATTTTAACAAATGTATCGAATATTTATCGCATTGTATTTTAAAAATGTTCTTTACGAATATTTAATATAAAAATTGTAATTAATACCGAATCAGTTATCGATACTTTAAATAGTTTCTAAATAATTATCAATGTTAATCTACACTATTTACATATCTATGACAGATTATGCTTAAACATATTAGTTATGTTTACTAATTACACATTAAATGACTTGAATTATAATTTTTGTATCTTATATTTAATTCTCTTATTAGTATTTTTTATTAGTCAATATTATATCGGTATACTTGCTCAAAAGCAGATGTGAAACAATTGAATATTCATTTGAATATTAAAGTTTAATCAATCATTTAAAACATCTTGTCTATTAATTGTTTTAAAAATAAAAATGATTTATTTCGAATTAAGTTAAACGAAGGAAATACATTCATTTAATAAAAAAATGTAATAAAAAAACATTTATTTTTACTAAAAATAAATTAATATAATATAAATACTTTAAAGTTATTACTTTTAAATAAAATTTTTTTTTAATTGTATATCAATTATTTTTTTCAAACGTAAATTAAAAAATCATTTTTTATTAATGTTATTCATAATGTAAGCTTGAGTTAAGCAGTTATTAAATTAATTAAAATTAAATCGGTAGAATAATATTTTTGAATTTGACTATACTCATATACTATAAATGATAAATGTAGAATAATAAAAGAATCGATAAATATTTGTTGATACATATATTCAAAGTAATAACGACATCGAAGTTTTATTATAAAATTGAATATTTAAGTTTCAATATTGAATTTATGAATATATGAAAGAATGAAAATACTATTAATTATAATTTAACAAAGAATAAGTATAACTTACAACTAAACGTCCATTATCCATAACCATTATTCTATCACTCTCAATGACCGTATGCAAACGATGCGCTATCGTTAAGATCGTACACGAAGCAAATTTCCTTTTGATAGTTTTTTGGATCAAATAATCGGTATGTGGATCAACACTGGCTGTGGCTTCGTCTACCACTAATATGCGATTATTTCTTAAAATTGATCTCGCTAAACAAATCAACTGTCGTTGCCCAATACTGAAATTTGAGCCTCTGTCAAGTACCTGATAGTTTAAACCATTTTCGGCTGTGATAATCACATCTTTCATTTCTACCTAAAAACATCACGTTAAAAAATATTTCTCACGATGTATAACTCTGTAAACGTTGTCTCGGGAATCTAATTTTTATTATACGAGTAAATATACTAACTTCTTCCAGAGCCGTCCATAAGTCGTTATCAGGAAATTGATCGAATGGATCTAAATTGTATCTTATTGTACCAGAAAATAATACAGGATCTTGAGGAATGATAGAAATACGACTTCTTAATTCTTTTAAAGAAATCGTTGCGGTATCGATTCCATCAATTTCTATAATACCATTTATATCGACGGTTCTGAAAATTGCATTTAACAGCGTTGATTTTCCAGCTCCTGTTCGTCCAACTATTCCTATCTGTGTGTACAAAATATAATAATTACCAGTTGTTTTAGTTCGTTATGATTTATATATAATTAGTATCCACGAGAGAAAATTTTTAATTAAAATAACATTTATTTGATTAAACTAAATATTATATTATATTTTTTATCCACACAAGTATCAATCATTTTTATTAATATGATACGATAATTTTTTATTTTAATCCCCTTTTAATAACCGTAAAGTTATAACTTTAATAAATTTTCTAAATAAACGAATTCGTAAATTATATTCAGTAACTACTAATATCATTATACGTAATCACGAATATTTAATAAAATTATTCATGATCGAAAGTTGAAATTATTTACGTTTTAAAAATTTGAAAGATATTAAATATATTAAGATAATTAATATAAATTACATAAATTACATAAAGAACATAAATTATTTTTTAATATTTTATACGTCTGATCCAAATGACAACGAAGCCTTTTTATGATCGTATTCGATTAGTAGATAAACCGAAGATAAATTTGTATTTGTATTGTAACAAATTTATACAAAATAATACTTTTCTACGAATAAATTTATAAATATAATATACATAATATTATAAAAAAATATATTTATAAAATAAATGTTTGTACTAAAATAATAAATACAAATTTGTATTTATGTTTTAAATTATCTTAATTTATCAATTTTTTTGGATACAATATCTAAAAAATTTCCTGTTACACACGAACAAAAATAATATTTTAATTTAATTTTTTTTAAGTCAAAAATATTGAATAACTCACTGGTACCTCTAAAATAAAATGTCAAAAAGATAAAATAAATTAGTTTTAAATTTTTTTTTCTTAAAAATTAAATTACGTACTTTCTCCATTGCATAAATTTGAAAATTCAAATCTTTCAATACTGGTTTCTTCTCTGCTTCGTATGTAATAAAAACGTTTTTGAACGTTATGGCACCACTGCTTAACCAATCTTCCGGTATTTCGGTGAGTGGAGTCAATAAATTTTGTTCGTTCTCTTTATTCTTTATTTTGGGCTGTCTTTTCTGACTGAATATATTTTTCTCTGGCGGAATTTGCTTATACTCGAGAATTCGTTCGACGTACATCATAAGATTGCTTGTTTCGGCTGATTGACGCATTCCCCATTGGATAATAATAGTAGTCGACAAAATCTGGGTGATAGCTAAACCTACTTGGCTGCTACTAAATTCTGTAAAGAAAAATTAAAATTTTAGTTTAATAAATTGTTAACAGCGTTCGATATTTAAAATAGTTGACAAATTTTTTTTAATAGAAATGTGTTCGATCGCGAGTCTGTACCGATATATTATTTAACCAAATACGTTTTTTTCGATTATAATTATACATCGCGCTGTTTAAAAGAAACAATCATTTTTCGAGGATTAATCGACATCGATCCATATCGAACCGTTAACGACTAAAAATTGCACATTTTAAAAGAGCTCGAATCTTAAACATTCGCATTAATAATCTTTATATTTACTAAGATCTCTAAAAAAATATACTACTCTCTATAAAATATGATTGGTTGATAATTTTTGTATAAATGTATGTAACAAGTTAAAAATTTCAATTTTAATTAAAATTTTATTTTTACACCATGTGTATTACAAACGGAAACTACGTCCTTGGAAAATTAATGATTTCTTAGCGAATTATAGATTAATTTTATTTAATAAAATTATTGAAAAAATGTATTGCTTAGGCTTACCTTCTTTGAAAAGTACGAAGGTCAGGGTTACAAATAGTATGAATATTATTGTACAGAGATCCAACATAAAAGAATAGGCATAACTGCAGGCATTATATAGATACCACGAAGATGTGTGATTGTCTTGAACTCTATCGAATTCTTCATTAAAATTGGTTTGAGCATTGAATGCTCTTATTGTAGTAATACCATTTAGAGTTATATTGAGATGTGTAAATATTGGTGACCGAGCTAAAAATACAATATTAAAAATTAATTTGAGTAACGATAATTTATTTTTCTACAAAATTAATTATGAAATTCATTCGTTTTCATTTTTTCGAATTCATTTTTATGCTTATAATACGAATACCGGAAACTTATATTTTAATTTCTTTTATTTTAATTTAAAAGATATTCGGCAAAACGTTATCAAATATTTTAACATATATCGGTAAAAAAATTTATTTATTTATAGAACTTTTTAACTTGAATATAAACAATATCTTTTTAGAATAATACGTTTTTGTTATTTATTGCAAGAAATTATATTAAATTATTTTTTACCGATTACACTGTTTTAAATATGATCTTTAAAATTTTTTATCAAGATCGTGCAATTTGGTTAGCTAGTTAAGTTTTTAATTTACAAATATGTAAGACATAATTGTCTTGTATTTGAAATTTGTCGTCATAATTTATTCGTTATTTTAAGAATAAAGTTTCACGATTAGAATTCTATTTATACTTTTTAAATTAATTGAAAGTATTTAAATTTTAGCTTTAGACTACTGATAATAGAATACCGAGGTAGATAATCGTAACAATATTTAATTTAATTTCTTAAAATGATAACGATACATTCTTCTATATAAAAAGATTTAATCAAATTATTACGTAACAGTTCTCATCCTTACTATTTTGCATTGATGAAAAGAACAAACAGTTGTATTAAATCAAGATTTTATTCATTGAGGGCAAATTTAACTATTAAATAATAACGATTAAAAGCGAGTAAAGAAAAAAAATGATGAAAGTTTTTCATACTCATCCCCTCTAAACGTTTGAGATTCTTGCCAGATTTTAAATAAATCTTGAATATCCAATAATTAAGATAACCAATGATAAACCCAGGCATTACAAAAATTGGTTTTATAATAAAAACGAGGCCAAATGATCCGATAAAATTTAAAGTCATTTGAATGGCATCAAGTAATGTCTTCGGCAGTTGCTCATCGATTGCCGCCATATCTTTGGTAAATCGGTTCAGGATCCGACCGCTAGGATTCTTATCAAAAAAGTGCATACGCGCACGAAGGATAGCATCAAAAGCAAACTTGTGTAAGTTCCTACTATTTCTTATGCATAGATTAAAAAAGATGCAGGTGCGCAAAATTCCAACGACGAAAATGGATATTACGATCATCGTATAGCATAAAGTGTAGGTTTTTCTTGAGTAATTCTCCTTTGAAAAGTCCGATGCTAGTTTCAAATCAATACAAAAATTAATTAAACTCGATTCAAACTTTTTTTTAATAAAAATGTCAAATTATATTGTATGAAACATAACTCGATCGAATAATTGCTTCATAGGTATAAAAAAGAAATTTTCGTATATCTCAAGCATATTAATAATAAATAATAATTTATATTTGCTTATTATAATATGTCTTTGGTTATATCTAATTTATGATAAACTAAAAAATATTAAACGTAGAATAGGCATATCGTGAAACTGATAAAACAAAAAATAATTATTCTAAATATCAAATAAACAAATTAAAAATTTCATTAGTAAGTTAGAAAAATGACAAACCTGTACTATTGATAAAATAATTTGAATGATTGTTCAATTTATTGAAAGAATTTCGATACTCTTCAACGGTTACTCTACGCATAAAAAGAATAAAATAAATGTATTAAATATTTTGTGTAATTAAAAAAAAAAACAGTGTTTTGTTTTTTAATTAAATTTTTATCTCATTATGAAAAATCAGGTGCTAATTACAATATTCTATTAGAATTTTTCAAAGCTTATCATCAAATTTAGCTACTAAATAATAAATTTTATTCTAAATAAGTAAAGCAATAGTTAAATAATTTTACAATAAATTATTTAAAAATCAGTTGTTTCATTACTATAGATACTTTAGATACTAATAGATTTAGAGTAATATTTTATAAACATTGAGCGCTTTTAAGTAAACAAATTTATTATTTATTATTATTTTTATTTAAATAAAATTTGAAATAAATTAAAAGTTTTATTTAATAATAAATATTTTAGCTTTAGACAACGTAAATTTGAGTATTTATATTTTTTGTATTTCTTGTATTTTAAATATTTTAATCAACCAAATACAATATGTCTTCGATACTCGATTAAATTTATATGTATGAAAATTATAAATTCATAAGCTTTAACTTTTTTCTTCTAATTTTTTAACTGCAAATATTTAAAAATAAAAGATTACGTATCATTTTTTTACTCGTATATTTTGGAATAAATTATTTTTTCCATAATTTCTTCATAATTTTTATTATGAAACAATATTCATAGGTATATACGTATAAGATATATAAATTGAAATAAAATAAATATTTCCAATTTTATAAGCCTAATATAAGTGTCTGAATTGTGTCTGTCATTCTATATTTAGTAGTTAGTATATTTAGTAGTAATTTAGCAGTGATTAATACTCACAGTATAGGAACGTAAAAGTCATTTATACAGAGTAAAACCTGTGTTAATAGGAATAATACAATCATTTTAAAAATACTGCATAAACTAGAACCCGACTGAAAATAGTTAAAAAACATGATTCCTTTCACAACACCTTTAGACGATTGCTCTATATTATCACTGAAATGTTGTTTCCTATTATCTCCAGCTACTTTGTCTTTACAATCGGATAAATTAAACTGAAAATTATACAGTTTTATATTTTTATTTCTTATATCAATAATATAATTAATTATAAAAGGCAAATATTAATCTATATTTCTTTACGTTATTTTTAATCGAAGTCATTCTATTTCTTAATTCAGTTTGTTCTATGTAATTAACTTCAGTAGAGTTTTGTACGTTATCCGAAATTATTATATCGTTGTACTCTGTATGTTCTTCTAGTAACATTTGATAATCCTTATAAAATTGCATTTTTCCTTGATCAAAGAGCATAATACCATCGACATTTTTTACAACGTTTTGCAACTGATGTGTTACTAAAATTCGAGTTTTTCCTTTTAAATATTGCAGTATACATTTTTCAAACAACCTTTTCCCTATATTTGCATCTACCTATAATTTTTTTAAATAATTTATTTAATATTATTGAATATTAAAAAATGGTTTTTAAAATAAAAAAAATAACATTTATATTTTAGTTTAGATATATTTATTTACACGCGTACGCACGCGCGCATATACCCCCCCCCCTCCCACCCCCTCCCCCAAGCTGCATAATAAAGGAAGTACATATTTTTTAATTTTTATCACAATATATTATACTTTAATGTAATTCCCATTCCTTAATTTTGTCTTAAAATTGTTCTATTATACGCGTTTATACCGAAAATGTCATTATGTATAAAAATATACGTGAAGTAACGTATTTAATTCTACGTATACATTTTTATAAATTTTAAAAGATAAACTCTTGTTTTATTTTCTTCGGAATTTTTTAACGAGTTTCGTATGAGATACAAGTCATCTATCTTTAAAAAATGTGTATACTTATATTTGTTTCATTATATACTTCTATTTGTTCACTATCTTATTCGATAAACTTGTTTAATGAATTTGATAAGATATTTATAAATAAACATTTGAGACTCCATATTTAAAATTTATTTATTGCTCGTTCGTGATATAAATATTATAAAAAAATTTTATTAAACTTTTGATGTTTCATTAGATATTTAAAAATTATAAAATGAAATTATTTTATACGCTTAAAATGATTTGCTAGTCACGTAAAAATTTTAATTTATGTATATTAATAAGTTGAAATTATAATTAATATACAAAGTATTTATTCCGAGTAAATCAATAAAATTACCAAAAATGTATTTGAATTGTAATTGTAATTGTAATTTATAATAGAATGATATTTAAAAAAATGAACTCGTTGGTATAAGAACTTTTCTTGCACTTTTATGCTAAGATTAATAATATCTGTTACGTTATAAATATAAATAGAATAGTCTTGAATACTATATTAATATAAAACTCACCGCGCTCAAAGGATCGTCTAAAAGATAAATGTCGGCATCTTTGTAAATAGTCCTGGCCAGATTAATTCTGGCCTTTTGGCCCCCGGATAAACTGCTTCCCTTTTCATCGAGGAGTGTAAGATCCGCATCGGGAAACTGTTGAAAATCCTTGACCAGCGAACAAACATCGATCACATTCTGATACCTTCCTTTATCGAACTTTTGGCCGAAAAGAATATTTTGTCGGATGGTTGCTCCAAAGATCCAAGCATTTTGCGAGGCGTAACTGATTATTCCCGCGAGTTTAACGTTACCCTCGACGATTTGGATCTCCCCGAGGATCGCTGAAAGAAAGGAGCTCTTACCGGAACCAACTGTGCCGATCACCGCGTAAAGTTTTTCTCTTTCGAGCTCTACGTTTAAATTCTCCAGGACGTTTTCCAAGAGATCCACGTTCCACTTGGCCGTTAAATTATTAACCTTTACGCAAATTTCCCTTTCCTCCGTTTTATTCTCCTGTCTACCAATAAGCATATATAATTAACTTTCTTTAAGAGATTAAATATACTTCGAATTATTTACTCGCTTCAGAAAAAACAAATAATATTACGAAACATATGTTTTGCTTAAAATATGATAATGTTATTATATTTTAACTAATGTACATATGTGTTTTACGTCAATTATTGTTTACAATTTTTTGGGTATTTCGAGTTTTGTGTTTTTAGTGCTTTCTTTAATCGATATAAAAAATAATTAAGATACAATTGAACGAATAAATATTATTATTTTTATTTGCTTCAAAAATTAAATATCAACATAATTATATCTGTACGAGTATCTAATGCTCAAAAGAAACGATTAAGAAAACAAAATTTACATTTGGTATATTATATTAACATATGGAACAATTATAGAGATGTTATAAAGTAATTTGCTTCCAGATATATTAGAAATTGAAAAATATTTTTGTAAATAAATAACGAAAATATTTTACCAATAGAAAAAGGTAGAAAATGAAACGATGATTTATGCATTCCATAATAATAAGTAATTTTTATATAGAAATAAATCATAGATAAAATGTAAACAATCTTATTATTGATTCATCAATACTTTATATATGTATAAAAATTCTATGTGTACAGCGATAGATTTTATATTCATTATGAATAATATTTTTATTATAAATTTCATATTATATCGTAATTTTTATAATAATAAAATGAAATAATAAGTAATATTTTTACCACATCTTTCTGAAATTTATATTTTCATTGAATTTCAATTATGCGTCGATCTTTTATAATAACTGTAATTATTATTTAAAAAAAAAACCGAGATATAAAACAATTTGATGATAGATTACCGATATTTATGTTATAAATGAAGTTGATATGTTTATTAGTTAATAAATTTGATAATGATATTAAATAATAATAGAAATATATGATTTAAGATTAATAATCGGTATAAAAATGACAAAAATTATTTCTAGAGAATTGTAACGAATAGAACTTGCGTGTAAAAGATGTGTAAACCTAATGTAGTAGCTAATAGCCACTAGTATCATTATTATCAGCAACAAGATTCGTTCCACGTATAAGCATAGATGGTTTAGACATTTGGTATCAAAGTATACTCGCATTATTTATTATACATCCTTATTAATACTAGAACATTTTTCTATAAAATACAAAATAAAATTTTTAAAGAGTTTAAGTATGATAATACCGAAGATTTAATATGAAATAAAATCTAAGAAATTTTGAAAAGCACTTTTCTATAATGAAAATAAACTACTTAATTGAAACGTCTTTACGGATTAAAATAAAGAAATTATAATTTGGAATAGTTACGTGAAATGTATATACTTAAGAAGTACATATTTTGTTAATATCTATAATAAAAAAAGAAAGAAAATTTTACGAACTTAACAAATCCTTTATAAACGTTGTACGATATTTTTGAAAATTAGAAAAGAAAATTGATTAAATAGTTAAAAAAATAGGTAACCTTGAAAATTATACTTACTCTGCATCGGAAACGCTTTCGTTTTTGTTATTAGCTTCGCTACTATTTATTGACATTGGCTTCTCAAATTTGATAACATTACTCGGTTGAAATTCCTTCAACATGAGAAAATTTTGGATCCTATCCGAAGAAATTTTGCTTTCTGCAATTTCCGTAAAGCCTCTGACGAATTTTCCGGTTATCGTAGAAGCCATTGTATTGTAAAAAGACGTGAATATAAAGATTTTATCAATCGTTAACTCCTCGTCCAAAAACAACATCGCCATTATCGTGAAATAAAGAGCTACGCGCGTAACGGAGATGAAAATGGTTAGGAAAAAGCCACGAGTGTAAGCAATTTTTCTTAGAACGTTCAGTTCCAGGCCACGAGAAGATTCGATAAGATCGCTAAACGGCTTTTCCCATGCGTACATTTTTATCACTTGTACACCGAATATTATTTCATCCATAAGTCGAATTCGTTCGTCCGTCCTTATTACCGATTTCGCTCGATACTTTGTCGATAAATTGGCGACGTAAACTGTAAATAATTGGAAACGTCAAAACAATTTATCGAAGTGAAAGGATTTATCCGAACGGGTTACATTTTTTTAATCGGAACGTAACGACCAAATTACGATTCAAAAATAATAAAAATTTTGTTCAATCCATAAACTAATAAGATTAATAGAAAAATATTTGAGAAAAATACTTGAGAAAAATACTTGAGAAAAATACTTGACAAAAATACTTGACAAAAATACTTGTGTAAATTATGAATCAAGAATTACGCTCAAATATTGCAGCAAAAAAATATTCAAATCGGGATAAGCGTTTTATTTATTTATTATTTTTTATATCGATATTTCACAATATCGACGGTCGATCGTACTTTAATACTTATTATATATTTTACCTTGTATAGGAAGCACAATAAACAAAACGGATATTCCAATCAGACCAGCTAAATGAATTTCGCGATACAAAATATACATTATAATTAAAGTTGATATCGGTGTGGTCCACATTATATGCAAAAATGTAAAAACCAATTCAAATCTATTGACATCGTTCGCCAAAATATTTAACATTCTTCCCGACGAAGTTTCACCAAGAACTGTGCTATTTACTTTTAGCGCCTGTTAAAGAGAAGAATTTGTATAATATTTTTAAAAAAAGACGACGTATCGTAGAAGTAATAAATTCTATTTATCGATATATTCGATATATCAAAGTAGATTTAAATATTAAAGCTAACGATAAATTACTTTTAAAAAAATATAAGCATCTACGTTGAAAAATTACTTTAATTGATCAAAATAATGGTTTTTTAAAAATATTTTCTTATTTTAAAAAAATACATCGTATAAATTAAAATCTTTTCTTACATTACAACATTTATTTAAATATAAAATCTCGAAGGCGTAACTTTTCTTAGATTTCCATTAAACCCGATAAAAAATAGTCCGTCCTTTTTTACCGCTTGTACCATAAAATATCGATCGAGCGAATCACCGATTTAGCACTTGTCGATATTTAGCCTCTCGACATTTTCGCCAGTATTTCGTTCCGATCTAAAAACTTTATCGATATCAACGCTACTTTAAATTTTAAGACTTTACATAAAGTTTATTTATATCGATTCGATCGCTTCTCTTCGATAATAAATAATTGATTACCGTTGGAAAATATTTTAATTTGCGTAAGATTTGAGAGCTTACACTTTTTATAAAATAATTTATAGAAATTAATATTTAATAAATCCAAAGTTTATAAAATAAATTTCCATTTTTTATATTTATTTATATACTATTATAAATCAATTTAAGAAGTAAGAATTAATTTTTTTTAATTATTATGATTTTCTTATAGTATATAATTTTTTTTTTCATATCGTAAATAATTATCGCGAGTAGCTTTTATTTTCTTTCTTCCTTTATTCGGGAAATTCAAATTTTAATGAAAGATATATTTTTTTTATTTAAATGACGAGCCTCGATAATACATCGATAATAATACATCTTTTTTTAAATACCATTTTTTACGTTACTTTATTTGATTTCTTTTCATTGGACTTGGTTCGATGCAACCAATCGTTGCATATCGCGTAGAATCGGTATAACCTTAATATTTTGATCGTTCGGTAATTACTTTTCGTAAATAATTGTAAAGCTATAAAGCAATTACTTATACGAGAGTAAAAGACTCGCCGCTCCTTCGTTATACTTTGTACGCTTGTTTATATTTTACTTACTTTTCTGTAAACTAATGAACACAGAGCTATGCGAGTTCTCCCAGCGATATGACTTGCCTGATAAAAAGATTGATTTTCCGACACGACTGTGAGAACATTCGTAATAATAAATACAGCTGTGTAAATCATAGCTTCTTCGAACATCAACGTCGTTTGGGGTTTGAAATATTTTAATAGAAGCCCGAGAAGTAACGGAAGTCCTAATCTGTAACCATTCGTAACCATTCGTAACCATTCGTAACCATTCGTGATCATTCATTTTTATAATAAAAATATAAGTGAAACTTATACAAAATTCAAATATTAACGATATTAACGATGTTGCAGGAAAAAAATTTATAAAGTTACAATGTAAATCATTATTTCTACTCTGTCTCTGCATGAATATAACCAACGAAATATAAGATTTTGTTAAAAAATATTTGATTTTGTTTGAACTTGTAATTTAAATATTAAGAATATTTATAAATAATGTGTGATAAAAAATTTTAATTTTTTCTTTTTAATCGAGATATTTTATAATTATATCTTTATACAAAACCGTGTTACTTGAAGATTAAGTCAAGGAAGAAATGAATAACTCCCAAGATGAAAATTTCCTTGCGAAAAGTAACGAAAACTACTTTGAACAGATTCGGCTGATCATTCATTTTTCGAGCTCTTTTTAACTCTATGTTCCATTGCCTTTAAAATAATAAGATTTAAAGATTATCTAATCAAATTTAGTATTGAAATACGAAGTATAATTAAATATTTAAAACTAACTTTTCTATTTTGTTACCTAAAACCACTGAATGATCATTTTTTAATGGTTCGTATAGATCTTGAAACGTCAAAACTTTGCTGTAGCCTTTCTTAAATAGATCTCGAATCCACCTGATAATAACAAGAAGCATGAAATAAGTTTTTTATTTTATAAATAACGTTATGAAATATAATATATTTTTAAAATTACTGTTTAAATAAGAGTAATAGAAATTTAGGATCTTTGACAAAATTAGCTGCTTATAATAGTTACGCACTTATACTATACTATAATATTTTTTATACTATAATTAAATTTAAATGCATAATTAAAGATATTAAAAAATTTTTTATCATAGCAATTAAAGATTAATTTTTAAAATCAACAACTGCAACTTTTTAAAATACTAATATTTACAATAAGATACTATGTACTAAAAATTAACTCCATTACCTACAAAGTATTTAAGTTAAGTTAAGATTCACAGATGATAAGTTAACGCTAATAAACACGATTCTTTTTATAATTCAATTTTTTTTTATCTTTTTAGTAATGATATTTATACTCTGGAATATTGAAAAATACATTTGATTGCTTTAAAATTACTATTAAGATTTTGACAAAAATTGAATTTGCGATAAATAGGAAATACGAGACTGAAAAGGATTCGCCAAAAAATTATTGCAAACAAAAATAAAATTAATTTAACGAAAATTTTAATTCAACTTATTCGTATTTTATAATATATGAGTATTTACTAATGGTGTAATTAACGAGATTGTTAGAAAAGTCGTAATTTGTGTCTTTCATAACTCAAATATGCTTGTTCGATCATTTTTTCAACGTTTAAGTTAATGTCAAGTAATTAAATCCAAACGATATCAATGAAATATTTTACAAAAAAAATTCACGAACTTTGCTTATTCCAAATTCTTAATATTATATAATATTTTTCGTTATAGTATGTATTACTAGTTTGATTTCTGAAAATGTAAATCAATAATCCTTGATTTCTTAGCCTAATTTTTAATCGAAATATATCTTAGAATCTTTTTCATATTTGTGTTTTTCTTGTACGTTCGAAACTACCTACATTCATAATATCTTTCAGTTAATTACATATTTTAATGACACATAATTTTCTTGGATTATATCAATTATCTCTTATTTTTATATTAATTCATAAAAAAATGTCAGTGTTTTTAGTATGATTTTATCGTCGTGTAATTCTTTGACACTGCTTTTAAATTTAAAAGGCTATTGTTATTTTTAAAGATTGAAAAGTTATTGATTTAACAAAAAAAATTTTGGTTTAATTATTATATATATACGTTTGTATGTTAGTACGTGAACGTGTATCTTATCAACCGAAAAACGATAAAACTCATTTGAGTAAAATTCGGTGTCGATCAATTAATTTTTTCTACAATTTATAGTAGATAAAGATTTTAAACAGATTTATACTTTATCGACCGTAGAAATCTTAGTCGATAAAAGTTATACACTTTATCATACACTAGATAAATTAAAAACAGAGTTGCTTGATGAATACGAGTTGTATTTATTTAATAGTAGATGAAGCATCATATATAAATAAAGAATTCAAATTCTTATATTACAGATTTATTTTTAAGCATTTTCATTCGCAAATATCCAATTTTTTTTTTAAATAAACAGTAGGCAGAAATAGATCAATTTTTTCACTTTAATTACTTTTCTAATAAAATTATTTTATAACCAATATTAATTTATATTTAATTTTTAGATATTTTTTATTCAAATTAACTTTCCGTATATTGTAAATATATTAAGAATGCGATGATAATATATAAATACACGCATAAAATTTAATTCAATTCGAGGTGGAGAGAGAAAAATAAATAGAAGTCGTTGTAAATGAGTTGCCAGAAGTAGATCAACCGCTACTTTAATAAGGGTTGATTAGTAAAAGTACAAGTGTTGATAACTGCTTTGAATACCTTTTTTCAGCGTCGACGGAAAAAAAGTATATAGTCGAAAAAGTAAAGAAGTGATGTTCATTTCAATCGACTTCTTTTCTTCTTCGACTCTGCTGAATTTAATTAATCACAATTTCATCCTTTAAACAAAGTTAAATATACAGATTAGATTCTACTTCCTTTTCTTTCTCTTCTTGCGATAAATAATAGCAATGCACACATGTACGAACGGATAGAAAAAAGTCTAAGTAGGAAAAATGCGTCGAAGTCGTATGATTCTATCGCTTATAAATATAAATTTATTCTCAAGTTTACGGTGCATAGTCTTCGGACGTTTTTTTTTTAATTTACATATAAAATAGATTATCTTAATAATTCGCTTAAAAATTCGAATGCCTTACTATTTTGAAAGATATTTCGAAATAGTTAATAAATGGATTGTTCTAAATAAATTAATTCTAATAGAAATACAATCCAATGTAATAATAAATTTTAAATTGTTGCTATAATTAATTTTTTGATAAAGTTAAGCGTTGACATGATTAACTTTTATTAAACGCATTCTAGTACTTGATGAAAATATTAAAAATTCCTTGTTATCTTAATTCGTTCAGCAATTCGTGTTTGGTAAAATTCACTAAAAACTGATAGCAGTAATAATATTATTTTGAAATAATAAAAGATTTAATAATAAAAATCTGTATCTCTCGATTAAAAATATACACTCTTAATAATTAATTATTCATGCTAACTAATTAGTTATAATTTTATTATTTTAATTCTGAACCGTTGTGAAAGTTGATTTGATTAAAGTTGCTTACTTTTTCTGAAAATCGAAAGTACGATATATCGTATATCTTAAATAATTGTAAATTAATTATTTATATTTTAAACACCGATAAAATTTTTTTTTATCCTACAAAGATCTTAATCCTTTCTTGCTACTGTAATGTCAAATATCAAGTGGATTGTTCTTTAATTCTTATCTTTTAACATACGTAAAATTTATATTCGCAACATACTTATGAAGATAAATAATCATTATTATTTGAAATTAGATTGATTTATCAGTTTAGCCAATTAGTTAAATTAAATTACAAAAATTAAAATATAATAAAAGCCATTGATTTATTTCGGACAAAATTTAGTTTAATATATATATATATATATATTATTAATTTATAAAATTATACCGGATATTTAACGAAAGTGAAATAAATTACTTATTTTTTAGAAAATACAAATATTAAAAAAACTAAATAACCATTTTTTTACATAAGATAATTTCTTTATAAATTAATAATAAAAATAACTAAAAAATTCATAGTATGAATATTAACGTGTTCAGCTTTTGTTAAAATATACTAAATTAAAAAAAATGTATGTACATTATTCACCTTTATGAATTCGATTTTGCTAAATGAAATTATTTTAAAAATGAATGAAATAACTTATGAGTTAACCATAAAAACTGTTCTCAAAAAGCAAATTTGTCTGATTGTATATTAGTTTGATTATAACTATTTTATTATTAAATATTTTATTGTTATTGATTATACTATTCTATAATTTTATATGATAATTCTGCATTGTAGAAAATGAATTTATACAAAAAAACAAAATAAACTTAAATAGATACTTATTAAAAATTTTTACAAAAATTAAAAATAAACTAATTTATTTGTTTTCAAAAATAAATTAAAAGTGTTCAAGAATCACAAACTAGAAATTTTCCTCCAGTAATAAATATACCAGTAATATAGTACATTCGATAAAAAAATCTTTGCGTTAACGATATTGAGATGCAAATAACTATGACGAATGATTATAATTGTATTGCCTACTTTTAATCAAACTTTTCCATTGATTTCTATAACTTTATTTCTTAATTTAAATAAATCTTCAAAAATCTTAAACTTTAATTAGAATTTTTTTAGTACTTTCACGAAAATACGAATAATGCCATTATAAACAAAAACAGATATATTAGTTTTATTTATTTTATAGTTTTATTATTTTTTAAATTTTATAAAGTAGATTAAAATACAAAAATATTAAATGTAAAATATCTTTTGAACATTCTTATCGACTCGACGTTAATTTAATTAGCACTAACTTTTTAAATTAATAAGTATCAAAAGAAAATTTAGGTTTAATTAATAATCAACATCTTTGGTATTTTCAAATAAAAAAGTGAAGTCTCAAATGATTCGAACATTATAATTAATTATTAATATAACTTGATTATTATATCGTAATAAATATAGATTATAATAAAAATTAGTATTTTTAAATTGACTCTTGTATCTTTCTAATTGCCAATAAAAAAATGTTATAATTTAATATTAAAATAAAATTTGTTTAATTTTTTAGTTTAATATTTTAAAAAGAGAATACTTAAGTTAAAAAATTAAGTTCAAATATTTATATACAGAATTAATTATAACTATATTATTGGATACGAAAAATGTATAATACATTTAAATAAATATACTATTTATTATTTGTTTTATAATATTAAAGCTTACAAGAATTTTATTCATTTTTTTAATAATCAAATTTTTCTACCTACGAAACTAATCAAATATTGATACATTTTTGAAAGTATGTAACATCATCCGCAATCTTCTAGTAAAATTCCATCGAACGCGGTAAAATTTTACATAGCGAGAAGTAAAATGTAGCCATTGAAATATCAAAATAGTAAAAATACGCGCATTTTTATATATCCAATTTCCAAATAAGTTAATTTAACATTAATTATGTTATTATATTTAAAACTTCAATCAAATCGTACTGTTTTCGTTATAATAGATTTAATTATATCGTTATATATTAAATTGCAAACATAACTTTTCAGTAATGGAGTTTATGAAAACCTTGTAAATTCTAATATGAATTAAATATTATGCTAAAAAGAGAACACTGGAATTAAAAAACAATCGCATCGTTGTATAATCGTCGTATTAATTGCATATCAAAGATGAAGTTGAAATCTGTGTGATCAATATGATTTTATTAACTAAAAAATATAAAAACTTACCACCAAACAATTACGGAAAAAATGTTGGCCTGGTCACGAGGATTGGGTTGCCTTTTAATTTTATTAGATTCCATGGCTTCTAACTTCTTTGTTTCTGCTTCAACGAATTTTTAAATACTATATTTTGGAATTTATTTATTATATAAGTATAATTATTGCTATTATTCGTAAGATCGATCGATTTTTATAGTACTAATGTTAATACCGCGGAGATACGGATCAACAAATTAAAAGAAATTATTATGAATTTAAAATATATTTTCTCTCTCGGGAATAGTAATTAGTAACAATTTAATCCAGCAACGTTACCCTGTTAAAAATATTAATTTTTTTCTTTATTTTTAATAAACATAAATGCAAGTTAATTGCTTGTAATTTGTAATATATCTTTTATATGAAATAGAAACATATAAACGTCTTTCGTCAAAGTCGTATTTTACTTTTCTCTTTCACTTTATTATCTATTCCAAGCATTGCTGAACCACCACTGTACAATAATCTGAACTATACGAGTGTAGAAAAACATTATTTTTCTTTATCTATTAACATGCATATATTGAAAATCAATATCTAACGGTAGTTCGTATAATTACCACTTGTATTTATTTATTGGATGCTCTCATTTATGTTCTTTGATTTAATTATTACATAATGTAATTACTTATTATTTTATTAAACTTTTTAATTTAAAACACTGTATCGATAATATTTTCGTATATTAAATAAAAGTTTCGGTGCTATTTGTTTTTTATATTTTAAAATAATTACAAGTTAGGGACGGTAGAATCGCGAATTGTATTACGTATAACTGTAAACAATGAGTTCGAATAAAATAAATTATTGTAAGATACTTTTAAAAGAGCTTTTATTAACGAAGAAACGAGAATGTATACCGAGGGATCTATAAATTCGTAAACTTAATTCAACAAAGTGAGAAACAATAATACAATGTTTAAGACCACCGAACAACTTCACTCTTTTATTTCTTGTAAATTTAATAAGATATACTATCTAAAATAATTGTGAAAGATAAATCTTAAAGCAATATTTTAAATACAAACTTGTAAATAAGATAAAAAAATATCAGTGTGTTCCGATATAAAAAAGAATATTAATATTTGATAGTCGGTTGGTTTGTTTAATTAATTTTATAAAAAATGTTTATTTGTTTACAAAAAATATTCTTATAACTTAATTGACAAAATTTCTTAATTATTTTTATCTTTTCATAGCCAATACATTTAAATATTGTTATTACTTGAAATTAAAGAATTGATACTATAATATATCATTGATACTCCATAAATGTCGTAAAAATATATTTAAAATATGTAGAATTTTAATAAAATTTAAATAAAATTTAAATAAAATTTAAATATACCTGTCTGATAGCATTAAAACATCAAATTTTATTATAAATATGAAGTTGTAACAAACGATAGTTTTACGACTCATTCAGTGATTGACAGATATTTTCATAAAAATATTTTGTTCATAGTTATTATATTTTCAAGATTTCATCCTTGTCAACTGAATTAATTATTATGTAAAGGTAAGAATTTGATAAATTTTAGAATTTTGTTATCTAAAGATATTATTTTAAATTATGATATTTAATGAGCTTGATAATATGTACTTATGTAATAATCAGCTATCTTATTTTATTATTTAACATAAAGGTTCTTTGAACCGGTGATTAACATTAATTACATTTAAAATGAATCTAATTTTATTATAGAAGAGAAAAGAAATTAAAAATTGATTAGCAAAGTGTTAAGAATTGTTAATAAGTGGTTGTATTTAATGTTTTAATGTATATAGACGGTTAATTAACTTTTGATAAATTCCTCTAAACGATATAAATGGATGAAATAAAATTTTTTACTATAAGTAACGATAAAACAATGTACCCGAGTATGTAATATATTTTACTATCTGTCGATAAATAAATTTAAGTGGGTGAAAGCAGATAATAATACTTATATTCTATTACTTATCTTTAAAATAAATTCATATATTCGTCAAATATATTTTTATTAAAAATTGAAAAAAATTTCCATTACGAGATTAATAGATGATTAATCTCTGTATATGAATAAGTTAATAATATTTTTATTAATACGTATTAGTTATAAGAATATATAATAATAAATTAATCGAATATTTAAGTTTAAAAGTTTTTTAACTTAAAAATTGTCGGATATATTAGATGAAAATAAGTTCAAAATTTAGATATGTAAAGAAACTATAAAAACGATTACAAACTATAAAAATGATCAAAAAGACATTTTGTATCGACTAAAAAGTAAGTTGGATATATATGTATATATTACAAATAACACTCAATTTGAATTCATTAATCAATTTATAATATATTTTGTATTTAAAAAGATGATTTTCTAAACATTTAACTTTAATTAATAAACGTAATCTTAAAAATTATCTTACGTTAGCATTATTTTAAATTTTTTATTCACATAAGAAATAAGATAAAGCGGTAAATAAAAATACGACTCCTGAATATAAACATTTGAAATTTTTAAATATAAAAAGTAAGAAATTACATTAAATATGAAATTAGATAAACTTTATTGTACAGACTTCGTCATACACAATTATTGAATAAAAAAAAATTGCGAAAAATTCTTATTTATAAATTATTACGATATAATATAATGTTTAATTTAACAATATAATTTAACGCTTAACTGAAATTTAATTTTACATGAAATGTTTTTTATATTTTTTCCATTATAATTTCTATTACAAGGATTTTACTGAATCCAAAGGGAAGTAGAGTTAGGGAAAATATTATAATACACAAATTAAGCGTTTTTAAGCATATGATTAACATTCAAATTTATGAAGTTTTCAAGGTCGTACTTAAGTGGTAAAATTATTGACATATAAAAATATATATATATACAAAATGAAATGATAATCTTTATGAGCATTATTCTTCTAAACACCACATTAAGTTTATGATTCTAACGAACCTTAACTTTTTTTTTTAAAATTAAATTACTTGCTTCGACTTGAACCAGCCAAAATACAGTCAAAAATTAAGTTTAAAATGCCATGCCTTTATTAAAAAAAAAAAAATCTATTATCACCCCATACTCAGTACTCAAATAATTGATGGCGATCTGTATCCATGAATTAATTGTATGCTTTTTAATTTTTATGTCAAGCAACCGAGCGATCCACAAAAAAGAGGCATTATTTATTAAAATCAAAAAGTTTCTGGCCATTGTTACTATACAAGCCATTCGAGTTATATCATAGTTTGAAAGCATTAGTTTTACTAGCTTCCATCGATGAAAGCTATGGTGATCCTCATAGCTACGTGAGTTTGGCCATCGATTGCACAACTTCAAATAGTTAAATTGTGAATTCCCTTTTTCATCGTTGCTACATATAAACTGTCATTCATAAGAGTGCATTTACAAATTAAAAGCAAATTATGCGTCCTTTTAAGCGACATAACATTACACACAATGGCGATACAAATACTCACTCTACAAATGATAAAAAAAATCTAAATATAAAATTCTTGTAATAATTAAAATAAAGTTTCATAGTATCACAATTCTAAATTGTCATATGTATAAAGTAGCTCCATTAAATAATTACCTACTTTACGACGTTAAAAAAATGTTTGTTCTATGTTTATAAATATAGACTGCATTTTCTGATTTTTACCTACCAATACTGTACTATATAAAAAAGGATAAGTTATTATAAAAATTATCAGTATATCTATGTAAAAAAAATGTCAAACCAAACAGCTCATTAGATACCTAACTAAGCAGTTCGACATGTTTCTTGGGGTTTGTTTTTGAAAGGCGCATCGAATGCAGCTACTTCGAGTATTCTCGCCAATGTCGCTGTTTTTTTTAATTTCGCCTATTTGTCACAGGGGAAGGCAGCCACGTGAGATAGCATTTTCGAGATTAGCAAATTCACTTTGCCATGTGCATAACTGAGACACTTGGCAAGTCCAGGGCAACAACCGAATTCTTCAATTGTTTTAAATCTGTATGTCCTGAAATTCTTTTCTTGATCTATGTATGTAACAGCGGCCATCAGAGGGCATAAAATTATTTTTGTGTGATCTTGGAAGTTTATCTGAAATAACAAATAAATCCTGTCATCCAAACAATTCGCGTTTATACTTTATTTCTTTCAAAACTTTTCACCTACTTTCTTCTTTTTTCCTCTTTTCTTACATTATTTCAAACATACTTCATTCGTAAAATAGACAATTAATTTGGTAATATTTAAAAAAGCAGAGTTAAAATTTATAAAAACAAAACGAATAATTGGTAGAAAACTTATTTTATTCGTTAAAAATTAATAAAGTTAAATTTAATGCGTCGGTAATTGTTTAAAATATAGAATCGAATGTTTTAATTTTCTTTTGCTTACGTCGATAAAAATTTTTTAATGTAAAATGGTTTTAAAAATATTTTGATCGTTTAATCTAAGTATATAATTGATATCATTTATAATTTTTAAATTTTTATTTATAATAAAAAAGACGGGCATTCAATTTATATAAAATTAGACGCGAAATTATATTTTTTGCCTTTTTTTGTTAATTATGTATAAAGATTTAACGTAATTTTGATTAATTTTTTAAATACTATAAATTTATTATAAAGTAATTGCGTTTCGTTCGAGTAGTTTTTGATAATTATGTTTTATTAGATAAATTTCAAACGTCAAAACTAATAAATTAACTTTTATTTTAAAATAATTATATCGATTTTTTTTATTTTTACCAATACTTGTCACCGAATGAATCGATACTTATTTTTTTTGTAATTCAATTTAATAAATGTAAAAGAAATCAATTTTACGAAAGATTCGTTGGTAATTCGAGAAGAATTTTTCATTTTCAAAATTATAAAATAAATAATCTTTTTGTAAAAATGATTCCTCAAATAATTAAAAAAAATTTTTTTTAAACGATGAAACGTGTGCTTTTGATTTAGATTTAATATTTAAAAATCATAAGTATCAAAAATAAGTTCTTCCAAAGGTAAAATGTTTACATATTAAGAAAATCTTGATCAGTTTTTTAACTAAACTAAATAATATTTTAAAACGCAATAAAATGAAATTTAAAGTTAGTAATAAATTTCCTTTTAAATTAAGAAATAACGAAGAAATAAAATTTGTTAGCGCTAAATTTATACTCGAGAAAGCTCCAAGTTTTACTTTTTAATTGCGCGAAAAAGGTTGTAAAGAAAAAGGTAGGTTAAACAGCTTTTGAAAATATTAAAAAAGGTAAAAAACAATCGGTCGTGATTTACTTGAAGTGATCCGTTCGTTAGCAGCATAACAACTGCCGTCTGCGTTCTGAACCACTGGTGCATGTACGGCGGTCTTGCCAGGGAGTCGCTTTGCTTGACGGCAACCGCACCACCTGCCTTCATCAGATGATCGTTCATGTAGCGCAAGAAAAAGTTTAACAGTTTCATTTTCTTCTCGAGATAGTGCGGGTATTCTCTGATGGTGTAGTACAACTCCTCTCCCAATCTATTGATGTAATGGATGTTGAAGTTGTTGGCGAGCATTATGAGGCGGGTGCCGTCGTTGTACATCACACCGACACCGTCGTCCGAGAGTTGGTATCCGAAACCATATTTATCCGAATAGTCCACCCACTTGCTTACCCATACGAATGGCTGTGCAATTGGATCGGTCATTTCATCTACAAGTGTTAATAGAGTTAGCAGAGATCGTTTCCTTTCAATTATTCATCGGGAATATTCGGAAATTAAGATTTTGCTAATCATTTGCCAATAATTTTCTAATAATTCAAGACAAATACGAATGATTAACTATTTATTATAACGTTACGTTCGATATAAACAAAACGCTTCTGTTTATTTTTTCCCATCTTTGTAAAACTTTGAAAATTGGTAATAACGGCCAAAAAATAGTTAAACTGCACTAATTTAAGCAAATTAAAAATTGTACAAACGAAGTTTATACGATACAACATATTTTACAAAACATTACAACACTTTTTAAACAACTTGTTCTGTACAATTATTTGAAATTATTTTATAGTTATGCGCATTAAATTTGTTAAAATAAATAAAAAAATTAAAATTTAACAAATATGTAATAATTGTCTGTATGCGCGCCTATAATAAACATATATCTAGTTTTTTAAATTAATCGTTACGAATTCAATTGAAAAAAATTTATATTATGTTACAAGCTGGTCGATATTAGAAGCTTAGCAAAATAAGGTTCGTTAAAATTTTGGAAAGGTCTCTGGGATTCTGGAGAAAATATTTATGACCATTAATAGAAAGTGTAATAAAATGATATTTATAATATATAAATTTCAGATTACCTGAACAGGCCATTTCTTTGCCAGGCTCAGAATTTAATAATACTTCCAATTGCTCTTTTAAAGTCTTAAGCATATTATCAATATTATGATCTGCCTTTTGTGCTGTATTTTGACCGTTTTGTTTAGCTTTCCGAGGACTCGTTGGCACCCTAGAGATTTCTTCGACGTTGGAGCTGTTGTTCAAGTTCACTTCCGACAAGGGTTTTCGGTTGAAAGATTCAAGCATATCGAGACGCGGTGCCATAGTTAAACAAGATACTGGTAAACTTGCAGGCATGAAACCTTTAAATATTCAATGTAACTAAAATATCTAATTTTTAATAAATGGTCGTAAATTTAAATATTTCTTATTTGTAGCAAAGAATATATAAGTTGAACGTTAACGAATAGTTTATTTATTTTAAAGTCGTTGAAGTAGAAAAATTACTAAAGATGCTCGAATTATAAGAACGATCGATGTAAAATTTAAACGTATACATTTAATAAAAAAAAAAAATAAAATCTAGCACTAATTTTAACAAAATTATCTTATTATCTAATGAAATATTGTCCCGTAATAATTAACTTACAATTAATTAAAAATATATATTATAATTATTCACCAGAAGTAAAGAAAGGATCTTTGAGCAATTTTGAAACACTTGGTCGTTTCGATGGACTTCCTTGCAACATACTTGAAATCATATTCATCGCAGTAGTATTTTGCATGTGTGACGGTTTTTTATAATTAACTTCTTTAATTCTTATGTACGTTTCCTTTAAGCTAGACGTTTCGAAAGGTGGTTTTCCAACCAATAATGTGTACATGATACACCCGATACTCCAAATATCAACTTCATAAGAATGGCCAACTTTTGTCAGAATTTCTGGAGCTATATAATTTGGGGTTCCGCATAATGTTCTAACAATGGACATCACATATTAAGTATAATACAAACGAATAAGTTATATATTTATAATTAGAAGATTATTTTTCGTGTTTACTTTTTTCTTTCTCCATCGTGTTCAATTCTAGTAGCTAATCCAAAATCACCAATTTTCACATGCAAATCATCGTTGAGAAAGACATTTCCAAGTTTTAAATCTCGATGGATGATTCTATTTTGATGTAAATAAGACACTCCGTCCAAAATTTGTTTCATGTAGTATCTAGTCTCATATTCGGTTAAAGCTTTTCTTCTTTTATGCAGCTCCATCATGGACTAAAAGTAAAAAATTGTAAAATAATATATAAATAATATTTATAGAAGTTCTTCTAAATTTAAAGTTAACTTAATAGTTCGTATACATTTTTGACGGTGAGTACAGTTTTTAATCTGTATCAGTTAGCATTAATTTACGATAACAATTAATTTTACAGTACACAATATTTTTAGATTATAATATTTGTTGTCAAATCAATGGATTCAATTGATTTAACTATATCTATAAATATTCAAACTTAAAAAAAATTTCCGGGATAATTGTCAAAAAAGATGAAAATATCTTCAATAATTATTTTTAATAATTAGTCTTTACATTTTCAAATAATTATATGTAATAACTATTAATTATAATTTTAATACAAATAATGTACATGATAATTTCATTTTAGGAATATATTTTAAGAAGGACTATTTTACTAAATTATGTAACCAAATATTCTTCGATATATTTATTGTAACTTAATAATAAACATTAAAGTAATTTTTAAAGGAAACGGAAATATTTTTAGTTTTTTTGATCATTGAATAACTTTGTAAAAGTGTTAATAATTATAAAGAATAATTTAATTTTAAATTCTTTAATGAAATTTTCCATTATCTACTAATAATTTTTAATGATTACTTTTTAGCTGTAGCCTTAAAATTTCCTTCTTAATTACAAATTGTAATTATTAATGTTAATTATGTCACTCTAATTAATTAGAACTAAAATTTTTACTAATAATTTTGTAAATATAAATATCTTAAAACATATAAATTAATTATTCAAACAATAAAATGTTTCAACGTATTATTTAAATGTATATATAATGTATATTTTATTATAGTTTTAATATTATTGCTTTGAATATACCTTTCTTATCATTTTCAAACAATGAAAAATAAATAAGTATAAGTAAAAACATACATATATAAAATGATGCTAAACTCGATAACAACTTACCAGTTCTGACATCATATCAATAAATGTTATAGTCATTTTTATTATATTATAAATTATTTTTTCTGAAATTTAATTTTTATGAAAAATAGATTTTTAATTTTTTTTTACTACTGTAATAAAAAAATGAATCGCCTTTTATGAGTCTGAATTAAAAATGGATTTTTTAGACCAATTAATAAAGGTGTGAGAAATTTCCTAGAGTAAAAGAAAAAAGATTGAAATTACGATTGTGCTATTTTAAAATTCAAATTGCTCATAGATTGTCTTATTATCGATTCTATCATTAATTTTACACAAATTCTGACTCCAACTATAAGTTATAATTAAACAAAATTAGCTTTTCTTCCTCGTTTTTTCTATACTTACACTTTATCCGATATAAAAAATATAGTTCATTTTCAGTTATATATTTTTATATTTTTGAAAGTAATATAGATACTTAAATATTTTGATAATAAATTTTGTTTTTAATATATACTTTATGTACTTGTATTATACATTGTATAAAAATACCTTACTTAATATTAAATATTTCTGTACCGTACTTTTTTCATAATTATACGCTCCAAGTAAATGTATTATATTTTTTATTGTTCTGCAATTTAAAATATAATTTTTTATTTCCAGTATCGATTTGATTTAATCAATGAATCCAGATAAAGCAATGTTTAATATTAAAATTTGATAAACTCGTAATGGTAATCTTTCTGATGTAACAATATAAAATTTAATTATTTTATTTATATAAAATTTATATAGAATATAAAATTATTAAACTATTTATACTATAGTACAATTAAAAATTATTTACTTGACAAACTGAAACAATGTAGTTATTAATTTTCTTAATACGTCAAAAAGATATTCCGTTTAATTAACTTCATTGTAATTTTTAAAGTTATAAAAAATAAATTTTTTTCTTTTATATATATAATATTTTTATAAAATAAAATTAATCGGCTAAATATATAATTTATATAATAATTATTAAATGCATTGTATTTATAAATGAATGGAACTTTTATTTTGTATGTATTTAATTTATAGAAACTAATTAATTATTATTTATCGTAATAAAAAAAACTATCATCAGTTTTGATTAATGCTTTAAAAAAAATTTAAAAACATAATTGATATACATTTTCAATGATAAAAGAAGTGCGGTCAAGTACATAATTACAAAAAAATATTACTAATTCACAATGATAAAAATCATTATACTTCGTTTCATTATTGTTTAATAATAATATAACTTTTGTAATTTATGAATGTTCATCAATTTGTATATTATAGTATACTAGTAAAAGTTAGAAAATTAAAATCACATAATGCGTAAATTTTAAATATCTAATGTACTATTAGTTTAACTTAAGTTGCAAACAAGTTGATTTTTTAACATGCTATAAATTAAAAAATTAATTTTACAATTTAAAATAATTTGAATTTTTTTGTATCCTTCATCAAATATACAATTGTAATTATAAACTAATATGGATTATAATTTAATACATTGGAACACATAAAAGTATTTTTTAAATTATTATAAAAGTATTAATTAATATAAAGTTTTTTACTTATATTTCAATTCTTATAAATCCATATTTGAAAAAAATGTGTTGCAAATTTGTTTAATAACTACTATTATGCGAGCGATAAAAGAATAATAAAAATATTTCCGAATTGAGTGTTACGCACGAGTACATAATTTACAAACGATCTTTTGTACACTTGTTTCCTCTTCTGACCTTCGTGCACATGCATGAATCTATGTAACGACGAAGCAGAATACTTATACACGCAAAGAAAGCAACCTGTGGAAAGATTCGATATTTTACTGTGATCAATCTATATAATACTTACGATCGCTACATATATTTTCTGCGCTACTTTTTCTGCTCAGTTAATTAAAAGTGCCTACTTTTAATATGAATTTTGATTAACATATATAATAAATTACTTTCATTTCTTTTAATTTTTGACTTATTTTTATATATAAAATAATGTTTTTAAATTTTTTATCAACAATTTTAAATATACGTATCTATTGTTTAAGAGATTACTTTTTTTTCATGGATTTTTGGTTTACACGTTCAGTCTCTTCTTTTCCTAAATTCATGGTGATAGTGTTTCCCCTCTTCCCCTGTTTTGAAATTATACTTAAATATATTTAAATAGATGACTAGTAGCGAGGATCATAAAATTTGTTTGTTAAATTCAGCTGATACTATATAAAAAAATTATACAAGAAATAAAAGATGTATACATTTTCATATACAAATATTTGAATACTTTATCTTAATCTCCGATCATTATTAGGTTTCTAAATTTATCAAATATTATTATGTTGCTTAATTAATTACCTAAATAATTGCAAAAAGAGGCAAATTCATAGCTGATTTTTATTTTCTTAATAATTTATTAATGAATAATATAAAAAAGAAGTGTGTATATATAATCATATAAATATATGTGTGTATCTATATATATTATTATTTTCAAAAAAGTTGAATAAGTATTTTATTATTCTGACGAATCAAGATTGTTTAGAAGTACCGATTATGTATTTTGTAAATACATGGAAAACATTACGTAAAGTTATTTAAATTTATTGCATATTACAACTTTATTTGGAAGAAAATATTAGAGTAGATTTTGAACGATTATTCCAATCCATGTACTAACATATCATCGTAACGATAACTAAACGTTTTAATAGATACTGTTCTTGTATATTATTAGAATACTAAAATTTATTTTATTTAGAAAATTGTATAATATAGTTTGCAAACTTTGTAATATGTATTACTTACGTTAAATAATTTATATTAAAATCAGTACTTATCCATTAATTATGTACAAAGTATTGAAAATTTGACTTTTTTAAAATTATATTAAATAAATGTTTTATCTAATCATCAACGACCTATGACATTTTGTGAAAATCACAGTAAATTCACGAGTCGACATTAAATTTAGTTTCGATTCATAAATTCTTTTCGAGATTTTATAAAATCTTATAAAACCTTCTGTATAAATTTTTATTTTAAAGGCTCGTTAAAAAATGATCCAAAGCTACTCTCTTCGTATAAAATAAACAAAGAATTTATAACGTACTCTTTTTCTGCACAATTCCAAAATAATGTAAACATTATAACTGTCATCAAAAAATCCATGAAATCCAACAATGTGCCTATGGCTCAAGCTTTTGTGAATGATTATTTCTTGGGTCATCTTCTCTTGCTGGTTGTTTTTTGTCATTATTGCTTTTGGCACAATCTTTCCGGCAAAGATTTCGTGTGTCTTTGAATCTCGAATTTCGTAACATTTTGCAAAACCACCCTAAAATTAAAATTAATGGAAAAAATTAATAATAATACATTTTAACTTATACCAACAATTATAAATAATATTTATAACAAATAGGATAAATAAAAATTTGATTTTTTATTACACGCTCTTACAAATTGCAAATACGAGTAATATTTAATATAAGTACTATTAATTAAAATATAACAGTGGAAACAATTTATTTTTAATTTTATTATAACCTTTATTTTATCAGAAACGTCGAACGACGTAGTCGTTTTCTCATAAAATGAAAATTACTAATTAGACAAAGATAATTTTATTAATTTTATTTTGATCAAAAGAAATTTTAACAATTTGTAATTTGAAAGTATCTTTTAATAAAGATATATTTAGAAAAATAACGACGAATATCAAATATTTCATATACGATTCTAAAATTATTACAATTTATATTCTATTATTCCTTAATTTTTTATAAATTTTAAGGAAGCGTTAAGTCGTCGAATAAACGAATTAGACGACAATTTTAGATTCGACGAAAAATGTAATTAAATAGAAAATAAGATAATTCGAGGATAGACCGATATAAACTATGCAAGTTCTTTTAATTATTTATCATTTTTGAGAGAAATATGTCATCGGTTAAGGTAGTTTCGCAAGCCAATGAAAATATATATCCATCGGCAAAGTTTAAATATAGATACCGAGGCAACCGAAATGAATTAGAGAAACGATAATCGAGTAAACTGAATCCGCAAGCCTGGCAATTTATTTGAGAAGAGATTCAAAAAACATAAACAAGGGAGTTATAAATATTTTTTAGCATGATCAGCGACCATTGGATAACGAAAATAAAAATAAAAACAAAATTCCACACACTGAATTAGAAGTCTGATAGGATTTGTGAGTAAACAAGCTGTCATCTAGGTGCATAGCCCAGAGAGTTCAGTAAACACAGAGCTTTCCTCGAAGCACGAGGTGCCGAGTTTACCTAGTTTACCTAGTTTACCGAGTTTACCGAGTTTACTCCGATCCTTTAAAGAAGCCTCCAAAGCCTTCAACATACGTTTACAACGGGCACGACACTCACCTTGCCGAAATACCGACCCTTGATGTAAGACTTCCCGGTGTTCTTGTTATAGATGTGGTCAGGAATGACCATCTCTTTCTCCTCCTTCGACATTATTTACTTCCTTGCAACGACGACGTTGACGAAGAGAGGTTTTCGCGGATTTCGCGCACACGGACTTCTTATCTCTTACTCTTTTTGCCGTACTGCGCCCCGGCTCTGATGTTCTTCGAATCCTTACTCCTTTCAGCAGCCGCCAAACACAATGTTAACTCATGGATGTAAGACAGCGTGAAGCAAAAGAGGCAACGGACTCTTTAATACTGAACGTTTAAATTTAAATTAAATAGACGGCCAATCATAGGCGAACGACGTACCACGTGATTCGATTCTCTACAGCCGAAATTACAAGCGAGTCAAGCTGGTGTTCAACGCAGGTTGCATTCGCTTTTTCAAATTATTTTATCCTTTTTCGCTTCAATATTTTAAATATAAGAACGTCGAAGAGTTGATTTTCTCGTGTTTTTATTTTTAAAAACCCCTAACCTTGCCGACACACGTTATTCCTTCTAATTTACTCTTCCGATTATAGCGTATCCAACTATTTTACGTAGTCCTTTTTACGACCCGCGCGCCTTTAAATTAACTAATACTTATTAATATTTATTTACGTTCTCCCCGGACTATATCTATGTATATCATAATAGTCATTTTTTTGATTACTCCACTTGTTCGATCGAATCGCGCTAAGCGTAAGAATTGCATCCGTCTCTCTTGGATTCGGGAAATTATTCGCTTCGTTCCATTAATCTTAACTTCGTTAAATTTCGTTAATGTCTTTCGACGAGTAATTTCTTCTTTATCTTTCGTTATCTTTTACATTCTTTTTTCAGCGTTATCATCGAACAGTGTCATTTTTCATCAAATTTACGTTACGGTTACGTACCTACACCAATTTATCGACAAATATAATAAAAATAGAAAATTCCGAAACCGTCGTCGATTATTCGACGTACGCGAAAAATATTTATACAAATTTCAGCCTTTATCTTTACAACCGTGATCAACGCGAAGCAATCTATTATTTTTTACCGCGTATCGAAACGTTTCGCGCAACGGATCGAACGTTCCAACGAAACAAAGTACACCTTAGGATTTATTCGGAAAAATCCAAGCAGCAAGCTCCGATCTAAATATTCGGATCGATGTCTTTGATTCGAACTCATCTGGAGACTCGTTAAAAATTGACTCGTCGTTATTCGATTCGAACGGATCGATAATAAAAAACGTTACGATTCAGTTTTATAGAAGCAAAAACGTTTATTTCTCGATAACAATGAGCGTCGCGTTGTTTCGAAGTTTACGTTAAAAAAAAAAAAAGAAGACAGGAAGAAAAAACTTGCTAATTTGGTAATTTGGTATTTATTGTTTCATCAACAAAGTGTATCAACGGATAAAACAGTGAAACGAAGCGAATTTAAAATATTGCATCTGATTTCCTTGTTCGAGAATTTAATAATTTATAACCTATACGATCGCATTAGGAGGGATTTTTGGTACCGACGAAAGATCAACAACGAAAAGGAAACGGTGGATGGAGAAAAAAAAAACGATCGCAACTCGCGTGCAAAGTAAGTTGATAAAAGGTAAGAGGCGACGTTCGGATTCTCGAATTCCAGGAGGGTGAGAACGAAGGCGAAGGTACAGGCAGAGTACAGGCAGGGTACAGGTTGGAGGGAGAGGGTGAGAAGATGAGACCCCGAGACTTCGAGACATCGGGGTTGATCGAGGGAGAGACACTTTGTCGGGTCGGCTATCGGGTTCGGCTATCAGGTTCGGCTATCAGGTTCGGCTATCAGGGGCGGCTATCAGGGTCGGCTATCAGGGGCGGCTGTCAGGGGTGGCTATCAGGGGCGGCTATTATCGGAGGAAGAAAACATTTGAAAGCGCGTGAAGAGTGGAGACGCGATCAGGCCGAGAGTAGGGTAAAAGTTCGAAACTCGAATGGTCGAGCGAAGCTTCCGGTCTAAGGCCTCTCGCAATGTAGGTGGAGCATCGACTACGAGGAGAGAGGGAGAGAGAGAGAAGAGCGATGAGAGAAGAGAGAACCAAGGGAAGGGGGAGTCGGGATTCGTCGGTAAGGTCTGCGTCCGCGGCATGGTCGATGCTCCTTTTTCCGGCTGAAACCGGCGTCCATCTTCCCCGTTCGCGACAGCTCGGTGCCTCGTCCACGTCGCTCTCGCGTACCCCAGAGCAAAGGGACACCCGGCGAAGAGAGGCGAGCGGTAACGGATCCACAGGAGCAGCAGCAGCAGGACGACTACTACGTGAGTACGATTTATATTCCTCCTACGCGTTTCTCGGTCCCCGGGGAGCGGCTTCAGCGGCTTCTTGCGGCTTCTTGCGGCTTCTTGCGGCTTCTTGCGGCTTGGCTCGACTTTTCTCGACTTCTCTCGACTTCTCTCGACTCGTCTCGACTCGTCTCGACCTCTCCGTCGATTCTCTCTCTCGCTCTCGCTCTCTCTCTCTCTCTCTCTCTCTCTCTCTGGTATTCTCTCGCTCGCGTCTCTCTCTCGCTTCTCTCGCACTCTCTCCCTCGCACGCAAGCGCGCACACACGCACGCACACTCCCTCTCTCTCTCTCTCTCTCTCTCTCTCTCTCTCTCTCGACCTCTCTCTCTCGACCTCTCTCGACCTTAAAACTGAAAAGAGCGCGTCGGTGAAATAGACGCGCGCGCGCCTTTCCATTGCGTCGCTCGAGGGGGTGGGGAACGCCGAGAGAAAAAAAAAGGAAGCTTCGAGGACGAGGAGAGGGCCAAGCTTATACTTCGCTCGGTTGCAGGAAAGAGAGCACCAGCGGACGATGGCGGACGCACCACCACCGTCGCGAGGAGGGTTCCGGGGACGTGGCGGTCCCGGCAGTGGCGGACCGATGCGCGGACGCGGCAGCTACGAGCGCGGAGTAAGGTAAGTGATGTCATTAAAACCAAGCATGCGTATATCCGTCTCCTTTTCTCTCTTTCTGCGATATATCTGTATTTGGGTAACGCTCCTCTCCTCGAGCTCGATTTATTATTGATTACTTTTTCTCTCGTTTGTACGCCGTTTCTACCGTGGCGTCGTCTTCTCGTCGGCCCGAAGCGTCGATACCGTTTCCGATACTTTCACACGCCGCTGGAGCTTCCTTTTTCCGTCTGGCCCTCCTCGTTTACCGAGTAATCCATCGTTTTTCTCGTAAGTACGTGGGAAAGAGGAGAAGCCGAATATTGTATGTCACCATTTTAGTCTTACCTACTACCGTTCCACAAACTCCTCCGACTCCACATCGACTACTTTCCTCGTTTGTACTTGCGACTCGCGCATTCGACTTCTCTCTGCCTTTCTACCTTTCCACCTTGATTTATTTTATCGCAACCTCGATTTATTTTATAAACAATTTTACGTAGGAGATCGATTTTTCTATTTTTAAACGTTGCTAAACATCGCGTTCGATATTTCGTATCTCCATCGGTGCGTTTCGAGCCATGAAAAATATCCTCTACATCGAAACGTGCTTTTATCTTATTATCTTTCTTCTAAATAACGTACAAACGTTATTTTTCCTCTCTTAAAAAATTAAAATCTTTCACTCGGTGCTTGCAGACCGTTACGGAGTATTTTCTCTCTCGACGATCAGGTTTTTTAATATTAAGTTTTTTATACCAAGGTATAGACCGATGAAAAATTTGTATCTTATAATTTAGCGGTGAGAGTTGTTCGTTCTCGTCGTCGATGTACGAAATATATATTTATCGTAGCTACTTTGTTGTTGGTCGATAGCCTCGATGCCGTTTCCCTACCGAATACTTAAGCTTCGTTTAAAGATTCGAATGATTTGTAATCGATCGATGCGTTGTTCGATTAGGTTGCAACCTTATACTTTTTATAAGGTAACTTTACAAATTATTATTGTTGACTTTTCGACGAACGTACCTTAAATAATGAAATTTTCAAATATTTGAATCTTTCGAACGACGATGCTCTAATTTTTACGACGAACTCGTTACAATTTTCTATAAAGAATATTTCCTTTTATTTTTTTCAGAGGTGGACCACCGAGAGGTATGATGCGTGGCCGTGGTGGACCAGGTGGAATGCGAGGGGGACCTCCGGGCATGAGAGGTCGAGGAGGTCCACCGAGTAGAGGTCGAGGTGGACATTTCCCATCCGGGTAAGTTCATTTTTTTTTTACTTCCTATTTGTAACTAAGCAATTTGCCACGTAATAAAAAAAAATCAGCTTCTTTTATATTGGACAAATTTGATAGAGGGTTATAGAAGTTGATATTATAAGATAAATGAACTTAAATAATATATTTGACTTTATTTATTTAAAAAAATTTATTTAAAACTGTTAACCTAATATCTTGAACGTGATTTTTTAAAATATTTACAAATACTTAATTAATGTGTTAATGATGTTAAAACAGAGGACCGCCAGATTCGGGAAGTAGCAGTTCGGGTGGTCCAGGATCATCCTCGAGGGGAAGGGGAGGATCCGGAGGATTCAGAAGTAGAGGTCGTGGAGACTTCAGTCGTGGCGGAGGAGGTAGTTTCAGAAGTCGTGGTGGACCAGGAAGTGACAGGGGTCGAGGAGGAAGGTAAACATTTTTTATACCATCGTTGTTTATCCGTAAATATTTTTTGATTTTGAGCGCTGATGAGTATTTTATCGATGGTCTTTGGTGATTTATAAAGTATGGATACTCTTTTTGTTCTTTCGTATTTGTTTTTATCTAACGATAGGATCGTTAAAAGTTATCGGAGCATCGTGGTAAAAATTATGAAATTTAACTATATTTAAACAATTCTATAGTTTACAAATAAAAGATTATATCGTTGTAGCGATAACCATCCAATTACTTACTTTCTTTGTTTAAATTCATGTGAAATAATTATATTAAATATTTAATTTACTTATGCGATGGTTTCGTGTAAATTTAGTACTATTTAAATTTTAGGATTAAATTAATTTTAATTATTTGAAATCAAATTATAAAAATTGTTTTAATTCATATGCGTTTTTAATAAAAATGAAATAGTTAAAATAAGTATAAAAACAAGATTATAAATTATAGACTGATGTATCGTCAGATTTTTGAACAATTGTATTCAACGATCCGATACTATCGAATTGACTTTCATGTATAAACTTAATACTAACAAATACTAACGAATTATGTATTATAAAACAAATTTTTTTGTAATTAGTACGAAAAATTAAACCAAGCGGTTCATCTACAGAAGTGTCCTTATTATATAAAGGGTAAAGATTTATTCCTTAAAATTGTAAAAATCAAAATCACTTTGGTTTACGTTGAATCATACATAAAATATATCGATTATCATAAAAACTATCGTCGAGCTATTAACCGTGTGCATTTATAAATAATTATGTTGTAACATTCAAAGAACAGGATGTAGTTTTCGTAACAAATTTGTTTTTTATTTTTGATACCAAATTTAAATAAAATATATCGATGATTTTAATTTACTTCGCCAAATGGATTTGTCGCACGCGTTTTTGACAGTGAATTTGAAACTTGAAATAACCGCGATTTTTCTTGAAAATAAAATTCTTTTTAAAAATATTACATTTTATATTTTATATAAATTTAGTCGAGAATATAAATATAATTGACCGTTACTCGCGTTAATCCAACGTATCGTAAGTGGAAAAATTTATGATTCAATATTGCATAAACGATAATGTAAAGTTACGTACGAATTATAATAAATCTGTCGAGTTGTTTTATCTTGTACCATAAATTTACAAGAAAGTTTTTTCGCGCAATTTCACGATGTACGGACGCAGAAGTAAAAGTAAGACGATAATCGAATGGCGTAGATGTTCCTCAATTTGAACCAGGGACCGATAAGAACCCAAAGTTGAACGTAGTATACCGTAAAATATACGGTAAAATATACCGTAAAATATACCGTACGGAAGGCGGTAATAATACGTAAATATAAAAGTCTCACGGAAGCTGTGATCGATGTAAAATTGTTTGAATTGAAAAAGGGGTGGACCACGTGGTGGCCCAGGAGGCGGCCGCGGTGGTTTCGATCGAGGTGGCCGTGGGAGTTCCGGCGGAGCCGGAGGACGCGGCGGACCCCAAAAGCGAGGAGGAGGACCACCAGGATCCAGTGGCCCACCCAAGAGGCCGAGGTTCGATGCACCGCCGGCTCCACCCGCGAACGGATACGTGACGCAGGCTCCGGCTCCGGGTTACGGAAGCGCGGGCAACGGTTACGCCGCTGCGGCGCCTCCGACCAGCGGTTACGGTGGAGGTTACCCTCAGCAGGGCTATGCCCAAGGGTACCAAGGCTACGAGAGCTACCAACAGCCGTCGGATTACTCGCAGTCTGCGGTAGGTCCAATCATAGTAACTTACTAGATAAGGGAGCGTTGCTTCACCGCTGCTCCGGCTGGAAACTGGAAACTGGAAACTGGAAACTGGAAACTGGGAACCGATCATTTCTCGAGGGCTTCTAGTGGTCACACTCGAATGTCATTACCGATATTAGACTAGATAACTTCCCATCTATCTTACACATTTTATACGATTCTTTACCTATTATAGCCAAATGAAAAGTAGAATGATTAATTGGTAATTTACTTATTTTACTTATATTTTTTTTTAATTCGTTTCAAACGTGCAGTAATTATAAAAAGTTTTACGGATGATATAAAAGAAATGTTATAAATACTAATAAATTATTAAAATAGGATACATTTTTTACTATATGTATTTATACTTGGATACAAGGCTAAAATTATACTTTTTATATTTATTCGGAAATTAATCTTTTACAATTTTATGCATTTTTATTATCTCGGTTATAACGATTTTTTGATAAAAGAATAAACCAATAAAGAATTACGAGTTTTAATTATGATTAGTGTAAAAATTAAATAAATTATTAAATGGTTATTTTATCCATACTTTAGTAATTTTATAATTATATAAACAATCGTTAATTATTAACTAATAAGCAAATATATTTTACAAAAGAATAAATGATAAAATTACTTTTATTTTTATTTTTTTATAATATGGTTTTTAAGGTTTCGTTAACGTTTCTTACTTTTTAGCGGCAATTGTGATAATTTTTAATTTAAAATAAAGTTTGTTTTCGTTTTAAAAATAAATTATAGATTTGAGAGAGAAAATTGGAACAAACTTTTTTGACGTTTAATTGGTTTTGACTTAATAATATTTTATTTGATAACGATCGTGAAATTTTCTTTATACAAATAATGTTTTATGTAATGGATTAGTTATCGATTAAAATGTAGCAAAAATATATTTGATTAAATTGAAATTAAAGATTCCATTATTATCCAATAAGCGTTATTTTAGTAAAAACGTGTCATAGTAATTTATTGTATTATAATTGAGTGTTCAACGTAATTAATTCTTACTTACTCGGTTACTGCAATATATATTCTCATAAAATAAGCACCATAAATGTATTTGAAGAAACTAAGAAAAGATTATTATCTAATTATTATCTAACGAGTCAAATACTTGAATTGCAGGGTTACGCGACAGCTGCACCTCCGGACAGTAGATATGGAGCACCACCGATCACTGGTTCTGGTTATGCGGATCCTTATGGTTACAAAGCGCCAGCTGCAGGTAATAAATTGTCAAAATTATCAAAATTATCACTCGTATTGCAACATATTCACTTTCCGTTAGATTCGGTTAAGAGGTTTTCCATCAATCTTTTCATTCAATGAATTTGACAGTACATATTCGCAGTGTTAGTCAACTAAATATAAACGCATTCGTTACGTGCAAGTTTCTATAAATATTTTATTTTAAAAATGTTTATAATTTCTGTTGTCCTTGTGTGTCAAAAAATTAACGAATAATAATATAAATTTAATAACTGATAACGCTTAGTTAACGAGAGAGATAACAATTATTTTCTTAGATGTTTTTATTGAAATATTCTTTAGTTGTTAAATACGTATAAATTAAGACATTTGGTTTTTCAATTTGTCTCGAAACGTAATGTGTATTGTTTGTTGATTGAAAATAAAACATAATAAACATTTAAAAGATAGAACATTTGTACTGACGAAAAAAAATGCATATGCAGCTACTTATCAACAAGAGGCAGTGGACAGCGGATATTATAATTATTCTTCAGCTTATGACTATCAAGGCCAATCTGCTAATTACACTCCTATGAACTATGGAAGCAATTAATCGAATACGGCAGTTTCATGGTCAGTTTATTCGCTGGATCACGTTTTTCTATTTGTTTTTATTATTCTTGTGTCGTAAGTTTTCTATGAAAATAAATGTGACTTTTAACAAAATTACGAATTGCAATATTGTTAGTTCAAAGTTTGTAGTATTATGACAAAGTTTGAAGATGCTTTTTGTTTGTTTTCGTTTTTTTGTACACGTATGTGTTACATGGTTTAATAATTTTAATACAAAAATTACTGCTGCACTACCTCTTGTTAATTCCTTCAGTTATTTATAAACGAGAATATCTATATTATTCATTTTAGATATTTGAAAAATATTTTTTAAGTGAGAGTGTACTTAAAATTCATAAATATTTTTTACTTTTAATTTATATGGTAAAATTTATTAACGGATTTAACGTAAGTCATGAATTTTTGTTCATTATTATTGCTGATTTTCAAAGTTGTTTGTCTAACAGAAGATTCTAAGATTAAAGAAAAATTTCGAGCTCCGCTATTTTATTACAGTTTATTAAAAATTTCAATATTCGTTTATTTAAATAAATTTTTATATTTTAATTAATCTTCAAAGAACAAAAAGCACCTTTTTATGCAAAGACTTGAACAAACAATATATCAGTAAAATCAGCAGAAATAACTTTAAGAATTATCGATAAGTTTAATAATTTTGTTTTATTTAAACTGAAATTAAGGAAGAAATAATGTATCGATAATATTGCTGAATTTTTTTTTTTTAAGTACTCTCCTTAAAAAATAATTGATTAAATTGTAAAATACTTTATCTATATTGTCACAAATTTTATCGAGTGAATTTTAATTTTATAATAAAAACAAATAATTGCCAGACATTCTATTTAATTCTGACTGTTTTAATCCTAGATTATGCGGGCCAAGAAGGTGTTTATGGAAAACAGGATTACGGTAAGTACCGATATTGAAACGAAGAGAAAAATTATAACTTCGCGTCAATCAATACCTTTGATTACTGTAGTGCGTAATTCTGTTTTAAATATGATACTTCTATTCACTTGAAGAAAGCGTTAGTTATATTAAAAAGGAAATGCAGAATTGCTTACCACAGTGTCAATTTACTTGGGACAGTCATAAACTAGGTCTGTGTTAGATGTATACAAAAGAAAGGTAGTTGTCACTTGAAAAATAATTATGTAGACATGAAAGAAGAAAGAGAAAATTGATAAGTTAACGTTAAATCCAGAATTAAATTCAGCGAATGTTTGATGATTGATATCATAGAAATAGTCTGTATATTTATATAGAGTCTCAAGTAAAGCAAAAAAAGAAAAAAAAAAAGGCGAAATGTAAAGAAAAAAAATTTTTTATGATATACTATTATATTATAATCAATCACTTTGTAAAAAAATAGGTGTAGTCTAAAAATTATATTTGACAATTTCAGTAAAATTTTATTAAACAATGGACATGAAAATTTTCATATAACTATACCGCAATAATACACATATAAATACGTAACGATTACATGAAAATGAAAGAAAGAAAACAAATATGCGTGTGGAAATGCTTGAACGGCAATGAAATTGATTATCTCTTTTTTATATGTAATCCGTAACAACAATTTTAAGTAACATTACATTAGAAAAATTAAGCGAGCAATCTTGAAAAATTTATTTTAAGAATTTCTAAAAAGTAATAGCTTAATTTATTATTGTGTATGCATACAGAAAAAAAAAGTATCACAAAAAATTTGTCGGTGTATTTACAATGTGACAGCGATTCTTTTAAACACGAAAAGTCGAATATTCGTGAAATCAATTTCTCTTTTATACGCAAAACAATCTATTGTCAAATATTGTTTCTCCTAGCGCGTGAGAAAGCTATTTTTGTTTGAGAATTTTTTATTTCATTTTATTTTGTTTTAACAATAAAAATATTTTAAAATAAAAAAACGAACTTGGTCTTCATGTACAAATAAAATTCAAGGGATTTACTCTAACTTTGTCACGTGCAAGTATTAAAATGGATTATGTATTTTTTTGGTCAAGATATAAAAACGAAGTAGAAAATGGATAAAGCGTTTTATACTGAAATAACGTTAAAGATATCTCATATACCTTTGATTAGGTTTAAGTTATGCTTAGTGTGCATTTGTTTATACAATTTCAAATATAGCAACTGTAATCTATAAAAATTAAAATTGCTTATAAAATTAAATGAAAATAATTATACAAAAAATTTATTTCATAAATAACTTGCCTCATTTTTTCTTAAATACATTGTATAGTAAAGATCGATGCAACTTTATTTTATAACTCGAAAAGTAGAAGAATACCAAATAAAATTGTGATTAGGAAATTGTAATTACGACTGTTCATTACTAGAGAACGTTCTTCTTAATATAAGAAAAATAGTATTTTATTTGTAAAGAGTATGAAATATAACTTTGATAACGAATTTTCAGTGCGATACCGTTAACCCCTTTGCTTTTTAGATAAAAATTACACATAGTAAAGAATGTATGGATCATATGCTTGACAATTTCGAACAAAGTTAGATTTTTATTTTAAAAATAAATCAATAAGAATTTGGATTAAAAAGTTGAATTTATAACGTGTACTTACGTCATTCGCTGTTTGAACCCAAGTAATTCATGACGTATTTACACGTCATTTGTAGTTAAGGGGTTAATCCGATTTCCTTATTTTTTATTTTATTTTTTTTAAAGCCATTCGAGACTGATTAACAGAGTCTTTGAACAATAGAGTTTTAGAATGAATTGAATTTGTACGAAAACACGATCTGACGACCATTCTTTTTTTTTTTTTAAAGAAAAGTGGAGTCAATGAATTGTCATTAATGTCTATTAAACGATCATTTGTAGAGAAGATTAGATTCTTCAAAAAAAAAATGAAGAATACTTTTGTATGTCTGAATGATATAAAAAAAAGATTGTACAAAGTTGTTTTTGTTTCTTTTTTTACTTTTTCCGATTTAAGAATAATCTTAATTCACTACAAAAACATTAATAGGTAAAAGAAATTAAACTGTCAAACGTCATAGCTGTAGTTTATTGATAAATATTAGATATTGTAAGTTATGAAAAAACTTCAATCACGAAGTAATTAAGAAAAAAATATTAAAATTCAATTCAAAATATCCTTTGCATTTATTATTTCCTTTTATTTGTGACCAATTCAGTATCAATAATTCATCATTTTATATAAATTGTAATAATATACCTTTTGAAGTCGAACTTATAGGTTTATAATGCATTAAGCAAACATTTTAAATTAATAATACAGATACAGGTAAATAATAAAAAATTTATTCTATAATAGTAATATTCATTGTAGTTAATTATACGTGATTTGTGTGGTGGCCACTTAACTTGGAAATACAATAAATGAAATAAATGAAATCTATAAGATTTACCCAGAAGCTTAGGATTTTTAGTTGAAATACAGCGAATGATTTTTTGAATAAAAAAAGTGTATACTCTCGGAAATAAATACAAAAATTACGAAGTATTTCACGTTGATTAATTTTGATGAATGACAAAGTCGAATCATTTTTTAACTCTAATCGTTAGAAGGATAAAATTTTTATTAAACTACGGTAATGCTTAGGTAGGTTTAATAGTGTTAACTGTGTGAATTTGCAACTAGTGTATATGAAATATGAAACAACTGCTAAGATAACGATGAAACAATAAACATCCAAAATTCAGTGGTCACCACAAATGTAATATATTTAAAAATATATATATTGAAAAAATTAAAAAAAATTTTTTGTAAGTATTAAATGAATGCTATATATCATGATATGTTATAAAACAAGCAAGATTCATTTACACTTAATATTTTCATAAAATATATACAGCTTGTTTCGCATATGCACAAAAAGCATAACAATTAAACCAGCAACCGCATTAAGATATATGCCAGCACATGCAAGTTAAAAACAATATTAAGTTTCCAGAGATTTTGAACTTAAAACTGCAACGTAGGTATACAAATTTCCTAATTAAAAATTCTGTTATTCATTTGTTATGTACTTTATAATTTATTTTCACTACAAACCTTAAGACTCTGTTGGAATTTTTTAGTTTTTTAAAAATTTGTTATATGTTATGTGCTAGTTAAGACGAATTACAATAAAACAAAAAAACTAAATTAAAGAATATATTTACTGTACAGTCATTTCACATGAATTCAGTTTATTTCACAGGCGGCAAGTTAAAATACTCAGGAATGAGATACAATGAAACATACCAGCAAGCGGATCCCATTGCAATAATATATAAAGCAAATGAGAAAATTAGCGCACCTAAAGAATCGCAAACAGCTAATAATAAGCTAAGCAGATTTAAAGAGAAAAGAAAAAACAAATGAAATGCCAGAAGTATACAAAAGGAACCTATTAGAAAAAAATCTTTTAATTTAAAACTCATTTAAAAATATCAAAAGTGAATACCGAAATCTAAATTAAATAATTAAATATTTAACTGCATTTAGTTATTAGAAAAAATTAGAATTTTAAGTTCCAATCACTTTTTTAACATGATTAAATAATTGCATCGGTATATGAATTGTTATTTTAAAAAAGGTTCCATTATTTGTTTTATGAAAAAGAAATGTAAATAAAAAGGGAAATCAAAAAATGAGCATAAAAAGTCTCGATGGAAAAATAATTATTAAATACTTTGGTGTAAAGAATAAAACAAAAACAATGGGCATTTATTTAACGTTTGACCGTTAAAAAGTTTATATAAAATGCCAAAGTAAAGCTTCATCTCAAGCGCTAAGTCAGTTGCAGGTGAGTAAAAATAAAAAATTCAGTACTTTCATCTTTCTTTGTATAAAAATATTAAAGCGGGAAACGTTTCACTTTGTGAAACAAAGATAAAGTAACAAATAAATATTTTGTTACTTTACGATACTTAAAAAAGAAAATGTATCACTTGCACTGTATTTATAGAAATAATAATAATAATAATAATAATAGTAATGATAAATGATAAATGATAATGATAAAAGAGCCATCTGCTAGTGAGCGCTGCTAAGTATTGCAGGTCGAATCTTTATAATTAGGCTTTAATTTATAAGCGCGAACGATTGTTTTACTTTTTTCACAAATAATACCTTGGATTTTTAACGAAAAGTGTATGAAATATAAATATACATATGCATTGAACAAAAAGTTAGGAGAGGTTTCGATAAAATTTGTTTGTTTTTCAAAAACGAAATCTATCCCGAAACCCTGAAAAGAACTTTCTTAGGAAAGAGCTAACCAGACTATTGGATATAAAGACGAGAAAATACAAATAATAAACGTAATGTAACTAATTATGCGCAATTGAATAGTAATCGCAGAAAATAGGATTTCAATTATCAATTGAATATCCTTATAGTCTGAGCTTTATATTTTTGAAAAAAGAAATAATTCGTACACAGAATTTTAAAAGCTTATTTAAAAGTAGGGCAGAATCATTAATATTATGTATTTTTTTTTTTAATATAAAGTATTAGATATTAAAATAGAAAACCTTGATTGCTTTCTTAGGTGACAAGTTTCGTAAGATCTTCCGATGACCGAAGGCTGGACCAACGATTGTTGCCTGTCAAGCTGTAACCGCATGATTGGCTGCTCTTTTTGACACTTCAACGCTCACTGCAGTCGAGTGCCTGCATATCGTCTCAACTACGATTTCGAATAGAGAATTTTTCCGAAATCAATCGGAAATAGTACACTCGTATAAGACTGACGTCACTGTTTCATGGAATATCTTTCCATGAAAATTGTTTAGTAACTATTCTGTGATATAACTAATCAATTCATCTTTTGTACATAAAGATAACATATTTTTTATTATGACTTATCATCGAATGTTTAAAAATATATTTTATGAAATAAATAAATTATTTCGTTGGTAAAATACTTTCGTGATATTTTTACGTAGAGTGCAATTTTACGTTCCTTAGTTTACCTAAATTTTAATGAATAACCATTGAAAATTACTCGTTACATTTTTTATTATTCGGAAATAAAACCTTTTTTAGATAATTACGATCGATTGTTTTAAATGAATGAATCACGAGTGCTCGAGACATCTTTTATGAAAATAAACTTTCAATTTAATAATATAAAAACTTTGTATATGTTGTTCATAAAAATATTATCGGATGTCTCGATTAGTCAAAATGTAATCGTTTCAAAAGTTTCGTTAAAAATAAAGTTTAGATTAATAAAACTATATAATTGTCAAAATTAAAATTTTAAATGCAATTGTGTAAATTAATATATAAAATAAAAATATATCGACTATTATATTCGATGTTTTAAAATTTAATGTCAAGTACATTGTATTAATTAAAAGGAAAGATGACTAAAAACCTTTACAAAGTATAATTAGCATTCGTTAAGATTGTATTTATTTGATTTTATACTTAATGTTAGTAAATAGTATTTTTATTATCATTAAATCATCATCAATAAATAATTTAAATAAATTAAAGATGATATAAAAATAGTTGAAAAGTATTAAAACTCGTAACATTGATACGAATGACTGCATTTATTTACATTTTATTACGTATACAATAAACACCTTAAAAATTAAAACAAAGAAATGAATGACAAATAAATTAATTTTATTCGAATCAAACATTGAAAGTATAAATATTGATTTTTAAATAATTTAATATTAAATTTTATGTCAATTAAATATTTAATGCGTATATATACAATCGAAAGATGTACAACATTAAAATTTCAGTCTTACATTATGAGGGCAAATGAAAAAAAATATACAAAGACAAAACATACTTTTTAGTAAATAATGCAATATTTTCACATTAAATATCTTTTTATCTGATATTCAACAAATATTTAATTGCATAATTATAAGGTTTCAATATAAATAGATAATTTGTATGGATTATTTTATATAAATTGTTGTAAAGAATTATCTTAAGCTCGTGTCCATAAGAATTCGAATAACATTAAAAATATTTATTTTGTTATTTAGATATTAAAAAAAAATAAATTATGTAACATTTGAAAATTTGATTTTTTTGCAATAATTTTTCGGAAATATTAAATACTCAGTGAATTAACCTAATGATAATTGTTACTTTAAGAACTAATTTAATAGTATACGTTAGTAATTTAAAAAAAAAATTGTTATTTTTTAACTTCATTATAAAAAATAAAAGTAAAAGCAGCGCATATTTTTATCAAACGTGTATTAAAACAGCATGTATACGATTTTTTTGAAAATTTACATAAGTTCGATAAAATATTAAATACAAAAATTTTTCGAATATATTATTTTGGTATGTAAAAATTATGATTTTAAAATGAAGATAAAAATTGTTTTGATAAAAATACACAATCAAATTTTTATATAAATTACTTTTAATTTATTCCTCGTTGAAATTTTAGATTCATTGTAAAATTCGAAATCTTTCGATTGAATATATATGCATTCATAAATTATTATAAATTAATTAATAATAAATTACAAATACCAAAGTAATAAAAATATTCATTATTATTACTATCCATGATATAATTGAGAATTTACGAATTTATTTTTCTGTTATAAATTGATAAAGTTTTAAATAAAATAGTTAATAATTTGTAAAAATCTTTTCTTTTGAACATTTAGATTTAAAATCTTACTTTCTTTGTAATTTATATTATACTTATAATTATATTTAAGTTTTCTATTTTTTATATTTTGTAACAATAAATAGAAATATATATAAAAATGCATATCAATTGTAATAATTATATCAGTTACCTTTTTTACATATAAGATTAAAACTTAACAAAAGAATAATGTATCAATATGAAACAAAGATTTTTTAAATTAAAATGAGGTCAAACTAAATTGAGAATATTAAATGATTAAAAATTTTACTTCTAAATCATTACATATATTATAAGTTGACTTATTTAAAAGTGAAATATGAAATTAAGTATAAACGTTATTTTTAAGTTTATAAAATTTAAATATTTAAGAACTTTAATAAGAAAAAATGTAATGATTAATAGCAGTTGTAATTTAAAATTTTCTAAATATTTTTTAATGTACAGATAGTTAAAATAAATATATTTATTATTATAATTTATTAAATTACTTACAGAGTTAGATAGAGAAATTACTATTCAGTATATTAAAGCAAATTTTTATATTATATTTTTTAATAAAAAATTTTGAAATTTAAGCGAATATAATTCATTTATTTATATATTATACTTTTAATGCAAGACACTGAATTCATAAATTTCATTATTTTTATTTAATAACAATTCAAGATATTCTTTTAAGAGATAAGATTATTCAAGTAATGGTTAATTGTTTATTATCATGTAATCAAAGAATTTATGGTTCAGTGATCATATAAATAAGTTCACTCATCGCAAACATTAATTATATTTTGTTACACGTATTAGAATCATATCACCATTTCAGCTTACTTTTATTATATTTTGTTAACATTAAACCTGTAACATCTTCAGTTTAATTAGTAATAACTTATTTTTTAACGTATAATATTTTAATGGATTATGTTTAAATTTTATTATAATTGTAAATATAAATATCTATTTTTATTCATATAAATACTAATGAAACGCTTTTAATTTTTAGATACGAATAACTTAAGATATATGAACAGTCATATTTAGAAAAAAAATATTTTCTTATTCGATTGTAAATGATTATGTAAACGAATTCTTCGATTTTATCGTTACAGAATAATAAATATTTTATTTTTATCTTAAGTTGAAAATTAAATCTTCATTTATCAAAGTAACGTTAATTTTTAAGAAAGTTCTAATTTTCATGTTCCATGTAATAGTTTGATTATACGATGCTAAATGGAACTATTAATTACATTCTAATACTATTTGGAAGTGTTAATCCAAACAGTAAAGTGTAATTATTATTCACGTATTAAAGTTTCGCAAGTGAAATTGGGTGGATCTCGGGGGAGCAAAAATATATATTCGGTATCTTTTTTCATCTCTGTTCATACGCTCTGCAGTTTCGCTAAGACTTTTGTAAGCACTTAGTTGTGCTCACGAAGCACGAATATTTCCCACGAGATAAGATAGATAAAAACGCGAAGGAAGTGTATCTCGCGATAAATATTAATAAGTTCTTGTTATCCAGCGACTAACTTTAATTCTTTTTACTGTATCTTATTTCGTGTATCGAGAATATCGTAGATATTTTTTCCCTTTTAAGCGTATACAATAAATTTTTTAAATATTGAAGCGTCTGTGTAATAATTTAAGCATAAGTAATTTTTTCTGTTTATAAATTATTTCAAAACTTAGCAAAGAAAAGTTACTAGTTAATGTTTCATAATTTCAAGTTTTAGAATTTTGACTATTTACGATTTTATCTCACGTCCTGTATTACTGAACTCGTACACAAATATTACTTATTATATTAGCGCGAAAACTTTTCGGGTTTTTTTCAACTGCCACGTCTAATTTTGTCTTAAATATAGAATGCATCAATTGAATTTATAATATACATGTAACAGTATCTTTGCAAATATTGTGATACTGTTCTATAACTTAAAGAATATATATTAATAAATATAAAGGTTATAACATCAGATTATATATTTCGTGTATAAATTAAATTTTCCAATATAACTGTATTTAAAATTACTTATGTCATCACTTTGTACTTTTATAATATACATTATAATAAATAATTTTTATCCAAAAGTCATATTTTTTCTTGTTAAAAAAGTATAAAATATATATTATATTTTCTAAGAAATAAAGACGAATATAATAAAAATAACAATAATAATAATAAATTTTAGAACTAAAATTCATTCTACTTTTTATGTACAACGGTAAAAACAAAAACATTTCTTATTAGGTTTTTAGATTTTATCACTTTTATAAATTAGAATTAAAATTTAAAATATTTTTTTAACACTATAAAATATTTCATAATCGACAAATCTACCTTAAAACTAATAATCAGTTAATATAATCAATAATAAAAAATCGATATCAATTAAATTTATTTTCCGGAAAACATTTTACAAATAATTACATATAAAACAAGTAAATAACGTTCAAAAAAATTTTTACAAAAGTGATAGATACCAATTAATTTTTTAATTATTTTTCAAAATAATGATAGTCTATTTTTATACATGATTATTTGATAATAGAATATTTAAAATCGCTTATACAGAAGTAACTTATAAAGACTCGATATTTTTATATACAATGAAATAAAAATTTGAAAAAAATCATAATAAAATCTCCAATCTTAAAACGAAGATTATTTATTAAAATTCTGTTTTGGTGTTTAGATTAATATCTAAATTTTCTTTTGCAATAGAAATTAAAAAATTTCCACATCAATGTACTTTTTTTTTAATAATAATAATATAAATAGATAAATATACCAGTTTTATAAATTTGAGATATTTATCTATATTTATTATTTGCTATTAAAAATTGACTGTAAATTAATTCGAATTACTAGTAAATTACTCATTGTCATATAAACAATATCTATACATTTGCAACGTTAATTAAGAGAATCGAGACATCGGAGTTCATCGAATACCATGGAAGAGAATCGGTAAATAAAATGCTCTTATCTTGATTAACTATTAAGAACGTTTATTATTCGTTACTTCGAGGAGAAGACGTAATCAATTAAGATATTTTATTGTTTTCGAGGTTTACTCTGACCGACCGAGCGATTCTATACACATGGCCGTTGCTACTAATGTTGATTTCGTTATCTGTAAATTTAGCGAATGCGATAAGCGTTACAAGTCCACGAAAATTCCATACTTTTTACAAGAATCTTCGGCATTATGATAATTATTTTATGACCTTTGTTGATCGAGAGTTTATTAAGATGTTGGAAAACTTCGCTCAACTGAATTCGTGATTTATTTTCAAAGGCTACGCGAACAACTGCGGAAGTAAAAACGTCGTAGGTCGTTTTCAAATATAACGGCATACGATATACCGAATGTTATCGCAATACCTATTTTGTCTTTTATTCGAACATAACGTGCAAGAGAAACATCATCTGAATTTTTGTTCGTATTGCGTATAATAAAATAATAAATATCAATACATTACGGAAGAACAATTCGGTTGTAACGAACATTAATTCGGGTTACGATAACAACTATTATCGCGTACAAAATTGTATCGTTAGATGAATTTTTTTCTCGACAACTATAAAATTCATTTACATAATTTGAAATACATAACTGATCGTGGAAACAGAATCTTCTATTCTTTTGTCGTTTTACATCTATTATCGTTATATTATTTCCAATCATTATACATAATAAATCATACTTGAAAGTTTGAAATGCGTTTTAATAAAATTATTAATTAAAGTAAAAAGCTATTATTTAAAAAATTGAAAGACCTTTTTTCTTTTAAAAATTGAGTAAATTTGTAAAAATGCTTCGCATTCTGGTCGTTTCGAAGATGAAACTGGAAAATAAAGAATGTAGAAGGAAGTTTCCTCGATGCCTATTAAACTTGCATCGCACCGATACGAAAAAGCATTGCCACTCAGAATCCGGGTAACAAAAAACTATGAATTTAATTCGTAAATACATCCGTAAATACGATTTGAGTTATACGAAACTCCCGGTGAAACTCCCGGTGAAACTCCCGGTGAAACTCCCGGTGAAACTCCCGGTGAAATTCCCTGTGAAACTCACCTGTCGTTGATTTTCGTCGCAAGTACGCCCTTAACTCGCGTTCGGTACGTCGAGTACACGCTTATTTTACCGGGAGAGTCGACGAGTTATCGAGCTAATGAATTCATCAGGGTTTATAGTCACGAACCTGCATCCACCTTAATCCGTTCTCTGCGCTACTTAAATAGTTTGCCAAAGTCGACGAGACGAATTATACAGGCCGTAGGATACGTTGGAACCACCATCGAGGAGCGATTTTTAAACTTGATCTCGTTGTTTGTCTTTCGGTTACTTTTCAAAGCGAAGAACATTTTACCGCTTTGCGCTCGTTTCTTTTTCTACCCGCGATCGATGAAATTCGTACCCTGGAATACCGGAGACGTAATTATTTATGGATTATCAGCTCCATGATATTTTTACGAACTATTTTTTTTTATGATTTCTTTTTCGTGCAAATCTTTTATTTTTTACGGTACGTTTAACGTAGATTTATTTCCAGTATATTTTTCATGTATTCGTTTTGTTATATGTAAATTTATTTCAAATTTGGTAACGTTGAAATTATTCGGACCGTTAAATTTCTTACGTATTGAATTATTCCTGTAGATTTGTAGTGTAATTTATTTCTTTATAATAAAAGAAATTTCGTTTTCGATTTTATTAAATTACAAGTTATTAAAATTATCTAAATATTATCTTAATTAATAAAATCAATATATCACGTAATAACTGCAAGTTCATAATTTATTATTTTTGCGTTTACGTTAATTTTTGATAAGCGTTGAATCAAGAAGTAAAATTAATTTTAAAGAATCGTAAACTATCGCATAAGAATATATATTTTTAAATACATTAATTTTTGCTGTTAAAAGTAAATTCCACGTTTTTGAAATACGAATTAATTGACTGAAATTGTTATTTGATTCAAGTAGTAGTATTGTTATTCGATAAAAACAAATTTTAGAATTTGTAATCAAAATTCACTTTACTTCAACTTCCGTAATGTAAATTGAAGTACCATCGAAGGTTTCCCTATTTCCGAAAGGGCTTATTCAACCTAAATATATTTTGTCAAAATTAGCAATCATTAATATATTAGCATCGTATTCGCAAAGGTTTGTTTGTTAGCATCAATGCCATGTACCGCAGTCGATACGCAATCAAACACTGACATCGAACGTTATTGTAATTATTTAAATTATCCGTTATAGGTTTAGCGAACTTTGAAATTGGTGAAATTCAGTCGTACAAAACAACTTTTTATCTTATACAACTTACAAATAATATAATAATAAGGAATGATTTTAAGAATTTATTCAATTTATATTTCAAAGTTGCCAAATATAATTAAATCCATAGATACAACGTTCAATATTTATTTCAATAATCACGACACTTTTATTAAAATCGAAAAATCATGGGTTGAGTGTTTTTTTTCGCTAATTGCGTTTCGCTTTCGATCTAGTCGACGCCTCCGTAAAACTATTCGGATTAACTCTGTTTTATTCCTCAAAAAATAGAGAAATTTTACAGCTGTATTTATCTCGGTTAGAGTTTATCGCTTTTAAACAATACATTGATATCAGCGGAAGGATGAAGCTTACGATAGCGAATTGATAAAAGCAACGCGTCAAACTTGAATAACGGTTTAAAAATGTACTCGAATATCGTCCGTTTAGAATATGTTATTGTCGAGTGCACAAGGAATTAACCAAGCTTTGAAAGAAACGAATAAATTAAAAAAAACTAGAGTTGGATGCCTTTCGAACCAATATTTACTCTTGGCTTGTGCAATCGAGAACAGAGAGTCGTCGACGTATACGCAGACGTCTCCGGTGCAAACTGCACTTTCTCATCTCTTTCGACAACTACGAGTCCAACGGAATTGGGCTAAAGCGCGGGACACATTTCCCCGTAAAAGCTGTTATGAAATCCGTATCGAATTCTTTCAAGACGAAATCCTTCCCGTTCCTCCCGTTCACATAATATCCGAAACAAGCGGGACAGGTAATTGCGCCGGTTGATTTAAATTCAGGGCGCACAGCCCTTTCGTGTCCGAATTGCTCTCGTAAATCAATTGCGGAACTTGCCCTCGACTCGTTGGCTAACGCCCACCACCGGTTTATCGTAACGTTTGCGCGAAAATTTCCACACATGCTCGCGTACATATGTAGACGTAGCCAAGTAGCTACAAACGTACCCTCGACTTCGACCTCCTCCACCTCCACCTCCACCTCCTCCTCCACCTCATCCGAGCTGCCTCGGAACACCGTTTGGGCGATCGCTTCCGAATCCGTGGAGATCGAGCTTTGTAATACATTCGGCAAACAAGGAACGAGCATTCGGGTTTGGTAGCGCTGTACTCGCTTAGAAAAGGATATCCGCCATTCCAATACATTCATGAATATTCGAAGCTACGAAAGCGGCTCTGTATTCCAGTTAAATAAGTACTTTAACTTCAAAGATAATAGTTGAGTACGGTGAAAAGTTTTCGCTCTTTCGCTCAATCTCAGTTACCGAGACAAATTCCATACTAATTGGCGTTTATTTTCTTTCGGGAATCCAAGAATTATCCTACAATTACATTTTTGCGAACACTTGTATAAAAAAAAACACTTTTTGTCGAGTTCGATCATATTTCTATATTTTTTTACGCGATAAATATCCGAATGTGAAAATGTGTCGCTATGATTTATCGTTTACAAAGTTGAAAATTTGGATAAATCGAGATTTCGAAAACGTTTAAACATCGCGTTCGGTTCGTTTTATTATTTGTTTAACTTTGATATTTCGCGTAGAAGATTTGGGTAAATACACTCTGGGATATTGGATCGATAACTAGAAATCCAATTTTTCAAATTTAATTTTAGCAAAAAGTATGCATTTAGAATATGTATTTAAAATTTAATTAGTATAAATAATAAAAGTATTTAATCGTACATTTTTTATAATCGAGTATTCGTAAAGTATCGGTGATGGAATTAATACTTAACGGAATTATAAGATGTTGAAATAATAAAAGTAAATTTTTTAAAATAATTTGTAATAAATTTGAGATTTTTCTTTTATCGTTGATATCAAAATTTAATTATGAATTAAAAAAATTGTTTTTCAAGTTTATTATTTTATAAATTTACGAAGCAGTGGCATAATATAGATACAAAATATATTTTTAGTTTAATATTGTTTAAAATTGAACTAAATCTGTATTCTTCGCTGAATACGGATTGAAATTTTTTTACCTTGTACTATGAATTTTGTTACTTTAATTCACTTTTTTTAATACACTAAAATTGTTTGAATTTAATCGAATTAAAGTTGGAAAATTAAATTTTATGCTAATGAAAATATTATCGATATAAAAATACTACAATCTCTGTATTTCTATCGATTCAAGTTTTATATCAACGAAACTGCATAAACAATAATAACACGATATCCGTCTTATTTCTTTTATGTAATCGAGTAAAACAATTGAAAACGATAATAAATTTGAAACTCTGCGAAACATTGTATCCTTAGATATCGTTCTATATTATATATTATATTAACTATTCGTTCGCACGCTATCACTAAATTTCTCAGCAAAATAACAAGTAAATTTTTAAATGAAAGTTTTATCTGCAGTAGATATAAAAGACTCGTAGAAACATTCTGTATCTACGTCTGTTTGCCGTGTTCCAAAATCTTTTCAACCTAGTGCGCAATTTACCGATGCAAGCAGACTAAGTTACAAATGAAAGTGTCTTACGAGATAAGACTACGTCTAGATATATCAGTGCATATATCCTAGTGAACCGAGAAAATGAGCTGATTCTTCGGTAGAATAGGGCCTACATTCCGAGTATGCGGGTAACGTAGGATTATCAAATAACCGAAGCCGATAGTGAGTTTTTTAAATAAAAATTTTCGCTTCTTATTTACCTTATTTTATTATTGAATATTTTATAATTTAGGTGTGTATATAATATTTGTACGTTGTAGTTGCATGTATCGAATTTGATTATTCGCGATGATTAAAATCGAATATAGAAATAGAATTACGTTATCACGTATATATTTGACATTTATCCTTCTTATTTATGTCAATATAAAACATAAATTTTTCCTCGTTATTCAATCTTTGCTTCGGTCCTTAATGTATTATATTGCAGTGGACGTAAGTAACTCTACGATCTCTTTTTCGAATTCTTATGAATTGCGTCGGAGAAGCTTGAAGCACCTTCTTTAAACTGCAATTGGTTAAAGAAAGAGACAGAACGAGAGGGAAAAATTCATCCACTTCTAGTGGCGGAATGCAATCGAGATCTTTTAGTTCCTGAGAATCTTAGTATACGTATATATGAGTTGTCTGTCTGCCACTTGTTAGACCTCCTTCTATGTTTGCGTGTGCAATTTATGTTTGCCCGTGTACGTTTGTATATTTCTTAACCTCTCGTCCATGTACGAGCTTATTACTCTACCTACTTTTGAGCTTTTTAAAGGAGTTTTGTAAACAAGTCGATATCTTCGTTATAAATTTGTTTGGCAACTCACAAATTGCATTAATCATCCGGTACAAATTAAAAGAGATACAAATTAAAAATAAAAAAGGCAATATTAATAACATTAAACAGCGAAGCTTTTTACAAATTATGATAGAAATTTAATTTACATCATTTAATTTAGCGTATAATTACAAGTTGTTCTACGCGAAACTATCGGAGTAAAAAATGTAAAGAATTTCAATTTAAATCATATGGAAACTCAAATAAAATTTTGAATGAAACATTTTTAATAATTAAACGTATCGGTCATATAAAAAATAAATTCGGAATAATATACTGGTTTTATAAAAAATGAAGTCTTCGCTTACTAATAATATCACATAAAAAGTAGAGTTGACGTTAATAATATAAAGAATCGTAAGCTGTTATCGCAAAGTAGAAATAAAAGAGAAGGTAAAACTCGCTATGAATACGAAAGAATATCTATAAAACTTTAATAGTTTATTTTCTTATATTTAAATATTTAATTATTATCGATAAAGTATCGTAGAAAGAAAACCGTATATTTTAAAGAATCAAATAAAATTATTACACAGTGATCATTTCACAAAGTAGTTGGAATCGTGTAAAGATTAGTTTATTATTAGAAATTTTTCAGATCATTGACTCAAAATCAAATTCAAAATGGTAGTTTATGCGAATGAAAGTTCTCGGAGTAATCAAACCTAAATGAATATTGATTCTCAGTGAATACAAAACTAGGAATCGTTTGATTCGAATAAATTGCATGTTAACAAGTTGTCGAATCGAACTCGTATAATATTTTGAATATTTTCTAAAAATACTTCTTAAAAATAAATCAACCTTCTAATAATATTTAAAATACTATATAATAAATCAATATTTTTAACAGCTTATAGTATAAATTTCTAATATCATTTAAGTATTTATTTGATATTTCAAAATAAGATCAACTTCGTTAAAAATAAAAGTATACCAAAACTATTATAAAATAACTTAAAACTTAAAATGTTATTAAGCAACGCAATGTTTTTAATTAATATAAACAAAGCTAATTTCCGGTTCTTAAAATAATTTATTATAAATTTACGCGCGATTATATTTTAAGAACAATTTTTTCAATAATACCGTATTTATGAAGCCATAATTTTTGTAATTTATCGTGCATTATTTTATAAATGTAGAACCCTCATTTGTAATACCTCATCAATTACAGATTAGTATGTCAATTAATCGGAATGAAAAGTTATGTCACGAAAGACGTACACTTAAATTTTTTCTCCGAACGTTCATCCGCTCAAGCTCTAAATATCGGTGCCATTACCGCATCACGAGAACGAAGATAGCGAAGCGTATAGCTTTTTCTTTTTTTAATTTTCCACTGCCTTAAGAGAATTCAGGACGCACCGAGGTGAGAGGAAATTTTTCCACGAAAAGGCTGGCATTTCTAGTCGATCGAGGAGTTGGCTTCTGTCGTGACTCTTTTAATTAAACGTAAGCTCATCTTCGTACTGAAGTTTTCGAATGATTTGATTAAGTTATTTTGCGAATTCGATGCGTCAAGACTTACATGATAGTAACATCACCGAAAATTAGTGATGATGGCTGGCACATGACTAACATCGATGAAGTTTACTCCTTAGTTTTATCAAGCTTATTAGTTTTATAAAAGTTCGCAACGTTCGTGAATTTAACTGCACATAGGCTAAAAAACAATTTTGTGTACAAATAATTGATTCAGATTCCGTGCTTTTATTTTTAAAAAAATATTTATTTAATGTTTACAAAATTTTTAAAATTTAATGTTAAAAGTTCACGAATATATCAGATTTTACGTATAAAATCAAGTTATATAAAAGACATTAAAATTAGTATACCTGCGTGTAAACATTGTTCATCCGTTTTTTTGCCTATTATTTCTACATTACGAATCTTGTCGAATCTTTATGTGTAAGTATAATAATTACTCATCAGTAGTCCAATACATTAATTTTTATCGCGTATTTGCATTCTATAGTTTTCGAATTAGAAATTCTAATTTGAAGTAACATAAATTCAGTAACCAATAATGATCTCCAAATTATATTACAAGATCAATTTTAATATATTTATTCATGAAGTCGCTGATAGTAAAATTCAGGTATAAAGCTTTGCAATTTATCATATTATAACGTAACAGTGTAGAAAAAAATGAAATTATTATTCTTTCTTATAAAGAAATTTATAATATATAATAGCACTGTTTTAAAAAAATACTAGGGAAATTACTTTTTAAATAATGCGATAGAATCTTTAACCATTTTTTATATACAATCTCTATATTCAAAGAGCGTTATAAAAAGCAGAAACTTTTTTTTGTATTATTCATTCGGAATTTTTATGTACAAGCAATTTTTTATGTACAATTAATAATGTTCATTAAAATTATCTAATTAACAGATTTATCGATACAACGTTGAAATAATATTAAAAATACTATCTTTTATAGTTGTATCGTTTAAAACAGAATACTTTTCTACATACAAATACGTATATTTAATCACCGATCATCACCAAGATCTAAGAATGATTTGTAATTTTACAAGTCTACGTGTAATTTCAGTTCATATTCGACACGAACGTGAATGGGGTCGTCGCAACGACGTTCAGCCGAAGTGTTCTACAGTTTTACGAGTTTACGTGTGATATTCTGTCGTTCTCTACTTCCGTGTGTTTGCACAATTATTTCGAACTTAAAAAAATCGCTCGATTTACGATATCAACAATCGTAGATTAATTAGCTGTAGCTAAAAAAGACTTTTTAAAAATCAACTATTTTACCGATCATTCGGTATTATTCTTATTTGAATTTGTTATTTTACATTATAATTTTTGTAATAAAAATTTATAATTTAATCTTACTTCATTATTAATTTATTCGGTATATATAAGATTTGTAAAATATTTTGTTTCTTGCGTCACAACGTAAAAATATTTATTTGCAATTGTTTTGTTAAATTTATTAGAAAATACTTTCCAACTAGCCGAATTTAGCCAAATACGAATTTATCAAAAATATCAATCTGAAAATAAATAAATTGTCCAAGTCGTTAGCATGACGTTAGTCTTTGGTACGACGACGAACTCGTCCTTTATGCGAGGACGAGCCTAGACGAACTTAGACAATATCTCTTGTTACACACTCTTCCTTCGACTGGAAGTTCATAAAGGTTTCTTTACTTTTGTAAATCTCCACGAAGGAAGTCTCTAGGCGATCTTCCCGACAAATCTGCACTTTCGCGAATACGGCGAACTTTCCTCTTGAATGAGTAGCTTTGGTACGTGGGCCGTGTTGGTGTTCAACCAAGCGAGAAACCCGGTACCTAATGACCGAAATCGTGTACACTGATTGCGAGTCATCTTTTCCGTGTCAAACTTTTGGTTTAATTAGTTGTCAACTTTTTCACTAAAGTAGAGTAAAGTAGGTAAAGGGAGAGTGGAATTCAACTTCAAGACACTCAATGAGCGTTGATTCACGCGGATTTTATGTATGCCAAAATTATGAGCAGTCCGAATGAATTCGGGTAAGAGCGAATGAAATAGCTGAAAGACAAATTTCTTTTCACCTTCGTATTTTATAAACGTGAATTATACAGTCTGCGAGTACCGATGATTAAATGTTTTCGAAAACTTCTCGAAAGATTCTTTGTAACATAATCATGCATGGAGTTTTTTCGAATTGCAAATTAATGTTTTGATCAGCCTTATAATTATATGTATATATACATATATCTATAGCTTACAAAGAAAATATAGGTTCGTAGAAAAATGAAAGTTGAAAAATGAAATTTGATTAAGAATTGACAAAGCGAAGAATTAAATTACGAAGAGCAAAAAAATTTACTATTACTAATTATAAAATTTTTAAGCATATTTCTGTTCGATGGTTCTTAAATAATTTGAAGTTTTCCTTTTGATATTTTATAAAATTCTAATTTATCTTATAAGTACATAAGTATATATACTTTTAATATGCTTTATTTTTAAATCATAAAAATTGTCAACCCTATATTATTATTTACATATCTTACTATTTTTACTTGATATTATTATTTTATATATCTATAAAAAAAATCAAAAATCTAAACAAATAAAGTAAATTATAGAAATTTTAGCCTTATTATTTTAACGTAAGACTATTATTTTCATTTAAATACGTATTTTTGATATATTTTCATCATTAGAGAAATTGCATAAAATCTTATATCCATAATGAAAAAATCAATAAACGACTTATAAATATATATTTGTTTTAACGTAGGTATTTACATATTTCTAATTCTTTCAAAGAACTTTAATATAATGATTCTTACATAAAATTTGTTAACGTAATTAAAATTAAATAAAAAAGTCATTAAAAGTTTAACGCATCGATATTATATTTTATTGTATTGTTAAATTTGCTACGATATTTCTAAAAAACTATTTAATGAGTCAATATAATAAAAAAAATAAGATTTTTATAATATATTTATCGTTTAAAAAAATTTTTTTATACATTTATAATACATAAATATGTTTCTTAATAGATTCTTTATTTAAAATTGAATTACTGTACTCATAAATATGCGTATTTCATGTTTTATTCATAAATACGTACAAACAGAAAATCGTAATTTCGTAAAAAATATTTTTCAAAAAATATAAAATCTTAAAATAATACAACAAAATTAATATTTGAAGACAAACAATATAAATAAAGATTAATAATTTAAATATATGTATTTTTCCAAAATACGATTATTTTACGAAACGAACATTTAAAAATAATCTTAAATGTAAAATAGGTCACATCATTTTAATTGAAAAATTATTATCCAGAGTCGTAAAATTTGATAATAGTTAATAATTTTAAAAAGGTATAAAATTAGAAAGTTAAAAAAAGAAAGAATATACCTTAATGAAAGGTAATGTAACATATTTATAATTTAAAATGAGTAATTTCAAATATAAATTTTATATTAATATTTATTTGAAATTATATAATATAAACTTTATTTCATTCTTCTATACTTTTATAGGAAAATTAATATTATTACCGAATAATAAACCTTTTTAAACAATTTTTTATATCCTTCAAACATAAATATGTAAATCCTTTATTAGGTGCTCAGAAATATCTATTTGATTCTTGAGCTCTTTGCCTATCTCTTTGTCATTTTATACGCATAATTTGATAAAGTGAATCGAGCTCAGGTGCCAATTATAGAACTCAGATCAGTTCCAAAGATGTCCCGGTAGCTGAAAGTGTGCAGTGGAGAAACAATAGTACGACGAAAGAAACACCTGTTGCTCGAGAAGTTCATCGTTATCTGACAAAATCCGCTTCTTGCGATTTCATCCAATCAAATTTTCCAACGAATCCAAGAGGAACGTTGAAGCTTGTACTATATTTCGTTATTAATCTGACTTTTATCGAGATTTTACAGATATTATTCTATTCTGTCAAAAATGATATAATTAATATTTTTTCATTTTACCAGTTAAAAATTATTTATAAGAAAACTGATGAGCTGCAATAAATTATTTTGTACAAAAATATTGAACAATGCTAATAAATACTTTTATTAGATCTGCATAAATTTATTTTAATTCAGAAAAATAGATTTTTAACACGTAAGACTTTGAGTAAATAACCAATTATTTATTTTTTTAAAGCTAATACATGAAAAATTAAAAAAACTTTTTAGTAACTGAAAATATTAATTGTAGGAAAATTGGATTTGAATTTAATATTCGTTTCATTGACATTTTTTTTATAATTCGAATTACTACATTTATTTTTAAAGCTCAATCGAAAAAAATTCCTTTCAACCTGAAAAACTTTTAATTAAATGCAAACAAATTTATAAAGCCTTATTTTAAAAATTTAAACAAAAATTTTAGATTACGATAAATCAATTAAATTTATTCGTTATATTATTATTTGTGTAATTTTAATTGTAATTGAAAAATTTATTTTAATTGTAAAATTATTAGATATAGAGAATAATGATTTTGAAATTAATCTGTACTTAAAATATGCATAATTAATTTTTCAAAAAAAATAGCAATTTATACGTAATATGAATATCAAGTCTGTAATATTATGAAGAACTGTATATAATTAGCAATTTATTATATTAAAATCATCGTTTTAATAAAAACTATATTCCTTAAATGTTTGCATCGTCGCATTATCTAAATATCTGAATTATTAATTTTTTTTAATTTTAAAAATTATAATAAAACAGTTTTCATCGTTTAAAAAAAACAAATAATTTTATGAAAAGAGTAAATATAAATTAAAATATTTTTTAATGTATCATTTTTTTAAAACGGATACAATAAAGAAAATTACTGCTTATTTTTGATATAAAATATATTCTCTTTAAAAATAAATCATAAAAATTGAAGCATCTGGAATATATAAACGTACTAATAAAATTGAAAGTTAGATGTATTAAAAATTTTGATGATTTCATCTCGGATTTAATATAGTGCGATGCGAAAGCTTAATATAGTCTGTTTTATTATAAATTTATAATATAATACTTTTTAGCTTAATCATTCATAGAAAACGTTTTAATAAACGGCGTTACTATTAAAAAAATATTTAAATAAATATTTTTGATATGGTGCTATAATTATTATTTAATTTATTAATAATGAATTTAATAAAATACAATATAATTATAATTCATAATATAATTAATTATCGTTAAAATAGATATTCAAAAAATCTTTACTGCCTTTCATATTATAAAAATATAGAAAAAAAAAATATAATTTAACTCGCTTTCCTTTGATCTGTTTTAAACTAGTTAAAATAATGAAATTATAAAACTAAATTATAATAAAATCTAAAGAGATAGAAATATATAAAATACTTCATCATCATTTTTTTACAGCTTTAATATGTAATTACCTTTCTTTTCAAAAATTAATAAAATTATAAAAAAATCTTTACATCAAAATTAATTAATTTAAAATTAAAGATTTATATTTATAAGATATATATTTATTGAATTTTTTAAAATATTTTTCAAATAATAATTAAAAATATAAAACAATATTTTCTTATTTTATACGCTTTTCGTGTATAGAAGTTATGTATCATTAAATTTTATTTTTACATATAAAACTCGCAAATATTATAAATATTAATATTATTATATTTTATGATTATTTAAAAGTATTTTTAAGTATAAAACAAGAAAAATGTTAATTAAGATAACATTTACAATATATATTGAAAAGTATATGGTGTTAAAAACATATATATAATACTCAATGCATATTTTTGAAATTTAGTATTAAATCTTTAAAGTAAAATTTAAGTGTCCACTTATATTAATGTTGATCTACTTTTATTAATTCTATATCTTATAATAACCATTTTAACGATAAAATAACTTAATATCTAAATTTTATTGCAACAATAAAGCTATAATTTCTTCGTTGCTATATTTTTTTACCTTTTGAAAGTCTTTAATTAATTGGAAATTCTAGAAGAAAATCTTACTCAATATTGAATAACATGATTTACAATATTTGATATAAAGAGAGCCGAAGCGCTTATACATATCGACATAACTCGGAAATATTCTTCGGGTTTCGCATTCAAATTAATTTTGTGAATACGAGTGTCGATCGTTCTCGAACGGTATCGATAAGAGATGTCAAATTATTGTAATAGAAGAAACACCCGAAAAGAACGTCGCACAAGTTGATCGTGCAATAAACGACGAACAGTCGTGAGTTTGGGAAGAAAAAATTGGGTAAAAGGGACATATCGTAAAGGAAAGCAAATTAAGGAGGGAAAAAGAAAATGCTGTTCGAGGACTTCTTCTCACTTCGGTGAGAGGACGAGCCAATAAACGTCTCGACTCTCTTCGTCGATCCATGGACCGAGAAAATCGTTCGATATCCGAAAAATCGAAAACGAATCTACCACCGATTCAAACAATTTTATACTATTTATTTAATATGTATCCGATCTTCCCGTATGAACTGAGGTCCGTTCGTCGCTTTAAGTAATCCAACAGTAAACTACGTTATAGCTTATACTTGACGCAACAAAAGAAATATTTTCGAAACCTTATGGTTGCGTAATAAATATATTTTATAATAATTTTATTTACTGGTTTCAGGAGAATACGAAGTACACGATTTAAATTAAATTTGAAAAATATTTTGTAAAAGTCTCGAAATGTCGTTAATTATAATTGCGTTACCTTATATACTTGAATTTTTCGATATGTTTATAAATCTGTGTATCAATAGCATATTTTTAATAAATTAATGTAAATAGTGTACTATTAAACTTATCAAAGTTAAACGATGCCTTTATCAAATCGATGAATCGGAGTATAAAAATATTTGTAATTTAAATATTTAATTTTTTTAAGGATACAAACAAGTTTTTTATTTACGGAAAAATGTAAATATTATTAGACATGAAGGAGCATTTTACTTTCTTCCAAAATTACATTCCACAAAAGTAGCGCGTAAAACTCGTATACCTCGTACCTAATAAGACTCGCAACGTTCAAACTCAATAGCTGGTGAACGTGGGAAGCGAATACTTTTTTGCGCCCTTGCAACCAATCCTTGCAACCAACCCTTGCAACCAACCCTTGCAACCAGCCCTTGCAACCAGCCCTTGCTTCCTTGTAATTAGAAATCTAATCAAAAAAGCGGATATTAAACTCGAAATAGCTCCAAGCAATTCGTGGTGAGATTTTTATAGCTTTAGAAATTCTAAGGGATATCGATAAGGTAATAAAGTAATAATAAATGTAGGTTGAAGTTTACCGTTATTCATTTAGCGGGATCCAAATAAAAAATGCAAGTTCTCGTTATAATTTTTATGAATAAAATTTGCGTATTCGGAACAAAATCATTTTACTTTTTAATATATATCACAATTTCAAAGCTTGGAATAAATTAATTAGTTTTAAAGGATTCGTAACTTTTTTTAGAAACTTTTTTTCGTTTTCTTCTATCCATGAGAAATTTAAAGTTCAACAACAATACAAACTTAAATATTTAAATAAAATTTCTTTCGCTAAAGATTTCAAAGGCTTTTCAATTTTTTTATCAACGACTCGTGTAACTAAATTTAAATGTTGGTTACTTATTTCATCGATTGAATCGATATTTAACCATATTATATAAAAATATATCATAGAGCAGAAAAATTTTAAACATTGTAAATATTTCTTTGTCGCTTCGTTGAGTAGACAACTTTAGCACGTAATTAGTCTTAAGAGCTCGAACGCGTACTAAAAGCTATTTCGAAAAAAGTTTTTCATTCCGACGGTTATTCGTTCTTACAACGGAAAATTTACTTTACCAGTAAAATAACATAGAAAAGTTTATCCTCCCGAAGTAATTTAAGGCGAAAAGAAAAGGATGCGCTTTTTGTAATTATAATGAAGAAAATTCATAATAATCGTGTTCGAACGCGAGCGCCGAAAATTGGGATTCGAAAAATAGGTTTTTGTTTTCGCTGATCGCAGCATCCCAGGACCGGAATCCGAGGGGCTCCTGTTTTCTCCGAGCGGAAGATCTCGGAATCGGAAGTTGCGCGCGCTCACCTGTGCGTACGCATTGCTCTTGTAGACTCGGTGGAGAAAAGCGAGGACTCGGCGGCAGTCCCCTCGAAACTACCGCGAGAGCAGCTTCGAGTCGCGGAGAGTCACGGAGAGTCGCTTACAGCCGGCGCCGAGGTGCAGGACCAACTCGGACAGCCCTCGTTAAACTCGGGTTTTATCTCGTGCACGTGCCAACGGGTTCGTATAAAATTGCGTTAGTGCGGCTGTAAAAGCCAAGCGAGTTCGTCGGCTTTATAGTTTTCGAGCTGATCGTAGCGGATCGTAGCGGATCGTAGCGGATCGTAGCGGATCGTTCGGATGTCGGTGGAACGTCCGCGATCGTCGAGGAAACGATTTTCTGATTAATAATTTTTTACTCTTTTATTTTATTAACTGCACCGGTGGAAATGGATTTCTGAAACCGTTGGATGCACGACCTCGGAAAAAGTTCGTAAGTCCAAATTCTTTTCAAATGTCCTTGAAAAATCCTTTCTTTACTTTATTTTACGTTTAAGTCGTAGAGTTTCCAAAGAACTTTTCGCAAAATGCACGAAAAGTTTATGTTTTGGATTTTTATTTATATTTTAATAGCGTTTAATTGGCTCAAAATTTCAATTCGTATTTCTATTAATTTTAACGAATGTTTGTTAAAATGAAAAAATTAATTATCGTTTTTATATATCCGTTCTTTCGCTTCAAAGATTTTTACGATCATTCCTTATTTACATAAAATTTATTTTATATCTTATGAAATAAAATCTTAGGCTTTTGTAATATTTTTCGTATCGAAAAAAGTCTGTATAAACTCTCGATATCGATAATTATATTATACTATTAAATTTGCTTAATCTATCATAGATTCATTCGAGCGATTTTAAATACAATAATATAAAAATTGAAACTTTCGATGCAGATTTCTCCAAATCTTTTCAAAAATTAATTTTACGATATCTCGTTCGCATAGAAAGTTCATCGATCCGCTTAAAATATTTTCAAAGTTCATGAAAATAAATAAAGAGCGATTCGAATGGAAAATCATTTACTTTTATTTATATTTTAATTTTATCAATTTTCTGTATTTTAATTTTATCTTTTGAAATTCATTTAACGCGTTCTCTAAAACGAACGTAAAAAATTACTTTTTTAATTGTCTTTCGTATTGAATTATATTTATTACATACATAAAATATTTTTATTGGCAAATTTAAATATCAGTATATATTATAATAATAGTTATGGAATCTTAAATTGAACGTATGGCAAAGATACGAAAGTTCGTTAACATTTCTAAATGTTTTTAATATATTAACCCTTCCTTAGCTCGGACTAAAAGGTACATTAAACAATCCGTTAATTTTTAATATTTATAATCATTAATAATTTCTCAGTTTTTCAATATTACTATACTAGTAAATTGTAATTATATTTGAAATTCAATAGTTCTATCGATATTTAAACTAAACTGAGCAGTAAATAAAAATATAGGAATATATAGGAATTTATCGACCTTTGTTAAATAAAGCTTCTCTAACTTTATAGAATTAATAATTAACTCTTAATACGAGCTTGTAAATTTTTATTGAACCATTAAGATCATGACTCACTCGTTGAACTTCAATTATCAATGGAACAAGCTTATACTCGCAAAGACCGAGAAGTTCGCTGAATTCAGGTAGATTAAATGCTCGATGTACTAAAACCGCGGTATGTCGTCGGGAAATAAAATTAGCGGATCTCGAGAAAGTCGAGGAGTAAATTTTAATTTGATTCCGAGTATTAAGGTTGATTTTTTTATTGGCCGAAGAGTGTAATAAAAGTACCGCGGCAATGAAAATAGTATCCAATGATTTTGACGTTCCTGAAACTTTCGCGTCACCGATATCTTAGAGTTGCGGTTTTTCGGTAACAATACGTGTTAGATTTACATCGGAATCGGAAATCTTTCACACTATGTAAATTGTGCACGCTTATGTTATCGTTTCTGCGAATCAGCTGATTTTATATGTACATGTGCACAAGAGCAAGTAGTTCTCTATTTGCGGGCATGAACGTGAGCTTTCACATTTCGAGAATGGATAATCCAATTTTGATTTACTATAGTTACGCCAAGTGGAGTTCCTTGATACACTTTTACATATTTTAATGTTTAATCACGTCGAATAAAAATATCGAGATAAATAATTATATTAATTATATTCGTTTTAAATTATTCATTAGTATTTAATCAAGTTTAACGATAACTATTTTTATAGGTATGCAGAGATTTAAAGTGAATATTCGCCAATTCGTTATTGTATTGATAAAATTTGAAATAAAATTTTAATCGATCGCTAACTATCGTAAATTTGTTTACAAAATATGACCAGAATTTATTTTTAAAAATAATAAAATGTAATAGTACACTGATAACAAAATTCATTTTGAATTGCTAAACCATTTTGCAAATTATTACATTAAATTAGTTAAAGAAGTAAGATATGGTAATTTATTAAATTTTAAAGAAGTTAAATTTAAAATTTAACTATAGATAGGATAATATATTAGAGTTTGAGTTTAATTCTTTTTAATTATATTATTTTGTTTTAATATTATTTTGTACATTTTTATATTGGATATTCAATTCTAAGTAAAATTTGATTTTTATTTTGAAACGCAGTAGTGCTAAATTGTTATTTTTGTAATATTATAAAAGAATGTATAAATTATTCGATATTTTCGTAAAACTGTTGCTATAATGAAAAACAGCATAGAAAGAATTTTATATATTTTATTAACAACCAGCTTTTTTAAAATAACAAATTTGATGTTATTACCGAAATGAAGTTATATTTTAAAAAAAATGAAATAAATACCCTTTAATTTCAAATGCATATATTAAAAAATCAATAAAGAGAGATAATTATACTATTTAAAAATTGATAATAAATTGTTTGTATACAAAATTGTATTTTCAACCTAGTCAGAGTGAATATATTACCGAAATTAAAGTAAAAAGTTATTTCTCTATAAAATTGAAGATAATATAAGAGTAAAAATAAAAATGGCATTAAATTTCACGCCAAAGATATCAAATCATTTTATTTTTAGTATCGAAACAGAAGCATTTTCACTCTAGAAGAGTAAAAACTTTAACTCCAAGTACTGCATAGAGAATAAGAAAAGAAAAGCGGAGACAAGCGAATGAAACGTTTTGAACCGAATAAAAGAATATTCGCGAAAGAGGAAAGCCAAAACTGAAAGAGATAAAAAAAAGAGACTTGAAGAATACAGGAGTGAATATATATGAGTACGTATGAGTATATATACTTTCACTCGGTAGTAGTACGTAAAAGGGAGATAAAAGAATCGACGATCAGTGAAGAAAGAAAAAGTTCGGTATAGTTAACTTTAATTTTGCATTGTTAACGATTTTGACGAGTTTTATGTTTTGCTTATAGAAAAGTTATCAGCTTTTCTTGAGATCTTATTAGAAAATTATCTTAGTATTTCTTTTTTCTTTACCTACTTCAATATAATTCTTATAAAATATTTTACTTGCACGATTTATCACGAAGAAATCAAATAAAATTTATATCATTTTTCATTTAAGCTATTTAATTGTAAATTAATATTTTTTATAATGTACTACGTTACAGATTACATATTTTGTATTTTTTTCAGTTATTATGAATAAAAAAATTAATTAGTCTCATTTTTCTTGTACTCATTAAATAAATATTTTAAATTATTTTATATATATTGCATGATTTAAAAATCAGAATCAATTTAAAATGTGGTATATAAAAAAGCCAGTCACAAAATCAAATTTTGTTTCCTTGAAAAAAATCTTAATTCAAATTTCGTATTATGTACGCTGCGTACATAATGAAGTACAAAAATGTAAGTGAGTTGCATTCAAAAGCAGATATACGATGCAGATAAAATGCATCCAAAGATTAAGAGAAAAGATATATTATACATAGATACAATAAAGAAATTGAAAAACTAAATATTCGCTTTCAGCAAACTCTTATTCGCATAAAAATAAGAAAATTGTTGAACTTTAAATTTTTGCTAAGTTATTATTTCCGTATATTATGTATGAAATTAATCGAAATACAAATACTAAATTAATGATATTATTTAATATTATTTTTATATAAATATTCATATTAAATTTTCATATGAAATATATAAATTTATCGATTTCTTAATAAATTTATTATTAATTAAAAAAATATTAAATATAACTTCAAGTTTCTAAAAATTGTTTGTGTAATTTATTGAAATAAATAAGTTTCAATTATATATTTTTTATTTTTAGGTTTCGATATTTTATACAAATAATAAATTAGCAATTGACGTAATAATATCATAAATATTTAAAATTATTTTGTATTTTTAGATCGGGTTGATTAAAATTTTTTTAATAACTATAATATATTTACAAATTTCTAATAAAATATGTACGGTATAAGTAAAAACATATTTTACAAGCGATTTTTATTAAATTTCTCCTCAGATTCAATTTGTTCATAAAGAAATATACATGTTACAAGGCGCAAGTAAAGTAAATTTGATGTAACAATGACTTCGATACTTCCAGAAGAAGAGAGTAACGTAATACGATTGAAGCAAAAATCACAGATGCACAATGTGAGTAAAAAATCTTTAACTTTACAATTTATGTATATCATAAATATCAACAGGTATAATGTAAATAGAAAATGTATCCAATTCTTTAGGTAATTTTTCAAGACTATTTTATATCATTCAGTATATTATATTAATAATCAAATTGAACAAGAATAACAAGAATAAATTTATTCGTAATTACTTCATTACTTTAAAATTATTATTACAAAATTCCTAAAATATAAACATTTTCAGTTTATTTACATTAAAGAAACTAGGACATTTGAAATTCGATAAGTATTCATGAATTCACTTTAAAGTAGAAAATAGTGAGATTTGGTCAGACATCTAACGTTTAAATAAGCAGATATATTTTTTATAATAAAATTAATTTGTGTTAAATATCAGATTTATTATCTATTTAGATCAATACCTTTGTAAAATTTGGATTTATTTAATGATTTTCTAAATTCATTAGATTTTTTCTTTAATTACAGACTAGTAATTGAAAAAATTATTTTCTTTTTTATCCAAGAGTCATTCTAATTCTAACTACGACACTTTTAAATTGAAGAATGAAGCTAAGCAAATATTACTATAAATAAATAATTTTTCTTTTTACGAAAATTCAAAATATAAACAAATTTATTTCTTGTTTTATAATCAAATATCATATAAAAAATGAACTAAGTATTTAGTAAGGACTGAACATAAGAAATATATATTTTAATTTATATGTATTTATATACACCGATTAAAATTTTACATAGAGATTGTACAAAATTATTTATTTTATGTTACGTAATTAAGATTAAATATATATAGCAGTTTTAGCAAATTGAATTATTAAATTTATTTCTATTTATTTATTTTTAAATATTGATACAGAAGTTTAATGACTTAATCATGTCTGCCAATAATATTTCGATAAACATTGAAACTTAATCATTGTAAAACATTTTTTCCTTTACATTACGATTTTCGACTAATATAACGTATTTAGTAGAAGAAATTAAAAAATTCTTTTCTGTTTACAATATAAGTATTATGTATGTAATAATAATAATTACTTGCAAAATATATGAAAAGTTAAATTAAATTCTCAAACTTATTAAATTAAGTTAAATTATTTTAAAACTTTAATTTTCATATCGTTTAAATACTGCAAAAATATTTTCATTTATGAATTTAAACTTTTCATCGTATATCGAATATTTTTTAAAAATTCTATTCAAGTAATATCAACCGTATTTGCATAGTTATGAATAACTATTAAATTTCTAAATAAAGCTTTCTAAATACTTTATGAAGCATAAATTTGAAAATGAACGCAATTTAAATTCCTTTTTATTTCAATATTCGGTACGCTATTAGTTTCGAGGTTAAATTTTCCGAGTTTTAACGACACCTTCTATTTAGTAAATATGTTATTAAGTCGATAAAATAAAGCATATCCAATATTAGACTCTGTATCATGAACGATGATTTCCTCTCCTACTGGATTAAATCGTTATATCTACGAAAGCTCATTAAGTCAAAAAAGCAATTCCGAAACCTAAAAAGTCGGAAGAACAACGAATCGCTATTTTTGGCCTTTTTTTCACTATATATAAAATGACACGAACACGTTCGTATTTTCGAAATTTTTTCCTTTTAGTAACCGATAAAAAATCGCAAATGCAAAAATGTTCATCATTGAGTAAAAATGCCAAATGAAAATGCCAAATGAAAACGCTTTAAAAAAACAACTAGCGACAATTTAATTCGTAACGTTTATTGTTTACCGCGACTACGGATCATTTAATTTCATAAATAGGCACAAGATATCGACAAGTCGGATCTTTCGGCGTCGCACAACGAGAACCGATCCTTCCTCAACTTTTCCCGCGAAAACCTCAGCATTTCAAACTTGGAGTTCGAGCAAGGATTCAACAAGACTCCTCGAATGCGTTCCTGTACCCGACAGACGTTGCTCAGCTGTGCGGCCATGTTCCTGGCGTTGAGCTGCGCCGGTCTCGAGCTCTGGAAACTGAGACGCGGAGTCGCCGTTGCAAGGGACGTCGAGACCCTCAAGAGGGACGTCGAGACGCTCAAGCATCGCTTTCTCGAGAAAGATCTGCTCGACGAGCTCAAGGCCTTCGAGGAACAGGTACGCGACATTTCTCTAGAATATCCAATAAGATTGGTCCAAAAGCAAATCTATTTAACCCGAGAACAAATTTTTACTTGCTTAATATTTCATCAACAATCCTATTATTCTGGATGCGCTTCGGAAAATACAGTCGTCACTGTCACTCGTGATAATAAAACATAATACGTACGTTCTTTGTTCGTACGAACGGATCGTAAAAATTTGCCGGGTGAAATATTCTATACATAGTTTTAGAGATAACTTCCTTTGTTCCTTCCGATGGAGGAATGGATTTATTTGTTACGAGAGCTGAATTAAATTGGGTAACGAAGCTGAGATATTCGATAAATACGTAGTCGATTCCAAATTTACCAATTGCGATACCTACGAACAAGTTTAAACGAAACAACCTCTAATTTACGGAAAGCTTCGAGAGATCGGTGAAGAGATTTGGATTTTACCTGGAAAATTAAAATAGCGCGAATTTACGAATCTCGTCTTCTTCCTTCGTTTCGCATCGATGAAATTGGGATAGACTCGTAGTCGGTAAGATTACGGTAAGATTACGTTTATCGGTGTCAAATCAATGATAAAGGAATGCTTAGAAAAACTCGTCAAATTATTCGGTCCTCGTTGTTCGGACCAGCGATGCGAAAAAGACTTCGAATTGAATTTAAGCATAATTAAAATTACGCGTTTACATTTCTTACATACGTAGAAGGTAAAAGACGCGCTTAAATTAGTAATAAATTAAACATAAATTCCCAATCCGTCTATCCACTGACGCGATCGAAGGACGAGATCCGACGGGTAAATCCGTGGATAGCTATTTTCGCATCGCGGCGGAGTTCGATTCGACATTTTATTCTGAATTCTTACCTCACTCGGAGTCTCAAGAACGGCACGAAACTTCTCGCACGCGCAGAAACACACGATGCGAAATCTGTAGAGCGATACAAACGCGATTTATGTATTTTCTTACGGTATTATATTTCTAGGAAATTCTCGAGTCCGTCGTCGCGACGATTCGATTATTAAGGTAGGAACGATCGATATTCTATAGTTTTTTCGGGGATTTACGTACATTTAATCTAAGCGATACGAATCTAAATAATAGCGATAAACTTATTTATTATTCAGACGCGAAAAACATAACTTCGCAACCGATTACAGCGATAAAAACTTTTTGAGAATCGTTTTTGAAAAATCTCATAAACGCGTCGAACCGTTTTTCGGTTTCGAACGGTTGGCTTCGACGTTGACTCGGCAACGCATTCGTTGCATTTTATCCGAATCGAACGATTAATCAAAGCCGATTTTCACCGCACCGACATCCGAAAAACTGACGCGGACGGGATTCGGTCATTAGCTACCATCGCGGCTATTTTCATACGTTGCATCCGTTTACTGATCAATGGTGCAAACGAATATATAATTCGACTTTTAGATTACGTTATCGATAAAGTTTACTCCGAATTCGGTTTATACGTTGCGGAATAGTTACATTTTTTATGAAAATTTACATCGGATTTTTATAAAAGAGAGGTATTCGTTTGTAACGCTTTTTTTTAAATTGTTCGTTTATATTTTAATTTGTTCGTTCTCGTATTGGTTATTTATGGCGTTGAACAGATTCGATAACATTTGTAATTAGAAAAAGAGTGTAATATAGAGTTAGATAGTGCATAATTGATTTATAAAATTAACGAAATAGATAATTTATTAAATATCAAATATAATATAATGACTAAGAATATAATTTAGACAATCGCTACCCTTGATCCATGCAACGATATACTTATAAAGTACAATCGCTTCTCTATAATTTGAATGTATAACTCGTAAAGGTTTTTTGATAGTTACGCGGTAATTTGTTATCGCTCGGAGGTTATTTTTTATTGTTCGTATACTACTCGATGTATCCACCAATTATATATCCACGTGATTATAAATCGGCTTGTCAAAATAGTTAACAAAGACCGTCGAAACAAAAAACCGTACATTTTTTTGCAGTTTTGTATCTAAAAAGGGAAAACGAAGGCAAGAAAAACGTGGGTAAATACGACATACGAGTAAATACTACGAAAATAAATAAAAGATGCCTTAATGAAGGCTGAGCGCGAATTGTTTTTCGTCCATTACACGTTATGCAATTTAACCTTGTACTTGGCGTTCACTTGTGTGTTTTTCTCTTTATAGGGTTCACGTATTTAATTTATGTTTAAGGCAAAAGCGAACGACGTTAAAAAAGCGACTGTTTAGGCGTTTTGTTTAATTAAATTTGAAAATATTTTCCCTTTGTGATTTGAAAAGAGTTTGCTTTAAAAAAACTTATTGCATCTTTGAAAGATTTAACTTGTTAATGAATTAAATAATATTCAATTTAAACTCGATACCTTTATGGTAAAGATCTCGTTCTTTTTAAAAATGAGCAGTCGAGGTAATTAAATTTTAGACGTTTAAAGTAAATATTTTATTTTTTAATAAATTGTTTCACTTCGTTATCCGACTAGCTACATTTTATTATTAACATTTTTAATATATTTAGAATAATTCAATTACGAACGACATAAAAATTATCATAAATTTAATGCTAATTTTCTCATTCAAATATAAAATTAGTTACATAAATTTTGAATTACTTAAGTTAAATAAACTCTTGCTTTTCGTCTTTTCAACATTACATTAAATTAGATGAAAATTAAGAATCGTATAAAGTTTCTATTGAAATTTTAGCAACCGATAAAATTTGGATCAAAGTTATGGATACTTTTATAAAAGATCGCAAACTTTTCTTCGACATTTCTAATTGTTTCTTTTAATATCTCATCAGAATTTTACCTTTAAATTTTAATTTAATTTAACGATTTAAGATAAACAATTTTAAGATAAGGATCAGAGCATTAAAAGCGAGGCATCGATCATCAATTTTATGCCATAAGCTATAGAAAATTCAACTTAAAAAATTGGTTTTACCGCACCTGTGTTACAATGAATACGAAATGAATACGAAATTTACATAAAATTCATCGGTAAAATGTTTGTAAGAATATTAATGAATTCTTTAAAGCACAATATAATATTCATTTAATGTATGTATATTAACTTTGTAAGGAATGTAGCTTTATTTGCATCAGTGGCTAAAAGAAAAACAAAAAAAAATTGATTTAAAAGCAACAGGGAAAATGTTTTATTTTAACGAAGCAATATCGGTACATTCGAACAGAATTGACCAGAGTGGAATAATCGTCACGAGTTAGATCGCTAAATCACTCAGCTTCTTAAGCGGATATTTAAAAATCACGAATGATAAAAAGTTTATCCTCTAGATTGCACCAGTAAATTTGGAGTAGTCTCGATCGCAGTAACCCCGAGAACGACGCTGTTAAACCAAGGGTAAGAGGCAGGAGGGAGTAGCCATGGTTAAACGATGGTTAAACTCCGCGTTCGGTTCGTAAATCGTCGTGTTCGCAACTCTAGGAATGTGCATTTTAGAAGCGACTTAATTTCGTTGCGATAACTATAATCGTTGTCCCGTCGGGTCGAAAAGTTTGGTTGAGGGAGGCAAGGAATATCACCAGCCGGTGGCATATTCCAGTCTTTCCTATCTAATTCGCTTGATTCGAGTGCGCGTAATTTTATCATTTGTGCGATATGCCAAGTTGGCCGATGCTGAAATCATTTTTCACTTTGTTCCTTGGCGCGTTCTTTGGACTTACCTCTTTTGCTCGATCTTTCGTTGATTGGTGAATCGCGAGTTCCCAGTTTTGTAGGTCGTTCGTTTTTCTTTTTTACTTCAACTACTTGGTGATTTATCCCTTTCACGCTCACCGTTACTTTCAAACTATATTTGCCGTACACGGTTTCCTTTTCCACTTTCTGGAATCTAATGTAAATCGCATGAAGTATCAAACAGATTTATTTTACGAAACAAGCGAACAAATTTGTTTTTCTCTTCTTTTTGACGCAAATACAATAAATATACTTTATTTGAAAACATGTTTTTTTTCTATCGGTGCCTTATCTTCAAGCTCTTATCCATTCTTCGAGTTTTTACGTACTGGATTATTGTTTTCTGATAAGTTCGTTGAAAGCTCTTTTGGGGATCATCGTTTTAGTTATAATGTACAAGGTATTTTTACTTTGCTAGGAAGTTTTTTCCGTATGTTATCTTGTGTAATGTCATAAGAATATCTTACTTTGCTTATTTTAAAAATGACAAAATTCCATCGTTGAGGGATGTTTTAATTTATTTTTTTGAATAACTGCTTTAAAACGATCGTTTTTAAAATTGTGCGTGTCGTTGACGTAATTTTGATTGCGATAACTTTAAATAACTAATATGAAAAAATTATTTCATGTACATTATTGATATATTTAACGCATAAAAAACAACATCGTGCGATAAATTGTCGTTTTAACGATAAATTAAATCATTTTTTATGAATTTTAAATTAATTTTTTAGTATTTTGATATAAAAGAACGTCAATTTTTTTAAATGTGTAAAAAATATTATAGAAGATACTTAATAAACGAATTAAAAAAATTTACAACCTTCCATTCGATATTACTTAAATCAAATTGTACTTTTATAAAAACTATAATATAATATTAAATTTGAAAATCTTATAAACCAGTGTCGATGATAAATGAAAGAAAATATCGCCTCTAGTTTCTTACGATTGAAAATAAAAAAAAAGACAAGTAAATCAATGGTATATTAAATTTAAGCTTAACGTTTTAACACATTCGAATAATATACTATCGCACGTATTGTATTTATAAACTCCGCGAAACATTAATTACGGCTCTAACAACAAAATAACTCCCAACGAGGTAAACCTGCATTTTATTCGCAGCCTCGGACGCGCTTTCATTTTAGTGTATACAACCCCGTACGAAACAGCCGAAAACAAAAACAATGCAATGCTTTTACATACGTAAGTTTGGAGAGCTCGACAGAAATCGCGTGACGATCTCATTCAAACAAAAGTACGTACTTTATGCAATTGAATTTCGGAGCTCGAGTAAATACCTACGTGACGTGTCTAGGAAAGTGTGGGGGACGTATGAGATACGCAGTTGAAAGAAACTTTAATCTGTTATCTTATGTGCTTAATGAGAGTTTTGATACTTTCGGTAAACGTTACGGAATGTACATATGTATATAACTTTTATATACATAAAAGATCCTCGCGTACTTTTGTCGTTGAGTATAGTTTTTTTTATTATTTTTAAACAATGGACTAAATATATTCTATATAGATAATAATATTTTATAATTTACTAAAATATAATACAACGATTTTGTCAGATAAGTTATTCGATAATGAATTATTTTTTTTAGCTATTTTTACTTTTTTGATAATTAACTAACTTGTAAAAACATTTTGAAATTGTATATTTTAAATAAAAATAATTTTAAAGTTATAGAGACAACAATGTTATAATTGAGAAATGTAATACACGATCAGTATATCAATGAGTATAACGAGTAAATTAATATTATTTTAAAATTACCGTTTGGAAATATTACATATAAAATAATTATAAACTAATTAATAATAAAATATACTTTTGAGTAATGTATATTTCAAATTAAACAAATCTATTCTTTGAAAAACCTCTTTTCAATATAGAATTTTATGAATTTATAAAATCAATACATTTTTAATATTCATTCATAATATCAAGTTATTTAAGTAGTTAGACATATATTTTCAATTACGCATAAAACTAAATTATGTAAGACTTCCGATTTAAAAGAATTTTATTGAAAAATTTTCTTTTTATCCGATACTCTTATCATTATTAATTCTATCACATCGTTTTTGTTACTTTTAACTGGAGATCCGCGCGCATTTCTCGGTATGGGCTTCTAATTTTATCTCGATTTTAAAATTTAATTTTTATCAGTGTACGTTAATTTCTTATACACACTATATATACATATAAGCTTTCGTGCGACACAATATAAATGCGAATGGGGCCAAGAGGTCGGTACATTCCAATACACTTGGTTTAAAATTCTAGGTTTAAAATATTATATATATAAAGTTGCAGAATGAAAATAAAGAAAATTTCTATGCACTTAAATACATGCGGTTCAAAGCTATAGACTTAAATCTCTGTGTGTAAATAGTTAAGAAACAAAGGTTGAAAAGGATTTATGCACTCCAATACATACGATTCGAAGCTATCGACTTAAATCTCTATGCATACAGAGTTTCAGAATAAAAGTAAGTATAGAATCTGTGCACTCCGATACAGCTGGTTCAAAGTTCTAGATTTAAACCTTATATATAAAAGGTTACGAAATAAAAGTTGGAAAAGGATTGAAAATTCAATCATATATTTTTAATTAATAACTGTCATTTTTTTCACTTATCGTAAATGAACGAAAATGTGTTTTTACTTATTATTTTCGTACGTAAGAATATATTCTATACATTTCATGCTTTTATCTAAAACGCTTATTCGTATTCATGTTTAATTTAGTTTTAGTCTTATAAATAGTAAAATATTTCGTATTTAGAACAATATAATTACGTTTCTTTAAATTAATTTTAATAAATAATTTAATAATATTTAAATTTCATTGTATGGTTTTCAAAATATAAAACGCTATTAACACTATTAAAACTATTATTATATTACGTTGATGTTAAATATAGAATGTTAAAATGAAATATAATATAAGTTTATATGTATTAATGTTTATTTACAATAATAATTTTTTATATCACCCAATACAAATATAAGACTTATCATTATTTATAATTTCTTATAAAAATTTAAAAATGGTATCGCTTAATAATAATATTCAATTTATATTGCTAATATAACATTCATAAAGATTTATAATTTTAATTGAAACATTATTTTTTTCTTATGTGGGTTTGTGTTAATAATGTTTATAAAAATAATATTTTATACGTATTTAATATCGACTAACTTTTCTTCGATTTAACAATTCTCCTAAAACATATTTTAAATTGCCATGCAAAAGGAAATTTGACATCACATACGTATGTAATAAAATGCGAATGTTGATAAACATAATTGAATGCGTTAATACTTACGCCAAAAAAAATATTGCATTGCTCAACAATTTTTTAAATAAAAAGCTTTAAAAAATATATTAAAAATTATAAATAATTTCAATTGAAATGTATAAAATTAAAAATGTATAAACCAAATAATTTAATTATAATTTGTAAAGTTCAATTTTGAAGTTTATCTTATTAGTAAAAACAAATTATATTATTGTTATTAATTAAACATTTTGTAAAGAAATATATTGTATTGAAATTAAATAAATGTAGTCTTTTTGTAAAAATGTAATCAATTATTTGATGTTAAAATTATAAAATGATAAAAAATATAATTCTAACAATGATTTCATTCATTTAGTCTTTGACAAATATTTCAGAAATCATAATTTATCAGTTTTGCAGTTTTTCAGATAAATTTTCACGAATCATTTCATCTTAAGTGTATTCGTTCAAAAAAGCTTTTTTTAAATTTATTTATCTACATTTTATATCTAAAAAAAATAAAAATATGCTATTTAATTTTTTAAAATACAAGGAAAAAGAGAAATATCAAAAATTTATTAAGCATTTTATTTCATCCCTTTTTATCAAACTTTAATAATTTCAAATTAATTTGCTAATTGTGCTACTATCATCACAAAAGTAGTCGTACATTCTTTTGTAGATTATATTTAAAATTTGTTTAGCAAAATTGAAAATAAAATCTGTTTTGTTATAAATTTTTATTATAAAGTTTTTTAAAACTTATATTGAATTTTATCTGCATACAACTAAATTAAAATTAAAATATTTGTAAATAAATAAGTTAAAAAAAAATTTTATTATAAAATCGATGTAAATGCATCTAATTTGGAAACCCTTTTCTAAAAAATCAATGATTTACTTATATACAAATTATTAAAACTTTAAATTAAAAAATTATAAATCTTTGAAGAAGTTCAAATATACGTAATTATCTGTAGACATAAATTCAAATTTACCACTGACATTCATCGGATTAGAACAAGAACAATTATTATGTATATTAAATAAGCAACGATCCAGAATTAATATTTTCTTAGACTTATTTAAGTTTATATTTTAAGAGCTTAAAGAGGCAAAACATTATTATTTATTTTTATTTTTAATACTACTAAACTTTACTAGCCGCTAATTACGAAAAAAATTTAGTGGTTTATCGGTGAATGTATTATAGCAACCATAATGTAGATAATATATGACGTATAAAATAGAGAAAGTACGAAAGAGATAATGGTTCTGAGTTAATAGTTCATGGAACTAAATAAACTCGACGTTTTGTTAATATTATATTACGATATTTTATAATAAATGTTTCTAAAAAATTTCTTCTGTAATGTAATATTCAAAATGTAATCTATACGTTTATTATCGGTCAAATATGAAATATTGAAAAAATTCATGTAATTTAAAAATAATATCTCTTACGAAAAGAAATATAATTTAATTTATGGCAGAAAGGAAATAAATGTTATCGACAATGAAAAATTATATTTTCCAATATTAGAGTTTAATATCTTTATTCGTTATATTTTATGACAGTTTTATCAACAGTGATTTTAACACTTAATTGCGCATAATACGTATAAATTTATTTTTTATTTATATAAAATAAAATATAGTTAAATTAAAAAACCATTACTCATAAACAAAATTATTATTTTGAAAGAGTAACGTTTGTCCTATCTGCTAACGAAATTCTCCTTCCCCGGAATAATTGATGCTTCGCGGATGGAAAGCATAGAAGGAGAAATTCGCATTACGTTCGCATAGAATTGGGCAAAGTAAGAAATCAGCGATATTTTCACATTCAAATAGCCGACAATAAATATCGACTACCAATCATACGCCAATGTATGTATTTTATCAAACGAGAGATTTGAATAAAAATAAATATTCTCTCGATGATAAGCAAAAATGTTCAACGGAAGCGACTAAATACCATCTTCGAGAAAAATTAAGAGAAGACGAATACGATATATTAACAGAATCTGCGATCGCAGCCTTAAAAAATAAAAATAGAGTCGACCGAAAAGGAAGTCATCCAATAACCATTCTTAAAGACTCGTTAACAAATTATCGTCCTACTTATAAATTATAGATAATAATACCAATCTAATATTATATTAATGTTGTTTTTAAGCTATTGAATGCAATGTTTTTTTATAGATGAGAAAAATGAGTTTATCTTGATCAAAATAAATAAATTAAACCCGTTAAACTCAATAAATTGTTTAATATTTTATTCGTTTCGAGTTTAACGAAAATCTTACGATTCAAAATATTCATTATCACAAAAATTATATGAGCAAGTAATTAAGGTATTTATATTAAATAGACGATAAAAAAAATAATACTGCAATAAATTTTATTATAACTTGAAATCATAGAAAAGTTTTAACGTGTATAGAAAAGATAAATAATATTGAATCAGATTTAAATTTAAATTCAGCTCACGTATTTTCAACATTAACAAAGTTCTTGAATATAATAATATATAAGGACAATTATTTTTTTTCATGCAATTCTAATAGTAATAAGAACTGGCACAGATGTACGAAAAATAAATATATACAATTTTTTTAATTTTTAAACAAAAATATATATATATACTATTTACGTATAGTTTTTAAAAATATGTTTTTCCGATACATATTTCTGAATATTCTTAATTGTATCCATATAATTTTTAACGAATAAAATAAAATGGGTAAAAATATTTAATTTATTAAACTATTTCATATTTTACGTTTTAAATTTTTACAAATTTTTTACTGGATACTTTTCTAGAATATAATTTTAGCATAAATTATAGATAAAACTCTCGTATTAATCAATAATAAATTAATTGTGATTGTTCCATCGAATGTAATCTACCTTCATTCGATTAATTTCATGTTAAAATATAAAATTTTACATTTATTTTTTTCTTTTATAATAATCCTTTTACAATATTTTTACACTTAGTATAAAATTTATTAAATAATACAATAATAATATATTAGATTTAATATAACATATTGAAATAAATATATAAACTGCTATTAAAATAAAAAAGTTAATAGATATTATAAAAATTTTCTGATTTTCTTTACTCGTATATTATGTATCTATATCAAAATTATAAGTATGTTACAGAAAACAGACAATTTTTTTCATAACTGCTTTATGTTTAAAATGTGAAAATAGAAACTGATTCGTCTGTTTGGATTTGAAACACCACGTATATCGTTTTTGTTGGATACAAGACTGCGAACTATTTTTATTTTCTTTGTTCCCTTTTTTATCTATACGACGCAAAGAAAATATCCAATATACCGTGTCCTTTATTTATGTATTACAATAAAAAAATTTAAATTAATAATTCGTATGTTCCCGAATATAATAAAAAACGTACTACTAAAAACTATTAAATTAAATTTTAAAAATTCGAAAAATAATTCATATAAGCAACGTTTTAGCTATTAAATTATATCATTTATCATCGATTGTGTAACAATTAAAAGAAACAATTCAAAAAAATATTATACAAAAAAAAATAAAAAAAAGATGAATTAAAAAATATAATTATCAAAAAAGTCTTATATTAATCATAGCTAAAATATGCAATTGGATATAAATTTGCAACAATAATATTATCATGAAGTGAAAACAAAAATAAATAATTGCATTTTCTCAAAATAATATTATATGCATACAGAATCGCATATGCGTATACACGACTGATTTTCATAATTCCAGAAACGAGGTATTTTCGCTTTTACAGCGAATAAAATGGCAAAATGAAAATCACAAGCATTTTCTCGAGAATGACATTTTCTACCCATTATGAATATGTATGCGAATGATAAAATGTGAAGTGGATGTGCAATATTGTTTGTTCAAAAATTAAACAGCAAATTATATTAATGAACGAAACAAAATTATCTGAACTTAGAACAAATTATTAAGTATTTATTTTCATTCTAAAATTAACTACTGATAAATTTAATACAGTTTTTCTTCGCTGTTCGAACGACTACTCGACGATAAAAAAGTAATTCAAATAATTATAAATATTAAATAAAATAATAATTTCTTTAAAAATTTAACTTATATTATGGATTATAATTATTTCATTAAAAAATGAAATAATTTGAAAAAATTGTGAAAAAGGTTTTGTTTTTAAAATAATTACCTTCCTTGCTAAAATTGAACAAAAGATGACTTTTAAATTCACAACATTAATTTACTCGAATAGATTCTTAAAAGAAATACAAAAGAAACCATTTCAATTTAAAAACTTTGAGTTTTTAAAGTCTTGTGTTTTTGAAAATTTTCCGTTAGACCATTTGGACACAAAATTCGGCGAATAATGTGACAAAAAAAGGCCTGAATAAACGTTTCCTACTTTCAAGGTGTCCAGATCTTTCTTCGAAGTTAGTATAAACAAAGAGAAGAAAAAAGTATATCGAATTTTTTGTTTTTCATGGAACTATAACAAACTATATTCGAGAATACTTGTAAATCTGTGAGTGACTTTTATGTGTTGTGTTTAAGAAAAGTATTATATAAGTTTCCATGGTTTTGTAAATTTTTCTTTACTGTATTCTTAATGTTATAAACGTAGAAAGATAGGTAATATTAAATACAAATACCGAATTTTTTCCTATAAAGCAATATACTTTTTTCGATTCGGATTTATTAACTCTAGGTAGAAATAAAAATTGTAGAAGTAAATAAAGATACGATGTTTACTAACGACAATCCACTTGAACTATTAAAATCCACCATTTTAACCGTCACTTCTGTAAATAAGTTAAAAATACTTGAAAACTTTTAACTTATTTATAATTTTTAATGTTTTATTATGAACTTATACGAAAGAGTAAACAAAGTAACAACAAAATAAAAAGTAACAACGATAATACGAAGAAGAATATGTTTAAATCTTGGATTCGTGAAATGTTTTTATTAAATATTCGTCTTAATGGTCCCATTTATGTAAATTAAAAATTAGTCAATAATAAATAATAAATATTTTAAATGAATCGGACTTACAAAAATATTTCATCTTAAAAAATTTATACATAAAAAACTTAATATTTTTTGGAATAATTTATAAATTTTTTGTCTTAAGAATATGTACACATATATTTTATAGTTGTTTCTTTGATAAATTGTACAAAAACTATTCTGATTATCAAAATTATTGGATTTTCTTTTATTAACTAATTTATAAGTAAACTAAAATTTACTTTTAATTACTGTACTTAATTTCGTTTACAAATGTCTTCACTTATATACTTATTGAATAATTCATTCAAACTAAAAGATACATTTCTGATAAACGTAAATTTAATAATGTACTTAAAACAATATATAATAATATATTTTATGTTTTATAAATAAAAGTATTAGAATAAGAAATAAAAATTTATAACACTAATTATTATTATTGAAAAGATTAAAATACGTGTAATATACATATACAAATAATTTCGTTTATTTATTTTATACGATCGCTTATTATATTTTTATGCTTTCTATCAGTTGAAGTATGAAAAAATTAAAAATTAATTTTCTATTTAAATTGTAATTTTTTGTTAAAATAGAAAGAATTTTACATTCCTATAAAATATCGATACTATTTCTTATAAATCATAAAAAATACATATAAAATATTTCTCTATTTTATGAATAAAAAACTTATAAAAATACTTGAAGCACAAAAATCAAAGTCAGTATTTTTAAATCTAAATTTATATTTTTATGGCATCCTTTAAAAATTATTTTTGTATTGAAATAAAAGATGATAAATATTTAAAAAGTGAACAAATTAAAAAATTAACGAAATTAATTCAATACCATTTTATAGATCTTAAAATAAAAGATTTAATTTTATTAATTATTATTTTTCATTATGGAGACTAAATTAAAATTTTTTATCCAACGAGTGTTACTAAAAATAATTAAAAATGAAATTATAAGTTATAAGATAATTACGTCTTTTGAAATAAATATTAGAAAAGAATATAAAGAAGAAATAATTTGAAAATGCTAATAATATAATTTTAAAAAGGCTGTATTTAATTATTTTTATATTACTTCAATATTATTAAAAGGAAATTTATTATTAAATTATCGAAAAATATATTATTAATTTTGTACCCAATAAATAAATCAACGAAATTTATAATCTCAAAATTTAATTTTGTAGTTTCAAGTAATTACAATAAGGTAAGTTTGACTATTTAATTTTATAAAGCTAATTACCTAATAATAATAATTTTTGTAAATTTAATACTATACGTACTTAAAAAAAGAATTATCGAAGAAATACTATGTGTTCGAGTTAAAAAATATCGAATATTTACACGATATACAAATGAAACGAGTACATTGTTCGGACGTTGCCATAATATCGCACAGAATTCATTAAATTTTAAAACTTGAAGAAATATAAATATTATATTTATCTTTTTACGTTATAAAGATCTTCTAATTTCAAAAATAATTTGTGTTCCATAGCGCACCTACGCATTACCATAATACTAATCATCAATTTATCCTACAAGCAACGGTTGCATTCGAATGCAGCAGCGACCTAATATAAATTTCAATTTCATAACTCGAATCTTACTTAGGAGAGATCGAACATCGAATTCCAGACTGCGGCTACAACCCGAACCGAGTTTCAGCGTTCGGAACTTAAATAAATCAACGCGGAAACTGCATAGAGGCAAAATTTGCATCAAGCTGTCAAAGTCTCCATAAGTTTTTTGTGCAGTTTCATTTTTTATACAGTTTTCGCCGTACGCGATACGCACGTAATAATATCTAAGTGAGACGCGTTTTCTTATGCGTGGAAATAAAATGGAAACCTGGCGAAAACAATGAATCTCGCTCGATCGAAGATCGAAGAATCGACCTTCTTTTGTGTACGAAACGAAGAATTTTATTCGTTCGTAACTCGGAATATTCACAATTTTTTAGTTTCCATTGAAATCAGTCCTGTGATTTATACAACGATAGGAGCCAAACGTAAATTTAAATTTCGCATTGTGTTTACTACGGTTAGAAGGACTTCGATAATAATTGGGATACTTTTTTACACGGATAAATTTTAACTAGCGGTATAAAAATATTTGTTTCGATTAAATTATCTAGTTATTTATATAAAAGATAAAAAATTCTGTTCCCTGCAAGTTTCTAAAATCAAAAGAAACGAAAAACTAGTTGTCGGTTTTACGACGCTGTCAGACTTCTTTACGTATATACGTATATATACTATTAATTCGACTCGATAAAACGAATTTTTTATAAAAAAAAAAAACGGAAACAATTTGTTCATCCCAAAAATAATCACGAAAACTCCTGTGTTCAACGCTATATAATCGACTACGCAATTGTAGCGACACGATTGCATCATTCCGACAAAAGGATCTCTTATCGCTCCAATGCAATTGTATAATGAAAGGATATTCTTTCCCCGATGCGATATATATATTTTACAAGTAGGTTAAAGAACATAGTTTTTGTAAAGCGATTACTTATTCATTATTTTACGATACAAAGAATACGAAAATTATTTAAGAAATCGCGTGTTTCAAAATTTTGTCGTAAGATCATTCGAGAGTAATATCAATTAAAAACGTGATCTAGTAGTCAAAGATTTTTAAAGATGATAAAAAATTATTAGTATATTACTCATTTCTTATATTATTATAAAAATATAACGTATCTTTCATATAATAAAATATTTCTTCAAATGTATAGTTGAGAATTAATAAATTACCCATTATCGTAAATAATCATAAATAATCATAAATAATCATAAAAAATCATAAGTGTATATATAAGGTAAGAAAAAAAGTGCTCTCGTAAATCGCTTTGAAACTAAACCCTTGATTCTATAACGGCTCTTTCTCTCGCTATCCATTCCGAAGATCTTCTACCCCTTGTCCAACTATCCGAACATCCTCTTTTCTCTTTGCCCTACTCAACTCGTGGCACCTCCGCGTCCAAACAAAGCGAAACACTACGAGACAATTTTATCGAGGCTGTCGCTCTTTATACAATACGTATACGTATAATGCACACCGATAAACCAATTAGATAAAATACCTTTGTACTGTTCTGTTTAACTTTAAACATCTATTAAATTCGTGTAATGTTTTATATCAAGATATATGTTGCGGTTGTAAAAATATGTGGATCTCAGCGTTACGAATGTTTTACATTATTTCTATCAGCAATTTCTGAATACTATACATTTTCCAGTGCTTTTATTTTCATTTATTTATACGTATAATAATTACGTTATATACATATAAGTCAGAGAAGTTAAATTCGATACAATGATTAATAATTCTGTTAGAAATAACAATTATTTATAATAATTATATTGATCCAAAGAAAAATTAAAAAACGTTAAACTAAAAAAATACTTGTTTTCTATTTTTGGTGCTTTATCAAGTTTTTAAATGATATAAAAGAATTGTGTTTTTGTGGAAGGAGAATATCGTGTGTTTTTTTTAAATATTTTTATTAAAATTTAATTTTTTGTTTTAAATAATAAAATACATTTCTCTTAATAAACCTGGGAGAAATAATTTTCTATTATCGATTCTTATTCTTTAGATATTACAAATATCGCACGATTCAAGTCAAAACTTAGGCAGGTTATGAATTATATTTTTACTTTGTTGAAGATTATCGAAATTCTGAAATAATAGGCAGAAAATTTTAATTTTTAACAATATAAATATCCTAAATAAATTATAGCTTATCGGCGTCTTGAGTTCTTATTCTTCACATCCGAATTCTGATATTATCGATTTACTATTCATTAATATATATAATTTTCACATGTAATAAAAAAATATTATATTTTCGTAATTTGTACAATTTTTTTTACAATATCTTCTTGACAAAATTACATTTAAATCCTACAAATAAATCTATTTATATACTATTATCGTAAAAATTAAAAATCATGTATTTTATTTCTTAATATACGAGTCTACGTATTGTTTATTATTTAACGTACCAATATATATTTTCATCCTCGTTCCGTATTAATAATATAATTAATAATTAAAGAATACGTATCCTTTTCGTTACTTATTCAATAGGCGTATGAACTATTCCATAAAAAGCTTTTTGTTTTTCATATCGTTTACCATTTCATATTAATTATGCAATTTGGCATAATATAAACATTGAAAGCTTAGTCTTTTCATTAGCTTAAATTATCTTACATATTTAAATATAGTAGAGATAAAGCCCTGTATTATGTTACGCATTAATGTAAGTTAAGCCGTAAAATAATACAAGCGATTGAGATTATCCGACATCGATGAATGCTTACAAGCTGTGTAAAACAGTAGCATGAATAGGATAAAATCAACGATGTCGACATACAAGTATTAAATTTTTTGCAAAATCCTGTACGTCCTTGTAGTAACTTCGACTCATACGACTAAAACGATTACAAAATGTTCATATTAAAATTTCAAGTGATATTCGTTAATAATTTACTTTATTTCTACAGTGCAAGTTTTAATAATTAAAGTTTACCGTTAATATTTTAAACAAATATATGTTCATTTATGGGTTTATAATCTTTTATGCCCAGTGTATACTAAATTTAAACTACAAAATTTATTATGCTCTGTGTATTGTCATATACATTGATAATAAATGTATCTTTCATGAACTCGTAACGGATTCAAAAATAAAAAATATTTGTATTTCTATTAAAATTGGTAATATAATCAATATTCTGTAGTTGAATAAATTTATCGATAAATCGTATAAACAAATCATAATAAATTTTTGAAAGAATTGTATGTCAAAGTTGTATGTCATTTAAAAATTTTAAATATTTTAATACGAAAATAAATTTATATATATATATTATATAATAATTTTGTTATCATTAAAATTAAAAGAAGTATACATAAAAAAATCATCACTCGCGATGAAAATTTATCTTATAAATATATGTATCGATAGAAATTTATTCAAATTTTCTATTCAAATTAAGATTTTCTTAATATAAAATAAATTATAAATAAATTATAAATAAATGATATAAATTTATCAAATAAATAAATAACAGTTTCTATGCCTTTAAATTTAGATATTTACTTGAATAATTTAAATTATACTATATATAATTTATCAGTACTTTAATTTTGTATTACAAACAAAAATAACATTTTATGCGTTTTTTAAAATATGAGTGGATGCATTTTGATAATAAAGCAGAAAAATAAAACGTCTCGCGGTTTTCGTATGCTAGAAACTACAGTACTCTTTATGAATATGTGATGCAATATCTACAACAAAGTTTTCACTATGAATGCTAAAATTATTAATATTTTATAAAAATTTCCCATATTTAGCTTTTAAATTAAAATTATCGAGGAAATCTATATATATATATATATATATATGTTTATTTATTTATTTGTACATGAATAATATTAAATTTATATTTTCGAATCGTGTATCAAATTATATTTATGAAATTGAATATAGATATTTTTTTATGACTTTTACATTATTGCAATTATTTTGATAACAAGAATATAAATAGTGATTTTTTCGGTGCTTTTGATTAAAATTTGATTATAAAAAGCAATAAACGTCGAAAAGTAAATAATACTCAAGTTAATTTAATTCATACTTTTAGTTAAATGAATTTCAAATTTTCCTCGTTTTTATTTATGAGTATTAATGAATTAATATACTTTTAGTAATCATTTTTTAAGTATACAAAAAATTTAATAAGGTTCGTTATTTTGAACGAAGTTCAAATATATTTTAACAAAAATATGCAATCTTTTTAAATTTATAAATTGACACTTATTTTATAACTATTTTAAGTTATTTTTTCGATAACTAATCCTTAAAACCAGAATAATATTTATTTTTAATTATATTATTTTAATATATACATATATACATATATACATATATACATATATAAAATTATTATATTTTATGTATAAGGTTTGATCATCAAAAAAAAATTAATAATATACAGTTCAAAATCCAATGAGAAAATTATAACATTTTATTTTTATTAAAAATATTATACTGTTTATTTAAAAAATATCATCAAAGTATATTTAATGTAACAAACAATATATTTATTTTATTGTTATACAAATTGTAAATGCTAACACGTACAACATTTTTTTTATACTTTTAGTATATTTAGCAGTTGTTTGTATCTTCTAAAATTACTACAGTAAAATCATTATTAATATTTATACAAATATTCTTGTACGAAACTCAGTATCGTGGATTGATTCTTTTTTAGACGTATACATAATGATATGAGATTTAACATAATATATACAAATCACTATAACTTTATATACTTTAGCAAATATAACCACGAGGTAAAACCACTTGGCGGTGAATCTGTGAAAACTGCTCGCTTATACGTGTCCGTCGGCTTTAACAAAAATTTATAGAATAAATTTGAATAAATTGGTAAGATTTAACGAATATTAGTAACCATTAATTAACTGACAATGTTAGATTAAAATCAATTTTTACAAGTTAAATTGTTATAACGTAACAAAAATTTAATGTAATTTTTATTCTTTATGATCTTTCGAAGATTACCCGAACATTTAAATTTATGTTTGGAAAAAAGTCAATAATTTTATAAATATAAACACAAGACTTCGCACAATTGTTTTACCGATTAAACAAAATATTTATTACATATTTCAAGCCAAATTTTGTTATTAGAAATATATTTTAGTTGTATAATGTATTTGTCATTATATCTTCATAAAAATAGTTAAAAAGGATTATAAAGTAAATTCAAAATAAAGTTATTTTTAATAGATTTTACACCAGCTTTTATATGCGAAGAGTAAAACTTTATAGAAATAAATATGTTTAAAAAACAAGATTAAATTTGGATTAAATTCGATTATATAGACTTCTTATGTAAATTATTAAAATAAATAACAATGCGTGTAAAAGAATTTACCAATGTACTAATATAATAATAATATTTATTAAAAAATAAATTTGTAATAAAATTTTTTAAAGCTAAAATCACGGAGGACTATAATTTCTGTTTATTAGTATAATATATTCTAATAAAATTATGCGAATAAAGATGATTAGGATATAATATCCGCGTACAGTAGTTTAAGATAGAGATAAATATTTCAGACACGTTTGGTTATAGAATATATTTAAAGGACACTTTCTCAGCCGCCGAGTAAATACATTTTTTAAGTTTTATCATAAATTTAAACGATGTAGACGATGTAGACGATGTAGACGATGTAGACGATGACTATAATAACAACGATGATTGCAATCATGACGATGACGGCAAGAATGGAAACGATAACGTTCATACGTTAATGTAGTTACGTAGTTTACGAACGGAGTCCAATGCAAAACCATGTCGCTATCCCTGCACGAAGCAACCCCGGTACGCGGTAGACAATATCCGGTTGCAGTCTCGCAGGGGCATCGAGGCCAAACCCGGTCCTAACACTTACAAACTTTCATTCATTTCAATCGGACGAAATAGTTCCTTTTTATTTTTAGCTTTTTTAAAGAAAGTTTTCAATTTAGATAAAATTTTACGTATACTTTTTATTAATATCGCTGAATTATAATTTAAAGTAACGAGTACTTACTCTATTAAAATATAAATTCTGGAGTTTTAAATTACTCGGGCAACCCTTTAATATAAACATACAAAATATTTCTAAAATATTCATCGGTCGATATCGATCATCAACCAATATAAATAAATAAATAAATGTATGAGTATCTTATGACTTAAATAACTTTATGCGATTTTTCACCGTCCATCTTTCACCGTCCTAACGATATCGTTTAACATCGATTGCTTTCTCTCAAAACTTAAAATTGAAAATTGTGTAATTTTCAAATTCATTCCACGATCTTGTGAATTAAAATGAAAATCGAAAAAATGTCTACGATAACGACCGATGAACCGATTCTACCAATAAGAAACTTATTAAAACGGACGACTTTACCCAATACCTTAAAGTATTTCACCGAATCGATTCCCAGCTGTACAGCGAGGATCTGAGCCTAGAGGACGACTCGTCCTCCATTCCCTCACCCAACGGCAGCGACTACGACTCGAGCTACGAGGAGTCGTCCACGTCGCCTTCCTCCTCCACCGGATACCAAACCGTAGCATCCGCAACCGAGAAGCGAATCCCTACCGATTCCAGCGAGTCGGGAACTGCATTTCCGACGGTGACGCCTTGCACCAGCAAAGACCTCGAGGACGTCCTCGCGGTCCTGAGGAGAGCGGAGGCCGAACGAGGTCACACCTTCGAGGAGCGACTTAAGCTGCTTGGCGAACATCGCGGGGACGTCGGTGGTGCAAAGAGCAAGAGACAAGCTTTGGGGATCGAAGGTCCGAGGAGACGACGAGATTTGCACAAGTGAGTTTACTCTTTCGTTACCTGCTTTTAATACTAAACCGAATTTTAATACCGACCGAAAAGCAATTTATTATTTTCTCGAGCGATCGCAGAATCCGATTGTTATTATTTTTTTTTATTTTTTTATTGGTTTTTTCAAAGACTTGCTTCTTCGCCTTCGTTTTTTTACGACAATGTCCAAATCGTTGATACGGGCTAAAACTCGAAAATATGTAAGATACGATTTAAGCGTAATTTCTATTCCTTTCAATTTATAAATAGGTAAACGTATCGCGGTTCATTTTATTTTTCACAGATTTGTTTGTGTACTTTTATTAAAAATGAGATCTTTCGTATTTTATAAGTACTCCTACATTGGTAACGTTTATTTTAAACAAAAAAATTTCACGTAATAAATGATTCCGTTCCTTATTTTTAATAGTTACTAACAATAACGCACATAATATTAAATATCGATCAATGTTATATTTATTCCATTATTAAAGTATACTTCGCAAACGATTATACGGAATGAATTATGCATTTTGATATTAAACTATTGTATAAAAATAAATGTAAGCAAATTTTATCTTTAAATAATTTTGTGATTTTTAAAATTATTGTTTCTGGAAACTGTAAACGTTAAAAATTTATTTTTCTTTATTAGAATATAAAGTCTTTTATATTCCGTTTATAGTATATACTATTTTTGTAAAATTAATTTAGATGAGACTGAAACGATTCCGATTTATCGAGTAGATCAAAATCTAATTGCTATTAGTTAAAGCTTTATAAATTTATTTGTATACGACGATACACTATTTAATAGATTTTATATTTTTGTATAGGTATTGCATTTTTAATACTTAGTTTTACAATCGAGTATTTTATGGACGACATTAAATGTTGAAAATTCATGAAATATTTTATGAAATATCATCTTAACGTGATTTGTTTTAATATATTTTAAACTTCTTTATTCAACGCTTTAACTATTTTAAAATAATTTTATTAATTTTAATACGAAGTAATAACTTATAGTTTGTTTTTATTTATAAAATAATTTAAATATCATCGAGTGATTGGGTAATCGATAAATCAGGAGGGAACGTAAAACATCAGATGTATATATATATTTTTTCGTTTACACGATAAAATAAGAGAGAGAATAATAAATGCGAAAATGCATAGAGATAATAAAATTATTATCGTAATTTTATCGGTAAAATATGCGTTTACAATCCGTAAAACCTTTAATAAACCAAATTTAACCATGAATTCATTTGATATACATGTTACAGAAAATTGAATTGACCACGAAACCACAGGAGACGAGACCAAAACTCCAACACGTTTCATTTTATCCAGAGTTTATCACAGTCACTGCTTGGGGGCAACGCATACATCGAAAGAAAAAATACAGCGATCGACAGATATCGTAAATATTAATTAAACGATGTAGTCATTTTGAAATTTGGATTGTTATCGAGCACTAGACGAGTGAGAATACCCGTTATAAATGATTCCACGTTATTTGCTCAATTCTGCAAATGCTTAACATATGTTGCGATAGCTTTTAGTTCAAGAAAATTAATAAATCATGCACATATCGACATTACATATAAATTTGTACGTTAATGTTTGCGATAAACTTGTTATATAAATATACTTAATTTTATTAGTTGTTACACTTTTGTATATATATATAATGGGTAGAACATAGAATAAAAGTCTAGTAATTAACATCTCCTTCAGTTCTAAATTATATTTATAAAAAAAGTATAAATTACGATTGTATTTATATTTCGATTTGTATCAATGTTATAAATTTGAGGTTATAATAATTATAAAAAATAAAGTAAAAAAACATATCATCGACGGTTACAAATATAAAAACATCTCGATAACAATGATTTTTTATATAAAAAAAAAATTATTACCTTTTTTACAGATTCTGCAATCGATTATTACATATGTAAAATATAAGTACATATATCGGATACAAATACTAAATTATTCGTTAAAAATTTTGTTTTTCATTTATTTTTTGCCATACGAATTAATAAGTATATCATTCAAAGTTTTTAATAATATTTTAGTTTATCACTTTGCTTAATGATAAACACGATGAAATTAATTGTGTAAAACGAGCAATTATTTTTATTTCTGATTAATTCTTTCTTTAAATTTTTTAATTTTAATAAAAGTAAAAAATATTGATCCTGTGAGCTAAACGTTCATAGAATATTTTACCAAGTATATTTAAAATTCAAAATTATTTTCCTAATTTAATAAGCATACCAAAATGTTCTAATAAGTTTAAAACCACGTTTTTAATAAAAAAAATTAACGTATATAATTATAATAAATATTTTATTTAGAAATAAATGTTTATTTAGACATATTACAATACGTATTGAATTATCATTACAAAAAAAACGATAAATAAATAAAATAAGAATCTAAGATTTTGTAAATTATTCCACAAATTTTTAATAAAAAAATAAATATAAATTAAAAATACACGATAGAAAAGAAATTTTTATAAAACTTAAAAATTTTTCAATTAGTTATTCTAATACTGATTACATATTTTAAAAATTGATTTGATTTTGTTCAAATCAAATTACTTATTAGGAACAAATTTGGAGTTACCACTTGTTGCAAGAAAATTCTACATAAAGTAGTTAGTTTACATAATTTTAACATTATTAATTCAAACAATAAATTAAAAAAAAACCTGTTATTGTAAGTAGATAATTATCATTTAAGACATGCAAAACGCGAAAATAAAAAGACAAATAGTTTTCGGTTCTTGTTCATTTTCATTGGCTGTTGGACTTTTTTTTATAAAAAATCAGATTATGGCAATATTTAATAAAATTATTAAAGAGCGCATTAAACTAAACTCTTATACGTATAATTTATTCGATATATATTTAAAGATATCAAGAATTATAGTGTTTTAGTTTTATAATAAATTTTGAAAATTAATTTTAAAGTAATTATGTAATTTTAGTTTACTTTTAATTACTATTAATATTTAACTCCGTGTTTATTTTCATATTTATAACTTTAATAAAGTTAGGAAATGAAAGTTATTTTTCTAAAAAAAAATGTTGTAACTTTTAATTTTATATCGATTTATTTAAGGTTGTCAATAAGTACATAATTTAATAAATTTTAAAAAATAACGTAAGTATAAATAATACGATATAAAAAAAAAATTCTTATTAAATTTTAATAATCAAAGAAATTAAAAATTGGTTTTTTCATACATTTTTTTTGATTTATCCTATATTTAATTATGAACATTTTATAGGTTTTCATATATATTGCAAACATAAAAGATTAAAAATTCTTTAAAGATTAAAAAAATCAAAAAAAATCTATGTTTCAATCGTATGCATTTATTTAAATTTATTAATTTAAATTGCGCATCGTTTCAATACTCGCGAAACTACATTTATAAGAAGGGTTAAGGTGAAAAATAGCAAAAAGTCGTTTCGAATCGTTGTTACAATTTTCGATATCCTCGCTTCATATTACACAGCTGATTAATTTCAGCGAGAAAATTCGGACTCGAGAGAAAACTCTCGATTCCCGTAAAACATCTTCGACGTCGAATTTGCGAAACGCGCATTTCTCTCGACTGTAAACGAAACGATTCACCTGCAACAAGCAAACTCGCAACAAGATCTAGCGTCGTAATATTTACGTCCTTGATCGCTATTGATCGGAATCAGATCGCCGGGTTGACCAGTCAAGTCGACTATGAAATTTTCATGGAGGTATGTCCCAGGCAGAGCTCGGACTTTCCGGAAATTCGTATCCTCCTCTGATTTTTCGATCTGCAAAAATAAACGAGTCACCGGGGAAAGTTTCGTTTTTAATAAGAATATTTATAAATAAAATAGAATCCTCGATAACAGCGATGAAATCGTAAACCTTCCGTAATTAAATCAAAATTAAATCAAAACCGGTAATTATACACCGGTCGCAAATAACTTTCGCTCTACGTAAACTTTACGCGATAAATGTTACAGACGATTATGAGCTGGAACGATATTACGATTATAACGTATTTACGACTACAAAAATGTGTCGAACGTATGCGTTTTTCGCAATAAAAAGGTTAATAAAAAATAAATAAAAAGATTCAACTTGTTAATGGAACTAGAAAATAACGACGGAAGCGGAAGCAACACGATTTACGCATATCTCAATAACGATTACAAGTATTACAAAATATTACCGTTTTACTAATTAAACAATTTAAAATTAATACATTTTAAAACATCCAACACAGTTATTAATATATAGTTACTTTCGCTATAATTTTAACTTAACGAATAAATAAATGAAACTTTAATAAAAATTAATCGAAACCGGTTATTTTCTCCGAAGAAAAATTTTGGACGAGCACGGGATTATTTTTCCCTCGTGCATTCGATGACGGTCCGTCGCTCTTCGCTAATTTTTTAGGCAATGGATTCCGACGTCGGTCACTCGTGGAAGTCGTAAAAAATGTATCGCTCGACGTCCCCGAGGAATCGGAGATATTCGTTGGAAATATTATTAAAACATGTATCGACAAGCACCGAGAAACAAACTATTAACTAATCTTTAATATATTTATTACGGTAACACGAGTAATTTCCAGTTTCACGATAATCGCGATAAATCGTATTACGACGTCGTCGAAGCGGTTGAAAAGGGCTGGAGGGGGAAAGGGGCGGGAAAATAAACGGGACTATTTTAATATATGGAAGAGAAACGGTCACGTGGTTTCGAGGCGTAAAGAAATTGTTCCGCGTTCGATGGAATACGCCGATGGAAAATAGAAACTTTCGAAGCGACCGTTGGTCGAAAGATTGACAAGGGGGAGGAGAAAGTTCTTGAGAACGATTTGAAAATTAAAAGAGGAAGTGGTAAAAGTCACGTAGACTTTAGGCGCCAAAAAGACGTTGAGCCGACAATTACTAGACTCGCGAAAAATAGGAACTTTGGAAGCGACGGTTGATCCAAAGGGATGGAAGGAACTCTTGCCAACTATTTTCCGTCGGTGAATTCGATCGACGGTGGAACGACTTTTATTCACGCTTCGGAATCACACGACCGTTTCTCATCGACGTATTAAAATAGTCCCGTTCATTTCACCCTGACTCCTTCCCCTCCACTCCTCCTCGTAATCGTAGCAAAGTTTAACGCGAGAGGATTTTGTCGTAACGCAATAAAACATAATACTCGACGTCACCCCGGATAAATCGATCGGACCCCGTTGCCGTCGTTCACAAACCGGCCGCGATAAGTTCCAAGAGCGAATCCCTCCGATATAAGCGACGCGGGGGTTGTGTAAAGGTAGAAAAACCTCCTCGTGGATCGCGAACGTGGGATCGCTGGAGGTGCGGGAGGATGTGGGTGGATGTGGGTGGATGTGGGTGGTACTCACTACAGGAACCGCGATCTCGATCCAGGACTTTCCGTACCTCCCGCGCACCAAACTCGCGGGCAGCGCGATTCGGTCGGCCATGACCTTGAAGAGCAAACTACGCTCGAAACTGGAGCCGACTCGTAGTAATCCGAGGGGTACGATACTCGTCCCGATGTTCTCCCTGATGGCCTTCAAGTGTATCTCCAGCTGTTCTTCGATGGACGATTGATTCGTGGAATCCATTCCCGACATTTGACGGGCCACGAATTTTGCCAGACTTTGAGCCCTCGAAGCGATTTTCCCCGTTTCGATCAGTCCGGGCACATCGCAGCTCAATCTGCGTCCGTGGAATCGTACTTAGCTTTTAGTTTTTCATTTTTAATTTTCCATTCCTCGCTTCGTAAAAGCTTCGTAAAAGCTTCGTAAAAGCTTCGTAAAAGCTTCGTAACATTCCTTATTTTTTAAACGAACGGCTCTTCTCGGTGCAACTTCGTTCGAGGCAAAAAAGCGTTAAGGAACGATCGACGTTCGTATTATAAATGTACTCGTTAACGCGGTTATCAAGACACAAATTATTACATCCGATGCGGTCGCTAAATTTTTAAACTATCGAGCGATAAAAGAGTATTCGAATTTAGAATGCTTTAAATTTAAACTAATTTCGTTGTACATTTATATGCCGATACAGCGTCGATCGTTTTATAAATGGCTCTTTCTATTTCGCGATACAGTTTGGTAAATATTTACGTAGCGTAAGATTTAAAAAAATCGTACTCTAAAATATATGGTATATACTTTATAGTTTATAATACTCGTAACCCATTTTCTAAGTTATAAGTCTAGTTACGATATACATTGTTAAATAAATTTGCGGTGCTCCGATCGAACGAATTTGAATTTGTTCTAAAATTTTGACGTTCGCGATCCATAAATTTTTATTTAATATTTATGGAAACATCCATCTTTTTAAACGAATAATAGTCGTTTGATTACGATACCGAAAGAAGCAATAATTTTGTAAGTTTACGTTTATTATTAAAATGTAGTTCAGAAATTACTTAAAAAAAATGTAATTTATTCCGGTAAGAAAAACATTTCCTTGCCGTAAAACATTTTTAGAAGGCTTAGAAAAAAAAACTCGATAAACTTTCATTGAAATACCAAGGACGGGTGAAAAATAGCGCAGGATTGAATTTTTGATAAAAAAGAATCGTTGACTACTATTTGACCGCGAATCGATAAAACTCTATTAAACGCGTAAAAATCGACTATTAAAATGAATTCAATGTATATATATATATATATATTGTTAGATCCGATCCGCAGAGTAAGTAAGTTACGGTACAAATGCATTTTAATAAAATCGGCATCTTTTGTCTCGTATCCCCTGAGAGTTACAAGTTAAATCTAAGGTTCTCGTGTATTACTGCTGGATTTTATCGCGTACCGTCCCTTGTAATATAGAAATTATTGTGCAGAGTTATTTACGTGATACGTTAGCAAAACTATTCTCAAAAGCACTTTTTCCAAAGAATACAAACAAAATTAAACTATAATAAAAGTTGATGTCCAACGTTATTTCGAGAATATTCTTGAAATTCTAGTCATGATTCTTCTTTAACTTAACATTTTTATTAATTTCATTTCGTATAACGAAAAAATTACATTTATGTTACATCTTGAGAAAATTAGAACTATTCAAACTTGTTATTTTTAATTTATAAATGTCAAGGTACTTACGATTTTTTTAATTAAATCTTACTAATTGATTATAAATGTCATTGAATAATATCGATTCGTATAGTATTTATGTTTAAAGGACTACGCGCTTAGAATAATGTTCAATGTTTTAAGATTACGTTCTACTTTTACATCATAAATTAATAAGCTATGATGGAAAATTATTATACAAACGTTACATTATACCTTAGTTTTTTCATACGATTATTAATCATATTTTTTTTTTTATAAAATTATGTATTCGTCCTACATTCTATGATTAATAATAAAAATTATTCAAATCTAAATTTTAGTTTTTTCGACTTCTTTAGTTTTAATTACATTAAAATTAAAATTAAAATTAAAATGTTTAATTAAAAGTCATAGTATTGGATATTATAATTATAATCGAGAATATATTAAGTATATTATATATATATATATAACATAATATCATTAAGATAATTTCAAAATTAATGAATATTTTATTAATATCAAAGAAGAGAACCGGTAAAAATATTTCTCTAAATTATTTAAAGAATAATTTTAATGAAACATAAAATGGACATAAATTAAAAAATTTTTAAGAGAGAAAAAATTATCTCACATTTGGTTAATGTAATTGCAAAATAAATTTTTATCAATTTTATCCTTGCCCTCTTTATAATTTCATTACAATTCCACAAAAATGATATATTAATTATGTGATATAGCGTTTTTATCCGAATTGCATTTATTATACGAACGATATAAAAAACATTTGACTATGAATTAAAATATAAAATGACGGAAAAATTTATATTTAACTCAAACAAAAAATTTTAAATTTATAGAAATTTATGTAAAAAAATTATGAAATTCTTTACAATTGACTTATTTTTTACATCGATATAGAAATGCAGCGATATAACGTAAAGTAACTTATGAAAAATATATTTGCAAGTTTTATTGATAGATAAAAATAATAATTAACGTTTTAATGGAATTCATTATTCGTTATATATATAATATATAATATCTAAAGAAAAATGAAGACAAAAAATCGAGTAATATATGGCTAACGAATAAAATATTTATATCAGCTCAAAATTCAAATTTTCTCGAATTATCTAACCGTAATGTAACCGTAAAAATTTAAATCGGAATTAACGTTCGATAAATGCAACGGTATTTCCAAACGCGTCGAAATATTCACTCGAAACGTTTGAAAATACTTGATTGTTCGGTAAGGAGATTATTCGAATTTGGGCCAATTAGATAATTAAAGCAAATCATATACTTAAGTAACTTAAGTTGCGGGTTAAGTTACGGTTACGGGCAGCGAATCATTAGCAAATTTGATGAAAGAAGGATTATAAGCTTATTTACTCACGTGTCATTATTTTCAGCTTCGGAAACCTCAATCTCCGTCAAGAACATTTCAAGGTACTTTATTAGGTCATAGTCGATCTGTAGTCTTCCGAACTTGAGCTCAAGCCAAGCATCTATCGCACTTTCCGACACGCGTATTCCCTTCTTTATACTCTCGCGTCTCATGACTTCCTTTGCAGCTATACAGTTACATGCATAAACATGAGGTCGTACTTCTCCCTTTCCCTCTCACTCTCTCTCTCTCTCTCTCACTCTCTCATTATCTCTCTCTTCCTCCCTCGATTTCTGTTATATTATATGAAGCAGCTCGCAAAAGTTTTGCGGTGGCTTTTCATTTCAATTAATGGAAATCTCACGGTATCGCGTATAACGTACGAAAATCTACATTCAAACTAAATTCTGCTCTCGGTTAACTTTGTTCAACACGAGTTTATGAAATCAAATTTTTAAATACTATCTGTCCGTGAATATCTTTAATAGTGTCGTTCGTGCATTTTTATCGTTACCAGGAATAGCATTTACGAATATTTTAAACTATTATTAAGAGACTCGAATTAAATTAAAAATTTATATCTATTATTTATTTATATTAAATTTATATATATATATATATATATTAATTAAAAAAATAAAAGGGAATATGCGAAACAAATCGGATTACTCGTTAATTTCTTTGAGTTTATAATTTGAAACGGAGAGCATTATAAAATCGTGAAATCTTGGTCCATACGATATTATTATTTAACGACAGAGATTAAACGTTGTACTTTTTAAAAAAATATAATATCGTATCAAAGGCTAAATACGATACACTTTAATCCAACGTCTCGTTATTTAAAAAATTTCAAAACACGGTATTACCCCTTTTTCGAATAAGATCCCACCGCAATCCTTTAAACTGCAAAGCACGTAAGAGCTTTGACAGTGCTGACTCGATACTTTTTTAAAAACTTGTCTTGCATCGAAAGATGAATCTCTCGCGATTCGGTTACAAATGTTTTTTGTTACAACGAACGAGATTACCAAGTTATTTCAAAATTTAACGAATATTACCGTACCGATGTCGCCTGTACGATAAGTCGACGTATTCGAATAAACGGGCGCGAATCGTGCACCGATGCACACACACCCGCAAGCACACACATAAAATTAAAAAGTACTCGCTTACCTTCATAGGCGGCTCGTTTGCTCTCGCAATAATCGTCTTCGTAGGTGGACTTGGACCTGCTGAAATTAACCACGTATATGAGCTCCAGCGGACACAGTTTAAGACGGAAGAGTTCTTCGAGCACTGGAAATCTGTGAATTGTTTTCGATAAGGGAAGATACGCCAAAATATTTCATCGACTTTTCCACGGATAAAACGAGATTACGCGGCTCCGGTCCATCGATATTCGAGAGAAATTTCTCTCTCTCTCTCTCATTCGAGGACGAGTAAAAGTTTCCGATCAGAGTTATAATTATTTGCCAGTGATGTTGCGATGAATTTGAATAACGTCCGTTGAAAATTAACTTCCGAACAAAACAACTGTATTTTCTACCTTTAAATAATCAAGTAAAAACGATCGAAACGAGCGGTTACAAATTTATTTCTAAATTTGTAATTAATAAAATTAAACGTACATTCGATGATACGCGTCTACATTTTGATAAAAAAAGATACGGTACCGTTCAAAGTTAAATAATCGACAACTCGATTTTCGATCGGCAACCGACTTACGAAAGCGTACAAAAATGGAATTATAATTAAATTTGGATCGTTAGCGAAAGGCACGAGTTTTATATATTTTCATCGTACGTAAAAACGAAAATTTTTAAAAATCCAAATTTAGATAAAATAAAACGAAAACGTTGGGATAAACGAGATGGGGAGGGGGAAGATGGAAAGGAGCGAAAGAAACTGGAGACTCACGGACAGGAACTGTGACGCATCGTGTAAAATCCATTTTTCGTGATGTCGCGTAAGGTAAGTTGTCCCGTGTACGCAAATTTCATCGGCAGATCCGCGTTCAGAAGAGCTTCGATGCAGTTGTTCCACGTGGGGATGACTCGCGATATGCTTCTGTTTTTCAGCATACTGGGAAATACCATAAAAATTGGTTCGTTTTCGAATTTTCGACTTTCCGAGTTTCCGAGTTTCCGATCCGAAATATTATTTCTACTGCGCATCATGGGATCGATTTTTTACTTTTAAGAGACGATAAAAAATGATAACTTACAATTTTTCTGTACCGTGTCGTTAAACGATATTCGAGCGATCGTATAATTGAAATTTCTCGTGTCTTTTTTAATAATGGAAATTTCGGGACATATCATTTTTTAACCGAATACTCGTTTCTCGATATTTAGTATTTAAAATAAAAACCAACGATTTTTAGAGTATTTTAGAGCGCACAAAAAATTAATTCCAAATCTTTATCATTTTTATCCAGCAAGATAGAAACGTAGTAGTTTGAATATTATTAAAGAATTTAAGAATCGAGATGTCGTTATTCTTCGAGCATAAAAAAATAGTTTAATCATCGAACAAGTTCGAAATTTTTGAAATCAAAAAGAAGAAAAAAATACGAACGCCGTACTTTTTTTCGGGGATTTTAAAGCATCGTAGAACAGAGAAAAGTTATCTCGAGAATTTAAAAATGAAGAGAAAACTTATTTCTCATCCAAAAGATGCATCTCCAGACGCAACGTCCGCGCGCGAACCAGAGTTAAAAAAAGAACTTGTTATTAGATATAAATTCCTTACTAAACGAAGTATCCTTGTTGCGTGAAGAGATTGGCGAGAAGAGGATCCGCGCAAAGGATGAGAATCAATTGAGTCGCTGCTTTTCGGACGGGGATGGACTCCGATTCCAATATCGAATTGTACAGCTTCCTCAAGGCGTGCACGTGAATGATAACATTCCTCGCCTCCTCGTTGATAGGGAATCTGGACAAAGCGTGGCAGCTCGCAATTTTCAACTGATCGGCCGCCTTGTTTTCCGGCTTTAAAATCAATCGTTATTTTTACGTCGGATCCGGAAACTATCGCAGGGACCTTTGCGAATTGGTCGAATGGTCGGTCGATTGTTGACTCGACGCGACTTTTATCGCGGCTCGCGACTTCCAACTTTCACCGTATTCAAACTTTCGTTCCAAGATTACGTTCGTATCGCGATCAACTTACGTTACAATTTTTCTGTTTTAAAATTATTTAAAATCGGGAAAATTTACGACCGTCGAGTTTCTTTGACATAGTTTTAGAAGTGGCTGAAGCTGCGCCAAATAAATTTCATTCGATCGAAAAGATTTTATAATTTTATGTAAAACGCGACGACGTTTATTCGTTATTTATGCGATGCCACGATCGATCCATAATATCGTAAAGTTTTAGTTTTTAAATTATTTTTAAATCGATGCGAACTCTTAATTTCCATTTCATTTACTTTGCTAAATTTTCAATATTTTCCGTACACGTTGTTTATTTAAGTAAATAAAATAGTCGTAGAATCAAAAATTAATACGTTCGTTCGATCGTCTGGATCATGCTATTTCGATTGGAAACATTTTTGTGGGAAAAGAAGATTTTATAAATTTGCAATATCGATGTATCGATTCTTTTCCTTGAATTGAAAAGTTCGTACGCCTTTGATAAAATTACTTTAACTATTAAAATAAAAAGATATTTACCTCTAGAATGGAACAGAGTGCGCTAAAAAGATTGAAATCGATCAAATCTATCGCTAAAGAATTATAATCCGCGATCGCCGTCAGAGCCTCCAATACGGTCACTTGAACTTCCCAAGGAATTTCATCCGGTGGTATCTGAATAAGAAGTATCAAATCTTCCTAAAAATTAAAATTATTTTATTTATTAAATAATAAATATTAAAATCTTATTATTCCCGAAGTTGGATATATTTTGATATTTGGTAATAATCCGGATAAAAATTGTTCGAGTACGATAAATTTTCTTATATTTTTATTAAAAATGGAAAAGCTTCGATATCGTTATAATTAGTTCTCTGGTTATCTAGTTATCGTAACATCTATCGAGCTTGTAACGAATCGCTACTTACGTGTCCATTGATCTCCAAAAAATTGACACAGTTATGAAAATTAGCAGCAAATAATTCCTTGAGCGCAAATGCGGCTGCTTGTCTTTCGGGCCACTTTGCTTCCTTGTTATTTAATAGCTCTGTGAAAATATTGAAAAGAATATACGCGTGTATAGAATTATATAGCTGTAATTAAGAAGTAGCAAACAAAAACATTTACTCAGGATGCAACAAATTGCATTTTCTTGTAATATTTCGTCCGAGGCTGGACCGTATAGAGTCATTTTTGCCAAGCCTTCGCAAATGATAGCAAGTATATATGATTGATTGTAAGCGTGTAAATATTCGAACAGGTACTTAAGTAATCCTTGACAATATAGATTCTAAAATTTTATAATATCATTTTAATATTGTTTATGGAAGGATGGATTTAGTAGTTACGTATTAATTTTCGAAATGGTACATAATTTCATTCGATAAAAATATTAGTCGTAGTTAAGTATTTCATTGTTAATTTAATTAAGTGTCGAGTAGTATTTTCTTAATTTATTATCCTTACGTACTACTATATTATATCTCAAGCGTAAATTTCAATTAGTTTTTACTTTTCTGCCGTTCATAGTTTCTGCTAGACGAATTAAAACACTCAAAGCGTCGAATTTCAATTTTTCATTTGGGGTACATTCCATAAGACTGAATAATTGTCTTACTCCATCCGTCTTGTTTATAAACTCCGCTGTTCTCAAATTATCGCAAGATAAATTTAAAATCTCAAGGATTTTCTCGTATAAATCGATCCAATCCTCGTGCTAAAAAAATATATATTAATAATAAAAACTATTCTATTCGTAACGACATAATTTATTTTTGTACGATAATCTTTTGTAAAAAAATTGTTTTTTTTTTAATCCAAGAATTAATCTCGATAATGTTGTAAAATATTAAAATTTAAGATATTTTAAATTTATATGCGGGATAAAATTATGCGGTATAATTTTTAAAATATATATCGGTCATTTTACGTGAACTGCATTCGCTAATAAAAGATTTTTGAAAACGAATTTTATTTATATTAATTGTACAGGGAATCATAATACGATACTCTATGACCTTAATTTCAAATAAACCGTAAATGATACATCCATATAAATATGCATACATACATACATACGGTAAATTATACGTGCTTTCCAAAGATTTTTAAATATGATTTCGCATTCGAATATTTATTTTTTAAACATATCAAAGGAAAATCATGAAAATTAAATTTTCATATTTTAAATTATATTTGATTGAAATTTAACCTTTTGAAATCAAATAAATACTTTTATTTAACAAAATTCTATAAAAATATTATATTTGTTAATTATAATAAATTGTTTTAACTAAAAAATAATTTTTGTATTCTTATATAGACAATGTATTAAATCTAAATTAGTAATAATTTAGAACCGTAAATTTAATGTTCAGACTTGATTGGTTACACATTTTTCTAATAAAAATATCGCTAAATCAAAAGTATGTATTATTAAATAATTACAATTTCTAATTACGAAATATAAATTTTGTATAATTACATAAGATTATGAGTATGTGGTTGAAATCTTTAATTAGACTCGCTACTTTCGTGATTCTATAAATATATTGTCTATACGAGATATTTTTTCTTAGAGACAAAAGATATTACTCCTCAAAATTTGATACACATCTGTTAGGATTTAAAAATTTTAAGGTATTAGTATTTATATTAGATTCAATCCGAATTCAGACAAATTCATTAAACTAGAATTATAGAACTGAATTACTACGCCTGATCTTTTTTTATTAATAATCATGTGTGATTCAAAGTCGGATCAAAATTTTTATTACGAATGCATTTACACGTGTGAGTAAATACACACACAGTATGAACTCACGCGATTCAACAAATACTCAAGCGTAAGATTTCAGGTGAAAAATTTTTATAATTTAAAATTAGATATTGAGAGTATATTATAACAAATATATTAATATAATAAACGTTTTATAGAAAAAAAAGGCGTAATAAGCTATTAAAACATTGAATTTATGGTTCTAATGGTTAATATTATATTTTTAGAAAAGTAATTTTCTATTTAAACGAAATTAAATATAATATTAAATATATTTGTAAAATTTTCGTTCTTATTTTCATAATTCTTACATTTAGAATTTCGAACAAAGACTGCACACCTCCAGATGTGCGAAATTTTTCATGAATGCACTCGTCTTTATTGTAAATTATAAGACATTTAATAACGTTGAGAGCAAGTTGTTGTATTATATAATAAGGTTGTGCAAACAATTCATAAATTGCTGCAAAACTGAAATCCTGTAATTTTGATCGATTAATTATTTTTATTTATAAATGAACATTAAAAATAAGGTTAATAAAATTATTTTCCATCAAAGTATAAAAAATTATTTAAAAGTAAATTAAGTTTCTTTAGATTTATATACTATTAACACTATGAACACTATGAACACTATGAACACTATGAATAAGTCCTTGAAAAATTGAAGTAAATTACAAAGAATTATAATCAGTATGTAATCAATTTTTTCAATAAAATTTATTTTAAATAATTTTAAATACTTAGATAATTTTTAAGTTACATTATACATGTTATAAGCATTTATGCGAGCAATAATAAAATAACAGCTTTTTTATACAAAAAACTAGACTCGTGGTAAACTTACAATTAAATAAATAATAACATTCGTTCCATATTCGATCAAAAATTTTCGTAAATAATATTTTTATAACTTTAGATATAATTATTTATATTGACATAATATTAATAAATGGATTGGTTACTTCGAATAATATACATCGATCGAACAAATGCTTAAAATAATCGAAAATCGGAAAAAATTTATATTTTATCGAAATTAATAGTCCGTTTACAATCAAACTATATTTTTTCATGCCATGGCGTATAATTTGTTAAATAAAATACTTTACTCGCGTACTTAATACGAATCCACAACAAATATCAGCAAAATAACAATATTTCTTAATTATGCGGATAATGTTTCATTTGTGAATTAAAATTGAAACCTTGGAATAGGTGATGCGACAAAAACCAGTCAAATCTTGAAGTAAGTTGTTTATAATTTCGATGGAATTTCTTTTGATGTCGGGATCGGTGTATTCTAGTTTTTGAAAGAGAAAGCTAAAATCTTTATATATTTCCAAAATCATGGCTGCGCCTGAAGGATCACTCGATAATTCTGCGAGGATACGAGAAGAAAATTCTTGTAAAAACGTATCCATCTCGTTAGTCATCATATCAATGAAAAGCCGTATGTAGAAATCTGTTTTCAACATGTGAGCCTGAACATTTTGTACAGCCGACATCAGGGCTAAAAGCTTCAATGCAAATCTGTAAAACGCATCACCGAAGTTACGTGAAAAAATAACGTGTATTTTTTTTAAATTATCTACGATATTTTAATATTTTTACTTTCCGTTCGTTATTGTGAATGTTTTTATTTATTTTAAAAAATTGTAAGGGCTAAAAATTTTTCCAACATATTTTAGCTTATTAAACAAAATCGCCGAAGAAAAAATTATAAATATAAGGATCGGGATGAGTTTTGGGATGAGTTTTGGGATGAGTTTTGGGATGAGTTTTGCGAGATGAAGCTAATATTTATTAAATTTTAAATAGTATTATTCGAAGTTTAATTTATTTATTTTTGAGGGTAACGAATTTAACTGCGAATTCGTCTGAAAAATTAGAAGCCTGTCTCTCGTTTACAATGTGGCGGGAAGTTTTTGAATAAAAGGTGATCGGATTGAAGCGAAAGACCTGCGTGTAAACAAATCTTCGTGCTCGACCAGATTGAGGATGTTGTCGACAACTTTGAGGTCGAAGAGCGCCTGGAGATTGCCCTTCGCCTTCTCCCCGAACCTGGACAACGACGCTGCGGCAGCCATCAAAATCGGCCTCTCGGGGCTCCTGAGCAGAATAATCGCCGTGTCCGGATATTTGATCTCCAGACTCAGAGGATCGAAAGTCGCCTGCGATTCCGGCGTCCGATCCTCCCTCTCTTGACCCCCGGAGATGCATTTCTGAAATACCCTTGTACCAATAGGATTTTACGTTTCTCAAGAAGCAATCACGGGAGTTTCTTTTATCATTTCGGTCGCGATAACCTTTTACGACGGTCCTCCACTCCTATTCTTTATCACTGCAGTGACGCTGCGCGTGTTATCTCCATTTTCATCATCGGTAGTCGTTACAAACGAGAAGATTTTTTATTAACCGAGACCAAGGACTTTAATTTTGGTTACTTTAAACGGTATTTCTCGTGTATATTTCATGTAAATATTTTTTTATATTTCAAACTCTAATTATTAAGGGTCGATTACTCGTTGTGATTTCATGATAAGTAGAATAAGATTAAAGATTTTCTTAAGTACTTTTAACCCGAAAATATCAAGTTAAATAACGCATCGTGAATTTTTTAATCCACGATTTTATCGTGGATGAATCTTATCGTACAATATATCTGCACTATTCATTATTATCACTGATAAATTATCGTGAATGGAAAAATGTTAATTTAATTTTAAAATAAATTCGAAAATTCAAACATTTTTAGGAAAATTATAAAAAAAACGAACTAATTAATAGATTTCTTACATTATTTTATAAGAAAACTAAACGTAATCATATTTCATAAACTGAGTAATGTTTTTCGAATACATTTGAATGCGTATGTGTACTTACATCACCTATATTTGTTTGAAACTCTATTTGATAAATATCTATGTATCGTTATTAATTTTTTTTTTAAAATTACCGAAATTTACTGGATATCTTTTTGATGTGGTATATACATCAAATTAGTATTTTAACGAAATATTAATCATTAGATTAGAATATATGAAATTTATTTTTAAACATTTCATTTTTATCGGTATCTTTAAATTTATTTGCATTTCGTACACTTTTCTATAAAATTAATTTGATTTATCATTTTGATAATAAATAATAAAACAAAAATAAAATATTTGTGAAATTTTTAAACCAAAGTATTAAACAAATAAACTATTTAAATTTTTTTAAATATATAAATGAAAATTTGAGAAATTTTGTTCTATTTATAGATTTTTTTATATGAAAATGTAAACAATATTTAATACTTCTATTGTAAAATTTTTCATATTAATATAGATGTAAATCATTTATGGCTTTGTATAAAATATTAACATATTTTAATAATAATTTTTAAGGGTCTACGTATGTTAAATATTAATTAATAAAATAAGCATTTATACATTCGAATATAAATTATGATTTTCTAAATACTATACTTCGTTCAATTATAAAAATGTAAAAATATTTAACGTAAGAATTTCTTTTAATATATTAATATATTCGTTCAGTTGCGTTTATCTTTATACAATGATCTTTGAAAATATAAAAACTTATATTTTTAGACTTATTAATTTTAATTTAATAGTTAAAAATATTAAAAAATGATTATATTACATTTACAATTAAATTTCATTTTATAATTAAAGAAAAAATTACCGACATTAAATGAAGTATTAACGACAAAATATGCGTTTTCAAGTTAAACGTAAAATAATTTATGTAACAAAATTTTATTTGGCAGAACAATACATTTATATATTTAAAATTATTCACATGTATTTCTTAACTTTGAAATTCATCGTTTTTTTCCCATATAAAATTTCTTATGTTATTCAATTATTTATAGTACGAACACGCAAATATACGTACCTACGTATAGAATTTATAACTTAAAAGGTGGAGTACACACTATGTTTTATGTATATGAAAATTATTATACCTTAGAATTTGTCTTCATATTTTATTACACCTAATATTTCCTTTTAGGTTGGAATATGAATTTCTACTCTTTTATTTTTTAAAAAACAAAAATGAAATTGCTAAGTATTGCATTATATATCGAATTACTAACTTCAAATAATATAATAAATTCACAAATTTATTAGAAAACGTATAATAGTTGTAAAATTTAATTCAATTGCATTTTTTACATATTTCAATTTCATACAAAACAAATTCATATGTTCTTAGTTTCTTACGCTTAAACTTAGATAAACTAAAAATAGGTACACGTGTTTCGGCGATAATTAAACTGATATTCTAGCGACGTTATAACAAATAAAAATTTATTTATTATTTATTGCATTTTTGACGGTCGAATTCGATTTTTTTTTTGACGAGGAATGTTCAATATTTTCAAAACTATGTTTTGATTTGTGGGAAACAAAATGTATAATAAGTGATAATTATGAAATGAGATCGCTAATGTCATTTTAGTATAAAGAAATACTACTTAAAATTTACGACGTATATTTCTATACAATGAATTATTGCAAATAAAAATGATATACAAGGTATAAATTGTACTAAATCGAATGTTCTACAATCTTTCGGAATATGTTGTTTGATCGATAGATTATTTGTTATCTTACACTATCTAGCTTTGATTTGCAGAGATCACTAATTTGTAAGGCGAAGAACAATGCTGGCAGTGGTAACGAGTATAAAATTCAAAAAATTCATACAAGAGAAACTCGGAGAAAGACATTAAATACAATCGTTACTATTCACATTTAATACATTTTTTTATATTTGATTTTGAAGAAAATCAAATTATTTGATAAAACAATAAAACAAAATTATATATAACAGTAATTGAAAAAGTTTTATGATATCTATAAAGCTTAAACTTTTGAAATGTAATGAAAAATAAGCTTATTAAATAAAACTTATATATGTATATATAAATGTTGGGTGACCAACTCGAACTTTTAAGTAATATACAAAATAAAAAATTTTGTTTGAAAGACATTCTTTGAGTTAAACTCGAATAGCTTTTTTTAATCCTATGTAAAAACTTTATTTCAATCATTGTCGATGAAATATTTTTTAAGCGTAACCAGAGATGCATCGATAATCTCGGTTAATTGTTGCAGTAACAATTTGAATTCAAGACCCACGCGAATCGTTTAAAAAAAATAATAAACGTAACGTTTTAAATAAATAATTTTGAAAATTTCGATTGTTTTTAAAAAACGCTAAATATAAAATGACAATTTATAAATTCTTTTAAATAATTGAAAACGTAATAAAATTATTAAACATTTTAACGTCGATTTTCTCTATATCTCTTGATATAGTATAAACTGACAATATTGTTATGCATAAATTTTTATACGCTTGAAATGAACTTCGTGCTTAATGTACAATTTACAATTGAAATTTATAATAAAAGCATAACGAAGCAATATTTTTATAACTACGCAGACTTAAAATTAATAATAGCGTCAATAATATTATATAATACAAAGTAAAAAATATATGGTATACATATATACGTATACATATAAAATATGTATATAAATATATATATATAACCTATAAAATATTTTTACAAATTTATTGGACGGATATATTTACGTTAAGACTAAGTTAATGGAAATGACTTGTAAAATTGTGATGTCATAATAATGTAACGGCAGTTTTAAGCATCATTGTACAAAAAGTCATTATTTTTAAAAGGCAATAGTGGAGAGTATATAAAATAAATGAAATGTATATTTATGGTACCCGCATTCGCATACTTTTATAAAGTACTTATAAAATAAGGTAGCATTTCATGCTGCGTTAAAATTACAGTCGTTCCAATCGATTAAAAAATATGTACAGTACATACATAACTTTACTGACATCTTCTATTTATCTATCGTTAAATTTTAACGACGTATATAAAATAAAAAGAAAACGGATAATCTTAATTATCTTCGAAAAGATATTGGTTTTTATACTTCTACTGCGATGTAACTACGACTGGACAGCCAACAAAATGGTAATCACTATGTATCTCGTTATGTTACAAAAATATTTGTGCTTGGAGTCATAAGTTTATTGCTAGATTCGTAACTCGATTGCAACTCATTGTGTACAATTTACAGGTACATTACATGTAATATGAAGCTGCAGATTTTTTAACTAACTCGCATCGTTATAAGTCTGACTAATTGTATTTTTGTTAATAATTAAATAAATCGATTATTTTGACGAGAGAACTACTTTTCAATCGTATTTTAAATATAAACTTATTCAAGGCATCTGTTTTTATAATTTCTATAAAACTACAAGTTTCTTTATTTTTATACTGGATTTTACGTTTTTAGAAATTATAAAAATATCCCTTTTAAATTTTATGCTCCTAAAACGATAGAAAACAAATAAGAATTCGATAAAAAAATTAATTTGTTATAATTATTAAAATTACTAATAATGAAAAGTCGAGAAATAGATTAAAAGTTTATCAAAAATAAATCAAAGATACGTCGTTGAAACGGCGTATAACAATTTGTAAATCAAAATCAAAATCAGTAAAGTTACTCAACAACGTAGTATTCAGGTTTCAAAAGATTAATATTCATTTATAGAATATATTTTTACTTTATAATATAAAATGTAGATATCTTCATCGAGAAACGTATTTCAATAAATACAGTTTCCATATGTTCGAGAAATAACGATATTCTTTTGAAGGAATTTCTTATCTATAACGAGTTATAACTCGATCTTCGCAAAACTAAAATGTTACGCTTCAAATTATTCTTAACCGTTTGCTTTTAAAGTTTCAAATACCAATAATTCTCTTAGGTTACTTTATCAAGAAAACAAAGTTTCTACAGATACGCTTCGTATCGAACTCGTGAATGGAAATAAAATACTAAACATTGAACGTCTCAAACTAACTAAAGATAAAGTTAGATTATTTCTATTACAATTAGCATTAATTTCGATACGCATTTGATAAGACAGGTACCCTGATGGTACGGTACCGAGGTACAAGGGTTAAGGCAATCTACTTTCGTCGGAAGGATCCGCGAAGGGGTTGAATGCGTCGAACCTGTAAAAGTACCTCTTGGTACCTCTCTCGACTCGATCGACTCGATCGACTCGGATCCCCTCCGAAGAAAGTTCTCGGTGAGAAACATCGATGGAATGTAATTGATAAAATAAAAGGTAAGGGGGGTGGCTTGGTTAGTTGAAGTTAGACCGCGGTTTGGGGAACTCCCTGGACGAGTTGGGTCTTGCTCTTGCTCTTGGGTAGGCTGCCCTGGTTCGGTGCCCTGTCCATCATCCTCGGCTGGCCGTTCGGCGAACTCGTAACGAAAGTCTCGTTTCGCGCGTCCTTGAGCGAATTGTTGGAGTTACTGCGCAGCGAAGGGGTCGAGCTGAATTTCCGGTTCTGGGCAAGTCGTTCCTGGAGCTTTATGTCGTGCTGACTCTGGTGGTGTCCGCGAGTCATGCGAGGTCGCATCGGTGGAGTGTCCCGGTACTCGTAGACGTTCTCTTTCGAGGCTCGCGTTAGATTGTCGATTCCCTCGGACGGTTCGTCGTCTCGCACCATCAAAATATCTCCGCTATAGTAGTGATCTGACTGCCTGTTGGATACGTGAACGTTTCTTTAGTTTATTCGTTGCTACCCTTTATTCAATTTAATAAATTTGTCGATTCGGTGCGATGGATCAAATTCAGGCTTCGAGGTGTACATTTTTTTCAAATCGCGTTACAGCCTATTGTTTTTCGGTTATTTCGATAAATAAAAATAAAGGTGCCACAACTAACTAAATTAAATTAAATAAAAAAACAAATTCATTGTTAGCAAGCGTTTTTGTCTATTATTATTTTGTTCGTACGATTTTTATAAGAACTTTTATGATAAAAACTTTATCGTTTAAACTTTTGTCAAATAAACTTTTTTTAATACTTTGGTACGATACTCGATTTACTTACTTTTTTATAATACAACAACTTTTATACTTTAACATTGATAGTTGCGATTGAATATATTTTTTTTCAAACGTTAACCGATCGCGGGAAAATTAAATTAGATTCTATAATTACTTAAGAATAATTTATGAATTTACTCTTTTTTCTAGTATACAACATTAAAAATTATTTAATAATTTAAAAATTTAAACTTTAATATAATAAATCAATAATGATCGGATTCCGATCGATTTTAATTATCTATCTTCTTTACACTACGAAATTTTCTTCGTTGTAACGGCATACGAAAAAAAAAATATATAAATTTTGCAGAAACTTGAAAGACACATTTTCTTTTACGTAATCGCTTCCTCAAATGTATACGTACATAATAATTAACGTTGACGTTGGAAAATTTATCTTTTAATGTAATTTTCTTCAATTTAGATTTTACAGAAAAATAAGCAAATATAAAATAAAATCTAAAACACTTGCAAAAAATGATGTAAGTGCATTAATAAAATAATAGTGCAAAATGCTTAAAATCTATAAGCGTTAGTGCCTTAAAGAAAATAAAATAAGAAATTTGACATATATCGTGCCTTATTTGTTCACTTTTTTTACAAAAGGTGTAATCAAACGAACGATGTTACACTTTTTAAGTAAATTATTTAAGATTTTACCTGCGTATTCTCTTGCAGCATCCGATTTACTACGAAAATAGCAAATAGAAATTATTATTTACAAGTGTTAGTAACCAAGCAAATAAAATGTACGCACGTAAGAGATTCTTAAACTTAAAACTTTTAATCAAAACGTCTACGGAATGTGTATTTTTTATTTGTTAAAAAACCAGAACCTGTGCTCACGTGCACTACCGATCCCCTTGGCTTTTCAGTCAAGCGTAGTCACATGGATTTGGTTCTGTTTACCTTTTGCTTACCTTTTGGCGTTACGCCAAAGCATACAACACACCGCTGAAATGACAATTAACAGAAGACAGGCTGTAGACATGGACCAAAATGCTATTTGGAGCGGTTGTTTCGGTTCCCACCAATACTGAAATTAACGTTTAAATATATTACAAATCGTCTGTGTACGTGGCATTGGATTTATAGACTAACTCCTACGTACCCTTTACATTTTGTAAGGCAATAATACAAAAATCAAAAAATAAAACATTCAAAAACTCAACGGTATTACTAATGAAAGCATAAGTAGCGAATGGTAAAAGTCGAACGATTGTAAGCAAAATTAATGAAAACAATATTATTCGGGTACTAAAATGTGATCAAGGTATCGTTACTTTTTGGATTACGATTTTCAAAATTTTTTTATAAACGAACCAGAAACAAGTAAAAAATATTAAAATGAAACTTACTTCTGTAACTGGAGGATACGTTGGTACCAAACGACCGATGACTGTGGGTAAGTACTGCGACCAGAAGGCGCTTTCGGTTTGTCGGTAATTATACAAAATTGAACTGTTGTAAGTTGTATTTATGTTTAAATATTTAAGCTGTCCAAATTTCGCTACGTCAAAATGTAATCCTAAGATTTGAGACGGTGTTGGATTTCTAGAAAAACAAAATTCAATTTAAAATCGATCGCTTCTAAATTTTATATCAGGTGTCTTTCCATTAAAAACATACCCCATTGTCGCGAAATTTGAATAGGCTTTCATAAAGAAGTGACTCATGTTTCGATCGTTGTCCGTCCACATATCTCGTTTCAATTTTAGTTTTTCAGGGAAAAATTCTGTAAAATTGAGCATTCGATTAAAATAACATATTGAAATAATTTTATTTCGAATATATTATTACACGTATGATTTTTATATTTTATAAACGAATATTTTGTATAGAAAATTAATTTTAATTTCTTGAATTAATTGCAATTGTACAATTTAATTTCGTCGAACGATAACATGTTTCGGTAAAGATTTCTATCTTTATCTTTAGGACTTACCAACATCCATAAATGGAGCTCCGGTCAACAATAAATGCTCGATGTCGTGAGGAACTCGTCTCCAAAACGGTAAATTCAATGCTTCGATCGTTGTATTCAATACATACAGGAAGACTGGGACGTTTCTTTCGACTAAGAGCTTAGCGATTTTATCGTGCGGAGCAACGTAATGAAAATCAGACAATAACTGCATACGAAAATTCAAGATTAATTGAAATTTTTAAAATATAAATAAACGAATAAACGAATTCGATTCAACTTACGTTTATATATTGATCTCGAATGTGCGTTACGTTCTTAGGATCTGGCCAATAAGTGTACATGTACTTAATGGCTTCGTAGACTCCCCAAGGATTTAACGTATAATTGTAACGAAGAACCAATTCCCAAATTTTTTGATCGAACATTTCAGGTGTTATAATAAATTCACTTTTAGCCAAAGTAGCATTGTGATCTAAGCAACGAATTATGAAAAAAATAAAAATGTATTCTAAATTAAATAGCATAAAGTTATAAAAAAATCAATTACATACATAAGATAAAAGATGCTTCTTGAGTAGTCACTCCCGACATGTACATTATATCTGGTCTATATTTTCGTGCTTTGATACTGTCTTCGGGTGGTTCGGTGAAGAAGTGCCAGTCAGAAGCACTCCAAGAATCGTAATAATCCCGAGGTACGGTAAAATTGAAATCTAGAACCGGAGCCCAAGGGAACATACCGACGTGAGGTTTGAGTTCGGCGTTTCCCAGTTCGTAAAAGCTTCTGAAATCTTTTAAACATTGTACGAGTTTCCAACTGCTCTCGATGCTGCAGCCAAGCATCTCTGCGTATACTCTCGATGTATTTTGAGCACGATATTTGTCGATTGTTAAAGCCCAATCCGCTAATGCTGAACCCGACTGTGCTATGATGCCCGAAACCATGTCTCGAGTTCTATAACATAAAATAATTAACGTTATTTTTAGAGATACGAAACAATACGCACACATATATATATATATATAGATGAAAGTCACGTGTTTAATACATAAAAACAGAATAATCGACCGGTATTTTTTTAATAGGCAGATAAATAAATACTATAACCTTAAATAATTAGTACTTATTGCGCGATAAATGTTATTAGATTAAGCGTTTCACCTTGGTGCAACCATCAAGAGACCAGCGCTGGCACCTCCAGCTCCGGGTCCAAATAATGTAATTCTTTCAGGATCTCCGTTAAAGAATTTAATATTATCGTAGACCCATCGTAAAGCCATAGCTTGATCGAGAATTCCATAATTTCCAGGGCTGTTTTCATCTCCGGTACTTAAAAAACCTAATGTATAAATGAAATCTCTACTAAGTACAAGGTAAAATATTAATATTGTTATAAAAAAATATTGAAACTTTTTTACCGAGTGCACCCAGACGATAATTAATAGAGACAACGAGTACATTATAAAATCCAGCTAATATGTGCGCAGGAAAAAGATTACTCGCTCCATGTATGAATTCTCCACCGTGAATGTAAAACATAACAGGATATTTACTCGCTAATCCAGAATTTATCTAAAAATTAAGATTGTCGATGAATTAAAATATTAGTTGAATAAAATAAATTGCTTGTTAATACTATTTTTATGTGTATTTTATTACCAATCTCGTATCAAAATAATTACTTACGTTAGGGCTAAATATATTCAAGTACAAACAATCTTCGTCGACGTCTCGAACTCCTTTCGTTGCACCTGTATATTGACTCGGTTGCGGACAGGCAGGTCCCCAATCGACGGCTTGCATAAGATGCCAACCTCTAAATTAAACAAAAATTATTCGTAAATATATCGAATATTCTTTTTAAGTTTCTCGAGAACTCGTGCCCGCAAACACATTTATATTTAAACGTTAAAAAGTTTAAGATTACACGGTATTATTTTAATTTAACCCTAGATATAATTTTGAATTTTGGAAACGATAATTAAAAAAATAAACTTATTTTTCAAAATAAAAATAATTTGATACAGACTCGATATTAGAAACTATTCGTTGGTTCTTCTTACTTGTGTATTCTAGGAGGTTTGAATCTTCCTTCTTTTACCGGTGGCATTGCGTAAGGAATACCAAGAAACACGTTAACGTTAGCTGTAACTCTCTCCACGGGAAGACTCCAAGGTCTATGTCTCGCTTCTGGATTGTCGTAAAGATACGTTTTAAAGCCCTGAACTAATCCATAATGGGTCGTAACAAAAACATCTCGGTCAAGGTTTTTAGAGTCGGGTCGTTCCTTGCCCTGCAAATCCGACCTCCAACCACCTAATACTCCGGGTAAAGGTAATCTTTCCGTCACCTGTAAATTTTAATCGATTTTTAACTAATTTTGTTAATTAAATTAAAATTGTTCGTATTACATGCGTCGATAACTTCTAAAAGCAAGTATTATATATTTTTCAAGGATCGATCGCACGTTCGAAGCAGGCTTTAAATTTACAATTATCTTTTATCTTACTTATTAGTCCAATTAAAACATAATATAATAAAGAATAAGCGTATTATTTTGTAAGAAACAAAACGTAGAAACAAGTTAAGATAAAGAATTAGGTTAGTAAATATTTTCAACGATACAAAACACGATGCTTAATAACTTTTCTTACATCTTTCCAAGCACGTAACCAAGATTGATTCAGCGAATTTGAAATGAAAAAATATAAAAGGTAGGGTCGATAAAAGGCAAGGAAAACAAAACCTCTGTTAATATAGAAAAAAGCTAAAACAAAAAAAAATAGCCCAACGAATGACGTAGCAGAGCCAATGTAAACATTAATAAAAGAAAAAAAAAGCTACTCGAGGAATATCGTAAAGAAGAAAATGCGTAGCAAAGAGGAGAACGGAGAGGAGAACGGAGAGGAGAACGGAGAGGAGAACGGAGAGGAGAACGGAGAGGAGAACGGAGAGGAGAACGGAGAGGAGAACGGAGAGGAGAACGGAGAGGAGAGCGAAGAGGAGAGCGAAGAGATGCAAGCTCGAGATAAGGTCGAGAGTATTACGAAATCGGCAAGGCAAAAACAAACATTCCGGCGTTTTCACTTTGACGTCGGAATTAATTAAGTAACTAAGAGTAAAGTCGGGAGGCTGGGAAGCTGGGAAGCTGCTCGCTTACAAGTTACAACTCACGTCGTAGTGAAAGCGGTCCTCGGGTGGGCGGGTGGGTCCCCTGTTGTAGTAAGGGTCGAGGTAGCTCGGCTGGTACCCGTACCTCCTGTCCTTGTAGAAGTAGGTCTGGTACCCGGAGCCTCCGGGGGGCGGCTGCTGCGGTCCATAGTACGGGTTGGCGTACCGTCCGCGCTGCGTGGCCGGGGGTGTCGACGAGGACGACGGCTCCTGGGCGAGCGAGGGACCCGTAGCCAGTAAGGCCAGGAGCAGCTCGAAGACGCGTACCGGAGCTACGGCCATCTTGCCCGACTAACGCCCTGTTGGTCGTATTGGTTACGCGCGCCTCCGCTCCTCTGCGACGCGAAAGAGAACGCGACGACGGTTAGAGGAGGTCTGGATGGAGGTGGATTTAGGAGGTCCGTTCGCTGCTGCCCCCCTTTTCGCCTTGGAGAACCGACCTTCCGACTTTTCTTACCGACCTAAGCTCTTTCGAGGATTTCCAGGGGAAGGCTTCGAGAGACGTTCGAGAAACGTTCGACAGTCCTTCGATCCTTCCGTCCTTCCGTTCGGTCCCAGTGTAAGCTTATTCGCTTATTACCCCAACTTCCGTTTCTACACCGTTTTTCATACCGTGTTATCGAGGAAATTCATCTACGGAAAACTTTGCTTGGTCTTTCGTTCGCGGTTTTACAGACCTTTTCTACTTCCTTCCTATATTCGATTGATTACTTTTAGATTTGATCGCCGGGTCGAATTTAAATTATAATCGTTTAAAAGATTAATTGCGATTATTGTTCTATCCGGTTGATCGAATCGTCAACGATCGATAAGCAACTATAATAGAAAAGTATCGAGAATCAACAAATAACTTGTTTAAGATGAAAACGATGAGATTCCTTTCTTAGATATAAAGTTGATACCGATACCTTTAAAATTATCGTTCGTATATTTCGATCGACCGAATCTCCCATTTTAAATTCTTTTAATGGGTTGATACGATTACGTTTTCATTTTTAATAAACGAAAGGAAACATAAAATTCTCAAAGAATTTGTTAGAATAGTAACAAAATTTAATATGCTAACCACTGGATTTATTTTATTGTGAATTTTACCGTGTAATCCTAAGGAAGCAAAATTTTAAATCGAATTCGTTTGTTATCTGTTCGGCAAATTTTTTTAGTAGACTTTTTATTAATTCATTTTTCTAATTACAACGTGTCTAACACCGGTAAATTATGAAAAATAAACACGAAAGTATAATTTATATATAATTGTACCTATAATTTATTACATTTATAAATGTTATTATACAAAGTTAAATTGATTTACATAAAAAAATAACGTTCTTATTTGCTATCTGTAAATAATCAATCCAGTAATTTAAACTGCATTCAGTGATACAGTTTTTCGAGATATTTCTAATCGATCTTATTAAAATAATAATTAAAAATTAATTAAATTTAAAAAAAATTTTTGTTTTTAAAATAAAATACGTTTATTATTACATTTTTTAAATAAAGAAGAAATTTTAACGTTTATGTTCTATATTTGGCGGATGATAGAGAAGAAATTTAAATTTAGGCATGTTACGCATATTATTGAGTAACAATGTAGATCTTTGTGAATAATACGTAAAAAATGTTCATTGTTTCGTACGTAATTCAAACTATTGAACATTGAATGACGCGTCATAATTTATTAAGTGATAAAGTAAGATGACTAAAATATTCAATCGTTATGAGGCATTTTTTTTTAAATATAAAATAATGCATTGTTCTAAGAAATCAAATATATTTTCAATGTTTTATCATTAATTATTTAATAAAATCGTATCGAAGAGTGTTTATTAACGATATTATATATATATATATTTATATATATTTTAAGTCTATAATTTCTATTATTATTTAGAATAATTTACATATTTTTTAGCGCATCGAATGGTTAAATAAATTTAGTTTTTTAAAAATAAGAAAAATAGTAAAATAAAAATATAGCGTTTTCTACAATTTATTTAGATGATGATACAGTTTTTAGAATTATTATGTTTTCCATATTGATGTTAGTACAAAAAATGAACTTTTTTTATCTTTTAAATACTTAAATCGTTGATTCGTTGTTCTTCATTTACCGAATTAACAAGATTTTTACTAGTATTATTATTTCCATGTATTCTCTGAAATGATGACCATTGTACAGAAGAATGAACAACAGAAGTTTAATTGATATATTTTAAGATGGCAACATTTCGGTTAATTAGAAACACGTACTAAAAATTACGATCGAATTGTTTAGAAAGCAATGTAATAAAAATAATGTTCAAAACAAAACTAACTCAATTGCATTAAAATATTATACTTTAAAATATTATAAATCTTAATTAAACAGAGTTGTATATTATATATTTTTTTTTATATTTTGTGTTTCTAATTTAACTTTTATGATAAAATAATTATTCTCTTCGATACATTTATAATTTAATTTTGTAAAATATCATTAATTAAATAAGCTACTTATAAATACTAAATAAAAAAATATAAATATTTAGTTCCTTTTTATACATTAATAATATAGTTTTTAAAAATAGTAAATGGTATAATATATTATGTTGTTAAATCGAATATAATGTCTAATATTAACTGCTCTTACATTAATCGCTATATCAGTTATGGATAAATAAATGATTGAATTTCAGTTAAGAGGATACTTCATTTTATTCTCAGATTAATTACACAACTTTTGTATAATGCAATAATATATAAATTGTTACAAAGCTATTCATTTCATGGAATTAATTACCGATAATTTTTGATAATAATTATGTTCAGTTAAATAATAATTCAATACATATTTAAATCATTTCAATAAATAAATAAAAGAAAATTCTTCGGTAAAAAGCAAACAATATATATTTAAATAAATAAAACGAGAAATAAATATCAGAAGCAAAATCATGAAAAGTACGAATAAATCAGTAAAAGTTAGTAAAAAAAATGTCCATAAAATAAATACTATACACGTGATAAAGTGTAACCAACCATATATAAAATGTTTAATGAAATAGGAATTTTGTATAAAGCTGAAAGATATGTATTATATAATGATAAATATATAATATTACCGAACGATAATAAGATCAGAGAATTTAAGTTTAAATTATAAATTATTTATCATTTATTAAACTAATTTCTCAAATAAAAACCGATATATCAATTCCTATATATACTTAATAAAATAAAATATTTCATTTCAACAAAATATAATTTTAAAGTATAATTTGTATAATCAGTATAATATTTGTAAAGGAAGGCGTTCATTTTTTAACCACTTACATTCCTTTTTAAATGCATGAACGCGTCGCGAAAAAACTGACACATTAAAACCATTTTTTTGCTCTTACTTTACTTTAGTATATTTCTGCTCTCTTGTACAATGTAATCTTGTGTTGTTTGTGCGGGTGCTTTCATCCATGCTTTCATCCATGCTTTCATCCATGTTTCGCATGCAAAGGGATAGGGAGGATCGCATCATAGAAGGTACGATGAGTACATCTTTTTTATATCGTTACTTCTCTTTGTGTTTTATGCATTTGCGAGAGTTGTACAACCATATATGTACAAATGTGCATTATGGTTAAATCGTACGTCTCTTCTCTTTCACACATCTATTTTTCTTTTCCACGTACAAAATATAGTCTAATATTTTAATAGAAATAATTATTATTTTATTTATTACTTATTAAAATTTCTTGCGAAGGTGTTGATAAAATTTAAAAATTTTTTAAACGAATTATAAGTGGCCTCCGATTCTTTAAAGTGAAATCTAATTACGAAAAAATTATTTTTCAAGAAACTATCTAATGAAAACATGAGATAAAGTTGTTTAAAAATACATTTTATTATGAAATAATTCTATTTCTGTAATTTGCCATTATTGTATATATATATATATATATATATATATATATATAATGTATGTGTACATATTGTAGAAACTATTCAAAATATTAATACTCGTTTTGAAAATGAAAATTTTTTTTTATTATATGAATATAATATATTAATTTCGACTGAATCAAAATGTTAATATTGAACAAAACGCCAACATTAAATTAAAATTTAAAAGATTATTGTAATAATTTTTTCAAAAAAAATTGTCTCGTATTTTTTATCAATTTATTAAATATAATTTAATAATCATCGTTGATTAATGTAAAAAACATTTTGTTTTAAACATAATTCTAGTGACTGCCTTTGTACTTAAATGTGTAGTTCGGCGAATGACAACGAATTTAAAGTGGCAATTACTTTATTCTTATCTTATAAATTTATGCGCGATTCATTAGAATGTGATTTTTATCGTATAAAAAAAAATGTTCTTCCGAAAAAAATTCATAATTCTCATATCGGTAATTATTTGCTCATATAAAAACTATCTGACCGATTTTTTGACCGATATCCAAACTTTTTCAAAGATTATAAATAAAATTCTGCATTTAACTTTCAAAGTCGATAATATTACTTTCTAACTTATTTTTAAAACTATTTTGAAACAAATTATGCAATATTTTTATTCAATCGTTATATATAAAGTATCTTAAAATGTTTTACTAGTAAATATTTTTGTAAATTATAAAACAAAAAATTTATACCTATAAATTAAAAAATATATTTCATTTAGTCATTAACAATAAAAGTAATTAATTTTAATTTAACCTCGCTATCTTCTGCACCAAAAAGCTAATTCACATCTAATTGGAATCAATGTTTACTCGCAAGTAACTAGTGAGTGATTCATCGTATGCTTTAGAGAGAAAATTTACTTTACGTCTTAATTGTTAAATTTTGAAGTATACAATATAATAGTACTTTATATTTAATATAAACAAATTTTAAATGTTTTAAAAAATAATTATGATATTTAGAGTTTTTGTACAAAAAATAATCATTTATCAGTGTTATTATCATATTCATCAATACAGTTCATAAAACGATGATTCAATTACTCAATAAGTAGGAAACTGTGAATTATTTATCATCGCAAAAAACTTAATTAAGAAATATTATTTCTGTAAATAGACATTATTTTTATAATTGACATTAATAGAAAGAGCAAATTTTGTTCGTAATGGTAATTATGTTTAATTATTTCATATATTGTGTACTTTATATAATAATTATATAAGATTTTTATTAATTTCAATTTTAATATCAATTTTAATTTTCTAGTATAATTTTAAAATTTCATTGGTTAAAAGAATTTTATTTTTAATCAGTTTTACATATATTCTAATAAAAATTAGTAATATGTTTCCACCGTAATTTAGAAAACATTTTATTTTTTGAATTAAAGCATTATATTTAAACACGACCTTAGAGAATAACAATTTTTTTCAATATTAAGAAAAACATTATGAATTTTTTTTTACAATTGCATCGAACCAGTATTTAAAATAATTTTTTAATTTTTTTAAATATACATATTATAATATTTCACCATTGCAGCAGATTTCTGGAAGCACAATTTTTTAGACGCTTTGCGGTAACCATGATTTCTCGGAACAAGCTCACCAAAATTCAAAATAAATACATTTATTTTTATGAAGAAACAATAACGATCCCGAACGAAAAATTTTGAGAAGACTATCAATTGGAAAACTCATTTCTCATTGTATACATGTTCATATTGATTTTGGTAACGACTTTTTAAATAAGTAAAAATATTTATTTGCGTTTAAAAATTCTTTTTTTATTTAGTATCAGTTTTTATATATTTAAAATAGCTTATTTGTATAAACAAGTTTATGTAAATTAGTTTAGTAGTTTCGCTAATGTCGGTTACTTTTCCAATATTTACAACTTTTTTAATTTTTTGCCATATTTTAACGGGACTTTTACAAAGTTTTCTTTGCGCGTTGTATCGGAACAAAATGATAAAATTATAAAATCAGTTATTCCAACATTACGAAGTAGGTGAAACTTTTTAATTATACGTATAACAATGACACGTTTAACGAATAATAGCTTTTCATAAATTTTATACAAATTTAGACATTTTTTAATAAAAACAACTTTGTATAAAAATGTTTTAAAATTTAAAAACATTCCCGATGTTTTGTAGTAAATATCATTCGATCTTATTTGAAGTTACATGCCCTAATTCCTCGTAGTGTCGTAATTTCAATGTAACAGGTTCATGAAACAAAATGTAGTTGGAAATATCCTGTGACCGCTAAATTACTAACATCCGAACAAATTTTTTTTTCTACATTTTACTAAAATCTATTACGGGCTTTATACAGAAATAAAAAAATGTGCTTAAGCAATATCGATAATTATATAATTAAAAATATTTGTCAATAATTAAATAACTTAGCTGGAAACGTAAAAAATTATCGAGAAAATTAAGCTTAAATTTATACATCATTTGCTTTTTTCTACTCGATTCTTCTTTATAATACACAGTTACGACTTACAATCTTTGATCATCTTGAATAATCTATGCAATCCTTCCTTCACATAAAATCACAATATTAAACAAGCGAAGAAAAAACACGATTGTATTCTCAAGGCAATGGTTCGATCGAAACTGAAAAGTCACAAACGCGACTTGTACTACCGTAGCGCACTTGCAGTCGTAGTATGTACGCGGAGCGAGTAAGGGAGAGAGAAAGAGAGAGAGATGGAGAGAGATGGAGAGAGAGAGAGTCAACGAAGCATAGATATAGGGAATGTATGTGAAAGAGAGTAAAACATAACCATTCAAAGGAAGGTTATCAAATACACGTGTGAGTCATTACTAGGGAATGGCTTGCGTTTATTCGCCGCCCACTCTTACATCTTATATAAGTATAAACTACTATATTTTCATGTAGTTTCGTACTGTATAACAAATGTCATCTAAAAAGAAAAACTATGTATCGAGTGAATACACGAACGATACGTTTTATATCCGAAGGATGCAAAACATCGATCGATTATAACCTTTAAAAACTGATGTTACGTTCGATATATTATTTTCGATATTAGGATCATTTTTTGTGCGTGCACTACTTAATATCGAGTCATCGATTCCTTACGATTGTTCGAAACCACTGAAATCGTTACTTCCAATATTACCTCGAACCATAAACAAGTTTAACCCGGAAAACAGTACAGATCTTCTTTCTCGCGTGCAACGAAAAATTTCTTCCATTTACTCTAACTTTATTAGAATTTTGAAACAAAATTCACGTAATCCGTATTTTTGATTGTACCGTTACATTTCTTTATCTCGTTATCTATAGTAAAAGATTAGATTTAAGATTAACATTAAGATAAGAATTCTCAATGCACATTATCTGAGTAATTGATAATTGAATAAAGATAATTTCGTGAGTGTCTTTTAAATTTTCGTATAACTACGACTAAAAACGTATTTGTTTCATTCTGGTAGTTGTAATCTCCTAACTTAATCAAATTAAATGTTTAGATGTATAAACTATTATGTATATCCTTGCAAAGCTGCAAAATGTAATTTTAGTTAAATTAGGTCTTATTTATGCGTAATTAGATTTCTTTACTTATAATTATCTTTTAAAATTATAGTTTAATTAAAATATAATGAAATATCGATGAAAACATAATCTCTAAGAGCAATTAAATTTTTCGATATATTTGTATTACAAACTATTATACGCTGTTGTGCGATAATATATAATAAATATATTATATACGTATTTATCATTTTTTATAAAAAATTTATAAAAAATTTACAAACATTAAACTTTAATTTTTTAATATAATTAACTAGTTCTATTTAAATTAAATATTTTTTACAGATACACAAGACATCCACTTTTATTATATTTAATTGGTTTTATTTTCTAATCATAAAATTATACATAAATAAATCATTATGGTATAATATAAAGTTTTTATTTTTTAATAATTTAATCATTTAGTAATTTAATTGTACTTACAACTTATACAATATTAAAAATTGATATATTATAAACAATGAAGAAACTAAACCTCTAAAATGATAATAATTAATATTTTCAAATAAATTTTAAATACATTAACTAATTATTAAATATTAAAAAATTTGTATTGCACTAATTATTTAGAGCTTACGCAAATGTCGCGAACAAAGTTCAAGTACATATAATTTAATTAGAAAATACTCGATCAACGTTTAGTTCATTATATATTTAAAGTCTTTTTTATACAATTATTTACGAATATATATTTGGCGATAATTGAATTGTTGGAATAAATATTTGAAACATATATTTACGTACGTAAAATTATGCATTTGTATAACTGCATTTATGCATAAATATTTACATGCATGCATGTTTCATATATTTATGCACGGTCACGTGAATTATTTATACTTTACGTACGTAGTAATTAAATTTAGAAAAAAATTAAAAAATAACAAAAATAAGTATTTTAAATATAAGGTTAATTAAAACTAATTAAAGCTAATTAAAGGGATTCAAAATTAAATATTAAAAATTTAACGCTATTATTTTTAACGGTATACAATTTTACCATAATTTTTTTACGACAATTTTTTTATCCTTACTTTTTAAAGACATTAATCGTCTTAATAATCAATTCCACGTAATATCATTTGACGAGCCGTTAAAATTGTGTACGTATGTACGTATGTACGTATGTACGTATATGCGGCAAAAGCGATTTTAATTATTAAAAATATTAATAATGCATAAATATATTTAAACGAAGCATAATTATGGAACTCATCGGTCAAGCAATATTTATTGGCAACGACCAAACGTTACTTTCGAAACGTTATTTTTGAGTCCGAAACGTTAAATTGCCTTATTTCTGAAAAAGGAAACAGCATTTATCGTTAAACAAAATTGTGTGGCTTTTACGAGTTTTAATCTCCTGTTATTGCTCGATTTATTTTAATTTCTCCTGGTATATTTACTACTAAGCGAGACCGACTCGAGCCCCTCGACCCGTAGAAGCGCTTTTAGGCTCTTTCTTCAATGAACGGGCGAGTTAAATTCATAAACTCGGAGGATTTATTTATTGGCGTTAATTTGAAAAAAACGATGAACGGCAAGCGACAAAATAAAAATCCTCCGTATTTCTAAGACCGAACCGCGCGTATATTTATATTTTATCGCTTATTTACTTATTTATATTTATTTCACATTTAATATTATATTTAAATTTAAAGGAAACTTTCTTAATTACCGCTTTATAAATTTGTAATTAATTCTCATTCGCGAATAGAAACGTCTCGTAAAACGCGAGTGAAACGTGTTCCTTGCATCGTTATTTCGAGAATAATGCACTTTCCTAGCATAAATAGGTACGATAACCCTCGTTCCGGACTCGCGCAAGTTTAATAATAGAGTCGGAGCTTAGTCGCATTATAGATGCAGCCTTATCGTGTATGCGCAGGGTTCAAGGTTGAAGTTGAGCGTCATCGGCATCGTCGTCGGCATAGTGGTCGGCATAGTCGTCGGCATCGTCGTCGGCACCGTCGTCGGTACCGTCGTTGGCACCGTCGTTGGCACCGTCGTCACGCCTCGCGCACTCCTTTCTCAGCTTTCCCAGAACTTCGCTTTGGTCAACCGAGTTCACGCGTGTATGCACGGATACATCCGAACGCGTCTGGAAGAGACGATAGTTCCGCCACGGGCTTAATAATGACTTTACGAGCGATTGTTTCCGATAACGCAACGCCGGATAACGGAGGAGAGCGAGAGAAATATTTCGAAACTGTTAGCGATATTAGGAGTAATTGCTCCCGGGGTTACGCTCGCAATTATTATCGGTGTCCTGGTTACTCCGAGAGAAAAAGGGCGTAACAATTATGCCAACTCCGTTGGTTAATTTAACAGCGTCAGCTTTGCCCGTTGTGGACCGTTGTGGACCGTTGTGGACCGTTGTTGAAACTGGCTGTTGACGTGGATTAACGTCGTGGATTAACGTCGTGGATTAACGTCGTGGATTAACGTCGTGGCCTTAACGCTGAGGAGCTCCGGAATCATTATGACCTTAATGTTGGTATATTGCGAATCCGAACAAAAACGAGCCAACGCAGCATAATAAGGCTGTCGTGGCCCAATATACGACGTTTTTAAGACCCAGCATATGCGTCTCGAACTAATCTCGCACTTTTACTATTTTGCGGTTTACCTTCGCCACAGGAGTCAATCGTTTGTTCTCCCTGACTCTAACTTACTTCCCCCCCCCACTCCACCCCACCCATCTCCCGCTCCCTCTCGACCCCCCCCCCCCACCTATCGACCCTCCTCGCGACCCCCCTCCCCCACTCTCTCTCCCTCTCGCCCACAATGCCAATCTCTTGCGGACAATGAGAGGTTCTACTCTAACGTAGTTTAGATGTTCGTCGAAATTTGAAAGTAATTTGTAAGCGTAAAAAGAGGGACAAAATTATAGGAATTGTCAAACTGCAATTTATGCACTTTTCTACCTTTATTTCCATAATAAACGATAAAATAGGGTTTACCTTATTTTAAGTACTAATACATATTTAAGTTCTTTTATTTTTAATAGTAATAATTTAAATCATAAATTTAAACTAAGTTTTCAATGGTTCCTGTTACTTTGTCGTTAAAGATAAAAGATGTTAACGCGAGAATAGTGTTTATTGTTACGAATATTTTTTTTCAAATTGACCGAATATTCGATATCGATAAATTCAAAAAATACAAGTAGATAGGATTACATCGTTACTTTGATAAAATTTTTAATTCTACCCATTTTCTGTATATAAATAAAACAGCAAAAATAGTATCAAAAAATTTGTTCTCCGGTAACAAATTCTCGCGCACGAAGAAAATACAAAACAAATAATCTGAAAAATTGCGATCGCTGTACATAACAGCATATTAGTTATAAGTAATTAGTATATGTAAAATAATTGTTTCTTATGATCGAAAAAACAACATATTGTATAAATAATTTACTTATTGGGTTTAAATAAATAAACATTAATAAAAAGAAAAAATTGTTACTTTGAATATTTTAAATCTAGAAATCGGTACTTTATGCGATACTTTGTAAGTTCCTTTAATCAACGCGTACGAGAGATCGGAGTCAACAATTTTCTAAGCAAACGCGAATAGATGGAGATGAATTTTATTGTTTAATAATAGAAAAATAATAAAAACTCATCGACCGAATCAAATATTTTTCAAATCAAATTTTTTTCAACGGAGCGAATTCGTTTAAAGAATTTGAAAAATATGGAAATCTTTTTTTATCGTTGAGTTTAGTTCGATAGCTTCGATTCGCTATATTATTTAAAGACAACGTAAAAACTACACTAGAATCGTATTCAAGGCTTATTGTAATAAAAATATTTTTTAATATACGCTTTTCTGATTTATATGTAAATATATCGAGATATTTATGTATCTGTGCTATAATATATTAATACGAAAATAAAGTAGGCAGAATTTTAATTAAAAAAATAAATATGGATCGTAATTTTCTTCGACGTACTTTTTAAAATATGAGATACTTCGCGACGTCTAATTGTATAATCGGTAGAAAATGTATAATTAAAAAGTGAAACGATTTATTTAAGAAATCGTATCGATCATCGAGGAATATATATTTCGAGGCGTAATAAACCGCTCGTAACGAATTACCGTTAAAGCTTAAAAATAGAAACAAAATACTTAATTAAGTACGTAATCTTTGGTACCGCAATTTTTCAACAACTGATTTTAATTTAAAAAGAAAAAAAAAACTCGTCACGTTGTCTTTGTCCTCGTGGATGAGTACGTGTGCGTTTACGCGAAATTTTCCGTGCGTCGATCAAAATATTTTATTACTCTTAAGAAAATGTAATATTCTTTCGGTCTGCCATCGTCGCGAACTATAATACATTTTTAAGAACGTAACTTTTTTACGAATCAAACATAAATTTTATAATAAAATAAGCGGCATCGATAACGATAGCGATAAAAAATTTTAAATACGAAAGCGCCGAGATCGAAAGCGATAGCTTTCGTAAAAGAGGATTCCTAGTAAAATTTAAGCAACCGAGTATAATAGAGGCAAGTTTCGATATTTTGAAAAGCTTTTGTAATATCGAGTAAACGCGACGAGACGTCTAATTAAAAACACAGATTTATCGAGGAAAAGGCCGAAAGAAAGAACGAAATGCTGGAAGAGGAGCAAATAAAACTCCCAAAATTGATGGAAAAGGAAAAAAAGTGAGAGCTCGTCGCGCTTCTGTCGCAGGCGCGCGTAAGAAGCCAGGGGAAGCCAGGGGAATCCAAGGGAAGCCAGGGGAAGCCAGGTATACGCGATGTCTATCTCTCGGCTGGATGTGTTGGTTTACCTGCGTGCCTCTACTACGGCCGAGGTTCGAATCCCGAAAAAGAAGGATAAAAAAAAAAACAAGAAAGAGGAGCAGAAGCGATTCGGCCGAGGGGCAGATGCACGTACCGGCGACCTCGGGCTGTGGAACGAATCGGAGAGCTCTCTCTCTCTCTCTCTCGCTCTCGGTCTCGGTCTCGCTCTCGGTCTTGTGCCTACAGTCCAGAACGACAGGAAAGACTTACAAGAGGGAGGGAATAAGGAGAGGGAGAGCGAGGGAGAGCGAGGGAGAGCGAGGGAGAAACCGAGAAGGGGGAAACGGTGGGGGTGCGATGCACGCGTTAGAATAGCAAGGCTGCATTTTCGATTCACTTGCCTACGTTCGAGCCCCTTTTACCGTATACGCCATAGATAAACCAACGGATATATCTGATTACCAATAAATAAGTTTTTATCCTACGTTCGACAACAATTTATCCTGTAATTTATGTAACCTGCTCGTAAATCCTCGTGTCTTCGGTTACTTATTTACCGAAAATTACTTTTTCAAACCTAGACGTTCGCATAAACAATATTTTTTATTATCGCCAAGCGCTACATTTACTTACTATATTTACTATAGCTGACTAAAAAGAAAAAAAATTTAACTTTTTTTTCTTTGCAACTTTTTAGAAACGATTATTCTAACCAAGAACTACGAATTGTCGAAGATTCCGTAACGGGTTGTATCGAATGCCAAAGTATTCGTAACAGAAAACATTTTGCATCGTCTACATTCGAATTTCAAAATAAAATCGGTAATGCGTCCTGCATTTAAAAAACGGTTATCCGTTTCGACAAGAAACGCATTATTTTTCATCGAAAATTACGGTTTCTTTTTTTAAACGATTTATTACGATGTGTGAGGCTAAATACGTCGACAAAAAAGTTGTCGTTAATTTGACGTCAAAACCGCGTTTCTTAAAAAGTTCGATCAAAATTATAACTTAAAATATACTTATAATTTAAGTAATGTTTACTTCGTTTACTCGACTCGAGTAATAAATTGAGTCGTATAACGTATTCGTGAAATATTTTGTTGCCAACCAAAATATTACGTTTTAAAAAATTAAAAGTATACGAATCGTTTTATAAAATAGTAATTTACCAACGATACGTTCGATTTAAGGCGCTTACATTGAGTGAGTGTATATATATATAGTTTACTTTATATCAACCAAACGAGTTAATTTAAAATATAAACTTGTTTTACAAATGATTCAATTTTATAAAATTACTTTTGTACAGCGATAAAAATTATCGTAATAAATATCCAACTTTCTTCGTTAAGAAACATCAAAATAAAATAAATTTTACAAACTCTATTTTACGGAAGACATTTCTAGCGTCGGATTACAAAAGTTTGAAATAAAATTGATGACTCTCGCATAGATCGATAAGGAACTACGATAACTCGGGCGATAGAGCCAAGGACTCGATTCTCGATTTTCGGTTCTCGGCTCAACCGATTCCAACGAGCATCGGTATTCAAGAATCGTGTTCTGTGTTTACAAGACAATTCGTTGCTAAGTAGCCTCTCGACGAGACACAATGGGCAAAATTAAATCGTCAAAAATAAAAGGTGGAGCATTAGTCCAATATATATTTAGGAAAATGTTGAAGGAAGAATCGTTGGTGCGTAGGTTTACAATTTTATCGTTCAACTAAACACTTAACTTCCCTAAACACGCGTTGCAGCTTTGGTTTCATTCGTCGGAAAAACCGTGTCGTTTCTCGAGAAAATGACAAATATTTTTGAGCCTGGAATATTGCTTACATCTAATAGAACGAAAGAAAAAAAGAAAACAAATATTTACACTCGGATGGTTTAGCGAGCCTACTTTCATAAATTAAACGATTATCGCGTCTCACCGAAGCTCGGACTCGCTCCTAGCGGGATTTTTGTCGTCCACTCGAAAGATCGAAAGTGCCCCGAGCCACCAAACGATACGGAGCACCCGAGAGAAGTAGAGAGGGAGAGAGAGAGAGAGAGAGAGAGACGTTGAGCACGACGAAAAGCAAAGGGCGGTGGGGGTGCAACCGAGGAGCCGCCGTCGAGGAGCCGCCGTCGAGGAGCCGCCGATTCCGCCGCCACCACCGCCGCCACCACCGCCGCCGTCGCCGCCGCCGCTTCAACACTTGTTCAACCGTTCAGCGCGCCGCGGATTTGGCCGTCACTCGAAAGCGCGTTGCCGACGAGGCAACTCATCGCTCATCCGACCAACGTCTTTCTTTCACTCGTCTTGCACTCGTCTTGCACTCGTCTTGCACTCGTCTTGCTCCCGTTCCCGGTGCTCGCGTCGCGACTCTAACCCGATCCTCCCCCGCGGGATGTCCGTTGGCTCGAGTCGCCCAAGGGAATGCTGAGCTCTGCTCGAGGACCGGCTTCGAACGCAGGCTTACACGCGTAGAAAGTGCCGCCGATCGTACAACAACACCCCTTCGGTCAGAGGCAGTCCGATCGGCGCGACAACCGCCAGGAACCCGAGATGACGTCCTCGGGAAGCTCGACGCGCGAGTTGGACGCGCACATCCTTACCCTGCTGACGAGGCTGAGCGCGATGCGCGAACGCGGACAGCAACGCAACCGGAACGAGCCCGGAGTCCACCACCTCGACCAGAAGCAGCTGCCGATGTCGATCGAGGCCCGGAGTCTCGAACTCTGGCGCGCCGTCGCCGTCGAGTGTTTCGCCACCTTCCTCTTCGCGTTCGTGGTGGCCGGGGCGGCCATCGCCTCCGCCGTCTCCGGGAGCGGTCTCAACGTCCTCGCGACGGCGATCGCCTCCGGCTTCGCCATCGCCGCGGTCCAGCTGATCTTCGGCCCGGTCAGCGGTAAGGATTTCAACTTGCTTTGTCTTCGACTTTCCTCTGGTGCTTCTCGCGCTTCCACCGAGTCACGCCTCCTCTATTTTTCCACTTTCCAAAGATCGAGCCACGTTCGAGTTCCTAATTTTAAAAGCGCGAACTCTTACCGATTCTTTCGGCATCTCCGTCTTTATCTACTCGCCAAGGATCGAACCGCGCCTCCGATTACAATCAATTACAATCCGAGTCGTACACCCGAAGCATCGTTTAGGATAATTGTTAAATTGTTAATTATATTAATTACATTAATTACATTATACGCGCGACATCCTTTTATTTTATGCATCGCAACGTATTCGGAATACTTTGTAAGATCGCGCGCGTATCGATAAATGTGCAAAAGCATCGCTTGTTAGTGAAATAAGGCGATACCGAGACATCGAACCAAGAAACGCGGAGTAATGAAAATATAGTCTCCAAGTGAATCGTATCGAGAGAATTTTATAATTGCTATCGTATTCCGAATAGAAGGCATTCACCGAGTATCAACGCAATTACGTCTATAATTATGTCGGCAACGACGATCGAGACAAAGCAACGAACGCATCCATTCTCAAAAATAAATAAAAGTACAATGAACCGAAGTTCTTTTCTTGCAAGACTTTTTTTGGAAGACGGGTTTTTTCGAACGAATCACCTAAAAGGATAATTGTTTCTATAAAGGTAAATAAGAAAAATCAAATAAGCGAATAAAATGTAAAGAAACAAACGATTCTTCGATCGGACAATAATAAGTGGATTTATAAAGGAGACGACGTGACAAGATTGTTTTAAACGAGGATCTTGTTACGAAAAGACATAGTGCCGTGCTTTCCTCTCTCTTTCTTTGTAATATCGTTTGTGGTCTTCTCATCCCTCTCGCGCTTTCTTTCCTTCCACTCCAACTACGTTCGCTTCCTATCCGTCTATCTCTATCTCGATTGGCTCGTTGCTTGATTTTATAACTGTGCCCGAGACTTTTTTTCTTTTTTTATTCTCTCCTTTTCTTCTTCTCTTTTCTTTCGGGAATTTAAAAGAATGCGTAACCTCGTCGAGGGTAAACCAATATACAAAGACGCGCGGCTTCGTGTTTACGTAGAGGAGTAACGGCGCAACCGAATACCTTAATAAACCCAAAGAAGTTATCTTCGAGACGTTATTATCTTATTATCGGGATGCGTCCATCGTTCTTTTTAAATCAAGATTAATTTATGCTCGGTTCGGAACGCTGAGATCTCACTTTTTTCTTTTTCGCGCTTTATTTTTCTATCCCGGCGTCGGTAGTCTCGTTCGCGTACGCGAGTTAGTATTCGCCGAATTACAAAACGAACATCGTAATTACAATTTCGCGTAGCGTCGGTGACCGCGACATCGTTTCCATACTATATTTTAAAACTTATTACGCTGTTTTACAAATTTAAAAGCGCGTATTCGAACGACGAGTAACGAAAATATAAACGGTATTTACTCGTGTAAACGGCTTTTATATACGGAGGATTCGGGAAAAATTACCATAAAAGTGAACGGGTGAATCGGTATGTATCGATTCGTCGTTTGGGTCGGTCTAGATGAATCGGTTGGAGCACCGCTGACGTACACCTGAAAATAAATTGGACGAAATCGATAAAGTTAAAATCCACGTTTAAAAGGACCGAAGAGGGGTGACTTGTCGGGGGACCCCTCGTAAACGGGAGAAAATAATATCGAGAGGGAGAACGAGAATGGTGGATGAATTTTGCGACGTCTCGACAGGTGGCCACGTGAATCCCGCAGTCTCGATATCCTTTGCCCTATCCCGGAAGGTGTCGCCGCTCCGAGCCGCCCTCTACATCGCGGCCCAGTGCGGAGGAGGAATCGCGGGTGCAGCTATGCTTTATGGGTGAGTAAAATGTCATTGTTACCATCGCGTTCGAATTACGCGATTAAAGTTGGAGCAACTTGGACCGAGCAGCTTCCACCGAATCGACCCCAACTCCGCAGCCACCGTAGCTATCGTAGATTATCGCAGTTCAAAGCCTTTATAATTAGTCCCCAAGATGGTACGAAAGTATTCGTATTTTTTTAATTGTTATCCACGATACGTAGGCTTTCGTTTCGCGATCATTTTCATCAACGTAAATTTTGAAAAAGTAGAACGCGAAATGAACGTTTGAACGCTGATTGAAATAAATTGCCTTGCCTCTTTTTTACGTATGGATGGTATCGCGCGAAGAAAGAGATCATTTTCTTCTCACGCGTCGTTACGATCGTTGATTTTATTTTAATCGTTCGTATTGCGTTATATCTTACGAATGTGATAGCGCTTATAGCCGATCGTCGATGGAAAAAAAAGCAGATTCGAAGCGACTTTCGTCTCGAATCCTTTTACAAATGCGGGTTGGGTTTCCTTGTTGCTTTTATTTTCAGGATATTTTCGATCAACAATTACGATCGAAGGAATAATATATCCCGGCATAAAAACGGTCCGCTTCGCAGCTGCCCTTGGCACAAATTTTCCGTATTATTCGAAATTCGGAGAAAAGGACGCGTTTGCTGCACTCTCTCTCTCTCTCTCTCTCTCTTTCGTTCCTGTTCCACTTAGCATCTCTCAGCTCGGTTTTCCAGACACGTTTTTCCTTGTGGCGCGGCTACAAAGACACTGGACACCGCGTAAAACCTTCCTACGATTATTTTCACGTCCTCGACCGCCTCTCGGGATTCGGACGCGGGTCGGTCCGAGTCTACGGCGGAAGTTTTTTTTTACGTCGTTCACCGAGAGAGAGAGAGAGAGAGAGAGAGAGAGAGAGAGAGACAGAAGCGTGGTTTCTCGCGCGCGGGAAAATGTAGAGATAAACGGACCCAAGTAGGCAAAATCGCTGCTTTCTCTTCCATCGTCGGTGTATTTTACGTCCCTTGCCGAATAGATGGTAAACGCGAACCGACGCGAACACCTTGGAAGATTTTTGAAATTGGACAAAACCGCAGAAGCCACGTGTGTTTCTCAACTTTCTTTCTCTCCGAAAGTGTTTTCCCTCGCAAATGACGATGTTTACCTATCAACGAGAGAAAACGAACATCTCGCGGTAAGACGGAGGCAAGGCGGAGGTAAGGCAGAAGAAGTAAGAACGCGAAGACGCGCATAAAGAAACGTCGTCGGTCATCCATTGTACAATACCCGGAAATCGATCGATTTCCAAAGGATATTAACCGGCTTTCTTCCAACACGCGATACGTTGTTACGAGGCCACGGAAGCCAAGTACGAAGAAACGCACGTTCGACTCGTTCGCCTCGTTCGCCTCGTTCGCCTCATCCGCCTCATCCGCCGTCTGTAGTTGTTTTGATCGCTTTTTCTTTCTTCCTCTCTTTGTCTCGCTTCGTTTTCTTTGCATACTAATGTCTCCGTCGAATGGGAACGATGCTCGCGTCTCGCTACCGAGAGGGACGAGTATATTCGAGTATACTCGTATATTTCATAACTGTCGACACAAAGGACATTTCATTACCGTGAGTTTTTGTGTATCTCGCGAGGACTTGGATTCTTCCGCTTTCATCCGTTCGACGGTGATCTGACTTTTGACAGAAAACCGAGGCAAGGATACTTCGCTTTTCTCTATTTTGCTCTCGCTCATTTTATAATGGATTGTCCTTTGTACGGGTTTTCTGCGTACCGGGAAAGAGATATCGAGTGGTTACTTCCCGACGAATGGAAAGAAAGCGAGTCTTTGTATTCTCCGACTTGGGTTGTTTATTCACGTAGCTCCTCGAGCGCATCCTCGTCACGAGTTTGAATTTAAATTCCCGACCCGGCAACTAGTTTCACTAAAACGACGATATCGTATTCGAGATGGAATATCATTCGGGAGGAGATAACACCCGGTCACGATTCATTTAATACGGCTGAATCGTGTAAAAAGAAACTTACCTTAAAATAGAACGTATCGCAACTCGGGGAACAAGATATTACTTATATATACGTATAGTATTTCTGCATTTCAATTTAAAAAAAACGCGTTGTTCTCGAAAAAAATCCATTAAAAATATCGGAGGTCTTAACTTGAAAACATCGGGATTTTAACGGTAAACCACTCGTAAAAAGTACGAACGGAAACGACGAGAAGATGCAACCGAAAGGTGAACGATGACGAAGAAAACGACCAAAGTTTTGGGTTCGCCCGACACATTTTTTTCGAATGCGTTGGAAATCGAGATGACTATTGGCTAATGTCAGTTTCGCGTAGACGAAGAAAAGTTGGTCGAGAAAACATAAGTCAAAACGAAGTTACGAGCTCGCATTTAAGTTCGACCACTCCCTCGAACGACTCGAACAAACAACGCATAGTACCCAAAACGCACCTAGGAGGGCTGCATTCTTATCTCTCTCTCTCTCTCTCTCCGTGTCGAGTGCTCATCGGTGCCGGAGAGAGGCAGATGCGGGATCTTATCGTCGGTCAGCAGACGGCTGACTGGTGAGGGTGAGGGAGCGAGAGGGAGGGTATGAAAGGAAGAAGTCGAGCGAACGGAGGAGAGCGGCACGCGCATCGACTGCGGCGCGTGCCTGCGATAATTTCGAGGTAAGAAAAAAAAGAAGGTGGAGGAGGAGTAGGAGGAGATGCAGCCGGCGGGATTTGGCCCGAAGCGAGTGTAGGTAGTGGATGCGGCAGCCGTTCGCGCGCGCACCGAGAAAGAAAAAGAAAGCGTGACTCGCTGGATTTTCGGCTTACGCGTCTTCTTGGCTCGTGGAGAAATCGGGCCCGCACCGGTTATGTGTATCTCCCTGGAGACCGAAGCCACGAGTCGCCTCGCCTCGCCTCGCCTCGACTCGCCTCGACTCGCCTCCACTAGACTCGACGAGTCTTTTAATTCGGACCGAGCCTCCCCCCCACTCTCGATCCACGCAATTATTTATCGATTACTCGTCGCGCGTCGCGGGCCGAGGACGCGCCGACCAACTCGACCCAACACGACCAACGCGACCAACGCGACAAGAGCCAACTCGGCTAAACGCTTTTTAAGAACCCGCGCGTACAAACGCCTTCGAAGACGAGACGATCCGGACGAAAGTTTAACGATCGGTAGCGGGCAATCGGACAATGGGCATAAATCAGTGCTCGTAATCTAGGCCAAATCGCCGTACAAATCCAAAGAAAGAATTACCCGAGGTAATAAAACGGAAAAAACGGGCCGTACGGTCAAACTCGAAACAAGAAGCGAGACCACTGTCCGAAAAGAAAGACGGACGGACCGACCGACAGACCGACAGACGAGCAGAGTCTCGGAGCTCTTCGATACGGAAGAGACGAAATTGTCCAGACTCGGGCCAAGGGCCAACGCGACCGAACAACGCTGCGGATAAAGAACGCGGAGTGCCGAGCGAGAGAGGGAGAGGTCCGAGAAAAAGAAGGAGGGAGAAGCCATAGGCAGAAAGAGGCACGCGTAATTGGCAGGCAAGAGAAAAGAAAGAGAGAGCAGGAGGAGGTGGAGGAGGAGGAGGAGGAGGAGGAGGAGGAGGAGGAGGTTGGCGATAGCGGATGGAGGGGGGAGGGACGGAGGCGAACCACCGGCTCGGCAACCTTCTCGTTTGCACCCGAGAAGGAGCAAAAGTTGGAGGAGGAGGAGAGGAACACCTGCCGGGCGCGCGCCGACGCTTCGCAGCTGCCGCAGATGTTCCTTCGTGGCTATGGACCGAGCTTCGAATATAAAAAAGAAGGAGAAGAAGCGATCCCTTTTCGGGATCTCTCACCCAAGAGCGAAAGATAATGAATGGGTGTATGCACGCGCGGAGGAGATGAGGACACGCGCGTACGCAAACTGCGAGAGAACCAGGGGACAGATGTTGGAGCCGCTTCCGATTATCCTTACTCTTTTTCGACGCTGCACCCGATCTCGGGATTACCTCGCGATCTTCGCGGCCTTTTCGCTCCGGGCTGTCGGTTCTTTTCCTTTGGTTAGCGGCGCAGCTTCGAGGCTTCGAGGCTTCGAGGCTGTCTTTAGGCTCGCGGCTTTATACGCGGATGCGGGATGCTGAGCTCCGGAGCTCCGGAGCTCCGAGAGCTTGGGTCTCGCGCCAAAATCCCGGTAGTCGAGCTGCGTTCTTTCTTTCGAACATCCGATCAAAGGCAGTAGAAAGCCTTGGTTTTTTTATTCTACATCCTTTCCATTTTTTAACGCCAGCGATACATATTCTTCTTTTCTATGCAATTTGTAAGTCATCATTAGCTTACAAAAGAAATTCGAACGTCGTTCGTAACGCGAGATTTTTCGCCTCCGAATAACGTATCACCGAGGATCGATCCTTAGTCGCGAGCACAGCGTAACGATTTTAAAATCGTTTTGTATCGCGATGTTATTGTAATTTCGTCCTTTCGAAAAATCTACAACACCGATGAGCGATTCCTTCTCGTGGATGAAAACTTTATGGTTACGCATCGGACGTTACAAACGTCGGCCAAGCTTCCGAAATTGAATTTTTGTGGTCGAACGATCGTGCCTCGATGCTCGTGATCTTCTCGGACGATCGAACGGACCAAAGATCAAGGGGGGTAGAAAAGATCCAAGCCGAAACGCGGACAGCTGCATTTTTGTCTCGCGAGAGTCTTCGAACGATGTAATTTCACTTCTTCTTCTTCTTAAACTCTGCGAGGATCGCTTCGAACGCTCCTTCGCAAAATGAAACGCGTCGTTTGATTTACGCTTCGAGCTATTTCACGATGAAAGCGGGAATCGAAAAGCAATGTGACATTTCAAAAACGTGGATGGATCTTTTTAAATTAGTGAACGTCTTTGTACCTAAACAACGATATTTTCAACCGTGATTCAAAGCGGAAGCTTCGATTCCTTTATTTTTTCGAGCGTGCGTAACGTTTATACGGTTGCAACATCATCGAATTATTTTTATTTTACCGGCGCTTCGGATCGAAACATCCTAACAAACACGAATCGCGGTACGAGATAAATGATTACTGGCGCTCTTAAAAATACGTATCTCGCTTGCGTTTTCGAACTCCGATCGAGACTCGTAGATATCGGTAGAAACGTGGAGATGTATGTTAAACAAAAACCCTCGACCCGAGCGATGCGAAGATTCCTGCATTTTTGGCTATCCGAATACGCTATCCGAATACGCTATCCGAATACGCTATCGGAACACGCTATCGGAACACGCTATCGGAACACGCTATCGGAACACGCTATCGAAAATATCAGAAACATGGATGCGCTTTTACGCGTAAACGTATTTAAAAAAGAAATATTTTTCGTCGGGTGTATCTTTGGTTTTACGGACCATCGACCTCTCCTCAACCTGCCGTTTTGAAACTTTAGTACCGCCACGCGAAAAGGGAACTTTATTAGCTTCCATACGCGGAGAAGCGCATCGACCGCACTTACGCGTATATCATACGCGCGGTCGTAAGCGTATCTCGTGTCTATCTCGGCGCGCCATATGAACCCACAAAGAGGTAACAAGTGCGCGATATGTACCGAAATAATAATCGAACAATACTCCGCTTAACCGGGTGACCGCAGCGCCCTTCCCTACTGTGTTTTTTTTTCGCAGGAAGGAACTCGGAGAGGGGGACAAGAAGAGCGTATAAAAAAAGATAGACGAAACAACGAAACGACAGGGAGTAAAAGCACCATGTTAACGATACCCGGGGGAGAAGCGCATCGTTGGCTGCGACTCGATTTTGATCGGCTGCTTTGCTTTTTAATAATTTCATTACGACATTTTAATTCGTTTATCTCGTTGTCCGAATTTTTACCCGCGGCGGACGCGAGCATCGAATCGAAATCGAAATCGGAAAGAAACGAAGTTCGGGACCGAAGTTAAAGCGGGTGCGACACAATTTGTATCGGACGGCCTTTACACTGTTTTCGTGTCGACGAGGACAGAGCTACACAAAATTACAGACAAAGTTACAAGCCTTACACGCGTTACACGCGTTACACGGAGTAATTTGAAAACGGTTCCCCTGCGCGAGCCGACGCCTCTATTTTTAGCTCGAAATCCTACGAAATCCTACGAAATCCTAAAAAAGTAAAAACCATTGCCATCGACGCGAGACCGAAAACAGTCCTCGCGTTGGGTGTCTCGGGGGAACCGGAGCCGAGGTCGGAGCGCGGGCGACGGCGACGGCGTCGGTGTCGGCGTCGGCGACGATTCGAAAAGAAAAAAAGTCGAGCAGCCGGTGCATACACGCGAACGCCACGAGAGAGCGGCTTGCATCTGTTGGACCAAGTACGTACATATCTGTAAAACAGGCGCTCGAGAGGGTGTGATCCGACGGGCGGCATTGTTCGAGCCCGGGTACGCGCATACGCCAGGATAAATAAAAACAGGGCCGATAAATCGAGGGGGAGGTTCCTCGAGAGAGAGCCAACTATCCGTGGAAAGTTTAGAGGCCCTCGAGTTCGGGGAGTTCGAGAGTTCGAGAGTTCCGCGAGTTCGGATTCGAGTTCGGATTCGAGTTCAACGGTTCCTCGACCTTCTATCGTGTCGCGGGGAAAAAAAGCGATGGAAACGAGTCTCGTCCGGGTCGCCCGTAGGTGATATCCGGTGAGCCACGCGCTTCGCCTTTTTTCGCTGTTGTTACGTCACGAGCAAAGAGACGCACCACCTGCTTCCTTACAGCTGTTTCCTCCCTCGCGCTCTCCTTCCAACTTTATGGCTACGCGTGGTGTCTCGGCTCACCCCCCCCCCTCCCCTCCTTTCAAGTCAATTATTTTCCCTCCGACTCGCGAGTTCGGGCGGCCTTCGACGACGACCTCCGACGACGACCTCCGACGAAGACCTCCTGGCACTCGATTCCAATTCCACGACGGTCTTTTATTATCAGCGAGCCAGGATACCAACAGACGCACTTGCGATACGGTTTTTAAAGCCGAATACATTTTTAAACGGAACATGAATGCGAGTTGTTCTCGTGGTTCCGTCGCTGGAGAATGTTCCACGTTGGAAAATAGAAGAGGATCGATTCCCGTAGCTTTTATTTGATCGAACAGCTTGCTCCGTAGTTCTTGGAAAAGTAAACTCGAAAACCTTGGAAACCTTTCTTTGTGGAAGGGCGTAAATAACAAAAATGGCGCTCGAACGAAACGGAAGGGTGCGAGAAAACGCAAACGAGTCACCGTTCGAACATCCGACTACGAAGCGACCCTTCGACCCTCCTTCGACCCTCTTTCAACCCTCTTTCAACCCTCTTTCAACCTCCGATCCGCGCAATTTCCTCCTCGGTTTTTGGTACACCCTTTTCTTTCCCTCTCGTCCGTGGTATACGTAGATTTCGATTATCGAAATAAACGACTCGCTCGACGTTCGGCTGTCGATGTTGCAGCTTTTGTGCTCGTTCGAGACGACTCGGCAGCTGTTTAACGCCTTTCGATAAGATTTTCCTTTTTTCCCTCCCGTAAGCTTATTTACGAGATGTTTTGTGCGAGTTTGAGCGAATAAAGAGGTGCCATCGATAATTTCAAACTTTTTCCCGTCCATTTCGATTTATGCTTTATATTCGACCCTCGTTCCAACGTTTTATTAAATGTAAAGATACGTGCACCGAAATTTAAGGTGGCCGTTTCCGCTACAAATATTTATCTTAAAAAGACAAATATACGCGAGAGAGTATCCAATTTTATTTGGTTATTTATAACGTTGCGCGTATTTAAGTTAAGTATCGCTCCCACAAATTTTATGCTCGCAAGAGTATTTTGATTGCGATCAATTCCGCGACCGAAGCAGGAAGTAACATTTTAGGCCATAATTAAAAAAAGTGAAATTTAAATACCGCTCGGTATTCCTTAACTTAGCGCACAAAAAGTGTAATCGTGACGAGTAATTAACCGTATTTATCATTATAAGAGCGTCTCTTTTTGAAAAACTCAATCGACACGAATAATCGCCCTTATTTTTTTTATCCGGATGCTTTAAAAATCGTTACAGTTATTTTAAAGACAATTATGCACTTATTAAAGGTATAATCGAACGAAATATTTTTGACTCTTAAAAATTCTTAACGTGTTTATTATCGAATAAATCTTATTAGCGGTAACGAATGATTCGTTCGTCGAGTATTCGTCATCGGAATTTTAAGGAAAGTAGTTCAAACGCGTAAAGGCGTGAAAATAATATTTTTTTCGATTCGCAAACTTCAGCTGACGATGTATGCGGTGGTGAGTGATATTGGTAACCGACCAAAGCCTTCGATATGAGATTTTAAGCCGAGATTTGGTAGTTCGATTGAAAATAAAGACAAGTACCGTTGAATGACTGCTACTTAACCTAACATTTAATGTTTGAAGGATAAACTAGAAATAGGGTTTCGTTTAATAATTAAGTTTTTAACTTTGGCATCGATGTAACATTTTCCCTTGATACTTTGATAAACGTGATTAAAAAAAAATCGTGCCAGTGCACTTCTGAATTTATATATACGTGATCGATAGACCTTTAAATGAATTTTACAGTCTTGAAAAATTCGTATTTTTTTATTTCTAACTTCCTTATAATTTGGAGCGAAAATTCAGCTAGGCAACAATTTCAAACCTCGCTGAGCGAATTACTCGAAAAGTTTGATGTATACGCTAAACCGAAGGAACTATATTATTGTCGAATCTCAAAATTGTGCAGCGTGAAATAATCGTTCAGGCGTATCCGTAATTTTCAGTTCTGTAACAAAATGCAAGGGAGATGAAAAGAAAAGAAGTCTTTTCTCATTTTTCCTGATTTTCCGAAAGTTTCGAATTCTCGATGATCCTTCGATATTTTGAGAGCTCGTTTTATACCTATGAATATATACAGGTACCCGAAAAAAAGATCGCAGGAAAAATGATTTTAAGAATAAATGGGAAAAGGATAGAAACTATACGGAAGAAAAAATCTAATAAAAATGTCTTTATTTATGGCTTGTTTTAAATAAAAATATTTAACGATATTTTAATACTTAAGTAATTTGTAAATTGGTCAATTTAAATAAAAAATAATTATTACACGATTAAATTTTGTAATTTAAAATTTTATTCTTAATTTAGAGAAAATATTTGATCTTTTAGCCACGATAAACGATTCTAAAATAAAAAAGTTTTAATTTTTGTTTCGTAATAATCGTAACGAGTAAAATTATCAAATATTAAAAATCTTAGTTTTAAAAATTCTCGAAAAAATATTTTAATTGCGAAGAGAGCATCAAATTAAAAAAATGTTCACGTTGTCGTCAATTTAAAATACGAAACGCGAAACATAAATCAGATTCTCTAAACTGGATGGCAACGAGCTATAAAAATAACGGTAATAACAATAAGAAACGAAATAGGTATATCGTAAAAACATTTGAAATTATTACAATAGCGAAATAAAAATGAAGTGCCAGATGCATCAAAATTATGTAACGCGATACGAGGAAAGGTTGGAAATTCATCTACGTTTAAGACCGCGTACGAAATTCGCATAAATTTCCATAATAAAATAAATTACGATATTAAAAAAACCACAAGGATATAAAATTATCGGATATTTTTAAAGTGAAAAGAGAAAGAAGGACGAAAATGAAAAATATGTCGGAAGGTCTGGAAAAGGCTAGAGATACAGGAGGAGGAGGAGGAGGGCCAAGCGTGTCATACAAGCGGGAGTGAGAGATGGAGAGAGAGGGAGAGAGAGAGAGAGGGCATATTTTGAAACGCTGGGCACATACCAGGTGGCTTTAGGTGGCTTTGGTTAAAATTCGAATTTTTACCTGCTCGAGAGTGGAACACCTTTTGCCTCGATCCGCTGTTCTTCTTTCCTTTTTCACCGACGTGATTTCTTCTTTCTTCCCCTTCTTACGAACGCGCACTTCGCAGTAGGATTTTTAGAAAAAGCGCGCTTTTCCTCTTTTCTAACGTGTGTCACGCCATCTTTTGTAATTTGACTCGTACGTGACCTCTTTTTGTTCTTCTTAAAGCTGCTCCGTGCGATTTCGGAAACGCGAGAACGAGGACGTTGAATTTCTCCCAGCAATAACGAGTCCGTGTTCGCGGTCCGCTCGATCAACGCAAAAACTTATAAATGCTATAAATGTTATAAATTTATCAACCGGTCGTTCCTCGCTCTTTCCTTCGCTTCTGTTTACGCGTTCCGTTAACGCGTTCGGTTAACAGCTTGGTTCTACGCGTTAAAATTTTACAGTAAAATTATCCTCTTTTCTTCTCTGAAACCGAATCCCGAAAAAAAACCCAGTCATTGCCGTATTGTCCTTAAATTAGAAACGTTCAATATCATCCGACAGAACTTTTAACTTTTCAGGCTGTAAATCTTTCGGCTGCTATCATTTACGAAGGCTCGTCCTATCCCAGCAGAGAAAAAGCTGTAAAAACGTGTTTCCCCGTCTCTCGTTACGAAAATAATAACAATGCGTGTAAATAATCATTGGCATGCGTAAAGTGCATTCCAAGGGCTTAAGCTTTGTTTTCGATCTTACCACTCCACAGTTTTGTAATTTTTTCTCTTTCCTTCTTTCGCTTCTTCTTCTTCTTCTTCTTCTTCACACTTCGGTCTTTTTCCTTCGGTAAAAGTAAGCTTGAGAGAGAGAGAGAGAGAGAGAGAGAGAGAGAGAGAGAGAGAGAGAAAATTAAAAAAGCGCATTCGAACATGTGGTGGTACAGCGTATCCGAGAAATGACTTTTCTCTCCTTCGAGTCCCGACCACAACCATGCGGGTTCTTTTTACGACGTGAAAAACGATTCCTCGCTCGAGTATTATACAGTTCTACGTGTACTTCAATGAAACTTTCGTAACAAGATTCACTTTGAAACGACGCTTTAAAACGATTCGTGTCCCCTATATTTTGTTGTTTTTTTTCTTTTTTTTTTTTTCGCCGCGCAAGAGAACAAGGATTTGATTCACGCGGATGAGGGAAAACTTTTGATCGAGCCGCACTTTTGATTCCCTCCTCGCGACTTTTTTCTTACGGTCGCGTCGGTGGATGCCCCGAATATGCGGAAAACGAGCTCCGAGAATTTTCGATAAAGCCCATACGTGGAAACTCGCGAGGATCGTCCGCGAAGAGATTACGCGCTTTACCGGACGAAGGAGAACCGTTAACCTAAGGTCGAGATTTCCGTCGTTGATTATTCTTTTCAAACGGATTCGACGTATTTAAATTCATGGGTATTTTACGTCATCTTTCTTCGAAACTTTTTATCGGGAAAAATATTTTATAACGATTGAGCGCGTTTCCTTGGAAATTCGATGAATGTACTTCTTTTACTTTTAAATTAGTTTTTTAATCTTATTATTTCTCGTTCTTTATATAATTATTAGTATTTATATATTATACGAACCCGATGCACGTTTTTGAATAATTTCCGTTCGGAACATTGGATTAAAATTAAAGTTTATTTGGCAGCGTATTTTATATTTTTCATCGACGTAAATTCCGTTAATGTAATACGTAAGATTAATTTTATAAAAGAAAAAAGACATCGGTGAAATAATAAAGATGAAAAAACATAACGATTGGAATCGAGTGCATTTATTGAAATCGTAACGTTCGGGCCGAAAATCGCGTCGGTAACGAAGCGAAGAATAAGTTCCTCGATGAGGATTAATGCGGAAGGACGAACGAAAGAAGAATGCGGCTTAGAAAAGAGATAAATAGAAGATAACAAAGGATGACGGAATGACAGATTGAGAAACAAAAACATGAGCGGGAAATAGTATGGGAGACCGATAAAGTAAAGAGCTGAGGAAAAGGAAGGACGAGTTTGTGCCGCAAGGAAAAAAAAAGAAGAGGCGCCCTCCTCGCTACTTACAGTCGGAAAGGCTGCAGCAGCTTTTGAAGGCAGCAGCAGTCTTTATGGGTTAAAGATTCCAACAGATGGTCGTCGCTACAGTTTCTACAGCCACGTGTTCCGACTCCCATTCTTTCTCCTCTCTCTCTCTCTCGCTCACTCTCGCTCGCTCACTCTCGCTCGCTCACTCTCCCCACGGATGCGCTCGGGGTGCAGTCGATGAATTTTCGCAACTCCTCTACTCTTGCCTCTGCGGATACTTACGTATCGCGACGTGACTCCTTACGGCTTTAAATTACGGTCGAGCGAGACGAGGAGGTTGGAAACTTCAAGGAATTACTTAAGAAGAGGTCAAGAAGGCGAGCAAGGTACTTTTCGGGACACCTGTTCTCTCGCTCCCTTGCTCCCGTCCGATTATAAATACTCCGAGTATGACTTCATCGTTTCATTTTTTTCTTGGCCGACTGGACTCGACCGATAACCGGCCCGATAATATTTCGCCTCACCGCTTCTCGCTACAAGCTAACGAGGACCTTTTTCTACGACCCACGAACGAATCGTTATTTCTAAAAAATTATTTTCGACGACTGTAAAAAATAATTTACAATTACATTAGAAAATTAACAACTCGTGTGGTTGATACTACGGTAGATGATCGTGTATTATGTAAATATAAGTCGGTTAACGTAGTATCGTTTAGAACTGGGAAGATTGTGATTTTAAGCATTAGAAACGACGAGTATTTATCTACGCTGTACCATCTAATTTAAAGTGTGAGCATCGGCACAGAAGAAAAGATTTTGTAATGGCTTTTTTAGATTATCATAATTATACCCGTTTACGATACTATTCTTTAAAGATCTTGATTGACGCGTCTAAATTAGATAGGAGAGCCGAAAGAGTGACAAATCGTCGAAAACGCGACAAATGGAATCGAGAAACTGGTAAAAGAACGTATGTGTACTCTGGACACATGTGCGCAGTCGATTAGCGCTTTGGCGACCAAATTCCCGTAAGCTCCCCCCATTCGTATCTTTAGGTCTCTTTTTTCTTCGGATGCACACGCACGCACACGCACGCACACGCACGCACACGCACGCACACGCACGCACGCGCAAGAGCTTAAACGCGAAAGGAACATCTGCCGATCGGTGGAGGACCTCCGAAAAGCTAAAGACTAAAGAAAATAAAAGATTCTCGTTCGAGGAATGATATCAACGATTTGATTTTTGAGTCGAAAGAATTTAAGAATTTTAATAACCTCTCTTGCCGAAACGCGATTCTCGAAAGCTAATCGAACGCTCGGAAAATGATTTCAACCGGATACATCGGGTGAATCATCGAAGCAATTACGTATCGTTAGATTTCGACCGAGCGGCAGATAGTTTTTATCTTACGAGCGAATCCGCCCCTGATTCAAGCTTTTTCACAACGACAACGACAACGACTTAAAAAAAAAAACTATCTGTCTTTGATCCTGGAAGAAGGTGAATAAAGGAAAAATTAAAAAAATACGGGCGATAAAATATGAAAAAATTGGTTCCTCGGGTCTTTGTGAGGGCGACTCGTGCATCGTTCGACGGAGGAGCCGATGGAGGGCCGAGGAAGGGCCGAGGTAGAGCCGTGGAAGGGCCAAGGAAGCGAGATGGAAAGAAATTCATCTTTTGTAAAGCATGTGGTCGGCACGTGTTTCCTCCGCACGCGCTTACAGGCGCATGCGTGACTCGGGAGACGAGGTGCAGCTTTTTCGGGGGCAGCTGCGTCATGATCTTCCATCTTCTCGCAGGGTTCTCGCAGGGTTCTCGCAGGGTCAATGGAATTCTTCTCGCAGGGTCCTGGACAGGAGCCGCGGGTCTAGGAAGCCGAGGGCGGAGGTTCGGTCTAATATTTGCTCGCGAGTGATCCCACTACCACTGCTTTATTTTTTTTTTTATACCTCTTACGCTTTTTCCGAGTCGCGAGACAATGTTTGACAACTTGAACGACCTATTATCAATCGAGAAGAGGTTTCCCTTTGTGCTTCGTGAATCGAGGGTTTTGTTTCTTTATTGGCTGGCACACGCGGATCCCGTTCTCGATGGACCGATACTAAAATTGTCCGTATATATTATAAACGACGGTAAATGTTTCTTTACGCTCGAATTTTTGCTGTTTTTTTTTTCTTTTTTTGTTGTTGTAGCGATTCGAACGATCCTCGATAACTTTATTATTTTCAACTTAGAATCAATTATTTACATTCGTTTCAATTGTCAAAGGCGTTCTCTTCTTATTCGTAAAGTCTAAATCAATGTATTATGGAAATAAATGGCCGTACAACGTTCGCGCGGGTAATTTATACGAACCGAACGTTTGCGCAAATACGTAAATTATGACCAATTCGAAATAATTAAAATGTATATGTGCTCGGAAGAATTTCTCATCTGAAAATATAAAATGTATACTTTTGTTAAAACGAGGAATCGGTCGATTACCTTTTTAGAATCGTCGTTGCTTGTTAAAATTGTTAAAATTGTTAAAATTGTTAAAATTGTTAAAATTGTTAAAATCGGCGATACAGGCAACGAAATAAAAGCGTTAACGATCCATGCTCGTAAAAAATTTGAAGCTCCGAGGCACTTACGTAACGCGCGTATCGCTAAAATATAAAATAAGATATCGGGCAATGAATCCCACGCTATTGGCCGAGCGGTGCCAAACCTACGAGACAAAGGATTTTATACGAATTAAGTTCTGCCGCGTCTAACGAAGCAGCAGCAGCGAAATTTATTTTTGCGCGTTGCAGTAGCTACTATTAAAAAAGTAAAAAACAAAATAAAAAGAAGTCTAGTATTGTACAAGCATCGCACACATGCTGCACTTCCTGTCGTTTCTTTGAGAGCCAGGATAAAGGTATTTTGATCCTGCGATGTCTGCGTCCGATCAGTCAAAAAAAATTCCTATACGCATTGTGCAACGAGCCGCAGTGACGTTTTTTCCCGTATTATTTTCTTTTCTTGATTTTATTTTATCGCATGGTTTTTTTTATTTCTTTCGTAGCTCCATATTACTTTATCGTTCATTTTCTAGTTTACAACATATTTACCGACCCGAGCAACGATCCAACGATCCAACGATCCAACGATTCAACGATTTATATGTTATTATTTGAATTTTCGTATTCGAGAGTATTTAAATTTGTTACAAAAAGCTGTTCGGAATTAAGAAATGTTTCGACTGCTCCGATGTATTTTTGTTGTACGAGAACGACGATAAACTTAAATAAACTTAATTCAAAGTGTAGCGGAAATATCGTTAACGGTGTTACGATAAATTTTACGCTGTATAATATTTCACGTTATCGCGTATCTCGTTGCATCCGAATTCTCAACGATTAAAAAAAGTCGAATTAGCATTTTAGGCCGGAAAATTGATTTAATCAACGTTGACAAACCGACGCGGATCAGCCTGGAAATATTCCACGCGGTTAAAAACGTGTACATTGTCTTGGGAATTTTCGAACTCAGCCACGTACTCTTATATACTACTATAAAAACGGTTTCATTATAAAACAATGCATTATTCGTGCGTAATGCAATAAATTTTTTGGGATTTCCCTCGGAAAAGGTCCGGTGTCACCGAACGCGTATCTTCCCTGATCATCTTCGCGTGATTTACCCATCTTCGTTCATCTCAAATGCACCGCTGCGTAAGTTATTCACCTCCATCGTACGATTCCCGCTGGGAACGCGAGTCACGCGAGTCACGCGAGTCACGCGAGTCACGCGAGTTTTTTCTCCGTACGAGTAATAATTTCGTCGGTCGTTGGGAGGAGCTCCGACGGAATCGAGAAACGAGAATCGAGGCCGAAGAGAAGAGAAGGAGAAGAGGAGGAGAAGAGGAGAATGTTTGGCTCGGAAAAGCTTATCCGTCTGCCAACTTTCGACGCCTGGCTTAGATTTTCCATGCGAATGGTTTCGCAGAGGTTTCGCAGAGGTTTCGCAGAGGTTTCGCAATGATTTTGGGACACCGTCAAACTTTCCGATCGGTGGCAACTCTGTTCTTCGTTTTGACCGAGATAAAAAATATTACCCGTATCCCGGAATGAATCGTTCTCAATTTTTAATATTTTTAAATAATTTTGAATAAATTTACGGTGATAAATATTTCTTTGTAAATCTCGAGTTGTATCGATTCGAGTCCGTTGCGTGACGCTTAGCTTTCGATGTCGTTTGTCGTTTGTCGTTTAAGCAACGATCGAAGGAGCGTTGAAATATCCGCAACGTCGGTGTAATCGTAATGCGAAATGCGAAATGCGAAATGCGAAATGCGAAATGCGCTCGGTTCCGATACTCGTTTCAATGGAATTCGACGATTCGACGTTAAAAACCGGAGAGTGAGTTTTCTCGTGGCCAGCGACGAGTATAGTGTGCAAATCGTTGAATGCGAAATTTTAATCGCACGTGTGTAGACCCCGATCGCGTTTTTGCGTGAATGGACCGCGACAGGCAATTTGTCATCCAAAGGGAGAAATTTTTGATTTCAAAAGAGGCAGCGGTCGTTACTCTCCTCTCGAGTAGTTCGACGGGGCTAATTTTATGGTCAGGGCGTATAATGAAATTTATAGCTTGGGGCTGTAAGCACGAGATCGACAATGCGCTTCTGTATTCAGAGAGAAAAGTGGTTTTAAAAAAGATCAAGTGCTTTCGATCGAACTGTAAATATCGTACTTTGCTCCAGTCATTATTATTAGAGTATGAAATGCATTATTTTGATGGGTCAATTTTGATGAGTCGAAACATTTTCTGTAATAATTTAATCTTTTTTTCAATAGTTGTTAACTGTACTTTATTCGGTATTTTAACAAAGATAAATATTATTATCGAAATTAAACATTTCAGATTTTTAAACTATTATTTATAATTAATTTTAGATAAACGTACAAATATTATACGAGTTTAACGTATGTTGAAAGACTCGTTGTTTTTTTAAACTACTACGATATTGAGAAATCGGAAAATATATTTATCGTTTCGATATTACGACGGAACGGAAATTATTTATGTTCGCGTAATTTGAAAATATTAAAACTTGAATTTGTACTTTGTTTTATACTCCTCGCCCATAGTTCAGACCCATAGTTACTTTTATTTCCATCGTCCACGGTCATTCGATGTTTTCAAAAGCAAAATTAATTTCATACTGTTGCGCCTCGTGTAACAATACACAATAAAAGGCAATTCTCATTTGTCCCTTTTTGCTGGACAGCATTAATTTACTTTTTCTTCTCTCTCTCTCTCTCTCTCTCTCCCCTCTAGAAGACATCAGACACGAACGCGTTACTTATGCTCGAGTCGATCGAGTGAACGACGCGTCATCATCTCGTATACTTTAATTCCGATAACGACCAATTTTACGCGAAGAACATCTTCTGATTTTAAATCGTAATAATTTAAATAATTCGTTATTTTATATTTTTTCTATCGATATAAAAGGCTAATTGGTTTCACGCCTATTCTTTTATCGCTATTTTACGAAGATTATACAGTTGAATAAATAAAAATTTTAAGGTACAATCGGAACGAATAATCGTATTAACGAAACTTCGAATCGCGTTTCGGTCGTTTAATTTACGATATTCGTTTTAAAAGTTCTTATTATCTCCCGGTAAATGACCTCGTTAGTTTAATTAGTTAATTCTCGACGCATTTTAGTCACAATAACAAACATTTTAATTCACGGTATCGCGTAAAATTGTTTATAAAAAACGTAACTGTAAATAAAATATTTATTCGTAATTTTAATTTACGTAGGCGACAAATCAATTTTATGAAAAGGAACATAAAAAATTATTTATTAAGCGATAAAATATTTTTCAACGATAACGAATCGGTGATCAAAAGAATGCGTTTTAACGAACGATATATTATAATTTTATACACCGAAAAGTTTTTTATACTCGATCTTCGTCGTTATTAAAAATAACGTTCCGATTTTTAACGTTCCGCAAATTCCTTCGATTTAAAGTAATTAAAAATTTTTTTTAATGTCGCATTCGCGATAACAACAGCATTAAAACGGTAAAAAGAAAGAAAAACGCTCGTGTAATTTTCATCGCGGTCTCTCGAACCTCTAATAATTTATTCACGGACGATCGGTTGATTACAATTGTAGATTACTAATTGTCGAGATACGAAAGTATGAAAGAAACGACTACCGAATTCAGCCACTGTATTCGGTTGTTGTTGGGCGTTGCAACGTTAACGTTGGTTACGAACGTTACCACAAAGACAATAAAAAACCGATAAACGACGAAGCATCCGGTGGAGCATCGCTCATTCTTCGTGATTTGCAACTGGAATCGGGGTGAATCGAGGGGTGTATCAATAGCTCATTAAACGCGCGAACCGCTCGGGAAGAGTTATTCACTTATTCGCTTACTATGCCGCGACCACTCGAATTCGAAATTTATTTAGAGCAGCGACCCTCGTACCCAGGCAGGGGTTCGTCGCGACGCTCGAAAGCCCTCCGGTGCACTTGTCGTTCCCGAGGACGACGCCCCGAGCGTGCGAAGATCGCGGGAACAACTTGTACGGGCGAAAGGGTTCGACTCGCGGGAGTTTGGTGGGAGTTTGGTGGGAATTTGCAGAGAGTCGAGGAGTCGGCCTTTTCCGTTTTCCGTTTTCCGTTTTCCGTTTTACGTTTTACGTACGCGTTCTTTATCACCGTGTGACCGTGCGAAGGCAATTTTTTGCGTTTTCCTTCTCTTCGAGAGGATGTACCTCGAGTCGACGGGGATTTCCGACGTCGCATTCCAGACCCATTCGATGTTAAACATTAAAATATCGGTTGCAACGTAGCCCGAGTCTAAAGTTAAAAAAATCGATATAATTAATTTTATTACAACTACATCGTGTCTCACTTTTTTTTAGTAATTCGATAAATATCCTAGAGTCCGATGCGCGATATTTTTTCTCTTATTCGTAACCTTTGTCCTTTGTTTTTCATTTTTCAAAGAAGCAACAGATACCGGGACTTTTAGTACAATAATTTCTTTGTTCAAATTTCCAAGTCAAAACGAATAAAAAAAAATTAAAGTTGATACTTGTTGACCGAATGGACAAATTCGTTGGTTGCAACGCGTTGTACTTATATTTTTTTATAAAATGGTTGTATTTCACCAGATGCGGCGAAAAAAATTTGTTCCTGCGTGTTCGATTTTCCTCCAATTTCTTTTTATCTCCTTTTATCTCTTTTTATCTCTTTTTATCTCTCTTTTTCTCTTTTTTTCGCCAATCTCTAAAATGACACTTGGGACGTTCAATCTTGGACTCGTGTACGACTCGCGTATGCGCTTAGAACCGCGTGCGTGCGTATATTTCTCCAGGGGCCTTTTCAATGCGACAAGTGCGCGCGTGCGTGTGCGTGTGCGTGCGCGTGTGCGTGCGCGGGTGCGTGTGCGTCCCACGCTGCTCCCATCAGTGTATCGCTCCGTCGGTGTTGGTGCAATGCGTGTACACATTCATGCGTGAATGCTCGAGCGAATGGTTTCGATTAAGAAAGCACGCGCACTTCTTTTTTTTACTGGTGGAGCGCTTAATTTCTGTGGGAATAAACATACTCTCGAATAAAGCTTATTCATCGCCCTGCTTTTAAAATTTCCAGTCGTATATCAATTACATTTTCTACAAACTAAAAACAAAATTATCTTTTATTTTATTTATTTTTCTTTTCAATGATCCAAGATCCACGATCCGATAGTTGCAAGATGGAACGAGATGTTTCATTTTTTTACGACGAAATACGAATAGCTACAAAAGAAACGTTAGATTTTATTATAATCAACGTTATCAAAATAAAAGAAAATACATCCGTCGTACGATATTTTTGTATATATTGACGCTTGTTTCATTGGTGGAAAACGCAGAGAATATCGTTAAAATGCAACTTAATCGTTAAAATACACTCGTAACGCTAGTTAAAATTTTGAAGTTGAAAATGAAAAAAATCGTAATGAAATTCCGTAAATGTTTACTTACGTACGTCTTACAAAATAAGCAACAAGGTCGCAACGATTCGAGAGTAAGTCATCTCGAAGCTCTTCTAAAAAGCAACGAGAACAACTTCGCGTCTCGTTAATAGCGCTTATACGGGTTCTTAAATATTTACAAGTTACACGATTTGTATATCTTAAAAATAAACTACGTTCGAGTTGTAGTAATAACGTTTTGTAAGTGCTAGTTGGTAACGTTCTCCAAATAGACGAAAGAGACGCATTTGTAGACCCAAGAGCAAAAGAGAATAATTTGTCCTTCCCTTCGAAGAACAAGACTAAACCGATCTTTATTTTCTCGTCGTGAATAGTCGAGCGCCACACACGTGCACACAAATGCGTGCGTCTAGCCACGTGGGAAATCTTTAGAAACGAAATCCCAGATGTGTTTCCGCGAACAGCGAAAAGCTGTTGGATCTTTCGCGCGTTGGATTCTTCGCTATTTTCAATTAAACATTAAAAGAAAAATACCGTTTTTCCAGCTTTTGCAACCAATTATCGCGTGTACGTTGAATTAAATGGCTAGAAATATCGATTACGTACACACCGTCAACGTATATTTTATTTTTTAGAAACTTTTGGAAACGGTTTACCGTAAAATCTCATTCGGTTAACTTTAATATCGTTAATCGCGAACTCGCGAACGTTTCTTTAAACGAAACCTTAACGTAAACGAATCAAGGGCGATCGATCACGCTTCTCGTTCCAAGTACAAAAAATGACGATCGATAATCGTAGAATACAATTTATTATCGTACAATGTTCGAATTAGGGAGGCGGGAAACGAAAGTTGGCAGCGTTGAAAATAAGATATAAATAAACAAATCGAATCGTTGGATAAGAAAAGGTATCGCCGACTATCCACGCTGGAAATTTAAATCGTTCACGCGCTCATTGTCGATCTCTGCTCGCCGACCTTCGAAAGGGGTTGCGCTTAATTTGCATGGGTGGGCGAGTCCGGGACTATGGACTATGGACTATGCGTACGAGGTTCAACCCCACTCCCCGGATTAGTGTCGTTTAAAGCGAGATTGATCGGGACGTTGTATCGAGGTACAGGTGCTCGAAGCGATGCCTCTGCGATGCTCCCGTTTACGCGATGTAGTCTCCCCCCATCCTTGATAATCATCGGAGCAGCTATCGATTCGTTTTAAGCGAGTTTAAAACCATATTACGATAATGCGTGACGCGAGAAAATATCTTAATCTCTTACCGCGTTACATCCTTTTTAACGGGATGATACAGTTGTTTGTTTAATGACGGATGCAAACAAAAAAATTAAAGGAAACTCGAGCGACGATCGAATCGTATCGTTACAACAGCGTTTATCAAATTCTTCGCGCGTGGGATGATATTGTTGTCTTAACAATAATTAATAGTCCACGCATTGTAAAATTTTTATTTTAATAACGTTCTTCGAATCGCACACGCGTGTACGAACGAATCTTTCGAGATACGAATAATTTCGAGTCGCGAATAACGTTATTGGATAACTTTGTAAGCAATTTTAAGATGATTGAAAGGCGAAGAAACAAATTTAAATACGAAGTCGAAGCGTTCCAAAGAAGAAAATACGACGTAATAACACATAAACGTAAATGCAGGAAAGATGTATTACGAGAGTTGTTTGCATGTATTTATTCGACAACGGGTATCGCTCGTACGCCTTGGTAAAATAAACTTGTGCTAATAAACTCCGCGTACGTATACATGCAAATTAGAAATTATCGTATACAATGCGGGACGAGTTCGAAAGGTAGTAGTCGAGATTGGATTTGTCGCGTGGTGAAGATCTTGATACTGTTATTACATTTTAAGGTGCGAGTTGTCGAGGTGTCGTCGCTATAAACGAAATAAATAAAGAGAAGAAATATTTAATTAAAACTTGATCAAAGAGTCGAATAACGAAACCGAATAAACGAGTAAGAATATCGCGTTGTGTTCACCAAACTCTGAACACTCCTTGCATCAAACTTGTAATTTATTCGGTTAGCGGTGTTATCGTTATTCGTTATCGCATAATTTCTACTGAATATTTATTTCGTACAAATTTATTCTGGTGCGCGTCGCGCGTTGATTTTTAAATTTAAAAGAGCTATCCAGAGAAAATTCTACGTAATTTTTCTAAAAGGTTTCCTTATCGTGGTTACGTTTATCAAAAATCGATCACATCGAGATGCACTCGTAAAAAACGGAATGTGAACGTAAAGAGGATGCGATCGGCGTTTGGTTAGTTTTTGGTTAGTTTTTGGTTAGTTTTTGGTTAGTTTTTGGTGAAAAAATATGTCGGTCGAACGAACGCGTAACGCACATGCTTGTAATATAAAATAAAACGAACCTTATGTCATGTAATTGTCACCATAAAGTTCGAGTTCACAAATGCCACTCCATAGTGCGCTTATATAAACAAAATTGATGCAAACCTTTTGCGAACGATTTCGGTTGCGAAAAGTCATAAGTTGTCTCACCGACTAATATAAATATTAGGCAGACGTCTAGGGGAAGGGCAAGTTAACAACGGGGACAACGGGGGCAACGGGGGCAACGGGGGCTGTTCCATCTTCTCCGATGGGGAAAATCATCGTATTTCACGAAAGTGACGCGCGCATAATATTTCACCCTTGGTACTCTTTACATCCCATATGTGCTTGTAACCAATAATGACGCCTATATGGTAATTCGCAGAAGCGATTTTTATCGTCTCGATTCGCGATGCGATTGCGATAGTCGTCGTCGTTGCAAATTAATTTTTTCAACGTAACGAGAACTTGATCGTCTTTTAAATGCTTTGACACAATTTTTTACTCCAAATTAAATTGCAGCGAATGACGAGTATAGAATACAGGACCAAAAATTGATTTTGCGGTGCGAACCGTTTCATCGAGTACAATAGTTCGTAGGTTGAACGTTGAAAGGTGATAATAATCGTTCGAGCTTTGCAACGGAATTCTTATCCTTTCGACGGAACTTGAACGAAATGAAAATACCCTCGTCCCTTTTTTCCGTTTTTCCGAAATTTCTGAAATTCTGAAATTTATATCGACATCGTTCCGCTAATTTTTGTTACAGTGTCGCCAACTCGCCGCAAACGCTGATGATATCCCCGGGCAGATTGAGCGAGCAGGCGCTTCTGAAACTCCTCGTGGAGCTGTCTCTCTCGATCCTGGTTGTCCTGGGGCACTTCGCCAGCGAGTCACCAAAGACGCTGCCATCCACCATCTCGGCGAAACCGGCTTGTGTGTTGGCAGCGGCTTACACCGCCGCTACTTTGGTTTCGGTAAGCGGAGTTAGTATTTTTTACTGTTTTTTGTTTCATTTTTATATATTTCACCTTTCCGTCGAAATTTCTCTCATTTTTCTTTCTCTTACAAGCCGATTCCGCGCTTCGGGGTTTCGATAAAAAATATAAATATCTATAGTGATATTGTACAAAATTTTCCAGCTCGTGATTATTATTAATACTCGACCTTATTACTAAAATTAGATTTTTTAAACGAGGGTGCAACTTTGGTTTACATTGGAATAAATTATATAAAATAATTGTTACGGTCGGAAAAAGAAGGACGAGTATATTACCATTTTGACGCAGGAATATTATAAAATTTTATCGATAATTAATTAATTAATTAATTATTTGTCGGAAACTAAAAATAAATAAAATTAGCCGTTGATCGATCGATAAATAATTTTCTTCGTGTTTCTTTTTTTAATTGTCTCGAAATACAGTTGATTAGTAAATATTGGTAAATTCAGTGTTATTTATCCCGGAAAAATTTTAAGTAACGAAACCATTACATTTTACTCGATCGCGAGTTGCTTCATTCGTAAATGTCTACACGGTGTACATTTTAAAAGTAAAAGGAAATTATTTATCACACAATATGGATAACGTAAATTCGTGTTGTTACCGTTGAAATACGATAAATAATATCGTTTATTCGGTCGAAATTTAAACGTTGTTGAAATAACGGTACGACTCGTCTTTTATAAAATCAAAGTGCATCGTTGAAAATTTCGATAGCCTCGAAAGCTATAAAAAAATTCAATTAAACTCAAAACGATCGCTTACGCTCGTCGGACCTACGAAAAATTCAAAACATTCCCGCTCGCAAGGGTTTTGTAACGAAGGGCACGCATCAAAGCTTCCCGGGAGATTTCGCTTCCTTTACGACTCAAACGTGCGTAAATGCGTAAACGCGCGTCGAACTCGTTGGCCCACTTTGACTAACTTTGGCCCACGTTGGCGTGTTCCGAAGCAAAAGAGGAGGGCACCTGCGAGGGTCCAGTTCTCCACTTTTCTCCCGGGCCACCTGCTACGTTCGTCCTGTCTACAATGCATCCGAGAACCGAGTAGAGAGAGAGAGAGAGAGAGAGAGAGAGAGAGAGAGAAGACAAAAAAAATCTTATAAAACAGGCGTATTGAGAACTTAAAAGCACATCCGGTCTTTGCTTGCTCTTTCGGTTCCTTTCATTGCTCGGGTAGATGAAAGAACGAGAGAAACCCCGAACGAGTCATACAGTGTTCAGTGTTCGACCTTCGAGTTTAGATGCGTTCCATTAGTTTTACGAAAATTAAAACGCGTCCGTGCGTTGTTTTTAATGCCGGAGCTTTGAAATCGCCGAATAAAGCTATAGAAAAATGATCGATGGTGAAAGAAAAAGTACAGTTGGCGCAAACGCGATATAGATTATAAAATTAATCTTAAATGGGAAACGCAAATGGGAAACGCAAATGGTAAACGCAAATGGTAAACGCAAATGGTAAAAAAAAATAGTGAACAAAAATGCCCATAAATCTTAAACGAGGAAACGAATGTACTTTTCTCCGAAGCAACGCTTATAATTTACTTCGAAAGCGCAAATTTGCCGTGCATTTCTAGAGGCTCTCCGATTTCGACTCCATCTTTTACTCCTCCCGTTGAAGTCTCGGGGAGCGCGATCGCATCTTCTTATCTTCCCGTTCTTTCTCGTTGCAGAGTCCTTTCCTGAATCCGGCACGCGCTCTCGGTCCAGCCTTCGTGATGAACAAATGGGACAACCACTGGGTGTACTGGATCGGACCCATCGCCGGCGGTGCCATCGCCGCTCTGCTCTACGAGTACGTCCTGAGCGGTAATCGACGGTCGCGCGATCCTCGCGACCTGGACGACGGCGACAGCTCGTCGATTCGCTCCGACGACGAGACCTACGACGACCTCGACAAGGCCGGTACCCCCAAGTTCCCGGGTGCCTACGCTACCTATCGACCGGTCACGGGTGCAGCCTCCATCTACGGACCAACTCCGAGCACCATAGAGCGAGTCGAATCCATTTACGGCGGTACCAAATCGCTTTACTGCAAAAGTCCGCCCCTCACCCGAGCGAACCTCAACCGGTCGCAAAGCGTCTACGCCAAGTCCACGTCCGGCGGAAGGGACGGTCTGATAATCCCGAAACCCGGGCCATTGCTTCCAGCCCAGAGTCTCTATCCCATTCGGCTGAACGCGATCAATCCGCAGTCGAGTATCAGGGACGTGGGTCAAAACGGTCTGCAGCAAATCGCTTCCCAGTCGAGCCCACAGGCGACGCAGAACCACAACAGCACCAATCAGAACATGCAGAACCAGTTGCAGCAGTGCACGCAGAACATCTACGGCATCCGCGGAATCACCACCACCCTCGGGGCTCGGGACAATATCTACGGCCACCTGGGAAACCGCGAGAGCGGCAGCATCTCCACGAGTCCGAACATCTACGGCCGGGCTCCCGTACCCCCGCCCTCCAACCACGGGGGTCCCTCCCAGCAGCAGCAGCAACAGCAGCAGCAACAACAACAGCAGCAACAACAACAACAACAACAACAACAGCCGCAACAACAACAACAACAACAACAACAGCAGCAACAACAGCAGCAAGCTCAGAGCGTGCCGACGAGAGAAAACGGCCAGGTGTCCAACCCCAACCAGATCCAACCTCACCAGAGTCAAGTTTCCATCGGACACGAGAGCGGCGGACCCCGACGATCCGTCGAGAGGCCGGAGAGTATGTACGGCCACGTGAGACGAGGGGACGATTCCGCGTACGGGAGTTATCAGAGCTCGACCCGGGGAACGTACGGCAAGACCTCCGGAGTTCCTCCACCCGGAGCCTCCCCCCACGTTTACCAGGGCCGGCTCAGCCAGACCGGTTCCTTGCAGTCCAACTCCGGACAGCAGCAAGGCAACTACCACAGACACTCGCCCAACCCGCCGCAGTACTGATGTCGGCAGCCTCCCGATCGCTCCCGATCTTCCCTGCGTCTCTTGCGCTGAGAGGAGGAGGAGGAGGAGGACTCTTACGACCTCGCTTCGATCCCACGCGGCTCGACAATATTCAGCAGCGTTCGATCGAGCGAGCCGACATCTCCAGTTGACACCTTGACGACCTCGGGGACGAACTTCGACGCCGAACTTCGACGCCGAACTTCGATCAACGTCGACGCTGGAATCGGATTTGGTGCTTTCGAACGATTAACGCGACGGAGACGAGCGGCGGTGTCTCAAATATTATTGTATATATTTATCGTAGAAGAATAGTGTATTATGAGAACTGTGTCGATAAGTTTATTCTTAGATGTAAGCGCAGCGTTATCATTTTAATTGGTAGGTTTGTTTCGATCCTCGATCGGAATTAAGGATGAAATCTAGAACCAGTGGTCACAGTTATCAACTCTTGGCTCGTACAATGTAGAACTATTTTTTTTAAAACGGTGTTCGTTCATTTTGTATATCTGTGTACGATGTCTAAGAAATTAAGATTATAAATTCTTTTAATATAATTAAATTTATGTAAGCTTATACGTACGAAAAGTATATATCTATAATTTAAAGTACGTAATTCTGATTTAATAAATTAGTAAACATTGTTGAAAAAAATGACCGATAAGGAAGGAAAAAAATATAATAATATGTCGCTGTAACGATAGTTTAAATTATTATTGTAGATTTTTGTTAGAAAATTGGCATACGAGCGTTCGAAGTACAAATTACCGAAATGTTGAGTAATAATTTTTTAAAAAATTACAAAATAAAAATCTAATCGAAATTAAAGATTTTCGGTATTTGCATTCACATATACGTATATAAAAAAACGAAATAATACCGCCTACGAGCGAATGTACCGTATTTGTTGATCAAACGAAAGAAAATGAAATAGATAGGTATTTTTATTATCGAGTGACGATTTTAGAAAGGTAAATATATCGTAAAAAGTGATTGAGTTTGATCAAAAATAAAAATGTACAGTTGTAGTAAATATTTTTTTAAAAAAGTAAAGTCGTTTTCATTTTACAATTTCTTGCCATAATATCGAATACAGTTTTAGCCTAAGACTGCGATTAAACCAAAGCGTGATATTCGTAAAAAATTACATGCATCGATTATTTTTCTAAATCTGAGTTTTTTAAGTTTTATCTTATTAACGTTAACGATAATTTATCATTATATTTTATTTTAAATTTACAAAGTAAGGTAATAAGAATTATTTATCTTATCTTAATATAATAAAATCAATTTTGTTTTAAATCTACCTAATTGTAGTTATTTGATATATATATAAATGAAAACGGTAAATATCAGTCAGGACTTATATTAATTATTAAACTTATATTAATCAAGTTGATATAAAATTAAAGAAGATTACAGAGTTAAGAACTTGTAAATATTTATGTATGGACAATTGTATTTATTATTTCATACTTTCAATAAACAGTTTTTACATTTAAGCGTTGCACGTTTATGCGCGTGCAGATAGTAAAAGACAATAAATAATAGTTATAAAATATGTAAAATGATCTTGATCTTTACGCCTACTCCCATTCTAATTTTTTATAACTAAAAATTGGTAACACATTCGCGATTCTATAAAATAACAAACAATAGTTTGCAAGAACGAAAGTCGACGCGCATATTATTTACGCAAGTGGATAAAAAAGAAATATGTCGACGAAGTAAAATTAAAAAGTGATTTCTAATTCAACGGTTTAATTTACGATCGACTCGATTGATTTATTTTTAAATGTCGATCAATTTAATAGTATTCTGCTCTTCTCGCGGTAACAATAAATCATTTATTTTGTTACGTTTCGCGTAATATCCGAGCTTCTCGGCAGATGGCGCTCGAGGTTTTCTTGTTTACTCGCGATCGTTTCAATCGAAGCAATTCGAATCTTCCGTGGGCGGAATTCTTGGCAATTTCGTTCACTTGTGTACGTCGTATTTAGTATTTATTTATCTCCATCCTATTAGTTTTCTACGCTACTCCGTGATTCCTTCCTTGGCCAAAGTTTCAACGCGTTCACGATTATACTCCGATTGTACTCGAAGGTAGCGATTCTCCAGCGAATCAAAAGTCGCGCGCAAAACCTTTCCATTGTCGCGAGCGACATCTAGCGGCCGAGTTTCGTTGTACTCTAGCCAATCGGTGGATTCTCAGCTGAGATCACGCGAATCTATTCCTACGTACAATTTTGATGATTTTCACGATAAAAACTCTGTACGCCTAATAATGATAACGACGCTTATTTCGCTCTGCATTTGTTTTCTATTCCCGTAAGTTTAAAAAACATTGGTCGAGGAAAAGGATATTGTTTAGCAAAGTAATGTGTTCGTTGAAAAAAAAAGCATATTTTAACGATGATAAACAAATCAAGTTCGGAATGAAATGCATCATTTGTTGGGTCTTAATGTAGAACGAGATATCGTGAATCTTTTTTTAAATAAGATTTGATAAATTAAATGCGTATCGCTAGTTATATCTTATCTCTTGGATTTTTTGTGTACATTTTCTTTGTGTATTACTAAGGAAAAAGATGCGCTATTCCAATATTAATTAACATTTATTTACAGAAAGACTATCCACTTTATTATTTGTACGCTTATTCAAAAACATTAAATACCGATAAGTCCTAAACGTTTACGTTCAATTATATTTGTATTTTATTCTTGTGTAAAATAAATTATAAATGAATAACGTACACGTCAAAGTCGAAGAAGAAAAGAAAATTTTAATTTATACTTACAGTTAAATAGCGACCGAATCAAATTATGTAACGAACTAAGAATACCGCTTCAAACTTTTTTAAAAGAATATTTTAACGAGGATAAAAGTATTTATTCAAAATAAAATGAAGCCGACGACGATGCATTTATTGATTATAAAATAAACTAACGTAAGTTCGTTACGTAAGTATTAATCGTAAAGGAAATTTTTTGTATTCAAAAGTAATTATAAATTTATTTTATACCTCGTTTCATTAATAAAATTTTTATATTCTTTAAACGTGTATTTTTTAACCATAAATTTATTATTTAATTTAATATTATAAACCGTGATAAACAACATATTTTCTTCCTACTCAACTTTGAGTCTTTTCGATACATCTCGAATACCGGTAATCGACTAATATTAAACTTTTTTATAAATTTAAATCTATAAAGAGTGAATACGGATAAACGTAAAATACGAAAGCTTAATTCTTTTATCAATTTTGAACGGAGGCTTCTTTGGCTTAGATAAGTAAACTTTTAATAAAATTTTAATACAAGATTTTAAAAAGTTGATACTACAAAAAGACTATTCGTCGACAAAATTTTATTTTCTCTCGATTCGATAAAATAATATTTCTAAATCCCAATTATAAATTTAAACGTTATCCTATCTCGAGATTCGAAACAACTTATAATACAAGTTATTATAAAATATTTAGAGCTTAAAACAAAAAATATCAACGGTTTTGGTAATTATATAATACCGATAAGATATCAAGATATACCCGATACTTAAGGAAAGTAAAGTAAAACAAATTACCGGGAGTCGACGGTTAAATAAAATAATAAAGAAATAAGGTATCGACGGTTCGATTGCATTTCGAGTTTTATAACAGCTTATTATATTCCATATCTTTACGCCGCATCTACGCTTTTTTTTTTTATGAAATATCTGTACAAATATCGATAAGGAGATAAACAGGTAAATTTAAATAGAAAATACCTCGACGAACGTAATCGATCAACTCGATAAAAAAATATTTATAAAATCTGAATTTTTGGAGACGTTAAGTTTATGGATTCCAGGTGATCACCGGTCGAACAACCAGTTTGTTCCAAACAGAGGTATCGAATAAAAATAAAAATCAATTTAGATGCAAAATGTATTCTGCGGAGTAACTTCTTGGCTAAGCCAACTCACAAGATTCACACATTTACACAAAAGCGTATTCTTTGGTAAACGAAAAAGGTTTGAGTCGACGAACGATCGGACGTTGCATCGGTGTCTCATAGGAAACTCTCGATTCGAACGCGAACGTGAACCAGGTCGAAAACCGAGCTCCGAAACTAAGTCCGAATTGCCGAGCGAAGAGTAAGGAAGGTTGGCTTGTCGGAGAATCACAGAGGCCGAACTCTGAGCTGGGGATAGAGTCGGTAGGTTGGTCGGTGGGTTGGTCGGTGGGTTGGTCGGTAGGTTGGTCGGTCTCTCGGTCTCTCGATCTCTCGATCTCTCGATCTCTCGGTCTCTCGGTCTCTCGGTCTCTCGGTCTCTCGAATACGCTGCCGAAGAATCGATCGCCGATCCACCGCCGAACACACAAACCATAATATCGGACACCGCTGAAACAGCTATTTCTGTATCGAACGCTCCTCCCCGCCCCTCGGATTTACGCACGCGCGATCATATTTTGCGCGTACGTATGCAGTTATGCGCCATGTCGACGCAAGAGAGAACCGGAAATCCGCCGGTCGTTTCGTATCCCTCTCTTCGCGCGTAAGCTCGTGGATGTATAGCCGTGCGTACGACTCCTCTCTCTCTCGCTCCCTCCCGTCCACGCATTCCCGTCTACGCATGAATCCGATTCTCGGCCGACTCTCGCGCGGACGTGGAGGGAGAGAGAGAGGAGTGCGAGCGAGCGAGCGAGAGAGACCGATACCCTGCTCGGAACGGTAGCGGGGCCGAGAACGAGGGAGAGAGCGAGAAGTAAAAAAACACGACGGCGACGACGGCGACGACGTCGTATATACGCTCGTTGCGCGTATGTCTCTCTTGGACGTCGAGGAGAGAAAAAGTGTACGCGCGGAAGAGGAAAGAGAAAAAGAGAGAGAGAGCGCGACGAATCGCCTCTTTTTTTTTTAAAAAATCGTCGAGTGCGGTTTCGTATCAGTGGTGTGCGCGGAGAGCGCCAAGAGACGCGAGAGGAATCGAGAATCGCTTTCCGAATTGAAAATTACATTACTTCCCGAGAAGATGAGCGTCGACGCGTACGGGCCGAGCAGCCAGACGTTGACGTTCCTGGACACGGAGGAGGCGGACCTCATCGGTGCCGACACCCAGGGCAGCGAGTTCGACTTCACGGACTTCACGCTACCCTCGCCGAGTCAGACTCAGGCTTCCCAGCACGACGCCGCGCAGAACAGCCAGCAGAGCCAACCCGTGCAGGTTAACCCAGTCGTTCGTTCGTCCGTTCGTTCGTCCGTTCGTTCCTTCCTTCCGTCCTTGCTTCGTTCCTTCCTTCCGTCCTTGCTTCCGTCTTTGCTTCCATACTTCCTTCCATCCTGCCTTCCTTCCATCCTTCCTTCCATCCTTCCTTCCATCCTTTCTTCCATCCATCCTTCTTTCCTTCTTTCTCCAGCCACTCGCTCGTTCTCCTCCTCCCGTTCCTCCCGTTCCTTTCGCTCCTTTCGCTCCTTTCGCTCCATTTCGCTCTTTGCCTTCATGATCCCGTCCTCGTCCTTCCCCTCGAGACGCAGAACCGATGCGCTCGGACTCGGACTCGAGCTCGGGGTTGAGGGTTGCGAGACCAGATCGACCTTGAATCTTCACGCCAAGTCGGAGCTGAGTTTTTTTTCCGAACCGACCAAGTGGAAACTGCGTGCGAGAGATCCAAGCACGCGGTCTCCGGTTCGTTCTAACCTCAACTCTTGCTCCCTCCTCGACTCCTTGCTCTGCTTCCCCTTGGCGGAGCTACCCCGAGAGCTCGTCCGAGCACCTCCCCCGAACCTCCCAAACCTCCCAAACCTTCGGGGTTACTTTTCACCAGGTTCTTTCGACCTGGCGAACGTCCACGAGCGATGGTCGAGGCCTTGGATCGGTGGCAGTCCGTCGAGGGTCGATTCTACGTTAAGCCGAAGTCTTCCTTTTCACCGAACCAATTCTTCCCTATCCTCTCGGTGCTAATGCATTCAAATTTTTATGTAACCGAAGAGGGTTCGTTTCTCACCGATGAGATACTTGCCACGTACACCCGATGCCCTCTTGTACGGTTAAATCTTTCGTCCATCCGAAACCTCTTTCCCGGAGAGTCTTTCCAAAGAGATTGCCGATCACCCGATGCTTATGTTAAATGGATAAACTATCGTCTGTTCGATTTAAAACAACGATTAAACGTTAAAGAAACCGTGTAATTTTGGTAATTCGCCAACTTTACACTTTTGTTTTTACTTATTCGCGAAAGTAACGTTTTAAAAATATGAAAATAGATCTTTTTTAGCAAAGTCTCGTGCCTTTATCATGTTTTATTTCTTTTTTCTGAGCTTGTAAGTATCGACGCAAGAAACGATCGTTAAATTTGTAGATATTATTTTAATATTTGTCAAAAAATGTTATTTAAAGTTAGGAAACTTACGACCTTGTTTTGAAAGACGCGTTAGCAAAGTAGTAAAATATTATTGAGTCGAAGAATTGTTTGTTCCAGGAAATTTATTAAAAATAAAAAAATTTATCCGATCGACCGATAAGTTTTTATGCAAATATTTCACTGCATAAGTTTCCATTTAAGTATTTTTAAAATAATTTACGGTAGAGGCGACGCATTTTACTAATTTAAGTAACGACGGTGTTTCTAGTTTCTCTTTAGAATTTATTTGAATAATACTCCAACGTCGAATCTATTTATAGTTAGTACTCACCTGGTATTTCTTAACGTTAAATTTTTCTAGAATTTGATTCTTAAGTATAATAGTACGCCTCTATCCTCTTATCGTACCCGATTTGGAATTCCTATTTGGAATTCATTTTTTAACGACTGTGTCGAGCGTAGTCATAAATTACCGATATATTTTATTAAGATTTAAACTATATTTATTTATATTATTTATTGAATATCGTTGCCTACGTTATTTGCTTTTGTTAAATTTATTTAAATAGAAATTAACTAAAATTCCTATAATTTATCTTCGTTTATTCGTTTTTAAAAATAGTTATTTAAAATACACGAGCATTATATAAAATAATCTTAACAAAAGTTTCAAAATTTTACTATTCGTTTTTATCCTTAATAGTTTTCGTTATTCGTTTTACAAGTTGCTACTTCCTTACAAAGGTCAAATTTTTTTATTTTCTTTTCCAGTTGATATCAATTTCTGAGATTATTCTATCGTATTTTTTCATATAAATGTAGATTGATAAACATTTTATCGAACGAATCTAATTCTTTGTAATATTTTAACCATCGGCGTAACTAAAGCCTTTTTGCAAAAAACACCCATATTTTATAATGTTGTAACGAAAATAAATTCGGTTTCTTCCACCATATCATATATCTGTTTCTTTTATTTCATAAATTTTGTTTTGAATTTTGTTGAAATACCAACTAGTTACTGATTATTTTTATGACAAAAAAAAAGATAAACAATTTCTATTTCGGACAGTAAAATTTTTAAGACTTGTCATAAATTTATTTAATCATTTTTTATATTGACTTTTTTAAAGTTACGGTTAAATTATTATCAATATTAATACATTTTATATTTTTTAATAATAATTAACGTTTTTTAAATGTTAACCGATATTTAAATTTTTGCAGATCAATGGAACCGTTGGTACATCGGCGTTAGACCTGAAAATGTCTGGAGCAGCTCAAAGCTTAGCTGAACTCCAGTTCGAAGAGGAAGAGGAGGAAGCTTATTACAATCGTGATTTACCAGATCATGCTTGTAAATATTGTGGTATTCATGAAGCATCCTGCGTTATTATGTGTAACGTCTGTCGTAAATGGTTTTGCAACGGCAGAGGCAACACATCTGGATCTCATATCATCAATCACTTAGTTCGTGCTAAACACAAAGAAGTCACATTGCATAGGTCTTTACTATAAATAATTATCCATAAAATTTCATAGCTTTAATTTATTTATTTAGTTTACATTCTAAACTTGATTCTTGCAAAATTAATAAGAGATTCGATAAGCTCCGTTCGAATCGGTACATTTATACACAGTCGAGTACAAAGTTGTCTTTTTATTTTGTATTATTACAATTACTTACGTTATTAAAATTAACTACATACATTTATACAATTTATAATTCTAAAAGATCGATATTTTTGTATTATAATTAGAGATGGACCATTGGGTGAGACAATATTGGAATGTTACTCGTGTGCAGTAAGAAATGTTTTTGTTCTTGGTTTTATACCGGCTAAAGCTGATTCTGTTGTCGTACTCTTATGTCGCCAACCGTGTGCTGCACAAACTTCATTGAAGGATATGAATTGGTAATTATAATTATATAATGTAAATGAGATTACACGGAAAAAATAATTCTGAATTGTCACGTTTTAAGTTTTGCGATGTACGAATACAGAAATTTATGTTTAAATGTAAGCTACGTTAAATTATATAATTAGAAAAATGCATGTGTGTGTGTGTGTGTGTGTGTGTGTGTGTGTGAATCCTTGCATTAGCGTGTATCGTTTAATAAGTTTAGTGTATAAATTACATAATACGATTTCTCGACAATCAAATATTTCCTTAATGTTAATATACAAATTTGTAAGAACCGTTTCATCATTGATTTATAATTGTAATTGTTTTCGTATATTTTTTTAAATATTTCTCTTAAAGAATTATCTTTTTAAACAAATGTTATATTTGTATTGACTTTTAACCGTTCAAACTTAGGCAAAATTTTAATTCTTCGATTAAAACAATGTTTAAAGTTTTAAAACTTCGTATTTTTGTATGTACGTATTATCGAGGAAATTAAAATTTTTAAACTAATTTTTGTCAATAATTCGCGATGTTTATAAAAATCGTTTCAAATAGATTAAAAAATAAATATGTTTACACGTATCTAATCAAGAATTTATTATCTTTTCAGGGATCAGGAGCAATGGAAACCTTTGATAGAAGATCGTAGTTTCCTTTCCTGGTTGGTGAAAATACCTTCGGAACAAGAACAACTTCGCGCCCGTCAGATTTCAGCTCAGCAAATAAATAAACTCGAAGAACTTTGGCGCGATAACGTCGATGCTACTTTCCAAGATCTTGAGAAACCAGGAGTAGACGAAGAACCTCAACAAGTTCTACTACGCTACGAAGATGGATATCAATATCAGAACATCTTTGGTCCACTGGTACGTTACGAATTTCAGATGAAACTACGCGTCGATATTTTTCTTCAAAGATAAAGTTAAAAATAAAATTTGCACACATTTATATTTTTCTTTAACGATAACACTATTGGATACTTAAAATAATAGATAAGAGATCGAGGTTACATTAACCGTTCTATGCAAATATTTAACGAATAAAAAAATAAATAAATAATCTTAAAATATTGAAAAGTATAAGTATTTTAGAAAATGTATGAAAATTTCGATCTTATTTACTATTTTAGTTTGTTACGCCATTTTAATATCGTTCAAAGACTTATCGTTGGTATCGTTGGTCGATTAAGACCAAAACTTGTTTTATCCACGCGGTATTTTTATTTTTAAAAAATTGTAAACTTCAATCGCGAATTTTGTACTTTAAATAACTTTAAATATCTTTAAGGAAATATCGAACGATGTTGCTTTATCGGTATAAAATACGTATTATTTATTTAGCCTGTATTTTAACGGTTGTAACGTTGAACAGGTTAAACTGGAGGCAGATTACGATAAGCGTCTGAAGGAGTCTCAGACGCAGGAAAATATCGACGTTCGATGGGACGTAGGATTGAATAAGAAAACCATAGCTTATTTCATGTTGGCAAAGACCGACGGAGACATGAAATTGATGCACGGCGACGAATTAAGGTTGAGATATTTGGGAGAATTGCACAAGCCTTGGTCAGGAATCGGGCACGTGATAAAAATTCCCGATAATTACGGAGAGGAAGTGGGAATCGAGCTGAAAAACAATAGCAGTGCTCCAACCGAATGCGCGAGCAATTTCGTGGTTGATTTTATCTGGAAAAGCACCAGCTTCGATCGGTAGGAGCATTTGGTTTCTCCTTTTAATTTTTGATTTTTTGATTCGTGAAAAAATGGTGGTTGAAGGCTCGAGTCGAGTCCCTTATTTATCTCGTTGCTCTTTCAGCATGCAGTTGGCGCTGCGAAAATTCGCCGTGGACGATACTTCCGTTTCCGCCTACATTTACCACCGCCTTCTCGGGCACGAGGTGGAGGAGGTTCTCTTCCGCTGTCACCTACCCAAGCACTTCAGCGCCCCCAATCTGCCGGACCTGAACCGTTCGCAAGTCTACGCCGTGAAACACGCGATTCAGCGACCGCTGTCCTTGATCCAGGGTCCCCCCGGTACAGGCAAGACCGTCACCAGCGCGACTATCGTTTATCAGTTGGTCAAGCAGAACGGCGGTCCGGTTCTCGTCTGCGCACCTTCCAACACAGCTGTTGATCAGTTAACCGAGAAGATACACAAGAGCAACCTCAAAGTCGTGAGACTCTGCGCCAAGTCCAGAGAGGCGATCGATTCGCCGGTCAGTTTCCTCGCGCTACACAATCAAATTAAGAATATGGAGACGAACACGGAGCTCCAGAAGCTGCAGCAGTTGAAGGACGAGACCGGGGAACTGTCGAGCGTCGATGAGAAGCGGTACAGGTTCGTACTCGTAAATAAGAAATATTATAATCGTATTTTTACAGCAGTGGAAATTGCTTCCTTCGTTTTTTTTTTCTTTCGTTCTTTCGTTCTTTCGTTCTTTCGTTGCTTTAGTTTCGAGATTTAATCGGTGATTCCGATTCTCAACGACCATTTCTCTCTCTTCAAATTTGCAGACTGCTTAAGAAGGGTTCGGAGAAGGAACTCCTCGAGGCTGCGGACGTGATTTGTTGCACCTGCGTGGGAGCTGGAGATCCGCGCCTGCACCGTCTTAAATTTCACTCGATCCTCATCGACGAGAGCATGCAAGCGACCGAGCCGGAGTGTATGGTTCCGGTCGTGCTGGGTACCAAGCAACTCATCCTCGTTGGCGATCACTGCCAGCTCGGACCCGTGGTCATGTGCAAAAAAGCTGCTCGCGCCGGTCTCTCGCAGTCTCTCTTCGAGCGATTGGTGGTCCTCGGCATCAGACCCTTCAGACTCGAGGTCCAGTACCGGATGCACCCGGATCTGTCCAAGTACGTCGCCGACGACCTCCTCGAGCGGCCCGGTCGAACCTCGACGACAAAGCGCTTTCTCGGTTTCTTTCCGAGTAAACTCGTAACCGTGTCGATTACTGCGTTACAAACTCTGCGTTACAAACTCTGCGTTCGAAGGATCGCGTTAATCGGAAGAATTTTTTATCGTTCCAAGTCGTTTCCACGTTTTCCAAAGATTTTACGAGCGATCGTTCGCGATCCTTTTTAATTATTCTCTTAAAAAGATATTCGAGCGTTCGACGTTTCGTTGGAGATTCTAGATTATCGTGTTCTAATCAATTCTAACAACCTCGGCGATTTCCACTCGCGAATCGAACTTTTTTAATTCGAGAACGGACGAGAGTTGCTCGGTGAGGGTCGATAATCGATAATCGATAATCAATAATCAATAATCAATCAATAATCAATCAATAATCAATCAATAATCAATCAATAATCAATCAATAATCGATATCTTACCGGAATTAACGATAACACCGAGCACGGAAAAATTTCACAAAGCTATCCGCGTTCGATCGCTCGATGGATTTAAACGAACGATAAATATATCGGAGATAAATACAGATGCGTGGATTTCGTTTAATAAACCGAATTCGCAGGTTCCCTTCGAATTTCTTCTACGAAGGCTCGCTACAAAATGGCGTATGCGCCGACGAGCGGAAGCTTCTGAAGATCGATTTCCCTTGGCCCGCGCTAGACAAGCCCATGTTCTTCTACGTGACCCAAGGCCAGGAGGAAATCGCGGGCAGCGGAACTTCCTACCTCAATAGAACCGAGGCGTCCAACGTCGAGAAAATCACGACTCGCTTCCTCCGCTGCGGCGTCAAACCCGAGCAGATCGGCGTTATCACCCCGTACGAAGGTCAACGCGCCTACCTCGTCCAGTACATGCAGTATCAGGGATCGTTGCACTCGAAGCTCTACCAGGAGATCGAGGTCGCGAGCGTCGACGCTTTCCAAGGTCGGGAGAAGGACATCATCATCATGTCGTGCGTGAGGTCCAACGAGCACCAGGGAATAGGTTCGTTCGAAATCCGAATATCGTTATAAACGTTATAAACGTTATAAACGTTATAAACGTTATAAACGTTATAAACGGTCAGCCACCGAAACTAACTCGAATCCAAATTACCAAATTTCCCAATTTCCCAATTTCCCAATTTCTAAATTTCCAGGTTTCTTGAACGACCCGCGAAGATTGAACGTGGCGTTGACGAGAGCCAAGTACGGGATCATCATCGTGGGAAATCCAAAGGTTCTTTCGAAGCAGCCGCTTTGGAATCACTTGTTGAGCTTCTACAAGGAGCAGAAGGTGTTGGTCGAGGGAGCGCTGAACAATTTGAAGGAGTCCATGATACAATTCGCCAAACCAAAGAAACTCGTGAACGCCGCCAACCCCGGATCTCACTTCATGTCGACTTCGATGTACGACGCGAGGGAGGCCATAATTCCCGGGTCCGTTTACGACAGGTTGGTCCCTTCCCCCGTACGCTCGTTCCATTATATCGAGGCGAAACCACAACCCGTAAAACCGTTTTCTCCCCCTTTTTTAGATCGGGTGCTCAAGTTAACGGCGCTCAAACTCACAACCCGTACTACCAACGCAACGTCCCCATCGACATCTTCAGTCGCACTCACGACACCATCAGCTACATTAGCCCTGAGCGGGCTCAGGCCGCTATGAACAACGTCCCCGTGCCCGTGGGTATGTTCATGAACATGGCTCACGTGCCGCCCCGTTTCTACAATCAGCACCAGCAGGCGTTGCAGGCCCGACAGAATCAGCGAGTGCGCCGAGGAGGCAACTCCAAAGGTAAGCGCGCGTGCTGGAGAGGGAGGAGGAGAGAGGGAGGAGGAGAGAGAGAGAGCGTGAGAGCTCCGATTCTGATCCCCGGATGCTTCGTCCACTCCTTCAGGTAACAACAAGGCGAGCGGTAACGCGGGGCCCCGTCTTGGCAAGCTGAGCCAATCCGAGCAGAACACGCAACCCTACAGTCAACCCGGACTGCCGTTGACGCAGGGCACGACCCAGGGTATGTCCCAGCCCGGATTCAGCTTGTCCCAGCCCGGATTGTCGCAGGCTGAATTGTCGCAGGACTCGTTCGCGGTCGGGGAGTTCCAGTCGCAGATGGACGGACTCCTGTCGCAAGATTCGACCTATCAGGGTGACCGCAGCGGTAAGAGTCGGCGACATTCGCGAAAAAACATTCGTCAAAAACATTCGACGCGATCGATTTCACTCGAGCGAGGCGACGACCTTCGCGTTTCAGGTTTCTACCAGTCCGGTCAGTCCCAAGCAGGAGGCCAGTTCTCCCAACCGTATTGAGCCGAGTCAATGCGGCTTAACGATGCATTCGCCATGCAGCAACGTCGCGGGAGCGACTGAGAAGGCTCGATCGATCAATTCTTCATCGACAACCAAATCAACAACCGGACCAAATCACTCAGTAACTGCGCGAAACGGTAGAAACAACCAAAACTCAATGCGAGAGGGATGAAAGATACACTGCTCGGAGAAAGACGCCAACGAGAAACAACAACGAAAGGTGGACGCGAGAACGCAACAACGGCGCGGAAGAGAAAGCAACGATCGCAACAGCAACGAGACGACAATGGCAACCACAACCGCAACCACAACCGCAACCACAACCGCAACCACAACAACAACAACAACTGCTACTGCTACTGCTACTGCTACTGCTACTACCTATACTACACTACTACAACTACTACAACTACCGCTACTACTCTAAAACAACGACCACAACGACCACAACGACCACAACGACCACAACGACCACAACGACCACAACGACCACCAACACCAACACCACAACCAACCACCACCAACCACCACCAACCACCACCAACCACCACCACCAACCACCACCACCAAGGGCCGAAAGCTTTCTCTTTTTTACAGCGAAAAGAAGCGAGGAGGAAGGAAAGGTGGAGGCTCGATGGTATTTGCAACGAGGAATGAGCCATCGGATCGTAAGAAAAGAAAGATTCTTTTTCTGTCTTTATTTACCTCGCGGAACGAAGAAGAGATCAAACGATTTGAGACGACGTAAAGACAAGGAACGAACACCGTTTCACGAAGCGGATGATCTACATTCGTCGAACGTAGATTCATACCTCGACGAACGGTTTACGTTGGGATTGATAACGAAATGTTTTCGACCGAGTAAGAGGAAGTACGCAAGGAAAAAACAACTAACGTATGACGAATAATAAAATTAACGAACGATTCAAACGACGCGACACGAATCACCGACGTGCTCGATTATTTTTTTCTTTCGCGAAAGAAGAGATGATCCCAACATCCGCGTCTTTATTTGACACGTCGAATAAAATCCAATTGTGACGTAATAATTTTCACGAGCTTCGTTTGGTAATTTATATCTGTACCTCGGAGGGGATATAACGAGTAACATTTTTTAATGTTTGACAGAAAATTCGTTTTTCGAGTACTTGATTTTGTTTATAAAAGGAAATTTTCGTTACTTTTATTATATTGTATCTGATTCCGACGTTATAATACTACTAACGAACTTGTGAACTTTTAACGAATAACACAAAAATCTCTTAAACGAACGGAGCATCGCTTTTTTTTCCTGAAAATTAATTATCGATACGAGAGATTTTTATTATTCCATTATATTACGGAAAATATAAATTTTTATGTAAGTTTCAAGGAATGAGAAAAGGCTCTCATATTCTTGCTTTTAATTTTGTTTCTTTTATAGTGCCCAGTTAACTGTGGGCAGTAAGGAAATAATTATTTTTAAAAAATGGTGAACTATTTTGTGTAATCGAAAATTTGTTACTTCTTTTTATCCTGTAAGAGATGCATAAAATAAAGGTGTTTATCCTCATTTTTATAGGTCGGCGCAGATAAATCGATATCTGATTAAAATGGTGATTTATTTTTCTCCAATTTTATTTCACGCTTCTTTCATATTTGTCTTTTTTTTTCTTTTCGAACACCTATGCACCGCAAACTGCAGATTATACAAGATATATAAGAAAATTTATTGTAAGATCTTGTGGTACCAATAAATTTAATTTGAAATCTAACCAATGTATTATTTGAACAGTTTTTTTTTCCGTCGATTTTTATTCCACGTTCGTCGCGTGGAAATCATTTTTTCAGCGGATATACTTTGGAATATTTTGTTGCAACGATCGTTATAAACAAATGTAAAACAATCTTCGTTTACCGACGTTATCCAATAATTTTAAATCCAACGATTTGATCTCGATTTCGCTTAAAATCATAGCGCAGGATTACAAATTTTAAATAACGTACGATTCGTCCAACGACCTACAAATTTTTCGCTAATCGTGTACCGGAGCATTTTGAAAAATACGTCCGTGTATTTTCGTACGAGACGCGCATAAAATATTCTAACGTACGATCGCATGAAAACGTCATCGTAAAAAAAACACGTTTATATCACGTTTATATCACGTTTATATCACGTTTATATCACGTTTGCACCCTCAAAATTATTCTATTTTGAATTATTATAAAAGACAAAAGTCTTCCTAATTTGCGACGCGTAGTTTACGCTGTTATATAAGTTTTCAATCGATGGAAATTCGCGATACAAATTTATTCCTTGTAGAGCAAAAACTTAACGTTTGAATTAATTTTAATACGACTAAAACCTTTACAAAATCAAGTTTTGTCTCCATTTTGAATCTCGTTCACGATGATTTTCTGATCCAATTTTTTAATCCAATTTTTTAATCCAATGATACGAGGATGAAACAAATTAAATATAATTTATAGAAATACGTAAATCACTGGAAAAACTTCAAAGAGAAAAAAATAATTAAAAAGAATTAACGCTTTATACTTACATTTTTTTAGAGTACGATTGTTTCGTAAATATTAACATTTAACGAATTATGATTTTGAATTTGTAACAAAATACTTACGTTTACTATGAAATTGTATTCGAATGAAATCCTCTATAATTTTTTAAACGAAATGTTTAACGTTAATCGATGATCGTGAAATAAAACTAAAAATTTGAATAGTATTTGTGGGTATTTTCTAAGTAGGGATAACTTTGCCATAGTTCTTTCTTAATATTTACATTTCTTAATATTTCTTGACTTTATGCGGCGTAGAGGACAACATTCGAACGAGTAAAGCATCGTTTCTTAGAAAAATAAGTGTTGGGACCGAGATGTAATGTAACTTTGGAAATTTTTATTTTTTAAACGTATTACCTAACTTTTTTATTAATCCAGGTTACAACTATACGAACTCGTATTCGTAATAATCGTATTATGTATTTAGTATCGCCTAAAATCTTTGCACACGAATTATCCACCGCAGGTAACGTTTAATTTATCTAAACCTGAAAGTTTCAGAGATTTTGTCGATTACGTTTCGAAAAATATTTTCTGCACTTTTGTTACTTGTACGGAGTACCGACTTTTCAAATATTTTCAAATATTTACAATATAAACGTATTCGTAAAATATTATTTTAAAGTAGAAGAATATCCGCATAATTGTTCGAATAAACACGAGCATATTTTTTTGGATTAAAAATGCTATTAAAAATTCCTTTTTGTAAAATAAATTTAAAAAGTTATAATTTATTTCTTATAAAATATGGCAATCGATATAGTAAAAATTCGTTTGCTATCAATTTCTTATATTTGTTCTTGTTTTTATAATAAAATTATACGGTATTTAATAAACGAATTCGATGTGAAAACAGATTATCATGAGAATTTCAAATTTGCAATATTTTGCTTCAATTCGTTCGCTTAGTTAAAGTTTTTTTTTTTAATTAACATATTATAAATATTTACAACGTATTTTAGATTTGTTAAATTATTTTTCATTTTAATTTAAATCATACTTTGAAATATATTTTTTCTCGATTCATTTCGCTTTTGAAGTTATTATGATATTTATTACTTGAAAACGTAATTCAAATACAAATCTAATATTAAAAATATATTGAAATTTGAAATGAAAAAATTCTTTTGATACAAGTTCGTAAAGGGATACTATAATATAATAATACCGATTCCAAAGTTTTTCATAAAAATAGATTTAATTTCATAATTTTGTGTGCGATAATTTATAAATCTTTAATTCTTTTAATTAGTTTTATAAACTCAATACCAGGTATTTGAATAAGTACTAATTTGATGAAGTTGTTTCAGTTTGTATACATATAAAATTGAATTTATGTATAAAATATTTTAATAAAACTTATCGTTTAAATTTATATTTAATTTCTATTTACCGTTTGTTTAATTAAATTACTCGATAAAAGTTGATAATTTGTAGCATTAATACGTTGCTAATTCGCTTAATTTTTAAATTGATATCGAAATCAAAACAAGTTTATATCACAAAACAGTTTTGATCTAATAAAAATTTTTGATCGCCGTATTTGTTTTTTCTAAAAGAAATATTATATTTCTTTTAAGATCACAAGATATGCCTTGGTATTTTTGTAGTTGATATTTATCAAAGTCTTCAACTTTTCTTCGATATATTCGTTAAAAGAATAGTTATGGTAATTATATTTACTCATAAATAGTAAGAAGCTGCTACGAATACAAATGATTATAAACTTACATATTTTTGTTTTCATTATAATTTTAAGTAGATGTTATATCTATATTATATTTATATATGTAATTATACTGAATAAAATTTTTAAATAAAACATTAATTAATTTTAATTACATACACAGATTTATTCCATAATTTTTCTATTTTATATAAAATATATATTGGTTTTAAGTACGTATAAATGTACGAAATACAAGCAAGAAGACAATAATACTATATATATTTAAACATTACATTTATTAAACAACAAAATAACTATTACAAATTTGTGCTATTCAAATCATATTGTAATTTTATAAAAAGAACAATTCAAGATTTTGTTGAGATATTTGAGGTGCAATACATAAACATTTATTTTAACGTTTAATTTTACATATAATTTGTATTATTTTTCAGCGTATTTATTACCAAATAATTGTTTTAGCACTTTGAATATTATTTATGTTGGAAAGGGTTAATTACAATTTAAATTTAATTTTGAGCTCGTTTCATTTGTTACAAAAACTATTTACGAAAGATTAGCAATATTATATGGCACAGTAATCACAGACAATTTTTATTTTTATTATTAAACATTACCCTTTCAATTACACATATTTTAACTCTACTATATTTAATGAATTTACTTGTGTGACAGTTTTATAAATAAGAAAAGTAAGAATTTTACACGTGTCTTAGATATATTTAAACAAAGTTTTGAAAGTGATGAATAAGTCAGAGTTTTTAAATTATTTAATACATTTATAATTTGAAAAAACATAGTTTTTGTCACACAAAAAATATTTTTACTGGCCTTACTTTTTTTTTCATTTTTTTTTTTTTTTTTTTTATATAATTTTCTCTCTAGTTGAAATTTGAGAGAACGATACAAGGTTTTATGTTTTTACCTTTGTATTAAGAGTCAGTAAATGTTGAACTAAATTGTTGAAAGTACTTAAAATTATATATTTTTTGTACTTGTTGCTTTAATATTTTAAAGAAAATTTTTTAAATCAATTATGTAAATTATTTGATTTTGCTTCTTAACGTTTTAATATATTATTTTTCTGTAAGATTATAATTACGTAAATATTTAGAAAAAAGAAATATATAGAATGCATAGAATCGTTGATATATAAAGTTAGAACTTTTAAATATGAAAATAAAATATATATATATCAATAAGAAATTTAAAAATAAAATAAGAATCTTATAATTTATAAGTTCATTTTCAACAATTCAGTTGATGTTATTAAGTGAATTATCCGTAATATCATAATTAATTTTAACAAAAATAATTAGAAAACCAAAGTCTAAAAGATTTCTTTAATTTTATATGCCTAACAAAAATCTTGCAGTAGTTGCTAATAATTTTGTTAAAGAATGATATACGGAACGTTTCATCAATAATAAATAATAATCGCAGATATTCATTTTTTTTTTTAAATTTTTTGTTACAAAATAAGAGAAAATATTTAATACTAAATTTATACTTATAATTTTAGATAATTTCAATTAATTTAAAAAAAAATCACAAAAAAGAATCGAAAAAATTCTTATCAGATTTTTTCTTTACTACAAATAAACATATAAACATCTGCGGTGTATTGAATTTATAAGTATAAATGATTTTATATACAAAAATTATTCTCAAATGATTTGAAATAAGCTATTCATTGATTTTATTATTTTACTATCATTAAATATTAATCAGTTACGAAATTATTTAATTACTCGTATAATTTATACACATATTACATTAAATACCTAATCATTTAATTTTTTTTGTTAATTTTTCATGAATTTTAAGTTTTGTTTAATAAAGATTTCGAATTTTTAATTTTTTTTTTAATTTTTCAGCTAAATAGTTACAAGTATTAAGTCAAATTTTCTAGCAAGAAAACACAATGAGTTTTCTCTACGATTTTGTTCGATCATAAATTATCTCTTAAAAAAAAAAATTGAAATTTTACGATCAAACTTTGAAACGCGTTTGCAAGATTTTTCGCAATATATTTTAGATAATAAATAACTTAGGTTCCTGCTAATTCGTATCCTCCTACTTTGAATTCTAAACTCATATTGCGTGAGTCCCTTGCCGTTTCAATTTTATTACCGATTGAGTTATTATAATACTCTCAATTGATTACATGTTTCTTTGACTTTTTTACGTTTTTCATCGTCACAGTTTGACCTTTTTTTATACTTCTTGACAATTACATTTGAGATTTGTCGTTGTCCGGACTTATCCAACGATTTCGACTCAATCTCGATTTATCGAGGCCGCTTTATTGCACATAGTACGCGTAAGTTTAATTTAAAAAAACATTTTTCGATAATTTTATACTTCGTACTTTTATGGCTTAACGTTCGCCTTCTTTCTCGCACACATAATCATCCTTCGTAAAGTTGAAAAAATACAGTGTAAATGATGTATAATAAAATAAATTCCGAACCGAGGAAAGTATCATTGGTCCCACACAACGATATAACATCGGACTTATTTTTTTGCCCTAATCGTGTATTTTTAGCCCTCATACACTTTTAATTAAGTCGTTAGGTTTCTTCGAGAAACTTCTCCTCGATCTAGTTTTATATAAAATAAATAATAATAACTTTTCATCTATATACTTTACAATAACCGATTCCACGGTCTCGTGGGTGAGAATTTATCTAATCACAGATTCTTTTCCAATCTTGTAAATATACTATTCAAATTATTACTCTTCTTTAACCGTTGATATGTTTGTTTGAAGATTTCCTTAATCATTTGGAAAACTGCTAGGTCGTAAACCGATCTTGCAGTATTAGTGAAATCGAATGGCTCTGCGACACAACAATATTTTAATCATTAGCGATGCAACGATAACAAATTATTTAAGATCTCGTTATAAACGAGGAAACCTCGAAATCAAATCACTTTACCGTTTGTTACCGACGCGACAAATGCTTCGATATTTCAACGATTTCATCGATTTCAACGATTTCAACGATTTCAACGATTTCAACGATTTCAACGATTTCAACGATTTACAAGCAACTTATCGACCGAACCAATTCCGATTCTTTGCAACCATTTACAACGAGATCTTATCAAGATAAATCATTTACGATAAATTATTTACGATATATTATTCGCGATAAATCTTAAAAATAAAATGGCCAATCAATTACCTTCTATGCATAGATACTTCCACTGATGCGGGTCGTTCTTAAATGATCGAACGTACCTGCACGTTTCGATAGGAAGTTTACCAGCTACGCGAACTGAGATTGCATACTGATCATAACTAAAATACAATTAAAAAATTAATATTAACAAATTACTATTGGAACGAATAAAGGTAATAAATTTATAAATTACTTATTTTATAATTTTGCTTCGTATATTCTTTGCTTTTTCAATTTTTATACCATTTATAATATTGTTACGTTATTTTTTTGTACCATATTATCATAAATATTTTAAATAATTTAACAAAGTTATTCAAAGTCAGCTGTATTTTTTACGAATTTAAAACTTATTTAAGTTTAATTTTCTAAAAAATATTTAACAAGAGTTTTCTACATTTAATATTCGTTAGATTTTTTTATTCATCTAGACGTTATTAGTATTTTACTCGAGCGCATCATTTTTATAAACTTAAGATAAATTAAATTACTTAAAAATTCAGCTATCTAAACGATATGACTGCACATTTCAGCAATAATATCTGTAAGAAATTTAAAAAATTTTTAAGATCCTGGTTTCATTTTTAAAATGCTATTTACTTCTAAATTACTAAATTCAAACTTCTTTCGCAATATATATTTATCAGTGTAGACCTTTTGATATTACAATACATATATTTAGTAAATTAGGTGTTTTTAAGAATTTATTTATCATTATTCAATTACAAGTAAGTTTATAAATTAACAATGGAACAAGCTTTCGGAATTAAACATCAACTTCGTAATAATAGTATAGAGTTTATAGATATTTTGTTCTTTATTAAATATTTATTATATAAATAATTTATACCGTATATATATACATTAAATATTTACTAGTTTAAGGGTAACCGCGAGGTGTTATATCATTATTTAGATAAATGAAAAATTCATTAAAATTCAATTTGTTTTAAATTTATAAATTAATCGTCGTATTTTAATGAATTTACCGTAAACGACTCGCCAATTTATTTAGATAATATAGATTTTATTTAACGATCGCGTATTTTTATAAAAACAATAATTTAAAAATTATTACTCTCAACTTACTCAAATGAATCATAATATCCAAAAAAATCTATTAAAAGTTCTCCAAGCGTTTGAGTGTTACGAGGATGCAGTGCATTATTTGGGATGTTTAGTTCTTCGTGAATGTCGATGCTATGAATGTCAGAGAGGGGATGGAACTTGCCTTTAAAAAGATTGTGCAAACATGGTAAGACCGCAGGAGTCACTCCACCTTCAAAATAAATCGATACCGATTTATTAAAAAACAACGTGCATCGAGTGTTTGTCGAGTGTTTGTCGAGTGTTTGTCCTTATCCAAGTTGTTTTAAGTTGTTATCGAAATTGTTTAAAAAATATCCGATACACCGACACCGATAAACGATAAAAAGAGGTAACTTACACTGTAAAAAATGGATGACCATCAGAACCAAGGAATAACTAGATATCGTCATATGCCTTGCATTATTGATGTTCTGACATTGTGCCCACATTTTAACCACCAAAACGAGGGGTCGTACTCTCCAATCGACTGAAAATTATCAACGAGCAAAATTTAGAAATTAATTAAAAAGAAAAGATGTATCGGTAGTATTTATAAAAAGGAAATATCTTACTTCGAGAGTAGCAATGCAACAGATGCGTATTTCTAATACCAACCACATTATTGTAGTTTAAATCGACATCTAAATTATAAACATTGTCACGAATTTTTAATATCGGTACTTTAGCCTGTATTAATTCCAAGTGACTGATGAAATCTAAAATTAAAAAGTACAATTACAAAACTACATTCGAAAGTTTTCTCTGCAATTTAAATGTAATTTCTATCCACCGCTTCTTTTAAGACAAGACATGATTTGTCCCAATCGATATATAGCTTCGCTTCTTTGATCTATCGCTGTGTCTCTAACGAGCAGACACATATCAACATCGCTAACGTTAGATCCAAAACCATTCAGCGTAGAACCCACCATGAACAATCCGTATTGAGGAAATCTTGACTGAAATCAATTCAATTTATGTTCAATTTATGTTCAATTTATGTTCAATTTATTATCGTTTCCTATTCGCATTCGTATATTGAGTAAGTAAATGTTAGTTTATTTTCGTTAAGTTTGAGCTTTATTCGATATATGTCTTTGTTCGTAATCGAAGAAACATGATACATCGAGACTCGAATGTTACGTAATTTTAAACACTCGTTACAAACGCTTGCGATAATTAGTAATTCTAGTTTTATTTTACTAATTTTACTAGCGTTGGCTTAATTTTGTTGCAATTAAAATTAAAAATTAATTTTACTCGATTACTTATCAATTAAAAAATATTCTATAATATTTACCTTAATATAAAAAAAGAGATACTTCCATAAATACATTTTATGGCAAAAAGTACTTTGCGTCAGTTGATTCTGCTCAAACTTTTCCCAAATAGCCTTTGATAATTTGTCGTAAACGGAGCCTGTTAATAACTTACTTGGTCGTTGCTTTGTTTGAATGAAATGTGATCTATCGAGAAATCTGTCCGCAGGACTATAATAGTATTTTGGATAGACATTAACTTCCGACAGAATTGCTCCTGTGAACTTTTTACCTCTTTGCGGCCGCTGTATCGTTGGAGTAATCCTTGCTACATAATTATTTTGTTTCAAATGCATTTCGAATAAACGTTTCGAAGATATAAGAATTACAAGAATACAATGTTTTTTTTTTTTTTAACTCGATGACGTACCTGTGGGATATTTTCTCCTGTTTTGGTGACTCGGAACCGAAGATCGAGGTACCATCAATGTAAAATCATTCGATAATCTTTGGTCCTGATATAAATTGCTAGTAGATAAGCTGGTAACTAAGTTTCCACGATTACTATGATTTTGCCTAGTATTTTTATTCCTAAATATATTTTATACGTTTTTATAGTTAAGTTATTTGAAAAGTTATATAATAAATAATAGAAAATGGTACACACTTATATAGGAATTCTGACAAAGAAGGTAAAGAATCTCGTTCGTCCGAACTTTCTGTTTGAGCGCTACTCTTATAATATTTATTAGGTGTCGGAGAACGAGAACTAAAACCACTATCACTGTTATTGCATGATTCTTGAAGTAAAGGTAAATCTTGATACGAGTGTCTTTTGTCCAACTTATTATTGTTGTTCCAAATTTGCTTTTTCATGGATCCCGTAGTTATCGGCCTGTAATTCATTCTTGGTTGAACCGGAGTCATGGTTAGAGGATTCGATGCGTTCGTTCTTTGCGGAGTTGTAGGAGTACTATTCGACGAATTCAATCGTTGAGGCCAATTTGTGTTAGATTCAGCGGTATGTACGTTATAATTGGTATTTTGAGCATCCATGTTAAAGCGATGTAAAAATTCGAGAGGATACGATCCTTGCTGTAAATCATTAATCGTAAAACGTTTAACGCGAGAATGTTGGCTTGGAATATCAATCTATTAAAATTTCTTAGTTATTAATACTATGATAATATTAATTCTCCGATACCAAATAAGACAAATTTTAGTTCCATAAAAATTATACTGTAAAAATTAATTATATAATTTTTAATATTTTATAACTTAAATTGGAAAAGAAATTCTTAAAACGTTTTTCGATCGATGTACAATTGTATAACGTTAAAATAAATTACGCTATATTATTTCATATTCCGTTATTTTATTACTAATTGGTAAAACGAATAAGTAAGAAAAGAGATTTCCATACCTGCGTCGTACGTTGACTATTATTGTTCGAATTGTTACGATTGAATTGAATGAATTCTTGGTGCATATTAGTTGGACTACTTGTATAAAATGCATGATTTTGTAGAGAAAGGAACTGTCCGTGTCCGTTTGCTTGATAACTACCAACTACTTGTACCATTGTGTGAGGTGAAAATGTAGACTGATACATATTTAAGCTTTAGTATTCGTCGAAGATTTAATCTTTTTTAGAAGTAAATAAGCAAGGTGATTTTTACTAGCCTTAGTATGCATTTAACGTTTAGTTCCAACTATTAAAAAAAAGAGAAAAAAAGTAATCGTTAAGCAAGTTTCGTTCGACGAAAATTCGACGACTCCGGTATTAAAGATTCGTTAATCGTAAGATTGTATAAAACTCGATTAATTATTGTATCGACGTTCTTTCGAGTCTTTTAAAAATGAACGATATCAATATTATAAATACAAAATAATTAAAAATCCAACCGAGTAGTTAATTTAACATCAATGTACAAAACTGTGTACATGTATATAGAAATGAAAACCTATACGTATACATATACGTTTATGTACATCCGTATACACGGACACATATGTACAATTATTATTCTAAAATTTGAATTTTAAATAACTGTATAAAAAATTGTAAACCGAAGATGTTAAAGCGATGAATCCGAAAATAATTTGTGGAAAATTGCGAGCGCCTCGTTAACGATCCATCGATCGTTTTTAACCATACGATTAAAATATATCGTTAAAAAGAGAAATAATTAAAAAAATATAAAATAAATCAAAGTTATAGGCATTTGATCGATCGTTTCGGTATCGTTTATCACTCAAAATTACAACGCGTAAAATAGAACATAAATCGAGGCGCGAGAAAGTAGAACACAAATTTGAGATAAAAACGTATCGTTAAATATATTTTTTGGAAATAATCGTAGACGAATTATGTAATTATATTAAAAGTATAGGAAAGAAGTCGAAAAAAGTGAGGTTATGAGCATGTGGTGAAAGATAACAGTAATGTAAACAAAAGCACCGAAAAAACATGGTGAAAATAAGATAAGTAAAAAAGGAAGATAAGGATAAATGTGGTAAATAATTACCTGGGCACGAGAAAACTAAATAATATTCGCCATTATTCCAAAAAACGCAGCTCCTTATAGGCCGCTCAATTTCGTCATTTTATGACGGGATAGGTTTCCTTCCTTTTTCTTGCCTCGTCAACCGGAGAGCGAGACGCGCAAAACGTAAACACACGCGTAGTTGCGACGACGACGACAGGCGGAAAATTTTCTCCTCCTTCGAAGAGTTCAAAACCGTTGGGAGGGAAAAAAATTCAATTTTGCGCAACGAGTATTCGCTAATCAGCCGCAGCTGAATTCGCTCGTTCGCTTCTCGAGTGGATCCGAACCCTCAAACTCGTCGGCTGGGTTTTTGAATTTTTGAATTTTTCGGATTCTAAGATGATAATTTGTTATCGCCTCGTGGGATGGGGCGACGGTCGTCCGATCTACAGGGGAATTTTGAACCGGTCCCCGTATTTTTAGCCTATCCTCGATTTTCTTTCGCGACGAGTTGTCCACCCTTCCTCGGAGGTCGATGAACCTTTTGTTTTCGCGACCGTTTCATTTTGCCTCCCGATCTTCGGAGCATCGTTCAACGATCTTTTCAACAATCTTTTCAACGATCTTTTTTCAACGATCTTTTTTCAACGATCTTTTTTCAACGATCTTTTCAACGATCTTTTCAACCATCTTTTCAACCTCGGATTTACATCTTCCATTTTTTTCTTCCGAGAAAAAAATAACCAACCCCGTTTTGACCTCCACCGACGGATCTTTCTTCGCAGCCCTTTCCTACGATTGCGCGAGCGATGATAATTATAAAAAAATAGAAAGATAACTGATTAAGGCTCGAGGTACTGCGCATGCGCATGTTTGAACGAAGGGATACCAGTCTTCGATGCGCGGATTCAAATAATTGAACGCTGCAATATTTTTCATTTTTAATTAGTCTATAGTGTATAGGTGTGCAAATTATTATAGTATAACAGTATGGAAATTCTATCGCGTTTCGATCGTGGAATTTGAGTAAGATCCCTGGCTACTGTATTTCCTCGAAACCGTTCATCCGAGCTCCGATATATTTTATAAAACATCTTCGCACTTTTCCGTAACTTCCTATTCGTTATTTAGAAAATATTCGTAAATATTTACGGACAGTGATCGAACTTAAGGATTCGTTTTTGCGATTTTTACATTTTTGCGCGAGAGCGTCGTTTTTCAATTTATTTTTCGACGAGTGTTATTTTTACTAATCGTACAAATACAAAATGGAAATGTTATTTTACGTTATAATTATAATTGTGCTAAACAATTCTACAATGTATCGTTAAGACTTCGTTTGTATATCGTTTGTATATTTTTTACGTATAATAATTTACGTATTTTTTATTCAAGTTTGCGGTAAGTAAAATTGATATTTTACCTTTTGAATAACGTAAATCGAATTTTAAACATTTTGACAAACGTTTGCTTAAAAGCGAAATTTCAAAATAATTGATACGTATTAAGTTTATTACCTTCGTTACGCGAGGTGAATAAGTTTAAAATAATTCTTCAATGTTTAAACTCCGATTAAAATTAAAAATTGGCTGAAGTCGTAATTAGGACTATCGAGGCCTGTAAGAAATTAAATTTAATACAATCGAATAAACTATATTTATGTCTATTGAAGGAGGAACAAGTGGACATATTATTATTATTATTATTTGATATCAAACTTATTTTTATCGTTGTAACTTTATCTACGTGATTTTTGTATATAGTTTATAATAGATTATTTATTGGGTGTTCAACACGTATATATTACGATATTTACATTGTGTTATGTGCATCTTAGTTTTTAAACGGATACGAACATTTCTTATTGTACATTCCATTTTTAAGTAGTACTAATAAAAATTAGAATATTTTTTTATTATAATTTTCATGTTATGTATTTTAAACGTAAGCAAGGTCGACAACCTTACAACTATATTATTTAATTCTAATAATTTTTAAAAAGTTAAATAATAATTATACATAATGAGACGAAAGTTAAAATTTAATTTTAAAAGTCACTTTATTTAAACATGACTTTTACAATATAAATATCAAAACATCAAAGATCGTTTCATATGTTATTATTATTATTACGAAGTTGGTAGTATTGGTATTCATTATCGCATTATTCGTGAAAAATTAATAAAAGGTAACAAATGTTTCAACATGGCTATTACAATTTGGAATTTATTTCAATCCACCGTTTTAGTATTGAATGCTGCTTGTGTTTTGCATGAAGAAAGATTTCTTAAGAAATGTAAGTATATATTTTAAAATAAATATATTTTTTTCATGGTTTTTTGATAAATGTCGGTTGATAAAATGTCGAAGTTTTAGGTTATGTTTGTATTTATTTTATATATATTTACAATTTAAATTAGTAATAAACATATTTGTTACAATATAACTTTGATATACGTGTTGTAATCAAATTTAAATCTTATGTAAAAAATATAATTTGTATTTAAACGGAATTTCTACAACTGGTAATCAAAAATGAAAATTATCAATTTTATTACTGTTAATTTATTTTTTATTCATATGTAGAAAATGTACTATTCATATTTATTGTTAAAATTGTACACGGTGAATTAGTGTAATTGTTTATTTTGGAACTTATATGGTGAACAAAAATAAAAACGATTATTCTTATAACATATTTTTATAATGTAATTATTTACTATTTCATAAATTTAATCTAAATTAATTATTATATTTTTCTCGTATAAATTATTTAAAACAAAGAAATTACTTATTTTAAATTTTACTTCTGTAATAAAAAGATTTAATATTAGTTATTGTTAACCTAAAAGGTAACAAGAATTTATCATTTACCGTTGTATTATTCTCTATTATAAAAATGAATTTTTTTTAACGAATTGATATTATTTAATACTTTAAAAATAATAATTAATTATAGATGGTTGGGGTGCAAATCAGAATATCCAAGGATTTGGAGAACCTCCGACGATCAAATCACAAATGTTACATTTACTTAGATCGATTCGCACCGTTGTTAGAAGTAAGTATTTAATAAAAAAAATATAAAACATATTTACGATAGATAAGTGATTAATAATATTAATATTTTGATTTACTTTTATTTCAGTTCCTTTAATATTTTTAAATATTATTTTAATATTTATAAAAATAATTTTCGGATAAGAGGATACGCATTCCAGAGCAATGTACATAAGCTTTATAAGGATCGAGCAACCAAAGTTTACTGGGAGATTTATTCTGTATTCTTAAGAGATAATAAATGTTAAATTTTTTACAGTTATACATATAAAAAAATTAATGATTCCATTTATTATTACAAGTCATTAAATATTTTCTTTTATTTAATGAAATATATGGTTGCAATTGAATTATAATTACTTAATTTATTTTCTACTTTAATTGTTTTACATTAATTATAATTAAAAAAAAATATTTTGTAATCCTTCATCAAAATCTTTCGTAAATCTTATTTTTCAAGAACTTCTAATTATGTAAATCGTATGGCTTATATTTATCGAGTGATAATAGTATATTAATAATTAAATATAATTTTAAAACATAATGAAAAAGTTTTAAAAAATTTTAGCTATATAATTATAAATATCTATATAAGTTAATTAATATAAAAATGTTATTTTTAACATTCGATCTACAGCACTAAATATTTATACGAATATGTAACCATTATAATCGAACGAATACTTTTTATGTAAAACATTTTGTAAATAAAACTCAAAAATTAATCTACATTAATTCCAAATTGCATAAAACTTCCAATAAATAATTCAATATTACTTTTAAAAACTGTTTGAAATAATTGTTATTAAATCGAAATATTGTACAATTCGGTAAATTGATGTATAAGAAAAAGGATTTATCGTTTATTATGTCATCGTTTATCTTTATATCCAAATAAAAATGTATTTTTGAATGGACAATTTATTTATCTTATAACTACAATAAAATTTTATCTATAATAATATATGTTAACGACCAACAAAGTTTTTCGTATAAATAATTTTAGTTTCCATTTTATAATTATATTATTACGAATTTAATTATTAGATGTTGAATAAAGATATAAAATCAAAAAATAAAGTTCATAAAATTAAATTAATAACGATAATTCTCGGATGAATCCATTTTAGTATCGATAATAAATAAATATTGTATTTAAGTTTTTTATAATTCAACTCCATAAATAATCATTCGATAATTCATCAACTATTATAAATATTATACGAATAAAATATATAGAAACATAGATTAAAAAAATGCTTACAGTTTCTTAAAATGTATTTTTGGATCGCTTTACTATTTAGAAGTTGCGATAAATGTGTATAAAATATGTATCAGCGTATAAAATAATATTTTTTAGATTTTCGCAATCGGTACTAATTTTACGGAAAATATTAATTTTTGTATCGTTACAAAAGAAAATCTTAATCGCGTAATATAATCGAAAGGTAAAGTTATCTTTCATATTACATTGCGAGGGTTCCTAGTGAAAATCAACCTCATTAAACACAAATCGCACATTCTCTAATTAATACGTAATTCGCTAAGTGATACTACACAGGAACTTAATTCTATACTTTTTTCCAATCATCGTGTACGATCTACGAGTTTATCCTTTTCTTTTTTCTCACGACTCTGTTCTTTTTAGCCATCTTCTAAAATCCTGACTTTCCGAACCATGTACTTACGTATCCCTTGAAAAGTTGATTAACGTTTGTCTCACGCTCACGACTCGTTAATAACAACATTTCTTGCACTTTTTTATAATACAAGAATGAATCATCAAGAGAGTAGAAGATGAAATAGGAGACGGTTGATTGTATCGCGTTTTGCTTACATTTTTATACGTATATGTACCTTTACTTTCATTGTGATTTTTATTATTCTAATTAAAGAAAGTCGAAAGTAACATCATCTCACCGAGAAATTATTAAAAATAAGAAACACCATTTTTTATTATCGTTGCGAATATTTTATCTTCGTAAATAACTGAAATCTAAGATTTCAAGATCTATATTCAATTATCGAGTAGTCCGAATTAAAATTAAAAGAGCCAAAATAAAAAATAAATCATTTTTCATAGTTTTTTATTATTATTAAAAATTAAAATATATTTGTTTTAATCACTGATTTCAGATACATCCATACGATGAATTTAAACGATATTTTTACATCCGAATGTACCGTTGATTCGATGGAAAATACATATTAAAATTTGAAGTCGCAGAAAGAAAAAATAATGACCGTAAACTTAAATTTATGCAATAATAAAGATTTATTTTCTTGGTGAATTTTTAAATATTTTATGATTTACGGGGAATTTAGATTTTAAATTTTACAATTAGAAACGATAAATGCGTAAGTTATAAACTTAAAAAACACGTATGATTATATCTATATTAAATACGTATATTTATAATCATAGTAATTATCTAATTTGTAAAAAATTTACAAAGATACACTCGAAAGAATATTACAAAAAAGAATATTGTTAATAAAATATCATTAAAGAAAAACAATTTACGGAGGTAAAATTCTTATGTTATGTAAATTATAATGCGTCAGTCAATCAATATTTTTTTTAATAAAACTGTAAACTTTAAATTACGTTTTCTTTTGGATTTATAGTACATTTAGGTGTAAAGATATTTATTTATAAATAGTACCCAAATAAATTTTCTTGAACGTTTAGTAATTTAAAATTTCTCGTAAATCTAACGCGGTATCGATTTTTTTTCAACTGCATTTGAATTTAAAAATTAATAATAGCGAACGAAAAACTTGATAAGAAAAGTATAATCCGATTAAAAATATAATCAATTTTTATCGTAAATTATGATTTTTTAATACGATAACTTTGGCAATATTTAATTTTGATTTTAAAGTTCGTTGGATTTCGAATTATATTAACTATAAATTTATGGAGTTTTTATTTAATAAATAAATAAAATCGTATATTCTTTTTATTAAGTAAAACTAAAAATAAGTACTCGATAAGTCAAATTCACCCATTTAATATACTTTTATCAATTTTTAATAAATATAAGATATTTAGGCATATAAATGCATAAGATCTTTTATAAAAACTAATACAGTCTTATTTTAACAATTTGAATAAATGTTGCAATTGTAAAATTTTCAATTTGTACATTCGTTAAATACAATTTGAAAAATAGTATGATTACACGTTCATAAAAAAAGATCTATAATTATTCGTCTTTATAAATCTTATGAATGTTTTATAACTTTAATTAAAATTTAACTATTTTCAACTTTACTTTATTATTATATTCGTAATCCAAATTATAGAATTATAATTTTTGATTTATAATAATCAATGATAATTTAATATTTTATCATTTTAAACAAATAAAAGTTTATAAACAAAAATTTTGCCAATTGTTGAGTATATAAAAATAATATTGAAAAAGAATATCCATTACGGGAAACGTTAGAAATATCGAATTTATTATTAAAAATATATTAATTCGATATTTGTTTCATAAAAAATTTCATGAAATAATAAAAATGTATAAATTTATTCTAATGTATTGTATATATATAATTGCAATATTGATAATAGTTTTTACATAATATAATGTTTATTTAATCAATATATAAATAAAATTTTAATGACGGTTGGTTAATGTATAGGTATTTATTACATTAATTACACAATATTATAAAACAGTTATCAATTATTATATTTATTTGTAATCGATTTATTAGCGATCATTAAGGATAAGAGACGAAAGGTATTTTCGATTTCTAACATTAATAACCATTCATAGAAAAAATTATCTTAGGCAACTCACTAACTTTCCATCAGTTGAATCACGTGATTCGAGAATAATATATATTTAATTTGCTCATAATGCAGTATCGACAATAATTTCATCTTGTTTTAAATTACCTCTACTACCATTTATAATATAATCGTTATTAATTTCTTACTTTCCGTCATCGAAGTTATTATTGAAAATCTTTTCAATAATGTATTATAAATAAAATAAAATAAAGTGCACTCAACAGTCCAAATTTGGATTTCGTTACATTTACTTAATTTCGCGTTAATTATAAAACATGTAAAAAATGACAAGCATTTAGTTAGTTTATACGATAATAGTTTAATACACAAAAAATTATGTAAGGATTGGATTAACATTAATCAGTGTTTAAAAAAAAAATATCAGAAAAATTATAAAATACTTTGCGCGGTTTGTTCGTGAAAATAGTGAACATTAACAAGTAAGTCACTGAACATTTTACTTCTCATATTTCATTCGAACGTAAATTTGTTCCCTGCATTTCTGCCGCTTTCAAAATGATAAAATAATGAAAATTTTTTCTATCCTCTACGACTTTTAAAGAGTTACAGGTTTACTTTATATTTAAATATTTATTTTTTAAAGGAAACTTCGTAAAAGCATGCAAATCGAGTTTTTATATTTTTAACTGAATTTTTTAAAAAATCAACCATTCTTCAAATTAAAAATTTTATTTAACCACCTTTTTCAACCAAAATAAATATTAAAATGTAAATAACGAGGTTAAAATAAAAAAGCAATTTTATGTACTTTATCCCATTTGCTTTGAAAATGTGTAGAATCGGAAGATCTTGTAATTGTTCCGTTCAATGTTTCGGTTCAATGCGTTATATTTAAGTAGTAAGAAAATAACCCACGAAGAAATTTTATACGAATTATATTAAATTATTTTTACTTTCACGCATATAAATAAATATCATGGAATAAGTAATGGCTTTATTATTAAAATATTTAATAATGACATTAGAGTTGTAAATTCAAAGATCGCGTGATTTATTTTTAATTTTCCCATCAATTATATGCACAATTAATAATATATGCGTGCGTATATTTAAAATATAAACTTTATATAATCATAAAAGATTATGCCGACGCAATTGTAATCTTTCACTAGGTTCAACGCTCCCATATGTTACAATGTATTCATATTTCATAATTCCCATTACGCGTTTTACAGTACTTTGCTTAAACTATAAAGTAAAGGTGTACTATTAAGAAAAAAAAGTACTTTTGTAAAAGCAGAGTTCATTAGGGTACGAAAGTGATGTTTACGCGTGCCTAAATCTTTTTTCATTTTTTTGGCAATGACGACGCGGTTCATTTTTTGAGCTATAAAATTATACCGTATCGGATAAATTTTTCAATACCAAACATCAAGAGTTTCCGCGCGTAAATATAGTTGTTAAAAGATGTTTGAAGATTCACGTTTGCAACGAGCCTTCGTTGATTATCCCCGGAATTATCACCTGGGCTTTCCTTTGTCGCGTGTAGTAGCATGAAAACGTCATTCGGCGAAGCTAACGAAATATTATTTATAACACAACTGCTTATGCAAATTATATTTGGTTTTAAAATATAGTATAATGATGTTTACGACATAAATCATTTTGTTACAATGATCACTTTTTAAAGAAAGTCTACCGAGACTTTTTCAAATCCACGAACATAAACCGTAACGCGATTTCTATTATATTATTATTTAATTATTATTTATTTTCGATCACCTTTTTTATACTAAGTTATCGTTGTATTTTTAGTCGCGATCATTGTTCGAACGAAATAACGATATTGCATTTTGAGTAATACGCGTATAATTTTTTGTAAAATCACGCAAACTAAGGTTTTTGAAAATAAATAAGACGCAAAGTTGTTTTATGATTACCAGTTTTTTAAATTTCAGTTTATTATGTGCTTCTATTTGTTTGATATTCAACGTTGATATTCAATCGTATCGATAAAATAATGTTTTAGTTAAGTTGATATCTCAAAACTTTAATAGTTCTTTGTAAAGTTAGAATATTTATAATAATTATATAGAAATTCGCTACAATAAATATATCATTTTGGATACAGTAAGCATTAAAATTTTATTGGTGAAAATTGCGAATTATCTATTATTTTGCAGAAAAAATATATGAAATTTTATATCCAATAATAAAATATATTGAAAATCATCCTTTTTTAGTGCCTGGATTCGATAGTAACCGGAGAATAAGATTTACACGAGTAAAGTTCAAGCATCAAAAAATTCTTTGGTTAAAGAGTAAAAAGAAAATATTTATTGGAATTATTTTCGATATTTTGCATATATAAATCCATTAACTTTTAATATACAGAAACAGTATTAAAATTTGAGTCGTAAAAATTTCAATTTTTCAAACTTTTAGAATTTACATCTGACAGTAATCTTTTTTTAAACGATTATATTTTTATTTTATGTACTATCGACGGTTTTTATTAAACGATTAAAAAATTTGCGGCTATAAGAGAACCATCGACGTATCAAACAGGTAAAAATAATTTTATACTATCCTCTTATTCAATTCTAATTATTCGATAAGTAGAGAAAAGTTAAAAAAATTAAGAGAGAAAGAGAGAAAGTGCGTGCGAGAAGAAAGAGAGAGGAAAATAGTTAGATTTATTTTACATAATACGAACCCGTTCGGAAAAAGTTTTAATACGCGTACAGTCATTGTGATACTCATCAAATACTATTATTATTTTAATTTACATCAAAGAATCATTATAGAATTATAATAATATAAAAATATTGTAATATCATCGTTTGAATGTAAGCTCGTAAATTTTTTTCGATTCGTCGATTTCAATAAAATAATTTTTAGATATATTTGACGTATGTGCGTTGTAATAATGGAAAATTAGTTTTTGAAACGCGGTTGAATTTAAAAGTTAAATTCAATATCCTAAATATCGCATCTTCGTCGCGAATTTAAGGAATATAATAACGATGTAAAATATAAGTGTATCTATATTTGGAAGTATAAATTAAGTATCAAGCGTGAAAATTATCAAGAGGTTATTTTTAACGAGCGCATCGGATATTTTCCGAGATTTTTCTCGATGAATTTTTAAAGCTCGAATATCGAGTAAAAAATTTCCCTTTATTTTATAAAAATATAAGGATAATATTTTCAATGTACAAAAATGAGATTTAAAAAAAAAAAGTTTAAACGTAATTCTGCGTTTTTCAGACATACAACTCATGAAAAAAATACTTATCATGGTACAAGTATTTAAAAATAAGTTTAGCTAAAAACGACGTTTATCAGCGTTAGGTAAATTGAATTAGGTAAAATCGTGCTCGAGATATAAATGAATCAGCATTACTCAAGAGTTGAAATAGTTAACGAAAGAGATTCATCGATCGAGGAGTAAAATTGCTCGAGGTGCCCGAAAGGCTTGTTAAAGGCAACATCTTTAACGATGAAAAGGATGGAAAATTGTATTGGAAAACCGCTTGGAAGAAAAGTAGGAGCGAGTACGCGTCGCTTGGATTTATAAGTAAATGGATCCCCTCGCTAATCACGCATCGCATTCACGGAGGATCGCATTCACGGAGATCGAGCGCTCGATTCCTCGGATGCACTTACGCATCGTCCCACTTTTTCATCTCGCTCTCTTTCTCTCGCATTACCGACAGATTTTACTTTCGAATCTTGACCAGTCGCGTCTCGAGTCATCGTGGCGGTAATCTCGGCGGTAATCTCGGCGGTAATCTCGGCGGTAATCTCGGCGGTAATCTCGGCGGCAATCTCCGCGGTCATCGTCGCTGGTATCCTCGCTGCCATCCTCGTTGCCATCCTCGCTGCTAACCTCGCTGCTATCGTTTCGCAACGCCTCCGGGCGAACGTCCAAGGGTCAGGTACAACCGCCGAGGGGAAGACGCGGGTCTCGTCGAGTCGCCAAGTCGCCGGGGAGAGAAGCTCTCGAGCGGAGCGAGAATTCTCCGAGCGCTCGAGTCGACGCGAGAGATCGTTGGCTTTCCGAGTGAAAGGATACGCGGAGAGAAAGGCATCGGGGCATCGGGGCACCGGGAGGCCGAGTAACGAGTCGGTGTCCTCTCCTGCGCGCGTTGGCTCAGGACTCGTTGGCTCGGGAGTCGAAGAAGAGGAGCTCCCGGATGTCGAGGTGACGCGCTCGATGGAGCTCGATGGAGCTCGATGGAGCTCGATGGATGGGGAAAGGGGTGACGCGTCGGTGACGATCGGAGATCCGATCGAAAAGTAAAAGTACCGGTTACGCAACCGACGGTCCAGGTGTACTCGGACGAGGGAGAAAGTTCGGGAGCGAGGAAATGGGAGAGGTGCGGTGGGAGGTTGTCATCTTTAGGATTTCCTTAGGGTTCTTTAGGGTCGGTCGTCGGGGATGATCTGTCGGATGATGGGTAAACGAGTAGTAACAAGATCCTTTTTAACGGTGGCGACGTTTTTTTTTTATTGTTTTTCTACAAAAAAAGCCTTTATACAAGTACAAAAAATGCGTGGTTAAGGAAAAAAGTAGCATTATACAAAAGTAGAAAAAATAGTGTGTATCTTGTTGTATTGCTTGTATCACGTGGACGCGTTCACAAGCGCTCGTGTCTAGCCTCTTCCTTCCGGTCGGATGTGTCCAGGGTTTCGTTGGCGCGTCGATAGCGTCGATTAGGCCTCTTCTCGGGCCTCTTCTCGGGCCTCTTCTCGGGCCTCTTCTCGCTCCGACCGTCCTCCAAGTTCGAGTCCTCGAGCCGAACACGAACGCGGTCTCGTGTACGCGTGGGTCGTGAGTATTCGTGAGTATTCGTGAGTATTCGTGAGTAGAGTTGGTGTAATATTTCGTGTAATATTTACAAAGCGCTCGAGCGCCGATCACGTATGTAATAATTATTATAATCATCTCCCGTCTTCGTATTTCCTCCAGACTTCCTCTGTTTCATTGGCTTCGTTTGCAGCGTCGTCGTCGTCGTCGTCGGCGTAATTTTCTCTTGGCGACGCGACGTCCTTCCGCGACTGTATTATAAATATAAATTCGTTGATCTCATTCTTGCGAGAACTCCATCTTCGTTGTTCCTTCGTTTCCCTCTCGCTCTCGACCTCTCCGGCTTTCTTTTTTCCTCCAGCTCTTTCGAGGTTGACTCCGAGCGGGACGTTTCAACGCGTCGATCGCACGATCGATATTTTCTTTTTAAACGAACTTTCATCGAAAAATGACGTCCCTCGGGTCTTGGTGAAGCGCAACCATTGGTTTTTTTTTTTTTTTTTTTTGGACAAGGGTGACGACCTTCCGAGTGGAATAATATCCTTAACGGCATCGATCACTCGGTCGCACAAGGTTGAACTTGGAAAGGTCGCGACCCTTGGACGCGTTGATCTATATTTTTTCGTGCTTTTGGTTATTTTGTTTGTTTTTTCGTTGGTTGGTTGGTTGGTTGGTTGGTTCGTTCGTTGGTTCGTTCGTTGGTTCGTTCGTTGGTTGGTTCGTTCTTTATCTCTCTTTTAGACTTCTCTTCCTTTCCGGGTTGGATCCATACATGCATCGTCCTTGATAGAAATTCAGCCCTCGACGAAAGACTCGTTGGTCGACTCGCGTCGAGACGCGCTACCGGATCTTGCGATCGATCGCTCGATCTCGATCGACGCGATTTCCATCGAGCTGAATTTCTATCAGGGTCGTCGGCATCCTCCGTCTTCCGATCTCAAGCTCGGGATTTAGAAGGAGGGTCCGTAGACGCTGCTCGGCCGACTGGGAGCACCGTAGTTGGAGCTTGGGTATCCACCGCTGTTACTTCCGGACGATCCTTGGCTGACTTGGTGGAGCTGAGCGACCTCGATACCCTGGCGGATTCCCTCGAAGTCGATGCCGATAACGCGACCACCGCCGTTGAATCCGGGGACTCCGTAGCTGGTGCTCGGGACTCCGTAGCTGGAGCTGGGGTATCCACCGCCGCCGCCGCCGCCGCCGCCACCACCACCACCGGGAGCACCGTAGCTGGAGCTCGGGGCGTGGTAACCACCACCGCCGCCGCCCCCACCGCCGCCTCCACCGTTGGCCTCCTCCTTAATTATGATGGCCTTGAGCTGTTCGAGGAGCTGGGAGTCGACGTTGGCACCCTCGCTCGACTGGTAGCCTCCGGAGGACACCTGGCTGTATCCACCCCCGCCCCCGGAGTATCCTCCACCTCCGCCACCCCCGCCTCCGCTGTATCCACCGCCCCCGCTGTATCCACCGCCCCCGCCACCGCCACCCGAGAATCCGGGCCTCTGGTAGGCGTACCCGGAGGGTGGCTCGGCCAGGACGAATCCTGCCATTCCGACGATCATGCACTGAGGAGTCGAGAGGAGAGGGAATTAGTCGTCGGTCGTCGCTTCTCGAGCATCGCTTCTCGAGCATCGCTTCTCGAGCATCGCTATCGATACTCTAGGAGCTCTAACGGCGAGCGACCGTAAATTGGAAAGCGCCGATGCTCGCGAATCGACCTTTTACTCGCGAGCATCGATCATTTTAAAAGGTAAATTCCGTTTTCCGAGATTTTCGTAACTCGCGGTTCAACCACGAAGGTCAAAGTTTAGCTTTCCAAGATCTTTCTTCAGCCTGCCTCGAAATTTATACGTTCGTTGGATCAACCGTTCCAACGTTCGAGCGAAACGATTCTTCGCGTAAAAATTGAGTTCAAATAAGCCGAAACTTATCCGTGTATTTTTGTGAAAGCGAAGAACGAACGTTCACGATTAAATAATTAAAAGTACACCCTCGAGGTTAAAACCGATATTTCTATTCATTCTACCGATTCCAACGGAGCGAATTAGAAATTTTCTATTTTTCCGACCTTTCCGACTAATTCGAATATCGAATGTCAAGTATCGCCGACGTTCATCAGAGTTTCATATTTGGTTTCGTACTTTGAATCCAACACTCGTATTCATATTTTGTAAAAATGGAAAGAAAGACGTTTGATTTTCATCCCGCGAAATACAATTCCCCGAGGATGGGAAAGTGTAAAATTTGCGCGTATTGCACGAAGAAAACGCGCGCAAAGAAGAAGGAGAAGAAGAAGAAGAAGATTCGCGAAACCGTGAGAGTCGAAGAGGAAGATTTGGAGGATGGATGGGTAGGAAATCTCGAGAGACGCGAGAGACGCGAGAGACGCGAGAGACGCGAGCGAGTCGTTTCCACGAGGAGATGATAAAGCAAAGAGAAGAAGATAAACCAGAATGAAATGCTTACCGCGATCAGAGGATTCATGTTGGCTTCTGCTGCGGGTGCCACTCAGCTCTGTGACTCCGTGGAAGGTGCACTCGGGTATTTTATACCCCTACGCGGACTCAGCGATCAGTGGGGGCTGACTCGGTCGCTCGAAGAGGAGCTGGGGGCCTCGGTGAGAGTGAAAACTCTTCCTTCTCTCTCTCGCTCCCTCTCCGGCTCCTCCGCGAGCCAGTCCCTTCCCTCTCTCTCCTCTCTCTCCTCTCTCTCTCTCCTCTCTCTCTCTCCTCTCTCTCTCCTCTCTCTCTCCTCTCTCTCTCCTCTCTCTCCCCGTCTCCTCGCTCCACTCTCTCTCTCTCTCTCTCTCTCGGATCGCGGATCGCGGATTCCTCTCTCTTTGTCTAGACGGATGGAGAGCGTCTTCTATATACACAAACGCACTCGCGTGAAACTCACCGCTCCTGGATATTTGGACGCGTCGAGACAAAGTTCGGAGGCAGGTTCTCGCGTCCTAGACCTAGACTGGTTTCTTTTCCTTTATTGAAGAGCTCGCGGTGTTGCGCTCGATGACTCTGTCGCTGAGATATTGCTCTTTTTATCTTGGTTTTTTTTCTCAATTAGGAGCGATTCGTTGAGCTAATTCGTTCTTGGCTCTCTCGTTGCCCTATAATCGTTAACCTACGTAATCTAATCTTCTCCTTGGTAAACTCGTTAATTTATATAATTTATGGCTTTGATTTTTTTTTTGGTAGGTGCGATCGCTCATTTAGATTTAATTTCATTCGTGATTCTTATTATCTCGTTTTTTCTATTACCGACACTCCTATCCAAAGTCCAGGAAGAGTATATTTCTCTCGAGTAGTTTCTATCAATTTATCAATTTTTCAATTTTCGAAATTACTTAAAAAGGACGCTAGTTGCGATTTTTCGAAAATATTCACTTTTATATAAGAAATTATATTTTAAAATATAGAAACGTATTATATAATTTATATAAAAATTCGCGTGATTAATTTTTAAAATGAAAAATTTAAAAACAACTTTATACTATAATACGAGAAAATTTTATTGCGAGTGTAAATTTTCTAGATTTAATACATTTTTTTAACGTATCGGTACGAATAATCTGCGTTAATAAATAATAATTTATAAACGCGTATTGTACGAGTACGCGAGAACGCGTGTGATATAAAACGTATCCTTTGATGCGCGCGATTATTTATAATTATTAAGCTGTAAACTTACTTATATTTTGAGACAAACGTTCGTAGTAGATTTATTATTTCAATTATATAAAGAATACAGATGAGTTTTTAAACTTTAAATTTTGAATTATCGGAAGAACGAAGCGAGCAATTCTTCACAAAATTGTATAAAAAAGAATAAATAATAAATGAAATAAATGATGTATTAAAAATTCTTCTTTTTTTTTTATTACCAATGACGTATATATTTATAATCGAAGTTGAAAACTACTGTTACATTGATGTACATTGATTCGGTTATCGACATATTTACGCGTTAAATTTGAACGATAAACTCTTTTTATATTTATATTAAATTAATTATTAGGTATTAGAATACTTTAAAATAATTGCGTATAACTTTAATTTTTTGATGTATTTTGAATTTATATTTTAAAGTATAAATCATTTTTGTATCTATTCATACTTAAGAATTAAATTAAAATTATTTTTCATTGAGCTGCTTTTTAAATTTTAATTACGTAAACGTGTGGTTTTGCTACAATTAATAACTGGACGATTATTCTTCGTACACGGATAACATAAATTTTTTGAAAAAATTTAAAATATTTTTTTGCGCAAAAATATAAATAATCTATGATGAGAGAAAATGTGATAATTGGTTTACTTTGCCATACTTTGTTTACTATACCTTTTGTACAATATAATATTTATAATATTTTGATAATAATAAATTGTCACGTACTTAATGAATAAAATGAAAACACTTAACGCTAAATGAAATTCTCTATCAATTAATTGAAAATATATTTTAGTTTTTAGGTATTTTTAAAAGTATTTTCTATTAACCTTCGAATGAAAATAAAAGCAACGTTGTTATGAAAATTTACCCTTTTATCTATTGATTTACGATCGCCAATCCATCATTATTTCATCCCGCCCATCATTTTTTTCATTTGCATGATTTATCTCGAGTGCCAACAACCAATAATAATATACAAATGCATGCCTAAAAATTCAAGAAAAAATCAGTCTGCGCTCGTCATTCGCATTATGCAAACATCGATATGCTACTTGCATGAATTCTAACGATACGTGTGTCTATGTATCTGTCATTAATTTAACGTGATTTCAAAATGTACGCTTGTAGAGTTGAGCCGCAATCGCTATTATGTTTATAAGTAACTTACTGCATTTTCAATTACTTCTACTTCGAGCGCTGCTTTTTTCTCGTATAAGTATACTTCTCGGATATTCTAATGAAATTGCATCTTGTCTATTAAATACAAAGGAAACAATTTATCATTTTTTATATTACGTTTGAGAAAAAAATTGGGTTAAAATTTTTGTGTCGGTATTTTTTAATTCTGATTCGAATTTTTATATCGGAAAATAGTGCAAATAACTTTATTACAATTATTTCGTTCACGGTATCTACGTATTTCAGTTTTTTCTTTCTCTGAAAATTTTAATATTTCAGGAAATCCGCAAAGGTTTTAATTTGAAATTTTAGTATTGGATGTGATTACTGAATATTAAACTTCACTAATAACATTCTTAATTTTTTCTTTCATTGTGGTTAAAGTTCCTTGAGTTGTGTAATAATTGCAGAGAAAAATAAGTCGTTAGAACGAATGAAATATTTCAAGTTCCTCGGTCATATTCTTTTCCCTTCCTTTCTATAAATCAGCATTTTTATTTTCATAACATTTATTTACATATAGAATGTTTTTAAAATATTCTCCTAATGAATTTTGTGCATCTTTAGGTCTGCCCGTGTTAGGCATAAGCTACTACTAACGACGTGTGGTTCATAAATTTTAAAGTGAAAATTTCCATATTTTATTTAACTGATGTTTCTTTGTTCTTTTCTTATCCATTCTCTGCCATTCTTAACTATTTTAAACAATTCTTTTACAATTTCTTAAGCAGATTATGCATTCAAGGAAGGACATACTAATAAGAAATGATTGTAATTTTTCACAGCTATTTTTAATACATTAATCTTTCCAAGTCGTAAAAATTCTATCTTTTAGTATAATTATTAAATTAATATAATCGTATCTCGAATTTATTAATTTGAAATCATTTTTCAATCGTCAAGTTGATCGGATTATTTGTACAGAAAAATAGTTTGCCGATAAAAAACATTAGAATTCAGGTTATAGGAGCACAGATTGTTTTACTTTACTTTTGCAATATAAAAATTATTTCAAACGGATCCCACTAAATTTTAAATAACGTTATTATAAAAAGCTACGCATTATAAAATTGTAGGAATGGGCAAAAAATAAATTTTACATTTCCTGAAAACATCAAATAAAATTAGAATTCTAATAAAGAAATACATTAATCGTTAGCGTGAAAATTATGAAAAATAATTGTACGCGTAACAAAAATTATTTACAAAGTAAGAGCAAATTTAGAATTGATAATTAGAATAAAAATGTGATCCATGAATTTTTATGAAAGTTCTGAAGTCGTTTTTATATGAAAATATTTTTTATTTATATTTGTAATAATTAAAGAGAAGGTCTATTTAAAAAATTTGAAATTTAAATTCGTAAGATTAAATTAAAAATATAATCACTAACATTGAGAAAATAAAACATTTTATAACTTATATTATATTATAATTAGGATTAGGTTGAATAAGTTGATACATCAATTCATTTTAAAATGTGCATTTGCGTGCAACGAAATAAAAAGTTTATTATTAATTACATTTAAGTATCGAATTATTTTAATCCAGTTAACTAGAAAAAATTTCGATTCATGATTTAATTTCTGTATTGTTTTAAATTAAAAACATCTTTGTAAAAACTATGGAAAATACAATAAACGTACGAAAAATCTGTTGAAATTAAAGTTTTTCATCTGTTTTTATTTTACAATTCGATTGTAGTAAAATTATTTTATTGGAATTTGTTTATAATTTACAAACTGGAATATATCAAAGATTACAGTACAAATACTTAATATTTTTTTATAGTATACACAATATCCTTAAGCCAAAGTTAAAAAAATTTACTAAACTATTCAGAATTTTTACGAGTATTTCACTTTTTGTAGAGTTTGTTAATCATATTTAGGTTTACATTTAACGACTCTGTTAACTAATTACAATATTGAAATTGTATTACATACAAACGATAATCAAATTAAACTAATTTTAATATTGGTTTTAAGGATTTAATATGAACGTAACAAACTAATCGATCGAATAAGTTTTATCTTCGCAAAGGTAATAATGCAGGATACGTATTTTATTACAATTCATAAAAATTCATCCATGTAACGATTTAATTTTATTATACATCGTAATTATATTGTAAATAAAAAAAATTAAAAAAAATTAATTGAAATTACACTTTTTAATAATTTATTATAATTAATTTTCAGTATCATAAAAATGTATTGTTACGAATACATGCTCAAATATCCTTTTAAAAAAAATAAAAATAAGCTTATAACTATTATTTGTGTATACAATAGGCAAGTAGTGTCGTTTACGATCCTATTTACAATGCTAAGAAGGTATTTGAAGATGCCGACCTGTCATTAGATTTAGGTAAATATCATAATGTGAAAGTAATTTACATTTCAAATACGGACTACGTTTGAATAAGGAGTCATATATTATTAAATTCAATATTGTGTATAATTAAAATGTATGCTATAAAAATGTCGATGGTTCCGTAAATTGATTTTCTAAATACCAGTTTAAAGAAATTTATATGCATGAATTAAGCTCTGATTGACTTTTTTATGATCTACTAAAATTGTTTCAATGATATTTTAAATTCAGTAAAAGTTTTTTATAGGTACATAATTTCATTTTATTCGTTTTCGTTTAAATTTGGCTATTTATCGCAAATACTCTTTTATTATCGAAACTGTATTATTATTTGATTTATTACTTGCATAACTTTTCTATAAGGTTTAATTTGATTATCAGTTATACAAGTTATTACTAAATTTGAAGAACTTAAAAATTCATGAAGTGTTTATCGTGATAAGTAAGTACAATTTCTTTTCTTTATTATTTTTATGCATCGTTTAAAATAGTATCTGAAAAAATTATTATATTTTTAACGGAATCGTAACAAAAGTATAATTAATAATTTCAAATTTCAAAGGACCTTTGTAATTGCATTAAAAAATACCGAAATTTATCGTCGATATCCGTAACTTATATTTTTAAAGTAATGCTATAAACTAACCGTAACTGTAATATTGCTAATGATCTTTAATCGATTGAAAAATATGGACGGAAGGTTATATTCTCATATTTGTATGCTTAAATACACTATTGTAAAACAACATTATATTTATTTCCTTTCTTATTCTTTATAATATTTATTTTATAACTACACGTTTACTAAAAATACCCAAAGTTATAAAAAGCGTATAAAATATTTATGTATTATTAATGTTCATTGATCGGTAATAATCTCTCGAATAGAATATATGCAGTTTTAAAGATGCATCATCTTTTAAAGTGCCGAGTTCAACTGCTGGAAGTATCTGCAGTATTTCTCTTTGGTTCTGTATCTATCGAGTGAAAGGGGTTCTTTCATCGTAAATTCTTTCCGGAGTTTTCGTTTAGCTCTTCCTCTGTTCCAGTCCTCCTCCATTTTTGTATTTACAGCCACATTACGTTACCTACATTAAAGTGTAGATTTTGGCGTGGAAACATCGCATACTTCACGCGTACATAAAACATGTTTTTATTTTCTGTTTTTGTTAAGTTAATATAGATAAAGAATAGAGAAATGATGAAGCTTATCGCTTGTTAAGAAAGTCGTGTGAAAGTTTCTGATTAGAAATGTTTAGTATACTTACGCTAAAAATTGTTACGAAAGAGGATTATTACGTTTATTTATATATTATATATTAAAATAGTGATTAAGATTATACTAGGATAGTTGGACGTGAAAAATTTATTTTTATATGTTTAAAGGTTATTTTTAAATGATTCCGAGGATCTGCAAATTTTTATAATTATAATCAATGATAAAAATTTAAATAATCTTATTCTTTAAATTTTTTAATACAACGATAAATTACAATTAACTTAAAATTGATCGATTATTTATTCGCTTAAAAATTTGCATTTAAAATCTATATTTGTCAAACAGCGATTATTAAATAATTTTACTAATATTTCGATGTTGATTTAGCTATTATAAAATATACTGAAAATTAATTTGCTAACAACATTATTTTAGTAATTCTAGTAATAAAAAACGTTACTACTTTCAATAAATAAAAATAAAATTATAATTGATTCTATTCATTTCTATAAAAATTATTTATGAGGAATTTTGAAAATAACGAAAAAATAATGAATATCGGATAATAATATATTTTCGTGGTTGCTATATAATTTATTGCAATCTAGAAACATCGAAAAGTATGACTATAAATACATTGACAGTTTATTAAAATTTTCTAATAAATATTTTTAACTTTCACTATATTATTTTGGTAATTTTGGATTAGAAATTATGCAATATACGCATTTCTTAAGAATAATTTATCTTCTATAAATTTCTAAGCTTTAAACTTAAAAATTTAATATTAGTAAATTAGAATTTTATAAAATCATTCTGTGAAAATCATTATAGATTTACGGGAATAAAAAAATAATTAAATATGTATGTGTACACACTTTTTTATACATGTACTTTTTTATACATTCATAATAAATCGCTTTTATGGGTCTTATTATTAACTTTTTCTATTAAATATATAAAATTTTGTACACGGAAACAATTAATTTAAAACGAGTGTTTTTATTAAAAAATTATTTTTAAGATCTTATCGAAACCGTATACTTAGTTACATAGAGATTAGGAAGAACCGCGAGAGAAAATCTATTAATATATCGTATAAGAAATAACTTTATATGAAAATTGTGGTACAGAAAAAGTAGATAAATACGAACGTCGAATGTTGTTATAAGATAATGCCTTTTGGCGTCAATTTCAGTCGTGTCAAAGCGAGTCAATCTTAGACTTGAGAATTCACATTGGTTGAAATCTGCATTAACCACTGAAGTGCGATACCTTTAGAAAAAATCTGATCGAGCGTATTTAACATATATATATATATATATATATATATATATACATATATTCTATATATCAAACCGTTATATAAAATTATGATTTACGAAGAGTGGTTTCGGATAAAATTGAACGTTAAATATTTTCTAATATTTCATAAAGGTAGAAAACGTTATTTTTCTTTTCTATGTAACATCGTCAAACTAATTCCTAATATGCTTAAAAACGGTAGAAGAATTTTCTAAAAGTAGGAAGGATCGAGTTATATAATAGACGCGTTAATTATCACTATTAATTTTCTTCCAAATTAAGTTTAATTTTTTTATCTTTCCATTATAGGGCACATTGTGCATTTTACTTTATGAAATGTGCCAGAGAAATGATTTTTAAAAATTATTTCATAAAATGATTAAAATTAGAAGACGTATAAGTAAATTTATTAAATTTAAAGTGAAAGGAATTAATTATAATATATTTTTTCATGATTACATAAATATATTGCAATGCGTAAAGTTGATATTTTAAATGTTTTTCTTAAATGTTATTAGCATAGGATTTTACAGTATATTAATTATCGCACTGACAACTTATCTCGTTAAAAATATACGGATACAATATAAATAAATTTTTAAATAAATTCGATGTTTCGTGAATATTAAAGCTTTTATTTTTCAGTGTTGATGATTCGAGATTCGTTGTTTCTAGAAACACAGATTTTCTAATTTTATAAATATGATAAGGACGCGATATTATTTTTAAAAAATTTGTATTGTTTATTTGCGATGTTGGTTTTATAATTTAAAATTAAATAATCGAAAACAATAATTAAAATTATATAAATTATACAAACGTGAAATTTAATAATTAATATTCTGAAATGATCAAAGTTGGTGCATAAATAATAATTAACTTAAAAGCATTCTGTAAAGTAAAAATATGTTTCCTTTAAAGAATCGTAACGTATTAGATAAAGATTGTATTTTTTTTTTTAAATAACAGCATTTGAGTCAATTTACGGAACAAAAGGACACAACAAAAAAGCCTAGTGAATTCACTTTGAGTATAAAACTAGGCGTTTCAAATTTGAACAATTTGTATCGCTATATTTTTATACGAACGCATTATATTTTGTAAAAATCCATGTTTTTCAAGCAGAATTATTTTTAATAGAGAATTACAGAATACAATTTTTATATATCGTAATTACGTTTAAACAAAAATGATTGGAAATAAGGTAAAGTTTGAGTTTACGTTTTTGGTAAATGTCCTAATCTCGTCGAAGGTAGGCAGAAGCTAATAAAAAAAAAAAATAAATGTAATATTCGAAGAAAGGTAAGTACGAGTTTAACATCAAGCAGAAGTTTATCTACCTCGGTTAAGTATCGATAACCCTTGCGAATGTTGCAATAAAACGCGTTTCCGTCTATAGAACTTAAAAATAAAAATTACGCTTAGCCGTGTGTATTTACTTTTTTGTATCGATTTAATTTATCGATGCTTACGCGTCTTCGCATATTTACGCATTTGAATTTCCTTTGTAAGACGAATGGTTTACACTAGACAGTAGGTGGTTTATCTTTATCATGAAAAATTGCATGAAAAATTGCATGAAAAATTGCATGAAAAATTGCATGAAAAATTATAGTATAGTCTTTTCTAACCATCGTTTCGACACTCATTGCAGAAGATCCGAGTTTTAGAGAATCCTTGGCTTTTTTTTAAGGTTTAATCGACATTTTTAAGATATTTATGATTTTCAATTTTACTAGTTTATTCGATGAATGTACGTAGATATTATTCAGCGAATAACTTATTTACCAAGGAATTTCGATTCTTTATATATACTTATGTAAAACAAGAAAGCTCTTCGTATAGAATTATAATTCTGATAGAAAATAAGCAGTTGGTTGTATAAAATTGAGTTATTTTCGATCGAAATATACTTTGGCGCAATTTTGATCGATAATCCGATTTTTTACGCTCTTAAAAGCAAATTATGAAGTTTCCGTTTTTAAGCAAAGGCGTCGAGTAGTCGGAGATTTTTATTTAAATTTAATTCAAAGTATGCAAATGTTTTAATAATTTTTACCAAGTATTTGTATTTAATTAAAATATATTGAGTAACCTAAATCATAAAATTTCATATTAAAAGTGGTAACGGCTAATTTGAGATAATATATAACGTATAAACAAGATAATTTTAAATGTAAATAAAATTGAAAATAAGCTACACGTTTATAAATTATTTTCACAGGATGTTTTGGGGTTTCGTTAAATTATAAATAGAATTTCATAATTATGGTATTTCAACAAATGATACATAAAAATATGAGCATTCTATTACACAGAAGTATAAAAGATTAAGTTTTAGGTCAAAACTAATTTTCGTCCTTATTATGACATTTCTTTCTGTGGTGTCGAGCGTTCACTTTTGTGGATTCCGTAAGTTGCGATATCGTAAGATGGTTGTTTTTAAAACGTAATAAAATATATTTATTTATGAGAAAATTGATGTTATTTTATAATTGTTCATTTTTAATGCTAGTTTCGAGTATGAAAACGTATTCGCATTCTAATAAAATTTGTAAATTGCATGTAAATAATAACTGGTTGGCATCTGAAACAGTTTTGTTTTGTAATACTGCTAATTGTTTATGACAAAGGGTCTTTCAAATTATTTATTTCAGACATTTATATACTACTATTTGCATTGGAAAATTTCAATTTTCGTTTAAGCTAACTGATAACGTTACACGGTCAACGCATTTATTCGTTTACGTTCATTTTAAAAATCTCGTAATTATAATTCGCTCGAATTTTAAACTATTTCGAATTTTAAAAGTAACGAGTGTACGGTGTAAAAAATTTCATTTTATAAATTTAGTAATATTAACGTCTGTACTTGAATCGATATCGTTGACCAAAAATTCTAAAAAATGTTCAAAATTTGTTTGTGCCGTATAATCGATGATTATTCAAATTGACAAATTCAATTTTATTCATTTTACATTGTAAATTATTGTAAAAATTGATACAGATTTTTATTAAAAACGTATATTTTTAAAAATCTTTATTGGATTAATATTTTTGTAAAAACAACTTTCCGCTTATATCCGCTTATAAATAAAATTTACATATTAGCTATACACTTAACATGAAATGAAAGTAAAATCGAAACCGTCCTGAACTGAAATAAAAATTTCTGACAAAGAATTTGGAGAGTTGCTACTCGACTCTAAAAAATGACGACCTATATTTTGACCAAGATCTCGATCAGGATCCACGGAAATTAATAGTCCTTCAGAGAATAACATTCTTATCCTTGAAAATTTAAATCGATGATGATACGAATTCTTAAATGTATTCGACGATCTTCGGTTCTCGGTTTTCACTTTCTAGTATGCTTTATTTTTGTTTTTGTTTTGATATCTATAATTAATTATTTACGAATATCTTATATTTCGTATTATACGTAAAAAATTAAATTATTCTTGAAAAAGATAAGTTCTTTATTTTTATTTATTATAAAACAAAATAAATATTTCGATTATTTCAAATTGTGAATTTTTGCTATTTAAACGATCGACATAATTTTTAATATTCTATTACATATCGACTTGTACGGAGATACACGAAGATGAACTTGAAATATTGATATTTTTTTTTATAAGAATAAACGTTGATGTAAATTTTTTTTAACGATAAGCTATGTTTTATCGACTATAATAATTTGGAGAAATTATCATTACCTCGTTTCCCTCGCACATACAAAATATCATTTCTCATTTTTTACAATTATTTATTTTTATTTTTTTTAATTATATTTTTTAATATACTCAAGAAAAATATTCCCGCTACATTTATAGAAAAAAAATTTTACACGGTATAATTTATACATTTTTAAAAAGTTTTTATTTAAATTTAAATATTTTACAGAAAGTATTTTTAAGATCATCGATATTCAGAATTTAACAATAAATTCATTCTATTATAATAATTCCATCAACGATGCTTATATAAAAATAAAAAAATCTTATCGTAATTTAATTCTTGAAACGCGTCTTGAGTATGTTTAACAATGATTAATAAATAATGCAATTTTAATAATCTCAAATTTTGGACAGTTTATATAATTTGTATATAAAGATAGTAGAAAATTAATTTACCTTGAGGATTTTAAAAATAAAAATTGATTTTACGTGAAATATTTTTAAGTTTAGAATCAAACTTATATCAAAATGATTTTTCAAACAATAAAATCGTGGAATAATTATTATTTTTAAACAAAAAGTTACGATCAAACGATGAAACTTTTTCAATAAAATAGTAACTTTACCGGTAAAACGTATGAAGGATATCAAGGATACCATCAGCATAATGAATAATAAGTACTTTTATAGCGCAATAGAAAAATAAATCGAAAGTATCGTTAGTATAATTTGTATCTAGTAGTATTGTATGTATTAGAATAGACTCTTAAGTATATTTATCGATGGCTTAAATATTATTCGCACGTTACGAACGCCGATTCGAATTTTGGAAGAAATAGTTTATTTAATAATTGAGAATAAAGACGCGATGCTGGAAGAGTATTTTTGAAAAAGAAAATGTTTAATTAGTAGAAAGTATTGATCTCGAAGTTAAAAATCAAAACGGTTAGCTTCTAATGCAATTTTTGTAAATGCATCCTCACACACGCGGAGTTCTTGTGTAAGATGTGCAATGGCGAAGAAAATACACGAACGAAAGGAAATACATGAAACACATGGAAGCAACTCTCACGGGGCCTCGGGCTGAACTTTCGCCTTGTCGTAGTTGGTACAGTCTTCCTCTTTGATTCTGCTCGACTGGTACCGTTAATGCACTCCTGTATGCATACAGGTGCGTTTGTGTGTGCGTAGTTTCGTGAAAAGTTTTATCGCGTGTTCTTCTGCCGTGAATTTACAATTTTTTGTTTTATAGAGGCTACAATTCCATTCTTCGCGCGTATTTTCAATTATAATAGTAGAGTGTCGGAACTCCGATACGATATTATTTAATTAACGTCACAACAATCTACGACCATTTTTACTCCCCGAGAAATACTCAATTATTTATAATACGAAGCTTTTGAAATATTTGCTACAAATCTATTAAACTGCAAATATTTATTAAAATTATATACGATGTGAGAATAATTTTGCTATACGACATAGTAAAATAATTACATCGTAAACTTTGGTAAATGCTTCGCTCGTCTAAAGTTTTAAGTCTTAATCCGGCCTTTGCATCCTATTTTAAAAATTATTATATCGGGATATTCGCGCGAGAGATTTATTAGATTTTAGATAATTTTAATTTTTATCGAAAAAGACTACGTATTAATAAAAGTAATATTTTATACGAAACCATTTTTAAGAAACTTAATTTAAAGTAAGGAAAGTTTGATAAAATAAAAGTAGGCTTTCGGTGGCTAAGTACACGATAAAGGATAAAGAACGTAATAACTTACTTTGACTTATATGGTAATCTTTTTCCGATGTACGATTATTTTACAGCTCGTATTCGTATAATTCCGTATTTTACCTTCCTAATTAATCGCTTCTATAAAAATTATATTCACCTCTGATCACGTTTCACACTTTTCTCGTGTTCTTTTCTTCGATTAAAATTAATCTTGATCATTTTTTTTTTTTGAAGTACCATTATTATTTTTAAATTTCTTTATCAAACGTAATTTTATTTACGACTATTTTTTAAACGATTGGATTATTATTCCTGGTCGATTATAAGAGTATCGAATAGCTTAAGAACTTAAAAAAAAATTAATTTGATAATTCATCAACTATCTCCATGAACCTTTCAAGAATCTGTTCGATGATATTTATGTCTACGTTAGCTCTCTAAATATTTTTATTATATAATTATTTGAGTATAAAATAAATTTTACTTTCATTATTATATATAACGTTATAAATATATCGAATCTTGCAAATGTTTATCGGTTCTCTGGTCAATCTTCAAAAAATTATTCATATTTATTATTCATCCATATATACATATATAGATTAAACATTATACACTTCCATAAAAATTTAAACAAACTTAATAATTTTCTAAGTCGATAATGAATTATTATAAACACTAATAGCATATAGTTATAAAAACATCTAATAATTTATATAAATATTTATCTCAATTAATACAACATCTTCTTAAATTATACAAAATTATTTCGTAAAATATACATTTGTTTTATAGGACAAAATTATTTATTTTAATATATCGTTAACTTATCATTAGTTTATAATTTAACATAAATTTTTCTACTAAGAAAATACAGTTTAAATAAATATAAGTAGATACAAATTATGTAATTATGCAAATTTTATTAAATATTTTATTTTTGAAATTGCCTTAAACGTATCAACTAAATTGATTTTTGTAATATTATTTTCAAAGCGGAGTAATTTTATACATTAATTGGGTAATGTATAAATTTAAAAAATATTTTGATATATTTAACTTGAAAGCAAATAATTTAATTAATTAAACATGTAGTTTTATTATTTAATAATAAGCTAAACATGTAAAATTTATGGATTTAAAAAGTTTTTAATTAAGAAGTAAACGTGTTACTCGGTAATATATATAGAGTTTCTAGTTTTGAAACCACTTCAGTAGCCATTTGTGGTGGCTTCACACTAACACATGCTTTTATTATCTAGTTATAGTTTTGTCAGTTACTTCAAATGTATATTGACCGTTGAAGTGTTTTTTATCTCAATATTTATACAGTGAACAATGATATGTTTATCGTGAAGATTAATATCTTTATGATACTCTACAGTTCATATTATTCTATAAATCAAATATTTATATAAATCTAAATTGCGTGTACATTAATGGAAAAAACTCTATAATCTTTACATTCAAATTTATACATTATTTCCGAATTTTGTTCCATTTTTTTAAAATAGATAATATAATGTACCTTAATAACTTTGATTATGATATATTATCAAATTTTGATTTAATTAAAATTATATTCGGTACGTTCAAGAAATAAAAGAAACGTTTTCTATTACCAAGTAAATTTATTATTAAATATAATTCTTAAATTTAATATTATTAAATACTAAAAATGTTATAATTGATAATATTTCAAGCAAAAAATAATGTAAATATATTTTAGTTAACATTTGAAATGTTTTTATAAATGTATGATAAGTATTTCTCTTTAAAAATCTGAAGATCAAATCTTAAGATATCATTAATTTATTTATCAATCTATTAATTTGAGAGTCTCGCGAAAGGTTCTATAACCATTTTATCAGTCAATTTTGCGGTAATATCGTGTATTCCAGTATAACTTAATTTTGCATTTTACCAAATAATTACATTTTTTTAAATTATAATTAATTTTTTATACAAACATCTTTAAATATCGAATATTTGTTTTCGGACATTAAAATATTTTTTTAAATTTATTTGTTATCGATTAATTATATAAAAAAATTTAACAACGTATCTAAAATAAAAAATAATCTCTCTTTACAGAATAAAACCATAGAGTATTAGGAAATATTTGATTAATTATCGTACATAAAAATATTTTAAATTGTACAACGATGTATATCAAAATGTTATTACATTTGATTTTTATAAATTTGATATTTAATAAGTATTATTTAAGGTCTCGTATATAAAAAAATCTTCAAGTATATTTATTTATCTAATTCTTAGCGTTAAATCGATAATTTTCAAATAAAATTATAATAACGATCGAGAACGAATTTAAAAATATAAAAGTACGACTTTTTATCGTCTTTCATTTTGCGATTTTAAACATCAACGAGAATTTTTTAAAATATTATTTTGTAAAAATTTCGTTCCGAGGTTTACTTATTTCGATTACAGTTAAAAATCGAATCGATCTTTTATATCATCGAAACTTTTTATACGAACGGACGAACGTAGGAATAAGCGTAACTCGCTTCAAGAAAATATTAAACGAACAGTTCACGTACTTAACGCGTAAGAAATGTATCCGCGATTATACGTATAAATCTATTTTTTAGGAAAGATTCTTCCGTTACGTTCGAGTACGGTGAAACAAACTTTTGTACAATTCGGTAAAAACGTATTACTCGTATCGGGTAGAGAAGGTACACAAGGCAAACCTTTGGAAGCGGTAGAAAGGATAAGAATCGACATAAAAACCGAAATCATTGAAATACAACGCATCGTTCGCGGAATAAAAAGAAATCTATAGAACAGATAACGGGAATAGACGTTTAGTTGGGTGTGAAAAGTATTAAAAAATTATAAAAAGAAAAATAGCAGCTCTCGAAAGGAAGATTGGGGTAAATAAAATCTCGGAAATAAAACCTCTACTTTTGGAGGAGAGGTTGGCAAAGTTTGCAAATTTTAAAAAAGCGAGGGCGAGAAGGGATTCGAAAATTCCATCCCGAGTCGGTACGGAGGTACGGAAAAGAGATAAGAGAGTCCGCCAACTCCTCGGCAGCTGACCGACTTATGTCACACACGGAAGCCCGCGGTATCGCCGCTCGGCCATCCCATCGGGTACGGACACTCTCGCCGCGATTACGCAAATTGCTTGTGGGAAACGAAGCAGCTCCGCTCGTGCACGAGGTGGTTGCACAAGCGAGGACGATTTCTTGAAATGCCAGCCAAAGCCAGACTTTGCTCTCCGGCGTCGGGCCTCGTCCATTGGTTCGCGAGAGACGGTCATTCGCGGTAGCTGTGACGGTGGCTGTGACGGTGGCTGTGACGACGGCGACGGTGGCGAATGCATCGACGCGTGGATCTCGAGTGGATCTCGAGTGGATCTCGAGTGGATCTCGAGTGAGAGCAACTACAACTAGAACCGCTGATACCCGAGCGAACGCGAGTCTCGCTAATTCCGTTGACCCGCGACCTCGATTTCAACGGCTCCTTTTAGATTCGTGTCCCTCTTCTCTAATGGCTGGCTGGTCGCTTGTCTTCTTTCGAGTATAAGGTAATGGGTGATGACACTGCGTTACGGGCCTTTGAATCCTGCGTTTCTGCAACGGATCGCACCGAGCGATGTTGGAGCTTTTGTAGGTCAGACCTCTTTGTCGTTGCGAAACGTTGTATCGCGGTTCGAGAGCTCCATCCGAGTTTCAACGAGCTCCTTCGTTCTTCGTTCTTCGTTCTTCGTTCTTCGTTCTTCGTTCTTCGGACGAAAGCGAACGAAGAGCGAACCTCGCAGGGATGATCGACGTCCGAAGCTCTCGACTTCGTCTCACCCCTTTCACGGTACATTTTTCTCGCGATCCCTTCTCGAACCGCATCGCGTTTGTGCTTCCTTCGACGATAAAGATTTTTCTTCGAGACTTTCTCTCGAACGTCTTTTGAATCAACGACGAACCCCGCGACCCGACAAAATTTAAGTTTCGGTGATGAATTTGAAGCCTTCGTCGTCGTCGTCGTCGTCGTCGTCGAATTTAAATAAAACGTGCGCCGAGTCGCGTTATAAAATTCATTCGCGAATGTTATTACTCGCATCGAGAATTATTTTACAAGGTGCGACGAAACAAAAGATTTTATCCACGTTCGTCGAAGAGTTCCTTGACTTTATTTACTCGCGTTTACAAATAAACCATCGTGGAAATAAAAACGATCGTTGCATCGCCGAGAGAGTTCGGAGCTACATCGATAATTTGCGTAAAACTTATATTTTGAGTAGCGTTTCGACGGCTGATTTAATTATTTTATAATTAGTTATCGATAAGCCGTCGTCGATGGAACATAAATTATTTTTTCGACGAATTTTTGCGCATCGATCAAACGGGATTTTTACTCGTCGTTTACTCGCACGAACGAAAATTTATCGAAATTTTATCGAAATTTTATCGAAAATTATCGAAATATCTGCATTATCGTAATTAATTTTATTCAACGATTTATCGAACGCGAGTAATTTCGAACGTTTGTTCGTTACGTATGGAAATATATTCAAACCCGATTCTTTGGTAACGCTTCAGCGACGTACTTTTATTTTACGTATTTATTAAATTTTCCACTCGATCAATTTATTTTCGGCGATCCATAAACGAAACCGCTACATTCTTTTCGAATCATTGTCATTTTTATCCTATTACGTTATGATCGATAAAGTTTAGCGTCGGCGTTAAAAACCAACCAAATTACTTGTAAATTCATAAATATCGTATAAAAAAATACAAATAACAATTGGTTTTCTTCGGTTCTCCTTCCAATTGTTTAAAGCGCCTTACGCGAATCCGTGTAAAAGCGCAACGAGTAACGGCGCAACGCCGAAAATCGCGGCGTTGAACGGAAGGAGCGAGAACCGTTTGACTCGCTTCTGTGAAACCCGATGGATTAATGCGTTGCACGGAGTCGTAGACCGCTTACCTGGAATCGCGCAGCGAAAGCACCAGACTCGCATTCGTCCTGCGACAGACGAACCGCCTCGCGTCTACGTTCCTCCAGGCTCGCGTCTCGCGGCCTGACATAATCCGCGTCTCGAGTACTCGCTTTCTACACGAGTCTACACGAGTCTACACCAAGTTACGGGTGTTCTCGAGGCGTATTGTTGCGAGGCCTCGACGACCAAAATCGGGGGGGGGGATCGGAACCAGATCGGGAAAACAGGAACCTTCGCGATAAAAAACTCTTCTCTGATTCTTTCGAACCCCTTCGAAAGACAATTTTGGACCGGTAACTTTGGTGATTAGCGACGCGTTTCCGATCTTTCGAATCAAAATCTCTGCGCGCCTAACGACGGAAACTCAGGCTTTTATCTTGGACTCCCGAGGTCTAACCACTCGTTTGGATCGCGACGCGACGAATCCAATTTTAGTCGATCTCGTCTCGCATATTCCCGCGTTAAAATTTATATCAAATACTTTCTAAACGGCATAAGTTTCGGTGCGATATCGCTTACGCAATATTTTCGCGAACGACTCTCTTTTATATTATCAAAGACGTAACGAAAGCAAAGAGGTTAGAGATTAACGAAGTGTATTGTCACTGCGATCGCGCGAATCGGAGTGGGAATTTAATAGCGGTGGCGAAATTCACGTCGGAAGAGAGCGAACGTTCGTTGCAAAGGCAATAAAGTCGTTGGTTAAAACGTTGAAAAGACGCGAAATAAAACGACTTTTTTCGAACTTATTTCTAGTTCGGTCGGCGAGTGAAACGTCAACGATTTCAAAGGCCAAATTCAACAACGACGCGAGGCTCTAATATTCCCAACCGCGACTCGTTGACTTTGAAAGATAGGAAATTTATCCGACCGTGCATCGAGCTTTTTTCCTGGCTGGATGTTTAACCTTCGGATCTTTAACAAAATACTTTTACCGTATTTTCCAACTTTCCTTTCGTACCTTGTAAATTTTCTCAAAAACGTTCGTCATACCTCTGAAATATCACCGATAATTTTTACCTTTTCTTAGAAAGTTCTCGATGTGGATGCATTAAAATAATACGCGGGTTACGAATCTTATCTCGAGGATGAGATCGAAGCTCGCGTAGTTCGAGGAGAACAACGATAGAGAGGATCGATCGATCGAAGACGACCCAGCGGAAATCGCGACTCGGCGTTGCCCGACTCGAGAAAATCAGAATCGATTCGATTCACTAATGAATAGTCGACCGGAGCGAAGGTAAACCTCGGCTCGGAAGTGTCACGGATCGGTGTCACGGATCGGTAACGCGAACCGACGCTTAGCTCGAATCTTCCGGACGAACGTCAGTCGTCGCGAGACGTCTTCTCGTGCAGGTAATTATCACCGCGGGATGTGAAAACTGGAGAAACGCTTCCGGTTGTTCGGACAACCTGGCGTGCGGTGTTTTAGTAGACACGTTTTAAACGAGAATATTTGCAACGTGACAGTTTTCGTCGTCGGTTTTCTTCGTCGGTTTTCTTCCTCGGTTTTCTTCCTCGGTTTTCTTCCTCGGTTTTCTTCCTCGGTTTTCTTCGTCGGGTTTCTTCGTCGGGTTTCTTCGTCGGTTTTATTCGCTCGCCTTTTTCTCCTCGCTTCTTATGTGCTCCCTGTGTAATTGTGCAACAGCCTAGTGTAATAAAAGATACTTTAATATCACGCAACTTCTTTTATTTGTAGAAAATATCAATTACGTGCCAAGCGTTTAAATTTATTATCTTACGTTTCAGAAAATGGCGATACAGCGTGAATTATAAACTTGAGTTCTCGAAAGATTTTTTAGAACGCTGCCGGTCAATGTTACATTTTTCGATTTATATCGTCTTGGAATATTTTTACATTTTAAATCGCGTTGCAAATTTTCTTTAGAAATTAACCGAGGAATCTTATTTCGCAATTTGCTTGCGATACTTTTACGTCGAATTAATTAAATTTATCGCATTTCTAAATTAAAACAAATATTTCGCGTTAAAAAATTTTTTTTAAATCTCTTTTAAAGATCAAAATAGCTTTAATTTGGCAAACAATGAAACGATGCAAACGAGAAGTACGAAAAAAATATCAACCTAGAATAAGATTAAAAAAGATAACGATCTTAAATTAAACTAGTAATAAGCAGATCGTCAAATTTATTCGGTTACTTAATTTATCTTTTTTCTCAACGATGCGATTAATAAAATATTTCTAATTTATTCGTTAATTTTATTCCAACGCAATATCGTAACTCGGTACATCGATAGAATTTACGATATAAAAATACCGCATAAATTACGATAACGATGTAAAATTTTTCACGTACGCGGTGAAAAAGCTGATGTTTTATTGTACACGTTGTATATTATCGATGAGTATGAGTTTTTTTTTTTTAAATCCAAAAAAATAGGAAGATACAATAAGATGACAAGGAAAAAGCAATTTCGAAACGAAGTCTGAACGTCAGTCCTGTAGAAATTTCATTTGAGACGATCAACCGATCATTTTCATGAAGATAAATCTACACGAATCTTGTATTTTTAACTCGTTGATTTTTTTTACAAATTTGAAAGCTAACGATGGAAAAATGGAGGCGGGTTCGAAGGCGAAAGGTTGATTTTGAAGTGAAAGGAGAAAGGGACTCGTCGGTCAAATACGGATTATGGTCAGAAAATTTCTGGACCTCTGGACAGAAAAAGGGGAAAAGTAACCTTGCTTGTAACTTATGTCACGAACGATGCTGTCATTTTTGGTCGGACGAGAACAAATTAAACGCGTTTTTATCTCCGCGTGCTATTTTTATGAGAAAAATGACTAAATGACTCCGGGAATTGTAATTAAGGATCTTTTACCCGTGTTACGATAGTCTTGGTAATATCCCAGTGATACGCGCCCATTCGATTTTACTATTGGCGCTTCGATATTTAAGGAATCAAAAACATTTCCAAGCCGAAATAAACAATTTTTGCGTATTCCCGCGTTTGCTTAAAGAGCAACGAATTTCGTTCGCATCGCGAGGTTCGATCGAGAATTAAAAGAAAAAAGCACAAACTAGTTTGAATTAGAAATAAATTTTTTGGATCAAGGTTTCCATCTCCGGGTCATAATCCACGTCTTTACTCGGATTATTATAATTTATGCAATATCCTTGCAACGAGGCCAACTTTACCGATTCTCGGATAGTCGCTCTCTAATAATTCGCCTCGAGTTGAAACTTGCGTACGGCAACATTAGCGAAACGCGCGAGCGAGAAACGAGAAATTACGGCGGCAAATAAAGTCGAGAGCGTGCGATAGTCGACGGCGTAAAATCGACGGCGTAAAATCGACGGCGTAAAATCGACGGCGTAAAATCGACGGCGTAAAATCGACGAGGTAAAAAATCGACGGCACCACCACCCGAGGATCTTCGGATGGAGGAGATTCGAGGCTCAGCTCCGGTAATAATTCGGCGCGAGAAAATGGACTTTTCCTTGATCCGCCTTCGGGGGAATCGCTCGAATGTCCACGTACGCGTACAACAATGGAAAGTACAACGGCGTTCGTCGGCCAACTCTTTCCCGAGCTCTCGCGACCTTATTTTGATTTAACGCCTGCGTTACAAGAGACTTTTTACGAGGAGTAGTAGCACGTAGCTTACGACTCGCTTACCGGGCGTCGGGCAATTGCCTAACACCGAGCAATAAACTCGAGCCGTCGTCCGCATTCTCACCTAATCTCGCGCCACTCGAGGCGAGAAGATTACACCGCGGTGTTTGTGTTTTTTCCGGAGTCCGCTCGATTTATCGATTTATTTTATCCACCGGATTCGAGCGAGTTCCAACTTCCGAGGCGAGTCGTCCGGATTTCCCAGTCGACGTTACCAACGAATAAAGCCAACGTGGCCGATGATCGCTCCACGATCCCTCCACGATCCCTCCACGATCCCTCCACGATCCCTCCACGATCCCTCCTCGATCCCTCCATCCACTCTATCCATTTTTTAGATCGCAGACCGTATCCACATTTTAAGTCGAAGTTCAATGTCGGGAAATTTAATTTCAAATTTATTAACGGCTTTCACTGCCGTTATCGATATCCACTCGATCATCTAATTATTATCCTACGTTTATCGTATCCCTTCCGATGTACACGAATCCGGCGTTAAATAGACGTCGATTAATTATTTTCATTATCGGATATTAAATTAATATTATTTTATCGGTGGGTAATGGCTTATAAATTAAGCCTGATGTACGGAATTTGGGATACGCGCGTAAAAACGGACGACTTTATTAATGGTGAGAACGCGTACAGTCGCGAACCGATCGTGATATTACAGGGAACGTCGGTGAATTTAAAAAATTATCAAATTCAAAAACGGAACGGGGCTGAAAAGACCCGGAGAGACGTTTTCGAAAACATCTTGGATTATTGTTAACGATCGAGACTGACTCGCGTGCCCAATAAAATTTATAAAGAATATTGTAAGGTCGTAAGCGTTGATACGATAAAAAGTTAAATTGTAACCAATATTTACCTTAAACGCTCCAACGAGGAAAAATGATTCTAGAGTTAATTTGATCGTTTACTTAAAAATCGAATAACTTAAAAAAATTTTAATCAAATATTTAAAAATCAACGTTGGATGGTTTCCTTTCACTTTTTATTAACATGGTACTAATTAATTAACGATATTTAAAAAATGTAAGCAACTTTCTTTTCTTATAAAAAAAATAGGAAACCAAACGCTTCGTTATAATATTTTACTTTAATATTTTTTTCTCAAAGACTCGTTACATTAACGTTTATTACGCAACCTTATTTTTATACTTTTACTTTTAAATATATATGTACTCGAAGTACACACTTATCGCGTGCAATGAGGTCAAACAAATTTCAAGGCTGAGTGGACAAGGATGGTCAAGTTTTCGGCGTCTTGTTCTCAACAAAGTCGCGAATCTTATAGTACGTTAATGTTACACGAGTTTCTCTAATTACGAAGAATCAAAAGAAAATACATATTCTTGCCCTCCTTTTTCTTATTCGATTCATTAATTGTGTTTTATGTATGTCACTTTCATTCTTTTTCCGATACCTTTTTGATAAAAAGTGAAATTATAATTATGGTAGAAATCTCATTTTTACGGTATCTTAATTCGGTCTTCGCGGCTTACATTTATTTTATCAACAAATATTATAGCATCCGTAACGGCTCGAGAACTTTTATACTTATACTTTTATACTTCTTGAAAATATCTTTTATACTTATACTTACGGTGAATATAATTCGTACGTTTAAGATTACTCTTATTATCGATATTATAAAGTACAAGGTAGAAAAAATATATATAAAACTACCGTCTTAATAATTATAATAATTTTTACCGAAAATTATATTTGCTTAAAGTAGTTATCTTTAACTTTGTAATATGTAAGTAATTATTTTAATTTTTAAAAAGAGAACCTTTTTTTTTATAAATATAATTATTGATATAAAATATTAAAGCTAAAATTAGATATAATCTAGAATTTCCTTAGACTCGGGAACCCTAGAAATTTATTTCCGAGTATTTTTTTAATTAAAGTAAACAATCACTTCCGTGAAAACATCAAAATACTTTCCTGCATCGGTTAATTTTGCTTATTTTAATATTATTTTTCGATCATCCGATCGGTTTCCGTACGGAGTACCGATCGAACTCTACATTATATTTGATTTTCTATCAAATTATTCCTCGCATGAATATTCTAATGTATGTTCCTAGAGTTTGTATTCTAGACAAGTATTCTGACATTAAAATACCGCTCGAATAAAATTAAAATAATTAATCCGCACAGTTATAGCTTTCATTTTTCAACGCAAAAATTTTGCGAACGCGTTAACTTTACTCGATATTTATGTAAAAATATAGCAAAATATAAATAAATTATAGTGGAGAAACGTTGCGAATATAGAAAAAATGTGTGCGATAATAGTGTAAAATATGTAAAATAATGGTAACGACGAGTATACAATTACGCACGTATCAAAAATGCTAAACAATCCGGGTTTCAAATCTACACTGAAACGTACATTATAAATTCTTATCTTGTAATGTAAAATGACTAAAATTACGTTAATTTTATTTAATAGTGCATTATAAATAAACAGAGCATTATAAATAACTTTTCATAATAAAGAACGTTTCACTGTCTAAAGAATCTTTTGAAAATGTTTTCAAAGGCAATTTAAAGCATTACGATCGCATTTACATGTATAACGTAGCTAGAAAGTATAAGTTAACTCGGAACGGATTAAAAAAAAAATTACGAATGTGAAAAATGATTGGAGAACGAAGCTCGTTGGAGGTCTCGGAAGAAATTCTTTCTCTTGTATAATCAATAATCGTGGAACCCAATTAATGATAAAGCAAATTTAGAAGCGATCACATAAGACGTTCGGCGTTCAGACGAGTCAGAGATCGACCGTTAGATCGGTCAGGTTGATACTCTTGCATATAGCTGTAAAACAAAGGTATACTTAACTTTCGGTCTCTCGATCGGATCGCTTTCTTCAGCTGCTGTGATCTCTGCTGGGGTCACAACCCGGGGCTACTATCGAGTTTCTCCGTTCACTCCTTATAAAAGAGCCGTGCATCTAATTTTTCCGGACGCTTCGTTCCTCGAGGATTTTGGAATTGGTATAAACGATGATGATAATTATAAGGTCGTACGAAACGGCTCTTTACGATCATTATTGCTTGACGAAGGAACGTAAAAACTTGACAGCTGAGTCAATTTAATGGCTTTAAAAGCATTTTATTTTTTTACGCGCTTAAGATTTCTCGTATTGTTATAAATATTTCTAAAACTTACTCGCCTGTTGTACGAGTGTATAATTATTTGAATGAGTGTATAATCGCGTCCATTGATTTATTAATTATATTATGAAATTTTAACGCTTAATTAATTATAAATACCTCGTTGTTATTGTTAATATCGGTGCTCGATTGGGAATTATTTACATATTATACAGAAGGATTTGAAATTTGCACCATTTTATATTCGAATAATTTATAACGAATAATTTACAATTTGCGAGAAGAATTTCGAACTATTGCATAAAATTCTAATAAAAATATTGATCTTATGAGCGGTATAAAATATTGTTTTATTTTAACTAACTTGAATACTCTTTATTATATATTTTCTATATTTCGTAATGGAACTAAAAACTTTTCATTAGAGTAACTAATTTATACGTATATTATACTCGTATTAATATTTCATTGCTCAAGATGCAGTTGTAGAATGAAACTTAGATTTTAACACTCGTTACAAGAATAAAATTTACACATGTTTACGAATTAAAAAGTTTCGCAATTATTTTTAACATTAAGTAATAGCGCATTTGATTATTTTGACTAAATTATTTTAAAGTAACGGTAATTTTCAATTATTCGTCTTAAAAAATTTTAATATAATATTTTTATAAATTTTTAATTTTTTAAACTATTTTATGGTTTTTAAATTTATTACCTTTTACGTAAAATTTTATTTTTTATTCGTTGAACACAAAAAACAAAAGAAGATGATTTCTGAAAGGAAATAATTTAGGTTATGATTTAAAACTTTCTAATGATGTAGATAAATACATTAAACTTGTTAGAAAATTTTCGACATATCTAACATAATTAAAAACTCTATAATATAACATGTAACTATTTAATTATGTAACATAATTCCATTGCACGTTATTTAAGGTATTCAAATTTAACAATATTGTATCATCAAAATAATTACTTTTCCTTAATAATAATTTTATCGCACCTAAATTTACGGTTAATAAAAAATATAATTAACATTTGTTCTTTTAAAATATAAAACAAAATATTCTTTTTAAAAATTATTTTTTATATTTTTATTTAAATTTCTAACATATTTTTAAATAAGCTAAATTCACAAATGAAATTCTTATTCACTAACGAATACTTTTTTAAGAAATTATTTAGTGTTCGAGTTTTTATTTCTCAGATTTAAGAAAAATGAAATATAATTATTTTTTTTTTGATGAAAACTTTATTAAATTAAAAAATATCTTGTTTCTGTATCGATCATCTAAACTATAATAATAAAATATTTCGATGCGATAGATTACTTAATAATATTATACATGAATTAGCGATTAAAAATAATGGTTTTTTTAAATTTGAAAAAAAATTATAGCAACGTTGCAATATCGAAACTATGAAACCTAATTAAACCTTATATAATCTACGATTATACGATTATACGATTATACGATTATACGATTATACGATTATACGATTATACGATTATAATTATGGGAAATTCAAAATTAATTATATCATTCTAAAATTCTGTGTGAAATTTGATGGTCGCAAAATGAAAATAATTATAAATGATAACATAATGATTTAATGATCGTAATTTTTGTAAGAAATAGTATTTTGATATTTAGAATATAAAATGATGTTTTGAAAAATTAAGGAGTAACTGTAATGTAGCGATAATTTCAATTCCGTTCCTTAATTTCTGATTTATTGGAGGTTTTATGGAGATGGAAGTACATTAAGCTCATTCGTGCACTTTGTACACATGTCCAACAAATTTTAGTCGTATATCTTTCACAGAAAATTTTATTTAGAAATGGTTAGGCTATACTAAATAATTTCCAATAAAGGTACTTTGGAAACCTTGGAATATTTATTCGCATCTTTTGTAACGAATTGTTCTATGGTAAAATATTTACGGTCTTAAATAATGTGTCTTAAAAATCTTACGTAACAACTAATTGCTACGTTTATTTTGCGAGACAACTGGACGATAAATATTGATCTACTTATTGAGAGAGCGAAATACGAACTGAATATTGTTTACCGAGGGTCTAGCGGTAAATTGGAATGAAGTAACACTCTTGCACAGATTTAAGCCAAGCGAAGAAAGAAATTTACTCGTATCCGATCCTTTGAACACACTCCTACCTTCGATACACACGGTAAACAGTTTTTAGGTTATTTTTAGCTTTTGATTCGCCCATTATTTGACGCATCGCTTAATAATGAATATTCCATCATTTTCTAATACCTCGTTTTTTACTATATTATCGATACAAACGTTTCAGATCTTCCGACAAACATTTCTATTAGCAAGTGACTTTATTACCTGCATTTTATCCGTTACACATTTCATACATAAAAATAATTTTAGTATACATAAATGTAATCAAATTAATAAAAGTTTAATATGAAACTTTATAATTTATAAAACCTTCGCAAACATTTATTCAAGAGCTATTATTATACAAACAGTTAAATTAAATTTTAAATATTCCAATAAATCTACGGATAATCTATATTTCTAAATATATATAGATAACAGTCATAATAAGTAAAAATTATATTCGTTCAAATTAAAAAATCTACTTTGACTTTAAGAAATACGAAGTCATGTGTTTTATTTTTTACCGTAATTCTTGTGTCTTTGTTCTTTCTTCAAATAACAAAAATATAATAAATTATAATAAATTAGGTTAAATGTCAATTTTACGTTATATTACGGATATTTCGCGTTAACTTTTTTTGTACAAACTCTAAGGAATATTTATAAATACATTAGAGTTTCACAATGAAATTTTGTATCCTTAAATCTACGTACCAAATCATTTATATCACCAGGAAACATAATTATGATACCTTTCACTTCATTTGTTAAGCCTTTCAATAGATCGCTATTTGAATGATTTTCCGTTTAATGGGTTTGTGTCTCGAATAATCTAAAATGAGCTGATTTTCATCACTCGATACTTTATATGTGAAATATAAATATTTATTTCCAAATAAAATTTGTATATTCCATCAAAATTTATATTTAATAACGTAAGAAACTTTTTATTAATTTTTTATTTTGTAATAATTATCGAAGAAGTCTCGTTAATTGTGGCTACTAAATATTTCAAACTATTGAAAATACATAAGAAAACGTATGATTGATGAACACGTACTTAACTAACTTAATATTTACTTTAATATTTACTTCCAATATAAATAAGGAAATAAATCACATGAAATGTAGATAAGCTTTTGTAAATTTATAAATATATTTATTTTCATAAATATAATATTTTTATCTCTCGTATGAAAGCATCGTTAATAAAAAAGGTAGATTGGTAAAAAAATTAATGATTTATGTTCATTTATAATATAAGTAGATTAAATTTTCATATACAAACAGCAATAGTGGTTCAATCTTTATCATTAGTAGAAAATGAACTTAAAAAATAAAATGCAATATTATCTTTAGTATATTATAAAAAATTTAATATCTTTTAATTGATTCAATAAATTAATTCGTTGGTTGTATTACTCGGTAACTAATATATTTTTTAATGCGATATCAAAAAATAAATTTCATTTGTTCATTTTACGAGTAAGAAATTTGAAAACTATAATATTTTTATTTTATAATTTTAAATTATTATATTTTCAAATAAGTTTTATCTCGACAGCTTTCTTAAAAACTGAATTTTAATGGAGCTAATAATATTCAATTCATTAAAAGTAATTTAAATACGTAATTGAAAAATTTTAAACAAAAACTATGAATGTATTTAATTTATTATTAAATTTTTTTACACTACAAATTGTGTATTTTTATTAAAAAAATCAGTGAATTTTAATCGTAAAATCATAAAAAATGATATTAAAATTATAAATTAATTTTATTCATAATTAGATTATAAATTTCAATTATAAATTATTAAAATTAAAATTATAAAAAATTCATGTAATTACAATTTCAATCATTATTTATTAATTTAAGTACATTTTTATCGTTATAGATAATCTTAAAAATATGATTTTTGATAAGTAATAATTATACAAAGAATCAAATATTTAAACTTAAAATATAATCAGGATCAATAAAAAAAATAACGTACATTTGTTTCTTAGAATGATTACGCGTGTAAAAAAGTTTTTAAATATTTTACATTTTTTCGTATTGTAATATTTAAAAAATGTTCGTATATATTAATTTATAAAATATATTATTATAAATTGCCTCTTTATCGCGTATAAATAAAACTGTAGCTACCAAAAATTTTATCGCAGTCGGTAAACTATTGATAAGTATAGCTTTTCTTTTTTATTGAGTTTTTTACAACCGTTTATTAGTAGTTTGGAACGATTTGAAATTTGTGTACTCAAAGATCTGGTATATGCACAATTTACGATTTCATTATTGATTCGCGTTAACTACATTTTGCATTTTATTTTTTGTTTAGAAAGAATTTTAAAAGACAGTAAAAAAGATTAAATTTTAAATTATATATATATATATATGCACATAATTATGTGCTTTCTTTAGGTAAATTTTATATTTCGTTAAGTAAAATAATAAATATTATTATAAGTATCGATTTGATTCAAAAGAATGGTTAACGCTTAAATCGTTTTAAAAACATTAACTAATAGTAGAATAATAATTTCTCTCGATGATTGGAAGATCTAAAAGTACGTCCTTAAGTATTTACAAATAAACATTCTAATAAACACAAGCATTTACAAATAATCATAGATTGTTTGACTTCTACTTTCCTTTCGTTAAATATTCGCATCGATGCAAAAGAAAATTTATCGTGATTAGTGTATTAATTTCATAGTATCTTTAAGTTAAACAGCGGTACATTATCTAACGTTTGGAGCAATAAATGCGTAAAACCCGAAAGGAAAATAAAGAAAAATTGTACAAGAGAAGCGTTATTCCTCGAATCCACGGATTTAACGACACTGCTTGATTACAAAGAGAAAAAATTGAAGTTTTAACTTTGAATTCCGAAAGAACTCGTCGGAGAAATTCGAATCGATTCGATCTTTTTAAAAAGGTGGAGCACAAGCGAACGAGTCCCTTTATCCTCCATTAGAATATTGCGTTACCCGCATATTTTACTCGGTTTGGAGTCAGTTGGTTTATATCGTCCGAGCGGAGGCTGTAGTTAACCACAAGAGCAACGATGACCCGCGGATCGCGTGGATCGCGTGGATCGCGTGGATCGCGCTCTCTCGGATCTTCACTTCCGCCAGTGAAAGGTAGACGAGCGGATCGGAGTATCTGTTTTCGTTGAGGATGTGTGCGAGTCGTGTGCGAGCGAGACGTCCAGGTGTCGATCTCGCGAGTGTGTATTTTGCGCGTGAGTAAACGCGAGATTCAACGTGGAATCTTTCGTTACGTGTGCGCATTTTATGCGCTCGAAAGCGAGCAATCGAGGAAATGTATTTTAGCGCGGTTGAAACGTTCTTGGTATAGTGCGTATTCAATTTCTGCATTCGAGCGTTCGAGGAGCCGATGCATTTATTTTATTTGTAATACGTACGACCGCTTAAACCGAGTGTAGGAATTTTCTTTTACGAGTGAATAATGTCAGAAAAACATTCATTGATTTCGCACTCTCTAAAGTCATTAGAGTGATATTTTCACTGTCTTCCAATTTAAAAATACAAATTGCGATAGATTAAAGTAAACACTTTACCGAATAAAGTTTCACGCTCATTTTTATTTAAACTCTTTAATTGCATCATATTATTAAAAATGCCGATATTATTAAAAATATTCCGAGTTAATCGATTAATAATTTATTAGATTGTGATTTGAAAAAATTTATCGAGTATATGTAAATTAACGATGTGTTTGCAAATATTTATGCGAATTAAATTTTTGATACGTTAATTAATGTAAATTTATATATTTTACCTTTTCGAAAAATTATAATTTAATAATTTATTACAAAATTTTTTTCTCGATCTTATCCATTTCGATAATTCAAATTTACACGCGCGTAATATATTAATATTTTAACAAAATATATCAAAGGAGATGTTATATAATCATATATTATTAATTGTGATTATACAGATATAACATACATAACCAGATACGATCGTATTTGAACTTAAGTGTTTATAATAATATTTATTTTTTCTCTGCGCACTCACGCATGCGCGCTCAGACACACACACACACACACACACACACACACAGGGAAACGCAGTTATCGCTGTTATCGCACGTGATCGCGTAGCTTTGAGTATAATTTTATGTGATTAGCTGTAATGGTACATATTATTATATAAAGTACAATATGTTATCTCAACATTCATTTGAATACTAACTTATGATGTATCTTTTGACGAGAAAAATTAATAAGAAGAAGTTTGAAATAAAAATTTTAATATTTAGGAAATAAAAAGAGGTAAGTTAAGTTTACCGTAAAATTTAAAAATTAAGCGAATGTACTTTTATCAAATTTTACTTGTATAATAATATGCAACGGTTTTAACTATTATTTAACATTTATGAAGCTATTCGCATTTCACTTGTGAAAGTTTACTTATAAAAAATAAAATTCTATCGGTTACATATGGTAACATATTAAACTTTGAACCAATTTTATTTATATTTTTTAAACTTTAGGCGTAAATATTTTTTACCGGGATATATGATCAAACTTTCGCATAAAATTAATTGACGATGTTTTCCGACGCGTATATAAAAGTTTCCCAAAGAATGTACAAATTAACGTATTTCACACAAACTATCTTACATAAAAAGCAATTATTACAATACCCACATTTTATGCTAAATTTCTAAGGTTTCAAAAACATTATCGATTGAAAATTTGGTTTTTAGAGCGTAAAATTTAGAAAAAATAATATTATTCACGCAATGGTATAAATATCTTTTAAAAACACTATTTTTAAAGCGGATTTTATTATTAAGTTGTTAACTTGGACGATGTTCGGTGAATTCGAATAATTTATCGATTCGCTTAATATTGTACTTTAGGTTCTAACTTCCGACAAACTGAAATTAAATTTCAAAAACGACTCGTTACTAGTATTCGATAAAAATTATGGAAGAGCGAAAAATTCAGATGTTGAGCAAAGATATACGTTAAAGACTAATATGGTAAAGGGAAATTGATCGGATTGCACTATCGAAAATATCTTCTCAATCTTATCTCTTCGAATGGGAAAACTTGCAAAAGGTAATTATGATCTACTCGTCGAATAGCATGAATAAGTTAATTGAGTAGAGTTAATAGCTGGGTTTTCTTTAATGATGTATATTAGATGTTAGATATGGATTTTTAGCTTTGAAATTGTTTGCAACAGTGACCAATACTATTTCATAATAAACGCGGTAAAGTTAAATCTTTAATACGTCTAAATTTTTTTATATAATTTTCCAACTTTTTGTCTCGTTAATTATAAATTACTATATTAATAAAGTATAGAAGTGTTTTGTGTATTACGTTTTACTTACGTTATATCTACCGACTTTTTAGTTACAGACAACTTTTAAACATGGTTTACATTTCTGTAATAATGATAAATATAGTTAGTATCATCTAGAGATTACGTTAAGATATTTATGCGTAAGTTTATAATCCCATAAAAAATGAACAACTTTCTTCGAAGAGAAATAAAAATATTATGTAGTTTAAGCTTCATTTTTTCTACGATAATTTTCTTAGATTATCGCATAGGTACGCGTAATTTTTTTGTCAGAGTTTATTAGATACGAATTCAATTTCTTTATAATATTATTCTTTATTTATTGTATAAAATTTATATTATTTAATATAAATATATTAAATATTGTATTAAAACCTGCAAAAAGTTGTAAAAAAAATATGTGATACGGAAATAAATAATTAATTAATTTGCTTTACGAGATTTGCGGATTCTCACGTCTTAAAATATCGTTATAAAACATACAAAAATATTATATAGATTTAATTTTAACTATATTATTAGTAGAGAAAGGCTATGTTTAAAGCCTTCAGAATCTATCTTACCTATCTTGAAAATTATATATGTTCGTATTATCATAAATTTCATACTTTTTTTAAATTTATAGCCCAATTGAAACCCCTTATTTTATTCTTTCTGGATAATATTATATATTTTATTATTTTATAATATGTAACCTCTTTTTGTGCGAATACTTTTTTTATTACTTTCACTTAGATTAGAAGATAAATATATTTTTATTTTATAAACATACATTCTTCCGACTTTCTTTATTTACCATATAATATAAACAATAATAAATATTTGATCATTTTATAATATATTGACTTATTGCACAATAGTTGAAAAAATTAAAAAATAATTTTATTTGATATTCTTAATTGTTCAATTTTCAATTCGATAAGAAAAGCATAAAAATATAAATATTTAATTTACAAATTAAAATACGGAACGACATATTCGAATAGCTGATATTTTAAGAAAAGTTACTTTTCTTTTGTATTAAATAATAGTATTAATATTGAATTAGTTTTTTCATACAGGAAATATATATTATAAACGATTACTACTTTATCCGCTAGATAATATAATTAACTTTAAATAAAATGATGAAAAATTTCTAATTAAAATAATGTTTTAATTAAAAAGCAATATATAAAATATAATATAAAAGTTCTTAAAAATTATTCTTTTTTACTCGAAGTTAACTTCTATTTATTGAACTGAAAGCCTTTCGATTAATTGCGAATCAAATAATATTATAAATTTATGTTCATCGATTCAATATTAGAATTTTCACAAATAGAATCGTAAATTTATGTTTTGATTTATTTATAATTAAATACTTATAAATAAAAAAGGCATTGATTATTTACGATAAATAAATTAATATTTAAAAGAATAATAAATTAGAGATTTATTAAATTTTGATCATATTTACTCTAAGTTTACATTCATCGATGAAAAAAAAAGTAACGGACAAAGCGAGTGCGAATTTCTTCAACTAAAAATTAGGCAGTAGGCTATAATACCTGTTACGTAATACAGTAAATGTTACTTCTTATATCTATCGATATATTTCACAATGACAATTCGTAAATAATAATAAAATATAATGTTTTTTTATTCGTTAAAATATTATATTGAAAGACAAAAATTTGAAAATCTTATATATATCGCGATTTAAAAATGTAGTTTATTGCATATTTTATTATTTACGTTAATAACTTTCTATAACTTTTTTTAAGAATTTTATTTCCTCATTTATAAATTTAAGTTCATCAGCTACGATTTTTTATGTTAATTATATAAAAATATTCTGCGATTTATTATGAGATTATTTTTTATTAAATCAAAATTATTGGATTTCCGTTAATAAATAAATTATTTCTAAGAAATTTTAGTAAGATTCTTTTGAATTATTTTATATTTCTAGAATTATATGCAGATGTGATTCATATTTCAATTTATATTTGATTTTTATGTGCAGTTTGAGCAACCGAATATTTAATTAAATTTACACATTAAAATAATAAAATAGAAATTAATAACTCGCTTACTAAATATTAGTTATAGTATATTATAATTTGCATAAATAATAATCTTTTAAATTTAAAAACTCGTCGATACTTAGTGTTTTAGTTTTATAATTTTCCAGCTAGACCAAACAGCGAATGGCGTTTCGAATCAATATGATACTCCACGAGAAAAAATTATTCACCCACGTCAACCGACGCGCAATCATAGAACATAAAACAAATTTTGTTGCGCGATGAAGAATATTTAGTACTTTTCGAGACTCGGCAAAAATACCACAATTCGATTATTTCATCTGAATTTTTAATAACGCCTTGCGGGAGGGTTTACGTTTAATTATGAATTACTACATTTAATACGATCGTTCTTGATGCGCGAGTATTACTCCTTATAATTTAAGTGGAAGCAATAACACGTTCAACATTTTTTTAGCTACAGTAGATTATTCGTAGTTAAGAAATACTTGTGTGCAATAATCTAAACGTATTATATAAACCGAATGAAACCTTAATGATTAATAATTAAAGAAAATGTTTCGAGCATATTTTGATATTAATGAAAATTTTATTTAGTTATGTAAACAATTACATTGCAGATATATAAAAAATTATCTAAATAATTGGACTTTAATATCATTTTCAGTTAAAATTGATATTAAAATTGATTTCGTATTTTGAATCGTAATAATTTTTTAGAATGTTAACTGTTTATTTTTTATATTACAATTATAATTTTTATTGAAATTATGTAAATAAGTGTTCTGTGAAAATTATGTTAATAAAAATGAATTAGACTTGAACATCGAGTTTGAAAAAACTTCATCTCAGTTTAAAACGTAAAATAAAACACTAATTTTATTGCAATTAAAAATAATTTCAATCTATTCGTTATAAAATATTTCTAAAGCTTTTATGATTTCAGAAATTTAACTTCTACATTTAAATAAATTTATATACAAATTTTTTTCAGAATTATTCTAATTTTCTTTCAACGAAATGTAAGTGTTGATATAAATATAATATTATACCATTTTCAACATTAATATTATAAACTTATGCATATTTAATATAAAGTATAATTATTAAATGTATATAAATAATTATAATTTTAATAGAGTACTAACATTGTTAATATTTATAATTATAGTTTTTCATTTATTAATTGCGATGATTAATAAAATAATTGTATGTAAATTTTACTTTCTTAAAGAAATATGGTATATTTTCATTAAATTATACTATGCAGTAATAAAAGATCAATCTAGTTTTAATATACTATTTTAGATTAATTTTTTACTGTATTTTTATAACTTCTATGTTTGTGAATTCTATAATGAAAGAAATTTTACTTTAAATAAATTTATACGGTTTTAAACGTATTTATTAAATACATATATTAAGTTGTAGGCTTTCAAGATTTAATTTAGGATTTAATTTAAAATTAATTTAATTAATGTATCAGGAAGAAAATTTTTTAATTAAGAAATTGTAGAAAAATATAATTTTATTGCATTTACTTACTTTAATTTTAATAGTATTAAATTAGTTGAATGCGTAATATAATTTTTTTATGCTAATCTTTTAAAACTTTAAAAGTCATTTAACGTAATACTCGATTAAACAAATAAAAACAGTTTTTAAACTGTTTACTATTGTATCGTAATTAATATATTTATCTAAATTAAAAATTTATCGAGTTTAATCAATTAATTGTTCTTACAGTGATAAATATTTTGTATATTTTATCACGAAGGTTTAATTTATCTTTTATGCCTATAACGAAATAAACATATTAAGAGGAAGCTTAATTGCGAAAAGAGATTTGAAGCATTTGGTTAAATTATAATAAAATTTCTTTTAAAATATTTTAGTTCAAAATTAATTTCTTCAATTCAATTAAAAAATTAATTTTTATGCAAACCTTTTTTAACCAGTTATAACAAATAAAATATATTTCTCGTAGTTTTATTTACAAAATTTTTATTTTATCACCTCAGCCGAATAATTATATTCTATCCTTACTTTCCAAATTTACAATTATAAAACAAATTAATTTTTTTATCCGTATATTACATTATCGAGTATCGAATATTAAATCATAAATATATTTGAATTATGCTTTGATTTAATTAATATTGATTCAAGCCTCTATTTTGCTCAATATTCGTATCGGTGAAAATAGATTTTGTAATTAAATTTGCATTTACATAATAAAATAGCCGAACGTCAATTCTTTTAATCGGCATTAAGTAATTCTGTTTATAAATGGATATCATTAAAAAAATATTAAATAATATCAATAAGAAAAACAAATTGAATCTTTAGAGTTTGAGAAAGAAAAATAGTTTTAATTAAATCATTGTTAAAAGACCTTAGGCTGACCGAAGCAAAAATACGAATACGAGAGTTTAAAGTTTTAATTTTTCATCCAAATAGTACGTAATTATGTTTACACATGTATATTTAAATTTCCCATTTAATAGTGCTCTCTCGGTTTAGAGTATATTTCATTACTCCGAAAGAGCTTGGTTACTTGTATTGCATAATAATCTCCGACTTGCCGTGTTACAAATGTGTCTGCAATTATATATATTTTGAAAACCCTAGTTATCCGTTACATCTTATTACTCGGTAATTATACGAGCGTGTAATATTTTCCTTCGACAAATACGCTTTCTGTTGCACTTTTTATTTGTCCTGGTCAATAAAATGATGTTTACTATAAATCGATCAAACTTTTATTGGAACTATCGATTTTACGTAAGATGGCTTTATTTCGAGGAAAGTAGAAGATGCAATATATATTTTCTTATTTCCGCATTCTTTGAACAAGTACATATTCTTCGATTCAAATTTTTAACTTACCCGAATGTGGAACAGTAAAGTTTCAAAAGAGAGAATATCCAGAGGTATTATATTTTATTATTTAACGTTGATGGTTATAACTTTTTTTGTTTCAAAGTTGAAACTCTAAACGTAAAATGTTTAACTTGAACATTTATTTTCGGTATAACTAATTTATGTAAAAAAATATCTTTTATCGAATCAAAGTAAATAAAAATATTAAAGTATCATCCACATGATTAACTTTATAGATTAATGTAAATATAAATACCAATATTTTATTGTTATATTGGAAATGTCGTTCTATTTTTGATATAACATTATTGTTTTGCTTTATTGAAAAGTACACGATAAACCCGATATCGACGAATAAGGTGTAGTATAATCGAGATTATTTAAGACGAATACTTTTTTATTATAGCGTTAGATTTATTATATAATCCCATTAAAAGAATTCGCAGTTTCAAAAATCAAGTTGTGATTACAATTTATTCGAATATAATACGCGACGTTAAGATTATTTGATACATCTTGGAACAAAATATTCGAAGATAAAACTAATTTGTATTAATATTTCGGATATAAGAATATTTAAATCTTTGTATTATAAGAGTTGGTAAAATTATTTTGAGTATCTTCAAATAATCTTTTTCAAATATTAATCATGTTATTTTATTATTTTAATCATAAAAATTATAATATTTATATTAAAGTTATTTATTGAAGGAAAACTGAAGATCTCTCGTAATTAAGATTTTTATATTAATATTATTAAGTTCTTTAACAAATTAAGAACTTTATTAGTACGATATATTGTGAATAATACTGCACCTATACATTTTAATGTACATTTAATTTCTTATTGAAATATTTTATCTCGTTCACTTTGGAACTTAGACGACTAATTTTGATTTTATAATTCAATCTGATGTACTAAAAAATAACTCGTAATATCTTTAGGTTGAACTATAACTGACTTATTCTACTGAAGGCACATAAGTCATTACCACATAAATAGGAAGTTTTATAAACTTATTTTAAATAATAATCAAATATATGATTCATAAATGCTGAAAAATATTTTCAATTTATAATGGCTACATTTTTTAAATTCAGTTAGTCATAAATATTACGATATCTAGAAATAATAAACTCATATAACTAGAATTTTCAACAAAGAAATATATAATTACGGTATAAGGTATATTAAGTAAATTTATTCTACATTTTTTATTCGATACATGATTTAACTTATGATAATAATTCGATAATATTTATAATTTTTTTAATTCATTTTTCGATTCCATAACAAATTTACAATATTTTTTAAATAAGAAATAAATTCATTTTAATTTCTTTCGATATTTTATTTTATCGAAAGTTTCATAAATAAAATTTAAACGTTTTAATCGCGAACATATTAAACTTTATAAAACTTTTTAAATAAAATATTTCAATAAAATAAAATTTTCAAAGATTTTTTTCGTTCGATATTTAAAGTATTGTCTTCGAATAATAGAGTTAATCCGAAGAATAAAGTAGTATTGATAATATAATATTCTTAATAATAAATTTGCCAGTCATTTAACTTTCAAATTTGTCAAAACTCGATATAAAATATTTTTGAAAATCAATTTATAAGATAAACATGATTCATATTATTTAATAAATTACATTTATTTTCTATTTTTTTTTACCAGAAAGAGAAATTTGGTTAATTATCTTACAATGATAATGACAAACACATATAATATATTCATACAATCGGTGAAAAGAAGAACGAAAAACATCGTTTAAAAGTTAAATTAAAATTTCTACTTACATTTAAGATTTGCAAAATCATGCCTCTGCAAAAAATGGTCCAACTGTAATTACATATTTTCACAGAAAAAGCATTGGATTAATACACAACTTCATCTCTCGTTATCGGGATGCATTTTATTGGATGTCGCGTAATAATTGGCTAGCGAATAAAATGCGAAACTGCAAAAAATGTGTACGTGACTTGCATTTACTTTCGCATTTATAATGACCAGAATTTCAAAATGGCAGCTATTTGTATCACTGTATATTCTTTATTGATGCACCAAGCGATACGTACACTGAGTGGATTAAAAAAATACCGGTGTAGTAGACGAGCGCACCTATCCATTTTTACGTAATGTTCCTGGCCTGAATCCACGAAAGTCTAGTGCGTGAGATATCGAATACCTATGCTAAGCGTCAAATAAATACATATCGAAAGTTTTTAACCGTCATTTCTGCTTTCCATCAATCGAGGCTATATTGATCAATGGCACGATCAATTTTCTTCACATTTTACCAATACATTCAACTTTTTTTCGATCATCCTTTCAAACATATTCGTTATTTTATGTAACAAGATTCTTCCGAGTATATAAATTCCGTCCGTACAATACACATAAATTTTTAAATCAATTCGTTGCGAATAATCAATTATGATTAAAGTAGTGTATTTTTAATTTTTAATGACTCGGCAGTCCTTTTTTAAATATTTAAAACAATTAATTTTTAAGTTATGATATTGTATGTTTTTATTTTAGTACAATATCGATATTAGAAATTTATTACGAAAGCAAATATAACGTATAAAAATTATTGTAACGTTGATAAAAGTAAATAATACTCGGGGAAAAAATATTATAATTGAAAATAAATATACGTAATTGTTCGAGTTGTATAATAATACGATGTTTTGCCATTTCTTTTAAATTAATTTCTTTATATAAAATAGTTTTTTACGATAATCATAATTTAATCGTTCCAGGTTCACCGAAATCTAGAGATCATTGTTACATTTAATTGAATAATAATATTTTTTTACGTTCGAGTCATTTTTATAATTAAGTTAAAATAAAATAGTAATTTATATTTGGCAACTTCAAATTACTCTATTAATAATAATTATTCGAGGAGACAGATATTTTATATTTTTCTATTTAAAAACGATAAGAAGTACGAGTTCTTTGTAAAGATTGAGAAATATTTTTTAAAAAGCAAAAATGAGATCAAAAACTTAAAGTTAGCTTCATAAATATTGGAACAAGTTAATAAATACGATAAAAGTGCTGCATAAATAGAGGTTCAGTTTTTTTTTTATATAGCCGAATGAATTCAAGTGATGATAATAAAACGTGAATTCATTACTATTATTTTAGAAAAACGATAGAGAATTCAAGACGAGAAATGCGTACCAAAAAAGCGAAAATAGTTGCCATAGCCGAAAAGGCTATAATTCTTTTTTTCTGAGTAAAAGTGACGTAATTTTAGTAGTCTACTCGAAAAATATAGAACAATAACTGGAGCGTACTAAATTTCTTTGCTAGGTAGTTTAAATATCGAATAAGAGAAAATAATAACGTTTAATGAAAAAATAATTTCACGTTGGAACAATGAATCAGCGCAATCGGCGCAACCGCAAATTATTAGAATTATGATCCAAAAAAATTATACTTATTGTATTCTTTGAATCTCACACCCACCGACTACTATTTATTAATAATAATGAAAAAAGCATTTTCAACGAATGATTCGTTCAAATTTAAAAGAGATTTTTATTTTTATAAGTTTTTTCAGGTGAAGTAAATCGTGCACCAAAAACGAAAAGATTCAAACCCGTTGCATCGAATATATTCAATTAAAGATGAAGATAAACAAATTTTTATTTAATTAATATATAGAAAATCTTTATACTAAACATTTTTAAAAAATGAATGATCGGTTCGACGAATTCGCTGTTTTTAATACTTTATAAATTTCTTTAATTTTCTGTGAATATTCTGTGAAGTTTCGGTTTTATGATTTAATAATTAAATTTTAATCGGATGATAAATTTATCGTTATATTTTATGTTAATTAATGTTAATTTCGGTAATATTTTTATCCTAATGTGAGTTTTTTATTTAAACCTTATGTATCGATATTTATTAAAATTTGTTCTCTTAAACTACTTTTTCATACATTGTAAGTTTTATTTCGGAATACTTATTTTTCCATTTAATAACGTTACTTTGAATAGATTTTTTCGATCTCTGTAATTATATATTATTAAGAACCCATTTATTTTTTCTTGATTTTTCGTTTAGATTTTCGTACTATTATCGTAAGTTCAATATTATTTCTCTACACATTGAATAATGCATTATTATTAATTACTCTTGTATCTTTACTTCACCTAATATATAGTCTTAGTCTATTTTACTATTTTTACTACTTCTGTAATAGCATTTTTATGAATATATTAGAATTATTCCTAGTGATTCTTACAAGCTTTATGTACAACTTAAATTTCAAACGATGATTATAAGTAATCGTACTCCTTTCATTTCTTAAGATATAATGTATACTTCGATTCAATGGATTTTATTTTCTGAATTTTTGAAGGGTTTTATACTCGTATTTATTTATCCTTTTTAATGTACGTATTTGATAAATTTCACGAATCAATCGTTTGTATTATAATATTATGAATATCGGGATCTACGTTATCAGTTGCAGGTTTATATATCTTCTCGCAATACAATTTATTAAACGCTGATTTCATTTGACAGATGTCGTTATAAATTACTGATAAATAAATTCAAGTAACAAGATTATCCAAGTAATAAAATAATCTTATTATCGAAAAAAGATACGAATATAAAATTTATGTTTTTTGTGGAGTGAATATATTTAATAATTTTAATGTATTCGTTTACTATATTATTTATAGAGTTGACAATAATGATCGCTATGATAATATCTACTAAAAATTCAACATAAATAATAACTTTATTAAAATTTTACGTATGTATATATAATAATAATTAAAATGATTTTCGATATCGAAACAAAAAAATAATTTTTTTTTTTTCAGGCATTCATTGAAAAATAATTCATTATTATATATGTAAAATTCTGAATCTACTATAATTATTAAATTTTTCTATCTGTTATTAATTAAGAAACTTAAAACTCCATGATATTTCATATTTTACTTGCATTTTCTAATTATAAAAATAATTGAAATACATATAATGAAATTTCAAAGCAACTTATAAAGAAGAATTAATGATTATAAATTTGTCTATATGTCCAAACTTCAATGTAAACATTATTGTATTTTTTTTAATTAATATTACGTATAAGTTATAGTATATACATACAATTTTTTGTATTAAGATTGTTATCGTTAATCTTAATCGATAATTTATTTTCAAATATTCACCTAATTAATAAAGAAAATAATAATACTTAGAAGCTATTAATTGCATAAAATTAATCGTTTACTTTTTCTTTATTCTAGCAAGAGTATATTTAAAAAAATTAATAATATTAATAATATTGGCAAAACCAGTGTGAAAAGAGTAATTTTTACAAAAAATTCTAGTGCAATATAAAGTAGTTATTTTATTTTGAAAATGTGTACGATGAGCGTATAATTTTATTACCCCAATATTGGAATACAAATATTCATCGATTCGATTGCTTTAAATAAGATTGTAACGCGAATTTAATGAATTTCTGATGAAATAAAATTAAATTCCGGTGTTAATATTCGTATATCAACCAAATTAATTTGTATTGACTAATGCATATACGCAAGTATCACACACTTTCAATAGCTAATTATACACACATAAAAGTACCATAAATTTATTCGGGTTCGATTTATAAGTTTTTAATTGGTTTAAAATAATTTTATCCTAGTTCATCGATTGCGTCAAATATAATATTTCATATAGAATAAAAATATATATTTTAAAAATAGTATAAAAAAACTTGAAATTTGTTCAAGAAAATTCTTTTTTTAAAATAATTACAAAGTATGCTATTTTTTTTCCTCGAAAGATATTACTTACGATATGGTAAGTATGGATTTTTTTTATTACTCGAATGAATACATTTAGTATTCTGCGGACTTTTAATATCGCAAACCGCGTAACGCAGTTCCGTTAAAAATTATTTACTACCGTTAATAATTATGATAAATCGATCGGATCCTCAAAATGATAAAATTTTAATTAAACACGACTTACGTAAGCGTTGATTGGGAAGATATCGCAATTAGGAAAATAATAAATATCACGAGCGAATATAATAATATTCGCACCAACGTGTATGGATATATGGATATAGAAACATAAAAAGGTGCGTACGTATAGAGTTACATAAAGAAGATATAGATACTTTGATCCTCTCTAGGAAGGAACAACAAGGAAGGAATGATAAATAAGTATAAAACACTTTCGCCTTGGATATTGAAATTGGAACCGCCGTTTACGCGTCCATATATTTATATACATGCACATGCGATTGTAGGTATTTTCGATCACGCGAGTCGGTAAATGCTTTTATCTGGTCAAATCCTGTGCGATCACGAGGATAACACTGCCTTGCACTCAGGGCTACTTTCACTGGCGAGTAGAGGATGTGGACAACTTTTTGTGATTCCGCTGCTGCCGATGTGGCCGTTGAGATGGTACCGGTTTCACCGTTAAACAACTCTTCAAATAATCGTTTCCGACACTTTTGCCATTATTTTTTCCTCCTTGTCCATCCGCCAAAATATTTCTCCCGTTATTTCCTTTTCTTTTTTCCGATTTTTTCCGATTTTTTCCGATTTTTTCCTTTCTTTTCTATTTATTCTTATCGAACAATGGATTTTACGAGAGGCGTTGCGTAAGATTAATGAAAACTCGTATCGATTCTATAAATATATTTTGGTCGGTTTAAAAATAAAAATATCAAAGTTGTTCCTACATTACGGCGAATTTTTAATTTATTATATTCAAATAGATTTCCTTATTTGTTTTACTTCGATGAAAAACACCGACCAAACTATAAAATTGATTTTAATACTTTTATAACGAATTAATAACGAATTAATCTAAATAATATGAACTGTATAAGCTTTGTTACCTATCAAATAAATGGCTTACAAAAACATGTTTTCAATATTATTTTTAAAAATTTTACTAAACTTTTTACATAGTGTACTTTCATATTTTTACACTAAAATCAGTTTGTATAAAAAACACTATAATCGATATTTATTTTAGTTTAATAAAATGATTTTACGGTTTAACCTGTCTTTAACTAAACTAACCACGAACATAATTACCATATTTGTTATATGATGCAGTTCAAGTTTCCTCGATATCATTAAATATTTAATTTAAACTCTTATTTTCGATAAAATTATATCTGGAAATATTTTATTTATATTAAATGAATACTTTGATCTTCGAATTATTTAAGTGAAAATATCAACGGAAACTTTTCAAAATTATAATAAAATTTTTTATGTAAATATGGCATATAAAGTCAATTTAGTTTTTAATATAATTGATAAAACCATTTTTCCCTACAACTTAAGCTATTTTAGAAACTATGAAATTTTAAATTCCATATAAGTCAATTATGAAATGATAAATTAAACTTACCGTGTATCCTTAGTTATAAAATTCTGAATCTAAATTCTGGAGTTGAATGTTTTTGCTTTCACTTAATTTATTATTTTTTTAATAATAAAGAAAAATATATAGTACATCCGTATTTATACATAAAATTAATTTTAAAAATACGATCCTTTAAAAGTATATAGATTATAATGTTAGTATATTAAACAACATTGAAACAGATTTCAGTGAAATTTGCTTTAATTTCTTTTATATTTTAAATAAAAATAAAAGTTAAATATTTTTTTTTGATTATTGAATATTTTTTTAAATATACACATATATATTTCTTTTTCATATTTTATGAATTCATGACCTATATATTTTTGTTCTGTATTCGGTTGAATTACGTCATATAATTTCATCAAATGATATTTTTTAAGAAATTAAAGAAGCTTCGTATAAATTAATATAAATTGAAGCTTATTTATATTTTAATTCAATTTTATGCTTTAATTTATCAATAATTTTTAAATAGTACGAAACAAATTAAAATCTCGTAATATTATACAGTAGAATGTTTTTGAAATTACTATTATTAGTATTATTATTAATATAAAGTAAAATATTCATTTAGATAAAAGATTCAGTTTATTTATTAAAAATTATCAATATCTTTAAAGAATGATCAAATATTTTAATTCAAATTTTAAAGTCCTATAAGATTTTTTAAATTTTTAAAAAACTGTTTATGGTTTTGTTAAACTAAAATATAATTAAAAATGTAATGTACATTTTTTAATATAACTATAGTTACAAATTTTACATTTGAAATTTGTAATCTAATTTTACGAAATCGAATACAACATTAAGTTTGGTTTTGTTAATTTTAAATAGAAATAAAATATAAAAATTTTGATATTTTTAACAATAATAATTATTGAGAAACTGTAATAAATTTGATTTTTTTAATAAATTAATAACTTGTCGATGTAATTAAAGATTTAATTTTTAATTTTACTAAAAAGTATCAAAAAAAATTTTAATATTTTTACAAATTTGGATATTAAATTCTAAAGAAATAATTATTAAAATAATTTGAAATAATAATCTTGATAAACTACCAATTTATAACTTTAATTGTAACATTATTATGAGCGTTTAATATTTATTTTTATATAGGAGTAAATCAAAACTTTATAAATGTAGTCTAAATATGTCTAATTTTAAAAATCACAATAATATTAAGAATATTTGCTTAAAAAATTACATTACTTATTTATTAAATAATAAAATTATAACGAGATACTCGTAAATAATATTTATAATACATTTATTTTTATCAAATGTATGTATACTTTAAACATTTTTAACGATGTTCGATAATTAAAATAAGCAAATATATAAAACATGATGTATTCATTATTAATAAAAGTAATTAATGTCTACAAAATAAAATGAAGTGAAACCATATTATTAATAAAAATAAAAGAAAAATTTTTTAATCTTCAATAAGTACAACATAATTTAATACTCATACAGATAATAAAATAAAGTATATTAATAACTAAGTTCATTTAACGTCACACTCGACGTTTTCATATAATTATTAGTTATATTGGCACTTTTTTATTATTATTTTCTAGAATAAAAGAATTACTCATTTAATTTATTTTTAGTAAAGAGATTTTTTAACAAAGAAGATCTACACAAAAAATTAATTATTTTTTATAAAATTCAGTTGATAAATAGCGATACGTAAAAAAAATCTCAAATTGATTCATTTAAAGTTTAATAAATCAAAACTTGTTATATGACTATTATTTATAAAACAAATTTTTTTAATTTATAGTTACATTTTTTAAATTCTATCAATATAAGACTAAATATCTTGATTTATATAAATTTCTATTTAGGCCATGAAATGGATTTATCATAAAAAATTTTATGATTTTCGATAACAAATGTACAAATTATAATGTAAAATCTTCACTTATTTTTAAAAAAGTTCTAACTTATTAAAAATTCCATTAATTATTTGTTATTTTCCGGAGATAGATGTTTATGTCAACGGGACTGTAGAAATAACGAATACACTTTTTTAAATTATGTTAAGAAAAAATAGTTTAGTATTATTTATTCTGATTTAAATTTTATAAAGTTTATTTTACTTACTGACAAATTTAATACAATAAATTTAAATAAGAGAATATATTTATTATTTATTTAAAATTTGACTAGAACAAGTTTCAAAATCTAATATCAATATATTTACATTTTTATTAATCAAAAAATCTTCATAAATTTTATAATGTCATACGCATGTCGTTCGTAATTGTGCATAAAAATGGATGATAACGATAAAAGCTTAAATGGCAATGTAATTGAATTTGTTCCGTTCTATTTATCCAATGTTCATACATAACAAATACATTTTATCCGTTATTTAAAAATTTTTTAAATATTATGCATCAATATTATAAAAATAAGTTAAAAATTAATTATAAATTAATTTTAAATAAATATACATTAATTATTTTATTATACTATGACAAGAGTAAATATATATATACATATATATACTTAAAATATTTGTGGTTGTCGCACATTTAATAGCGAAGGAAGCAAACGATAAAACTCAGAAAGTACATATTATATTTTCAAAATGTTAATAGAAATATAATTTATTCTTATTATGTAAAAATAAGACATAAATAAAATTAAAAAATTTATGGAATACTATATTTTAGACATAATTTTTAGAATTGTTAATATTCGCGGAAAAACATAGTTACGGTAATATTTAAATAAGTATATGTATATATATTTTATAATAATTTATTTTAAAATATTCAATTATATCAAATAGTTAATATCATATCTTAATAACGTAATTACAGCAAAGAAGATTCTAAATGCGAACTTCATTTTAGGTCGCATATCGTAGTATCGTAACGAATGTAACAATATCATCGGAAAGTAATTGTAAATTCGGTTAAAGACGTACAGAATAAAAAATAAAATTTTAAAGACATTTCTTGAGAAAGTATCGGTATTTCCTAAATTTTTCTCTCTCGACTTAATTCAGTCGTACAAGATCGCAACGGATGATCACAACGAGACTACGCATTAAATAATTAGTCGTCGAAATAACTTATCCGAATTAGAAAATTTAGCATCATCGACGAGCGATCGGTCGTAGAACAAGTAACGAAATGTTGAGAAAAGTGAAAAGCCTCGATAAAAGAATCGCACGTAAGCGAGGAGACGTGGAAGGTTCCGTTGAAGGAGTCGATCAGGGAGTCGATCAGGGAGTCGATCAGGGAGTCGATCAGGGAGTCGATCAGGGAGTCGATGTCTAATCGATGGCTAGTCTCGCTCCTCCGATAGTTCCTCGCTCAGATCTCTTCTGATGAAGCAACCCGAGACGTTGGGCAGATTACCGTTCTTGCAGTGTTTGATCCAGCCCTTCCAATGCTTGAATCCCTCCTGATTGGCGATGATCTTGGCGCAGGCAATGTCGTCCTGGATGTCGTCGTCGAGGAAGTCGTTGCAGTTCTTGTTGCATATGCCGCCGGGTCGGAAAGCGTTGCACCATTTGTCACTGCTGATTTGGAAGACGCCGTAAGAATAGCTGGCTTTGTGACCAGGGCCGGTCTTTTTTCTCGTGTCGAAGTTACTCTCGCTCTTTATGATGCAGACGTAGGAGCTGACGAAGGTGCGCTCGATTCCAGCGCGGACCAACTCCTTGGCTGCATCGCACTGGACCAGGATGCGAGAAGAGCTCCGGTGATTCGAGATTATCCAGCAGATCAGGAAGCTCAGAAGCAGTTGAATCTTCGGATGTACGCTCATTCTGTGGTCGTTGATCAATGTTAGTAACGGGTACTTTTCTTTCTTCTCTTTCAACGATAAAAACTAGGTGATGAGCTGGTTTTTAATCGGTTTTTAGGACTTTTTCTATTCGGTTCATTCTCGAGATATTAAAAATTTTCTCTGCGTTCGACATAGTTAAATATTTTATATGGGAGGTAGGATGATAAAAAAGTTTATACTAGTTTCAAATTCACTCGTAAACTCGAGTTTTTATAATACGTTAAATGTTAAATATATTTCATCGAATGCAATGAATATTAAATTTCTTAAATTGATCAATAAAATTTTTAAAATATGGTCCGAACGATTTTGATTTCATACATTTTTTAAATATTTAAATTTTATATCATTGCGTAACAAATTTTGACTTTTCTAATATCTAACAATGTTATGATTATATTATGATTAAATAAATTACTTAAAAATTTTTAAATCTGCATTAAAAAGGTTGATTTGAAAATTTATATTTGTAAAAAATCTTGAATCTATGGTTTTACACGTGCTTTTCGTAATTAAATAAATTAATTTTTAATTCATCGAAATAATTACAATGAAAGATAAAAATGGCTATACAGTTATAAATATCTTTATTGACAAATTATATTTTACAGTCTATAAATAAACCGAAGTTTATTAACGTTTACTAATACTAATACTAACGTTTATTAATATGAGTTTGAATCATTGAAAGATATTAATAAATATACATATAAAAAATTTCAGAATACTTAAGAATAAGAAATAATATAATGGAATAATAATATAATGGAAATTTGTTGAATTGTACTTTTATATCAACTTTTTTCAAAATTTTGATACTTTTATGATATTGTGCAAGAACAAAATCTTTTGAAAAAATAAACCGAGAATAGCTTTACGTATTAAATCGAAAATTGATCTTCGTAAATGTTACTTATTAAAACATACATGAAAATATATGAGTAATTTGAAGTAGATCTATTAGTTTAAATTTTAAGCAATATTTTCGAGAAGTTATAAGTAAACAAATTAGTGTCTTTTTTACAGAAATTATGTAAGTATGCGAATAAGTACTTTTTTACGGAATATATGCATACCAAAGGATTCTAAAATATACACGTGGTTAGTAAGTAGCCTACTTAAAATACGTAACCATGTCGATAAACAAAATTATTCACTTTACGGAACATTTTTTTCAATGGATGTTTATCCGTACATAAAAGCTTATTCATTTACATAATAATGCTACATTTAATTGTTGTATAATATATTACTTATAAAATTAATCAAAACAATTTACTTACTTATTATTTTCAACGATAAATTATTTTTAATTTATATTGATCTTTAGATTTAACTCATAACTGTATGTATAATAGTTTTCAATGTTATATTATTTTTATCTTTTATGTTATATCCGTAAAATATTAAAAATACTAAAATTTCTTAGAATAGGAAATAAATTTAAAGGCAAAGAAGGAAAAGTAATAAAAAAAACCTTAGTAAGTTTATTATGAAAACATTGTTTAAAAGAATATTCATTATGAAGAAAATATATTCGTAGAATGACCATGTGATCATATTTATATTTGGAATATTAGCATAAAATGCAAAATGTGGGACTATCCTTAAGTGGAAGTGATTTATCTTTCAACGATGACTTGTAAAAATTACGAATATAAATATATTTAGCGATACTTTTTATTCTGACTCTAGAAATACTTTTATTTTACATTAAAACATGATACATCAAATCATTATCAGTTCTTTCATAATTTGCAACTGATTTAAGATATAATGCAATAGTAGTTACAATTCATCACAAATTTTGATTTTTCATCAAATTTAATATTTGTATAAGAAATGGGTACATCGAATCTTGTGTACACAAAGGGATAACTTTATAATTAATAGCATTAAATACAAATATTTTCCTTCTAAGAACATTTTAAAATAAGGGATATCTGAAAATAAAGTTTCGACTGTTATCATACTATTCATGTTCACTTAAATTGGTATAATTTAAGAAATCGTGCTCGTGAAATCAATGTCAGATGACGAAATAACGAAGAAACATTGTCATTTTAAAGAAATTTTTTGAACTTATGAAAAGTAATCGAAATATTTTTTTTCAATTTAGCGCTCAATGTGAAAATCGGCTAACATAATAAATAATATTTAAAATAATGTAAATACGTTGATGAACCAGTAATTCGATTATTAAATATAAATTTTATGAATTAAATTATTATTGGATAAATTTTCAGGCTTATTAATAGCCATTAAATTACGATCAATTTTGACGAGTGTTGAATTAAAATGAATGAACCGAAATGAAGAGCAATACAAAGGAAAATTTAAAATTTATAAAATTTAAAAATTTACAAATTATAAAAGTATTTTACCAATTCGTTGGTATTTCTTTTTTGAATATATATAAGATATAATTTAATGCTGCGGATTGAAATAATCTTATTGGATATACATAAAAGTACCATTTGCAACTAAACAAAAACAAGTTTTTTGAATATCTAAATACGCAAGATGTAACTTTTACTCGTACGATTTTTTGAATAATTTAAATTCTAAAATTATGACTTCATCTTAACGTATTATTTAAACTTCAATAATTAATTTATATCATTATATTATATGAAATGTCCATGTAATACTATTATTATTATTATTATTATTAATGCTTTTTATATTGTTTTAAAGACTTTGAAGTACGAGTAGTATCGAAGATGAACTATTTAAGAAACGTATGACCTTGTTTCACGGACCATCAGCCAAGACATTAAGTTGAACCATTATCTGATCTAATTTATGACGGGCCATAATCTTTTACCAATTCTACCTTTAAAACTTGAAGGAAGTATGCGAGATCTGTTACATCTACTACATCTACTGTGACGCTCCCGCAAACGACACTCGGCATTTTTTTACCGTGAAATATGGGTGAACGAAAATAGTTATTTATAAAGAAGCGGCTCGGTGCGAAAAGAAGAAAGATTTTAACCAAGTTAACCGAATGCATAACAAAAAAAGGACCCTAAGTTGGAGAAGACTCAAACGTCGTAAATATCAAGGGAATCCACTCAGAAGTGACGAAATATTTTTTTTAAAGAAAACAAATAGCATATATGTAAATTTCCTGAAAGTTGGATAATTTTTATTTATTCCATTCCAAAGGTCAACTATTATTATAAAGGTCTACTTTCATTCTTATATGTTTAAGGATATAATCGGTATAAAAGAAAGTAATTTTTTAAATAAATAAAAAAAACTATTTTGAATTGTATATTTCTTTAATTATGAATAAAGTATTATTTTTTTATAAACAGTCTATCACATTGGCAACTGGTTTGTGATATGTTAATATTTTTAATTTCAATATTTTTATTTTAAATGATTGTATAGAATAAAAATAAAATACCGTAAAATAGACATTTTTTACGTTAATAGTCAAACTTTTTTTCTAAAACGTTATATACGAATATATCGATTTCTTAAATTTCTAAATATGATCATGATTTAAATATGTAAAGATTCGTAAAATTAAAAATTCTTTTTGAAATTACATCGAATAAAAATATTATGTCATAATAATAAAGGTAAATATTTAGAAATAAAATGTATAAATATTTAATTAAATAAATTTAAAAAATAAGTAGAATTTTTTAAACACAACTTTGTCCTGTTATTTTTGTATAATCTCGCGTTATAATCTATGCATCGAAAAAACTTAAATGTTTAGAATACGTGTGTATAAGCGCGTGAGTGTGGGTTTGAGACAATTTATAATTAGTCACTTTTTTATCTCATACGTATATATTCAATACCCATTAATAGGATAAATTTACATTTTTTTATCGAATCGGATCTAAAGATTATCAATACTTAAAATTAAAATGTTTGAGTTAACTATTAAATTAGTCGAATATAATGAGTTAATTTAATTATATCATTTATGCAAAAAGATAAATAATATTAATAATAAACAAATTTTAAATATAGCGTAATTATCTTTTTGCTGTAAAAGTAATTTAATACAATGTATACGAAATGAGATAAAATATTTTTTTATTTACTTAAGTTATTATTATGTCGTACGTATCAAATAATTAAGTATATCAAGTTCATTTTAAAGTTTTATTGGGCATATTATTGTATTAAAAAAATCTTATATTTTAATTAATTATCGTAATAATATAAATGCCGTCAAATATTGAATTTTAAAATTTCTGAAATTTTATCTTCGAACACCAACACGAGATCCATGGATATTTGCTTCGCTCTTAATTGAATCATTAGTACTACATCTACTTTTAAATCTACCATTTTTTAAAATAATAGCTACTTACGAATATCGAAGATTTAGTGGTTTACGGTACATAAATATTTAATTCGTAATCCGGTAAAAATGCTTAAACTATATTATAAATCAATAAATCAAAAATAAACCGTAAATCGATGTCGTTTGATAAAATAATTTAAATTGTACGTAAAATAAAAATTTTATATTCAAATACCGATCGAGAGGACAACGAATTTTTTTACCGTCCGATACTAATCCGAACCTTACAATACTCAAATAAAGAAAGTTAACCTTTCCTCCCTTAAAAAAAATAAAAACGGTAAAAGAGGCAAACGAAATAAGGAAGAAGAAGAAGAAGAAGAATCGCAATCGCTTTTTAGCACTTACATCGCGGGTGGGTAAAAACCGTCAACGTAGCTGTAGAAATCTGCGGCCGGGATAATAAAGCGAAGGAGTATAGTCAATAATAATTACGCCTGCCGAACGACACACGATAGACTGAAGGAAGTTTATTTATACGTGGCTATTCGTTCCGATGTGACGCGACAAGGCGACTGAACGCATTTGTTCGCGCTACAGATAAGAGCAGAGTAGAGGACCTTGAGCTTGGGCGCTGCGATCCTGATAAGCCGTTGACGCTCGTCTCTGCTCGATTCAATTTGTGCTAAGGTGCGAGAGATCACCGATGATTCCCGAACAGGTGTTTTCTTTTTCTTTTCTTACGGACAAAACTCGGTGTAATTTTTACACGAGGCGGACAAACCTGCAAAGAATCCGACGCTCGACGTCCAACTCTGCAATTTTTAAACAATTTTAAACACGGTTCAGGAACTCATGCGATTTTTCAGCGGATATTAAATAAACACGAGAGTGTTAAACTTTTTTCGAAAAATTATCCAATTCTTGACTATTATCCAATTTATTATAAAAACTTAGTTTCAAATTTGTTTTTTACGCGGTGCACTAAAGATGACATCAAAATTAATCGAAGGTATCGTTATCTTTCGTGCGGAATTTACATAAGAAATTATTGTTCGTCATTTAAACTTTTCGCAATGGAGATTAATTTTTAATACAAAAATGATTCTGAATTTTCAAAAATATTTATGTAATTACTGATAATACTACTTTATATTTAAACGTTTCGTATTAAAAATTATTTAATCCTTAATTAATAATAATCTAATCATTTTTTATCATGAAACCACGAGATAAATCTGTTTATTTCGTTATAATTATTTTTCAAAGCTTTTTGAGAACTAGCAAATTCAAACTTAATGTACGTGATAAGTTTAGATATGGAATAATATTTACAAAATAAATTTATGAGTTACTTTCATATGGTCAATAATCTCGACTTACTATATAAAGGAAAATTTTTTTATAAATGAAGAAGTATTAACTCAAAAAAAAAAAATATATATATATATATTATTGATAGATAATATAGTTTAGAATTTTTGTAATTATTAAAAAAACTATAATATATATTAGATGTACTTAAAAATGTTTGAGGTATATATACATTCTAAAAATTTGTCTCTGTTATTTTATTATTTTATATGTAAAATATATGTATTTCACGAAAATACGGCTATTGGTAAAAATTCTAAATATATCTCTATTAAACAAACATTCTTATTTAATGTGTTTGCTTAGATTAACATTTCGGAAAAAATATCAAAAATAAAATTTGCTTGAAAAAACTAAAATTGTTCCATCATTACGCTTTTACAATCCATAATTTATAACGAAAGTTTTTTATACGACAATGTTTTGTAGATAGTAATTAATATTACAAAAGTAATGTATAAAAATTTTAATAATAAACTTTGGTCGTTAAATAGAAAGGATAATATTAAATTTCTAGTAATCTTTGACGTACCGATGATATTTACAGACAAAACGTATCGAATTTACAAAATTCTACAAAAAATATATATTTTAATAAGCTTTTTAAAATGAAGCATTACAAATTTTTATGATACCAAATAATTAATTTTAGATTTATTCCCTTTCTATCGCAAAAAATGTATTTCTTTTTATTATTTTTAATTATAAATTCATCATTATATAATATATAATTTTTAAATATAAATTATAAAATCATAAAAATTATAAATAATCATAACTATAAATATAAATACTCAAATTAATAGAGAAGTTAAGAGATAGATAAGTAAATACATTAAGAATGTTATTTCAATTTTTACTGAATCTGATTTACGTATGAATACGCATACACATAAGTATATACTATGTATTTAATACAGTAGCAGTAAATCCATGTACATTATATTGTTGAAAATTGATGATGCACGATTAGCAAAAACAGAAGTACATTAACATTAAACTATTACTTATCAATTAGTCATTGGCAAAGCATCTTATCAAAGTGAAATAAAAATATACCATCCAGATACGCTTTTAAAATAAACATGACACTTTCTATTTATAGATATTTCTCGTTTTTTTATAAAACAATTAATTTCTAATGAGAACGCGATAAAATTAAATGTATTACTACTTTTAATATTATTATTAAAATTAATGGCAATAGACGCAGTGGTATTGATAACTGATGTTACCAATTTTATGTTTCGTTTTCGAGTGAAATTCTTAGTATTCCATACAATTTTGGAAAGTGTCTTTAGACCTTCGTTACAATAAGATTATAATAAGTAACGTATTATCTTATTTTAAATATAAAATTTAATTAACGATAAGTTTTTATTCCTTTATTACGGAAGAAAATAGAGCCAGATTAAATGGTTTCAAAATTATATTCATTATATAACATGTAATTTCCTGAATCCTATAACTTTTCACAAGAGTCTGTTATTCATTTTGAAATATTTGATGTTCAAATTTGAACATAGAATAGCTTACAATTCATAACTTGATAAAATGAAGATTATCTAAACAATACGGTATAAATTATATTAAGATAATTACTTTCATACAGATTTCTTCTGTAATCTTTATGTATAAAGATTATTTGTGCAATATTATTATTTATTGTTTTAAGAAGTTTATTCTATATTTTTTTTTAATTATTAGTGTTATATTATATGAAAGTAATTACATGTATCAAAATATTTTAATTATTTATTTTCAATTATCTAAATTTTGTATAATTTTTTTATTCTTGTATAATATATTTAATTTATACATCGCGATATGCAAAATAGTTCGGATACTTATTAAGGTTTCAAACTATACTTTATATTTAAAATTATAAAGCAAATAAATCTTTAGCATTATATTTTTAATTAGAAAAAAAGGAAATTATTAAAAGTAATAAAATATAAAATTATTGCAATCACTTGAATCGATAATTTATTTTATTTAATTAATGTAATCAATTTTTGTTTAATGTTAACAATAATTTGTTGAAATTAACATTACCGATATAGTTTTTAGATAATAAATATTTTTGTTTTTATCTACTCTTAATTGACCAAAAATTTAAATTTCTAAATTTCATTCAATTAGAAATCGATTACTAAGTCGAAGTATCATCTTAATCAAATTTAATACAAGCATAAAATTTTTGAAATTCCATTATTAAAATTTTCTTTTAACTCTTTTATTAACAATTTTCAACTTAATTTTAGTTAGAGTTCGTTATAAAACAGAATTTGAAACATTTGTTTTTAAAAATTATTTGCAAATACGAAATGATAATATAAATTTTAATTTCCTATCATTAAAATGGATACAGTTTACTTCAATTATTTAAAATATTATAAATTTTTACTTTACGAGTGTATTAAATGTTATTAAAAATAATCACTTATTAATATTTTTAAATTAGTATATAGCTTTCATTTTTTCTTTAATAGATTTCATGAATCAAACGCAAATACAAAAAAATGACAAATAATATAGAACTAACAAAAATACAAATACGATATTGATAAAGAAGTCCACTAAAAATCTAATAAATATATATCGTACGACAACTGAAAACATAGATCTTTTTTAACAGATTTTAGATATTTTTTTATATCACTATTCGGTTATCAAGAATAATTAAATTTTTTCATAATTAAAAAAGAAGTATGATTTTACAGGGAAGCTCGAATCGTCGATATCGTTTAGATCTTTAAAAATTTTAAAGCGACATATCATCCATACATTTATTACACAAAATACCAACTAAATACATAATTCACGAATTTAATCATACATTTTTTAGTTTACTTATTAAAATCTTGATACAATTTAGAATCATCGAGAAATGTTATCGATATTCAAAGAAATCTTAATCGTGTTATATAATTTTTATAGGACTTTATCTCGAGTAATCTATAAACAATCTTAAAACATTAGACGATTACAATTTATCATCGATCGCTTCCAGTTTGATATTAAACGTATTTATCGATTCAAATTTTTGTAACGAATATTTTGCAATAACGAATACTATATTTTACAGGTGGCTCCCTCGCACGGTACTTTTCCGTACTATTTTGTTCGTATACTTTCGGTCGGTGTAAAATGATTTTATCATCGGTTATCGGCGTAAACGTCCGATTCGTTAATATTCGCCAATGTACATTTTAATTTCTCGATCCATAATAAATACTTAAAGTTTCTTCATTTTTTACTTTCGGGCACATATACACCATCAACGCGTATTTAATTTCATTATTAAAATACACAATAACATACAATTGTAAAAAGTAAAAATCATTTTAAAGGATCGATCTTGTAATTATTCAACGTCGTTTCAATTTTTGTTCCGTCGAAACTATCGAACTATTTTCTCGGTAACGGTTCGATACGAATAATACGAATAACCCGATAATACGAGTCGCGCGATGTTTTTACCATCGATAAATAAAAATTGGAACGCTTCGAAAAGTTAAAAAAAATATGTACGCGCGTACGAATATCTACAATTTAGAAGTGTACGCGGATAAAATTGAAAGAGAAAATAAAGTATAAAAATAAACGTAGGCAGCAGCGAGTTAAAGTTAGCGAGTAAAATTAATAGGAATAAATTGATGAGTTAATTATTTTGGGCACCGAGCCAATCAAGACAATGAAAAGCAGTGAAACCTCTCGGCACTTATTAAAGTACATTAACGAGGCATTATTTCGAATCATCTCGAAAAATTCGCGAATCAAAGGGCGCACGAACGAACAATAAGAGTTTAAGTGTAAATGCCTAATACACGAAGCCTTTGTGTTCAGGCTTTTACGGATGCTTCCGCGTCCGATAGCGAACGAGCCTCGGCTGCTGGACCACCCGTCAACCCTTAATGTTTCTATCCGCTTGTTCTTTCCTCGTCTCTCTTGCCTCCACCCGTCCACCCCTCACCGTCCACCTCTCGGTCCTCCTCTCGGTCCGACTTTACACCGGCTTCTCTCACTGCTCTCAAAATTACGGTCGCAGCTTCGGCTTCCTTAATAACAATTAGTCTTCCTCGCGGAGGACGTACCTTCGGTTCGCCTCCTGTCTCCTGTCCGACCATTCGAACGCGGTCGAGATATTTTAAACTCGTTTCGAAAGCATTCGCGACGCTTACGAACCTTTTCATACTTTCTCCCATGCGACATTTTAATACATCCTATCGTTCTTTCGCCAAATTTATTTACTCGATATAACAAACATAACCTAGTAAATTGTAATTTCAATGTTGGAACGATATCTTATATTTTATTATCTATTATTTATCTATTACGCTTATCTCTTTTATACAAACTATTGTATTTACTTTCTTTATCCCTTTAATTATGTAACTAAATTGTCCAAAACACGGATTTTCTAAACTATTCGACAGTATTTGGTAACTTTACGTTTTTATGCGAATGGAAATTTAAGTTTGATATTTATTTATCAAATTTTAAATAACTTACGTAATTTAAAAAAACGTCGACATAGATACTTTAAAAATTAGACAAAAACGAATAAAAATTAAAAAAGTTACGTTCGATCGTTATTATTTCAAGATATTAAAAAATTCAAATCGATTAAATAACTTCAACGATATATTTAATGTCTTGGGAAATTTCGATAAAACGTTATCTACTTCGTTGAAGTCTAGCTCGTTTTTTAAAATAGTCGGAATATCGAGCATTTTGCAGATTTTCAAATATTCGAATGGATTAAAAACTAAAATTACTTACAAATTATAACATAGTTGGTCGTTGGATTATTCAAGGCCACAAACGGAGTTACCTTAGCTTGTTAAATAAATAGTATAAAATCGTTCGAATCGGTCGTAGATTCGTTTTCGATTTTTTGGATATCGAACGATTTTCCAGGTCCATGGATCGACGAAGAGAGTCGAGACGTTTATTGGCTCGTCGTCTCACCGAGAAGTCCTCGAACGCCATTTTCTTTTTTACGTCGCGTTCAAATATAAACAATACAAATATAAACGGCTAATATTTTTGGCATTTAATTTACCCTAGAAGCGTTCGTTAAAATATTCCATCCGTCGGACTCGGATACAATAAGTCGAACGCCGATTCATCGAAACGTTCGCGAGAATTTTTAATTCGATGGTTGTGCGACGGTAAATTGCTCGTTCGAGGCAGAATATATCGCGCTCTTAACTTTAACAACGGGGGATCGTTCGTCGGATAAAAGGTAGAATTTTTTGCGATGGTTTAGCGGCGATTCTCGTCGTTAAAAACTAGTAATAAAGTGTACCTGTTTTACAATAGCACGCGTCCGTATAATCTTCGCTCGCGGAAGCTTAATGATCCCTTACGGGAGCGAACAATGATAACGTACAACGAACATAAATCGCTGGCTTTGAAGTACGAGGGAAATCAAATTGGCAGAGTCGTCCACTCCGAAACAGCCTAAGAATACATTGGCGGGCGAGGAGTCATCGCGGGGAGGAGGTGGAGGAGGTGGAGGAGGTGGAGGAGGAGGCGGAGGAGGCGGAGGAGGATGGACTCGGCGGTCGAGACTCGACTCCGAGTACCTTAGGAGACTCCCCGGGAGCAGTTAGATGGTATTGTGTTCCCGGTGCGCATTGTCCTCCCGTCGGACTGGCAGGAACTCGACAATGCTCGACCTCCTCTTTCTCCCTCTTGCGAGTTCGTAAGTTAGTAACCTCCCCGTGAAAAACTTATCTGCGCTCGCGTTCGCGCGTCTTCGTATTCGGCCTCGAGAGAACCGATTTGCTCGCGTGGCGCTCGTCTCTCGGTCCTTCTCAGTCTTCGATCCTGCAACTTTGTAAGCGTTGATGTTTCATTGATTTTCGTAGCCTCGCTCGCATCGAGTCGTCGATCCTTTCGAGGTGGCGCGAGACTGGAACCCAAGTGCTCGTATTTTACCCGTTCAAAGCGGGACCCCGAACAAATCCCGAAAAAATCCCGAAAAAATCCCGAAAAAATCCCGAAAAAATCCCGAAAAAATCCCGAAAAAATCACGAAAAAATCCCGAAAAAATCACGAAAAAATCACGAACGCTGAACGACGCGAAAAAAAGAAGAGAAAATGGATCTGTAGTTTAAATTCAACCGCGTATTCGCAAAATGTATAAGTACCGATTTCGAAAAGGCAAATCCGCGTAACTGGAAAAAAATCAACTTCGGTTATTGGCGTCTTAAATTTTTGTCTTTGTAAAAATTGAAATTAAGGCGTGAGGTGCGAAACGTTTCTCGTATCGTCGAAAAAATATACGGATCGAGATAACGAGTTTCATTTTTTACGCGTAATTATTTTTTTTAATTTTTACGCGTGATAAAAACTTAGATGTTTACGCGGAAACGTTTCCAAATGCATTCGAGAGTGTAGAAAAGATACAAACGTTCGAATGATTGCGATCGATAATTAAATAAGAATCGACTGGAATGGCTGGAATGGATTTATACGTCTAATGCGCAACGTAATTCGATTTACGTTATTCATATATTAATTATCGTCGCATCGTATCGTGTTTATCTTTCATCGTTGTTTTGAAATATCGTGAAAAATTTTTCGTACTTTATTTACTTGAATTAAATTTTGTTGTTAAAATTATGAATATTGACAAAAAAATCATTGTTAAAAGCAGAAAATGAATTAAAAATTTTTTATTTCTACTAATTACATATAATTATTGTATCTGTAATTTTCTTTTTATTATGATTTTAGTAATATTACTTCAATTTTATCAAAAGTATTTTTTATTTCAAAATTATTCGATAATCATTAATCATTGTTCTTCGAATATTCTCAAAAATATGAATACCGCGTTTTAGTCTTTAATTCTTTTGTTTAAAATATTTGAAAAGCAAAATCGATAAACGACTACCAGGCGTATATGAAAGTTAAAATTTCTTGCCTTTAAAGATATTTTAATTTTTTTCGTAAACGAGTAACCGAAGTCATTCGTATTGGACCAATTAAAAATCTAATTGTATATCAAGTTGATCGATCGATGTAAATTCTATTTTCGTTTATTTTACGAGTGACAGCACTGAACTAAATTGTACCTATTTATACAACTGATGAATTTTATATGATTTTATCTAGTAGATGACAGCACTTCTGTCATTCTTTAACTCTGTTTATGACAGTAGTGACGTTAATGAAGTACTGGAAATACTTGACAATACGAAATTAGCGAAGATATTCAAGTTGAGCTGTATTCTGTATTTTGATACAAAATTGTATCATCTCATTGTATTATATCTACTCATTGTATCGTGTATACTAACTAATTGATGCGAAAACAATTAAAGAAGTTAGTAATTATAATCTTGTTTAGAGAGATTTAAAAATACGTTAACACTTAATACGTATTTTGGACAACCACGCTGTAAATTTTATTTATTTTTTAAATAAATATTAAATTGTACAATGATATTAAAAATATTATTTTCAATTTTTAGCTTACTAATTAAAAAATAATTAAATATTATTTATTTATGTATATTATTCGATAATTTTATTGCTCGAATTTATTTAAAATATTAATTATATTACAAAGTAATATATAATATTAATTAATATACCTAATAACTACATACATTACAACGATTTTACGAGGATAATAAATATCTTTTTCAAAATTTATTTTACCAATGTACCGAAAATTAAAACCTTGGCATATCACTATTTTATATCAAAATAATTATGTTCAAAATTAGTTAGTTTTTTGGTAAGTAAACATCCATTCAAAGTTTAAAAATTTACAGTTCGTAATAAATGTAACTTAAAATGAATCGATACGAACAAAGAAAAGATTTAAAAAAATTTTTATTGTTTTCGTAAAAAAAAGATTTAGTTTATAATTTTTAAATTATTATAAACCTTTCGATCGAGCATTTATCAAATTTAAAATCAATTCGAATTAATTTCGTTAAATGTAAGATAATATTTGAATATTTGATAACTAGTATAATGTATTTAGAAACATCTAGTCAAACTATTCCAAATTGTTTAAAGCAAGGAAAGAGAGTTTATATACGTAATTGAAAGAGAAAAAGAAAGAGATTTTTCCTGTGGTTGTACGCAGATCTATTTTACTATGATAGTTTATTATGTTCAATTTATACGCAGCATCGATGCGATGTATTATAAAGATGTAAATATATCTGTAGAGTTGGTTTAATGCATACATTTGATATAATCAATACGTGACACCTTATATTTTAATAAGGAAAGACTCTATGCAATAAAAAATTCCCGTAAGTAGAAATTTAATTCATTCGTTTCAAAAATTAATTTACGTTTTAGCAATACGCATTATAAACAAATTAGATAATAATTTAATTGTAGAAGCGATTTTTTCAAATTTAGAATAAAATTGAATTGTCATTTCATACGTTTAATTTAAGTAATAAATGTTGAATATTCTTTCGACTCTCGCTCTTATCGCGTTAAATATGTATAAGTTCCACACTCGTATAAATTAAAAATTTCAAATGTTCAAAGCTAAAACTTTTATATTTTAAAAATTAACAAAGTTAACGCTGAAAATCATAAATAAATTATGAAAGTTAAGTATTGATTATTAATATTTCAATACTAAGAATCATTATATTTCTATATCAGTATTCGAAACTCTTAACTCTAACGGTAATATCGAAAACTACCAATATCGAAAATGAATTGAATATTATTTTTAAAATCATAAAAAATCAACGTTAACTCGTTAGATTAATATTAATTCTTTTTGGGTCTACACTCGATGTTTTTAATAAAGTATTTTTCGTTTTAAACGACGAGAACCACGAGGATGAAAAATATTTCTAAATAAAGCCTTTTGTCTGAAAAAAAAGATAATTTAGATATAAAAAAAACTATTTTTTATATTTCAATACAAAGATAAATTATAATTTTATTAAAAAAAATTTTCTTAATTTATTTTTTAAAATAATTATGATTAATAGCACAATACACGAATGTTATTTAAAACATAGTTTTCACACTTTACTCCCGAATAACTATATTTTAGCGACGGTACGAATAATCAAACATCCAAAATTATTTAAAGGTAAAGTACGAAAATAAAAATAAACGTCTTTCTAACGTATGTCTCGCGGTCAGAGGAAAAAGGAATAAGGAAAAAGTGTTTATAACGTTAAAATAAGCAAAGAGAGTTCGGTGGTGGATAATTTGTTGAAAAATCAACGGTTCCGATCGACACCGAAAAGCGCGTTTATTCGCAAGCTCGAAGCGCTGGACAACGTTTCTCGAGATGTACGCGAGCTTAAGTTTTTCGCGTAGGTAAGAAAGCTATAAAGCAAGCAGGGAGGATGGCTTTTGAAAGGTTAGGATGAAGCGTAGTCAGCGTTTTGCACCCGTCGGTTTTCCGAGTGTGTGCAGGGGTGTGTGCAGGGGTGTGGGTGAACGTGGGTGAACGCGGGTCGCGTGGGTTTGCGCGGGTCTATCCTTCGTCCTATCGATGAAAAGCGTCCCCTTCCCTTGGACCGTTCGCAGTTTGAAAAGCCGCACCGATAGCGATTCATTTCTGTAGTATTGATAATATTCGGGCTGACGCTCAATCGCTATGCCATTTTCCTCGTACACAATGGTCGAGCTTGATTAATAGGATGCCGTGACTTTCATGCGAGTGAAATGTTTGTTAAAAAAACAAATTCGTTCCCAAACACATATCTATAATGTATACGCGTTCGGTGCGTTGCTTTACCGTTCGATCGTTTCCTCCTATTTTTCACGGATAATCGTCTTCTGTTTATACTCGATGGTAAGTGAAACGCTTAACGCTGGGCGTAAGTCTTGTGCACTTCGATCGGTCGATATCGGAAAACTCGTTTATCTTTGTCTTTCGAACTTAAGAACTTGGAACGAATCGTCCGACCTTTTAATTTGCAATTTTTCTGAATTCGCTTTTTCTAAATTCTAAAGCTTTTTCGATCGTCGAACGGACGCGCTTTTCCGAATTTTATTTTATATAAATTTTTTTCGACCTTGGACGCAACATTTATTCCTCCGAATCGAAAGAAAATTTTTATCCGAGTTTATTGTTTCGTGTTTTTTTAATATTTCGATTTAAAAAATTCGTTCCTTTGTTTCGTTCCAAAAATAAGATTTGTATAATTATAAAAGTCCATCCAAATTTATGGAAAAAATACAGTTAATGAGATTTAATTCTAAAAACTAAAAGTTAATCCGAATTTATCGTACACGGAAGTAGAAGGTATCCATTATAGTCAGCCGCGAATACGTAAATCTGTAATAAATTTTTATAACAATTTTTTTAACCTTCCGTAACTTAAAAAGTTTTGATTCTTAATTTAATATTTTGCATTTGTATTATAAATATACACGAATCTAGTTCATTTTTAATACCACTGAAATTATAAAAACGATAATTTATTTTTACCTACAAATTATATACGGTATGAAGTCTAATTTAAAAATCGAACGTTTAAAACTAACTATGCATTTAAATTAAAAATTTCAATATTTATAATTATAGAGATAATATAAAGTAATTAAACTTGAATTGAAAGATATAAATGGTGTCTCTGATATATTATTATGTCTGATATATTATGTCATTTTCTGAACCATGATCATAAATTTTCTAAAAGAAATAATCGAGTTTTAAGATAACCATCGAAAAGTACTGTGTAACTTCACATATAGTTATCTACTTTACTTAATAGATTTTTATAAAAGGAAACTCGATTACTCGTAACTTCGTGATTTATACACTCCAATATGTACGATATTTTAAGTTTGTAGTTTAAGAATCGTTTTATACATTTACAAAATACATTTACAAAATAAAAAATGAGTGTCGCGAATATGCTAAGAAATACGTTAAAAGAGGCTTGTGTTTCCACTCCCAAAGAATATTCTTTAGAGTTTCATCATAAAAGAATATTTTCGATTTCTTTAAGTCACCCCTTTTCTCTTATTTTCTTTTGTTCAAGCTCTATTTTATTTTTATTTCTATCCATTTCTTTTTTTCTAGCTCCCTCTTTTCTATTTACTTCCCTTCTTTTTATATTCACTCGGGTTCTTCCCTTTTTGTCTTTCTTTGACTCTGGTTCTATTATATCTTTCCGTCTGCTGATAGCCATCCATTCTTAGTTTCCTTTTTTCATTAAAGACATGTTTTGATCATCTGTCCAAGCTTGTTAAAATTGTATTTGGAAATTTGAATCGATAAACGTTCTTTAAATTTCACGAAATATTGTAATTTAATTTCATTCCGTACGAATATAATTCTAATTTCGAAGTTAGTGTTAAAAAAATAATAAATAAATAGTTTTATAGTATAAAAAGTAAACTTATTTTAAATGTAAAGAAACTATGTTCCCGTACAACTGAAATTTACTTAACGCGACAATTGTTTAGGTTTTAAACTCGTAAATATTAATATTTTATCTAATAAAATGCTACTCGATGAAACTACAAATATTTTACGAACGATCGCGTTACGGATACTTTCTCGAGTATTTATAAAACCGTGTCAACGAAACGATATTTACTTCCGATATGTATTTTTTTTCAACTTCTGATCCACGTATATCCAAAAATTATTTTTCATATTCTTCATTATACTTGCTTTTTATTCCTAAGTCTCTACTTATATCGCTGTCTCTTTTTCTTTTCTCAGAGTCTTTTCTATTTATACGTTCTTCTTTCTCTTGGACAAATACTCTGTTTTCAGTATTCACTGTGCGGTTTCTCGTACACCGATATTTCCTGCTTTCTTCACTCACGTCATACAAGCTTTTAATACTCCCTTGATAAAGCTCTTTACTTTTTCCACAAACTAAATATGTGTACGTGTTCGCTTGGGCGTGAATGTGTACGAAAAGCAATATATAATGGAAAAATACGAGTTCTAAATGTAATTTCAATGGTATATGGAAGTAATCGTACATTTAAAACTAATTGAAAAATTGTAATAATTAAACGAAAGGTATTAGATACGCACCGATTTGGATCGACTATGGAGAAACGAGACAAAGACAATTCGTATAGTTTTAAAACCGAAGCTGACACAAAATAATATAAACGAAACGTAATCTATAATCTTACGTTTTTTTATCCAGAAGAAAATGTTCGTGTTGTTTTACTCGAGGTAACGTAATACAAGACTTTATCCGCGTCTTTTGTTAAATATTACATAGTATGGAAATATAAACAGTCCTGAAGAAATATAAGAGTTTTCTTAGTATACTTATCTTTGATACTATTTTTTGCTCGGACTTATCTACATCATATAATATTAAAGTTTATAAAGGCTCCGTTCGAAGTTTAAAATAAAATTAAATAGTTATTCCAGTTTTAAAAATTTAAAAGCTACGACTGCTCTTTGGTACCGAACAAAATAATATTTAAAAAACTTTTTAGTATATTCGGTCAAACGAAAAAGCGATGAAGTTTACCGTAAAATGTAACGTTCGGTAGATTTATTTTCGATCGGAAGATTTATTTATATTAATACTATATTTCATCAAAGTTCGATCGTCGCAAAGTAAATATATTTTTTCAATATTAAAATTTCTGGATTGATGCGATCGTTTATTTGAATAAATGTAACTTTAAACGCATTCGTATCCAATGAATACGGTACAGCTAAAAATATGTAAGAATATAAACCGCGATGTTTACGAAAAAGGAATCGCTATTACGATAAAACTTATTATAAATAATATTTTATAAATATTGAAAATATTACCTTATGCGATACGCATATATTTAACATTCAAAATTTTAAATATCCCGTCGGAATTACAAATGTAATTTTTCATACGCGTATAAAATATTAATAAAATTAGTCGTTGACTTTTAAGCAGACTTACGTACCAAAACTACCAACGAACCATCGAAAAAAGATTAAGAGTCTTCAAATATTACGATTTTACAAATATTACTAAATTTATAAACCAAATAACAGTAACGACGATCTTCGTTTAAATCGCTTAAAAATAATATTACGATTACAAATATTGTATCGAAGATTGCGTAAAATAAGTGAAATAAATTTTATAGTAAATAATAGAAATTTAAATTTATTTCATTAGAACTACTTTACTAAATTATTCGTATCGGGTTGTACATATTTTTCGTTCGTAACGACGTAATTGAATTCAAAATTGTAATAAAAGTTTAAAGTCGTAACGTTATTACTCGTAACTAATCTTGCCATTCGTCGATATAGATAATTCGATTGTGATATTCAAATCTCTGTATTTTAAATGTGGCACCGTTGCGTTCGAGTTAGGATCGAAGCAAAGCTCGGTTTATCAAATTCGCAAAATTTCGCTTTTGCACGGACTTTTTGAAAAAAAATTGATTTTCATCGCTCTACTTCTTAAAAGCGTATCGATCGAAGCATATATGGGAAAGGCAACGTAACCCGAGCTTTTCGCAATAAAAATGACAATTGCGAGTCGCGTTAATCTAGAAACGGATAAACTCTCGAAATGCACGGGACGGAAACTTAGCAGTGATTCTTATAACTCTTCATTTCCTTGAATCAACGGAGGCAGATCAAAACCTGGAGAATAATCGAGAGAGGAGAGCGGGAGAGACAGAGAGAGAGAGAGAGAGAGAGAGAGAGTAGGTCGGTGTCCAGAGTCTGGTCGCTCTCGCTCAATTCGCTCGTTCGTTCGCTCGCCAGCAGCGTCATCATAAGACCTCTTTGTTCTCCGGCAATTTCAGCGGCATTGTCACCGTCAACAATGTCCACTTGACATTCTCCCTCTCGCTCGCGCATTGTTAGGACATCCCCCCGTGTGCTCTCTTTCAATCATAAAGTACATCGTACGCGCCTCACCTCGTCGAGAAAAACAGAGACGGATACAGAGGGAGAGGGAGCGAGAGGGAGCGAGAGAGAGAGAGAGAGAGAGAAAGAGAGAGAGAAGGTCAGTCGACGACCGGACGAACCAGCGGTTACACCTTTACTACGTAAAGCTTGTCCGGGTCAGCGGTAGCAATCAAAAGCCTCCTCCGGGACCAAAAAATCCCCGAAACGGTGCGCTGACTTTTAAAAAGCGCATTTTTCGTATTGCGAAATTTCGAAGGTATCGAGAACAACGTTCGGATCGGTTCCGAGTTTCTCCCCGAGTTTTTCTCCTCGGTTTCGCGGTACTCGATGAGCTATCGAATCGGTGCTACGACTCCAAGCGTTGATATTTATTTTGGGAAAAGGACGACAGCTCGAATCTAAGCGTCAATTTTTGAGAGCTTACCATTCCAATATTTTCGACGACTTTGAGCGACTTCCTCGAATTTTTCGGTTTACGGCTGCTAAATGTACGTTAAATGTAACTCGATACCAGCATTTATCGCGTGATTTTTACAACGAATTCGTCCGATTCCGCGATCGAAAACTACGGATTCTATGCGATTTTCAAACGTTTAAATTGAGCTAAAATTTAGTTCGACCAAAGTTACCCGACTATAAAAAAAGAATTAAAATAATAACGTCTCCCGATCGTTGATAAAAGTTTTTTAAATTTAAATGCTTAATTTAGGAAATACGACTGCGTTATTTATTTCGAAATAAATTAAAGTAGGATCTTTGAACGGTAGATTTATTGCATTTTAATTGTACCGCGATGAATAGAGATCGGCTAAATTGTTGGAGCGGTATTCGGTTTAAATTGTTCGTCGCTTTTATACAAATTTAATTATAAAATTGTTTCATCGTTGGTAACGGATTAAATAATTTTCGTTATATAAGTGGTACAATTTCACAAAGGTACAAGTTAAAATATTATATTACTTCATCGATAAACTTGCGTCAAATTAAGATGCAAATTTTATAAAAAGTAATTTCAAAGTTTCTTTCTTCGGTTAATAAATATTTTTCAATGTATTTGATATTATTATCGCAAAAAAATTATATTCTTCCAATTTTTTATTTAATTTATTTTAATTTAAACGTATATTATACATGAATAACTGATATGGTACCATATATATATATATATATATATATATATGGTCAAAATGATTAGAAGATGGAAAGGGTAGAATAGTCGGGACTATTTTGATATATCGAAGAGAAACGGTCACGTGGTTTCAAGGCGTAAAGAAATTATTCCACGTTTGAAGGAATACGCCGATTGAAAATAAGAACTTTCGAAGCGACCGTTGGTCGAAAGATTGACAAGGGGATGGAGAAAGTTCTTGAGAACAATTTGAAAATTAAAAGAGGACGTGGTAATAGTCACGTGAACTTTAAGCGCCAAAAGACGGGCAGACAATTTTAATAGGCTCGTGGAAAATATGAACTTTGGAAGCGACGGTTTGTCTTACGGGGTAAACATTTTTACATATCCGCGTTTGCGAGAAATAGAAAAGGATAAAAGATATTCTCGCGTCGGATTCGATGTTGGGCAATTTTGAAAGTTTTTTCTAGAAGTCACGGGATAATTTATGTATTTCGTTCGATTCTACTAATTGAATTTTCGGTTAAATGTCGAAGGATCGCTCGAATTGTCCAATGTTTTTTGTGCTTCGGACGTTGATCGGCGATTCCACGAAGACACGGAGTAACGTATATTTGGAAGTAGACAAAACGCGAAAGAGTCGCGGAAAAGTTGGGGGTAAAAAAGAAAAAAGGAGAAGTGACCGACGGAAAAATAGTCGAACGGACCAAAACATAATTTCGCGGCAATACAAATTTTTTATAGGAAGGAAAACATTAGTTTTATCTATATTTGATGTATTTATTAAAAACAACCATGACGAAACATGAAAATTATAAATAACATTATTAAAAATTATCTTGCACTTTGTTGCTAAAAGATAGTTATTTTTCAAATTTCTCGATCACATTTTTCATACTTTTCGACTAAACATCTAAACGACGCCATTGTTAAAAATTGTAAACACATTTGTATTTAACAATATTCGCAATATTTTACTCTTGTATGTATGTAAATTTTTTATATATACGAAATTTGAATACTTGGAAATGAATTAAATTGAATTATTTAATTTATAGACTAGAGAAGATTTAAAAAAAATTTGATTAATACAGTTATAAAAATTATATTTGATAATTAAGAGTGTATAGCAAATATTTACAGATCTTATGAATTATATAATTTAGCTTTGAATGTTATTTGAATCTCGAAAGCAATGTCACTTTGTAGAAATCATTTTAATACATCTCGAAGTTCCGGTAGTTATATTCTAATTATGTTTAATTGTTTCGGTAGTTCTTTTCATTGTCTCGACGAGTCGGTGCACATAAGGAGGAAAAAAGATGATATATTGTCTCACGATGCAAACATCGAGTACAAAACCATAAAAATAGTAGAAAAAATGGAAAGAATATTTATCGAACAAACGAACAAATGTAAAAAATAATGTGAAGAGGTTATGAAATGTATAAAAGAAAAATAATTATTAACTAAACTGTAATTATTATTCGCATCAGATAAATAAAACTTCGATAATTACATCTATTGTAAAAGATAAATCAAAATCGATTTATTTAATTTAACGAAGAAAACATTTTATTGAACAATGAAAAATTTAATATTTGTAACTAAAAATATTAATTTTATAAACTTTACTTTTCTAAATTTTCAGGAAACGTTAAATATTAAAACAGAATCTGTACATCATTTTTAGATACTGCATTTTCTCTCTTTACTATCGGATAATATTTCAGTATATTCATCTTGTATAAAAGTATTTATATTGTAGCATAAGATACCTTTTTATTTATTGTAATCTTCATTATAATTTTAGTCAATATTCTTTACATAAATAAAATTCGGACGTGTAAATAATAATTATTAACTATAAATCTAAAAGATAAGAATCTTTAGAAATTTTGATTGAAAAATTAGGTCTCGAATGAAATACGGATATAAAAAATTAAATAGTTATTAAACAAAAAGCTTTTTGAATTGAGTTAAAAACCAGCATTTTGTTGAATTACTAATGGTAATAGACTTTTTTGAATTTCATATATTTTTCAAATACAAAAATTAAATTAATAATTCATATAATATTGTAATTATCAAATAAGCAATTTAAAAATGGAATCATTTCAATAATATTTTTTTATTTATATAATAATTTTGGTATAATAGGTTTTCTATAGATATTATGTAATTAATATATCGATACAATACATAGATATATTTAATGTATTCATAATTTGTAATTCGCTACAAAATGTATTTTACCGAAATAAATTGGATTAAAAAATCGTATTAGAATATAAATATCAATACCTCTTTTACTTTATAAAATGTTTTTATAATTATTTTTATTTATTTTATAGTCGTTTAGCATATAATACCTTCTCTATTTTTATATTTTTAGCATTGTTGATAAATACAAAAAATAGTCTCGAATTGGTCTCTTATTTTGTAAATTCTTGAATATTATAAATGTTGTTGATTTTACGTGAATTAGTATTAAAGCTTATTTTATAAAATTATAAATATTTAAATAAAGTATAATTGCATACATAATAATTATTAAATATAGTAATAAAGTCATACACTGTACCTTTTAATTACATAAATATAATTTAAAATTTGTATTTTTATGTCTCGAGTATATTGACTATCACTAGATAATTTCCTTTGAAAAGTAAAACTAGTTGCAAAGTATGTTAAGAATTTACAGTAAATTAATTTCAAAGCTGGCACGATGAGTGAATACCTGACTTAATTGATGTAAATGGAATATTCTATATCCATTCTAGAGCGTCAATTAAGAAACAATATATAAATAAAATGAATAGAAAATCTAAATTTTAATATTTATCAAATAGTAATAAAATACATTATATAATTTTTCAATTACCATAAAAAAATTTATTATACGAAACTGTAATTTTTAAATACTAAAATTCAACTATTATTATAGTATTAAATTAATGTAATAGTACATAAATTGTAAGCACTAGAAAGTTTATAACGCACATCTGTAAATATAAGAAAGTATTTACGAAAAATTGTACATGATATTTATATTCAATTTTGTATTCAAATAAATACAAAAAAAATCAATATTTAACGAACGATATTTATTTGCTTGAAATACGTACGTACATCATTTAAGTTTATTAGATGTAGAGCCGTAAAATGATTATTCGTTAATATCTTTTTTCACCAGTAATCAAGTATAATATGTAATTGGTTAAAATAAAAAACATTATTACGCAAAATCGTTCGTTGCATAACCTTCAAATTTCTATAAAAATAAAACGTGTTTTGATACTTTCACGATAAAAGAGAATCAATGATAGAAATTATTTATTGTATAGAGAGTTTTTGTAAGATAAACTCGTACAATCGATTCGTGTAAGAAATAATTTTAGAATCGTTTTTCTATTAATGTCCTTGATTTTGCAATTTTATAAATTTAATTTTGTACGAACTAATCGTTACGTAAAAAATAAAAATTAATTTGAAAAATAGTACGAATAAATATATGGTAATATAGTTTTCCGTAAGGATTCTGTAACAAAATAATTTTTCTTACCACGATACGATTAAGAATCGTTGCTTTATATTAAAAAATTTTAGATATACATTGTACGATGAAACGGTAAAGAATTATTTTATATATTTATTTCTTATAATTAACGTAATTAAGTTTCCGAATAATTAATATTAATAAATATTTATCGATGATCAAAGAAAATTTATCAAAAAAATTTTATTCGTTTTTTTCAATAGTATTGTTTTTTGAACTATTTCTTACGATAATATGTTCCGATATATATTTTACGAGTTTTTAAAATAACGATGCCGCTAAATCGATAAAATAAACGATTTATAAGATAGTTCCGATTTTTAGGAATCAAAAACTGTGTACAAAACTAAACCAATGGGAATACTTTGAAGTTTTTGGGTTAACCATTAAAACACTCGTAACGGATAGAATTTGAACATTTAAACGTATCTTTATTAAACTTGTAAGCCTCGTTCGGGCCAAAGTTTCACACGCGCGTCGCATTATCGCATAATTTTATTAATTTTCCGCGCATATCAATATACAAGCGTATAAACTGTACGGATTATCGATTTTAAATGGAAACTATTTAACGCGTTACAATTGCAAGTGTTCGAATCGAGCCCTTTATTTATTTATCATCTCGTTCGTTGTTGGATCGTAAATAAAGGGAATCGGTAGAACGACGTATCGATACGAAAAAACAGGATGCAAACGAATAATTAAAAGTAAGGGTAACGAAAAATCGCTGTAACGAAAAAGGCCGCGTTAAAATTTGTTAAAACGAAAGAATCGTCCGGCGAACGGCAAAACCTGCACAAACGGCTCAAACGACGCAAACGACGCAAACGGTACAAACGGCACTAACGGCACTAACGGCACTAACGGCACTAACGGCACGAGTACGCGAAGTAGTTTACGAATCTTTTTAACCGAAAAAATTGCCGAAAAAATTATTCATTTGGCATCGTGCATCATCGAAACGCGGACAATACCCGTCAAAATTACGTGGAGCGTTCGCAGTCGACGAAGTAACGAAAAAAAAAAAGAATAACTTTAACATATAAATTTTACAAGCAATCTGCGATAAATCGCCTCGATTCGTACGGTATATAATACAATCCGAACAATACCCTATTATTAATCATTCCGAATAATCGAGCATCGTCTCTGTACGTGCCCTCGTCCGCGAGCAGTCTTGCATTCTAAAACAAAAATTGACACGCACCGGTAGGAGTACTAAAAAAAGTACGGATAGATGTCGAAGTAACTACAATTAAGCCCTGGTTTGCCTCCGGCCGTGGCTGAGTTGCTCCATTGAGAGAATTGGCTCACCCGAGCAGACCAGAGTAGCGGGGAGGAAGGGAACCTGGCGAGAGAGAGAGAGAGAGAGAGAGAGCCCGAGAGAGCGAGTAGGATATCAGATTATCAAGCATCAGTTGCCGGGAAGAATAAGCAACCGCCAACCGTCATTTAACTTTAACGCTCCAACTGGCCTCGCTCCTCCCTCCCTTCGCTTGCGGGGGCGAACCCTCGAGGTCCATGCTAATTAAATCTGCCTACCCGCTGTCTCGCTCTTTTTATGCCGATCTCTATCGTGCTTTTCATCGCTCGCGTTTTCGTTATTTCTCTCTTTCCCTCCGCCCTTCGTCTCTTTTCGGCTCTCCTTCACCAACTATGCACGTGCTTAGTAAAAATTTTCGCCAGCCTCCCCCAAGATTAGATCCGAGGACTCCGCTCGAGTCTCGTCTCGTTCTTTGGCGAACCTTTTCTGGCAACTTTTGTAGCGGCTGTTACAGCGGCTCTACCCTCGTTGGAACGAGAGTAAAATCTCGATAGATGTATCGGTTGCTTCTTCTTATTCTTCTTCCAGGAGGAACTCCCTTTGAAAACCAACGAATTCAACTTGGAAAATTTAAGAAAAAGTAAAGATACAAGCGAACCTTTCGAAGAACGGTTGACAATTTTTAAGACGAAGGAGCGAGTCGTCGGAGCGAAAGATAAAGTAAATCTCTGTTTTATCGAGTAGCCAACAACTACGCAGGGAAAGACGCGAGGCCGAATCGATCGACTCGGATGCAACGAGCGAACATTACCAAAAAAAATGTAGTACCCGAAGACGTTCGTTGCACCTTCCGTTCCAATGGCGAACGAATTACCGCGAAAAGGATAAAAGTTAAAAAGTGTGCGTAGGCGTAAATTCGATCGCCAAAACTTTTTCTAGGTTTTTCTAAGATAATCAGAATCGGATGCGAAAAATACGAAAACGAAACGATGGATGCGAGAGTCAAAATTAATTACCAACGTTATCTTTACGTACACGATTCAAAGATTATTTTAATCGTAGAAACTATGACAATTTATAAATTAATAAGTTAACCGTTAACCATCGACAAAATGTAAAATACAATCGTGCAAGGATTGTGGTTCGAAATTGTCGACTTACTTATACCGAATAAGATACTCGAAAAAAATTTCAGTGCACGTAATATTATTCCGAACTTAACAAAATGAATCGAAATAAAATTTATTAAGACGATTATAAATATTTTACCATTTTTTACAAACCAAACAATTCATCAAATATTAGTAGCTTATTGATATTTTTATTGATATTTTTAGCATCACAGATTTTATTCTAAGAAGTCGAAGAGTCCAATGTCTACGTCGAAATAGTTTATTCGGACACATACTTTTACGATAAATAGTGTAATGTACTCATCGTCTCTCTCCCGCTTTACTTCACGGGCCATGTCACTCGTATATCCCTCGATATTTTAATAAGCATCACCTCTTGAAAAGGATAAACAACTATCGTTTCTTAGCGAGACGATGTAATGTATACATCGCGTATCTCTTACTTTATGCGACTTTCTTGTACGCCTGAATATTCGAGTAAACATCTTGTTTTGAGATTAGAGAATTAAAGTACAGCAGAAGCAGACGTCAAACTCAGACCATACTAAAACTTTGTAAAGAAAGTTACTATTTCAATACCAAGTCACTGTATCTTTAATATATAACTTATATTAATAAATAAATTACTATTATTAAATTGCATACAAACGAGTAACTGATTTGTGCGACGTTAACCCTTTACAATAATATTAAATTATATTAATAAGTTTCCAGTGTTGTTACGATTATTAACTAATTAAATTATCGTGAAAAAATACGTAATAAAATCATTGAAAGCTTTCCATAAAATTAAATCATCCATGCACCATTTATTAACTTTTACAAATCCATTTCAATAAAAATTAAGAAAATAATAAACAAAACTTAAAAAATATATTTTAATTTATATATGTTGTACAATATTAACTTATGACATACATTCATGGTGAATCAAAAGTTATTCAAAATTCGAAGATTTTTTTAATCAAAAGGAGCATCACGATAAGACTAAAAAACAAATAATCAATATTTGATTATTATGAAATTTTTTGGACATAAATTAAAAATATTATTCATCCTTCTAATATATATGAGTAGACGATTTTTTTCCTATGAAAATTTGGTAAAGCCGCGGAAACTTTCCTCCGTTCGCGTTTCGTCTTCTTCCAAAAATACGTTATTCCGTGTCTTTGCGGAATCGCCGATCAACGTCCGAAGCACAAAAAACATTGGACAATTCGAGCGATCCTTCGACATTTAACCGAAAATTCAATTAGTAGAATCGAACGAAATACATAAATTATCCCGTGACTTCTAAAAAAAACTTTCAAAATTACCGAACATCGAATCCGACGCGAGAATATCTTTTATCCTTTTCTACTTCTCGCAAACGCGGATATGTAAAAACGTGGATGTCTTTCTTTTCCTTCCTTGATTCTCAATTTTTACCGTCGCGTGACTTTTATCCGTCGATGATTCCAATCCTTCTTTTAATCTTCCCCTTTCCCCTATCGAACGCGTTTTTACCCCGTAAGACAAACCGTCGCTTCCAAAGTTCATATTTTCCACGAGCCTATTAAAATTGTCTGCCCGTCTTTTGGCGCCTAAAGTCCACGTGACTATTACCACGTCCTCTTTTAATTTTCCAATTGTTCTTAAGGTATTTCTCCACCCCCTTCCCACACCTTCCCGCCCCTTCCCACCTCCTTCCCTCCCCCTTTCCGACCTTTCGACCAACGGTCGCTTCGAATGTTTCCATTTGCCATCGACGGTGGAACGACTTTTATTTGCGCCTCGAAACCACTTGACCGTTTCTTTACAGATATATTAAAATATTCCCGTTATTTTCCCCATCAATTTTCCCCCACCAAACCTCGTCCATCATTTCTCCAACGTCGCTTCGTAACTTCATATTTTTCATACGCGTGGCAAATTTCCACGAAACGACTTTCGACCGTCGATGCATAAGGCGGCGAAGAAATTCGGTAGCGTTTACTTGTAAATATACATAGAAGGAAAGGACGGTTGAAGTTTAAACGTTTAGATATATAAATCATATAAATATACATACGAATACTATATTCTAAAAATTCCGAACAACGTAATATTCCCTTGAACGACGCTTAATCGTACGTTCGAATATGACACTAGAATATTCCACTGAAATTAATAATAAACTCAAACAATAAATTAAAACAATAAATTCAAACAATTGACATGGGTTACAACGAAAAACTTTAAATATACGTATAGAAAGTAAAATCATGATGTCACTTTCAACAAATACAAAATTTTAATAAAATCAATATTACGATATTACGTTATAATATCAATGTCGAAGGATTCAAATGGAGTGCCATAATTTTTCTTTCCGCTTTCGCAAAATTATAGCGACAATTTACATAAAATCCGAAAGTACGATTTTTATAGTTTTAATATAATTAGTTTAAAGAATCAAACGTACATTAAGTTTCGCATAAATACTTTACCGTTAAAAATTTACCGGAACTTTTGTTTACTCCGATTCACCGCATCGAATAAATTTTTAAAGAACTTCCTCCAATCGCGTATTCTTAATACAGATTTCGTTACAATACTCGCAGCGAACTTTGTGTACATTTTACACGCTTACGGATTCCTCTAAAAATTACGAAGATCCGTGCTTGAATATTACCTCGAGTTATAAAGAAATTCCCTCGACCATAGTGCTCGAGCAAATATCGCAAAAAGAAAAGAAAAGGTGAGAAAAGAGAAAAAACGATCGTCAAATAATGGCGCACGCGAGAGCAAGAGAGAGAGAGAGAGAGAGAGAGAGAGAGAGAGAGAGTCGACATTAACCTATTCCGCTTTGTCGCGAGTCCACGCGTAGGTATTCGCTCTCTCTCCTTCTCTCTCTTCTCTCTCACTTCGCTCATCGGTTCTCTATGCCTTTTCTCCGCAATTTTTCCGCCACATTTGCCTTTGTCTCACGACAACAATGCCGCCTGCGCGCGATGACATAAAAATATGCGCGCAGTCGTTTCTCCCTTTGCAAGCTCTCTCCTCTCTCCTCTCTCCTCTCTCCTCTCTCCTCTCTCCTCTCTTCATTCCCATCCTCCCCCTCTCGCTCCTCTCTTTCTCTTTGTTTCTGTCTCCTTCACATTCGTTGCACCACGGACGTCGGATGTCACGGTCGATGCTCAAATTCATTCAGGAAGTTCGAAATTTCGCGACATTAATTCTATTTATACCGAGAGCGCGTTTATTATCGTTATTTTTTTCTTTTTACCCGTTAAAGGGGTTATTTTCTGCAAATTCCTGATCAGGGGTTGAAAGTAAAATTTCTTTCTTTTGTGCGCGGAGATAATTGCCAAGCTGAACCAAATTCAAAACTATTGTCGCTAAGTCCTTCGATAATTAAAAATCGCAGGCTCACCATATTCGTTTTACCGTAAGATTTTACCATAACGTATTACCAAACGAATCATAATACGTATTTGCCAATTAAGATATCTTGTTAACATTTGTGCAAACATAGTAACGAATAAGATGGAGTTTCGCGAACAAACTTCGTGGTTTAAGTAAATTCGTTTTATTTCTAAATTTTTTTCATACCGCAAAAAATTACTCGATGATTTAATAAAATTATATAGAATAATGACTCGCTTTCCTCTTACTTAGATTACCAATGATAACGACGATTAGATTTAGTCAATGAAGCAATTAAAGTACCGCAAAAAATTAATTGAATTCGAGCACGAGTCGAGCGAAAAATATAAGCTTTTGTAAAAATAATTTAAAACGATGATAAATTTTAATTTTTACGGTGTTCTATTAATATTTAGTTTTTTTTAAGAATTAGAGAGAAAAAGGTTTCTCATTATACATGGAAATTTTTATTTTCTAAAGAGTTAAAATATGTACGTTACGTGTACACAACGAAAGAGACGACTTTTGAAATATTTAAAATTTATTTAACTTTGCAAACTCGAAGCTTGAAATTAAAAATTAATTACCATAGTTATTTACTTCTAGATAATTTTAATCGGTAAAATTAAAAATTATTATTTTATGGAAATATTAAATTTTTAACGTTTGAACAATTGAACTAAATTTGAAAGAAACGAACGTAGAATTCAATCGTCGTTTCTCTTTGACTCGAAGATTCGAAAAATCTTTGGATATCCTCAAAGTGTAAAATATTCGTTTCATTTTCAAATAATTACAATTTTATCAGATATATTTTAGCGAAAATCGTTGAAAAAGTAACGGTTTAAAATTAATAAATAAATACGGGAATAAACTCGAAAATCGAGTGACTAATTTAAAACCTGGCGTTATTAAAAGTTGCTTTATCCGAATTCTTGGAATTTGGTTGGGTTGCGACAAAAGGCTGAATTTATTTGCACTTGTTATCGTTCAACGGAGTTGCACTATATTTACACAAAGAGCTTACTCTTGACACAGTATCGGTCAAAGCAAGAAAACTCGAAGAAACTCCATTAAGATCATACTAGAAACATGCAATATTTCAATTAAAAAGAAAAATGGGTAAAGTTGTTGAAAGGATGAATACGTTTACCTTTGTAAGCTCGACGCGCGTGAGAAGTCGTCGACCGACCTCAGATCTTGGATCGAAACGTTCTTTTGAAAAAAAGAGTCGGCGTTTCGCGAGCGAAGGGTTCCAAGAGTTACGAGAGATTCAAGGGGATGAATCCTCGATTTCAAGCCACGAACCGGACGAAAATCGGACGAGAATCGGTCCTCCTAACCAGCGGATCGGTCAGGGCAGGAGCAACCGGTGCGAAGGGTCGCACCTTCGCACAATAGCCGTTAATATCAAACGTTCGATAGTCGGAGGGTCAAGGGTTCGCGGCTCTCCGTTGGATGCGATGATTATAAATCGGTGTTATTGGACCCCACCGATTCGTAACGAAGTCGTAGTCCGTTTTTCGCTCTCTCCCCGTATCCGTCCTCTTCCTCTCGCCCTCGCTTCGGACGATCGCGACTCGTCGACAACACGAACAACGGAAACAATCCGCTTCTTTTGGGCGAGGAAACCCGAGAGATGACATTGATTGCGATATGGGCGAGGATTAAAGCGTTGATGTTTCGTCGATCGGATCCGCAAGCTTGGAGCAATGGTCCGATGTCCGACGCGACGGTTGTCGGAGAAACGAATTAATAAGCCGCTCGTTTGAAAAAAATCGTGACCAAGGGAGCTATTAAAAACGCGCACATATAAACGAGTCTGGATCGGAACAAAGTTGAGCAGAGGAACTTCTTTTTGTTGGAAAAACATTCTCCAATTAGTCTCTCGTCTACTCCGTTGATAAGCGTCTTTCGTTATTAGGGAAAAACTTTTCGGTTAAACTTTGAATCGAGCCTTTTTTCTACAGCGAGTTTTGAACTTAACGAACAATAGACCCGTGGTATTTTTTATTGAAAATAAATGGTATTTGAAGGGTACGTTCGATGAATAAGGCGATCAAAAGAGTTTTTATTTATTAAATTTTAGTCCTGCTTCTTTTACGTTTCAATAGAGTACACGTCATTTTCGTTGTATACGTTCCAATTTTTTCAATAATTTTTTAAATAATTTTTTAAATACATTTTTTAAATACATTTTTTAAATACATTTTTTAAACATACATCCGAACGTTCAAAAATAATTAAATAACAACGTTATAAAATTTTATTGATACGATATATTTTTTTAAACGCGATTATTTATATTCCTTTTAAATCGACATCGAGTAACTTCTTAATATAAATATTCGACGGTTACTTTTTTTAAGTTATTACACTTAAGTTTTAACACTTGTAGAAAAATCTTCGAGTTTATACTCGTTTTCAACCTATTTTGATAATTAAACAACCGCGATAACATTAATCTTACAACGTTTACCGCGTTCGAAAGTAAAATTATCAAATACGAAAGATATCACTTATACAATTGGTTCACTAACTAAAAGTTTAAATTCGAACGTTGCGAATCGAACTTTAAAAATAATAATTTTAAATACGATGCATCTTGTAACATTGGAAAATAAAGCGTTACAACGATAAATATACGTATCGCATAAATGACCGATTACACAATTAAAAATAGTATCGATAAATCGTTGTATCTTTGTGCACAAACTAACTAATTTGAAAAACTGTACAAATTTGAATCGAGAAAAATCAAAACTATCGCGTTAGATCAAAGTAAAATCTTATTTACACAGACGAATGGTTTATCGATTTCAAAGACACAAATTTTCTTACATTAAATTACGTAGCCACGAAATTTTTTAAGCGAACGAATTTCGTGTCATCCATTTTGATTCGACCGGGCTAAAAAATGCCTTCGATGGATCATCGATCGCGATTCCATAAGAGATAGAAACAACGAATCCGTCCGCGAGAAGATTAACAACGAGAACAAAAAAATAACGCGCACGTTTCTTTACCGACGCCCAAATTTCAAGTCGATAAAAGTCGATAACGAGTAAAAGCGTAACCAACGATCGTCGCAGCGGCTTCGGGGCTCGGTACAAATTACCTCTAGATAATCGAAGCTCCTCGTCGGATCGAATCAATTGTTCCGAAAGACGTGCTCGGGTGAGGAAGACTCGCGGCCGGAAGCGACGAAAAAGTGGAGTGGGTAAGCAGCCCCCTCGACTAGGCGAAGCTCGTTCAAGAAGGAATTAAACAATTCGGGACGGGTGCATCAGTCTGGTCCACGGGAAGAGAAAGAGCGCGGAAAAAAGGGCGAAAGGGGAGAACGGGGAGAACGGGGAGAACGGGGAGAACGGGGAGAACGGGGAGAAGGCAAGAAGGGAAATCGTCGGCGAATCGACGGCGAATCGACGGCGAATCGACGGCGAATCGACGATCGTAATTCGGTTCGCGGTCCGAGGAGGAAGAGGAGCGACGCCGTCACCGGAGTGCGATGCGAATTCGAAAGAGCCCTGTGCCTGCATACGTAATACCGTTCGGCGCCCATTGTCAACTTGCGGCGGTGCTTCGTCCTCTTTTGTCTAGTCGGCCGCGGAAAATTCTGACCCGGAGTTCGATGGAGCGCCCCGTATCGATCTTCGACCGATCATTTGCATGCTCATTGTTCCGCGCATCCGCGACGCGAAATTCCGCAGTTGCGCTCGACGACGTCTCTCTTTCCCTCTCTTCCTCTCGCTCGCTACCCTCGATCGTCTCGTGTCTCGTCGGAAGGGCGAAGAGCTACGCGTGCCTCTGAATTTTTCTTCGGCTCTACCGACGTCTGGCTGCGAAAGCGAGGACATCCGAAACAGCGGTTGTAACTTGGTGGGAAGGAAGTTTCTTCGGATGGTCGTTCGTATTCCGTACTCCCGTACTCCCGTTACCGCTGGCTTCGTTGCGCTCGAGGAATTTTTACGACGATCGCGAGTACGCAACGAAATTATTTTTATCGACGCGACGAGACCTTCGAGATCTAGACAGTTGATAATGTCGAATTTACCGGTCAAAGGATATATCCGGTCGCCGTTACGTCGTTACGATAAATGGAAAATTGGTAATTAAATCGTTGAAGGTGCGAACGATGAATCGTTTCCCCCGAGTACTTGCAAGTTATAATAATTTTGCGTAGAGCTACAAATGTATGGATCGCCCGCTCGAATTCCTTCGCAATTATAAATTAGCCAGAAAATCAAATCAAGAATCAGGGACAGGCTCCGTCGTACGAATGAAACTACTTCTTAAATCGGAGCTAACGATCCATTATTTTCGTTCGATGAGATAAACCAGAATTAGAAGCAAGAGTTCCGCTTCCTCTCGACTACGGGGATTCAACGGCAAGTTGATTAAAATTTCTCGAGCGTCTCCCCCGGCGAGAAAGGCCTCGCGTGCAATATGCAAGGGATATCGAGCGTCTTAAGGAGCAACTGCGACGCATCGCCTTAATATCGCGAGGAAGGATAAATCCTAGAGGCTTGGTCCGGACGGGATCACCTCGCGAGATTCTAATTAAACGGAAAACAGCGGCTTCGTCGAGTCATCGAGCGGCAACGACGATACCCGCGGCACTTACGACTTTGCGCTTATATAAGATGCCCTTGCGAAGCTCCGAGCTTGCAACGATACGCGAGAAGCTTTGCTCTCACCCGAGCCGTTCGAGGGATTAGCGGATCTTAACGCGCACCGACTTTTCAACAAAAATCGCTTTAATTAAGCATTCATTTTGCGATACAACGATTCGGAGATTTTCAGATTTTAAGATTTTCATAGGTAAAAGTAGACGAACTTGTCTTCGACCCGTTACTTAATATTCCTTTGCGTCGACGCTGCGTTTCACGGACCATTATAATGGATATCAACGCGATGAATTCGACACGATAACGGCCTTCGTATCGTAACATGCAGGAAATATCTTTCAGCGGTAACGAAAATTTATACACGTTAAAAAGAATATAAGCGATGGTTTTTTATAAGCAGCTCGTTAAACCGAGAAATTTTTATTTATCGATTCACGCATTCTCGATGCAAGGATCCATCGACCCATCGGATACCGCGAGAACGCGTTTCGATTCCAAATCCACTCCGTCGCTTTCGAGTTTCAGTTTTTATACGGTTTTGGAGTAACGTCCGTGACATCGTGGTTAACGGGAAAAAGTAACACCAACGAGTGCGATAAAGAACAACGTAGAAAACGATCGAATGTACAATAATCGATCGGGGTACCGACAATCGTACGGTGCGGTGGATCGATAAGCATAGAATTAGAAACGGTGGAAGAGCCGATAAATAACGAGGTAGAAAACTACTCGATAGGTGAAATAACGCGCTTAACTCGAAGAAGGGGAGAGATGCATTCGGGGTTGGTCGTCGAGTGCGCGAACCGTTAAAACTCGCGAGTGGAAAAGCGCGGCAAGTTCGTCGAGGAGGAGGAAAAGAAGGTAAGAGGTTGAAGGTAAGAGGTTGGAGGTAAGAGGTACGAGGAAAGGAGGAAAGGAGGAAAGGAGGAAAAGAGGAAAAGAGGAAAGCTTTCGCGAGTGGGCTGGTCGTCTGCTGGTCGTCTGCTGGTCGTCGGCTGGTCCTCGGCTGGTCGTCGTCGTCGGTCCTCGTCGGTCCTCGTCGGTCCTCGTCGGTCCTCGTCGGTCGTGTCTGGAGAGGTGAGCACGTGCTCTTTTATTTCGCAAACAATGGAAGGGCGCTTTGTTTCAGGCATTGTCAGGCGGACAGTAACGCGCGCACAAAAGTTATAATGAAACGCTATTTATTTAAACGCTACCTCTCTTTCTTCCCTGCTCCTCCGCTTCTTTCCTTCCCGGTTTCTTCCTCCCGATCTCGCTTTATCCTTCTTATTTTTATCAAGATTTTCGTCTTCTAATTTTCTTCTTCGCACGCGATTCTTCTTCGCGTCGGTTTTTCAACTTTCGTGAAAAAACTGACAAATTAGTCGTTGTACGTTTCGTCGACGTTGTACCAACTTCCCTCTGAAATTACATACGCGACGATAGTTTCGGATGAGCGTGCGTTTAAATTTACGCCAATTATGAATTTTAACGTTATTTTCAAAATAACGTTCCAAGTTTTTCCATACAAACTAGCCAAATTTATAAATCTAAGGTATTTGATTTATCGTTTTGAATAAATTTACTATTTTGACTAATTGAATTTTTATTCAACAATATTATTCGAGCATCGGCTTACAATATAAAATAGTGGTAAAAAATTTGTAATTCGCATATCGAAGCAATTATTAAAAACAAAACCAAAAACAGTAAGATTAATACTAATAAACAAACAAATTATCAATATTTGATTATGAAATTTTTTGGACATAAATTAAAAATATTATTCATCCTTCTAATATATATGAGTAGACGATTTTTTTCCTATGAAAATTTGGTAAAGCCGCTGAAACTTTCCTCCGTTCGCGTTTCGTCTTCTTCCAAAAATACGTTATTCCGTGTCTTTGCGGAATCGCCGATCAACGTCCGAAGCACAAAAAACATTGGACAATTCGAGCGATCCTTCGACATTTAACCGAAAATTCAATTAGTAGAATCGAACGAAATACATAAATTATCCCGTGACTTCTAAAAAAAACTTTCAAAATTACCGAACATCGAATCCGACGCGAGAATATCTTTTATCCTTTTCTATTTCTCGCAAACGCGGATATGTAAAAACGTGGATGTCTTTCTTTTTCTTCCTTGATTCTCAATTTTTACCGTCGCGTGACTTTTATCCGTCGATGATTCCAATCCTTCTTTTAATCTTCCCCTTTCCCCTATCGAACGCGTTTTTACCCCGTAAGACAAACCGTCGCTTCCAAAGTTCATATTTTCCACGAGCCTATTAAAATTGTCTGCCCGTCTTTTGGCGCTTAAAGTCCACGTGACTATTACCACGTCCTCTTTTAATTTTCAAATTGTTCTTAAGGTATTTCTCCACCCCCTTCCCACACCTTCCCGCCCCTTCCCACCTCCTTCCCTCCCCCTTTCCGACCTTTCGACCAACGGTCGCTTCGAATGTTACCATTTGCCATCGACGGTGGAACGACTTTTATTTGCGCCTCGAAACCACTTGACCGTTTCTTTACAGATATATTAAAATATTCCCGTTATTTTCCCCATCAATTTTCCCCCACCAAACCTCGTCCATCATTTCTCCTACGTCGCTTCGTAACTTCATATTTTTCATACGCGTGGCAAATTTCCACGAAACGACTTTCGACCGTCGATGCATAAGGCGGCGAAGAAATTCGGTAGCGTTTACTTGTAAATATACATAGAAGGAAAGGACGGTTGAAGTTTAAACGTTTAGGTATATAAAATGATATTATATAAAATATAAAAGAGTCTTGTAAGACTTGTAATGATAGAACCGTAATCATTGTGCATATGAGCGCGATTTTTATGTACATCCGAGATAAAAAAGAAGAAAAGGCTGTGATAAAAAACATTTCCTTATTTTTATATTTATAGTAATTTAACGTTAGTGAATTTAAGTTAGTGAATGTTTTTGAAAAACATGTTTTTATCAATTCTATAATCCGCTATCGAATTATTTACAAACGCTCCATAAAAAAGCAGATTACGCGATATTTGGAAGACAGCTTAGAGAATTATTATTTTCCCTACGCGTGTAATTACTTCGTACCGAAGGATCCGTTTAGCCGCGTATTCCAAATTAAGCTGCGCCAAGTACAACCGTCTCCGGTATCAACGATGAGAGATCGATCGAAGGACAGAGAATCACGTGTATTACTTCACCTGGACGACGCGTCAATGAGAGAAGAACGAACCCAGTCGAGGAAAACTGTTGGATGAAAGGTTCGACTTGCTCCGACGTGTACGTCGCCTTTGTATCATCGACGAAACGCTCGATAAAGGCATAATAATACGGGAGGAGCTTTTCAAAATATCCGTTATTGTTCGGGCTCGAAGATGTTTCGGTAAAAGGACTGTTCCACTGTATACGTTGTACTTGGTTAATTACAAAGCGCGTCAAATTTTTATTTGTATTATTTAAATCGTTTGGAAATTCATTTATCACCTTCTTTGCATGTCACGGCCTCGGCATCGAATTTCGGTACATTGTAAGCGTCTCCGCGTCCCGATAAACGAAAAAAAGTACGATACAAACCAGCGCGTATACATATTTTACAATTCGAAAAGTTCCGAGCCGGTTATCTTAAACTCGCCTTATCCGTTCTTTTTCTTTCCGATCGAATGCTTAAGCTCGAAAAATATTTTTCCGCTTATCGTCGGTTGTCCATTACCACCGAATATTCTACGATTACTCTTTACGCGTATTTAAACGCAGCGTCGTGGAAACGTTGCGGTTCCAGCGACTCTTCCTCGTCGAGGCACATCCGAACGTTCGACCTCTTACCGTATCCGTAATAAAAAAAACTACGCGTATCGAAGTTTCGATTGCGAGGTTTTGTGAAGCGGTCGTTGGAAGCGAAGATTCCTTCGAGATAATATTTTCATAAGATTGCGAATCACGAACGACTGCGAGCAGCTAAGGTGCGAAGGCGGATCATCGTGGAGAGCATCGGAATTAAGTTTGAAGGAAAATGGTTTGATCGAGTAAGAATCTTTTCTCGAGGTCGCGAATTCGAGCGAATTCGAGCGAACGAAACGAATCCCGAAGTCCGGGACGAGCATCGAACACAAAAGAAATTGCGCGTCGCTCCGCAGCGATGCAAGAGAGAAGTCCGCGGAGGAGACGGAATTATTATCAATACAAAAATAATTGCGCCCCGCGTAGACGACGGCGAATCCAATTAGCCGACTTCCTCTCGGCTGAACGGTCAACTTTCATGAATCGCGCTCCGCTGAGAAGCGTCGAAAGGCCCCGGCAGTCGACGCAACAATGGCTCCGAGCAGTGCTTAATAATCGTTTCCGGCCTCGGACTATGCGTGTCCCCGTCTTCCAGTCTTCCAGTCTTCCAGTCTTCCAGTCTTCCAGTCTCCCAGTCTCTCAGTCTCTCAGTCTCCCAGTCTCCCAGTCACTCAGTCTCCCAGTCTCCCAGTCTTCCCGTCTTCCCGTCTTCCCGTCTTCCAGTCTTCCCGTCTTCCCGTCTTCCCGTCTTCCCGTGTTCGCTTCGCACTCCTCCCCGAACTTGGACTCGGGAAGCTTTCCCTGCTTTTTTATTTTCAACCCGTCGCTCCGTCCGCGAACGCGATAATGGATCGCGATTGTTCCTTCCGAATCTAAAGAACGACGCTGCGAGTGTCTTTCCTCGGATTTTAAATGCGAGTTAGCGACTCGCGTTTCCTCTCGATCGATCTTCAGCAGCGAGATTTTCCTCGGAGCTCGTTTCGGAGAAAGACTGGACGAGACGTCGTCTCGTTTGCTCCGTGACGCGATAAATAATACGCGTATTCCTCGATGACGTTTTCGATCTTTCGATTTAGGATTCCGACCCGATTTTACTCCTCGAATCGGAGAGAGAGTTTACATTGTTAAATATTTATTTAGAAAAGACCAATTTTATACCAAAAATAAAATTTTATTTACTCGGCATTTCCAGCGGTTTTCTTTCGTTTCCATAATTTCAAAATAAATCCGATTTAATATTCGATAAATAAATGGAACAAATTAAGCTTACGGTGTATCGCGTGTTTAACTCTCCGATTTTAAACTATGTTGCGATGAAATAACGATGCTTAATTTGATATCCGATTCGATAAAAGACGAACTCGATTCTAATTTAATTCTAATCCAAATCTATACCAGATTCAATCCCTGAGATTCTACGAAGCTTTTCGATTGAATTTTATTAGTTTCGAATAATCGTAACGGAGAACTCGTTATTATTTTTTATTTAAAATTACAAGGATGTGACTATTTTAATTAAAAATTATATTTTGCTTTCGTGTTTATTATAAAATGGTACGTCTCGAATAACTTAAAATTTATAAGAATTCGAGAAACTCTGAACGAGTAAAAAGGTTTTACAAGAATGAAATAGGAAACGAAATTAATCTATTGTACCAACGTAGCATTTTTATATTATGAATAGAATTATAAAATTAAAATAACTGTTTCAAATAAAATAACGAAAAGTGTCGTATGATTAAAAGGTGGAATATCTATTTCTTTTTCTCTATTATTTTACTGTTTTTGGAACGAATTTATGAAATGAAACGCATTTCGTATAGTTTAAATTTTTTCGTACGACTAATCTACTGTATTACCTTCGCTTAAGTTACTATAAATGCGAAATTGTTATTTTTATTTTCCGAACGTCCATTACAGTCTTTTACATTTATTCTTTGTAAAAGGATTGATTTAAGCAAGAATATCAATATTTTACTATGTATTTAAATAGTTTTGATCGATTACTTATTTTTTATACTTTTCATGCCTTTTACGTATGTATGATTCTTATTACGTAATCTAAAAATAATTGTTATAAGTTACCGCGTCGAATAGTTTCTTGAAAATCATATTATTAATTGTATATATTTTAATTATTAAAATATTTTTGCCAGTCAATTCAACGAATGTCAAAAGTTTCTTAAGTTTTAAAACAACCGTGAATAAATTAAAATTTGCATCATCCGTTAAATAACAACGTTACTTATTTTAATATGTAAAAGGTTAAGATACGATTTTTGTTTTTTCTTAATCCTTGCATAAACGATATTACACTTTTATCGAAACATTATTAGAAAATAATTTATATTAAAATTTTAAAATTTAAAACCTGAAGCGTTTTTAGAAGTTTATTTTCTAATACTATCGTCTATGAATTTTTCGAATAACCTCGAAATAATTACTTAGTATTCTAAAAACCGTTATTTGATTTGTCATCGTTCCAAAAATTGTGTCGAGTCAAGGATTGTACAAAAATTGCACGAGCGAATGATTTTAGAAAAATCTCAAATGTTTGCATCGAACGCGCTGTTTACCAAAAGTAACCAAGTTAAATTAGTAACCAAATTGAGAAAATGTAGAAACTAAAAAATAAAGCAAGAACTGATACTTGAATTTTCTACGATCGTTACCGTACGGTTTCACGATAACGCTACAAACAGATTTTGTCGCACCTCGTTCAATGACAAAAGAACAACAAAAATTTATTCCTTTCTCGAATAATATCCGTCTCTTTTTTCTCAAAGCTTTTCCCTCAGTCGCAGACGACAAAGTGTTCAGATATGGCTTTATTCTTTGTCCTTTGAATATCGCTTTTCGTTCGACGAGGTGAAAACGTCGCGCGTTCGTTTCTCCATCGTTCGAATCGCGCTGCGAAAGAAAAATTAATTTTTCGAAGCAGATCCGTCCTTCTCCGATTCTCGATAGCCAACGGGGGAAGCGAAATTGTAATAAAAGGAGCCAAACTTTGGTGGACGTCTTTGCTTCGCGCGTTTTAAAGAAATTTTGAACCTTTCTCGAGAACCTCAACGGTCGCATCGTACGAGTTTGTTCCGCCTCCTTTTTCGTTCTCAATGCGTTCTTACGTGTGCATTTATATTTACACTCGTCGATGGTTACGTTGTCGTTCGGAACCGGAACGAGAATAAATATTTTCTACCTAACTTCGATTCGATACGAATTCCAATTCGCGCTGTAATTATCATTATCGATTAATCATTATTCCAAGATCCAATAGCTCGGAGTCGTCAAAATTTATATACTTTATTTATGGACGTTTATATCAACGTTGTCTCTTTATATCTACGCTCGTACACTTTAATAAAGAATACATTTCAAACGAAATTCAATCCATCAAAAGTATTTCCAACGTTACAAAATTTACTTCGTCATTCGTATCGCCGATATTTGCCGATATTCGAGTAGTTTTTCAAGTTACGTATTCGGTTCGCGCGTTCGTTCGGTTTTCAAAGATGGAACATATAATTTTGAATCATTCGGAAGATGTACTTGTAATTTTTACACGGATCATTTTATCGAAGGAATCCACTTACGCCTCGATCGATCGCAATCATCGAAGCCGCGATAAACGACGAAAGTGTTTTACGACGCATACGAAGTAATTTCTTTCGCATCCAAGGGTTGCGACGCGAGAAATATAAAAACGGTGGATCGATATCGGGAAAAATTATATTTGTACGATAACGCGTCGAAGGTTTTACCGATTTTAACCGATTATTAAACTACGTATTATTTGGCGTTGAATCGCAAAGGATAATAGGATTCGCGCGGTGGGACCGAAGGATACCCGCACGGAAAAAATATCGCGGAAAGAACAGAGTCGGTGAATTGAAAACGGAGCATTATTTGACGAGGAACGAATTTTTTATCACGCGAGGAAGAGCGAGACGGACGAGGGTAAGATCGATCGAATAAAGGTTGAAAAGGTTGGAAAAGAATGCCGAAATCAAAGCAATTTAAAATTATACTTTTCCTCGCCGACGGCCAAGGATTGTACGGAAAAGGAAGAATCGCTGGACGGGGTATCGAGAATCTTTGGGTCTCTCCAAAGAAGCTTTCGATCAAGATCCGCGTCACCTTCGGTTCCGCTCCTATACCACGAGTGTACCACGAGTGTACCACGAGTGTACCACGAGTTTCCGATAAGCGCGCGACGCTCGTTCGCTTCTTCGTTCTCACCGGCGCGGAAAAATATATCCATCGACGCGTGGGTCCGACTTTGTACGCGGCACGACAACGCCGAGGGAAAAACTCGGTTTCCATCGACGTGAAATCGGCCTCGCGTACAAGGGTGACGATAATATTGCAGGGGTAATTGTAGGGGCTTCCCGTAACAATGGTTCTCTTCCTCTATCTCCCACCCACTCCCTCTCTATTTATCATCTATTTTTCTTTGGGAGGTCGATTACTTTCCGTAGGACGGAGACGGCGACAAGATTTTTTCACTCCGACGAGCAATTTTAGGGCGCGCACGGTTTTTTAAACTCGAGAGTCTTTTCAAGTCGGAAAATTGTGTCGGAAAATTGTGTCCAAATATTGTGTCCGAAAATTGTGGATCTCGGCGGAGAAGGTCTTTGGGAGAATCGGCGGTTCCAATGAGAAACGAGTCGGGGGACTTTCGCGAATCCGCGGGTCGAGGGCAGGAACGAAGAGGAGACCCGGGGGGAAACGTCCGAGGAACGCCTCGATCCTCGAATTCTCGAATTGTCGAATTCTCGAATTCTCGCGATGAAGGAGAAGCGGAGATGCGTCCCCCCGAACTCGAGCCCTTCACCTACTTAGCCGGCGAGCCGGTCGCGGTTGGACACGCGACTCCTCGTCGCGACGCCCACGCGCACCGGGAGTGGGGAGCGGACGGCCCGGAGCCGAGGAGGCCGGCGTCGCGTTCTCAGTTTCCGTGCGGTGAGCGTCGCGAACGAGACTCGGGGGTCGCGTCGCTCCGCGCCTCCGACTTTTGCCGGCGCGAATTCGGCGCGTATTCGGCGTGTATTCGGCGCGGGACGAGGACTGCGGGTGATCCTCGGGAGAGGTGCCGAGTGCTGGGATCGTGGACGGACGCCGTTTCCTTCCCTGCATCCTCCGAGCAGCGAGGAGCAGCGAAAAGATGCCAAAGTGCCGAAAAGTGGCGAAAAGTGGCGAAAAGTGGCGAAAAGTGGCGAAGAGCGGCGAAGAGCGGCGAAAACGGCACCAAGATACGCAGTTGGGGGAAAAACAATATTCCTCTCGTCGTCGTCGTCGTCGTCGTCGTCGTCGTCGTCGTCGTCGTCGGTCGCGCGTGCAACAAAAAAATCAGTGCGTGGATTTGTGCGCGAAATGCGTTGCGATCGTTCTCCGTCTCCCTCGATCTTGCCCTCGATCTTGCACTCGATTTCGGCCTCGATCTCCCCCTCGATCTCTTCCATCGACGCGAACGCGTTGGTCGTTCCCGGAACTACCCGGCAACGGCGACCGCGTTCCAGCCAAGGACGGAGGGTCGGAGGGAGGAAGAGAGCGAGAGATCGAGCGAGAGATCGAGCGAGAGATCGAGCGAGAGATCGAGCGGTCATCGATGCGCTGACAATACGCGGAACTTGGCGTATAACGGTTTTGAATTTTGTCGTTGCGTGACTCGGGCTCGAGGTTTGACGTAGTGGCTGTCACCGCGTGGAGTGGAGCCAATTGAAAACCGAGGGTGGGGGAGATCCTCGCTTTCGTCTCGAGCGTTTACGAGTGCTGGAGTAAAATTTGCGTCGTTGCAACCGCGTGGGTAAGTAAATTTCCGCCCATCGATTACGTCGAGCGAGTCTAAGTTTTATTTCTGTCCGTGGACCTCGTCGCTCTTGGAGGCGCCGAGCGAATCGATCGGTAAACCTACTCGTTTCGTACCCGAGACACGTACGGAGTTTTCGATTTGTTTACGTTGGAAGAGGAAAAAGTTGGCGAAAATTACCGATCGATTCGTTGATTCATTGTACTCGCTACTAAATTTGCTTTCTCGAACGATGCGAACGTGGTCGGACCAACGATCTTTTCTTCGCCTCTTCGTTTCGAGAAAGAAGAATAAAAAGAAGAATAAAAAGAAGAATAAAAAGAAGAATAAAAAGAAGAATAAAAAGATGTAGAAGAAGAAGAAGAAGAAGCAAACGTTCGTTTTCGATAAATTTATATAATAAGACTTAAAAATATACATTAGCGTTTTATGTACCTAAAATATAAACGAACGTTTGATTATTTTTATGTTTGACGAGTACCAAATGTCGAGGACCTAAATAATATGGATGTTTACTCGAGTATTTCTCGGTACTCGGTGACAGATTTCGAGCGGTCGATAAATAGTTTGCGTTAAAAAATAAAATTATTTTATTTCGTAGAAAACGCGAGGCTACCTTAAGCAAATTTGGTAACTAAATTTCAAGCAAACGATGTTCCACGTTGAAAAATGAATAGTATGTTACCGAAAGCGAAGGTCGAAAGGTAATATCTATTTGATTTAAAAATTTGAATATGGTTACGTTAACGATTTATCGATATTTTTTCGATGCGACGAATGCAATTTTTAGAATAACTTTGGGATTAACCACTCCAGTTTTATAATTACAAAGAAAACGATAACGATAAGATTATTGCTTAATTTTTACGTACATCGTTTATTTTTATTATTTATACGCTTAGTATTTTAATTTAATAAAAAACTTTTTTATACATATTTTCAAGTAATAGAATGATGCAAAAATACTTACGGGGTAAATCTTCTTCGAGAGGAAAGACAATATGTTAATAAAGTTGGACCCAACGCGCCGATTACTAAGAATATCGATCTCGTCGCGGACTCCGAAAAGTTTTGTAAATTTAAATGTAGTCGTCGCGCGACGAAACGCGAGAAGATTTTCTTCCGATTATTTTCGTAAGTTCGTACGTAAAAACGTGGACGAGTCCGTACCTTTCGAGTGAACAACTTTTACGCGGAGACTCTCGAATGAAAATATAAAATAATTCCAAATATTTGTCTAATTAAAAAATAAAGTAAGAAGCAAAGTCTTCCGTCGACGGAAGAAGTTCGACGGACGTAACTAAATCAAGCGTATTCCTTTCGGTGAAATGAAAAAAATGAACGAACGGACGAACAAAGCAGGTTCTTTGTACGTATTCATCGGTATTACCATTTTTTCTTTTCCACGGTAAAAATAAAGAAACAATATCTATGAAAAATTTAAACAAAAGAGAAAAATTGAAGGAAGGAATAGGTAAACGTGGTTCGCGTGAATCGGCAAAAATAACGAATAACACGGAACACAAAAACTAGGTTTCGCAGGGAGGATCGCTTTTTCGGGTTGAGCCGCGAACGGTCGAAAGACAGAACTCGGGAAAAGAGAAAGACGAAAGAGACACGCGCAAAGATAAACAAACGAAACAATTGCTCCGTCCGTTATCCTCTGGTCTCTCTCGCTCGTCTCTCGCTCGTCTCTCCCTCGTCTCTCCCTCGTCTCTCCCTCGTCTCTCCCTCGTCTCTCCCCTCGTCGCTCCTCTCCTCTCCCGCGTACGATACACGGGATGAAAAAGCTCGGGAGTTGGCCTTTTATTCTTTGCGCTTTCCCCTACTTCTGTTTTTTCCCTGTTTTTCCCAGTCCCCTTCACCCCCGATCCTCCGAGTCTATTTCCTTTTCGTTTGCACTTCCTTCAACCTTTACTTACTCGCGCGCGCATTTAAAGCGAAAATTCGACTGTTTGCCTCCCACCCATTCCCCCCTCTCGCTCCCTCTCTTTCTTCCGCAAGCTTTTATGCGCGCGAGTTTTTTAAATACTCGAGCGGCGGATAAGGATTTCAATTTCCCAAACGATTGTCAAGCTGCCCCGGCGCGTAAGCATTGTGCGCCTATGTTCCTTTTTTTATTTCGTTTCGAAGCGACGATTCGATAAATTTTGCGATAAGCCCCGGGAATCGACCGAAACTTGGACAATTCCGAGTTTTTTCATTGCTCGCTCTTTTTTTACTTTCTTTCTTTTTTTTTGTTCGCTCGTTCGCGTGGATTCGATACATTTGGAGTTGTGAATCGGGTAGAAGCTTTTTCAAAAGGGGTTTTCTTTTCACGAGCGCAAGAGATAGCGAAAGTGCATATTCTCTGTTTTTTATCTCTCTAAATAAACTTTCCGTTATTATAGACTTTCGCGATATTAATCGGAAAGTTTTTGTGCTCGCGAATAATCGTTTCGATAATGTATCAAATTACCGAGATGCAAACGATCCATTATTTAGTTTTTTCATCGCTCCATCGAACGAAATAACGAATTTTTTACGTATTTCATCGCGTATCAACTTATTTTATTCCGCGAAATAAATTTAAGCAGGATTATAACTAAAATCCGGGTTCAACGACGTTTGCTTATTCGCTAAAAAATACGACGGCAAATTTCACGCGAGAAGTTTTTGTAATTTTTATAATTCGTTTATCCTTGCGTTCGAGGCGTTAGTTTTTATAAGCGATTCGCGTTGCTACGAATAATTAAAACAAAACGAACGAAAACTGTACGCGTTTAACCCTTGGAAATTTGTTAAGCAAGCTCCGATGATCGACGTCGGATGATCAAACATCGTCCAGCGGTAAGAAACGCGAGAGATCACGAATATTCGAGCAAGAAGACCGAGAGGCGATCTAAAGCAAAAATGGAACGACCACCCTGGAACGATTCCCTTGCGTAACCAACGAGCACTTTTATAAGCGACGTCCTTGATTGTACCCGTCGAAGAATTCATTAGCGTAGAAAAGGAAAAAAACGTAATCGAAAAAGAAAAAAGAAAGCACCAAAAAATGAAGGTACGAATGCACATTTCGTTCCTGTGCATTTAATCAATCAAACGAGCAGACACACAAACGCACGTGCACTCGTCATTGTTACATCGCATAGTTTCAACTCGTTCGCATATTCGGTCGCGGCCGCAACCACACCTACGTCAGAGGCCGTGTGGTAGTAGTGCCTTTTCTCCGACCGCGACACCTCTTCTTTTAGAGCTCGCCTCTTTCTCTTTCTCTCTCTCTCTCTCTCTCTCTCTCTCTCTCTCTTTCTCTTGGTCCTCTGTGTTGTCGTGCGCGCGTCAAATCTAGAGTATACGCGCTGCGCGCCTCCGCGAGAGGCACGAGTGTATTAAAATCGGCCATTGTTGTTGGCCGGGTGGTTCTCCTGTTTTCAATGCGGCCCGGCACTATTACGCCTCCCAAAGCTTTTGAAATAATATACCCTTTGCAGGAAAGGAGATGGGAGAGAGGCTCGTTCTCCGTGTGTGTGGCCAATGTGCCAAAAGTTACCAAGCGAACGCGAGAGGAAGAGAGAGAGAGAGGGAGAGAGAGAGAGGGAGAGAGAGAGACGTGTTAAGATGGCAACAGTCGCGAGGTCTTAAGTACCAATGCGCTAATGTACCTGTTTCTAGGCTTCGCGCTCCTTTTTTCTCTTTTAATTTTCAATTACTTTTGCTAGAGACGGAGATTTCGGTACCCACGTTAATATTCGAGCCATCGTCCCATTGCCACGTCGTTGTCTTCAAAATTGGATTAAAATAATTAGAACAACTTTTTATTTCTATAAAATGCGTTAATAATAATACCCGGTTAACGAATACAGGTGTCTAAAATAAACGAAAAATATCCTACGATCAAAGCGAAGCAAACCATAAACTACATCTTGTATCAAAGAACCTACTACATCTCGATCCAGATTCGCGCGTTCGAATGAACGTATCCCGATCGCGTATTCTCTAATACGCTATTCACGATTGGCAACGCTTTTTACCGACGAACGAACGGACGACATCTCGATTAGACAAACCTTACCGATATTTTCTTGTATATATTTGTACCGTGGGTTTAGTTATAAGCGTAGAGTTTCGATACGTATCAAATTTAAGAAAAGAATTATTTCGCGAGTTCGATACAGAAAAAAAAATCGTGGTTAACAAAGTTTTAACCGGATACAATTCAACGCGAACGCGTTCGAACGCGAAGACGATTTATTGTAAGCGTTACGAGGAGCAGAAACAGCGTAAACAAAGTAACATCTTTGGACGCGCGAAAGATCCAAGATTTCCGTCGAGCGAAGACGAGAGCGACGAAGCACCCGGTAAGATCAAAATCATTACGAGAGATCGGGGATCGTAATCACAGGGGAGAGCAATCGCGACTCGTTGACATCGAGATGAACGAGACCGACCGAGATGCGCTACGGGAGGCTGAACTCCCGACCCGTTCCCTACGCGCGCATTATCCCGCGCACGCACGAGTAAATCCGTTCACCGAAAGCATAATGCGAACCCATCGCGTTTTAACGAGAAGACTAAAAAAGAACGACCACCTGCTCCGATCGCGGAAAGAACTCGAGGACGCCGGGGAATACTCGTAAATAGTGGCTTCGTTAAACGCGAGCGACACTCGCTCGAGGCTGCGGCTCCAAACAAATACGGTTAATTCCACGTGCGCGGGTGACTCGAACTCCGGGTGACGATGCGACCTTTCATCGCTTTCCAACTCGCTTTCCAACTCGCTTTCCAACTCGCTTTCCACCCATCGCCTTTTCTCTCTTTTTCCGTCGTTAGAACCCGATTCCGGATCGGACGCTGATAAACAAAATTAATCAGTTCGCTTTTACCTTTTAACGTTTGGTCCCGTGCACCGAACGCATCCTAGATAATGAAAATTCAAGAATGCACCGCGCGAATACCAATTTTTACAATTAGAGTAGAGTTTAGATTCGACGGAACGATTCTTCTCCCGTGCACTTTTCTGTTTCGCATATTAAAATTTACCTGTAAATCGAGTGTTAAAAACTCGATTCGAAAACTTACCTACCATCCTTTTTTTGTAAGAGCTCGAGTAATTTGAACATTTTACAAAATAAAACGTTTATACGTCGAATGCGTACGAACTAAGCTCATCCCTTAAAACTTGCTTTATTTAAATACATGAACTATTTACTGGGTTATAGTTTTATTAAGAAAAAATTAATCTTTCTTTTGATTTTTTTTTAGTTTTGACCGATTATCTAGTTCAAGAACGGAGTCAAGCTTTTGCTCAAATTTCTTTTCAACTGTAACTCATCGATAAATAAAGAATCCGATACTCGATAAAATTTTTAGACACCAGTGTAAAAACAAATTGTATTATTAAAATTTTAAACCTATAACGTTTGTAAGTTTTATATAGTACTTTAAACAGTTCTTTATACAAGTTCAAAATTATGAAACACTTACGATTATAAAATTTCGTCAATATTTTTTACATCACCAACTACGTAATTGTGATAACGCTATATTTGATGGGCAGATTAAAATTATTTTTGCTTTGCATACAATTTGTATTAAAAGCCTTCGAGGAACGAATGATAAATATTTAAGACAGCGTTAAATTTTGTATTGGCAAATAAAAAAATATCAAATTTTTTCCAATCGATGAAAATTTAGTTATGATTTTTCTTTTATTTTTGTTCTATCGTTTAAAATAAAGGTAATTTAAATTATTGATAATATAGAAAAGTTTATATTTATATATAAATACCTTAAAGATTCACTTACCTAATCTTCACACATTATCAATATTCATTAATTTTCGTTGATAATTGAAAAAGTTTAGTTTACCTAAAGGTTTAAAGAAGGATGGGAATATTATATTATTTTAAACATATAAAATGAATAAAATAATCTTGAATAAAGGTTTAATTTTTTTTTATAAAAAAATTTATTAATATCCTCGAGAGGATTCTTACAAATATCGTTATGTTGAAAAAAAACATTATTTTCTACTAAAATTATTATGACAATCTTACAGAGCAAAAAATGTTATTACATTGATGTTAAATTTGTTGCTAATTTTTCATCGCTATTGATTATTTTATTGATAAATGTGCAAAATATTGATACTTAAAATTATTAATTCTTAATTTAAATATATTGTACATAACGAAAAATGTAACTTCCTAATACTTGTTCATTATAAATTTTTTTATAAACCTAAATATAATTATACATTTAGATTAAATCGTATGCTACTTGACAAATTTATCGGAAGATACAAGTTCATAATTTTAATATGCGTGAATTATTACATTACTTCAAGGTTTGTACATTTTCATCAATTTCAAATATTGTAATGTAAAATAAAGCGCAGAACTATTTTTCTTTGAATATGCTATACATAAAAGTATTGTTTCTTCGTATTGTATATAATTATTTTTGCTTTCATTATATTTAAAAAATCGCTGTATAATTACACAAATGCTTTAAACAAATATTTTGACAACAAGAATGAAGAGCAGTGTATCTCATGGTAATTATTACAATTTATAAAAATACAAAATTCCATTAAAATGTGTCGATATTCATTAATATAATAATAATCATTTAGTATAAAATTATTGATTAACAGAAGAAATTTATATTCTAAATACTAAATACAATATATATATATACGGTAAATAAATTGCGTTAATAATAACTTATAAATCAAAAGCAATATTCGTCATATAGACACATGAACATTGTAATTACTGGCACTTAAATTTGAAGTAAAGTAGCTACAATATATTTTTTATCGAGCAAATACATTCGCATTTCATATTTAATTTGTATTTTAAATCTTACGATAAATAATTGTACATGGTATTACAATTAATTTTTATATACTCAAAGTATTATAATAAAAACGTATATATATAATTTACGTTTTCAAATGTTAAAATCCTATACTACTTTTACATGCTATTACAAAAATTAATGAAACTAATTAATTTTGCTACTTAGTCAGCATTTTTTTTTTAATTAATTTTATATTCATATTTTTATCATACTTATTGTAATTATATTTGTGAATTACTGAATTATTCATAAATATTTTGAAATTTTTTTTTTTTAATATGTAATTCGTGTTATTCAATTTTACTTAACATTTTTGTCAAAAATTTCATAAAACTTACTCGTATACGAGAGTACTAATTCGTAAAATAATCGATATCAATTATAATTGCGTGTCAAGACTTATCGCTATTTTTTTTGAAGCATTTTTTTATAATCGATACAAGAATGATGACCCGAATATTATTCATTATGGTGATACTCATTGTAATGACATACATTTTTCAGTAAGCATTAATTCCAGTCATAATTATTATAAATTTCTAACTAAATATTTTAAAATTTATGAAAAAAATGTGTATGAATATTAATAAAAAATTTTTAATCTATTTTGTAAAAAATAAAAATATACACCTTTACATTTTATATAAAACGTGGGTATAATATTATTTTACCTTTAGCTTTTATTAAAACCAAATTAATTACATTTTCACTAATATTCGTTAATATTTTTACCAATATTTATTTAGAAAATTACAACAATAATTATTATTAATGGAATTGTTTTATAATTAATACATTAATCACTCTTTATTCTTCATTTGAATAAAAGAGCTTCTTTCTTATTTATTTAATGACACTTTTTCGTCTTAGAAACTGTTTTCTCAATTCAATATTTTTATGTCATTTTTTTTTATCACAGATCCAACAGTTTCAATATTATGTATGTAGATTTATGCTTCGGGTACTGGTTGAGAAAATCCACAAGTACTACAGTATTTCTGAAAATTAAAATATAAACTGTTTACTTTATTGAATATGCGACGTAAGTTTATAACATGCATAAAATAGATGTTTTTTCGTTCTTTTTTTTAAAAATTTTATTAATAAGCAAAGAACAATCAATTAAAAATATACGGAATAACGGATAAACATTTAATATATAATACAGGAACAAGAAACTACGTGCATGATTACATACGCAAAAATTGTGTTTTCGTAAAGTTATAGTAAGTTGTTTAAAATCTCGACGTAAGTAATTTTGAATTTTAAATATTAATGCGTGGAAGATGTATACATATAAAAGAGGTAGGTCGTAGTTTTCTGTAGGGAATGAAGAAGCATTGAATATCAGGAGGCGAAAGACAAGAGAAAGTACCGCCTCCTCTACATTTACTTCCTGGTAAATTGAGATTCGCAAACCTCCTTCAAAAGAAAACATCTTTCGATATTCTCGTCGAAAGACGAATTTCACAATTTATGTAAGAGTATCGCGATAAAAAATATCTTCGACAAATTAATAGTGTTCTTTATTTTGTGTACGTAAATAAATACTTATAAAATTACAAATTACGTAAAGATACAGTTAGTCGAAATACAAATTCCGAGGAAGCGAATACGTTAACTTTACTAATTTATGATGTTAAGTAAGCTAAGAATTAATTTAAACTCTATGTAAACATTGAATACTAATCATGATTAAAATTATTAGTACGGATACTTTGCAATCATTAATTATGATAAATCGCAAAGAAGATTGCAGAAATTTAGTCGGTCATAAATGATTGTGTACTTTACCAATGGAAATTCATCCTTTTCTTCTTCTTCTGTATTATTCGGTTTTTCTTGTATTATGGCCTTGGTATTTAATAGCGGTGTTTTACATTGCCAAGAGTATGGAACAATGTTACTCGCAAGATCTAGTAAATCTCGTCCACGGTAATAAATGTCTGCATCTAACAGTAGATCATTTGGAAGTTCTAACGAATAATTATGCTGAAAAATTATCATATATGTGTATTTATTTGCAATGAATGATTAAAAATCAATTTATATTCTATGTATTCAAAAATTATTCATATTACGGAGGATTAAAAGATTCGTTACGTTATTTATCTTGTAATTAAAATAACGGAAGAGTTTAAGAAAATTCCAGATTATTTCAATTGAATTTGACTAGTTACTTTAAACATATTTTATATATTATACGTTAATACATTTGTATAAACTTAAAATTCTATTTCTTAATTTTTTCTTCGTATAAAGTAAATGTATCACCAGTGATTTTTACATTATATAACTGTACAATGTTATCGTAATACAGTCTTATTTTGTATTTAAAATATATTTATAACGTTTCCTGAAATTAAAAAATTGGTATCTTAATATTTTAACATATACGATAAATTTTTAGAATTTTCTTCCCAGAAATTAAAAGTTATGGAATATAGTATGTTATAGCAGTTTTTGGTTGATTTTGAAATTAATATTTTAAACTAAAATATTGACGGTTACTTTGAAAATATAACAATGTAACGGACATTATAACCGCGTATAATTAATGCGAGAAGTAGACTTTGAAAATACTACAACTCTTTAAAGATAATAAATTAAGGTTGTTTTTATCGTAAGTCACTTACATCAGTTGAATTGACGGAGTCGACGACAAAGGCTCTGACACGAGCTTTGGTCAACATCTCCTTCGGGGTGCTGGTTTTTTCGACGTATGTCCAAATATCACGAGTAGATTCCGTACTTTCTTGATATAGTTCATCCAATAAAGAACCGAGGCTGCTGCTGCTGCTGCTGCTGCTGGATTGACTCAATGTGGATTCCGAGCTGAGGTCCGAGGCCAATACGAAAGACATACTCGGGCACGGATTGTTGCTCTGGACCGACACGTTCAAATAATCCGACATGATTATCACTTTTAGCGCGGATGGCCGTTGTTTACTGGAGAAAAAGAACCGAATTATTCTATTAATTTCAAACAGAATTTAAAGTTTATATCAAAGTTTTAATCGAAGCTCTTTGATTTCGTGTCGTGTATGATTCAGTGCCCGAATTGTGGCTCGACGCGACGAAGGGTGACGAAGTTGTCAAGAAGCGATACAAAGTTGGACTAAATTTAAGGACGTTGGTGAACGTTCGGCATCTTGGGTTGAAAGGACTATTCCCAAATTACGCCATATTTATGGAAACAGTGGAAGAGTGGAAGGGAAAACAAGGAGATTAGTTACCTGCGGAAAACACGCCGACGGATTATAACTAAAGTCATAAGATTAGACAATACCGCTACCTGGAAACGAAAGACAAGTACCTGCACGAAATACATTATTTCGTGATTCTATGAAAACTTGCATAGTCGTATCGCAGCTTTCCAGGAAAAAGAAGAGACAATAAAAAAATTTCAAAAATGTGTGATTATATTATCTTAGACAATTTTGCATAATATTTAAATGGCAATTACGGTGGGTATATTCAATATAGTATATATGGCAGTGGAAATACAAGTTTTTATTTTTAAATATCCGAGATATGGTTACGATTTAAAGCTGTATCGATTCCAGCAAACACGTCTTTTTTTTAATATAAAATTTCGCTTTATTTATAATTATATTTTTTATTTCAGAATTATTACTTTCGATGAAGCGACAAATACACTTCAAAATCAAATGCACATTGAAGCCGCTTCTCTTTTTATAATTAAGTTAGAGGAAGCTAGATATATCGAAAATTTATTCTACGATATTTCGCTTTGTATCAAAAAACAACGTTATTTAAATACTATTAAATTTTTTCTAGATAAATTGTACGTTGCAAAAGATATACGATTATTGTTTTATAATAAAAATATATTTTTATACGTACGTATTGTATTATTTCTTATAAAATTGATTATAAATACAATATTAATAGTAGTTTCGGATATAGTTTTTAATTAACAAACAAGATAAGTATATTTATATAAAGGAAAAAGCAAATACACTTTAATAATGATTTAAAAGAACGATATACCGCGTATAATATAATTACACGACGTAACTTGTCAACGTAAGATCTTCCATTACATTTATCTACCAGCATTCAAAGCCTAACCGCGGCATTTGTATTTGTCCAAAATTAATTATGAACTTACGCCGTGAAGAATAGTAAGGGTTTATAACAATTAAGCGTGAGTACGTCAAGATAATTAAATCCAATACAAATATATTCGTAGGAAGTTACAAATTTGTCGTAACGGTAAAACTTATAATTTTCACGTTTTGTTTTCCGATAATAAAATCAAGCGGTAAATCCGGACTAATAATATAATTTAAGATTTTCATATGTTTTATTATTGCAGCTTAAATGTAATTATTAAAATATCTCGTAAATCGATACTAAGAAATAAATTATTATATAAGTAAATATTTTCTTATAAAATAGAATTACCTTTACGTAAAAATGTGTAAAGTATGGTCGTTTATCGGTAACGTTTCTCAGAAAAAGTAAATAACATTTAATGAAATTTATTTATGTTTTCGAAAGTTTAAAAATCATGAACACGTGAAGTACGAGCAAAGGCTTCGTTTCAATTTTATTCCGTGCGAGATCGAAGGATTATCGAAGGTACAAAAGTGGGAATTACACGTAAGAACGGAAGAACGGAAGAACGGAAGGACGAAAGGAAAGAAGAAAAAAGATGGGAGTTTTCGTCGCGGCCTATATATATATATAACTTTGGCTTGAAATATTTCTGTAGATTCAGCGAGTTTATTAAGGCTATTCAACGTGCCTTTGCTTCCCAGCCGGCATTGTAGTTACAATTTGCTCTCATTCATTCCCTCGCAGATTTCTAAATATTTTCAAGTTCCTCTCCCATATAAATGGGTGTGTATGTTTGGGTGTGTATGTTTGGGTGTGTGTGTTTGGGTGTGTGTGTGTACGTGTTCGCGCGTATATACAAATGCATGTATACGCGCAACAGTGTTTTTTTCAAAAGTTCCTCGTCATTTCGTTTTTTTATACCTTTTCACGAGACCTAAAGAGCTTCGATTTATAGTTGTAACATTTTTAGGATTCTTTGTGTCGAATGTATTTGGTATTGAATATTACCCGTAACAAGTATAGTAAATATTCATATATTTTCCTTTTAATTACTTAACAAGCGACCAAATATAAAACAAACTTTTTTTAATTAATAACGATTCCGCAAGGTTACGCGAATTAATTAAAAAATTTTATTTTTTATTTATATTTCTTCGTTATATTTATGGCACGAAACACGAGTCTAGGAGAATTTCCTTTTCTGATTAATTATTACTAAATATCGCTTACACCATTTCAAAAGCATATTCGATAGATTATTAGAAGAAACCTGCTTCTAATGCACCAATCTTATTTTTATATATTGTGTAACATCGCAGGATATTTGTAGATACGATATGTATTTTGTATTACGGATTAAATTTGGTCTACGACGGATTTAAAAAAGAATGTTAAATTTTTTTTTATAATTTTTGGTCACTTTCAAAGAATTATAAGAAATAATGTAATGTTATTTCTTCTAAAAAATAATTGCATCATTGTTATAGATACAAATCTATACCGTTACTTTTCCCGAGGCAAAAATTTAAAAATATTTAAAAAATATATATTACGTCTTATTTAATTTATACTGTTACGTACATCATTGAAAATTTGTTAATTTCTTTTGGTATCTTCATATTGGAACAAATATAAATTTAACATTACTCGATTGCACTTATCCACTATTTACTATCGACTATACGTGAAAAAATAAATACGCGATTTTTGGTTATGGTATTTGAAAATTATTATGTATTATATTATGTTATAATAAAATTTTTGTAACTGATTTTTAAAAGTGATATAATACCTTTTATTGATTCTTTACAAATTAGAAAGAAATAAGAATATTTTACGTAAGATTTCGTACAGTATTATGTAACATTTTAGAAATTAATTTGTGAACGTTTAATTTCAATATTATTTTATCATTTTCTAAATTATTGTACAATATTAATTTGTTCGTATTTAAATTAATTTATACATTATTCGATAAAAGCAAATGTTGTCATAATCGAATCTACTCGTTAAGGCACTAAAACTCAGAAATTAAATACGTATTTCAATAAATAAGAAATATAAGTAAAACTACATCTGTATTTGATGCATTAATTGTTTCGGTTTTTATAATTCGTTTAATTAAAATTATATAGCTTATGTTATGGTATTTTTTCAGATTGATTAATTAAAAAATTTTTCTTCGAGTTTGTATAATATTTTTTGTACTGTTTAAAATTAATATCATCGGTATTTTAACTTTTTAGTATATTAATTTATACATCGAGAATACTTGAATTATTTTACATATTATGGAGATGGTAATTACTTATCTTAATATGGAAGTAGTATTTTTCAAACAACTAAATATAGTCATTATACTTTTAGTAATTATTATAAAATTGATCTTAAGAATAAAAAGCTTTCGTTCTATGTTTTTGGTTTTTCTGGTCTACATATATTCTCTTTCGACTTCTCGTGTTTATGTTTTTATATAGTTTTTAAAGTACTTATCAGTATTTCGTTTTTAAGAATATAATCGTTAAAATTTACTTTAGTTATCTTTTTTATTATCATCAGAGATTGAAAATATTTTCTACATATTTTTAGTGAAATTAATTATAATTTTATTATATTAGTATGTTATGATACAAATTATAATATACTTAAATATTTATTTTATATTCTCTTCCATCAAAAATTGTTATTTATTAAGTTTTTTATAATAAATTTTAGTTTATTTTTATTCTTTTTAAATATGTTTTTCTAGATACGTTCTTTTTTATTTATTAGGGTTTTACTTCCATTAGATTGATCTTATGAGTTTCTATGAAAAAATTGATTATCTTCGTTTATTTGTACAATGATATTGGATTTAATTTTTTTAATCTTATTAAATCCTTCAAAGAAATTTTATTTTCATTTTATTTGTACTTTATTTGATACTTCTTACTAACCTTTTATTTATTAACTTTTTATTTGAAAATATAGACAATTACTGAAAACCTATAAAAAAATTATTTTAATTGTATTTTTCGCAATTCTATTTTTCTTACAGGTTTAAAAATTCAGTGTTTCCGTTAAAAAGAAGTTTTAAAAATATCGAATTTAACAATATATTTTTTAAAATTATTAATACGCTAATCGTATTCAACGAATACGTTTATATTTAAGTACAGAAAAATTAAAAACATGATTTTTATTATTACTGTCCACTTTTATAATTCATTTTATTGTATCATCGACATTTATTTTTTTTAAATCATGTATTAAATAGTAATTTTGTATTCGATGCAACGATTTTCGAAAATATTTTACTAAGTTTTTTATTTTTCATATCCTTCATTACGGATACACAATCTTCAATACTATAACTAAAAATCGAATGTTGATATAAAAATTTTTATTCTTTCTTTCATAGAATTCAATTGTAAGATTCTATACTTTTCTCGAACAAACACATTTAAAGTTCATATTACTTACTTTCTGTCTTTTACTTATATTTTCCTTTTCTTAAATTTTTTGAATTCATCTTATTTTATTTATTTACTTCATTCAAAATTTATGGTATGATAAAATAATCATTAAATTATACAATCGATATAACCAAGTGCATTTTTACTTTTGCAGTAGTCGATATAATTCTTCGATAAAGTTCGTAAAATTGTAAAATATTTTTCATCGTTTCTACGATAAATCAATATATTTTATAAATTATTAATATTTACATAGATAAGATTTTCGGTAATATGGACCGAAGATGGAAAAATGATTTTACAATAAAGTCATCGTACTTTATTTTTCAGGAAGAAATAAATTTTACGCATAAGTTGGGTTAAATATAATGTAGCTTATTTTAAACGACACTGGATATTCGAAGGATAATTACGAATGAAATACGATCGAAACGATGAACGAAAAAACGACTAATTTTTAATATTTACTCGACCAATCGGGTATTTTATTTATTTTATTTCGAATATGGATTCGGAAAAAGAAAATCACAACCGAGCGATCGTAAAAATATCCTAAAGACTATCGCCTAAAAAAAAAGCAACGTCAAAGGAACTCCCGGAGCCTGGCGTGAATTTATCTTCATGGTGCACGTACAGTTAGAAAAAAGGGAAAAAGAAAATGAAAGCATAGCACGTGAAACGTGTCTTCGGTATCGCGGATGGCGATATATAGGCGGTGGGGGTGCGTTATAACCGTAGGAAACTGGAAGCAGTTCCAGTGGAAGCTTACGCAAGTTCTGGGATAGTCGTGTGTCGCAGATAGAGGGGAATTCCGTCCGCAATCAAAGAAAGCCTATCTTCGCGGCAACAATGGCGAGCGAACGCGGAGTGAGAACCGTCGATAGCTTTGTGCCATTGATACGTGAATGACGGTCTCTGTACGCATAAGTACCGCAGTGATCCTAAAGATATTCGTGTGTGTGTTTCTCCCGTATTCGATCGCGAGTACTCGTGTCGCAGAGTCGTGAAACGTTTGAGCGGTATCGTAGTCCCTTGGGTTCTACCCAAGCTCCATGTATTCAGTCTGCTGGAAAATTCGTACTCGGCGATTATTTTACCAAAATTATTTATCAAGCCGAGATGTCGATGGAGTTTAGTTTTTTTTTTTTTAACGATTCCATGACTTCCGATACAAGTGTATCGGATTCGAGATAAAATCGAGAAATTTAAAATCGTCGTTTTAAATTCGTTGTATTAAACGAGATTGTTTTAAACGAGATTGTTTGTCCAAGATTGTCCGAGATTGTTTCTCAACGCTGAACCGCCGTAAAATAGGATTTGAATTTGTTCTATCGTTGAAATGATGCGATTAAACGATTAAAGTATGTTGGAGGAACCGAATCGGATTTTCGACCGCGTAATAAAACAAAGACGTTTTCGAACGAATATAGCGGTATAAAAATCAGAGAATTGTATCAAAAAAGATCGCGTGAAATTAATCAAGAACGGTAAATACTCCTTTGTATCTTACTCGTAAGATACGTGCTCGAATTTATTATTTGAAAAAATACACGGACGATTTTTTATACGTTGATTTAGAAATTTAGAAAGTACGTAATTTAAAAATTATTTGCCGAATAAAATATCGTCCAAACCTACAATGGAAATTAAACGGTGTAATACAAAAATCCTATATATTTCTGAAATTAAATTTTTTTTATCCTAAAATTAATATTTCTAAAAATGAACTAGTAGATAAGTCTTATCTTTACATTGATATCGAAGGCTAAATCGTAACGATACTTGCAGCCCCAAAAGTCTAATATCTAAGCTATTTTAATATTTTTATATCGTCGCGTGTACAACGTTAGATCTAAAACTAATATAATCTTCGTTGAACGTTGAAGAATTTTTTCTGTATCAAAGGTTATGTTTAAATATTTAATAAAACGGTATTAAGTTCGTTGCTTTAATCGATTCGCATGATGCGTTACTACCACGTATTACAATAACGATTATTATATTTATAATACTAACCTTTCAACAAACTCATCCATAATTAATACACCTAACTTTATCGATTTTCATCACTGTAAATTTAAAATTTTCAAAGGACTTTTCTTCGCGCTAGATTCTACACCACAGAGACATCAAAAGTATAAAAAAATTCTTCATTAAGTCCTTCGTATTCTGTGAATGCAAGAATAAAAGCTGCCTCGATATACAATGTTCAAAGAACGGCATCTCTTCCAGACTCCCGTGCGAATTTACTCAAAAGAAAATGATTGCGACGTTTCTGTTGAAAAAGCGATCACTCTGTGCACGTATACATTGACATTGTGGAAAATCTTTGGAAGAAGCTAAAGAGAAGGAGACAACGCAACGATAGATTGTCGGTGTACTTTTACCAAAGCGATACGTGTATATATATTTAAACAAGCAGGAATAAAAACAATATATATACATAATACAGAGAGAAGGCGAGAGAAGGCGAGAGAAGGAGAGAGAGGGAGAGAGAGGGAAAGAGAGGGAGAGAGAGAAACGGATACAACAGAAAATGTGGTGTACACGTATTGTGTTGGACCGTTTGATATTTTATTCCATATAAAGAAACTAAGACTAGGGTAACAATAGAAGTTGCGGATGGGCAAATGAATGGAATGAAATGAAACAGAGAGAGAAAGACATACTTGTAGCGCGAAGACTCATCACTGTGTAAACAATGGATCTTGTGTACAAAGAATGTCTAAGTAAGACAGAGACAGATAGATAAACAAATATACAAATTGAAAAGATGTATATGTATATATATATATGAAAGAAAAAAGTATGTAAAATTGAGAGGGAGAGAGAGAGAGAGAGAGAGAAGTGTTAGGATGCGACTAATTTTCTCGCTCTTCACAATGATTATTGTACGTGAAAGGGATGAACGCTTTTATAGAGATTCACGGTTGCGCGTACGACAGAAAGAGACAAAAGAATAAGATTGTTCTCGCTAAATTTAAAAATATTAATTAGTATTAGGCATTTTCCGTACGTAGATCTTAAGAAAAGAATAAAGATTACCGCAAAGATACGATTTTACTTTTAACTTATTTGTGTATCCTAAGTATCGTATAAAATAATAAAACCATAGGATTTCTTTTATAAATTAATTTGGAAAATTAAAAGGAATGAATTTACAGGAAAATAATGAACACGGAAGAGAATGGACCCTAAGAAATGGAGTACGAAAGTGTATCTAACAATCAAAATCTATTTATCAGGTCAAATGCAGCCATTTCAACGCTGTGTAGATCTCTAGTTGATATTTGAGTAAAACCGGTATATTCGTTTCCACCGTGTCTAAATAAAATCCACTTTTCCCCTACGTGTCGTGAACACGTGCTAATGTTTCTTTTTGGTCGACGCACCGCATTAAAAGTAATCGAACGTATGTATTATCCCCCTAACAAGGTAAGCGTTGTAAGAGAGTAGACCTCCCCTTTCCGAACATCCCTTTCGGTACGCGAACACAGCCGAGGTGATGGTGGTGGTTGGCACTATTGTCGTATCTCGCAGTACTTCTATTTTGTCCTACCCACCCTTGTATTCTATTGGTCTCTATCTCTTTTCCTTCTTCATTCTTCATCGTTCGTTCGTTCTCTACCTTTTTTATTACATTCGTAAATGCTGCCCAAGCGTCGCTTAACGTCGCCAAGTTTTCAAGGTGTTTTTGCAAGTTTCGTTTAAAAATTAATAACCTAGAGTTTTAAATGTATATAAAATTATCACGAGCCATTTCAAATATTATAATTTGATGAAATTATTATAGTCTAACTGTTCGTACGTTCATAAATCGATCGATACACAATAGTACATATTATTTGTTTTCGTAATCATTCACAATACGGTTTGATAAATATTTTGCGACCAACTACATTAAATTATTTTAAAAAATTGTTTCTCTCAACAGAAAAAAACTGTTTAAATTATAACTTTCGATAAGTTAATATTTCACATGTTTTATGTTTTCATTATCATCTTTAAAAAGTTTACGATTAAATTAAAGAAATTTTATTACGATGTATACGTTACATCTTTATAATAATCTAATTTAATCGACCTTGAATTTTAATTTTGTATCGTATGCTTATATTGTATTTATAAATTATTTAAAAAAAAAAGAACTATTTTGTTGAAAAAAATTGAATAATAGTTACAACATTGTTACGTTCGAATATATCATTGAATTCGTAACGTTTTATTTTAATGTCATTACATACGACGATTAATCGATATCGTTGTATCATTGCTAAAATTTGATAATTATCGATAGATATAAATTTTTTATTATCGTTGGCTGATTTTTAGGAGTGATCTTTCGTTCGCTAAATTTTATTTAACCAATAATTTTTTATCTAAGTTGAAGTAAATATTATTAAGTTCGTTAATTTTATAAAAAAATTCCAACGTTGAAAGATATTATCGAGAGAATAATTTATAAAAATATTTTAAAAATATATTTGAAGTTTTAAATTCTATTTTATATAGTAATTAATGTATAACATTCTCATCCAATATTTCATTATGATTAATATAATTATTTAAATAAGGTATCGAGGTTTAAACTTCAAATCTGGATATAAGTTTGCGAGATAAAGCACATCGATAAATAAGTTTGTTATTACAATAATATTTGATATTATTATATTAACGGAATTTTTTAAAGGAGCGGAGTCTCGAATGATAACGCGTTAATCGATACGAGCAGCTACAAACAAGACAATGTTAATTACAAATACCAGAGCTTATTAGTTTACATTGAGTTTATAAATACTAAACATAAGTATATTTTTCTTAACTATATACCACACTTATTCTTACATATGCTATAGTTGAATCATACATACGCTAAATTCTTGTACAAATTCAAGTTATACATAGTCATAAACCCATGATGATTCTCATTCACTCGATTACATGAATCACATATTTTCTGACTCACGGATTTATATATACATTAGCACGTGGATGCTTGTGATGCTTACACATACGCAGAGTGGGATTCACGAACGGATGGGAGATCAACACAATAGAAGAGACACTTTGTACATTCGACAGCGGGGCGTCTCGCTCACTCGCTCACTCGCTCACTCTCCCTCTCTCTCCCTCCCTTTTACTCTCTCGAATCGTTTTCCTTCCGCCTTCACCGCCTTCACCGCCTTCACCGCCTTTCTGCCAACAGACTCTTCGTGATACAAGACCCTGAGCTTTCAGCTTCGCACGCGCATTTCCATTAGTGGTTGCATACGAGAGTCGTTTTGGTGTACGTTTTTGGTTGCATGCGGCGATTTTCATTGTTCTGATAAAACATCATATAGTGGATGGCCTTATCTTTGGTCTTCTTAATATCATTCTTTTGTTTGCGAAAGATCATCTATTCCTTTAACTATGGCTCTTGTCTTTTTATTCTTTCGACTATTTTTTTCTTTGTAATTTAGTCGACACGCGGTTTCAGTTTAGATCGTCTAGTTTTATCTTGTGTTAAATGAAGTAATTTTTTTGTTTCATTGTATAAATATACAAGGAAGCTTCGCTGATCTTTGATCTCAATTTCAATATTTCATTCATCACCATGATATTACCCAATATAATATTACACATGTCTATAGTTCAATGTGAAATATAAAAGTTCTATACCTTTTTATAGTACGCGGAATAAAATAACGCGTATATCGAACGCGTGTATCGAACGTGTACGAAAACATTTAGCGATATTGATCGTAAATAAGATACTTTGGTATTAAACAAATATATTTGACGGATAAGTGCTCGTATTTTATATTTCGATGTATATAAATGTATATATCGATATTAACACGGATACTTTATTATTTAATTTGGAACACATTTTTTTATATTAACGCATACGAATATATAACATCGTATGTTTTACGAATCAAAAATTTTACGCGATATCAAAGTTCGGTATCCTATCGTAGTGCATATTATAAACGAATCAATTAAAAAAATAAAGAAAAATTATCGAATAATTTAATTACCCGATCAAAAATAAATACCGAATCGTTATATTTATTATTTATTTTGATGGAAAGTGATCGATTACTCGGAATGCAAAATTCGATGCGAAACGCGTTCGTTTAATTTAAATATAATTAAAATTTTTTATAATCCGATCGAGATCTGTCGTATTTAATTCGATATTCTCATTGATATTGATTCGACAGCAAATTATTCAACGGTGCTTTAAAACGGTTGTGTTTGGAGTTTGAAAAGTAATAACGGAAAAATGTTTTACCTTTAATCCGCTCGATAACTTTTTACGTAGAAGATTTATATCATCGCTTAATATTAGCGTTAAATCGGCAGACCAACAAAAACGTAATCGCTCGATGTAAAATAAATTAATTAAAATTGAACATACAAGTTTATTTTCCGTTGGAGTGCCGTTTCAATAATTTTATACAATTTTTCTGCATTACATTTGGACCCGTTTATTCAGGATTTTCAGAAAAAGGACTAAACAGATATTTTCCTCTCGGAATATGGTTGAGAAATTGGTAGTGGAAAACAATAGATAAATTGTTGAAAATACACACTTAGGAGTTTCCAGGAGCGCCTCCCGAGCTCCGCAATAATCATCGTAGCGGGGTGCAATCGCTCCGAGCAAGATGAATAAAATAAGGCACTCACGTGCGAGTACAAAGAGTGTAAGGGATGCTGGGATGAGGAGGGGACGGAGAGGGGACGGAGAGGGGTCGGAGGGAGGGGCGGAGGAGACGGAGGCTGGGGTGTGGGGTTAGACTGTAAAAGAAGGGCGACTATTGCTCTCTTTTCGCTTTATTACGTAGCGTTAAAAAGTCAAAACGCTTCACGGTCGGCCGAATTGCTCACAATGAAGAGTCGATGATAAATGCGCTTATCATTTCTTCTAATAAGTACGTATACCGACTAAAAGGATTACACGGAGAGCAGCCCGGGCCTAAATTTGGACGGATCCCTTAGGGAAGGCGATTCGATAGCGAATTCACTCTCGGGCAATATTTGGTTACATTGTAAATACGGTGGAAGCGAGATAAAGGCTTTAAATTGTCTTCTATTATGAATCAGTTTAGAGAAGGGTAGGGTTTCTGATTTTTTCTAAGATATATCGGATCGATCGATATTACCTTTTAATATTGTATTTCTGTATATTTTGTAATTTATCTTAAAAAAATGTACGCGATTCGATGCTTTAGATATGATTACAATTAATTTTCTAATTTACGTTACATCGATAACTTCGATTCGATTGATTTTTTATGGAATAGTTTTAAAGAAAGAAATTTAGAATATAAGAGTATAAACTATAAAATAAAATTTTGTTTTCATCAAAAAAGATGTTACGGATAATTAGATTTATTTATGGTTATTAAGACTTTGTTTTGTCCAAATAAGATACGATTTGAATTAGATTTTTCAAAATATATGTTTATTTATTCTAAAATATTATTATCATTATTGTTATTATTATTATTTCCTTTAGACCATCTAAGAATATTTTCAATAATTTTAAACGAGTATATTTTATAAAAATGTTAATTTAAATAAAAAGCTTATCGATGATAAAATACGATCGAAATGCAATTGAATACCGGGTACAATTATTTTTTTATCATTTTTATCGAATTAAATATACGTAATATACGTAAATTATAAAAAATATTATAAAAAGAATTTTTAATTATTTATGAAGTTTATTTTCGAGTAAAGTTATTAAAATAATAATAATAAGCATCATTTTATAAAATGTAATACAAAATTTTTTATGAAATGTTGAAACGTCGTAATCAAAATATTATATATATAAAAAATATTATAAACAACAATAATTAATTGAATTAAAAATTTTATAATATTTAAGAATTGCTTCTTATATATTAGTATTAAAATTTTGATATTCTAAAGATAGTTAACGCTGATTTTGAACTTGAATTAAATATTTATCGTACTACAATTATCGATCTTAATTTTATAGATCGCTATCTGCTTTAGATTAAGTATTCGTTAAAACGTTTGTATATAATAATTTTCATCCGATAAAAAACTTAAGAATTTTTTTTAATTTAAAAATTATAAAACTGAGAATAAATATGAATCCAAATTTTTATATCTTACGAAATCTTAAAAAAATATTTTTAAATACATAGACGGTTATAAAGTAATTTAAAAGATATGTTTATCAAGATATTTATAATGTAGATTTAAAATATCTATTATTTTAAATCAAAATATAATAGAAAAAAGTAAAATTTTATTACGATATTTTATCTAATTAATCAACTTGTATTATTTCTTTCAAAAACAACAATTTAGATCGTTTTTAGATCTTCAGAAAATTTGAATAAACATAACGGATAATTATTTAATTAATATCCGTTATAGAGTAAGAGGCTAAAAGGTTGATCCTATTTACATAAGATTTGTAATGGAAACGTCGATCGTTAAACTTTAGAATTATCGATGAACAATTTTTAAATCTACTATTAATCGGTAGAAAATACATTTCTGCATTGTTTGTTAAATAAGACATTTTGTTTTTTGATTGTTTTTAAACAGTTTTTTTATAATATGTGTATGTGTTTTGTAATCGATGTTACAAAAGCGAATTAATAGTTAACCCTTAAAATTATAAAATTATTTTTTTTTATATTTTGTTAATTTACTTATATTTAAATTCCACACCCGCACACGCACACGCACATCACAGTTCGACACGCACGCACACGATAATATTATTTTTTAGCCGAGTAAATGTATACGTAGGAATATAATTTACGTTTATTTCAAAATGTCATCAGTACCTTTAAATATTATCAAATGAAGCTCTTCAATATAGTGGGGAAAGCGTAGAATGTAAACAAGTGAAAACTAGAAGAATTGTCAAATCATTACTGACAGAGTAATTTTGGAAATTTGGTAGACTTGTTGTGAATTTACGCGATGGCTTCTAAATCGGACGCTTCAACTGAATTGGTACGTTATTATTTCGAATCTTTATATCAACCAGTAATTTTTTAAAAATTATTCGGTTGATGAATAAAGTTTTGTAGTATAATATTCGCTTGTCGTGAAATAAAATTTGTATTTAAGCATGCAATAAATTAAAAAAATTGTTTTTTAAATGAGATAATTAATTTTTAGACCGTCACTTGTAATATTTATAAATAAATATTTATTACGAAGTATCCGATTGAAAATTTTCTAGAATATAAAGTTTTTTTTGGACAATGTCGATATATTTATATTATATTTATAGATATTTATTATTTGAAGATTAAATTTAATTAAAAATAGTTCTATAGAATTTCATTTCATTAAATTTAAATGTTAATTTATAACAAAGATTATTCGCGTAAGTTATTTAACATTTAATAAAACTATTTACTATAAATAAAATATAAAATTACTAATTTTAGTTAAATCTATGTAATAGTATTGCATACGTTAATTATATTTAAAATTGAAGATTAAATCTTGAGTAATGTACAATTTATTTGATGAAAAATATTTTCACTTACAGATTTCCTAAAGCATTTTTTAAGATTATTGTATTAATTTCATTTTTATAATTAGTAAATTATATATTTTCTTACACGTTATCCAAATGGAATTTGTAGGAAGTAGTCGAGAAGGACTCGATCGAAAAGAAGGATGTCGATGAAATTCTTAGTCGTATGAAAAGTTTTCTCGAAATCGTGGATACGTTCAATCACATATTGTCGCACTGTCCAGAACGTAATGGTGCAAGAAGTATATCCACGGTGAATTCAAGTAGTTCGTCCAAATCAGAGGCTTGCAACATTCTTCATATTGTTTTGCACGAGAAAAAAGTCGAGCTCCAAGCGGAACTTTCTTGGCGGTTTCCTGCACTTCAGGACAGGTTTTGCAGTAACTGGAAGCGAATTTGGAGTAGTTCTTTAGAAACATCAAAGCTGCATTATTCCGATCATAAATCGGCGGACCCAGATATATGGAAAAATCGCGTTGTCGATGTTACTTGGAACGTGTAAAAGTTACAGCGTAGTTTGAAGTAGAAAATTTTATACGGAAGATATTACTTTAGTGTACAATTTTTTTGGTATACAAATTATGGTACGATAGTTTGTTTGTTTCTGTTGAATGATATGTATATGATGACGTGACATTTTGGTCGAATTTAACAAGTTACATTATATTCGCTTACAATTCTTGGAAACTTTTGAGCAAAAGAGATGCTTCGTTGCTTTCCTAGTACATACGATATAAAGGTAAAAAAGACGCAACTTACAATAGAAATATAAACGTTTGACTCGATATTTATATTACATAGTTTATTAACGAATAAAATATATTTTACGTAATACATGCCGAGCATGTGAATTTTAAATAAGCTCGTAATTACAATTTAAGCAATAATATTAAAAATTATTACATTAGTAAATTTATTCATCACAAAGGTAAATTATACTAAACACAGTTTATGGATAATTAATTATAAATAAAATGTATATAAATCCGAAAGTATTTCGCTTACAATTTTTTACTTAAATGTATGTAAAAAAAATATGTTAAAATTAGATCAAAATCATGCTAAAAAGAAATAGATTTTTACATTTTTTGCTCGAAGTATATATCCAAGAAAATAAAATAAATAAATTTTAATTATCAAAGCTAATATATAAAAAATTTAATGGAAATTATAATTAAAATACTAAGATTGAAAAAATTTACCGATATAATAATTTTTATAACATTAAACTTTTTTTATAATATTTGTATAATGTTATAGTTTTCCTATATTTTAAAAAATATTTATTTCAACGATAATTTATGCATTGTAATACAGTGATTTTATTTGTGAAAGTTAATTATAAATACGAAAAGTTTTAATTATTATTTGTACAAAAATTAAAGTATCGTGTAAATTATAAATAATATTTTGAACTATGCCTATGATACTTTATACTTACGAATAATCTTATATGAGATTCAACATTAATAATATTATAAACGATATCGATGGAATTTTCTAATACTAAATGTGAAGTATTTATTATACGGTAAAGAATTTGATTCTTAAGTTATTTTTATTATATTCAATATATCTTTTAAATAAAGACTTAAAGATATACACGAATAAATAAATTCTATTAATCTATTTTACCCTAATATAGAATTAAATAATTTGTATTGCAATCCAAAAATGTATTCGAAAAATTACGTTATTAATAATGTAATCCTTAGTAACCACAAAGTAAAATTTAATCGTCTTTTGGTAAAGTGGGCTTGTACCGAATTTTTATTTGAAATAACGTATTCGAAAATATTCGTAGAAAACTTACGATCTTACGAATAAAAGGATTTAATTTTTCGTACCTGCTAATTTCAAATATACACACACGTATCATCTTTTTCGCGGGTAACGTAACATAAAGGTAACGTAACGTACAATTTAATTTAAATCAAGAAATTTATTTTAAGAATACTATAAATAATTACAGTATATTCGAAATATCGTTGGAACACGGTAATAATTTTGTAGTTAATAATTTGGAACTTTGTGTACCGCTTATTAATTTAAAGGAGTTTCACACGCGTTGCTTATGGAACGCGTATGGATTGAAACGTGGAACGTAAAATCGTGGACGTATCGACCGAATGAAATTAAAAATATAAAAAATGCAACAGTATCGAATGCGAGAGATATTTTATCCTTTCAATTGAAATCTTCACACTGCGAGCTACAGTTTTTCCATTCGATACACCCGAATAATCATTTCCATTTTAGATTCGCGGAGATAGGATGGTGTGTTTTTAATTATCATTTTCCTCATTGGGTGCAGTCTCAAAGTATTACTCGTTGCCTTTTGTATCGTCTGAGCATTTACCTATGCCTTGCCCATTATACTCCTTTACGATTCTTGCGGAATCACGATATCGCACCAGGGTCAATATAATACACGCACCCTGAATTCAGTCTCTCAATAACCCCACGCGCAACTATACATTTACGCACCTACAGGAAACAAACGCAAAGTGGCGCTAAGGTACGGGTACGTATAAAGAGAGCGAGCGAGAAGAAGCGGAGGAAAAGGGGGAGGAAAAGGGGGAGGAAAATGGCAAAAAATAAAAGGAGAAGAAAGGAGGAGAGATGGAGAGAGAGAGGGAGAGAGAGAGAATCGCGACGGAGCGATTCCAGCGCACTCACATTCGCGTAGACGAGCATTGGGCGCTCGCGCTGCGTGACGTCACCGCATTGTTAGACGAGCAAGCATTGTAGTCACTATTGTGAGTCTCCGCCATTATTCTAAGACAATCGTCCGACACAATGAGACGGACGGGAGGAGAGAGAGAGAGGGAGAGAGAGAGGGAGAGAGTGGGAGAGTGGGAGCAAGAGCACGCGTGCGAGAGAGAGAGAGAGAGAGAGAGAGAGAGCGAAAGGATGAGTGGGACCGATTCGTTTTCCGTTTTAGTATGCGTGTGTACATGCGACTCGTACACGTACTTCTTCTCTTTCGCGTAACCTGCGTGCACAATCGTTCTCTCTCTTATCCGCTCACCCTTTCCTTATTCCCTCCGCTCCTATTCTCTTTTGTACGTTTTTCTCTCCATTTCATCTCTCGCAGTCTCTCTAATTCTTCTTTTGCTTGCTCTATCGCTTTATCAAGCTGTTTTTGTCTTTTCTTCGTACTTTTCCACATCTTTTTTATTCCTCTCTCTGCCCTTATCACTTTTATTTCTTTTCCTTCTTTTACGCGTCTTACGAGCGCTACTTTTTTGTTCGCGTGTTCTTTTAGCGTAACTCTTTTGTGCTGCACTTATGCTTTCGTATTCATAATAACGTTAATTTTACAGCTTTGTACCGCTGTCTACTTATTTTTGGTACGGTTTTAAAAAGTATTTCGATATCTTGCGTAGAATTTCTTTCTTTCCAAGATCGAACCGTTATCGAAATACTTATTTGTAATTCTAAGAATTTTAACTGTCGGAACGCGTTAAATAATTAAATTACAAAATGTGACGAAAAATTATTTACGTGTGTACGTAGTACTTTCAAGGACATTTAAAACGTGACTTAAGAAATTGTTCTCGAGATAAAGAGTACGGTAAAATTGTTACCGTAAAGTTGCATTATTCGATACAAGAGTACAAGATTTTTTAATTTTCCATTCGAAACACTATTTGTTAAATCAATCGGATATCGATATAACGTAAATTTCATGCTTTATAATTTAAATATTCTTTTAAATATATATTTGAAAGATGAATCATTGCCGCGTTAGGTTATCATTTTGTATTATTCAAATACATTATTACTTTTCAACGTTAAACCATTGCAGTTTGCGTAAAGAAAAAGGTAATTGAATTTATTTATATGAGATATTATTACACAATAGACAGATGCAATTTATTTAAATGTTGTATTTCAGACATTATTAAACATTTAAATTACTACGAGTTTATTTACCTGTAGGAAAACGTTTACCGATGATTTATTTTCGTCGAATATTCATTCCTATGCTTATAATTTTATCGAATTGGTTTTCAAAATATATTTTATTTTTACGATTATTAAATTAAAGATAATATGAAAATTCTGCATTAAATCTTATGTTTTGTTACTGAATTAAATTAAAGTTTATATTTTATCTTTTTTTTCACTTTTCATCGTAAATATAAATTCATAAATCCACTGTCTTTTATTTTCATCCCTTTTACGCATCAAAGTTTGAAATAGCGATGCGTATTTTATATTTATAATGAAGTACAGTTTACGTATATAAGTTAGTTTTTTTTAATTATAATATTTTTATAACTTACGTACATTGAATTATATAATATATTTACAAATTTTATAATATTATCAAAGATGTAAATATCTTTTTATTAAAATGTACAACAGAAGAACGAAGAGGAATGTTGTCAAAAAAAACTCCAAGGTTTTATTTACATTAATAAGGATTATAGATTTAAACGTCAGGATTAAATAAAGAATATAAGATTTCGGACCTTATATACGACTTGGATAAGATTAGTAAAAAAAGAGAGTTAAAACTTGTAATTTATGAAAACAAAAATTAAAGAAAATTTTATAAGGAAGATTAAATAAAATTAATTATGCTGGTAATCTTAAAAAAATTAAAACTGATGTGAAACGATTTGAAATAATGATTATATTCTTAAAATATTATTAAAAGAAATTTATTAATCTTTACGAAAGAGAGTTATAGTGTTTTTGGTTATAAATTAATACAATTAATATAAATTGTTTTTCAGCATAAATAACTTCTCGATAGATATAATATAAATATTATGGGTCGATTGTTCGTAATATTCAAATTAAAATTACAAATGAAAAATGATTCGAAATTTGGTTTTGGAAAAAGCATAACGATAAATAAGATTTTTTTACGTTTCATGATTATTTAGAATTTTTTTTTTTAATACAAGTTTTCCCGCCTTTCATTACACAGAATCGTTACATTTTTACACAATCGGAACAAATAATCCACGAAAAACTATGGTATCTCTTAATATTGCATCGACGCAAATAAGAGGAACGAAATGCCGGTAGTCGTCGAATCGGGATTTTGAAACACAAGAGCCGAAGCTCGAATTTGTCTCTTCATCGCTCGGCAGCTAAATGTCATCCCGCGTAACGATCCTTACGACAAAGCTGAACCGTCCCAGGAGCACCTTTTCCAGGGCAGCTCGAATCTATTGTCCGTACTCGTACGGACTCTCCGATGCCACCGTGGATTTTTCATTCGTAAGCACGTATTTCGTTCTAGGCGCTGGTGAACCCATGGAAAAAATAAGCGCGCACCGACTCGATTCTCTTCCCGAGTCCTTTGAATCCTTTTCTCAAGCTTTTTTTATACGATTTCGAAACCATTGATACGAATCGCCGCTAATATACTATTTTCCATTTAAACGTTCCGATCCGCGTTAAAAAATGTTTTTAATAATTTCATTACCGTTTCAAGTTTTACATTTATATTTACGATTATTCAAGTTAGAAATATTCGATTCGTGAAATAAGTTGTATATAATAACGATATTATCTATTTCTTAATGTAATTATACGCGTAATTTAGAATGTTTTTTAATTTTAAGAGCAAAGGGTGTAAGTTACGTAAGACGATGGCACGTATACGTGTATAAAAGAGGAAACTCGTAGATTAATTTATTAGACTCGTCGATAAGATCGCGCACACCGATCATATTTTGCGAGCTTCCAAGATAACATTTAGGACTCGGTTTATATACAACGATATTTCTACCGTTTGTGCGCATCAGCGTAAAGTCGGCACTCCTGGCTTGGAATATTTTACTTATCCTCTGGCGTTCGTATATGTATACGCAAATTGTATTATTTTAAATATTAACAGCGCGAATTCATAAATATAATCAAAATTCAAAAAGAAAAATACTTATCTTCCGATAAAACGATGCGTTTTTAATATTGATTTAGTTCCAAAGATGATTTTTTTCGATATATTCGATAATTCATGCATGCAAACGTTACTCCCATAGTTTTAAACGCGTAATAAAATAAATGTTTTCTTATCGTGTACATTAAAATTAATAATACGAGCACAACTATTAAATAGAAAAGTTACATCGATGCCATGCAAAATATAAAAGTATATCAACTAAATTATGAAAATGTCGCGTTTGTAGTTCGTAAACTTTGTAAAGGAAGTAAGATCGCGTTGGTTCGTACAAATAAAAGACGGGTTAAGAAAGAATATTTAAAATCGATGAATTTAAGAGTGAGATCGCAACGAAATAATTCTAACGTTAACATTCGCATCGCAATCGTACATTTTTATATCGTTTTAAAAAAAAAAGTAAGAAATATCTTATCTAGGAATTAAAGAAGCGAAACGCTTTTGTACCAACGCTAATCAAATTGCGCCTGCACTATAAAATCGCGATACGAATCGCGGCAAAATTCTTAATCTCAATTTAACTTTTATTCGTTAACTTTTCTTAGACTGGACAAAAGCTTAGAAAAAGAGGCGAAACTTGCGCCTTTTCAACGCACTTATTCAAGATATCCTTTGCAATTAGCATCTCCTTGCGAGATGTCTACAGTTACAAAATCTAAACGCATCAACGTTGAAAGAAAAGGAAGAAAGTGTAATTCGAGGAGAGAAGGTCCCGGTGAGTTAGCAAAAAATAATGCGCGTAAAGAGAATTCGTCTTAGGCTCGCTCGCGTGAACTCGTATCTTAAAGAAAGCGGGTAGGGCCAAGCGTTTCCATGACCTCGCGCATATCGCGTGAAATAAGGTAAAATAAAGCTGGAACGAGAAGAGGCACGGAGAGAAGAGCTTAGTCTCTTTCGCTTTTGTGAAGGAGAGAAATGTAAAAAAAAGGAGAAGTGGAAGTAGAGAAAGGAGAGCCAAGCGTGAAGAAAAATGTCGACGAGAGAGCGGGAGAGCGGGAGAGCGGGAGAGTGCCAGAGAGAGAGCGGGAGAGTGCCAGAGAGAGAGAAATGGCAAAGCGCCACAAACAGTCCATTGAAATTACACTGCTGCACTGCTACTTGTATGTGTGAGAACGCGCTGTTATTTAAGTTTCGCATAATGAAAACCTTTTATGCTTCTTGTGTCTTACATCCGAGACTGTGTCGCATTCTCTCTCTTGCTCCGTCTTCCGTCTTTATCTCCGTTCCGTTTCACTCCCTCGCCTCGCTCTTTATTCCTGTCTCTTTCTTATATTTTCCATTCGTTCCACCGAACGCCAAGCGCGCGAACATAATACGTTCTATCCTCGCACTACCGATGTCGATGTAGCCGAGAGTAGAGGAAGAATCGAGTTCACTCCAACCGAACGAAAGCAAAGCGGCAAATTTAGAAATTTAGAAATTTAGAAATTTAGAAATTTTGATAATTCGAACGCGCCCACGAAAATTCATCTCGTAAATTGACAGATTTTTATTTTTTTTTACTTTTTTATTCTACTTTTCTTTTATTTAAGAGTGCCAGATGCGATAAGTTAATTTTTTTATTTATCGTGATTCTTTTGCTTCTTAATTTTAATTTAATTCAATTATGCGCGAACGTTAAATAAATTGAAAGCAATCGTTAATTTTCATGCTTGTAACAATTTGGAAGAATTTAATTTTTTTAATGTATTTCGGTGTAACATATTCTTTAGAGCTTTTTTAATCGTATTTATCGTATATATATATGTGCGTAACGATCAATGTATACTGTTAAAGATCGAATGAAGTAATGTATCGAAATAAGAATAACTGATTTTTCTTTTAAAATTTTGGGAAGAACACAATATATTTTTATAGTTATAATGTAGATGCATTTTTTAACGTTAATATTGAGAAAAAGAATTTACAATCGTCACGGTCCAATACTCGAATAAACGAACTTAATATCTCGTAACGCGGTTGTAAAATCTTTATCGTATCGTACGGATCGAATACAATTTATTCTTCTTTGATCGTTATCGTGAATTATGCCTTAAATAGATCGTTGCTTTTACAGTCGATTCGATAAATAAATCACGGACGGGTTGCAAACGAAGAATTTCGCGCGGATATAATTTTGATCGAGATCCTCACCCGTATCGAAACGTCTTTTTCGCTTCGAGAGAAACCGTCCGACGATAAAAAAAAATTGCTCAAAAAATTTCCGACCCGTGACGTTTCGATAGCGAAAGCTTAAACGGTTCGATCGAACGTCTTCTTCCTCTTTCCAATTTCGTCGCAGTTTCGAGCGGTTACGCGAGAGTCGCCCCCTCACGCCCCCCACAAACATCCCCGCGAGCGAGAAGAAATTTCGCATTCGTATTTCCCTCTTCGTTGCTCGCGATCGTCTTGCATCGCGATTCGGGCGAGGCTTTCCGACCCTTACGCTCGCTTGGTTCTTCACCCTTTTTCACCCTTTTTCACCCTTTTTCACCCTTCTCCGCCGTTTTTAACCCTCGATACGACCGATCCCTCCGTCTTTTAACAGGTTGTTTTCAGACTTTTCCAACTCGACGCAATTACTTTAGGGCACTTTGACCTCGATGGATACATTTGTTTACGTTACGTAGAAATTCGCGCCTCGACTCGAGGGGCAAATTTTCCCAACGTTCCCAACGATAATTTTATATATTCCATCGAGCTATTCTTTAACATTTTCCATAATCGAATCATACGATAGAAGCGAACGATTCATCGAAAATACTATTAGAAATTATTTTTCAATTACATCCGATTAATCGTATTCGATCAAATATATTTTTTAAGACAACGATAAAATTTCGAAAATAATAATTCCATACACTTTGTAAACTTTAGATCGATTACGAATACAACTTCTTCGCGGTATCGCAAATAATTTTAATACATGGATAAATTTGTGTAATCGTTAACGTTATCGGTTTTTGCTCGTCGCTTTCATTCTTCTTAGATTTTAAAGATCGACTCTCGAGGGTTCGCAACTTCGAAGAGATATCAGATTTTTTAAACTCGCGAAAAACTAGCAATTATAATGTATTTTTATATCAGTTTTGTAGGAGGGATCGAGGTAAAAAACCTTTTACGCACCGAAATTTCAGCGGCCACTTGGCTACCCGGTTTACTTGGAACGAAGGAACGAAGGGACGGAAAATTCCAATAGTCTAGTCGGAGATGTAATTTTCATCGACCTTGTTCGCGGAAATACGGACGTTTCCGAGGCTTTTTCTTCGCCCATCTGGACTTTCGTCAGAACCCGAACCCTAATGGACTTAGCCGTCGGTCCAGAGGAGTTTTCAACTCGCACGGAGCGAGTACGAAACGGCACAGTTGCAACACACAAATGCAACAACCGCACTCGCGGAAAGGAGGGACGATACGCGTCCGAAGAGATACAACGCGCATCCGTGTCTGTGTGCGCGCGTGTGTTTATCCAGTGAGTGCGAGGGGAGGGAGAGAGATACCGTGGAAAAAGAGAATAGGATGGGTGGGCGTATTGGTTAAGTGGGTGAAATTGCAAAACAATGAGGCAGGTTAGGGATGGGGGTAACAATGCGAGGGACAATAGGCCTGATAATACGCCGGAGAATGGCTGCCTAGACAAAAGAGAGCGTGCGCGAGAGCGAGATGACCGAGAGAGAGGGAGAGAGAGGGAGAGAGAGGGAGAGAGAGGGAGAGAGAGACGGAGGGAACCCGAAGGAGGGTTGCAGGAAAACAGTCCGGCGTAAGCCTGTATTCGTGCTCGTGACCGGCCAATGTAGGCACGCGTACCGACCCGTAGGTGGCGATGCGGGACAGCCAACCCCTTCCGGTATCCGCGTGTCAACCGATCGCTTACCAAGAGACGGGAGAGATTTACCGATCGTGGCGAGCACTTTACGAATACCCGAGTTACTCGATAACAGTTGCGTTCAGGTTTAGGCTTCCGGCTAAACTTTTAACCGATCAAACATTTCCGAGCCGTCGATCGAGCCAGAAGCCATTTGATTATCCCGCGAACAAAAGTATCCTGTTTCCAAAGCTTTATTATACTTGGGTCAACGATGCATCCAACGAGGCTATCCGATAGATTAAGAGCTAAGTACGGTTACGGATACGTTGATTACTTCCTTTTTTCTAATCTTGGTCCATCTCGATAAGCGAGAAAGCAAACCGAACTAGTTTTCTAAGATTTTTATAGCTTCGATTTGCGATCGTTACGCGTCTTCGAATGCACCGTGTTAAACATTCCAATATCGATCGTAAATATTTATAAGCGTTTATCGTAGTAATTTAAACGGTCGAAGCTACGTCGAGATATGGGTATCCGTAAATCTTTAATTACGAAAAACTCGCGTTTCGTCTCCAGTCGTAAATTATTTAGTTTCGTGTTTTATTGAATTTTAATAATTAATATATTTACGCGGAATATTGTAAAAACATCCCGAAAAATAAGATTCTACAATTGTACCGAGTGGATTAAACGAGCCACGATTATTTTCTCGAAACGAAACTATTTACATTAATTTTCTATGGTATATGCGTTTTTATGGTATTTCAAACGATGTAAAGTTTTGGTAGAGATTCGGTAGAGTTAACGAAGATTCGAACGTTTTATCGCGATCGTTCGTCGAATCGGTATCGCAGTGTACAAATTAACAAATAAGATCGCAGCGGATTTATATTTTAAAACTCTTGTTACAATCGTAACAAAGAGGAAGATATTATCGCGATTAAAATTTTATTATTTATTTATTTATACGTTATTATTTTTGTATTATCGAATAAAAATTAAAAATTCACGTGTCGACGATACGTTAATTTATCGAGTCGTTACAAACGTGAAAAATTTCTAATTATGCGTGGAAAAACGCGCACGGAAAAATAATAACAAGCAGAATACGATGCGTTCGAACCGAAAAAAGGAAGGGGGAAATTCGCGTTTCGTACATTTTCCGATCCGCGCATCTACGGCCGTGATAAAATGAAAAACGAATATTCGGTACGGATGCGAAACTTTTCGCTTGTTTCGTAGACTCGTTCCGAGCGAATCCCTATTATATCCAACTCTCGAAGCTGTAATTACTCCAAGGATTTTTGTTAACGTATCGTTTTCACGCGCGTTCGAGGACCAAATTTTCGCCGTTCCTCGAACTTTCCACGGCCGGACAAAGTCCATCGGTGCGTGCGTCGGTTGTAAACTTGGCGACCGAGAAGGGTTGTGCTCGGTATCCGGACTGTGGAGGGAATGAATCGAATGAATCGAGGAAGTCTATAATTAGGGGCGAGAGGCGACGAGGACGAATCCGAATTTGTACAATGATCGCTCGCCCACGACGAGAGCTTGTACATTTGCACTCGGCGCCCGAGCTTTCAAGACTTTTTGAATTAAAGTCCTCGCGAATTCGTCCCTGCGACATAGACAAAAGCTCGCCTCCGTCGAATAATTCGTCCATGTCTCGTGGAGGCCGCGCGACTCTTTACACAACGTATTCGTACATGTGGGGTTTTCCTCGCTCGCACTTTCACGAAGCGTTGAACCCCTTTCTCTCCCTTTCTCTCCCTTTCTCTCCCTCTCGTTGCTTTTTTACTTGCCGAGAAGAAGGGGTCATTCTTTGTGTCTTTTCCGTACGTCGCGGGACTATGCTTTCTTCGGACTCGCGTTCTTTTCAAAAGCTTCTGCTGTACTTCTTTGTTGTTCCTTATACGTGCATTTGTATTTTTCTTTTCCTTATTTCTTTTTATGTGTATCGGTTCTGGCTATATTTCTAAAATATATGCTTTTTATCTTCCTTTGTTACCGAAGAATCTTTTTCAAAACTTATGTTATTCGTAACGTTTTCTCCGCTCCGCAACCTATCGATTAATTAATCGATCGAATGGCGTAAACAATAGTAAATAAATTATATTTATATGGTTTTTAGCTACTATTTATTTACGTATCGAAATAAGTTTAATTTATTACGAATGTATCGATGAATTAATATTTAGTTTACGGTACAACGAACATTACCAATATAAATTTGAATAATTTTTTAAACGGTAAATACGATTTTCGTATATTTATTTTTTCTTACAAAATATTTAAGTTATCGATATTAAAAAATGTTCAACGCAGCTCATCGAGGAAATAAGATTTATTTATTTGTTTTTCATCGTTGATAAAGCTTCGACTCTACGCGCGAATACAAATAGTAAAATAACGAAGAAAGTTGGAAACGTAAAGTTTCTCGTTGTTATAAATTTACTACGAATTTGTATAAAATGGAAAGCAATTTAAAATTGAAGCATATGTATAATTTTATTGCGAATCGAAATGTCACGATGTCAAAAATGAAATCGAAAACGACATCGAAAACAACATCGAAAACAACATCGAAAACAACCGCAACACGCGCGAACATTGTTTAAGTATAAAAAACCGTTTCCTTCCGTTACTTCTAACTTCCCATTATTCGAGGCTTGGAGTGGTCGAGAAACGCGCGTGACTCACTTTTCCTCTTGTTCGAGTGGTTAAAGGACAGTCGGCTCGTGAACGTCGTACACTCGTTTACTCACCTATGCGTCTCTATGCTCCATCCAGCCTCAAAGTTCCTAACTTTTAACGGCTTTTCTCTCCGTCCTCTCGCTTTTTCTTCAATGTCTCTCCGACGAGGCGACAATTTAACATTTCATTCAAGTACCCGTGTTCCTATTCCGAAGCAAATCATAGAAAACACCATTAAATTTGAAAGGTAACTCTTGCTCGTATCGTAAAGTCGAATACGTACGCGTAGAAATTCACGCGTCTTCGTGGTTTGTACATTTTTTTTAAATAAAATTATTTATCCTATAATTTAACGTTCTCGTTATTTTTATGCAACTCCATTATTTTTTCCGAACATTTTTATCGGATCGTACCTGTATTTTAGTACATTTGATATTTGTATACGGTATTTTAACCGAACATTTATCAGAAAAAACATACGTTAAAGCGCGAGGCTAATATAATCCAACGATTCATCTTTCCAACGAATCAACGATTTTTATTTTCTCTCGGAATACCGTTATTAATTTACCATACGTTTATAAGATATTTTCAACGATTATAACGTTAACCGTATTTTACATTCGTATCGCGAATACGAAAAATTTTGAATTTAAAAAGAAAAGTGAGCAGACGATACCGTTAACCGATAATAAATAAATATTTGGCGATTTGTCTCCGTCACCGCTAAGTTTTTAATTTTTGTAACGCTAAATGAATAAGATTACGGATACTTTCGATCGCGATAATAAAAATTAGTATTTGGCGCATTATACGAGAATATCGTAGGAATATCGTAGGAATATCGCAGGAATATCGCACAAAATATGGAAGCTTTTGTTTTAATTGAAAAGCTCGGTAGAAAAGGTAGATATTAAACGAAATAAAATTCTCCGACAGAAAAAAGTGTAGGAACGTACCAAGTTTTGGTACTCGAGTATCCATCCCACACGCGTCAGAGATAATACATCTTTGATTATCACAATACGACGCTGATAATAGACAGGAAAGTCGACCCGGAGTAAAAAGAAAGTTCTCGGTCGAGCGGGTGATGCCAGGATCGAGACAAAAACGCGTCTCGGTTTTGAACGGAGAACAGCCTCGTTATTCGTCCTCTAACAACGTCCCTCATCCATGCCAGTAGCGGCACCTCCACCGAAAACAACGTTAGCTTTTCGATCTTCGTCGGCGCACGTGTCTCCCTCCTTTTCCAAGGAGAAAGAACTCGATCTCGGCTCCCCAAAGACGAACGCGCACCCGAACTTGGCGCCTGCGCCGCCACCTCCACCTGCTCGTCGGCAACCCGAGCAGGATGAAGTGCACCGGGAACAAAGGCGGCACAAAGGCGGCACAAAGGCGGCACAAACGCGTCGAGTCATCGGCACGTGGTATGTCTGCGTTGTTCCCTGGTGGGGAGGACGATAAAGGAAACGCAGGCAGCTCTTGTACCTGTGCGATGAAGCGTGGCATGTGGGTGTCCTGGGGATTCAGAATTTCTCGCTGGTGGTAAAGTCGGTTCGCGGCCGAGTGCCTCTAAAAACTTTTGGATCCGCGGATGCGCGAATTTGCGATCGTAGGCGAGGAGGAGGAGGAGGAGGAGGAGGAGGAGGAGGTCGAATATTTGGTTGCCGATGGCGTTGCGGTGATAACCAGTTCGAGTCACGAATACCGTTGGCTTTGCGCTTTAAGGAAAAATATTTTAAGTAAGAACCCAATTATTTCGGGACTTTTACAAATTTATGACTTGCGGTTATTATTGACCGATAATAGAAACAATATCGAGGATATTATCCAATAGCATGGATATGTAACGATGGTTCCTTATATATTATATAAGCATTTGGGTTTTCTATATACTTATTATTTTCCGCGCTAAATGTTCAAGGTTTTGTTTCAGTTTCTTTTTCATCGATATCGAAGTCTAGGATATATATATAGTATAATTTATGAAAGAAGGAAAAATTATAACGATAGAAGTTAAATTTTTTATTATGATATAATATCGATTAGAATTAAATATTCAGGGTCGATCAACATTTATGAATAATTCTAATGTACACGAATAAAGCTCTTATTATGAAAAAATATATGCGTGGAAGAATATTTGTGTTGTAAATACTTCCTAAGCAACGATGACCGTTTTAACGTTGTAAGCATTATTTTTTATTTTATAATAATTGTAATAATTTGAATTCGTTTACTCGATTAACTGTAGATAAGTTACGTACGATACTGTACGAATTAAAACAGTTAAATTTAATAAATCAACGTTTACTCTTCCAAATATTTTAAGTTCAAAAATTTCTATTGTAATCTTCAAATTGTAATCTTGTTCGTAATCTTATCTTGCAATTTTAAATTATCATTCGTATTGCGATTTAAATTTTTTGTATGTATAATATATAAGGGTAGTTTTAAATTTAAATTTATTACCGTATCAACGGTCATGGGAAAATAATACTTTGTCTTATAAATAAATATATCAAAATTCAATCATACGTACATTTTGAGTTTGACTATTTTGTATTTTTTACATATTCGCTTCAAATAAATTTCCCAATAAATTTCCCAATAAATTTAAAAATAATTAAAGTAAATATAGATATTCGAGCTGAAATGTATTGAATTTGAATCTATTTAATTTCGTTATCATTTTATAAAAAATTTGGATCATCCATATTTTTATCATCGATATTATTTTTTCTCGATAAATGATTATTTTATGACTTTCGTTTACTACATTATCGAATAATCGAACAAAGATTTTTTTTCATCGTATTTGATTGAATTTGTAAAATAAAATAAAAGCATACGTAAATTTTATTTCGATATTCTTATCGTTTGCATTATTTCTAATATTATTTAGTCGTACAAAAATTCGAGTAACGTTTATTATTTAATTTAATCTATGCGTTTATTCCAAATACGTTCGAACTTATATAAGAATCCGTAAATTCTAAAGTAAAAAGGAATCAAGCGGTTTTAAAATATATAAAAAAATGTAAACGTTTCATTCGAATTTGTCACAAAAAACATTTTCATGCAAGGGGAAAAATTGCGGTCGCATACGTTATATAATATAATTTTCGAAATGATTTGTATTATCCGATTAATCGATCGCTCGATCAAACGCTTCGCTGATTCCCGATATTCGGTAGACGATTTACTAGGACGCCGAGTATTCACCGCATCAGGGAAATTTGCCAACTTTGGGTTTTCGGGAAGGGTAGGATCGTCTACACCAAAGGAAATGGAACGGTCTCGTCGTATCCGGGTCCTCGACGTTCGCCTCGTTGCTCGATTACAGGTTCGTACCCGGAAGACCGTGTAAAAATTATCTTTTCAAGATCGTTCTATCCTTCAATTTCGTATTTCGTCTAGGAGTCGTCTTTCGTTCGGCATCGTAGGCAAGTCGCGGGAAATGTACAATTACTCGTACAGATCGCGAGAATTGAAGCTCGAATCGCGTCGCTGTCTCGCAATTTGCCGACGCGCGATATCGCGAATGTCTATAAAGTCAAGGAAGTATTCCAAGTTCCTTTTTGTCTCCGACGCGTGGTTAGAAGGAAGGGCAATGTATCGTATCACCGAAGAAAATAAAATAATATTCTTCTAACGCGGAAGGTCGACTACAGTAACGATAATAAAATCTTTTTTAATATTAAAAAAATAGACTCAAATTGAAATGACAAAGATTTTTATTAGTTCCTTCCAATCGTTTTCTCGTTCGAATAATAATTTGACTACGCAATTATTTTGATACGATTTTATAATTATAGTAGGAACGACGCGCATGTAAATGAAATTTAATTGTCTGTAAAATTCCGTTAAGAATACAGTGGATAATTACATAAAAAATGAAATATCCAAATTCCGTTTCTTCGAAGTCTGCGATAACCCTGACTCGGTAAATTTACACCGTTGGCAAGTCGCGCCTCTTTGGCATAGAAAAAATGCACGACAGCCTCGACGACGAATACGACGACGAATACGACGACGAATACGACAACGACGTAAGCTCGAGAGACGAAATAGAATAGCGCGAAAGTATTGCGCTGATCGCAGGGAAGGAGGTTGAAAATACACGAAGAATTGGAGTTGTACAACGTGGATAAATTGATTCGAACTGCATAGTTGTATTGGCGGGGAGTGGAAGGGTACGGATATGGAGTATCAGCTCTACTCTCCTTCGATGGAAGAAAGCGAAAGAACTGGCGCGTAGGTAAGGAAGAAGAAGCAGAAGAAGAGGAGGAGGAGGAGGAGGAGGAGGAGGAGGAGGAGGAGGAGGAGAAACAGGGATAGGCACCGTATTCGGGGAATGGACGGAAGAAGTATTGGTTTGTAAAGGGGCGGGAGAGGGGGAGGACACGCAACAATGGTGCGGTAGTAGCCGACAATGCGCTGGCCTGACTTCTTTGCGTGTCAAATGACTGAAAAGCCGTTGGGGGTGGCGATGGTGGTGGCGGCGGCGGTGGTGGTGGCGGTAGTGACGGTGACGGTGGCGTTGGTGGTGGTGGTGGTGGTGGTGGTGGTGCCCAAGTCTCGCGGTAGCGGAGGGTCGGTGCACGCCACGTTTGTGTAAGGGACACACCTACGTACGTGTACGCGTCGAAAGGAGAGGGGGCATGAAAGGCTGGGGAGCTTTGTTTGGAAACAATGCCGATACTCACGGGCTACATCCTCATCTCCATTCTTCGCGTCGACGTGGCGCTGCGGAGCGGCAGACGCCGCGAAAAGGGTTGGCTTTATTCATCCCTGATTAAAGTCATAGACTATAGCTCTTTCTCTCTTTCCGCCCACTTTCGTCTCTCTCTCTCTCTCTCTCTCTCTCTCGTTCTCTCTCTCTCCCTGTCGCTCGCCCTCTTTACTCGCGCAGCAGCGAAGCAAGTGACGAACGTCGAGCGAGTCTGTGGTCTGACCGCACGCGGCTCCTTTCACTGTCTCCTCGCGTCGCGCAGAGTTCCGACTCCGACGTCGAATAAGAGCGAGCGTGACTCTTCTGATTTTTCGACACGTGTTGGCTTGGACGGATCGATGGATTCTCTTTGCGTCTTTTACGGGGTGGTTTTTTTTCCCTTTAAAGCTTTTAATGCTTAAGATTACGTAGCAACGGTGGTATATCGTGCGCGAATCGTTCTTTTACCGCTCGTTTCGACCGCGATGCAACCTTTCCGGTTGGTCTTGATTAAGCTCGGTCTACAATGCCGACAACACCGTAACAACCTAATAATTTACATAATTTTAATTAAAGAATCCCGTTACTCCAATTATTACAATGTTATCATTTTTCACGGCTAACTTTACGTCCAGCTTTTCGCGTTACGTTTCGTTCGCTGTTTCCCAACGATTTATAATTTATAAAACGTAATTAAAATTTTTAACCGCGTTTTCGAATTAATCCGATACGATCCAAGACTCTAAAGGTTGTATTTTCGAAGATCTTTGTTTCGATCGGCATCGTCTCAAAATTCTCGATCGCGTCGATCGTCGAAAATCGGTACTCCGTGATTCTTACGAGTGGATCGTTAAAATATTTATACGGCTGAATGGAGCCTCGAGAAATTGTATTTTGCTTTCGGAGGAGAATTTACCGTACCGAATATATTTATGTTTATAAGAAAAAATATAATTAGGAAAAAGGTAAAAAATTTCTAAATAATTCGATGCACTTATAGCGTCGTATTTATTTTGGCGCTTAAAATCTAGATACAAATTATTTGTTTCGTTAAATAAATTCGTTATTATTAACCTTTTGAACCTAATTTTTGATGTCGAGAGAGTTCAAAAAAGAGACGATCGACGATTCGCCATTCGATATTTTTAAGGTTGTAACGCAACGGAACCGTATAAATCGATTCGGAATACAATTTCGTAGATCGCGATCGGTTCGCTCGCTTTAGAAAAAGATTAACATTGACATAACATTAGTAATTTAAAGATTGTAAAAAAATTTGATTAAAGAAAAAAAAAGGATCGAGGAGCCAAAGTCTCGGAACGACTGGGTTAAGATGAATTCGATAAAGATCGCTCGAAATGGAATCGTCTAATTTCGGAGGTGGACTAGCGAGTGTACAACAAGTCTGATGCAAGGGTGGAGGTTTAAGGTCGGATGGTTGGTAAAGAACAAGAAATCCCCGGACGGATAAAAAAATGAGTGATCGGAGCGGAAAGAAAACAGGAAAAATGCATGTAAAGTCGAAGGAAAGCAAGTTGTACAAGTATCAAAAATGTTGAAAGGGATTCTTTTGCCTCCTTGGAAAAGAAGTTCTGGGGCCGATAGTCGACGGGAGGCGACGTCTCTCTTTAACTCCCCGATTTCAGAAGGCTGTCACTCGTGCCGAGCTCGTCGCGGTGGCGGCGCTACGTCTAAAACTCACCAAGCTATATCAGATCGAGTCCCTCCTTTTTCGCATCCTCTATTATTTCTTTTATCAATCTGTGCGCTTTCAGGGCGGACTCGCTCGCGCTTTGAGCCCTAGCGCCGGCTGAAAGCTGCGTGATAAATCATGAAATGTAAGAACCTATACATATGTCTGTACACGTATATATATATATCTACATCTATATATATCTAAATATATATGTGTACGCAGCCAAAGCGCGCAGACAGGGTTCAATAGGAACGGCATTGCCGGGATAGAGCGATGCCAGTAGTGTGAGGGGCGGGAGGGGAGGAACGCGAATCCCATCTATACAGTGGCGGCATACCCCGCCAGATGAGGTCTTCCAGCTTCCGTCGAGTCCGCGTGAAAGGATGCCCCAATAATATTCCATTCACTAAACTGCCTCCGTACCACCTACATCCCTTTCCTACTCCCTCGCTATTTACTCCTCTATCCTTTGGATCCGTGCTCCCATCTTTCTCAACCTCGCACTCTATTCTTCGTTCCTATACTTTTTTGTTACTTTATCAACTTTATCTTTGCGAGTTTTATCTTTTTTTACTGTTTATACTTATTATGTTTCTTCTTTATTATTCTTTCTCTTTCTCTTTTTCATTCAACTCTTTTCAACTAGATCATTATTTACTTTTATGAGCTTTCGTTTCTATGGGCTATCGACGTAGATAATTTAGAATCATAAATAACAACCTCGTTCGAATATTTTATCCGCTGGTAAGAAAGAATTGTATTTGAAAAAAAGATTCTTAAACGAAATAATAAGTTTATATATGATTTTTCGAAACGTAGCTTCTAACGTTGAATAAAGTACGTAAATATAATCGATTTCGTTCAATTTATTTTAATCGAACTCGAAATTTTAATATTTTTGCTTTTACATTTTATTTTTTGCGATCCAATACGATACATTGAATATTTTAGAATGAAAATGATACTAAAATAGTATAAATTTCCTCCATGTGGACGTTTATCTACAAAAATTTTTTTCCTTTTCAGTATCGCGTTTTTTAAGTAAAGATCTTTGTGAATTATCGACAACCTAATTTATAAAAAAAAATAAACTATTTGAAATTTTCTGTCCGTGTTTATCTTTTACCTTTCATTTGTTAGTTCGAGTCTGCTCGGTCATTAATTTTACATTTATTCAGATTTAAATAGTACTTTTACCAATTTCTTCAGAGTCACTATTTTTATTTAGAATTAATTTGTGATTACATCGTCTTCTCTTATATTCTATGTTCCTTTTGAATTTTATTTGAAAATTTACAGTTTCTATTTTTATCGCTGAACTTTTTGATAATGGTAAGAAATATCATGGATTGGATTTACATATTATCAAACTTGTTCAACTTCGCTTATAATTTATATCGTAATCTATAAAAGATTCACAAGTTTCTAAAGACTTAAGAATATTTTCTTACATACATTAAATCAATTAGGTATATTTCAACCAATGATAAATATCTATAAAATAACTATATTTTCCTTAAAATTTGTTAAATTAAATATTTATTAAAAAAATTAAAATAGAAAATTTTTAAATAATTATAATACAAAAAATTATAAAAAGAATTAATACATACAGACTTAAAATATTGTTTCACGAATCTTAATTTTACACAATATACGCTACTACTGTTAGATTTTTCAGTGCCTCGTTCTAATGAACAATAATATTAAATTTTATTCAACTCTCTTACTACTTTAATTAGATATACCAAATGTTATTCCGAATTGTGGTTTCTTGCTCTATGTACTATTATAACCTTTCATATTATTATAACCTTTATTATTAGTCGGTCTTCGCTATTAGTAAACATAATGTAATCTATTTTCATTTGGAATTATTTCTTTTTATTTAATAGGAATATAATGTAAAAAGAATTTTTATTAAAATAAAATATTGCATACTAAAAAAGTAATATTACCGTTATCTTTTGGCAATTTGATTAGGAATTTACATTTATTTTTAGAATATATATAAGCTTGAATTTTGTAACAAATTAAATTCTGTTGCAAGCCATAATTTTTCGCCAAACTATCCGATTATATATGTGTTTCAATAGCATACAATACACATTTAATCCAAATTAAAATTCATGAACTAATTATAGCTATAAACGTAAGATTTTTTTCAAGTTTTTTATTTATTATTTTTTGCCAAATTTTAGGATAACGAATGTGTATATATCATTTGATATATATTAATATTAATGATGTCTGAAAGGTCTACAATGTTTTGATGAAATACAAAGAAAGATTTTATAATCGAAAAAAAACGTTGATGCACGAATCAAATAAAACACACTATATAATATTAAAGAATATTTTGTATCTATAGTTAAATTCTATATAATTTTCTAAAAATATGAGATTCGTGATCTTAAAGTTAAACGTTTTAACTCGAAGCAGATCACTGGACAATTGATAGCATGATATTATAATACACTCGATACATCATAAGTTTATTACACAATACGTATCATTTTAGAATAACTTTTTTATATTTTTTCACGTTAACTTAAACCACGAGATTATCGTATATTCCGTTACGTAGACGAGTTCGAGTCTTATTGTAGCCTCGACTGAATGATCCGAATTACCTCGAGTCATAAGCGAAGATCGGAAATCGATGAACGAGAACGATAATCGCATCGCGTGAATGCGTTGATTCACGTTTAAGATACGTGAGAGGGAGACTAAAATACTCCGGTATAAACGTGACTCCTCGTTTACTTATACGGCACGCGACTCGCGATAATCCCAAGTCGGACGCGTCGTTCCATCAGCGGTAGTTTAGTGATAATTCGGCGATGCTTCTCGGATCTTTAGACGAACCTCCATTACGTCTAAAGATTTGGATATTGGACCTTCTTGTTCGAGCGATGAGCGAAATGCGCCAATTCCGGATTTCCTTTTTTAAGAATCTTTTTTAGCTCGTCGGTCGTCGCTTTCTTCCGAATCCGTGTCACGCGTTTCAAATCGTTCAAATCGTTTCAAACGATTTTTAAACATGGCGATGGCTTAGTCGTCCAACGAGGGATTTTTTTGCGCGATATTTTTTTACGAGTTTTCGTCGCGTTGCGATCGTTCGATACCTTTGCATCCACGGATCGCACATACGACATCGCAGTATACGTAGACACCCATCTCGATAAAATCCGTCTTTGAAATGGTAACGATGCGTTGGGTTCGAAACGCGGAGCAATTCGATCGTCGTCTTCGTTATCCGCGTTTCCCATGATTCGTAACGCGAATTCGGAGGTACGGTTGCGACGAATCTCTCACCGAGCTCGTCAAATATTTATGCACGTAAATTTTGTCGAGCGCTCTACGAGTAAACAATTAATTTTATTCTCATTACCTTAACGCTCTTATTTTAAATATATTCAACGTATTTCAGCTCATAAAAAAATAATATTCTTCTAACTTTGGATTCCTCCTATTTTCGTATATTATTCTCCTATTTTCCATCGAACATCGTAAATTTTAAACAATTTTACCGTTTCTAAATTTTAATTGTAAATACGCGACGCTAATTGGAATTTGCTAATTTGAATCGAGTTTAAGAAGTTTAAAACAATTCCTTGGACGATCCATCGATGCTCGCGTTTATAAAAACAAAGTCCCCTCGAACTCCGCCGCTCGGAGTTCCGTCGCCCTAAAATCTATTGAAAATCAACAAGTGGTAGTAAATCAAAGCGTTCCGAAAACTCCTTAAAAACTTGGAAATTAAATCGATCCCCGATGAAGCGGAGATATTCGCGAACCGAAAGCGACGCTTGAAACCGATGTTGCGGCATCGCGAAAAACCCACGAAACCACTCGCTCTTCGAGTTCGTTTCTTCGACGAGGCTCTCGACTCTTGTCAGGGTATCGCTTGAAACTCTAAGACCCGCTGCCCCTCACGCGAATTTACCGTGCGAGAGACTCCCCTGAAGTTACGGAGGTTTGCGCGCAATCCCGTCCGTTCCTTCGATAATCTCCGCGAGGCGAGTATCGAAAGGGTGGCTGGAGATTCGCATTATGCAGTCGTCAACCCTCGAGCACGCGACACCAATCGTATAAAGCCCGCGTGATTTATAGCGACACCGATAACCCGTTCCAGATACCGCGATTTATCTCTTCTCGGTCGTTGATGCAACCACCACATCTGTTGGCGCTTAATTAAGCACTTTAATGTACTTAATAGTATAGTATGCGGTTGCGTTAACCAGTCGTCGGTCGTTCGATAACCCTTTGTTTCAGCCGTCGAACGTCGCTTCGTTTTCTTCCTCGTCGTTTTCGTCCTTCGTTACGTTTTATTGAAAATTGTATTGAAGTGTCTGCGATCGACCTCGAATCCAAGCTCGGTAATCGGAATCGGTAATTCGAGAAGCGCTCGTAACTTTCTTTTCAGCTATTATTTAACGCGGAATCTTTGAACTATTGATTTACTAAGTACCGCGTGTTCTTAGAGATAGATACAACTGAGATAGATAGAACGAAAAGGATTTATTTTAGAAAAGGTTTTCGTGTATCGATAATTTTTAAGTAAACTATGTAAATAATATGAAACTTGGTGTGAATGGACGAAAAGTCGTTTAATTAGAACATCCTTTCTATTAAAACTCCTAATAGTTATAATAAAGAACGGGCATCATCCAGAATTTAGATTCCATACGGGTAAACTAGCAATTTCAAAAGAATTTATAAAGAAATCAAATCGAATGATGAAAAGATAAGTGACGATACCAATTTAGCTCTTTGTACGGATACTTTTGGAACAGCATTCAAATCTTGATTGTAACGGTTGATATATGATTTCAAGTATAATAAATATAGTTAAAATTTTAATGTAAATATTTAAAACGATATGAACTATTACGTGCAATGGAGGTCATAAAAGTTTTTGTCGAAGAATTTTTCGGAGACGAACGGAAACATTTTTTTATCGACGATCGCGAATCTGGCGAAAGAAATTTAAATATCGATCGAATAAGCTAAAAAAGTGAAGAAAGATAAGTAGATTAGAAGTAGTATTTAGGAAAACAACCGTTTGATACGGATATAAAATTAAACATAAAATTAAACACAAAATTAAACGTAAAATTAAACGTAAAATTAAACGTAAAATAAAACTTTCTTTGTTCAAATATTATTTAATACTGCGAGCGCGTTTCTTTAGAAATCATTTTTTTTTAAACGATGGAAACTATACTTCGATAGATCTTAATAAATCAATTTAAAATTTTTATCGAATATTTAATATATTACTTTCCATGGAATTATATACGGATTTGAATTTTATGTTCTAGTCAAGAATTAAGCGAGAAACTTTCTACTCCCGGAAACTTTTCCACGGTGGACTTTTATTCACAGAGTTGCAATACCATCATCGAATAAAAAGGTAAAATAATTTTAATATAATTTTTTAATAGAATGCGATGAAAATCTATACAAATTTTTTAATTTCTGTTTTATACGAAGAAACGGATTCTTAAAACTAGATTCATTTTTAAATCGTTTCATTACAATTATTTCGCAATAATTGATGCAAATTCATAATACATATTTTTTAAATTTTCTTTATGAATTTAGGTAAGTTTTTTGCATTATATATAAGCAAAATTTAATACAAAATCGTACATAAATCTATTATTATTCGTTAACGGTTGATAAGAAATTAGTATAAATTACGGAGCGGTACGCGAATAAAAGTAGTGAAATTTATCATATTTAATACATCGCTGAATTTAATACAATTAAAAACATTGTATATAATTTCGTATAAAATCGTATAAGTAAATAAAGCAAATAATAATATTTAATTGCAAAATTTCTTAAAATTAATATAATTCAATTAAATTTTAAACTATTCATTATTTAAAAGGTATAAGTTTTTTAATATTCTTCGTTACAGTTATTCGAAAAAACTTATTTCTAATCGAATGCCGGTAAGTTTATAAAAAAATTCTGCAAATTATAGCCGATAGATAAGACGGTGTAAAAAATAAACGTATTTTTTCGAGATTTTTTTTTATTTCAATTTTTTACTGTATGTTCACGAGTTATCGTGAACAGAGATTTGGATCGACCGGGAAGATATCGAAAATTTTAAACGTATATTTTTTCGTTATCGGTATTCGATACAGTTTGTAAAAATTCGCATCTTTCCAAGAAATATCGATAAACAGCGAATTTTTAATATTCCGAAAATAAAAACATTTCCGAAATATAATATTCATTTGAGTATATATTTTAACAGCTCATGGATCTTTCTATTTCTCTCTTCCCTTTTCTCTTTTTCTCTTTCCCTTTATATCTAACCCTCGTTGTTGGATGGGACACACCACAGCACATCGTTGAGGGCGATTACGCGGGACTGGCATATTGTTTGGCTGTCGTGTGCGCAGTTAAGGCGTAAAGTTTCTAATTCTCTCACTTTCTCTCCCACCCCCCTCCTCTCACCCACCTCACTCTCTCTCAATAGATATATCATTCTCAACGATAATTTTTGCAGATAAAAAAACTCATTACTAATATTTGATTCTATCGTACTTGTGATTGTTACCCTTCGTTGCGGGTAAAATATTTTAAGCTATAATAATATTAATCTACTATTTTTTGGATGAATATGTACAATCGAAACGAATCAATTTATTGTAAATTCGTGTCTTCGTAATAATTTATTTTAAAGTAATAATCTTCCGTTTTATAAATTTAGATGCTATACGGTTTTATTTGTATACGCGTTCGTATTAAAATTTAGCTGACGCATTTTTGCGATTCCTTTCCGTGATGTAAGAGTTTCTAATATTGAGAATTTTTAATTTATTTTTATAAGTATTCGTATAAATATTCTAATAAAAAATTTATTTTTAATTATCGCGGATTTTTAAATAGCGAAATAAACGTTTGCGTTAGTAATTGATACACGCATAATTCGTTAGTAAATAAAAAGTGTATACGATTGAAATATAATCTTTGAGATAAGCTTCGTTTGAAATTCTGATGTGTATAGGGGATACCGACGAGGGAAGGAAACAGGAAAATAACTCGCGATAGGATTTAAGAAAACCGAAGGGCGACGTCAATCGCGAAATTCAATGATATGTAAAGTCGATCTCTTAAAACAATGTGTTCGGTATGTACAAACAATCTCTGAAGGAGACAATTGAAATCGAGCTTGTGACTATTATACGTCTTACTACAACGATAAAAAATGAGATAATGAATTTCTTTAAAAAGTAGTCGAGGGTTTTATTTAAAATATTCAAATTTAAGCGGTTAAAATGTTATGTCCAGTTTAATTTTTACGATTAAAATATATATTAGATTAAAACATTTACGTTTGATTTAGTGAAATAATTAGTTAGTAGAAATCTATCGATAAAAGATTCGTTATGATTTTATTTAATACTAATGATTTTTAAACAAATTTATTACAATATTAAATAAAATGAAATGAAAAAACGTTAAAAATAATCGAGCAGAAAATCACCTATAAAGAAGAATAAGTTTCACTCGAATCCTAAAAATGTGAGTATAATTTAGTTACTTAAATACATTTAATTTGTATTTGCTTGACACACGATCGTTACATTTTGTATCGCTTTGTAACAAGTTATATAAGAGGTCTTTGATACAAATAGGTTCTTTATATTAATGTTCGACCCTGGATCGTACGATTCAATTCGCATTCTTTCGGATGATATTAAATTCGGTAATTTTGTTCTGTATAAATTGTTATCGAGTATACGTGTACTTTTTTATTTTATACAAATTTTTATCGAATCATATTATAAATTAGATTCGTTATAAATTGTAAGATATATTTGATATTTGTACAAATATGTAGGAGAGTGAAATATACGTTAATATTTATGATACATTTCTTTATTATTATTGATTTATCATTATTATTATTATATTTTTTGTTTCTCCTTCAAAAGCATTAACTATAATATTCCGAATGAAATCGAATTTTTTCATCGTAATAAATTATTTATAATACGTAATTTTGAAATAAAACAAAAAAATATATCGCGCATAGTCATTGAATTTGTTAGGTTTATTTTGAAATTTGTTCTAACGAATCTTATTGGTTAATCACTTCCGAACACTACGACGACATATTTCCCATTTTATTAGTTCTTCTTTTATACCGTCTTTTATATTACTTCTTTCATAGCTTCTCATTCTTTAACGAATTTCTTTAGAAATGGTTGGTAATAGTAAAATTAATCGCATATTATATTCATATGATAAATTATATAATGTTTCGAATCGTTACCGTAACACCGTAAACTTATGTATTTTATTTGAAAATTTGATTTTGCAAATGTCTCGTTTCGTACTATTGTACGAATAATATATTTTAATCAATAATTTAAAAGTATGGAAATACTTCTTATCATTTAGATTACCGATCTAAATCGTGTAAAGTTATGCGTTTATCGATTACAAATCATAAACAAAAATTTATTTAATAAATTTTGAAGATGGTAGAAATATTTGCTTGGAATGATTAATAATATCGATAATGTACAAGTGTAAAACGCTCTACGTAAATTGTGCGTAATTTTTAGGTTATCGACTTATTTTTGAATCCAATTCGATTTAGACGAAATACTCGAATGAGTTGGTAAGCGTCGCGAGTTCGAGCCGAAAGTCGGGAAAGAAAAAGAAAGTTCTGCTCGAGAAAGTCTTTGTAACGATCGTTAACGTAAAGGTACACAAGTAAAAAGACTTAGCGGACAGCGTAAGATCGGATAGGTCCTTAACTTCCTCGATGCGCAAGTAGCAGTGCGGATGCTGGGGGTTGAAAAAAAAAAAAAGGAGTCTTCTACTTGGGATTTGTCGCGTGGAGAGTCGCGAGTACGCGAGGAGGACTTTCAGGGGTCGCAGAGTCGAGGGCCGGAATAATCCATTCGAAGCTAAAAGTTGGATGGCTCGCGCACAATGGGTGAGGTCGTCGCTGCCACCGTCGTCGTCGTCGTCCTCGTCGTCGTCGTCGTCGTCGTCGTCGTCGTCGTCGTCGTCGTCGTCGTCGTTGTATCTTCGCTATCTCGCGGTACGGATCTCATTGTGACCGCGGTGCGGCATAGTCAGCTATTATGTTTATTAAGTTCGCTCGCCGGGGGAAGACGAAGAAGCCGAGACATGCGGGAGAAGAACGAGAAGAATAAGTCGAAGGAGAAGTCGAAGGAGAAGTCGAAGGAGAAGTCGAAGAAGAAGTCGTAGAAGAAGTCGGAGAAGAAGTCGGAGAAGAAGTCGGAGAAGAAGTCGGAGAAGATGACGATGACGAAGATGACGATGAAGAAGACCGGGAAGACCACGAAGACGAGAGAGAGGGAGAGAGAGAGAGGAGAGGAGGCGCAGGGCCGTCGAGGGCGAAGGAGAGGGAAGTATTGTTCCGCGCATTGTCTGCCCTATTGTGTGTCATCACGGCCCGATAACTGCCGATAAGACCGCGTACCGAACCCCATCCCTAGACTCCGACTCTCTCCCTCGTTCGTTCGCTGTTTTTCTCTCTGTTTACAGATATATCGACCTCCCGTACGTTTCTTCCTGGGATATACGCGTGCGTGGAAAACAAAAAATATGTACACTGGGAATTTAAGTCTTTCCTTGCGATTGTCACTAAGGCCAATGTTTGAAGAATCGTATCGCTTCGTCGCAAATTCGGGGATTGACGGGAAAATGTTTTTTTTTCTTTCACGCTTTGCGCGTTCTTACGTACGATATTGTCTTAAACGTTCAAATTTTTAAAGGTATGGATAATTCGTTGCTATTTTAACCCGGAAATGCCATCGACGAATAATCTATTATACTTGCTAATTTTTATTACTGTAATCGACCGATGACAAATTTTTAAATCTACTTTCAACGATATCGTTTACAAATAAATAAGCCTTTAACCGATAATATACTTATACTCGCGAATGCAGTTAAATTTTATAATTTTTGTTTGCGTTTTTGTACTTTGTTTCTAAAATTCCAAGTTCCGTTTAAACATCAAGATTTTATAATTATACGCGTTTCGTGTACCTTGTAAAGAAATTGTAACTATCGAGAAAAAATCCATAAGAATGTAGCACGTATTACGAGAACAGCCATTCGATATTAAAAAACTAGGAATTTTATTTCAATGAGAATTTCTTAATCGTAACATCGCTGGATATTGTAAAATAAATAAATCGTCGAGATTTTTATTCGATGAATTTAATATTTTGAAAAGTATTACACGATAATCTGCAATTAGAACCGTATATTTAACTTGTAAATTAATTTTTTTAATTTAATTTTGATATATTGAAATTTAAATCATATTCTAGTAAGTAAATCATAATTCTTTAAAATATTTTACATTATTTCTATATTAATTATTTTAGAATAAATTATATCTCATCGCTAATTTACAGTAATGCGAAAAAAATTTAATTCGTATATAATTTTAATTTAAATATACAAAAAATTAAGTAATATTTAATAAATTGCAATTTTTGCTTAAAAGAATGTCTAATATTCATAATTTTTAAACAATATCAACTTTCCTTGGCATTATTTGCATTATATTACTTTTAATGTATAATATTAAACGTTAATATATCTATGGACATCGGTTTTGACTATTTTCGAAACAACATTTCGAAATAAGTAATATGTTCCATTTTTCATGCAATATGACTAAAAAAATAATATACATTAATGATTTTATCATAAGATTCGTTTTCTCAACTTTTAGAAACAATCTTTTTAATATAACTGAATTAAATTCTGTTTTTTACTTGCCAAATTTTTAATAAAATAGTATATAATACAGTTATATTTTTACTTTGTACGTAATTTTACATTTGGTTACATACGCATATATGTATATTAATAAATCTGTATTTAAAAAGTAATTAAAATTTAATTATAAAAATTCACCAAAAAATTATATTATACGGTAGAAAATAATTTTGACTCGTAATTTATCGATTATAAATTAACACAAATCAAACAATCCTTAAATGATTTTGTATTTAGACGTTAATAATATACGAAAGTTTTCCAAAAAATATTATTCGAGAAAAAAGTTTAGAAAGATATTAAGTATTTTTAAAATTTTATATCTTTGCACGAAAGTTGCGATTTATGCGATTTATGGGCTTAAAAGAGAAACGATTCGGATTTGTAGTAACTTAACCTTTTTGTAACACCTCGACAAATAACCATTTAAATTTGCTTCCGCTATTAGATTACTTGGTCATACAGAGTACCGACTTATAAACTAAAAAATCAGCAATTCGTATTAATTTCTTTGTGTATTATGCGTGTGGTTTCGCATACGTATGTGTGCACACCCCAACTTTTATATCTTTTCATATATTTACAGAAACGTATTCTTGCTACTGTCCCCCTGTATACTCATGAATGACAATAGCAAAACTATAATCGGGAACGTCTGGCTTATATTGCCAGTTTCTCTCCTTTTCCTTTACGAGCGTTGTTCGGACATTTCCATTTTTTTTAACTAGTGACGCGCATACGGATCTTCTTTCTTTTATAAAAAAAAAAAAGCATTTGTCGGTCGAATTCGTTACGCTCGTAGCATAGGGCTAAAAATGTAGGAGGGTTGCCGAGGTTTGATCACACTATATTACCATTCGCAAATTATGAAAAATTTCTTGATCCGACGAAGACCGTGGGCTATTGAAAAGGGGATTTCGACTTCTGTTTCCAAAAGCATCGAGATTGCTACTTAGGCGGCATCAATAATTATATTTAAATAAAAAGAATCTAAAAAGATGAGAGGCGATCCAATTGACTTTTTTTCCATTAGCCTGCATCAAAATTCTGGACCTTGTACGGTGTGGATATAAATAAGCTGAAATTGAAGAAAGAAATAGAAAAGATAGCGATTCCATCAAATTCGTTTACCCCACGCTCACCTTATATTTGGAATGATTTATTGAAATAAATCGATGACTTTCAATTGCTACGAAATTAAGTAAATTAATCAAAGTGATTCATTTCGGTATTTAAAATAGTCTAATTATAGCAGCTTAATAGGGCACCTTTTACGTATACTTGTATCCGGTACAGCGAGAGCACAGCTTCGTTTCAATAAAATTATTACGATTCGTAATAACGGAGTTTGGTAATTGTTTCGGTGTTTCTCTTGGAAGATAAGTTTTACATTTTACGTTAGTTAAATAAAAAAACAAAAATTATTTTATAATTGGAACGAGAATATCAAAAATATTTCGATTATTTATTACCATTTATTACGATAATATTCGAATCACCTTTAAAAATAAATTATTCGATACATTTTTATTTATATATTTATTCAAAAATATTTTTTGTACGTTGCATTTTAATTTATAATTTTTGACTCCCGAAGCGAAAATATTCATTATCCAACAATTTTATGAAAACATACATCGATAAATCGTAGAAATAAGAAACTGTAAATAGAATTTTACATCGGTTTATTTTTTAGAGGTTTTTGTTTCGAACAAATTAGTTGTAAGGAATTCGAGCGGAGTCGAAGTTAAAAAATGTAAAATGGATTCGGAACGAAAGAATGAAAAAATTAAAGATAAAGGAGACAAAGATAAAAAAAGTGAGCGTGCCTATGGAGAAAATGGAGGTAAAGGAAGAGTCTTGTATCGAAAAATGAAAGAGCTCTTTATCAAGAGTAAGAAAAGCACAAGTAGAAACTGGACGCGTAGACTCGCGCAGACTCGCGCAGACTCGCGCGATACGTAACGGACCGAGATAAAAAAGAAAATAAAGCAAGAGGCAGCAAGAGAGAGAGAGAGAGACGCGGGTGGAAGAAAGAAAAAGAAAGAAAAAGAAAGAAAAAGAAACAGTGCCCGCGTTTTATGAACGCACTCGCGCGTTCGGTGTGCGCAAAGATGCCTTTGAATCCTTAATTCCTTTTGAAACTCTCATTCTGGAAGGCAAAATGGGCGAGAACGAGCGAGTATTCTTCGAGTATTCTTCGAGCCTGAATGACGCATTGAGCGAGTTTTTTTATGCCGGCGTGTATACCTCATCCATCCTATTCGACTCAGCCTCCCCTCCATCTTAGGATCTCTGTCCCCTTCCACCTTCCAAACTCGGCCACCTTCTACGCCTCCAACGACATTTCCCATATTTTCTTTCTTTCTTTTCTCCCGTTTCCTCCCGTTTCCTCCCGTTTCCTCCCGTTTCCTCGCGTTATTTCCAACCTTGATTTGATTCTCTCTACGCATCCTGCCTGATTATTCTCGCACGCGGGACGTAACGTCGAGAAGGAAAACAATTATCGGTCGTTGTTCGAATCGCGCCCTCCGCTAAAGCAAATCGAGACGAACCTCTTTCGCTAGAGAGCAATAATTGACAAACTTATTACAATGGCGCGGATTGAACGGGTAAGAGTGGTACATCGACAACGAATTCTATTGATACCAAACTCTGCCTTGTAATTTATTATATTGTTTTCGTAAATCATGGATTTGTAAACGGTTGCTCGAAAATCTCGTTTTCCTTACGAATGCAATTTTTAACCAAATAAATTAATGCTTCTTGTACACGATAGCGTTTCGTTCTAACCAAGTTAGCTTTAAACTTACAAGTATACCCGAATCCTTAGCTTCGCTTAGAATTAACGATACAGACGAACGAATACATTATTAATATTATTACAATTTATTCGTACAAATAAATTTATATTATTTAAAGCAGTGGTAGAAAATATACTCGTTCGATTCTAATAGTTTCACACGCGATAATATTGGAAATAGAAAATTTTTTGTAAACGTATTTACAATTCGTAACGGATTATTTTCTAACGTAACGAAAAATCTTTTTTTCGATAAATTTTTTCTTGCTCAAAAGTAAACTCGAAAAATACGATATTACTTATCCGATGATGATAAACGTACTAAAACAGATTAAAATTTATGTCGCGTAAAGTGTTATAATACGCGATTTATTATCTTTGACAATATCGAATCAAATGTAGAGTTTAATTATTTGCACAGATTTATCAATATGATAATAATCTTATTTTCGGATCGATCGACGCATCGATCCATCGTTAAGGATTCGGGAGTAATCAAATCAAATACTTGATTAGTCGATAGGCGTAGGTATAAAATATTTTACGTTACGAGTATCGCCGATTTATAAATTTATATCGTTCGTGCGATTTAAATTTTTTTTAAAAAGCTCGAACGTTCATCGATAATTTATCGTTGCGAAGAAATTTTCTTTAATTACAAAGAAATAATAAATGCGTAAGCTTTGTATAGATCGTACGACTCGTTGTACACGGGATTTGCGATAATTATCTAGTAATTATTCGTCGGTACCGTGATTTTTGAAAATTTAAAACCTGGTTTACTTATTTAAAAATAGTAACGTTTCGCAAAATAATACCGCTGAATGCGCAAGAACGAATAAAATATTACGTGTCGAGTATTCGGAAATGATTTTTGCATTGGAAAGCATAAATTAACGATCGTAAAGTTTATAGAAAATATAAATATTGTAAATATATTGTTTAAAATGAAGGCGACGTGTACGCGTAAAATTGTAGGATGGAAAGTGCAATTTACGATATTCATAGCTAAAATAAGTGCATTTTTGATTCGACTTTACAATCATCCAGAGTTTTTGAATAGATCATCTACTCGTATCACGAATATATATATTCTTGTTGTCATATATAACAACGAACTCAAGAGGGAAGAGCGGCTTTGACTAGTCTTCCCCCCACCGTCGTACATTTCCCAGCGCGGATACAATTTTCCGGCGTAATTTTCTTTCGAAACGTAGCTGGTGGTGTAAACGGCGCAGGAGAGCGAACGGGACATACTTTGCTCGCGAGTACGTACGGAAAAGACTACATTGGCAGGGCATCTATAAGGGCTTGCAGTGGAAGACGATATAGACAAGGGACAGAGAGAGAGAGAGAGAGAGAGAGAAGGCTGGAGCCACGTATTCGCGCACGTAGCGCATTGTGACACGTTCCATCGCGTTCTCAACTGAACTGAACTCGAGTCTCAACATATAGGGAGATAGGTACAATAGGACGGTATGAATAAGTGTAACAGACAGACACACGCCGTCGCTGGTTGTACAGAAAAGACAGACACACAGGTAGATAGCGAGGGAGGGAGAGAGCGAGAGAGAGCGAGAGAGAGAGCGAGAGAGAGCGAGAGAGGTTGTTAAGGGTTGGAAGGAGAGTACAGTATGTGAATGAGGAAACCATTTGATAACATGCCTCTATAGCGACCCGAGGTCCATTGTACTGCTTCCTATTCAGTCCTTGCTCTATGTTTTCTCTCTTTCGCTCTCCTTCCCACTCTCTTCTCTTCTTTTGCACCTTTACAACTCTGCAACGATATCATTCTATCTTCTTCTTCGGCAGTTTCATTTTTTCCTACGAGTCGTCTTCTTAGTCTCCTTCGTTGATATCTTGCCATTTACCATCTTTCTTTCTTTCTTTCTTTCTTTTCTCTTTTTTTCATTTTTCCATTTTATAGAAGATCTCTCGCTCCTTAGACTTTTGTATTCTTCTTTATCTCTGTATATTTATAATAAGTTCGTATTCTTATTTTTGTTTTTCCTAGTTTTCGATCCGGTTTTACAATTCGAGTATTATATCGTTTCGACTCTGGATATCGTTTGCCCTTTCCACCATTGGTAATTGAGGACTTTGAATATTTCCCGCGATTAGATTACTTATCTTCCTATTATAGATACTTTACAAGAAATATATAAATAATAATATAAATATCTATGGTAAAAAATTATTAAAAAAAACAAAATTTGAGCCTATTTAGAAATACTTTATCGTTCGATCAAATTATAAATATTTATTCATAATTCAACTTTTCCATTCGAGAGAAGTTTTTTATTCCTACCGGTAAATGTTCGGATTAGTTTTTTTTATAAATTTTGATATATCATACCGTGTACTACGATTCTACATTTTCAAAGTTTCGAATCTAAATTCGCGTAAGTATTATTTAGTATCGAAAAATTCGCGAACGACGCATCGAAGCAAGAAATAAAATTTAATATATTTTGTTTGGTTAAAAGTTAAATTTTTATACATTTTTATTTGTAAATCTACTCGCGATTTACATCGTCGAACTTTTTGTTTGTATAGAATCGATAGTAACGTATAAAAAAATACGTAAACAAAAATTGCGTTAATTTTGAAAAGAAAATTTGAATTCGCGACAAGAAACGGATTAAAAAGTAAACTGCGTTGGATCAAAATCATTTCTCAACCGTTATAATTTCGCGCGAGACGAGTCGCGCAAAATTAATTTACCATCTAGAAAATGGCGTGCTCTTTCTTTCGTACGCGAAGAGAATTTTTACGCAGCTATGAATAAAGGGAAGGAGACAAGAGGTAAAAAAATGCGGTCGATTGCGAAATTAGGGAAAAATGGCAGAAATCGCGGTGGAAATAAGGAGCGAAATAAGGAGCGAAATAAAAAGCCACCTTTACGTCTCTCGGACGAGTCTGAGATAGGCGACGGTGAGGTCACTGACAACCTTGCGGGGTGACTCGTAGGGGTAACGACTAGGCGATCGGGGTAATCTCCTTTGGATCGGTTGCGGGGTTGATCGTCGGGTCGGTCGTCGGGTCGGTTGCGGGGTTGATCGTCGGGTCGGTCGTCGGGTCGGTCGTCGGGTCGGTCGTCGGGTCGGTCGTCGGGTCGGTCGTCGGGTCGGTCGTCGGGTCGGTCGTCGGGTCGGTCGTCGGGTCGGTCGTCGGGTCGGTCGTCGGGTCGGTCGCCGCGTCCGAGATAGCGATATCGGGACGCGACCGCGGGTATAAAGTGGCGAACCCCTCCTTCGTCACCCCCATTATAGTCGGTAACCCGGCAATCTCGGGGGTGGATGCCGGCTCTGCGGGCGAGCTCCGGGAGATCCACACCGGGGTGTGTGTATGCGCGGCTGGGCCCGCGAGAGTACGCCGACAACAATGAGCCGGAGAGACAAAGGCGCGCGCACAATGCTGATGTTGAACTCGACTGATTTCGACGATTTTTGGCCTTTGCCCGAGCCCCGGTAGCAGCGGTAGCAGCGGTAGTAGCGGTGGTAGCAACACCGAGCACCGCTCGACAATCGTTCCCGCATACGTAATCATCGCGACGAGCCCGCGAGCTTTTCACCCTTTAACCCTTTCGTCCCCCTCCACCCGTGTTCTCTCTTTCACCCTTCCGCCCTTCCGCCCTTCCACCCCCTTCGCGAGGCAACCGACCGCGGAAGCTCTCGAGCGCTTCGGAATACGCGGAGGCTTCGACCTACATTTCTCATGGCTTTTTATGCACCTTTCCACGCGTCTTTCGTCCTTCGTCTTTCTTCCCTCCGAGGAACGGGCAACGAGAAATGGGAGAAGAGCTTAGCTTTTATTTTGTTTCGGGACTTTGTTCCTCGGTCGGGGAGCGTCGATCACTCCTGATTTGTGGATTTCAAATTTAAGCGATCGGTTTCCGACTTGCACTTCGTTGAGTCAACCATATTTTAATCTTCCTTCGATTCCAAGAGATTCGACGATCTTAGGTTTGTCCGTATTTCATTCCTCGTCGATGTCACCGCGCAATAAAATTTTACCCGGTACCGTCGTTTAAATATCTACGAATCGACAACTTTTTCAACGTTTGCGAACTTTCAAAATTTCTGAAACTCCACCGTTGAAAATTCCAATACCGCGAACGAAGAGTAAACCTTCGATCGGCGAACACGTAGCAATAATTATCAATGTGAAAATTCCATACGTCGTTACTTTATCACGATAGCTCAAAAATGTATTCGTGTACGATTTCGCGAGTTTGGTGTATCGGATAAGTATTTTAACGTTTATACGTTTATACCGTAGCATCATTTTTATTCGACTATCGTACGAAAAAATAAATAGATAGATGTAAAAATTGTACGACTGTTAATTTGAAACTGTAGAATTAAGAATAAAATATCTACACCATCGGAAACCGTTAAATAAACTATCGCGAGATGGCGAATTACGAACGGCCTATCAAATTCTAATAAACTATAAATTTGTATCCGTACATTGGCTTTTCCACGATCGAATCTAAGCTTTACGCGATATCTCGAGGAGACGTTAATTTTTAACTCTATTCCGTATAATTTTGTTCGATTGTATAATTTTAACTATTAAAGAAAAGAAATTTTGAGAATAAATTTTTAAATTTCGGTTTGTTTCGAAGGTACAATGAAGAAAACATGTCGAATTTTAATTCGTAGGATCGTCGCAACGAGAAAAATACACTAACCGTGGAACGAAAACCGCGACACGTAGAATCTACGTTAAAATTTAGTTCCCACGGAAAGATGATGTTTGCAAAAAATTCATCGTAAAAAATGACTCCGAAAATTTGACATTTATCGATCGAGGTTCGAAAAGATGCGAGGCTGACTCCGCGATAATCTCGATAGTTCGGAGGCAGCGTACTATTTACGAAATAATCGAAATAGACGAAAAATTGAAAGAAAGAGAAAACTGGATGGAAGAGAGAGAGAGAGAGAGTGAGAGAGAGAGAGAGAGAGAGAGGAAGGGAAGGAAACTCGTCACGGAATAGGTGATCACAGGGGCTGAGCACCCCTGCTTGCACCTGAATAGATACATTGTACCGGTGCACCCTATTGACGGCCGATTGTTCTCCCAACAATAACAACAATATCTGAATAGTCGCGCACATCTCGCACGCGGAGCTACGCGGCTACGCGGATACACGGCTACACGGCTACACGGCTACACGGCTACACGGCTACACGACTACACTACTACACTACTACACTACCGCACTACCACACGACTACACCCCCCACACACACCCGCGGAATTGCGCCTCTATCCCTACGTGTGTGGCCATACCTTTCGTATTTTACAAGCTTCTAACTCTTCATCCCTCCCTCCTACTCTTTTTTTCTTTCTCCGTTGAGGTACGTGGACATTTTTATGCTTATCCAATCGTTTATTCGCCTTTTTCGCAGTTATCACCTTCGAATACCAAAATTCCCCTTACCTTTACAAATTAGATAAAGTTCTTTTAAGTTCAATCATTTTTTCTAACTTTATAGTCTACCCGTTTGCTAAGGAATTTTACAAATGTTTTTCGATAATAAGACGTTTTTCAGAATTTTATTTTATTTAATATTAAAAAAAAAATAAAATTGAATTCGATTTTTTTTCTTTTCTCTCGCTATCGATGGATTACGAATCCGCGTGAAAAAAAAGCGAGAAAAAGAGAGAAGTCCATCGAACGTATGTCTGCGGGGGAGAAACGCGCCCCTTAAGAAGAGGGGAAGGGTCTTCCCCCTAACCCCCTCTCAACAGTCCGGAAGTCGTGCGGTAACGTCTAAATCGCTAAACCGAGCGCGCGATGCAACCCCGGATCCCACGGAACCAATTTCAGATATTTTTTACAATCTTTGCACGTTTAAAATGCATATATGAATGGATATTTAACGTGGATATACAATTTTTTCTGCTTGTACGAATGCACTTTTTTTTTTAAACGTAATTGATAAATTTGTAAGAGCGGTTGATAAAAAATATAAGTTTGACATAATTATTAATTATTATTTTATTAAAATCTAATATTATGTTTTATTGTTAATTAAAAAAAATTACAGGGCCATTTTTTTCTGTTAAATGATTTTCATTCAAGGATTTAACGACCAATTTAATTATATTTTATGTAAAATTAGTAACTTCTAATTAAAAGTAAATAAATTTTAACATGTTGACTCTTTAAAAATCCTTTCAAATATTAAAAAACACCTTTTATCGATTCTCGTCAAATTACGATAAATTTTATCTTTTATAATTAGTAATCGACGTGTAAGATTACTTATATCGCGCGTATTATTCGATTATGCGAATACGTAATTTAAACAATTGATTCGAAATATTTAAGGATAAATCTTAGCGAGTTCTAATTATAATTTGAACGTCCATCTTAATCCTTATACATTATTATTTCTTTCTTTTACTTACGAGACTCGAAACTGGAGACTCAAGACTGGAGACTCGAGACTGGAGACTCAAGACTGGAGACTCGAGACTCGAAACTCGTCTCTTTACAACGTTAAGAATAATTCCGAAATATTTCTTCTAATTTTCGTGTCCGGAGATACTCGAACGTCGACCCGTCGGACTTTAAGCCCTCGGACACGATCCCCGAATTCTGAGTCACCCTCCGGATTTTCATAATTTTTCTTTATTCTTCTTTATTCTTCATCTTTTGTCATTTTTTCAAAGGTCACATTCGAGATTCTCCCCTGCATTCGCAGCTTTCGCATTCTACCAAAAAAAGTATTCGCGACAACTGAAAATACCATCGAAGCATCGCGACTAATGCGAAGCGCGAATCGTTCAACCACCGATTCTTTAAATCGCTCGATTTCACCTTCGCGACCCCCAAGTTCCAACCCTGGACTTTAATATCTATGGGCGTTCCCGTTTCCCTATTTTTTTCGAGGGCTTAACCTCCTCTGCGAAACCGACAATGTTTTTTAACTTATTTTGTATCGAATGATACTTAATGCAATTTTCCTTCGTCGCTTCCTTCGCAATACTCAAATACCGTAACATTTTCGTATTTAATTATCTATCGAATCTCCGACACTTTAATGTTTTATTTTTATACTCGAATTACATCTCACGTACGATTAAGTTCACGTCTTCATATTTTTCTTTCGTTCTTTCGAATGTTACATTATGTTGCCGTAAATTTACCATAAATAAATTATACGTACCGCAACAACGTGTGTATGCGTCTGTGTGTGTTCGATGCAAATGTTTAATAATGTAACGGTGTAATTTTATAACTACGAAAAACATTTGTTTCTAACTTTTTTCTTTTAAGTTTACGCGGTTGATGTTTAATACGGAAAAAGATAAACAAATAACAAAAACTTGAAAACTCTGATTAGGTTTAAACGCGTAAGATTTTTAATCTATAAGATAAAATGAAGAATCGTACTCACTACATTTTTTACGCAGAAATTTTATTATCCAAGATAAATATGAGATTTAAGATTTTGCGATGCTCAAAGGCAACGATCGATGTAGATAGATTATTTATAATTTATTTCTAAGATTATTTATATTTTTTTATTTAAATGGAATTATAGAAAATAAATAGAGGAAATTTATGTACATCGAGAATAAAAATTTCTAAGAGATTCGCTCGAAGAAAAAGAAGAGCGAAACAAACGAACGCGACTGTTCACGATTCTCCAACGTTCTCTTTATTAAGAATAATATAATAAGGATAGGATTCGGTCTTATCGGATAAACTCTTGGTATTTCGTGCACTTCTCGTCTACCTTTTCGCGCGATTCCTTCGGTCGGAGAAAGACGCTTCCCTTCCTTTTCAAGGAGGAACATTCGTTCGATCGAAATCGACGGTTCCCTTTCGAATACATATAATTCTACATATACGTAACTTTTTAAACTTTATACTCGTAGCTAATACAAATGAAACCCGATCAAATACCAGATATACGGGAGAATCGTTTGGTTTTACTTTCAATCGGTGTTACTCATTGTTACTCATCAACGCTACGATGTTGATAAAAATATTTTTCAAGTACCGTTTTTTAATTCAAATTTAAAATTATCTGTTCTAATTTGATTACGTTCTTACGTATTCGAAGAAATAATTTTAATAAAAACAATTAATTTTTATACGATAAACGAGAGTATCTTATTTTTGTTATCGTAAACACCGAAACGCATTCGGTGGTTAAAGAAGATTTCTTACGCGCAAACGAGAGGTTCCTTGTTGTTTTTTTTGCCTGGTACAGCATCAGGGCAAAAAAGGAAAAAAGAAAAAAATTGAGTATCACTTTGGATAATTAAATTTGGTTGATCAAAAAAATTAATTAAATTCTGTAAAATGCTGTAAAATACTGTAAAATTCTGTAAAATTCTGTAAAGTAAAGATTTATTTAGAAACTTCGCCGTTTCGGTCGTCTTTCCCATTTATTTTTTATGTTATATTGTAATTAAGAAGTTTCTTTCGTTATTTCTCCAAATTACCCACACCATCGATCTATTTTATCGCTGGAAGAACTAAGATTCGAAAAGAAGAACTGAAATTCGTCACGGAAGAGTATTTTATACGTATCTTTTCGCATTTTACGTTGTATATCTAACGGTGAGGATTCCGGATTAATCGTTACCGTTTTCATCCCCTTTGTGCCTATAGTCCATTTCGAATGCAACCGATACCGTATCTCGAAAAATAATTTGACCAAATATTTCAATAAAGAAAACAATCGAAACGATAAGAGCGATGTGAAATGTATGCAGTCGGTTTATCGAACGTTATACGAAGCATCTCGACCGACCTCACCGATAGTCCTCACGGATCCTCGCGCCCTTGGCATCGTCGGGAAAATTGCATCGTCCTCTCGACTCTGGCGTACGGTTTTCCGCTGTTGACCAAGAGTCGATCGTTCAACTCTGAAGGACCTCCTTGTTCGCGTCATGCTAACTACTTCGACTCGAGCTCTAAAACATCCTTGAGCGGTTTGACGATTTCTAGTACCGAGTTTAGTTTCGGTGTTTGCGCGAGTTCAAAGCATCTCGAGTAATGACAATAATAAGCAACGATATCAGCTTTATTTATATTATTTCACGTGTACAATTGTCAATAAAGAAACGACGAAGAGCTTCTTTACGAATACGCACGCCTCGATCGTTCCCTCGTTCATCGTTGCGATAAATTTTCTTCGATGCTTCGTCTTCGTATTATTTAATACGAGTAATCGGAATAAAATCGAAACGTTTATTTACGAATAAAGCGTTTACTAAATGGAAGTTAATCGTATTTAATTTTATTACCGCGTCGAGATTTGTTAGCGTCAACTTTAAAAGCAACTAATAACGGATGCTAATTAAAATGTTGCGATATAAATATTCGAACGTAAAATGGTATTTGATAATCTTACGAAAGTTTAAATCATTACGTAAGATAGATTTGGATACAATAGACCAACCACCAAAGTATTTTCACGAGTATCGTAGACTATTAAACAAAGTTGTAAACATGATTTGTGGATCTTGGCTATCTACCAGCCATTTTAGGTGTAAGAACCGTTTTGAACTCGTTCGATTACTTAATTATGAGATCTTTGAACGCGTTCGAATAATCGAGAGTTTTCTCGATGATTTCTATCTATTTTTATTAGAGATAACCTGGTAATGAACAAACTGATACTCAGGGACAGAAATCAAAAATTAAAAAAATTAGAAAAAAGGTTACACCGAACGTCAAGACAATGATCTTAAATGCTAATTGTCGAGACATGGAAGAACCAAAAAAAGTCGATAAATTTTGATTTGTAGTAAAAAGCGGATATTTCGAATGAATCGCTTGGAAATAGCTTTGAAATCGTATAGAGACAGACGACTATTTTTACACCGAAAACTTGAGAACAAAATTTGGTTACGGTGTCGCGAAAAATGATTCTAATATATTTTGTAATGGTCTAATACATTCGTTAAATCAAAGACCTTTCGAAAACGTCGTACGATTATAATGTTTAAAGTATCGATGGTATGTCATAAAAAAAATGAATCGTTAAAGGTAATAAAGTAAAATTTCCGAGGGATAATGTGGATAAGCAGAGCATTAAAATTTGTTTATAATTCCGCTTTTACCTACGAATTCTCTGTGTAACTCTGCACATATAAATTCTGTGTATTTTCTAAGTTATGAATTATAATCGAGAAAAAATACGTAATACTATATTATTCGAGAGATGCGGAGGAGATGTAATGCCATTGAATACATTTACGTAGCACATAAATAATGATTCTTAACAGTCATCGTTACTAAAGATATTTGTATGTAAGGATTTATGTTCGTATATGATATCATAGAAAATTCATTGTTCAACCGATCAGTCCGCAATTCACGTCGATAAAAGATCAACTCAGCGAGGAAAATTATTATTCGATATCATCACAGGTAAAAAAATGCTTTTTTACTCTACACTTGTAAAATAAAAGATGATATTTGAATTTGTCTGTTTCTACTGCAATACTTTCTATACTTCGATTAAATAAGATAAAAATTGTTCGAAAAGAAATAAAACGTATCTTGGACAATCGGATTTGATATGAAATAAATGAAGATTCGATATTTGAACGCGAAGTGAAAGTAGTATTTATAAAAATATTATTTAAATAGTTGAAGAAGAAATTTAACTACGGAGATTATTTACAATTATATTTACATCAGAGAAAAGAGTTCGAATAGTTAAAATTTATATTGTTTGTCTGTGAAGAGTAATGTTAGAGATATAATGTAAAATTGATATTAAACCTGACTAAAATATATTAAAATATAAATATTAGAAATCATTTTAATTTCTAGTTTTTACAACATTTTTAAAAAATATTAACCATCGCTAAAATTTATATACATTTATATATTTTTTAGTAGTGCGTTTCCGACATAAATTTTAGAAATGACATATTTAACTTTATTTAGAAAATTTATAGTTTGATCTAATTTAGGTATAAAAAAATATTTGAATGTGTTTGTTCTTTGAATCTATAAATTGTATATAATTTAAAATTATATACGATGTAGATATATTTTATTTTTTTATTTAAATACTAAAAGAATAAAAAATAGTATATAATGTATATTAAGATACTAAATACGAATAATTAAAAATCTGTTGGTAAATAATTTATATTCATTTGCTTATATAATATTATATTTTTCAATAGTTACTCAATTTAAGTAAATATTTTATTATCTTCTAAACATTTATTTCTTATAAAAATATATCGTAGAAAATAATTTTTAATAAATTCTATAATTACAATCGTAATACGAGTGAATATTTAGCTAATATAATTGGGAAAATATTTCACGATTGAAAATATTTTAGTTTCCGTGGATTTATTAAAAAGTAAATTATTGACAAATTATTGACTGAATAATTTTCAATATATAATCGATAAAATATTAATTAATTAATCGGGTATTTATGCATTTTCAAATTTATAAATTTATTAATTTTATCATATCAGTCTTATTTATATTAATATAATAAAAATAATTATATACACTTTTTGCTTACAATTTTAAAAATTACGTGCAATAGTCGATTTTGCAGTGTCGTGCAATGTATGAGAAAACGTTGTGATTACGATATTGTAAATTATGTTTTTTATATAAAAAAAAAAAAAACTTAAAAATGATGCATTTTTATTAATGCATTAGTCTTGATTTATGTATGTACTTTTTACAATATTTGTACTAAATCATAACAATCGTAATCGACAAAATGAAATATTTTACATTTAATGCGATACGCCTTTTACACTATAAAATTTACCGTCTATGTATATTACCGTATATGTTATTTAGATATTAATAAATTTATTTAATAAATTTTAAGTTATTTAATCGATTAATTAAATGTACGGTTGTTTCGCTATGTTATATTGCTTAAGCCAAGCATGAAAAATAAATGATAAAAATCACGAAAAAGTTTAAACGAAAAATTTATTTTTAAATTAAGTTTTATTTAAAATAAATATTCATACGTTTGAAAAATCAATTTTGGCCTTAAGCATATATAGTTATAGTCGATACATCCATCAATAACAGATAATTTACTACAATATAATAACAAGGCATCGAAGTACTTTCTTGAGATAGAATATGTAGTATTTTTCCTATCTTATAATACCAAAACAATTTGAAATGTGTTCTTTCATCGTCTAAATAATGTTTAAACATGCAATTATGTCAACGTAGAATTGACATATGTATACGCGTTTCCATTTACTTTTTATTTAAATCATCGTATAACTAAATACACGTAATCAAAAATATTATGTAAAATCTACTTAAAATAAAGTAGTTTACACTACAATTTGAGCAGAATTTACCTTACATTTCCAATCGTTCAGGCATGAATATAAATTAAATCTACGCGTACAAATATTTATCAAAATTAGTTGTACAATGATTTCGCTTAAAAACGCGTTTCAATAATTTCGAGAAATACGTTCTCGATCTAATATTTTCTAATATTCAATCGATATATTTTCCTTTATCGTCGTTCGTTTCAAAAAAAGTTTTTGAAGCGAAAACAATATTGAAGCGCACAGTCGAAGTAAAAAATAGTTTTTACATCGACGGAATGCTAATTCGAAAATAAAAATAATTTTCGAACTTTCGATACTAAGACTTTAAATTTTTTGCAATGAAATTTTACTTTAAAGTTAAGGAAAAATGTTGACACACTAATAAAATAAGAACAAATAAATCTTTGTTCCATGGGAAAGAATAACAACATATCTTTTCGTTTCGACGATTAATTATTAATTATAATGAAAATTGATTCGAATTTAGCGTGCGATATTTTTGAATCTATTTAGCGTAAAACCTCACTTGGATTAACTTAGAGAGTAAATTCACTTTACCGAAATGAAAACTTCACCCAAAAGTAAAAATTAGCTTAAACCTTTCACTTTAAAAAGGTCAAGGATATTAACGAGGAATATCCAATAAATAACAGATGCAGCCCATTACCGGTTTAAGAGATAATCAGTCAGTGAAACTATACAACACGAGACTTGAAAGTAAATAACGCATTGTTTTCGCTTTCTTGTCTGTGTACACAATAAATTATTCCTTGGATCAACCGGCTGCCGCTTTTGGTCTATAACTATCACAGATAGTCGAACGTACAACGTTGCGATACTCGACTCGGTGTCTCTCTTCCTCTCTCCTCTCCTCTCTCTCTCTCTCTCTCTCTCTCTCTCTCTCACAAGTACGTCGAAGGTTGCGTGAAACCGCATTTTAGACAGGTTTTCTGAAACCAACAATTTTCATCGTTATATTTAGTGATCGGCGTTTTCGGAGCGATCGATTTTCGATCATTTTTTCCAGCGTTGGAATTTTAAATTTTCTTAAATACCAACAAAGATAAAATTATAAATTCCTTTTCAATTGTATTTTCCTCGGCGGACAAATTATTTAAACTCGATTCGTTTCGTTACAGTTTCGACCGAGTCGAGGTCTCATCGAATTATAATCGTAATCGAGTAAAAAGGCACGAGCCAAAAATAAGAGGTAAAAAGTTATTTATGAAATTTTTTGTCACGTTCGTAATTGGTAATAAGATTAGATAAACATTATTTTTCTAATTTAAACCAGAAATGTATCCGTTGGCGGAAACCACGATTAAAGGAAATAAATATATATATATATATATATATATATATATAAATTTATATACCGATTTACTTATTATTGTTTATTACTGTAAAAATAAGCTCGGTGATATTTTATGCAAAAATTTAACGATAACTAAAAATTTGGATGCGGTTGAGAAGAATAAATCCCGAATACTTTGCGTTTTCTCTTCTAAACATGTATATTTTTTTAAACTACTTATACCGTAAACTTTAACGTTAACGTTAAACGAAATAATTATTTATTAAATAACGTCTGTCTTACCATTGGATAGTCTCGATGCGGAGGATCCTCATCGAGTCGAAGATAAGATCTGTATTTTGCGGGTATGCGAGAGTTTAAAAAACAAAACAGTGGTGACGTTAATTGCCATTTGAACGGTTGTGTATTTCTTTCTAGGTTTAAAATATCACGACCGCAATAAAGGATTCGATTATTCGTCTCGTCTGTTTCCGTATCGAACCGTTTTATAATTTCCAGTGGCTGAAACTGAAATTAGAAAATAGTTTGAATGACGTTTGTAAAAAGTAGGCGATCTATTACGTCGGTGTCGTACTTCGAAGCGGAGGGAAGCTTCGAAAAGACAAAGTTTGTTCGAGTCCCTCGGGGAGATCGGGAGGGAGGAGCGGAAAAAAAGTAGGTGGAAATTTGCACGGGTCTCTTCCTCCCACCCTTGGACCCTCGGGATGTTTCGTACCAAACGTACCATTTTGGTCGTCTCGCGGTAGCAGTCGGATTTCGTGCTCTGGCTAGATTTGGACGTCGCCGATTCCTCGTCCCCGGTCGACGAGGTGGTGAGGCTGCTGATACCGCTGGACTCGCTGCTCGTCGGCGACGGGGGCCGGGCTCTTCTCAACACCTGTCGGAAGTCCTTCCCGCCGCTGTAGTAGGCCCGGACGTTGAAGAACTCCTCGGGGTCGAGGTCCGCGAGCTCCTTCATCACCAGCGTTAGGGCGGCCATTTTTCGTATCGACTGAGCGCCCGGGGACAATGGAAAAGAAAAATCACAGCCGGGGTGAGCTTTCGCCTCGGGACGGGAGTTTCACCCCGGTCAACTTGGAGGCCAACTTGGAGGCCAACTTGGAGGCCAACTTGGAGGCCAACTGTCGACGGTTTCGTTTCGAGCAACCAAGGAAGAAGCTACGCTCGAGACGCGTTCGAATGCCTTTATCGGTATCAGTGGCGGTACCCGACCCAATACACCTCTGCCCAACCAACGCGAGCCGACATCTCCGATCTGGACGACGAAAAGTGACTCGAGCACGAAGCGTTTTTTCAATTCGCGCTTTCTCAAAATCCAACGATTACAAGGCGATGAAATTAGCGATAGAAACGCGTTGCACCGATCGAACCTTACAACCCGTCACATTTGGCATCGACGCTTTTCGCTTCATCGAATATATATATATATATATGTAGTATATATATGTAGTATAGCGATGACGGCAAAGGGTACGGAAAATATAGGGTACAACAATGATTCCACCTTTCGATCGAGTAAATCGAATCGAACGATCGCTCCTTAGATATTTATTTTACCCATATTTATATGCCAGCGACAGAGACAAAAATATACGTTCGACGTTAAATATTTCGCATCAAGAATTCAAAATTTCATCGATACCTTGGGAGAGAAACGCGAGCGATCCTACGAAAGTTGCAACGAACGGGAAAATTTGAGATGGAATATAATTTGAATAGGATAGGAAAATAGATGTTTACGCGGTTGTACGTTAAAAAAAATTCCTCGACGACAATTTAAATTTTATCCGCGATATACATTTTGTATCGTATTTTAAGAAAATATTATTGAAAACATCCGATTGAAAGTCACTCGTAACGACGAAAATACGCTGTCGAGGAACAATAGTCGTTTCCTTCCTCCTACTTTTTGTCTTTCTTTATCAATTATACCAATTTTAACGACGATTACCTTCGATATCGAAATACGTTTTTAACAACGTAATTCCTAATCTTTTCCGCTCGTTTTTTCTTATTACGAAATCGATCTTTCGATACCACAGATTTATTCGAAATTCTTCTTAATCGTTCGTAAACCGATGATTATCTTCCTGTTTCGTTACTAGTAAAAGAAAAACAAACCCAGAAATAGAGAAATGGAACGAACGATGTTTTCGCATTTATCGTGTTTTACGAAATGTACGAAAATTCGAGTTTGTAAATACGGTTTTCTCGATTAATAACTACGAGTGATCTATTTTTTTCCGGTTTCAAAGGTCGTTGTTTAAAAATTATTCACTTGGACTTAACCGTCGTTGCGAAACGATTGATTAAAATAAAAAAACTACCGAATTTTCGCTTCCGAAAATTACATTTCTCCCCCCCCCCCCAACTCTTAACGTTCGCGTTCGATACTTCGTTATTTATCATTATTTTATTTCGCGAGTTTATCGACGGCGGAAACGACGAAGGAATTCTTTTCAACATCGAGCGTTGGATTTTTGGAGAAACGAAATATGCGAGATATACGCGAAATACACGAAATAAATAAATAATAATTATTTAGAATTAATCGAAAAATGACGAAAGCACGAATCGAAATAATTGTGAAATAATAACGAATAGGAGGATTACGATGCAAATGGATCGGAATCGTATCGTAAATAAATTTTCATAATAATTCTTTTCTATAAATTGGATCGTTGTTGAATCGGAGAATTGTATAAAATCGTTGGTACGCGTGATTTACTCTTAAAATAAAGGTTAAAATTCTTTTGTTCGGCTGGAGATAACCGTCGAACGATAAATTATACCGAGCCTAACTAAAAATATTTACCAATACGGTCGCGTTAAAACAATTACGAAATACGGGCGAGGGAAAAAAAATAAATTTATTTTTTAAAATTCGGATATTCCCCGAGTATTTCGGGTCGACGTCGCTACGGAATTATCAATTACAAATAAATTCGAGTTCGAAGGCTCGAAAGCTCCAAGGCTCCAAGGCTCCAAGGCTCCAAGGCTCCAAGGTTAGATGGATCCTCGTGTTTCGATCTATTAGTTTCCGTTTACCCACTCGTTCATTTCGTGGCATTCCTCGCGATTATCAACCGATCGTTCCGACTCGCGGCTAATAAAACAAACGTTACCTCTGATTCTCGGGATCGTGTCCGTGCAAAGGACACCGAATCGTGTCTCCGAGTCCCGATCTTTCACGCAACGCGACCGGACGTCGACTGTCCGGCGTTTCGTAGACTCGGGCTTTTCCAGCGATCGCCGCCTCGATCGTCGCCTCGATCGTCGTCTCGATCACCGCCTCGATCGCCGCCTCGATCGCCGCCTCGATCGCCGACCCACCGACGATCCCCAAATCTCGATCTGTCTACCGCCCCGACCGTCCCGACCGCTCCGACCGCCCCGACGTCTCTTATCTGGACCCCCGGTGACCGCAACCCGAGCCAAGGTCACCTCAGCCAACTCCGTACCTCGACTCTTTTTTAGCGGCTTCTTCAAACTCGCCAATTCGGATTTCGGGACGCGACGATTGGTTCCAGGCGGTCCAACGGCCGCGCCAATCTCCCCGACCCTAACTGATAACGCCGCGACCGCCAGCGACCGCTTATCTTTCAGAGCTTACCGACCAAGGATTCCGGAGGGTTCCTCCTCCCCTTCCGTTCCGCCAACTCTTTCCCTTTCTCCGCCGTTTCCACCACCGATCCCACGAGTCGACGATCGAGGAAACGAGCCAAGATTCGCTCGACTCGATCTCGGCGTCTTTGGTCCGTCGATATTCGCCGAAGCTCGACGTCGGTTATCTACGCCCGTTATCTACGCCCGTTATCTACGCCCGTTATCTACCCCCGTTATCTACCCCCGTTAACCCCCCTTCAGGGCCGGTTCACATCCACCGTCGGTAATTTCTTAACCGCCGTTGATAACTTACGGAGGGTTGGTATGCCTGCGTTGCGCTGTTACCGACGGAACCCCGCGACTGTCGGTAAATCCCCCTTCGAAGACGGTGACGCGACGTTCCCTAGAGCTTCGAGCATTCTCCGTTGGGTGGCGCTACGAAATTTGGATACTTTTTCCCCGTGGCCGAGGAAAGAGTTCCGTAGAAAAGTCAAGGAGTCACGGATTTCGTCGTAATTCCTCCGAAGGGAAACGTTTTCCGGGTTCCCGAAGGTCCAAGTCGTTTACGGTCGCGTCGATTCTCGATCGGGTCGCTGAAGTTTTATTTATACGCGTTTCTCGGTTCGCGTTTTGATTTATCGGTTTCGGTCCGAGTCCCGAACGAGTCCCGAACGTCGGATCTTCCCTCGCAGCCTCCAAATTTTGACGCGATGAATTGGTCGCGGACTCGGAATCGTCTCCGGTCCTCGAGAGGATGGGACTCTCGACCCTTCGCGTGACGTCCGGGGAGAATCGTCGGGAGTCGATTTCTTCGGTATAAGTATCTAACGGTATGAGTTTCGGTACGCGACGGGATCTTATTCGATTTCGCGGCTGGACCGGAGAATTCTTTCGTTTCGGATTCCATTCGTCGTTCGAGATATTCCCGGAACGTAAGTTTCCTCGCGATTCGATGTTTCGGGTCATCTTTCTTCCGTTGATCCGCTCGTTTTTTTTTTTGGAGAATATTTATGGGATTGAAAGAAAATGGAAGGTTCGTTTCGGATTCGTTTTGTTGGTTTCGTTGGTTTCGGTGGTAACGGGTTTTCTCTCGATTCGGGATTACCGGGAAGCGTAGTCCCAAGGACCCTCGTTAAATGTAGTTCCGTTGGAGGAAGGTCGAAGGAGGTCGAAGGAGGTCGAAGGACGTGTTTCGTTCCTCGTTCGGCGATCGGTCGCGGTCGGTCGCGGTCGGAGGTTCGATCCAAGTTCGAGGGCGGTTCGATCAGCCGTACGAAAAGTACGTCGGGGTCGTCGCGAATAGGACTGTGGTTGCAAGGATTGTTGGAGTAGGTTGGAGTCGAATGGAGATCGGCGCCTCGTCCAGGTGTTCTCCGAGGAAGGCGCACTTTGTCGTCGTCGGCTGGAAATGCACGTAAGCTCCGAGGCGGGCTTTTTTCCCCGGGCGCGGCGACGGAGACGGGAAATTTGGTTAGTCGCGGCGCGTACGAGTCGCGGGATGGAGAGGAGGGAGAGGAGGGAGAGGAGGGAGAGGAGGGAGAGAGACGGAGGTCGGACACGGCTGCTGAAACACTCTCCTCGCGTTCCATCCGCTCTCGCGAAAGCCCTAGCAACGCACATGCGCCCTTCCTCGGTCGGTCCGTCTCTCTCGCTCGCGGACGCTCACGGGGATTGGCTCGGAGTAACACCCCCTCGTAATGGGTTCACCCGCCCGAGAGAGAGAGAGAGCGAGGGCGAGGGAGGAAGCGAGAGAGGAGATTGCCAGCCTCGGGGGCCGCCGCGTCTCTCCCGGTGGTGCGGATGAGACCGAGGAGAGCGAGGGAGAGCGAGGGAGAGCGAGGGAGAGCGAGGGAGAGCGAGGGAGAGCGAGGGAGAGGACAGAAAGGGAAGAGAGAGGCCAACGGAAGCCATATTGATTTCCCTATGTTTCCCCGTGTTGTTACTATAGCGCCCGGACGAGTCGCTTTCGCCGGAGTGCGAAAGATGAGGACGTCGTTGTATCCTCTACTCCATCTCTCTCTCTCACTCTCACGAAATTTACGAGATCGAAGTTACTGTTTTCGGAGACGTCGAGACAACGCGAGACTACTTTTTTCCTCTCGTCGATCGATCGATTCGAGGAGGATTTTCTCCAATCGTTTTTGTCCGATTATCGCGATCCCGTACGCGAAAAGGAACGCGACGATCGACGTATCCGTCCTCGGTTAGAAAAACTTTCAGTCCCGCGAATCGACCCGATCGCAAATTTTCTCCTTCGAATTTCTCTCTCTTCTCTCTCGAACGTCGAACGTCGAGCGATTCGATACTCGACGCCCGAAACTCGACTTTCGACACGCGACGTTCGACACTCGACTATTCGCATCCTTGTCTACGAAACGAAGAAAAATTACGAGAGTCCGAAAGTTGTTCTTTTCGACGACCGCCAACGATCCTCTTCGATTATTTATTTTCGTCCGCGACGATAACACCGATAACGAAGATCCAACGAGTCGCTCGAGGAGTTCCAACTTTGAAAACTTGGGCTAGAGGCTCAAAAAATATATAAATATCTCGAGTCGAAGGTCGAAGAACCTTGAATTCGTTGAAAAGAAAAAATAGATCGATTCGATATATTTTTCGTGTACCGAATTCCTTGTACGAAGCGTGAAAAAGTATTTCGCGGGTATTTCGATTTTGCGAAAAATCCAAGTTTCGAAAGGCGAACCTCGAGCTTTTCTAAAATGCGCGTATTTATTCCAATTATGTTTGGTGTCTCTGCTAATTTACGATCGGCTTTCGTACGCGTGACTCGACGTAAATAGCAACGAAAAATTAACGAGTATCGAACGTATTTACCGATATTATAATATTTATCGTCGCATCCGAAATTACTTCTAATTACAAATATTCCTGTAATTAAGTTTACAGCGCGAATCGTGGAATATTGTTTTGGCGTTGTTTTCGTGTTCGAATCTCGGAATACTCGCCCGAATCTTGATCCTCGATCCTAAAATATTCCAACTAACGATTACGCGTAAGAATTAAAAATGCGATATCGCAAAGAGGATTTTCGATTATTTTTCGCGAGACTCCGATCCGTCGACGAGCCTTCGATCAATTATATTTATACTTTTCACGGTTTCTTTCGACGTACATTTGTATAATTTGTTCGTCCGTTTACGTCCAAGAAATATACAACTTTTATTTATCCTTAATTTCAACTTAATTTCAAGATAGAATTCTCCCGCGATTTCGATGATAAATATTAAGATCGTCGGCTTATTCGTCATTTTTCAAAATATTGATTATATTTTGGAGTATCGATCGTTGGTATTTAGCGGATATAAATCGCGTATAGAATTTTATCGTTTTACATTACAAATTATCGCGCGCGTAAAATACCAAAAGATGAAAAATCTTTTACGGTGCAGTTTTATATTTAAAAGAACTAAATTAGCGATTCCAATTTATTTTCAATATCCTTAGATATATTTTTCTAAATCTCCTTTCTACGAATATCCGAATGCAAAATGTTTTTCGTTACGTTGGTTTTTTGTATCGACAACGATTAAGTTAAATAAAAAAAAGAGATTTCGATATTTACGCTATGCCATTTCAATTAATTACCAGTCGTATGTTTGCATAATTATAGAATCAAGTAACTTGGAGCGATGCGAATATTATATAGAGTATCGGAAAAATCCGATAAAATCCGATAAAATCCGATAAAGTACGATAAATGGTACACAAATGGTACGATTGCTTCCGAGTGGTTGGTTAGCGATAAGATTCGTTCGATAACGACGTATTGTACGACCAAGATAATCGTTGAAACGAACGCATGGAAAATAAAAAAGGTCGATAATCGATTACTTTAGAAATCGGAATTATTAAATTACGTTATCACATGTACGCGTGTATATATATATATATTCGACGAACATCGAGACCTTTTTCACCGATTCGCACCCGATTCCGATCGAGTCGCGAAGGATATAAAAAGTGTCGTTGGATCGAAGGAGTGTCCGTCGAAAAATAAGAAAATTCGAAAAATGAATCTTCCGCTGTGTGACCGACCGAAAGTCCGTCGGTATCGATATTTTGCTCGAGTTCGAACGAGAGATAAAAATATCGCTATTAGGATTAAGTTAATAATACTTGGATAACTCGCGGCTGAACAACAATGAGAATTCCGACTCTTTCTCTCTCTCTCTCCTCGATCTCCGAATCGACATCCGAAGGAGTAACGCGTTTATCCGGGACCAAAGTGCTCGAGGAGCGATCGATGGATTTGCGACTAAAATAACGAGGCGATCGCGTGGCGTCGAAAAATCCGTAAACAACGAGGAGAGGAGAGGAGAGGAGAGGAGAGGAGAGGAGAGGAGAGGAAAAAAGTCGCGAGTGACGAACTAAATTCGTTCATTGCTCCGAGGCAGCCGACAACGAGGGTTTCGGGGTGTCGTTATCAATATGTTATCGGTATACGTTATCGGTCTTTTGTCAGGTAAAGTAGGTCTGGCAGTTTCGCTCGAGCGCGACACCGTAAGTAAACAATATACCGTCTGGAGTGAGCGCAGCATCCGCGAAATTAGGGGATGCGCGAGTTTATGTCGCCGAGTTTTCGTTCCTATCGATTCCAACCTCCGCCTCTCCTCTTTCCTTTTTTTTGCTTAATTATGTCGGTAATGAGCTTGGTTCTCGCACGAGGGCCGAGGGGGGGAGGGAGGGGGGGGGGACTAAAGAAACTCGAGTACGAATTTCGTCCTCGAAAGGCGTAATTTCTAATTTTTAACGACTTTCTCGCATCGCTCGCAGAGTTGGTTACCAAGATAAAATACCAAGATATCGTATTCGCGCGAATAAATTAGCGGAAAAAGGGGAATTTGAAAAGTTTTCGACGGTGAGTTTCCGCTCGAGGATCCTCAAGTTTGGCTCTCGGACTTGGAATCGGTCGCAGCTCGGAAACCCGGAGACGAAAGACTCTCGCGAGGATAAACCAAAGGCGAAAAAGATTCGTTCCCTCGGTCACCGAGCGGGGATAAATGGATAAATCGAGCGCGACGTCGAAGGTCGGCTTCGTTCGTTTGTTCCTGTGCGTCTCGCGCTGGAAGGGAAGGGGCGGGAGATATCCGAACCGGCCATTTTACCATTGGAAATCAATAAAAATTTTCATACGCATCCGGGCTGCTTTGGCCCAGGATCCTCTTTCTCTCTCTCTCTCTCTCGGGCGCGCGCCAGTGGACGTTAACGAGCTCCGAACGCAAAACCTCGGCGCGCTTTTCCACTCGCGGTCGTACAGCTCGGCACGCGGGAGGGGGCGAGAGGCGGCGAGAGGTGGCGAGAGGGGCGAGAGATAGAGAGAGAGAGAGAGGAGAGAGGGGAAGGGGAAAAATCGACACCCGGGTGGTCCACGAACCACCGGAGAAGTTCCGCGCGGCGTTTCCACGAAATCGATTTTGCGGCTGCGACTCTCGATCGATCGATTCGACTCGTACGCGGTGAAAAGATCTTCTCTACGTCGGAGAGGCGTTCGCACCTTAAGAAATTGTCCACGGATGCGAGGCGTGGAAATTCAGCCGAAGCCTTTACATCCCGATAGCGCTGAAATAGTAGCGATCGAGGCTGTAAAGTCACGCCGACTACGAAGAATACAAAAAGAGCTCGAAGTTAAATTACAGCTAACCGAGAGTTAAAGATTCTAATCCGGATGCATCTCGTTATTTTAACGGTATAAATTAATATTCCACTCTCTCGAAGGTCGATCGTAAATATCGTAAATTGGGGTTCACGGATTTACGAGCGCAATCGATCCTCGTTGTTGTCCGGACCTAAGCGCAGTTTTCAACGGTTTTGATTTTCGTACGAACTCGCATCGCTGATTTTCATCCGGAAAAGCATCCGCTTCCGAAAAAATGGCTCGTTATCGTTCGACTCGAATATTTTGATCACGTTAACTCGTTCGCGGTAACGCAATCGTATCGAGATCTTCGTAAAAAAATCTTTTTCCGCTGAATCTAAACGACTGGTCTCGAACCATCGAGACCGATTCGATCGAGCTCGACGAATTTTTTTCGAATACGAATTTCGCGTTTTTTCTTCGTTCGAAAGTACTTTCGCGTCAACTCTTCTCGTATTGAAACATAAATCGAACGCGTTATCTTACGAGCTAAGGAAGCGAATCCGTTAAACGTTGTTTTCAAAAGTACGTTTAAAATAGCGAAACTTCTCATCGAATATTTGGTTGTTTTGGAAAAATGAAGGAAAATCGCCTTCGTCTTTGAAACAACGTTGAAGTTTGTCGCTTGTGCGATCGTAGTTTACGCTATACTTAGGTTTTTCTTCCGTTTCCCCAATCGAAAAGTAAACGCGTTCTCGAAATACGTATTTCGGGAGTATAAAATCGAATACCGATTTTCTTAGCGGTGACGCGTCGAAAGTTTCCTGCACGCGTGTAAAGGAGATACCTCGGAACCAAGGACAGTGACCACAGATCCAGAATTGGGTGGGATACGGGGACGAAAATCTTTTCCTTTGAATTTTTTTTAATTTGTAACGGAACGCCGTAACGGAATCGGCGATGCGCGCGAAGGAAGAAGACGGACGGAAGAGCGTCCGAAAGGGTGTGGGGAGGAGAAGAGGGAGAGAGAGTGGGAGAGGGAGAGCAAAAGAGACGAAATTCCGCGTTGTTGGGTAGTGATGCATGGCTCGGTAATAGCTACGATACAAGCAGCTTACAAGAGAGGGGTTCGCTCGCCTTCATCCTGTGCAAGAGCGCGACTCAAGATTTATCGCCCCCTCGGCGAATAGCGGAATCCGAGATTCCCCAGTTTGTCCTTATAAATAGCCTCTATTAATTGACTTGACGTCCCGGTGAGCGAAACAGCGAGGCGGAAAGTTCGTTAAAGGGACAAATTTTTCCTTTCGTTTTATCTCGTTGTACCGTCTCGGTTGGACCGAGGGCTCGAGAACTCGGAAACTCCCGCGAATTCCAGGGGTGTTGGAAAATTATCCTTCCAGCCGCGACGACGTACATTTTTCTTCTCGTTCAAAGATCGAAGCTTCCTCCGCGCATACCGGAGTTAACATTTGCGATTCGTTAAATTTTCGAATACGAATTTTAATCGACGAACGTATCGTTGGACGATCGTAACCCGCGTCTTCGTTTCCAAGATCACGTAAACTTTACACGCATTCGAACCTGCGCTTCTTCCTCTTCTCGTGGCGGTTCGCAACGTTTCGATGTTTCTAAAAGTTAACCGAGATTCTCAAAATGTACGAAGTTAAGATTGGCTCGTTCGAGTCGGCGAAGGTCGAGAAGAGGTCGAGAAGAGGTCGAGAAGAGGCGGAAGGAGACATTGGAATCGCGAAAGCGCGAAAGCAGCGAAAGGAGCGAAGAAGAACCAACGAGAGTCGATCCGAACTTCCCCGATGCGCAAACTCTCGTCAAAATTACTCGAAAAGCTCGATCGTCGGATCTTGGCGTTCCGTTATTTACGAGCCTCGACCCACGACGGGCCGATAAGCGACGGCGCGTCGACTCCAGCGATAACAGCCATCTCGTCCGTTTCCTCCTTTCCGTCCCTCGCGTCGGGTGACGTTACTTCCTTAATTTACTTACGTTAAAGTTCGCGGACTTCTCGGTCCAGGAAATCCGATTCGCGCCGGTACCGCCGATTTTCCGTATTCGCGTATTTCGCGTATCGCGGTATCGGTAAATCCAAGGCTCGATTTCGAGCTTGGGAAGATATTGCGAGTATTTGGCGCAGGATTCGTCGGGGAAAAGTTTGGAAGCGACATCGAATGACCGATCTCTTGAACCCGAAAAGAATCGGATCCACGGGAATCGGGAAGTCACGACCGCTGAGATCTACCTTGAGCGGATTCCCTCCCACCCTCGGCGTCGGTCCGCTCGCGGTACCGTATATAATGTATATAACGTAATAACGGTAATCACGTCCACCGCGTTTCGACGCCTCGTGCCGCGAAATTTAAAGTAGCCACGAGGGGAAGAATCGGCGCACGTGGCCGAGTCCGAAATTAGATCGTCCCTCCTCGGTGGTGCCGGGAAGCGTCCGGGCGACGGATGATGGGCCCCGGTATTAAACGGACGCTAATACACTTAACAGCGAGTTTTGGTGGAGTAGCGGAGCTCACCCTTCGGGGTGGGTCGGTTGGGTGGTTGGATGGCTGGGTTGCGTGCGAGGCGCGTGGGCGGGGCGCGCGTCAAAACACGCGTCGACGAACGCACGCGCGCAACTTTCGCTCTCGGTTCTTTCATCCTTAATTTTTTTTTTTTTTTCCTTTCCTTTTTAACGTTCCCTCGGTCGAGGTTGGTCCGTCGTTGGGTCGTTGGGTCGTTGGGTAGTCGAGTCGTCGGGTCGACGGGGAGCTCGAAAGGAAAACAGAGAAGTACTAAGCCGGGACGAAACGTCGATGTAAGTTATCGACGTTACAGGAAGCAATTAACCGTTATATTACGCGTACGGAAGAAAGGATTTTTTTAAGCTATATAAAATGGATTTACGGTGTTGGTGGAGGAGAGGGAGTTTCCGACGGTCCGCGTTAAAGGTTCGGTTGGGTCGGTTGGGTCGGTTCGGCCACTTCACCGCGTTGCCCCATGAAATTCGTATCCTCGCGTCGGAAGCGTGGGTTTTTCGTTGGTCGTTCCGTTCCCTGTTTCTTAATGGATCGGTGGCTAAGCGCAGGGAAAGGTCGGTGCGAAACGTCGGCGTCGCGGATCGACGCTTTTATACCGATCGCGTACCGATCTTTGTTTGTCCCGCGATCCGCGCTCGGCGACCATTAAGGTCGGAAGGAAGCGGTCCACAGAAATCGGGAACCCTCGAACGAAAAAGCATCCCCTCTCTCGACGGGGTCGGACGCTCCGTTGTTGTCCGGTGACCTCGAGGACGACGGGAAGGAAAGGATCTCTTGGAAAGCATGAACCGTGCGTTCTCGGTTATTACGAGACTATTATTACGAGAGGATTAGGCGGTGGTCGTTCGGCACTCTCGCCGGAAATTTATGTAAAATCATGCGCACTCCGGGGGCTGGAGTAATCGACGACGCGTGTGCAATCTCGGGGTCGAGGAACCGTTGCCTCGGCGGTTGCCTCGTCCGTTGCCTCGTCCGTTGCCTCGTCCGTTGCTTCGTCCGTTGCCTCGTCTCCTTCAAGGCTGGGTTTACTTACGCGTGCGGTCCATTCGGACGATCTTCTCTTCTTTCGCTTCCGTTTCGCGTTACGAGATCGGCGTTTTCTTGCCAGCGAAACGAGACGCTCGACTTTAAAATCCGCGAACGAATTGGGGCTTTGATTCTAACTCGCGTGGTTTCGCTTATCGCGGTCGTACCGAAAAGAGTAAGAAACCGATGTCTCGTATTCCGAAATATTTCATCGATCGAGCGTCGATCCCGTGGACGAGTCGTTGTTAAAGCACGAGGAAGAATTTAGTTATTTTCGGAGCTTCTCTCGCGCTCCGCTGATTCACGAAGCGTAATCCGCGTCCAAGGTCAGGAATATGGTAAAAAATAATTCGGTAACTGTAAGGATCGCACGCACCTGGAGAATCGTGATCCGAGAACCGAGAACCGAGAACCGAAAATGACCGAAAAAACTCGAACGAATCCACGCTCCGGTGAATTTTCTAAGTGGTTTAATAAAGCGATATTAAAACAGCGGGAGTCCAACTCCTGGGCTCTCGTCCGCGTCCCGGACGATTAAACACGCGTACATCCTTGGCGAGCGGTGAAGGTATCGGGCGGCGAACCGGTCCGTTTCTCTTCACCCTTTTAGCTCTTTTCACCCTCTTTATCCTCTTCGCCTTCTTCACCCTTTTCACCCTCGTTACTCGCGTATCGAGGCACGCGTTCGGCCCTCCATCCACCGGAAGAGGCTGCGTTCGAAACGAGGGACGCATGCGCGGTGGAGGAGCAGAGGAGGAGCAGAGGAGGAGCAGTGATGGAGTCGCGGGGGGAAGTCGACGGTTAGGGGGAGGAGGAGAGGAGGAGGAGGAGGAGGAGGAGGAGGTGGTGGACGCTCGCGTTATTATGCGGTAATCCCGGTGTTTTACGCGTTACGAATCTGTCGATCCCGCGGTTCGCTTGACCTTCGATCTTGTACGACTTCGACGTCGCCATCCGAGACTCGGATCTTCGCGGTTTTTCGCGAAAGCGAGGAAGTTGGATGGATAACGGAAACGCTGACGGATGTTTTGCTGTTTCGTTGGATCATAAAATGACGTTTAGTTAGATTTTCAGCTTAAATTCGCGAGAATTTTAATAAGTATTATTTATAGGCGTCGCATCGATATTAAACGCAATGATGAATAGAGTTTATTAGGACTATGGATAAAAATAAGATTACTTTTATAAATAGAAACTAAACTTCATTTTTGAGGATTCGCGAGTGGAATATAATTGTAATTTAGCAACGTGAAACGCGTTAGGCAAATTTCGGAGAATGGAAAGTGTTTATTTTAAATCTCGTATCGATAAGTTACAAAACTCTTGTCGATACTTTTCGTTGGTTCGAACGATGGTATACCGTAAACCGCAAGTAAAATATTTTCTACCGATCACCGATCATTTTAGCAAAATAGAATAACTCGGCCTCGGATACGAGAAAAAAAGTGACGTATAAAAGGATCGAGAGGAAGAGGGAGAGGAAGAGGGAGAGGAAGAGGGAGAGAGCGGAAGGGAAGGAATTATACTCCGAAGCAGTTACCATTAATTTTATAAGCACCCTTCCGCTACGTACACTCCATCGTTTCCTTCCTCTCCCGCTCCGTTAATCGGACCTCGAGAAGGGCTCAAAGTAACGCGGAGAAAAGCGAAGAAGACGCGAAGTCGCCAATCGGATGGAAGTACGGTCGATCCTCTCTTCCAGTCTCGTGCTCGACGCGATCCCACGAAACAAGGCTCTCAAGGATCTCTCTCTGCCTCTCTCTCTCTGCCTCTCTCTCTCTCTGTCGCTCTCTCCACTCAGTGTACGCATGAGTTGCGTCGGAGCCGGCTTAACGGACTCGCTGCAGCGATACACGAAGCGAGAGAGAGACGTAGGCGCGGAACAGATGTCGATGCGAATATTTTATGGAACAAAGTTACCGAGCTCGCGAGTCTGCGTCTGGAAAGCAGCGAACAATGCAAAGGCCTGCCTGCATCATTATCGCGGATTCTCGTCGCGAGTACGCGACGCTTTACCGCCGACTTCTCTTTATCTCCGCGTCGATGTTTGCGCAGAGGATTTTCAACGTCGCCGTTCCGAGTTTTAAGGGTAAGCGGTGCTTGCTTAATCCAAATTTCTTCCCCGAGGAGATTCGCTGCGAGAGTTTCGAGAGTAGTCGACCTTCTCCGTTCTTCGTTCCGTTCTCCTTGGCAAAAACTCCCGATTCAATTTACTCTTTCGGTTGCCACTCGACGTTAATCCTTTATTCTATATTATAAGATTCTATATTACAAGCGAGTACAAAGAAGAACGAGTTCGCTCTTTTCCAGCACCTTTGCAATGTATAATTCGCCCTTTAAAAACTGCGATTACTCAGCCGGTAATTAAATACGACAACTGTTAAAAATTAGACTACAGCCGATCGATAAGCTAATTTTAACGAATGCGCGCGATGCCTTTACGGATAAAAACGCGTCCGGAGGAGTTCCAAGACAGATTTCATCGATCGATCCATTCTTACGAAATCGCTCTCTATTCTCTCCGGCTCTGGAAACGACGTTAATTTCGGTACACGTTTTCTGTGCTCGATCGCGGGGTTCGATAACGTCGTCGATTTCGCATGCGCGAATATTATTTCGTTTCCTCGTTACGGCGATTTCGACGCGGGGCTTCGTTAAAAAGAAGCGAAAGAAGGTGACGGAGAAAAGCGGGAAAGTACGGATGACCGCCGTCAGGGTCGGTGCTCGTTAAAAAAACGTCTACTCCGCGGACGTCGGAAGATTCGGCTACTTTTGCGCTCGACCGCGTGATTTTCCGTTCCTGATGCGACGCGCGGACAGCGTTGGACGCGAAAGGATGGAAGAGTTTAGAGGCGGTCCTCGAGGGTCGGTCGGCGTACGTAAGTCGAGGTGAAAAAAAACGGACAACCGACGACCGACGACCGACGGACGGATGGACGGATGGACGGATGGACGGATAGACGGACGGATAGACGGACGGATAGACGGACGGAAGGAGAGGGTGGCGTCACGTCGAGACGGGATGAGAGAGGTAGACGGAGGGGGGGGGGGACGTCGAGAGCTTGCGGATGCGACGACGCACGGGAGAAAAAAATCTGCTAAACCGCAGGGAAAATCAACCGCAGTGGTGATCCACTCGAGAGGGTGACGCCACTATATTTCTCTATCCAGTCTTCTTTGAAACGTCATATTTCTCTTTCGTTCTCTCTCTCTCTCTATTTGTTTTCGCGTATATTCCATTCGTCTTTTTTCTTCTTCCGTTTCGCTGCGTCGTCGCTTTGAGCTCTCGATCGTTACGTATAATAAAAGTCGCGTGTTTCGCCGCAACTAATTATTCCTCTAATTCGGTAATTTATAGGATACTCGAACGTAATCCTTCAGGTTTATAATTCGTCGTAAATTATTTATTTATACCGACGAACCGCGCGTTGTACTTTATTCGGTAGGTTTGGTTATTCGTATAATATTCGTATAATATTCGTATAAAACTTGTTTCGCCGATCTAATTACGTTTTCGGAGACAAGATTTTTATTCCAATTATTTTTTCCCCTTCGAAGCATCAAAATTTTTTTCGCGCGTACTTTAAACCTCTTTGAAAATAACAGCGCGATCCGACCATTGTTAACGCACGTAAAAGAAAAAAAAATTAACGATCGCAAATACGTAAGCGTGAAAAGCGCGTAAATATTCGAAAAGGATTCATCGAACGAACGCGAATTATTTTCGTTCGCGAACCAGCGATTTTTCAAATTACCTTGGGTCGTCCCTTCGCGATGGAAATAACGAGCAACCTTGACCCGATTCCCAGGAGACGACCTCGAAGGATCGTCCACGGCTAAGACGGAGAAACGAAGCAAAATAAAATAAAGTACGGCGATCGGAGGAGGTTTGGGTAAGATATGTGAGCAAAGTTCGGGTCGTCGTAGTCGTCGTAGTCGTCGTAGTCGTCGCAGTCGGTCGCAGTCGGTCGCAGTCGTCGCAGTCGCCCGACCCTCGTCCTTACCCTGGATTATCGCGAGGTATCGCACGGGGCCTCTCGAGAAGAGAGCCAGCGAGAGAAGGGAGGCAACGAGCGGAGAGCAAAGTGGAGCTCCCGGCGAGTCGGACTATAGCCGAGCACCGCCAAATCCACCGCGAATGCTCTCGAGTACTTCTTCGGGGTTCGCGCGCGCGGACTCGACGCACGCCGACAGCGGCAGAAGCAGTACCGGGTACTCGAACTAGTTGGGGACCACCGAGTGGCTGCGGTTCGCGTCCCCCGTTCCCTCGGTTTGCCTCGCTGCACACGCGGCTCTGTGCGCGCGCTTGTGTGCGCTTGTGTGCGCTTGTGCGCGTGTGCGCGTGTGCAGACTCCGTCCGAGGCGAACGAACGTTGGCTAAGAAAGAGTTGGCTGCGAGCGGACTGCGAACGTCGGTTGTTTCACCCTTTCCTCGTTCGCCTTCGTTCGTCTTCGTTCGCCTTCGTTCGCTTTCCTTCGCTTTCTCTCTCCTAGATTTTAGCGAGAAAGGACCGAATCACCGACGCGAGACTTTTGCGCTGTCGGACGTCGTCGTACCGATCCGTCTTCGTTTTTCGAGGAGTACCTTTTTGGAAAAGGTCACGGGGAGACGAAGCGGGTCCGGATGGGATCGAACTTCCTGCTTAAAAACGAAGGACGGTTGCGGATAATCTTACAATTTTACGAGATTTCGATGCTTTTCCGTGTTCCTTTGGCAAATTTGATTCCGAACATCGATCCTGATATTGACTAGAAAAGATAGTTTCGACGCTCTTGAGTATTTTTTATAAAACGCATCGCTCGATGATTTTATCGATTGCCCGTAGCGAAGGAAAAAAGCAATTATCGAAATAACCACTGGTCCGAGTAAAAGGAAAAAGGAGGAATTAATCTGTTTTCTCTGTATTAAAATTTTAATTACCACTCGGGTGCGAACAAAGAAAAAAAGAATCGAGGACGGAAACACGGTTAAATTTGGAGCGACTGCGCGTCGAGCGAAACAACCACCGAAAAGTTAGGGGTGAGTCGAGCGCGGAAATTATTATCGTCGCGATCGTCGGACGAAGCCACTTTCGGCCTTTTACGCGGTACTCGTTCACAACCACTGTCCGAAAAATCCAAAAAACCATCGCAACGGTGATCGGAGTTTGCTCGTCGTCAAAATTATATCCCGGTGTAACTTACCCGGGAGACGTTCGATGGACCACGGACCGATGAAGTAACGCGTTCGGTTAGAGTTACTTTCGCGAATCGCGAGATATTCCCAAGGAAGTACGCGAAATTTAGATTCGAGCGAACTTTCGTCGATTAGTTATTTTTGCGATACGCGAGAATACGTACTTAAATTTTACGTATTTCGATACTTGGACTTGGCCGAAAATGTTTTATTTTACTTCCCGCTTTTTACAATACCGTTGTAAAATGTATTATTCTAACGCGTACGTTGTAAATTATTATCGTCGCAAATATAATTTGGAATTGGAAATTTTACGCGAATATCGACGATAAAATTCAGCGCCAGCTTTTTCGATTCGAAAAGTTTCAACTTCCCCTCGATGAAAAGTTTGGCTTACAATTTTTTATAGAGTATATTGAAAGTGTCGTACGAAGCATCGTACGGAAGATTCGAGATAAGAAGATCGGGAAGACGATAATTTTCCCTGATGTAAACGCGAAAAAATGTACAGTTTAAAGAAACGTTATTTAGTCGCGTATATTTCATTCGTAAATTATCCGTTGACTCGATATCTTTCGTCAAAGTTTCATCCGTGTTTGTAATCGCTGAAGCAAAGTTGCGCTTTACAGAAAATTAGCGATCGAATAATCGACGAAATTGATACGTAAGATTTTACTCGAACCCGATTCGTATCGGGAAATAGAAAATAAATTAGAATAGGAAAACTCTATCGAAAAATATTTGAAACCCTAAAAAGAATAAAGAATGATCGAACCGGAGTCTGGAAGGATCGAAATAAAATAAAATTGATTAAACGCGTGTTAAAAGAGTGTCGGAGCGAAGGTCGCGGTCTAGTATCGATTGTAATAATCTAATCCGGATAAAATAAATTCGCGACGGAGGAAATGAACGCTTGCGACGAATGCGGAAGGTAGTGGGAAGCAGCAACGAGGAAACGAGGACAAGGTTAAAAGTTGGAGTCTGAAAACCGTCAGCGGTTCGGTCGAGGAGGATTGGCTCGAAGACTCCTCGAAGAAGCTCCGACCACCGAGAGGAGAAGCGAGGTGTCGTCGGCTCCCTGATCGGATCAACGCAGCCCGATCAACGGCCATTAGCCATTGCGGCAAGTCGAGCGGCGCGTCTCTTATCCGCTCGGACGCGGCGTGGATCCAAGGCGGGTGCAGGCGGATGCAGGCGGAGGAGATCCTCGAGGAGCAACGCGTACACGTGTAGAGGCACGCGTCGGTCCTCGCGTCGGTCCTCGCGTCGATCCTCGCGTCGCTCCTGTTTCTCTCGGCGCGCAGAGCAGTCCGCGTTCTCGTGGGAGGGGACCTAGGCTGGATGCTGCAAAATCAATAGAGGGGTGGTGGTGGCGGCGGTGGCGGCGGCGGTGGCGGCGGCGTATAATGCCCTCTCTCGCGACTACTCGAGGAGGGTTGGTGCGCAGGCGCTCGAACGAAAGCCACCCTCTCCGAACAACCCTCTCTATCGCTACGCGAACCCGCTTGCGCACAAAGACCGTACCAAGGAGGCGACGGACTGCGATGGAGAGTCGCGGAGTTTTCTCCCTCTCTCTCGCGCTCTCTCGCGCTCTCTCGCGCTCTCTCGCGCTCTCTCGACCCCCTTTGACCGACTCTCTCCGGTCTCTCGGTTCTTTCTTGCTCGAGTACCACCGTCGAGTTTCCGCTGGGCACGTGCTGTCATCCTCGGTGGATTCGAGAACTCCGCACTTTCGAGGCTCGTTTTCTACTCCAACGTGTGGATATTAACGATGAGTCATAATTGTCGTTATTGTGGCTACGATGATTGCGCTGGATGTTTTTATCGGGACGATTAAATTTGCATCGGTCGAGGGTTTTATCAAGGATACCGTGAAATTCTATCGATCTTCCCTTCCGAAGAACAATTTTTAAACGTCGAAGCTACCACGTGATTTACAACTCGCCGATAATTTTATTATTTCCATTCTTTTATTTTTTACAAAATAATGTTATTTTTTAATATCGTTTACGGATCGATCCGGAGTTTTAACCAATATTTCCGTTGTATTTTTTCTAATTTCGTGAATGGATTTTGATAAGCTGATTATATAAAATTAAATAACGACGTTGATCGAAAACATCGATTTTAACTTTAATTTTCACAGCATTAAATTCACGGGGACGTTCGCGATATAATTTTTATACGCGGTGTTCTACGAATGTAATATATTTTTGTAAGTTTCCGTTTATTAGATAACGAGAACCTTATTTACCGATAATAATATAAATAATTAACGACTGTGGACGGCTGTCGAATAAAGTTTTATTCGCAGCGAAACTGTTCCAAGTACGATTGGAAGAAAATTATTCGTTGCAATATCGAATCGATATCAAAAGTATCGATAATTGTTATCGTTATCCTTAGCTAATCGATGAAACGACGTTTTTATCGCGTTATAATAAACGAAGACGTTCGTTTTCACACATTTATCGAAATGCTTGGAGCATCGATCGAGTATTCGTAGCGTACGGTAATAAAAGCAACCGTTATTAACGATCAAAGAAAAAACGCATTTAATTTTTTGGCTGTAGAAATGAACCGATATCGTTCGATACGCGAAATCAAATATTCTCTACTCGCGAGGAAAAAACGAGTCGAATGCAAAAAGTTTCGCTCGGCGTTCGTGGGTGATGTAACTTTGCGAAGAAGAAAAGAGGAAACGTAACTCACCTGAAAAAACGCGGTAGACCGATAATTTGTACGGATCGCTTCCAAATCTTTTGCTTTCTTGTAACGGTGTCGTCTCCAGTGCTCGACGCACATATTGTCCACAATGTACACATTGTCGATAGTAATAAAATATCTCGAACGTTTTTAAAACAAATTTAATTAACGTTGATTGTACATATATATTTTTTCAAACGATACAGTTTATCTCATTTTTAAATCAATTTTTATAATTATAAAAGTTTAATACGAAAAAAAAAATTACGAAATGAAAATTGAAAATAATAATAATAATAAAAATTTAAATAACCGATGAGTAAATATTGGGTAAATAAAGAAAGCTTAAAAGTTTGTTTGTACGGGTAAATAAAAATGTTAAAAATTAAAATTTATCGTATCCGTCGCGCGAACGATTAGAATTTTTCTATCTAAAAATAAAATTTGCATTGACGGTTAAAATAAAATTCGTTAAATATTGAGTTTTCGTTTATTTAGATTTTAAAGAGCGAATACCGATACATTATCATCGCTATAATATAATACATACACAACTCGTTTCCACGGGTCGTACCGCTTTGTATTCGCGTCGGGAGGCTTGGAACTGCTGATTATTAGGAATGGGGTGGCAAAAACATGTTTATCGCCACTACGGGACAAATGCCTTGATTCGCGCGGTCCGTTAAAAAGATGCTCTTGGGGATAGATTTGCGAGACCGCTGACAAAGTCGATAAAAGCATTAGTTCTCGTCCGCTTCTCGAGTATTTTTCCAACGAGTCCCGAATTTCTTCTTATTCTTTATTTTATTTTCCTCCCCTAACTCTTTTTGTGTACATTTTATAAGTATCTAAATGGCAATGATCGAGTTTACTTCGCTCGATGAACGAGGACCGAATTTTAAAAACTTAGAAAGCATTTCTATCCAGCTTTTATGATAATAGCCATTCAATCTAACACCGAGTCTCTTTCGGGCGTCCGTATCTCCGAATCGACGTTTTTTTTATCTCGGAAAATCTATCTTTCCTTTCAAGATTAAATCAGCTTCTTATATCTTATTTGGTAATTTATTTTGGTAATTTGTAGCGGTGATTTATTCTCCCGATAAAAATATTTATTCGAAAACGAAAGTATTTCACGCGTCTATTTTGATATTTCGAGGATATTTAGATTCGTCTTATTTTTTTTATTATAAACAAAAGCATAAATATACACATATATGTATTTTTTTTCGCGTTTTGTAATTAAAATTAAATCTTCGGTTTAATTTTTTTAAGCTTTGCATTCCAAGGGTATAATTATTTTTTAAAACGAATCGATCGAAATTACAATCGTTGCTAAGAACCGAACGTAGTTGGAGACATTTAAAAATTTAATACAGATGCGATTGTATTTCCAATTTTTGGTCCGTTCGAATACCTTTGTCAATTATTTTGAAATTTCGATTCTTAAAATTGCTCGTTGAAATGCAACGTTGAACGAAAGATCTCGTCCGTACGAAACTAAATTGAGACGCCGAAAAAGTGTTGTATCGGTGATAAGGCGCGATAAAAGTTCGTGGATCGTTGAGTCGGGGTTGCTTGGATCGCAATTACAAAGGCAGGACGGAAATTTGAATAAGAATAAATAAAGATATATTATCGAGTGGACGATAGCAGCGGAATGAAAGCGATGATCGACCGGGACAGAAGTATAAAAGTAGCTTTGTAAACCTCCCCATTAAAGGCACTTGCGATCGAAAAAGTCTTGTTTCCTCGGCGGCGACGCTCGACGGTCAATGTCTTGGAATCTTCTTTGTCTCCTCGGAGCGTACGCACTTCTGGTAATGGTTCGGCTGGTTCCAAAGGAAAAAAAGAAAAAAAAAAATCAGAGGATCATCCATTTCTCTAGCAGATCGTAAAACTATCAGAGAGGTGTGCTTGCGTTCATCATCGGGAAATTTACGCTCCCTTCGTAGAATCTAAAACCCGTAAAAATCGGATGGATTCGAGCCACCCTCTCGATGACTCTCGTCGACTTTAATCGTCACTCCTATTGTCGTCGAGGTCCGAGCGAGCGGCGGCAGATGTAGATAAAGTTTCATCGGCAGGGATCCGCGCGCGCTCGCTCGCAAGGACACGCACATATATATTAATATATTATAAGCCCGATCGAGGAGAAGAGATCAAGGTGTAGGATCGCGAGGCTGGAGGTAGGGATCGCAGGGATCGCAGGGGCTCCGTTACGAGTTACGAGGCTCTGCGCACTTTCGAGACGAAGCGCGACGGTCGCGTGGCAGCTTTTCTTTGGAGCGTAGCCGAGAGAGAGAGAGAGAGAGAGAGAAGAGAGAGAGCACAAAGGGAGTCGCGACGAGTCGTTGGAAACGAGTGCTGACAATGGGGTTGGGAGTTGTAAGGAGGAGGAGGAGGAGAAGGGAAGCGGGAAGCTGATGAAGCTGGCTCGCAGCCTCCGAGTGTTGGTGCGTCCGTGTTTCGCCAGGTGCGAGAGACACGCGCAAACGCACGCGCTTTATTTCTTCGAGATGCTGAGGTTTTTATTGAACGTAAAGTCCGTCACAAAAGTTTTCGAGGCCGGCTTTGTGTCGGTGAGGGAAAGTTTCCAAGTTTGGGGTGTCTTTTCAAGCTAGTTGCCCGCTGGAATGTTTAGGGTATTAGCAATATTTTCAAGCGGTTCTTTTTGCTCTTTTAATTTATAGCGCTTCCCGTGATGGAGTTATTAGTTTTTCTTCCTACTACTTTCAGCCTACCGCTTTTCTACCTTTTAAACTCTACACCTAACCTCGAACGCGACGCTGAACGTAAATACGCGTTTCGATATTTACCGAGTTAAGAACGATTATCGCCGTATTTTAGTTTATAAACTGTTTAAATTTTAAATAAAATACGACGAACGAAGAGGGTAACGTTACCTTCGTTACCGTCGTTACCTTCGTTACCTTCGTTACCATCGTTACCTTCGTTACCTTCGTTACCATCGTCACCATCGTTTTTTTAAATCATTGTTCAATTATCGAAGAATCTTTGTCCGTCGTATTTGGCGTTGGTAGAATCAAAGGTATCGAGTAAAAATTGGTTCGCTCGGTTCCACATCTCGCGATAAAGTTTAAAGTATATTAAATTTTGTATAATTTGTCATAGATTTTATGCATCGATATTTAAATATCTACATCATATTTTTTCGAATCATTTTCTAAATCCCTCGTAGTCTTTATTCGAATTTCTATACGATTGAGTTTTTGATGAAGTTTTTGTTATTTTTCGAAGAAAGAAATCGAATAACGTGACTTGCGGTCTTTTAAGCGATGAATAATCGAATTCTGTTATTTAAATCTTATTATACGTTACGTGTACGAACACGACATTTAATATATTACAAATACAATACTTCTGGAATTAATTTTACGCAAAAATACTCGATAATCGTATTCTCGATCAAAACGATGTTGCAGTTTTTTATTTTACGTTCTTTTAATCGTTATTTCAACGGTTTTATTAAAATATCCGAAACTGATATCGTTAAATCCAACATCGAACAATTTTTGCCAACGAATATTTGGCTAAAGAAGAAACCAAGCTTTGGTCGATACTGGCATAATGTATTTTTAAAGAGAGTTTTCATCTCGCTTGGGATAAAAAATGAAAAAACATCGATGCACCGCATTTAAAATTGTTTAATTAACCTCGTTGGTCGAATGTTGGATCGGGGAACGCGGATTACGAAAGAATAAAAAAAAAAGCTCGAATCGAAAATGAAAAGGAAGGAAGGCTTCGGAAGCACGAATCAATTTAAAAATCAAAAGGCATCAAATAAATAATATCCTTTAAGTCATTTTTGTCGCGGACTATACTTTGGAAAAGGAAAAGAAACGAGGCAATAGAATGAAAGAGCGCAAAGTGGGTTGGGGTGGGTTTGGGTAACGTGTGTCACCGTTCCATTGCCGCGTGTGTCCGGGACGTCGAAAATTTGGGGCTCCGCGAGTCTTGAAAGGAGCCTTTCCTCATCTCTCTCCGCCTCTCCTCGTCTCCCGGGATCCGTTCAATCTTCACGCCACCTACGATTAAGAGTGACCCCGAAACGACGCCACCCGACAACTTGGAGGAAAAGTCCAGGTGTCACTGTACAGGCTTCCTTTTTGTATCGCGCCAAGGGCTTCCGAAAGAGCTCCAACTTATATTGAAAACGACGAAGAGAGAGAAAAGAGAGAGAGAGAGAGAGAGAGAGAGAGAGGAGCGAGCGCGAGAGAGGCTGAGATTTTCGAATCGACGGATGTCGTCGGAGGGGGAGAGAGGAGAGAAGGAAATCTTACGGACGTCGAGTGTTTTCGTTGGGCGAACGTCTACAACACCGGGCAAACGGTGCACTTTCGAGAAAACACCAAAATTTGCCGACCACTGTTCACTGTTCTTTATAGAGAAGCTCCGAGTCCCGAACGCACCGTCACTTGTTTACCCAAACGATTTTCTTCGTCTTCTGTTTTTTTTTGTTTTTAAATAAAAGAGATTTTTTTAAGTGGCTCGACTCGAGGATAGTAAAACTTGTCAAGAGCGTACAAAAACAGTCGCAACTTTCCTTTCGATCCTTTCTATCGCCAACATTATAGACTCCGAATATTATCTTTCCAAATTTTTTCCGACCGACTCGATATTTCAATGTAAAAAAAAAACATTTTTCGTACGCACTCGTCGACGAGCCGAAGATTCTTCGAGGGGAATTCTATTTAATTCCGAACGAATACGAACCGATGGAATTATCCTAAGTTTCTCGCGCGTTTCCAATTGTAAAATTTGTACGCTACGATTACCCTACGTTATAAAAGCATAATTTATTTCGCAATTTATTTCGTGCCGTTGTAAACGATGATATACGTCTTCTTTCCTCGGACAACGGAATTACTAGTTTTATCGTTGGTACATTTTGTCTTTTTGATTTATCAGAATAAGATTCGGAGTATAATATTTGCCTCGTAAAAGTATCGACTCTTGAAGAGAATCGAAATAAAAGGTAACGTGGAAAACAATTTTCAACGCGCCTTTCGCTTTGAATCCTACGAGGTAAAAGTGCGCGTTACTCGATTCATCGCGAGTTTAAAGAGTAAAAGCTGCGATGCGATGTAGAAGAAGACGCGGAGTATGTATGCGCGTATGTGTAAGGGAAAGAGAGGAGAGAGAGAGAGAAGAAGGTAGAATAAAGACACTTCTCTGTTTTCTCCGACAAAGGATAACAGAATCTCTTTGTTCTCTTTGCTTACGGTTCAAAGGTTTCGAACTCTGCTTTTGCAGCCACGATATTTTATCAAGGTCACTCATTCAGGGTTCTTCCTATTCCTACTCCTCTGTCCGTTACAGAATTTGCAAAGGCTGGCGAGAGAGTTACATCCTCCAAGTTTGATGAACAATTTATTAAAACTGACCCAAATAAAACTATGTTTAATCGTATGACTTAAAAATGTAATCAAAGTTTTCTGCGGTATATATAAATATACTTTCGGGAGTTAGAAATTTAAGGTATAACTTTAAACGGTAATATTGTATTATTTTTAATTACATTTGACTTGAAATAATTTGTACGAAATTAACAAAATATTTAATTTTAATTCCTATCGATTCTTATCAATTTTATATTACATATTTATATATTTTATATATTTAATTTTTCATAAGTGTTTTGAGATAAACGCAGAGAAAAGAATTTTTATGCTTTTATTTTTATTATTCGATAAATATTTTTTACTTACCAATTGAAGTTTAATAATTGAAAAAGTATCTTAATTATAACGAATATAAAGTATATATTTTATTTTGTTATTAGATCGTAAGTATCTTAGACTTTTTGTGACGTTCCAAGTTTAATTATTCGACAAGTAATGTTATAATATCGGTTTAAACATTCTTCATTTATTTTGAAAAATTAATTTTATTACGATATTAGTTTAGTTCAAATAGAAAATAATAATTTTCTTTGTACGATCTGACTTTAGATTAATTATATATCGCATACGCAGTTTAAAATTAGTAAACTATAAAAGAAATATACGTACCATCTTATTTGCGACTAAATATATTTTACGTGAAATCTTAATTTTCGATTTGCCAGTATTTTGAAACTATCGTTTCTATTTCATCGAATTTTATTGATTTATGCAGTGAGAGTAATATACTGCGTTTACAATACTTTTTATGGCATGGTATTATTTTAAAAATTTATGGTGATCTAATAAGGATGCTCGTGATTGATTTAGATATACTTGTACTGTATAGCAACGTAGAAAATATCGCACGTTTCCCGTGATAAGATCGATAATCTCGTCGTTCCAAAAATCCGCTACGCGTTTTAATATTCCATTGGTTTGCAACATAATTTTAAATATCGTTGATCCGTCTCTCGGAAAATATCGAAAACTCGGAACGGGATTAAGCAATGCTCGGAAAATTCGGCGATGTATCCGACGGATTTTTAGAAAAGAGCAATCGTCCATCCACGGTTGAGAAAATTCGAAAAACGAATTAGAAAAAAAAGGCAAAAAAGAAGATTAGAATTTTCGATTTTGCGGTCGGTGTAAAATGTCACAGTGGGTTAAGAAACCTCGACTGCATTTCGTATATCCCCGCGTAATTTATAAACGCGTTGACGCAGTATTTTCCGACACGCGTCATTTCGGGGCAGCTCATTTCCTTCTTCCAGGGTGGATTTAGCTTCCCCGAGTTACCCACGATACAATGCAACAAAATCTGCCTCTGACCATCCCGAGAAGCCGAGAAGCCTCGGGAGCTCCAAGATATCTCGGAAAATCCATTTTTGACGATCACGAGCTTCGCTTCTACCATAATTCTGCCCAAGGTTGCTTATGATTTCCATGGAACCGCATTCTTCGGAGTTCTTCCAGCCTTTGTGCGAGCTTTCGCGAAAAAATTGACACCTTTTCCAAGTCGTATTCATGCGTTTGTTAAATTCTTCAAGAGATGCGGCTAAAAATATATTTCATCAATTTTCCCAGAATTTTATATATTAACGGTATGTCTCGTTATAAAATGTTGTATGTCGCAGACAATTTATTTGATTACAGTTTAGTATTCTTTTCGTAAAAAGGGAGGAAATGACACCGACGAGAAGAAGAAATGCAAGTTTTTACATTGATAAATAATAAAAGGGATAATAATTGTATAATAAAATAAAAAATTGGCTCACTTTATAAAGGTTTTAATATTTATATTTTGTTCTTCGATGTTTACTTAAAAAGTTGCGATAAATTAATTTTTATCAAAATAAATAATATATTTTAAATATCCTTTACTCTTACAATTTGTACCAAAAACTTTTTCCAGTAAAATAAGAAAAGAAAATGAAATAATTAAAATACTTCGATATTTATATATTTAGTTTACTTCGCAGGATGAGACTTTTTTAAAACTAATAAATTCGTCTGATTAAAAAAAAAATGCAAATGTAAACGTACGGTTGTAATTATTTGTCAACGAGTTAAACTTATTCGACGGAGATTCGTCAACACGATTCGATGAATATTTGTATTTATTTGGAGTTGGAAATTTTATAGTCGTGCCCAACGTCGAGAATTATTTGTCGCTTGCTATACATAATAAATATTTTGTTTATCGTTACAAGGTAAGGATTTCACGTTACGATAAACCGACTTCGCTTTCGATATTGAACGCCCGAAAGATTTTCACGATTCGAATTGGATATTTTTCGGGTCCGCGATGACGAAGAAAGCTTTCCAAGTTTGGTATTATCGAGGATACGCTTAAATCTGTTTGGCGTAAATCACACTCGTGCTTTTAAAATCATCACCAGCGATTCGATGATCTTATCTCGGTCACACCGGATCAAAATAGTATCCAAGCTTAGCGAAAAAGAAGAAAAGAAAAAACGCTTATCCCGAAGCTTTTCACCGAAAACCGTAAACACGAGCGTACCTCATTTTTATTGCTCACTTAGGGTGAAAAAAGGGAGAGGCGAAATGTGGAGAAGAAGAAGAAGAAGAAGAAGAAGAAGAAGAAGAAGAAGAAAACGGCCACCGGTTGTCCCACTTCTCCCACTTTTCCCAATTCTACCAGTTCTCGTATCGCGTAAACAAAGGCAAAGTCAGCCACGTAGCGGAAATATAAATCTGAGTTGAGCGCGTGGTTTACCTGCAATTACCCCTGTAGATTTTCTTCGGGACTATCAAGTACCGAGAAAACGCGTTTGAAATCCTCCTCGACACCTTTCGAGGCCGCAGACCCCCGCAGGGACCGAACCGGTGTGTCCGTATTTCGAGGTTATTCGAGGTTTTTCAACGTTTTTCGACGTTTTTCGACGTTTTTCGACGTTTTTCGAGGTTGCTCTCGGGGATCTTACGATTTTTCGTAGAATTCCGTGACGGGGGACAGATTTGTTGGGCCCTTGTCCACCGTAGTGGGATGCGAATGACGGTGATCGCATTTGTTTCGCCCATATGACAGTTTTTTATTCTGTCAAACAGACGGAGGTCATATTTCGGTCTCTTATTTCTTCGATGTTTCCAATGAGATTTTTTATGCGTTTTTTCCATTCGTTTCGATTATCCTCTATTCTTACCTCGCGTTTCTTATACTCTTATACTTTTTAACTAAAGAGTTAGCGTATTTTTCTTTTCCAACTTTATTCAAAATACATTTTATATTCCACGTATTTAACCTTTCCAATATCGAGTATTTGTACGTCTTTAGGGTAAAGTCTTTTCAATTTTGATCTTGAGAATACATATAAAGACGATACGACGTATTTCTTATTGATAATTCGTTTTATCGTATAATTATGAATAACATAACCGCGTTATAAAGTTATGTAAAGAAGTTTCTTTTCTATATTCGTTTCAAACTTTTTACGATCGTATACAAAATTGTTATTACAAAAATAACGGACAGAATTTTTGTGATCGTTATAATATTTTACATTTATGGTAATTTTAGTTTATCGATATTTTATTTTCATGCAAATATTTTTTTCTATTTGAATTTGTTGAATTTTTTCAACGTTTACAATTGTTGAACATATTTTTTTTATACATGAAATATTAAAGATTATCGAGAATATATACTACGAAGATATTTTTTTCAATTGTACAAATTTTTTTTTTAAAAAAATTTAATATTTTGTATATTTAATCGAATAGAAAAATGTAAAATATCGATTAAAATAATTTTATGTACTTTTAAAGAAATTTTAGTATGAATATTTAAAAATTTATAATAATAATAACAACAACAATAACAACAATAGCAATAAAATTATTATTATATTCGTAAAGTACTTATAAATCTATATAATTATAAAAATTAACGGATAAAGAAATTTGTATCGATGCTTCGCATTCATTTTTTATTAATCCATGAACTCATTATAAATATGAAAATTTTTCTTTGAAATTATATTTAAAAATATTAAATATGATTTTATAAATTAAGAAATCTGTTTATTAGTAATTTATTGGCAATTATCGCGAACTAAACGTATTTTTTTTAACGGACAATCGAGAATAATTAGTATTTGCGTTAGTAATTATACATGAAACATGCAAATTATTTAAATTATATTATTAAAAATTAATAAAGTTTAGCTAAATTTTCATACTTTTAATACAAACTACGTATTAAAATTTCATTTTAAAAAAGTAACGAACTCTAAAAGACGATAATCAACAACGACGTTATATTTGATTCTATAGCTTGTGCTTTACGTTCGTCTACAAAATACGACTTTTACATTAAAACATTTTAAAATCTACTTTCAAATATTTTAAATATTAGATTGTTTGCACACTTATAAAAATTTATATCAATTAGCGAGTCGTATTCATCGGCGTTCAAAATACACATTTAACATTTTAATCGAGCATTAAAATAGCCTACGACTACGTTTCGTTAGATCGTAAAATGATGGATGTCATGGAATGATTAAAATGTCAGTATTATAGTTACTTAATATAATAAACGAATACATTTCAATAAACGCAATCGATAACGTTAAATTCAGAATTGAAGCTACGAATAGAAAAAACACATTTGTACGAATATGATTTATTAGATTGATTCGTGATCTTAATTTCAGTACTTTAAAAATGTGCTCACGGTACTTGAATTTGGTCTCCCTCTTAAAAAAAATAAATAGCAAAAAGCAACTACGGACGTCGAGATGTGTAACACCTGAGAACACAGCCTTTGTATCGATTGTACGTCCGTGTACGGTTCGTTATGTCGGTGCAATCGCAGTCTAGAAATGATTTTTCTTAAATAATGGGGGCGATGGTTCGTTGCGGGTTTTTGTAAATCGTCGTCGCTCGATTCTAAGTGACACCTGGCACATGGCTCATGGCTCATGGTTCATGGCTCATAGCTCATGGCTCATGGCTCATACCTTCCCATACGTTGTCTTTCTTTCTTCCTTCTTCCTCGGTGTTTCGCTTTTGACCTTCTGCGGGTTTCGAAAAATAAACAAGTCTCCTCGACCAAAGGAGGGATGATCTTACGCAGAGTGGCCATAATCCGGGATGATTTTTATTGATGAGCCTCTATGGAATTTTTTTTCCGGGTGACGAGTACGTCGCTCGAGCTTTGCAAAACGTTTGTAGTTTCGTAAGCTAGTCGTATACGCGAGGACAATCGCTTGTCACAATCTTCGACTTTTTCCGGTGGTTCGAGTATTACAATATTACAAAGTAACTTTTTGTGCGCTTTTAGCTTTTATTTCCTTCTCCTAAATAATAACAACTTATTCGTAATGCTATTTTCATAACGTATCGACGCAATCTATCTTTTGTACGTAAATATCGCGTTATAAACGACCGATAAATTTTTAGATTTTTCCCCCTACAAACGTAAAAAAAACTAAAAAATCATAAAAATTTACGATTGAAACTAATCAACGTTTTATTTTTTACAAGACTTTCGATTTAACCGAATATCGAATTCATCGCAAAGCGTTTAACTTTAAATAAAAAACGAATTCAATTCGCAGCAACGTTCGTCGAATGCGTCGATCAAATTAAATTAAAGGTTACAATATTACACGGTAAGTTTAAAAAACTGGGCAATTTAAATCGACCGGTACATCGTCGCATTGTATCGATGTACGATAAATAATTGTCAAATAATATACGCAACGATACAAACGGAGCAAGTCATTTTCGAAATCCACCGTGAAATCGAAGAATTTCCATTGGCTCTTGTTATTACACGGAAAGGTTCGGCAAGTTTCATCCTAAGCAAAAAAAAAAAAAAAAAGTATCTCCTTAAACAGGACCAAATGACACAGCGATTACCCTTCGGTCGATGACAAATTCGGATTCCCAACGAGACCGAGAGAAGTCACACCTCCGCTAATCGAATCCGGACGTTACGACGCATTTTTTTTCTTACCTCGGTCGCTTTACATCTCGCGAAGATCATTGCTAGAGACGTCGGCCCTTGAGCCCGTGAGTCGTGAGTCCGTGAACCCGTGAGCATGTGTACGTATTTGCATTATACACTTATTAAAACATCAGCGGCTTTTCACGGTGGGATGACGCGGTAAAAGTCAGTTCAAAGGATGACTGCGGGTCTTCCTTTCCTCTTCCTTTCCTCTTGCTTCCCTCTTGCTTCCCTCTTGCTTCCCTCTTGCTTCCCTCTTCTTTCTCCGGCTATGCGCTTTACGAGACGGCGAAGGCGCGAAATCTTTTCTCCTCCGTACCTCGAAAGCGAGACCGACGCGTGTCGTTTCGCTGGACGTATCAATGGATCGACGGATCGACGCTCGCGATTCTTATCTCGGCGCTCGTTGCTCCAGGCGAGGTTCGCGTCGAGCGGATAACGAGGATAACGGTCGGGTCGGAGTTTTCTTTCGGTTAATAGACTCCGATCGCGCATCGAGAAGAAGAAGAAAGGTGGCCGTTGCTTTGATCGCTAGGCGTTGAAAGGGTTAATTCCGACAAACGACGCGACGTTAATTTCGTTTTCGAATACATCCGCATCGACGTTACGCAAGAGTATAATTTCTCTTCTTTCTCGCGCGCGTATTTGGAACGCGAACGCGATATTAAATGATTCGCTGGTAAAAATTAATATTATAAATTTTATCGATACGAACTGTGGTACGTTTTTTAATTTTTTTTTATATGCATTGTGCTCGTTTTAATAGTATTCGAACGCGTTTGGTACATTCGACGTAAATTTCATTGGTGCGGTTTACGTTTGATGCATCGTTGCATTTATGATCGAATAATTATCAAGCTTTTATATATGTATATATTAGAGATAATATTCTAATGGGTATTTTCAAGTTTGAAACGTAGTTTAAAGCATAGATCTATCGTAATATATTTCGAAATTATCCATTAGCACGTTTAAAAAATAAACAATAAAATCGCATAAAATCGCATAAAATCGCATAAAATTTTATAAAATAATTTACGGATCAAATTTCTGTGGATATTTCAAGTATCAAAATACAGAAAATTATCCGATTTACTTATTTGAAAGTACGCGTCTAAATTTTGCATTAAAAAAATTAAAGTTTATAATTTATTCTTTACAATTTTTAACGTTTAAAAGGAAATATAATACCGAGTTATTAAAATTGATTGGAAAATAATTTTGAAGTATAACTTTATCGAATAAAATATACCGAAATAAATATCGGAAAGATGAAGGTTCCGGTTTCGAATAAATTTTAAAGAATTTTAAACGCGTGCAACTAAATCGATTGTTTATAAGAAGTTATAAGAAGCGATCGAGAAAAGTAAAAATAAATAAAAATACCATAGAAAACAAATGTATCTTAGCATTTATCAAAGTTTTTTACCGTTGCGATTTCACGTCAACTTTTTATATTTATCGATACCCGCTTCCAGTTTCAATAACTAAGATACAATCTTATACATTTTGGAAGATAAATGTTTCTCATCGTAATTAGGACAGCTCGAGATAAAATAAAACGAAGGATGAATGTAAAATATCGAAAGTGGATGCACGTAAATTGAAAGGTAAGGAACCGGTGAGCTCGAATGTAAAATTCTCGGTAACGAGTTCCCTCGAAGAAAATGCCATCGGTCGTTTCATCATTAAGCCCGCAAAAACATACGGTCACATTCGCGTGGTCAAAAAAGAAAAAAAGGAAGGTCTTCGACTCCTCCCGTGCGGTCTCCGCCCTTTTTCGCGTCGCTCGCTGCGAGGGTGAAAAATCCAGGTGCCCGACGCGGTCCTCGGGGACTTTTCTATTTAACTGGATCCAGAGCCGCGGGGAAGGGAAGGGGGGCAGGTGTGAATACCCGCGGCGTCAATGGGGAATGGATAGAATTTAGCTGCACGGTAAAAGCCGAGTCTCGCGGGAGGTTAACAAGGATGAAAAACCGAGAGGTTTTTATGCGGAGGAGGAAACGGTAAGGTCACCCGATGGTGTAGATTACCATTCGGGACAAACGTAACGCTGATTCGACCCTTTTCCTTTCGGCCATCGACGCCCCCGACCCCCGACCCGCGATCAACGACTACCGACCAATGACTTTCATCAAACTTCTTTCTTAATTAAGAGAGTCGTTTTATTTTTCCGGTACAATTTTTAATCCAATTTTCACCTGGACACTTTATACTTAGTACCCTAAAAACCAAACCAACAAGATCTAAATTACGACGCAAGTAATTTCTACTAATAAGGAAAATCTTTTTTGTATTCGTCTGTAAATATGGATATATCGATATATTCGTTATTCAAGGCGAAGTTGTTCTTGGATGCGAAGAAGAATTGACGGTAGAGCGTAAAAATCCGGATACACCTTTGTCTCGAATGTTAACGTTGGTCTTGGAAAATGAAATAAAATCGATAATGTTTTACGATTTGGTTACTCCTCGTTCGGAGCGATCGGTTCATAGACCAAAACTCGACAATGTGCATCGTAAATACGACACCGTTGATGCTTTAGGCATCCTTCCTTTAGGCCGGTGATGATTTAAGAAACCTAATCCTCGAAAAAAAGCAAGAGGAACAGAGGAACGAAGCGCAGAGGAGATGGATGTCTTCTCTTCTTTTTTTTTCTCCTCTTTTTTCCTCTTTTTTCCTCTTTTTTCCTCTTTTTTCCTCTTCATTTTCATCCATCGACAAAATATCACCAATATTTTTTATACGTTTCGAGTGTAGTAGCTGCCGTCATCGCATTCAGCCTCGCGTTCTCGACGTCGCGCGAGCGTTCATTAATAATCTCTGACCTGGCGTTTATAATAAATAAATCTCCCTATCTCTTTCCGTCTCTTTCCGTCTCTTGCCGTCTCTTGCCGTCTCTTGCCGTCTCTCTAATCGAATCGCGAAGGGTGAAGAGAGGGAAGAGAGGGAAGAGAGACTCGTCCGCGCGATTCCGTCGATCGCTCACCGCGTGACACGATGAAAGAGCGACGGCCCTTTGCTCGATAGAATTCAACTCGTAGTCTCTCTTTTTTCTCTTTCTCCTCTTTTTTCTTCCGATTCTGGCTCTCTTGATTTCTTCGGTGCAACTATAGTCCGCCCACCGATGCTCGGGATACATATACAAATCGATCGAGATTCCAGACCGTGAGCGCAAAGAGAAAACGGCGCGATAAAGGAAAATACCGAGAAAGAGCCTAAAATAAGACGAGGCATCGCGAGAGGTACAAGATTAAGAGAAATGAATGTCAGGGAACGGGATGACAAAGAAGAATGGATGGAATACGAAGTATAAGCTTATTATACCGATATTACAATATTATGTCTTATATACATATATCAGAATCTAGTCGACACACGGATACGAACATCTGCGGATGTGGAGTAATGTAATTATAATAAAGCGATGAAAACCTTCCTTTATAAAAAAAATAGTTAGCAATCTTGATCAAAGTTTTTTTTTCCGTTCCTTATTATCGCGTAAAGTTTTTACGGAAGGAAAACGATAGTTTTTTCTTTTGTACGCGAATACGTAAGCTTCGAGTAAATCTAAATGTAAATCGTTAAATTTATATCACGGAGTTAACTTTAATTTATACGCGCGAATTTCGTTGATCGATAACTATCGTTGAGAACCAACATAAAAATACAAGTAAATAAATATATTTATTCAAAATTTGCTTCGCGTGTAATTTATATTAAATGAAAATCATTTTTCATACAATGATTTTTTTATTACGAATATTAAAATTAATTGTAAGTACATTTTATTACTTCGGTTTTATTATTGCAATTTTATCGTATGATTTATGTAATAGGGAAAATATACGTCGCGTAAAATAAATAATCCGCATAGTTATTAAAATCGTTTTATAAACAAGCATTATAAAGATAATTTTAAAAAATCGCTCTTAAAAATTTACAATTACATTTAATATTTGATATTTTATGGAAAAAAATACCAGGAAATAAAATACATTTATTTTAATTAGAAAGATTGAAACGTATACATTTTAAATTATGTAACGTATAAATTATATAGTAATGTATTATCGAGTGCTGAACGATTATTGATCGATTTTTGAATTTAGCAAGGTCCTAAAATACAAATTATAAACGTAATATCGATAATATCTGATAAAATTACGTATCAAACCTACAATGTAATTTAATCGATAAACGAGTTTTGAGATAAAATTCATTTTGCATTAAAGAAAGTTAATTTTTTGTCTTATAAAACTCAATTTACATTTAAAACATTATTAATTTAACATTTATTTATTAAAAGTAAGAAGACTTCGTAGATACGATTCTAACGATTCGAATATATGGATAGCCGTCGATAAATTATTATCCAAGTAATTTGTTAAGTCGAAAGAGGATTAGAAAATTTGAAAAGAGTCCGCCGTGGTTTAGAATTGAACTAGAGCTTGAATAATGGGTGCGATGTTCTGTCATTTATCTCGGAAACCCGTAATATTACTTCGAAGCAAGCGATCGAATTTACTCGGCGTTCTTGCGCTATTCTTCCTTAAAAGTTCCGAAACGCTTCCCTGGCTAACATTTTCGAGAAAATCGAAGATAAGAACTCTATCTAAATATGTACGCGAATACGTTGATTCGTGGTAGAATGTTAAAAAATCAAGCACATACGACTTATCTCTTTACGTTTAACCGATAACTTAAAAAACTGAGAAACGAGTTTTTTAAGCGAACCGAATACAATTAAATACAAAAAAAAATACGTTCGTCGATATAAAAAATATATAACCTAAAATCAAATGTGAATCGAATTAAAATATGCGAATTAATTCTTATGTACAATGGAAATTAAAAAGTGTTTATGTTTCTATCGTGCGTTAAATTAAATCTCTATATTTCTAAATAGAAAATGATGATCAATTTTTGTGAAAGACCCTCGACATCGTTTCTCGAGCATGTTTTTCTTTTATCTTTTTTCCTTTTCCTTTTTTCTTTTTTCTTTTTTCTTTTCTCTCCATTCATATTATTATTTTACACAAAGATCACTTTCGTAAAGTAGAGCATTCTGAGCGTAGTACAAAAGTGAAAATGTCCTTTTCTGTGTAAATGCGTTTAAATGAACTTCACTAAAAGTGGGACAAATTTTGCCCGAATGTCCAAATATCCTGAAAGCACCTTTTGACGTTACAATTTGACGTAGCTTCCCTTTCCTCGATCATTCATACACAAACGAACAATCGTAAGCGTGGATAGTTTTTGTTGCTCTTTTGGCTTTTCGGAATTATCTCTAAAGGTCACTTATTCTCGAAGGCAAACACGTGATCGTTTCAGCGTAATTTTTCTCTCCATTAACTCAGCCTGTGGTTTCCAATACTTTGCTTTTCACGCGCTTTATATCTTTTTCTTATTTCACAAACGAGCATCGAATCGTCTCCGCTTTGAGTCATTTGTAAAGATTCGAGAGCGTAGCTTTTCTATTTACATCCATCGGATTATTAATTAATGATACCCTTCGTTTTTACCATTACAGTTTTTCAAATATTTTTTCGGTCGAATTTTAAGTTTAAATCAATTTCCTTTTGCGAGGAAATTATCGCGTTCGTTGGATCGTGCCTTGATTCGAGACTCTATTTTTCAAGCGTTACACTACGTTACATTTAAATAGTTAATAGTTGGATCGTGGGTAATTTTCGGCGTAAAGATAAAAATGTAGGCTGGAAAAGATTAAAATTAATCTTCTTGTTTCGCATCGATTATCGTAGGAGTAAAAAGAAAGGTAAAAAGAAAGGTAAAAAGAAAGGTAAAAAGAAAGGTAAAAAGAAAGGTAAAAAGAAAGGTAAAAAGAAAGGTAAAAAGAAAGGTAAAAAGAAAGGTAAAAAGAAAGGTAAAAAGAAAGGTAAAAAGAAAGGTAAAAAGAAAGGTAAATGGATAACGAATAATCCGAGGCGCGAATTCGGAACGGAACCCTTAAAAATCCCGCAAATAGATGCAGCGTCGAAAGTATTTCGCCTCTCGGAAGAAAGTATTTGGCGATAGTCGCGTTGGCTTTTTCGCGAAAACCGCGCCGGTAAAGTAAAAAAAGAACGAAACAGCCGATTATCGAACCGTAAAATATTTAACGAGGCGGGTCTGCGACTCTTTGTAAACGGTGCGAACATCGCAATAAAATATCACCGTCCATAAATAGTCCGCTTGCATATATAAATTCAGCGTTGAGGCGCGTCAGAGTCGCGTTTGAATGGCTCGGAGGATCCATAAAAGCTACCCTCCGATCTCGCGCTTTTCTTGGTTGCCGAGGAAAAGGGAGAGAGGACACGCAACATAGATAATTTTCCGCAATGGAACCCGAGCATAACTCCTAATTTTAATACTCTTCTCCCAAACTTCTTTTATTCCCGCCTAATTCCTTACTTTACTATCGGTTTTTAGGGTACGCCTGGATCCGATTGTATACGCGTAGCTTTAAATCGACTTAATTGTTTCCTGAACAGTTTCTCTTTTCTTCGATGTTTCAGTTCAATTTCGCAACTCGAATGCGAGCGAGGTTATTGGCTGCGATCGTTCTTCTGGATCTTCGGATAAACGGTGAGTGACAGTTTAAATATTTACTTACCGATTAAGCAGAATTCGACTCGTTGAAACAACGATTCGATGCGCATTTAAAGGTCGATCGTAGCTAACAATACGAGAATTTTATACAATTTTTCATCTTATATTATTCATTTTATCGTTCTATGAATGCGATTAATTTTTATTAGACGATAAATATTCGACTAAGGAATTCGTAAAATCTATAACATGATAAACGTAGATTATTTATTTATTTATTTCAGATTAAAATTTATTCGCGATAATTTAAAAAATTTTATATTCTTTTAAAATTAAATTTTTAAATTCTGATTGTAATTATTTAGAGCCATTTTTATTAATTCAATCGTAGTGTATCCGCGTATCAATTTTTGTAGAGGCTTACAAAAATAAAAGAATCGGGTAACGAGTACACAAAAATTATTTATATATATATATTTTTTTTTCAAAAAGTTTCGATAGAAATTTGATAAATAATTATTACGTATATTACGCAGGTCAAAGGAATCAACCGGAAACTAAACGATTAATATATTTTAAATAATCATTTGGCGTAACGAAGTAAAAAAATATCGTGCGAGTAAAATAAGTAGTATTATATTCGAGTCGAAATTAATAAATTTACGTAAGGAATAATTTTTTAATCAAGGAATGAAATACGACGAACGTAAAGAAAATTTTAACTTTACAATTTTTGCTAATATTCGAACGCGATGTTTCTTAAAAAGATACGAATAAAAACGTAATATAATACGAAGAAAAGACTATAAATTTAACGAATGTTCGAAAACAAATATTTGTATACCGCGATTAATAAAATTCTACGAAATAAACACGCTGTAATAACTATAATAAGATTTATCGAGCGGTCTGCTATAAATTTGGGGGTATTAATTTCGAGTCGCTAAATAAAAAATGTTGTACGAAGCGACCTACCATACCGATTGGGCGTAAGAATTTTGGGCAGCGAAGAGATTCGAGAAATTGGAAAATAACTTAAAAAACATAAATTCGGTAAATTTGGTTGCCCTCGAGCTCCGAAGCTGCTTTAGAAAGGGCCTTTTGAAAAGGAATAAGTATTTGTATTGGGAAATAGGCGTTCGCGGAAGGACACGAAGGACGAAAAGGAGGCGAGCAAGGAAGAATAAAAAAAGAAAAAAAATCGTTGGTCCGATGGAAGCGGTGTATCGTATATATTTGATCGATAACCCAGATAAAAGAAACAGACTTAAATGGCAGAAATCTCGGGTTCCTCGCGAGGTTCGCGTGTTCGCGTCGGACGATAGGCGCGGAAAAAGCCCCGACCGCAGCTGCGGGTGGAAATGGGACGTCGAGAGTCGCGAGAGTCGCGAGAGTCGCGAGAGTCGCAAACATAAAAGCAGAGGCGCGAGAAAGCAGAAAACGCCCGGTCGCGTACTCACGGCTCTCGGCTCTCGGAGAGACAGGAGCCGCAGCGAGATGACACTCGCGGTGTCGTCGTGCTAATTGGACCCTCGAGTTTCCCTGGAACTTCCCTAGTTTTCCTTCTCTCTCTCTCTCTCTCGCTGTCTCTGCTTTTGACGCGGTGCGAGTGTGTCCCTACGCCCACGCAGCTCTTCACTCTCGCCCCGCGCGGAGAGACACTCGGAAATGGAAGCTGGATGGATATGGATTCGAGCCCCTGTCTTCCTTTTACTTTAAAAACCGGGATTCTTAGATCTGTATCGCGTCGCGGTGGGAACGAGCAAATATCCCTAGTAATTTCGAATTAATGCTTCATCTACTTTTTTGAGTCGCGTACTTTTACCGCGGAGTTGGTTTTTAACGCTTTTTTAACGCTTTTTTAACGCTCAAATTTACATTAAATAATCCTATGCCGACTCTCCAAGATCGGTTCGTAGTCTTTTCTCTTTGCTCCGATATCAAGATTGTTTATTCGAAAGAAATAACATCGTTCCAAGATAATAATATTACAAGAGTTTCCTCGAGTGTGGAATTTTAGTTCGAAATTGATATTTTTCCTATCGTTTCCATACATGTTTATTTTACAAAAAATTGTTTACATTCAACGAACTAATTTTTCAGTTATATAAATCTTTTTTTATAATAAAATAATTTTGTAAAGAGTATTCGATATTTAAAATATAATTTTAATAATAATCTAAATTAAACAAAAATAATATTGATCGAGGAAGAATAATTTCTATATCGGTGGATGTGAAAAGCTGTGATCGAAAGTATAATGAACTTTTCCTTCAACGATAAACGTGAAATATTTATGAGTTTTTCTAAAAATTAGGTTGAGAAAGAATAATATTTTTAAAAATTAACGACGTCCCGAACACTTTTTGGTAATTATTTAAAGACGGTAAATATCCTCAGCTGTAAATTATGGCACTTTATGAATAATGTTTATTAACTCGTGACGATGATGCGTAATAAAATTCATTGATATTTTTCGTACTTAAACATAGGAAATACTCGAAAGAGATAAAAATAAAAAATTAGTTATCGCAAATAATATTATCAACAATTTACTTGCTCGGATACGTAGTTATTTTGGAACAAAAAATAATTTTGAATGGACACCTTTCACAACTTCTTATCAAATTGTAAATAAAATAACTGATTTCTATTTTTTTGATATAAAATTGTATATTATGAACAGAGCGAGCTTGGAAAACAGTTTTTTTCTTTCATTTACACGATAAGATTTCTTATAGTTATTATAACGTACATTTTTTAAACAAAGAGACATAAACCTTTTAGTCATAAATTAAAGATAAAAGTTGTAATTCGTTAAAAATATTGTATATGGAAAAAAATTCCTTTGGATGATTAATCCTAAAATGTATGATAAATAAATTTTTTAATATTGTACTAAAGTACATAGTTAAATAATAAAGTTAAATGTAAATAAATTTTTAAAAAAAATTTAGAAATACTTATTTTTATTTCGTCTTATCAAAATTTATGAACTTTTTATTTAAAAAAATATATATTGCTTTCGGGTAGTATCGCAACATTGTATTGAAAAATACAGAGTACAGTAATAGTAAGCAATTTGAAATTCCATTACTACTAAGTATAGAACATATAAATTATGTATAGTTGGAACAAATTAAGTTATTGCTACGGATATTGAATTAGTTTACCGGTTCAGAGAGCTTTGAAATATGGACGTATTTCTATTGCGTAATAACTTAAGAATTACATCTATTAAGTATATTACATATATTATTACATATATTAAGTACTTACTAGTATTATTTTATATCATGCATATATGCATACATACATATATATATATATATATATATATACACGTGCGTAGTAAAATTTGGATAAATTAATATATTATATAATAAATTTCATAAAAATTCTGGTATAGACATTTTTTTAAATAAAAACATTTATGCAAGTCGATGATAAAATTTTGGCTAAATTTTAGAAAATTTCAGTAATTATAATTATTTTAAATTTGTTTCATGTATTTATAATTTATTCTTTTAAAGTTGCATTAAAATAAAAATAATACTATTTGTCTTTTTAAGTAAAAAAGAGAAATGGAAAAAGTGAGATTAAAAAACGAAATGCAGAAGATAATTTGATTTATTTTATTGTAAACTTTTTATTTTTTTAAGAATTATAATTTGTTTTTATCAAACTTTGTTTCTTTTTTTATTATGTTTAAATTTTGATAAAATTTTACTGATATATTCCTTATAGTTGTATGTATCGTAAAATTCCTTATTCTCTTGAAACTTTTTTCCGTTTGTAAACTCACGTTCAGTTTCAACGAGGTCAAGTTTTCGCTTCTTATCTTAACCTTTGTTATATGAATCGTTTAAGATGTTTCCAGGTTACCAATGTTAAGGAGCGAATCACTATTTTTCAATGATATATTTTTTCATTTATATAACGTACAATTTATTTACAAAATTATGTAATTTTTTAATTTTATTAGTTTAATTTATAAAAATGTATGAATTTAATTTTTTCTAGCACAAGTATCGATACATTTTATATTATATTTTTATTAAATTTTAGCATGAGATAAATTTTTTATTTTTAATATTTTAATTTATTTAATAGCTATTTAATTTGTATTTTCTATTTTTTATAAAATGATTTAATACTTTTTCTCAACATATTTACGCGAAGGTTGTATATTAGAATTCTTCTATTACAATGGAATATATTTAGTAAATAGGATTCATTGATATTTAATAAATGGCTTATTTATATTTATATTTATCGTAGATTTGAATTTCATATAATAGAAATCAAGTTCATGAACATTTGCGAAGATCTTCTTTTTTCGAATAAATAAATTATCGTGTTTTTAAAGAGTATATTTCTTACAACTGCTGAAATACGTATAGTCTGTGGTTTTATATCTACAAATAACTTATAAATAGAAGAAGCTTCAGATTATATTATAAGAAAAAAAAATCATACGTTTTTTATTAGTAACTTTACTTTGCACTATTAATATTGTAGATTTGTTAAATCTGTAAAGAATCAGAATACAAGATATTCGTTATAAGGAAAGCAATAAAAATACTGTTAATACGGTTTTATAAAAATAATTAATATTACCGAATAAAAATAAAAAATAAAATAATCTCATCGTTAGTGTATTATTAAATTTTACGCATTACTTAAGGCACGAATCCGTACGACTAAGCTTCGTACAATAGAGTATTTTGAAATGTGGTATCATATAGACTAAAATATTTACAATTTAAAATATCCTTGTAAAATAATATTATTCAAAATGTTCATAAAAAAGTAATTATTTGAGTTTAACTTTAGTAAATTTGATAAAAAAGTATTAGTAAAAGTAATTTTCTTCAATGATTATAAATAAAGTTTATAAATGTTTATAATTAAAGAAAAAGATTAGATTATATTCGATCGATGAATAAAAGTACTTATCATTATTAGGATTAATATTACCTATTACTTCAAAATTCATATACAAATGATATTAATCGATAATTTTTTATCGTATATCATTGACACTTAATTTATATTATATTTTTTATCTAATTTTTTAAACGAACGTATTTACTAAATTATATCTATTTCTCGTATATTTATATTCTCATACTTTTATCTTATAGCGAAATAAAAATTGAACGTATAAATTTAATATCGAATAGGAAATTCAGGATTATTTGTAGGTAAAATATATCGTGAATATTGAAAATAACGAATAAATTATTATAACAATGTTAATAATTTAAAAATTGTAATTATTCAATTATGTTTTATTGGAATGACATAATTTTGATAAATTAATTTTTTACGTTTATGCGTTACATATATATACATAAATTATAAAGAAAAAATATGAATTCGAGATAAATAATTAGGAAATAGAATTCAATTGAAACTGATATGTCTTTTATTTACAAATGTTGCACAAAGGTGTTTTGAAAAATTTAATCGATTAAACTTAATTGGAAATTCATTCTTAAATAAGCGAAATTGACGATGGTTTGTTTATTTTACGTATTGACACACGTACAAGTGTAGCCCAAACTATCATCGGACTTTACGCATACATGATTGCCGAAGAGACACTTCGTGCTGCAAAGCGCAGTTTGGACGCCATTGCACGGTTCGCCAAATATCTTCGGTATCACTGGAACAAAAGAACATTTTACGTTATTTAACATTATTTACGCTCGAGTGCGCGAAAGAGCCGCGGATATTTTAAGTAGGTATACCGAACTAACCAAGAAGTTCCTTCGACGGAACCACGTCATAATATCGTTACGTTTTATAAATTTATTCTTCAATTACATCGCTTACATCGCTTACATCGCTTACATCGCTTACATCGACAGCGAAATATCGGTGCATACGTACCCGCTCGAAAATAAAAGTCTGTTTCAATTATGTACGTTTGCGCGTGTTTTCGTAAGTAAGCCTATACGCGTAGATCGTTCCAACGTACGCGGATAATACGAAAAGTATTCAAAAGCTTCATTGATATCGGTCAATTATACTTTACTCGTATATAATTTTATCGAATGATTACGGAACAATTGGTTTTAATTCAAAAATTACTTCTTCTTTGACGCAACGCGATGTTATCGTCCTTCCGTGTCGAATTTATTAAGTATTATACCAAAGCAGATTTTATCTTGATTTTGGTAACCTTTGAAAATGTCAAGGAAATATTTATATAAACTGTTTGCAATGGTTCTCGTTTTTTTTTTTATCGTTGTTACGATTACAGTCGATTAGAATTAGAGATTAGAAAAAATGGAAAATATTCGTTATTTCTGGCGTGAAGATCGCGAGACTCGAGACTCGAGATTCGAGATTCGAGATTTAAAAAGACGTTACCAATTAATAAAATTGTAGTAAATCGTTAGCAATCGCAAATATACAACGCGAATATCGTTTCGAGTCGGCGCGGAACGGTAAAAAACAAAAGACGTTATTCGATTCACGATACGATTGGAAATCGACCGCCAATAATTTGCTTATCGAGCGTATTTTGCGAATTGTTAATTAATGAAATTAATTAGGAGGAAATAAAAAATGTTCAACTTACGATCAGCGGCACTCATGGTTACAACGATCAGAAGCAAAAATACCAGGACCTTCATTTTTACACTTTCACGATAAGTTTATTGGTGGGTTGTTTTCAGTTCGAGAGCCACGAGCCTACTGACGATTCGTATTACTGTACTCTTATATTCGTAGGGTAAAGAGTTCACGGTGATAAGGCAATTTAAACACAGAATCTAGTGCACGAAGAATTTAGATAGCGTTGGTGATGCAATGTTAATCTTTCGGAAGATCGCGTTGACCTAAATACTTTTATAATGGTTTCCTCATCAGTCAAGATAGTTTGTTTATTGAATTCGTTGCTATGTGTATTTACGCATACAGACATCCGCGCGTTCAAGTACCTAACTACGTAGTTACATTGGTACGTACCAAGTACGGACGTAAGCTCGCGTACGTAGTATAAATATAAGCGCGAGCGTTTATAAACTTTACCTTCGAGCGTTGGATTATATTTTCGATTATAGATTCGATTTTACTTGGATTTTACTTGGATTTTACTTTGATTTTACTTTGATTTTCGATACTTTGACATCGATGGCTCGGCCATTTGATTCGTCATTTGTATTCGTTGGAGGAAAGCGTTAAAAAGGAAGCGTTTAGGAGTCGCTGCTTCGTTCGAAGAAGAAGTCAACGGATCTTGGAGTTGGTTTAAGCATTTACAAGAAATTTATGTGCCGGTGACGCATCGATAGAAGACCATCGAGTCGTTCCAATTCGGGTAAAGCGCAATCGGTGAATTTTCAGGCGCTCGTCGCGACGCGTTCCACATTTTTAGCAATTTTCGAAACGCGGGTCTGAACTTGGAAAATGGAGAATCGGTATCGGATCGCTTTCCCTTCCCGTTCTTGGACGTCCTTGGACGTCCTTGGATGTCCTTGGGTGCCTTTGTCGCCTCCTCTTTTGCGCGCACCTCGGGAACGTCGAGAACGGGAACGTCGGGAACGTCGGGAACGTCGGGAACGTCGGGAACGTAAGCTTTAGGCGCAAGCGCGGGAGCTTTGCATTGTACAGCTGCGACGCGCATAAATACGCGCATTAACCATCTCTAAGCCACTCGTTATTTGCCCGTCCTTTCTCCTCGTATATCCGCATCCGCAGCAGCGGGAGCGCCGACATTATCCAATTTTCCGAGCAGATATATCGCTATATAATAATTGGGCATTCAGGGGTGGCACTAGCACGGAAACTGATGGATTTTATTATTATTATTGTTGTTATCGTTATTGTTATTATTACTATTATTATCGTTATTTTTGTTACGATCTTCGTTATTGTTATGATCGTTCGCGAGGAACCGCGCGTAAAACATTCCGTAAACTCTTCCATCTTGTTGCGAATTCGCTGCTCGAGGATTCGCAGGACCCAAGAGTTTTTTCGTATTCTGGTTGCGGTGGTTGAACGGCTGTTGAACGGAGACATTTCTCGGCGAGAGTCGACGTTTTGAATCATCACTAATTATTGCTAGTGTTAGCGCGAACAGCGAGTCGTGGTAATGAGTTGAGATGAAACTCGCGTCTCTTTCTCTCTTAACCTTTAAGGAGGTTTTAGTATCTTGCAAATTATGACTCGCTCCAGCTTCTTTCTCGGTTTAAGTGAGTTGCGAGAGGCGAAGCTGCTTTTTTCTTCGTTATAATAATAATAATTCTTACGATGTATTTAACAAAACAAGATGTAAAGAAATTCTCTCTCTCTCTCTCTCTCTCTCTAACTCTCTCTTTCATTCTGCCTCTAGAACGGGTTTATTCGCGATGAGTTGCAAATGTTTTTTTCTCAAAGTTAAAGTCTTTTGATCGGATCGACGTTCCGAAGGTTGGAATACTCGATATATTCTTCAATTTTATCTTTTTTTTGTATTATTGTCACTAAAATTTAAATATTTATACTTGCGTTTGTATACATTTTCGCAAGTTATCTATTATTAAAATTATGCGATAATGTTTTTAAATCGGTATTTTTAGTAAGTAAATTATGTAAAAAAAATAGATTTTATACGTAGATAATATTTTAAAAACTGTAAAATTATCCATTTTATAAATAATTGAGATTATAAATTTTAACTAATTAAATTTACCGTCATTTTTGTAAGTATTTTACGGAAGCTCGTTTATTCTTTGAATGAAATCTTACAAATTTGATACTTGATCAAAAGTAAATAATATTGATTCTTAAATAATTATATAACAAGATGCTTACATTTAAGTAATATCGAATATATTTTTTCTATAGGTTATAAAAAAATATTTCCTTTTTAACCTATACTTAATTTTTTTTTCTTCATAATTATACTTCAAATATTTTAAATATATCGGAGGGCTTGCGAAAAAATTGCAAAAAAATTTACGAAAAAATGGTTCCAAACGAAATAAAATTTTTTAATAAATTTCCTTGCTTTTTAAAATATATTTAATTTAGAAATTTGTTATATTTATTAATTCAAATATTGTATTCGTAGATTCTTATACAATAAACATTATCGATAGGAATAAAAATAAAAAATTTATCGAAGTAATATAGATAGTATTTGTTGTAAATATAAAGTTTCAATGTTTTAATTTTCAATTACTCGACGGCTATTTCGATGGAATATGGATGAATCGATAACTCGAATTTCTGAAGTTCGATTCTTGATGTTTTCAAATAATGATAATATTATTGTATCTATTCAAGAGGATTAGAAAGTCTCAATTTTATTTAATAAATAGATTAGAGTTTCTATAATGAAATAAAACGCATCGAATAATTTCCAAGCTTTTTAAATTTATCGAAGTATGTGTATTCGATTTATAATGTAAATTTTTATACATTGCGAATGATAAATAATACGAATTATATTTATTCAAGTTGTTAAATATCAGTTTCGAATTTAATTTCCATAAAAATCTACAAATTTTACAGTTGTATACATTTTTCTGTTTTACAAAAGCAATTAGTAAAGTAAAGTAAAGGTTATTTTTATACCCATATGTATTAGTTTAACTTTATTTTTGTAGTTGAAATTTTCGTAAAAATTTATAAAAATGTCGATATTTGGTAAGATACAAATATTAAAAATATAGAATTTAATCGTTAAAAAATAAAAAAAAATTTAACTGTACTATTTTTATAAAAAATATTATATAATCATAAGGTTATTTCGTATCGATTATTTTCCTTGTATTTACGTATCGGAAATATATATCTATAATAATACGTAACATTTTCTCGTCTTTAAAATATTTTATTTCTTTAGAATTTTAGTATATGCGAAGTTTATATAAAGTTAATCAATTTGACAATATAATTTTCCCGAATTATAATTTTTCTTTTTACATAAAATAACTTTGACCTTAGCGATTTAATCTTTTTCTCTCCGTCTCTCTGTCTCTCTCTGTCTCTCTCTCTTTGCTCTCTTTCTCTCTAGCTCCATTTTTTGATACTCGTCCATCTCCAAAATCAATCAACCATAAGATGAAACCACTCGGATTTTGAAAATTGGTTCTCTTAAAATGCTGAAACACGTATAAATTTAAGGCTGAAACCGAGAGAAAATCGCGCGGTAGTCAATATAGTGAATATAAAAAGAAATATCTCGACTGGCTTGCGTACGACTACGCGTCTCTCTTTGATTGACAGCTGAAGTAACTCGCTCAAAGGCTTTTCTTCCGTCTTCTTTCACGCGGCTCTTCTGTCACAATCTCCTATACACAGCCGATGGAATAGCGCATCCATTCCTCTCTTTCACTCTTTCGTTCGTTCCCCTTATTGCATCGGTATATAGAGGCTTCCATTCTTCGGGTTCCTCAGGGCTAGATGAGCAATGAAACCCCCGCTTGATTTCGGGAATTTATAGGGGCTGGAGCAAGACGGAGTATATGAAACGACGATATCGTACGAGAAAGCGTAGATGACAGAAATGAGATCGTATATTCCGTTGTTAATATTGTGCACGGAAAAAAGAGTTTATTCTATAAAATCTTTTGAATAAAGATGCTCTACTTAGTTATCGAAAAGTAACTTGGACTGGAAAGAGTCAACGTAAAGTTCAACGTAAAATTCAACGTAAAATTCAACGTAAAATTCAACGTAAAATTCAACGTAAAATTGTACAATATATCAGCATCCGAAGATTCGCTCTTTAGCTTATATTATATTAATCTCTGGAGCTCGTTTGTATGAATTAAACTAGAGAGAAAGAATTATTATTATTATTGTTAATTCAATTCATTAAGCTAACAATGTCGTATCAAAAGCGCCCGGAGGATCAATGCTAATAATTTCAAAAAATTCTTTAGATTTAAAATAATTACTCGGAAGCGTTTTTCGTTAATAATAATTATAATAATTATAAGAATCTACGCGGATATATAAAGTTAAAAAATAAACTTATAACTCGAGCATTCGTTGCACCTTTAGGTTGTCGGCGACAGAGCGACAGAGAGAGTAGTAGAGAATTAAACGTCTAGCGTGCGCGTGCGAAGGAGAGAGGCTGCGGCGGGGAGGGGGAGAGAGAGAGACAACGCGAAAAAGGTCGAGGGAAGCAGATGGAACGACTCGGCGCATACCTGCCGCTGCGATTGCAAGCAGCAACTCTGCGAGCTTTGGCTTTAAAAAGCAGTAGCATTGTTAGTTGGGAAATATGAGATTATCCGCGCATTGTCGAGGGCAGACTGTCTCTGGCTGTAAGACGAAGGGGGTAGATGGGAGTGAGCGAGAGAGAGAGAGAGAGAGAGAGAGAGAGAGAGAGGAGAGAGAGAGAGAGGAGAGGAGAGGCAAAGATTATCCTCGCTCGTGCTGCTGTGTATGCGATCCCAGTGTTATGTAACATCAATTGATATCGTACGTATTGCGTCGTGAAAAGGTTGGCGAAGGGAAGGCGTCAAAATAGAAGAAAGGCATCACTCGAAGATGAGAAAAAAAGTGACACCCTCCTGTCACGCTTATCGGCTACTTTTCGATGTCTAGTTCTCTTCTTTATCTATAAATTGTTTTCTTTCTCGCATGGGAATTATATTCTATTCGCGTCTTTTCAATTTTTCTTTTCACGTATTTTAGCTCCTTGGATTTATTTTTTCTTCGAAAGTTCTTCAGACGTCGTCGATTATATATATATTTATTTTAGAATCTTTCTTGAGCGACAAGTTTTTAATAAGGTTAAAATCTGATTTGGGTTGAGATTATTTAAGAAAATTTTGACGAATTTATTCTATTTCTACTTACGTCCATGTTTTAGAGTGACAAATTTCTCCTCCTACTAATTCCAGTTCTTATAAAAACCGAGCCACTCAAATTTCTTAACCATATTTGTATCTTTAAATTCCTTAAGATAACCAATTTTTAACGTATAATAATAATTAATATTTAACGTAGATTGATAAATAAAATTTTTAATTTATCGTACCTATTTTGATTTAAATTAGAGGTTAGGTTTTATATCGATCTTAGCTTTGATTCGTATTTTCTTTTAGAAAATATCAATTTTCTTTTAAATTAGAAATTTGTTTAATTTATCTACAAAAGCTTATAAATATGAGTTTTGAAGGAACGTAATTATTTTCTAATTATTCTGCAAATACTTTCCAGTATTTATTTGCTAATCGGCTTTACTTGGATTTTCCTCGCGAATTTAAAGAAGTATTATAATATAATTTTTCTCAATTATCTAAATATTAAATTTTTTAAAATTTATTTCATAATATTTTTAATCTTTATTTCATAAAATTTTGATGAATCTATCTTATCAAGTCTTCAAAATGAATATAGTATTTTCTATGACTTTCAAATTATACCAACCTTATCTAGTTTAATTTACATAACCTAATTTCTATTTAAATTTTATCCAAATGAAGCTATAGAACTTTTTTATACCATAGTGTTTAAATTAAAAGAAAATGTATTTATATGTTATTCGATGCGCTAAAACATGAATTTTTCTTCTATAAAATTGAATAATGTTATCTATAAGTTTCTGCGCCTTTAAAAAATATTACCATATCGCCTTTTTATGCAAAGAAATCGGAAGTTAAATTCAACTAATTTATTTAATCAATTAATTTTCGCTTAATTTGATAAAAATATTTTTAATGAATGAATATTGCGTGATAAACAGCAACGATTAGATTTTGATACATAATTATTGAAAAATATTATCGAGTCTTCTAATTTATGCGTTCGGAATTTTCCATTATCACGTAGTTTTTATATTTTTTAAAGATATGTCGCTTCTTATTAATCGAACAGTTAAAGTCTTTGGTACGATTTAATTCACTTTTACACACATATATATATATATATATTGACATTCACGCTCGCACTTATAAATTTATAAAAAGTTTTTTAGCAATTATATGCCAAATGCGAAAGAACGTGACTCAATAATCAATAATGGGTACGAAATGGGTACGAATTGGGCACGAATTTGAATTTGATCCAAGTTTGCTACTTTATTTTTCTAGTTTTTGGTATAAATATTCCTTTTTTGACTCTCACATATTATAAAAATATATATATCAATTAAAGAACAGTTAAAAGAACAACTCTAAATAACGTTTGTAGAAAAATCGTACAATATTCACACCGATTATATACAATAAAGATGATAGTTTGTTGTTACAAGTATTCGTATCGTAATAATGCGGAAATAATATTTTATAGCTTTAGCGTAAGATTTTTACTTCTCTCGAATCGCAAACTTTTTTCTTTTTCACCATTTGCTTTTATCAATATTGACATTATCAAATGTACGTCTGTTATTTTAATTATTTGATAAAGTATAATTTAAATATTTTTACGTAGATTTTGTTTGTCTTTATCAGAAATTTTTTATAAATATACTTTATATAATACTGGTATAAATAATATATATCAAGTATTAAACTTCCTTACTAATCACTTATTTATTTTAATTTTAAATTGAAATATATAATTATAAATTAAAAAATATTGTAATATACTCCAGAAAAAATAAATATACCTTTTAAAATTTGTACTAATAAATTAAGTTTATTAAAAACAAAGTATATTATTTAACAATTTTGCAAATACGTACGTTTGGTTCTGAGGTCACATGAATCTGAAATTACAATTGTCGATAAACTACAGGAAACGTACTTATCGTCTATTTATAAGGAAGGTGACAGATATTTTATTATCTGAATCTCATGATTCTAAAAAATATAAGATAACAAATAAGCGTAGTTTAATTGCCGAAATTGAATATGTTACTATTTTAATGTTTTTCATCGCTACTAAAAGTATACAAATAATACAAAAACAATAATGTTTAAAATAATATTCGATAATAATAATATAGAATGTAAATCGTGTAAATATTTCTATTCGCTGTTTTTTATGATATAATTAGCGTTATTTGATAACAAATTATTATCTTAATATTTGGTGATAAATTAATTTTTATATTAACTAAGCTCGTCAATAATCTACAAATATTTTTTTTTCGACGTATAATCTGACTTTTTATTAATAAATGTTCACTAATTAATAGATACTTTTTTAAAATATATCTTATTTAAATTTTTGATAAAATTGTATCTGTTCTTTTAATATACGTATTATATGCAGTTGACATAAAGTAGTTAAAGTTTGTTTATAATTAAATGTTTTACTTTTTCAAGATTTGCAGACTAAATAATTGTTCGATTTAATTTTTCCAAAAACTATAATTATAATTTAAAATAATGACATTAATTACAATTTGGTTAAAATACTATTTTGTTAACGAAGAGTGATAAAATGTGAAATGCGTATGTATTAAATAGTATTCATAATATTTTTTTTAAACTTCTTAATATGTTAATATTGTTTTGATAATCTTTATTTTCTGTGATATTTATGTTTATATTTATATATTTTTTGTTATATAATGTTTATATATTTTCTGTGATATTTATGTAAACGGATGATCTTTGAAGCTTAATTACATGCACTACTTTACTTCGTAAGTTTTGTAAATATATTTAAAAATAAATGCGAGAATAAATCATACGGCAAATTTTTTTCAATATTAAACCCTAAAAAATGAACGTGAAAATAATTTATATTATTAAGCAATATATTTAGATATATTTAATATATAGCTAAAAAAATTTTATTCAGTTATTTTCATTTTTTAGACGGAAATATTTTTTAGTGCAATAGGTATATTTATAAATCTAAATATTTAGGTTAATATAATGTAATACATAAATAAGTTTAAAGGTGTAAATACCACAAGCGCAATATTCGAAAGTATTTGTGGTCTTATGTTATATTGATTTATATATTAAAAGTATCTATGATAAACAAACGACAATGTAAACTTTGGATTGAACGTGTATGTAATATAAAAATAATATATATTATATAGTTACAACATTTTTTCTTACTTTTCATTTTATTAAAAATGATAGTTAAATTATTAATGCTTTCATCTAATAATTATTCTTCACACTATAATTATTCTTATTTACCATAATATCCCACATATATTGTAATAACTGAATTTATAGAGATTCTGTAGATTCAAAATATCTGTACAATAACTTAAGTATTATTTATATTAAGTATTACAAAAATTTTGCTTATGATGATTATTATCTAAATACGATATAATTGTATGTGTTTTTTTAGTTTAAATTATTAATAAATAAATATTTATATTATTTCTGTTACTATGGTTAGTTAAAAATAATAAATAATTTCAAAACAAACAAATATATCAAAATATACTAAACAATTTTTTTCCCTTAATTTTCAAATTATTACTAATCTGAAAAAGAAGTTATAAATATAGTAAAAACTATTATATTAATGAGAAGAAGTATTGAATCAGAGTCATAAAATATATGTTTATACTATTTATTAATAATTCTATGCTAAAATTTATTATTTTAACTAGTATTATGATATTCTATTTTACATCGATTACCTTGTTGTACCTTATTGTGTTTTCTTAGTTAGTATAATTAGGTACTAAGTCGGAGAATCAAAATGTTATATTCAATGAATTAAAAAATGTTTATATACTAAATAATATATAGATAATATCCAACGCTTCGAGTTATCAAATCGATAATTTCAAATCTTATAAAACCATTTCACTATACTAATATACCTGTTTTAAAATTAAAAATTTTATATATTATTCACAAAATTAATATGTAAAATGAAACATTTATTAGATATTTATAATAAATTTAATACGAAACTACATTACTTTATTATCTAAAATTGTTTATTTCACATTAAATGATTATATTATAATATATTTTTAACGATTTTGATCTAAATGTACAGTTATAAAAACATAACTACCGACGTTTCCTTCCTTTCAAAGCTAATTATAATCTTGCATAGAGAGGAAACATAATATACCGATGATGTCAAATGATGAAAAAGGTGATAAACTTGACGAAAAAAAGAAGAAAAAGAGAAAATGGCTTAATGAAATTCGCTCCACCTATTTTACAACGATGTTCAGTGCACCGATGTGTTCGTGTCTCTCTCTCACTCTCTCACTCTCTCTCTCTCTCTCTCTCTCGCAGTCTCATTTTTATTTTTCGTTTCATCCTTCTACGCGAATACTTTAATTAACGTGCCGATTCTCGGATACGCGAGGCGTAAGGTCGCAGGGGTAAAGCTCGCACGAAAAAGCTCGACTCCGAGTCGACTACCTTTTTTCGCCTACTCTTCGCAGTCCTTTTTACTCGGGCGCTTGATTCGGGGTCCCGGGGAGGCGCGAAATTCACGCGCTACTCGACGATGTGAACTGGTGCCGTGCGTTATTAATACGCGGCATTCGAGGATGCGGCTGAGGGAGAGATGAAAGTACTTCATCGAAGGAGAGCTTGAGCTCACTTAGGAAAGTGTATGACTGGTAACTACTTAAACCTTTAATATTTGTTACTTCTAATTACGGAAAGTTTACTCGACTGCTCAAAACTTCAGTAGTAACCGTTGAGAAATAACGCGATGAATTTTTACTCTTTTTTCTCAGAGTGAAACTTTCGATTTTAATGTTAAGTGTTAACTTTTTTTTTTATTGTGTCATTCTTTATTTATATTGCTGATAATTAATTAACCCTAAAAATATGCGTAAATATCTGTTTTACTATATACATTTACATTTTTTATATTACCGTAGAATAAAACGCGATGTTTTGTTTCAATGTTTTTTAAACACAATTGTACGATTAACGTATTATAAATTACTTTTTATTCAATTATTATCGATGCTGATAGCTATTTTTTAATACAAGTAATTACTTTAACGGTATTAATACAATATGGTATAAATCCAATAGTTTGAAATAAAAATCAATTTTTTATGCAATAACTAAGAATGTATAGGATCTTTTACAATTTATTTATTTATCTAACGGAATAATTATAATATCATTCGGTTGAATTTGGTAATATTTTACACGTTTTGGTGGGTATTAATTTGGAATTATCGACTGTATATATATACAAAGAAATTTGAAATCATTTTTATTTTTGTCGTTGATTATATAATTAAATTACTGTTTAAAATGAAACGAAGAAGTTAAATAAAATAGCGGTAATTAAAAGGTTATAATTTTAATAATATTCAATCGAACAGTATTTTCATTTTTTAGTTTTTAAAATTTTGAATCGCGTGTTATCTTAATTAAATTCAGTGTATGGTTCGGTAAAGTTCGATACGCATCCTATAACAAGCGAAATTGAAAATTTTTGAAAATATTTTACTAGTAAATTTATATAATCGTACAATTATTTAATGTTTTTGAACTATTACACGATTCAAATGTAAATATTTCAAATATATAATATTAAAATTGATAAAATGTTGTCGCAGGATGATATAAAAATTTTAATAAAGTTGTAACATATTTGTATTAAAATTATATAAAACATGCGATCATTTATTAATAAAAGTATTAATATTAATTACGATTTTTATATTTTTTAAACTTCTTATTATTCATAATAATATTTAGTTTGAAAATAAATTTTCAAGCAATCCCTAATTATTGTACTTATTTTAATTAACCTTTTTTTATACGATATTATTATATAGAATAACAGGATATTTTTAGATAATAGCAGTCTGACAAACTTTATATTATTCTCTGTATTTACCGCGACGTAATTACAAGAAGGGTCTTATTTTGTTAACGAAATAATGAAAATTTGAAGAACAATGACATTCAACTCATAGCGTATATTCGAAGGGAAGAACCAACCCCGTGAAAAAGAAAGCTCTAAACATAATAAAAAAGGTACTTTTAATAGTGTGTGCATTCTTGTCGCATTCTCGTCGCATTCTCGTCGCATTTTCGTCGCATTCTCGTCGCATTCTCGTATTATTCATGTAAATGCTTCTCTCTCGCGGATCTCTATGGTGTCGGAAAAGGAACGGGCAACAAGTCGCGCAAGTGTTACGTTTCTCACTTAGGTACGAAGCGTGTAATGCACGCGTGCGTGACTCGTGGAAATCCCGAGGTGGAAACGTCGGAAGTTTTGCGGTCGCGTGTTTGCGTTGGCTCCGGTGCGCGAATCCGAGGAGTTGAACGAGAGAAGCTCTTTTTTATTCTACGCTGAATTCTTCTTTCTTCGCTTCGTCGCCGCCTTGTTTTATCCTTTCGTGCGACTGCCGATCCGTTTTCCTCGCTACGCCTCGCATCTACGCCTCGCATCTACACCTCACCCAATACTCGATAATAGTCTACGTTGGATTAGTTTCGTAAGCTACAATAAAGTTTGATTTCCTTTTTAAATCGAAAATTTATTCTATGGATGAGAAACGTATATTCTATACCTACGTAACATCGAGCATTTGAATTTCATTACGAATTTCATCGTATATCTTATTAAAGATCGATCGTTCAATTTATCGTGAAAAATAAATGAAAGGTCGTTTACGAAATAAAAAAATTAAAATTATTAATATCTCGATCGAAGAATATATTTCACTGCTGTAATGCTTTGAACAAAATTTATTTTTAAATTAACAGCGAGAAGTCGGTTTAAACATTTTACTCGAATAATTTTCGTTTCAATTTTATCTCAAAAATGTTTGCATACGTAAGCGTTGAATACTATCTCGATATTTTCAGCGTGTACGCGTTAAACGTACGTGCGAGTAAATATTGATCGATAAATTAGCTTAAAAAATCCTATGAACTAATTAATTTAAAATGAAATTTTTTTCATGCAACTCATCGACAAGATTAATTTATTTTATTAATTAACGATTTACTCGTTTTACGGTATCTCTCTTTAACTCGGTTGTCGAAATAGGCAACGGAGTATTCGATTAACTTTAGCCACTCCCTGGATTTTTAATTCCATTTATCCTACTTAAATTTGAACGAGGACTTTTTATTCATTCATCTTTTATACTCGTTCGTAGGATATCTTGTATCGCGTAAAGTACATCGATCGGCTTTCATCACCGTTCCCTTAAAACTCGCGTGCATAAATTTTCGTAAACGCTTCCGCACAAATATATAAACGCGTACACTCGCGAGTCTCGCGAGTCTCGCGAGCGGGATACAAAATGCGAGGCTGCGATTCGAGCTCTGGAGCTAATTACGGCTCTTGTGTACACGTATGTACGGTGTTGTATAGTTATTCTAGTAATTACGCGTAATCGTTGCGCCTTTTGCTGCGAAAACGGACACGAATATGCGTAAGGTGCGCTTTCAGCTCCGTTTTTTGTGTATCAGCGGAGTAGAAAGTGGCAACGGAAGCTGCGTGGATCAAACGAAAGCTCGTAAAAGTTACTGAAAATTTTGAATCAAAACTCGAGTGTCGATCTTTTTTCCATTCACGACTCTTTTCCGTTTTTTCAGTTTCTATACATTTATCGGTCCTCGCATCGCGTAAGATGAATTTTCAGCGTATCGCGGTTATTTTTCCGTTGTTTTTAAAGAGCATTCAACGAAGCAATTATTTAATAATTTAATAAATAATTATTTCGAAAGAAATCTTGAAAATTATAATTAAGAAATTAATATCGGTTCAAAATAAATATTTATACCATCGCGTCGTCGAACAAAATAATATCGTTCTTTCAGGCAAATAAAAATGAAAATAATAAAATCTTAAATTTTTCATAATTTTCGTTGGTATAATTCAAGATAACATCCATCTCCGTATCTTCGGCTACGCATCCATTGGTAGAGTCGTTTAACATCGTCACACTCGTGTACGTAAATAAAAATATTTATTTAGCGAGTTTCGTTACTCTTTCCCGTCTGTACGCGACCCTTCGTAAGCCTTCCCTTATTTTTCTCGTTACATCCTTTTTATAAAGCCGCGACGAGGAAAAGCCTTTTGATAGCTGTGACGCTTTTATCGTAGGATGCGCGACGATCTCCCGTAAAAACATGTTTACATCGCGCAAAATTGAAAGCTGCAAAAGCAAACGTCTCGCGAATCGTGAATCGTGAATCGTGAATCGTTTGGCGCATGCCCGAACGTCGTATTCGTCGTATTCGTCGCATTCGTCGCATTCGTCGCATTTAGTGCCGCCCGGTAATTTCACGCTTCGATTGGTTTGCCTTCTTCTTTATATTTATTTTTTCTCTCGACTATCCGCGCACGAGTTCGCTAAGAGCAGCCTCGGCTGACTCGAAAGCGAGCCTTACTACTGGAAATTCATTTTAGCGCAGTCGAGATTTTTCAGGCGCTTCGCGTACAACGACCAACAAAGTGGAAGCTTCTGCACGGAGAATCGAATAAAGAACGCCTCGTAATTATTCCTTCGAAAGCTGTTGGAACGCGCTAGAATTTACTTTATTTTTTAATAACGTTCCATCGTCGTCAATATCTTTCGCGAACGAAATTTTAAAACATTTGTAAAAACACGGATGATTGGAATAAATTGAGCTACCTGATTTTGAAAAATGTAGAAAAAAAATGGAACTTTTTTTCGTAGTAGGCAAGTATTTAGGGTAAGTTTTTAGGAAGATCGAGGACGGGTTTAGAATCGGCTCGAAAAAATCAGCCGAGTTTCCAAGAATGCTCCAGTGTACGTAACAAGCGATGCGCAAGAGAGCGAAAATCCCAGCAAAATAACGAACGGGAGGAAAAATTTTGAGAAAATTGTCACCGATCTCGACGCGTCACCTGTTCCAACTGTTCCGCGAGTGCTTATTAAAGTGCTGCCTCGACACCGAGGACAATAACAACGACAACTCGTCCGCCAAATGTAAAGAATGCACCGAGTTAAGGCGAGAAGTAAAAGAGGAGTAGAAGAGAAAGGAAAGCGGGGTGAAGAAGGGCTGGAGGAAAGGTTGGAGGAAAGGTTGGAGGAAAGGTTGGAGGGAAGATTGGAGGAACGGTTGGAGGAACGGTTGGAGGAACGGTTGGAGGAACGGCTCGAGGGACGAAAGGAACAAAAAGACGAGCCGGTGCAGAACCGGTGAACCGTGAGGAAGGAAACCGTCTGCGGCGCATTCACAGCCGGGCGAACTCGTTATACGCGCACTTCGAGGTACGCACGCGTCGTTTTTCCAGGGGTCGTCTGCACGCGGGAAACAAACGTCTGCACACGCGTGCACGAGGGAACAATGGGCTCGATAATGCAAGAGTGCACGAACGACGGGAAGCACCGCGAACTCCCAACTTTTTCGCACGTCCTGTGAAAAGGGGTAGCCAGCGATTAACGCAACAAGACTCGAGTGTACGAGTGTACGAATCTACCGCCCACCTTTTATACCCATCCTACCTCGCGTGTTTACGTTACCTCCGCTAAAACCTTCTCGGCGCGATTGCAATATTCTTCGACTTTGCTCAATTCTCGTACATTTTTTTTATCGTTTTGTAGCCGTGAACGGATAGTCCGCGAAAGTAGGTTACGTTCGTTGACAGCGTCGCAGCCGGTATCGAACGTATATTTTTACACTCTTCGGTGGTCGTCGGTTTTTTAAAATTAATGTAAATTTTTTTACAACTTGTTCACGGCTAATCGATGACTCGCGACCTTTTTAACCTAAAGAATAAACGTTTCTCACTTTTATACGTACACGGTATTCGTTATTTTATTTTTACAATTCCAAATATATATATTTGTGTATATTTTATTATACACGAAATTATGAAACTTTGAAAAATTTTAAGGGCTACTTTCTATCGGGGATCGCAGAGTTCTTTCAATTTTCGCGTTATGTTTCAATTTTACGCAGGATAATTCGGTCCGGGTTTATGCGGCATCGTATAACTTGAATTATAACTAATGCGAGCGAAATAATCGTAAATCCACGGGTATTTAAAATTGATCGAAATTCGTTCAAAAATGCAAAATGCATTTTTCTACTCACCGAATTCTATTAAACGTGTTATAGTTCGTAAAAAGAGCATAGGTTGCAATGAAATGGTGCGCGTGGTAATGATCCGATTGGAATAAGCGACGTAAGTTTGGACGTGGACGTCGCCTTGTTTCGGATTCCGGATCCGTTGGTGCGCGACTCTCGGGGTATCATCGAGATTTCGGTTCTCCATAGTTCACCGTTGACGAGCTTATTAAGAGAAAAAGCTCCGTGGAACGGCGAAGAAAGCCCCGAACAAAGCGACTAGCTTCGGTTACTAATCGTCGCTCTTCCGTGAAGGTGTTTTCCTTGATTCGTGATTCGTGATTCGTGATTCGTGATTCGTGACTCGTGACTCGTGACTCGTGACTCGTGACTCGTGACTCGTGACTCGTGACTCGTGACTCGGGACTCGGGACTCGGGACTCGGGACTCGTACTCTCGCGTTATACCAAGCACACACTCGCTTTCTCTCGATACTCTTTCTTCTCGGCTTTTGTTTCGGGTCGAAGACTTTCTCGGCCGTTCTCGCGCTACCGGCGTTGTTTGTAAATCCAAGCGAGTGTTTTTGTGCAACGTTGCCTCTTCATTTTGCACCGACACGTATCGAGGGTCGCATTGTCTATGTTGTTTCGCGAAAGTGGTTCCTGTTAAAAGTAGCTTGCCTCTTCGATGCCTTATTACTTACCGACTCGTTCTCGCATCCGACGAGAACAAGCTTCGAGTGCTTTTCTTCTTCCGTTTTTCTTTTCAATCGTTTGTCCTATTGTTTTTCTTACCGATAATCGGGATACCCATTTCTTTCAAAATTCCATTCAACCGATCTTCTCGATTTACGTTTTGTACGATTTGTTTCTCGGTTTAATCCATTTCAAAGGAGATTTACTTGGAATAATAATTTTAATTAATGGATCGTTTATCAACTTTAACGATTATATATTTTTTGGTAACAATAGATTGAAATAATAATTGTAGAAATAAATTTACGATCGTGTATTCTAATTACGATATTGATATATGTAACGTAAAATTGGATGGATGGATCAATTTTACTTTTATAGAGCGTTTCGTTTCCTTAAAATTAAAATACATTCTCGTTATTATTACAAAGTGTCGAATACCATTGGTTTAAAAAAATCGATGACACGTTTAAATTTAAAGAGCAAATTATTATTTTACATATTTTAAATATTTTGATAAATACGAAATTATGAGAAAAACGTTAGTGAACTAAATTTTCCGCTTCGACGTTTCGAACTATCGGTAAGAATTTCCTTCGTCGCACCGGAAAATCTCAAGAAACTCTTTTCCGAGTGTAACTTCGTCCCTTTCTTAATACAACGATACTGGATGACTCACGAACTAGATTTCGTTTCGGTATTCGGTAAACTGTCGTTAGCAGAATGGAGATGGAGTGTAGGAAAACCTCTTGAAAAAAGAAACATCGGATGTCGATAGAACGTTGTAGTTATGGACGCGAAGGAAAAAGCTAGAGATTGGAAATGTTAAGATAAACCAATCGAAGAGTAGATTATGGAGGTCAAGAAATTTTACTTGACGTTTAAATTAAAGATTTTTAAACAATCTTGCCTCGAATATACAAAAATTCGATTTCAATACATTTTTTTTATATATATGTAATTTTAAATATAACGAGAAATAAAATGTTAGATCGATATCTTTTAAATAATTTTCTCTTGCCGATATTTCCGTACGATATTCTTTTATCGTGTATTTGTAGTAATGACCTTTCGAACGATATATTTCTATTCGTTATTCGTTACTCGAAGGAAATATAAAGAATACGTTACCGTAAATTAATAAGTTTACGAATCCCAAGTATAATATCTAATGGCGAATGGCGACTATAAGAGAGTAAAAATTTATTTTTAAAGCGGGTAAATAATATTTCTAAATCTCGCGTCTTTTCTTTGCTAAGATCGGGGATAGTGCTTGGCATGTTTTCACGACGTGCCTTGAAAACACAATCGCGACGTTGTTAAAATTGCACGTTAACGGCGTACCGATATTATGTATTGTATATTTGATGCTCTTATATTTTGAATGCAAATTAATAATGCGACGTATTATTTTGAAAAATTATATCTTGTCGATACGTTACAATTTTTTTTTCTATAAAATTCAATGTACAATATAATTTGAAATGTAAACTATAATTTTTTTTTATACATACGCAGTTGTTCACATTTTTACTCACATTCGTGTTTAATACAATCTTATCTGTTTAAAATCAATTTTATAACTTTCGTTATTTCGCTTTGGAAAAGTTCATATAAATTTATCAAACTTGCTTTTATATAGTTTTCTCTTTGAATATATTAATATTTTAATATTTTAATATTTACATGCACCATGATAAAAGTTCTCATAAAATTTAATAGTTCAAAAATAAAATAAGTATTTACTATTCTACGAAGAAAATTTCGGAATAATGTTCAAAATTGAGAATTCGAGTCACAGTTTTAAGAAAAAATCGATAAGAAAAAAAATTTTCAGATCTCTTAAATAGAAAATAAATACATTTTTCGTCGAGTTTGTATTTTTAAATGTGAAAAAAATTTTTTAAATTATTTTTACGTTGTACAAAAGCTTAGATGTTCTACGATATTTCTAAGTATTTATTTCCAAACAATCTATACACAATTAATTTTAATCAAACATATATCTTATATTATAGATAATTCCCAAGTTCAAAGTTACGATCAAAATTATCTTTGGATTTTCGAAGATATAAACTATAAATACCATTGTGAAAAAATATGCGTAAACTGATATTACGTCATAATAACGTACAATCGAAATTAAAATAGTGCAATTTTTAATAAGGTAGTCTTCGATGTATTATATTTTCCAGCGTCACTTATTTCTATTAACAAAATAAAATTACCAGCCATGGAAAACTATATCATACGAGGTAAATTTAGATTTCTCGAAACAGATTTTCAGAAAATTTAGCACACTTTGTTACAAAATGTAGAAAAATGTGGAAAAATGGTTCTTTATTAAAAATACTAGCCAAAGGTGTAATAAAAACAGGCTATTTTGAAAGAACAACGATCTCGAAGAATAGAATTTTTATAGCAAGAATACGAATCGATTCGATATCGACAATTTGATTTATCATTAAACTTTCCAATATTTATAAATTCAACGAAAAATTGATGTAATAAATTAGCACGAAACTATTGGGTTCGAAGCAATTATCTCGAGAGAATTTAAGCGAATTTTACTCGCGTCGACTAAATTATTCAACGCTTTGTACCAAGATAATCTTATCGTAATGAATTACTTTTTACGTTTAATAGTATATTTATCGAAGGAGACTTAACGAGTTTACGCAGCATCACGAATAATCGAATCATATTATTTCGAGCGGTCTTTTTTTGCGAAACGGGTAGAGTCCAGTGGAATAAAATTTAATTTATGCTCTATAACGGATTATATCGTGTATTTTCCGTATATTCCGTGCATCGATCCTTTTTATTACTTACTTTATTTTATTTTACCGCATCGTTATATCGTAAAAAAAATGATACAGTAAGATATTATTCGAGCAAAGCGTAGTTCCAAGATTCGGCATTAAAAAAAAATATAACTTTCTATGTACGAAAACGTAAATCTCAGAATTTTTGCGAATTAAAAAGGAAAAAATTAAAATAATCCACTATAATCGCATGAAATTTCATCCGACTGCAAACTCTACTGCGCAGAAAGCTCTTCTCGTAATAAAGCTCGAGAGGACGAGGTACTAATTTAATAAGGCTCTCTCCATACTAAAAACGAATAATTTTCTTAATTCAGATTTCGTTCCGTCTCCCCTCTCCATCCTTTCTTAATAGAATGCTTCTACGCTTTCCCTTACTCTATTTAAAAAGAAAGAAAAGTGAGAAGACGAAAGAGAGCGGTAAAAAAGGAAGCCGAGGAGAAGAAGGTAGGTAAGAGCGAGCGAGGAAATCGCCGCTTTCGAAATTCCCTCGTTCTCTCTCTCTCTGCGTCCCACTCTCCGCGTCCCACTCTCCTTGCGCTGCGTCGAGAAATGCATTCAAGGAGCCAACTCGGTAAGTAACGAGCTTGCAAGCTCTCGCGCGCTCGCACGAATATCTCGGGCAGTAAAGGCCAAACGCGAGTAAGCGAGCGAGGAGGAGAGAGAGCGGGAGAGAGAGCGGGAGAGAGAGACAGTCTAGGGAACTTCTGTTTTCTTGGCGGCCAAAAGGAGTTCCGTGAAGCACTCGACTAATGGATGCCGGGAGTCTTACGACGACTACAACGACGACGCCAAACTTTAACTCGTTAATTACGCGCGCGAGGGCAAGTTCTTGCGCCGCTGCATAACGTTCTCGAATATTTCAAACTATTGTGTTCGTAAACCCCCCGAGGGTTTGGCTCTGCACCGAGCTTTGCGTTCGTCTTCCCTTATTCTCTCTCTCGCTCTCTTTCCCGCTTTTGGCTTCTTTCGTTTATTCCTTTTTCATTTTTCGACTCTCTACGTTCTTTTTGTCTCTCCTTCTTTTTTTTTCTTTCGAACGTCTCTCCGCGACCTCAACGATTTTCCGTCTTTCGACCCTTTCTCCTTTTTTACATCCATGTTTCTTTTTTCGCGTTCGCTTTTTTCGTCTTCGCGACTATTTCTTAGCTGACTACTTCTATACCTGCCCGCTTTACCTTTTTTCGTTAACTTAATTTTTTAACGCTTTTACAGGCACCCATCCGCCTAAGAGGCTCAGCTTCATTTTTCTACGATGCTCTAAAATGCTGGAACCTTTATTTTTTTAAAAACTCGAAGATGTATTTAGCAAAATCGAACGAACCGCTGTTTTACGTTGCCCGATTCGAACCAAATTTACGCAAATTACGTTCGTTCGCGTAAATTACCGTCCGATAAAGTTTTTTTTGCTACAGCGAATTCTTTTTTATCGGATTACTCCCTTCGTACGAGATATTTCAAATATTTAAACGAACTAACGGATAAATATTATTTTAAACGGAATTTAAATCCAATTTTTTTCTACAAAGAAAAATTTATCGTCAACGAAATTCAAAATTTTGAAACTTTTAAGTCGTAATTGGAAAACCTTCGATGAGACAAATGTACGAGTCTACTCGAAAAAAATTTTATACGATAGATTTTATCGCACAATAAAATGTACGTACTATAAACGATACGATAAAAGGTTAACATTTTCGATTTTCGAACGCTTAAATATATTTTAATATTAAATTTAGGATCGATCGAATCTTCGATACTTGGTAATGAACGATCGGACCGATCGAGGATCGCGCGTAAATAAATCTTACGTTACGAAAGAATTTTTATACTCTAAAATATTGACAAGCTCGATTCCTTCCAACCAGGGCAATACTCCGTTCGCGTTTCGTCGGTTGCGTTCGCGCAGCGGAAAAGAAAAGTCCGATCGAGTTTTCCACGTCCAAAATGTCCGAATACTCCGGCGATGCGCTCGAGGTGGAAGATCGGAAGAGGGGGGAGAGGCGGAAGGAAAATAACAGAAAAATAACAGAAATATCACAGAAAAGTAAGGTCGGTTTCCAGATCGTGGAAACGAGCGCTGAAATAACGGATTGGAAAGAGCTTCGAGGCTCGGGGAGTTGGATTGTTGGGTTGTTGGGTTGTTGGGTTGATCGGTCGGCACGTAAGGTTCCGCGCATGTGGGCCAAGTGGGCGCATGCATATGCTAATGCGAGAATAAACGCTTCGTATTAGAGGAGGCAACGAACCTTCCGGCACCCGATAAGCTTCGGGATTTGAATGCGTAAATACTCCGGGGCTCCCGCGCGCATAAATATGACCCTGGCTTATGTATGCGCGTACAAAGGGGCAGATCTACCGAGAGCTCCGACCGTGCGTGTGTTTTGGATTATATAATACATCATACGCGTGTACTTATTTATGCTAATCTAAAGATCAAGGTATCCGGCCTCTGGTCTCCGGCCTCCGGTCTGCAGCCTCCGGTCTGCAGCCTCCGGTCTGCAGCCTCCGGTCCGCAGCCTCCGGTCCACTGCCTCCGGTCCACTTATTCTGCATAATTTTTCCTTCAATTTTAAGACAACTAGCTCCAATCTAATTTTTATCGCTCGATTCGTTCTTCGTTCAAAATTACAATAATGACTACTTTTTACTTACTTTCTAACGGCTTTGTTTTTTCCTGCGATGCAATAGTCCGAATCAAAATCTTTTACTTTATTTATGCGTGCGAATAAATTTCAGTTTAAGCAGTTTAAATCATTGCTCTCTTAAGATCTAACTACAACACAATGAGCTTTGTATCATCTTTCAAAGTACGTACGATAATATATTACTTACTATTTATTTATTCTACCCACATTTTACCGTTTGTATTTTGATCCTGTTTTATACGTAAAAAAAGTTTCTTTCGTTTAAGAAGCTAAATAAAATACACGATTTTATAAATTAATTAAAAATTAATATTATTTTAATGAATCGTTATTCGTAAATTTAAAAAATCTATCGACTTTGTGTTTTACTGTAATTGTATAATGTGTAACTTTCTATCCGTAAGTCTATATTTTATAGTCATCCTTTTGTTCGTGGATGATACATCTGTGATCATTTGATACCTTTGAACATTGAATTTTATTCATTAATATAATTAATAAATTATGGAATTATTAATTATTGAAAAACGATATCATTTGGATATATTTTTCATAATTATACTTTTATAAACTTCGATGTTCGATCCAGAATTATATATTTTTTTCGATCGAACGTAAACAATCTGTAATTAATAATTAGAAGACATTTTGTAGACGATATAAAATTTTTTAGAATAAAATTAGTTCGATAATCTTCGAAAATTAGAATAAATTTTAATTAAATTCGATTACCACATTTTTCTTGAATAATTTACATATAAGTAAAAGTAATTTTCCATAATAATTGTAACAAATTATAGTAAAGAATAATGAATAACAAAAATTTTTCTTTAGATAATTTCTCGTGTTATATATATTTCCATAGTATAGAAAGAATTTTCATACGTTTACGATATAAAATTGCTTTTTTTTAATGATATTACTTTTGTTTCATAATTTCAGAATGTTAACTTCGTATATTTAATTATGATTAAAATTTATACGAAGTGAAATAAATTTGTTTTGATATAAAATGATTCGATATTTTTAGCAAATTTATTTAGAAAATAAATTTAGTATATTTTTTCTATAATTTATATATATTAAAACGTATTCAAAAATATTTGAAAATCCTGTATAACAAAATTTTCTGCGAGTAGTGATGTAATCAAAAACTCACATTCGAAAAAAATATGAAATTCAATGTTCTATAATTTCTGAATATATACTATATATTTCAAGTAAACTGCAAAGATTTTATATCGATGTATTCTTTTCTAAATTAAATAATAATTTAAACTTCAAAATTAACGATTGTCTTGAAATTTAATTAGCAATAATTTATTATTAAAATTTTCAATTAAATTTTTCTTATATATAAGAGTTGGTTTATTAAATTATTTTTAGTGACATGTGTATCGATATCTTCTTATTTTTTCAAAAATATTTTTTAAAAAAGATGAAAATATGTGATTTTGTAGTTTATTAATTTAGATAAAAGCACGTTATTATATAAATCAAATATTTTTATTAATTTAAAATAATTTTTAACCAACAAAATAAAAGAAATAAATTCTGTCTTTTATCATCATTTTAAAAATATCAAAATAAATTCGCCTAATAAAACCGAAGATATTTCACTGAATAATTACTATATAAAAAAATTAAACAAAAATGTATATAAAAAGCAATAAAAAAACTTAAACAAAGCGTAATATAAATCAAGTAAATAAATTAAAGCGTACTAATATTTATTAAAATATATACATTTCCTTTAAATATACGCTACATTATGGAATTAAAATATAAAATAATTTTGCGCCCTCGAATCTCAGAAAAATAATCGATACCCGTATTCGGTAAATCTTACGCGTATTTAGGTAATCTCGTACTCAACCAAATTCATGCCAATTTCCAACAATTTTCCTCTTGCGTATTTACAAAAATCCATCGGTTGGAGATCGGACGTAGTTGCTAAATAGAGCAATTTCAGACGGATAATCTGTTTGATAACTATCTTCCGTATATATATGTGTCGCGATAACTATGGAGACACTTGCCGAAATCACGAGTAGCAGAGGGAAGCAAAGGTTCACTTTTGAAATCGTAACACGCGATATAGAATCGTTTACATATTTAATAAATTACAACGGAGCAAAGTTATTATTCGTTATAGTATCGATTACGAACATAATTCCTGAAAAAGTATCGAAGTATCGTCGTATTCTCATGGTACGATTTAAAATATTTAGTTAAACAAATCAGAAGTTAATAAGGGAAAATGTATTTATCTTTTCATTTTCTTGTAATTATAATTAAAATATCAACATATTATATTAATATCGTACATTTTCTTTAAAATGTATCGTTTTCTAGTTTACGCTCTTAAAAAATGGTGTTTACGTACAAGTTTTTCGAGAAAGCAATATTCGAAAACTATCGAACTAAAAGTTAAAAATACGCGCATTTCCAGCCAGACGCGAAAATATTTATAAAAAGTCCTTGTAATATACGTAGATTGTAATAACTCGATTATAAACGCTGATAAGACACGAACGTAAGAAAGATTCACAGCTTGTTGGAATTTGTCCTTCCTGCAGAAAGAAAACAAAGGTGTAGCCAAGCGAAAGAAAAGCCAGAGCGAAGAATTCGAATGGTAAATAAACTATCCGAGACACCTAAGGAAACTGTACTTGGTTCGACTACGCCCTCGGGTACGGTATTATCTCGAGATTCGTATTTAAGTATTTAAAGCACGAAGATTTCACCTTCCGTGTCCCAGCCGAGTTCTCCTTTCCCCAGGTAACCTGTCGGGTGCAGTCCTGGGCGGGTCATCGGACATCGCGCCTTGCTCGAGCTCCGAAGCTACGAATATACGCGGCTCGTATGCCGTTTTCCAGTTTTCCAGTTTTCCAGTTTTCCAGGAGTAACGTGTCCGCGGTAATCTTCTGCACTCGCGTCCGAAGGTCGACCTTTCGAGAACGAAAAATGTCGAACTCGCTCGACAGTCGATAGATGGAGCGGACGTTGGAGTTAGATTTTTGACGTTGTTGCAAAAAAAGTTACAGTGGTCGACGTCGGGGGTCGAACTTCGAAGTGTCCTAAAGGTGCAAGTTGTTCGCATCCGGAGTCGTAAATCGTTTCAACGATCCGCCATCCTTTTTTCGATCGACAATTACGTTTTTTCACTAGCGTTGTTTATCAAGTATCCATTGGCGATAAAAGATAAAATTATAATTTTTCGATGGCTAAAACACGTCCTTGGTTTAAAGTTTACACAATGATATTTTATCATCTTCGGTTTTAGAAACGGTATCGAGACTTTTTATTACATTAATTAATGTATCTTTCGATAGGATAAAACTGAAAATTAAACTTAAATAATTTAATTGAATTTTATCGATTACCTTATTTCAGAAAATAACGTATAATATTCGTAATCTCTTTCGTATCCTGGGTCCGGATAACCTTCGACGCTCGTCTTTGTATATCTCGAGAATATTTTAAAATTAAACGTGATTTTATACGATATTCGAAATATTGAAAAGTAATATATAATAATCGGATCGGTTATTTATCAATGTGGCATCGGTTAAATTTGCAATAATCGCGTACGAATCGATTTAAAAATCCAACGATTGTTGTTCGATTTAAAATTATATACCGCGAAGTTTTTAAATTGCGAGTTTCGAAATATAGTCGCGGATCCCTCGAATAATTCTGTTCGCGTTTAGCGCGAATCAATCGATAGTACATCGAAAAAGAACACAAACAAAATCGACATTTATCGATGTAACCGTAAGTGGATGGAAAAATCGCGTGCTAATTTTAGAATTGCTCGAGGAGAACGCGAGTTATTTGGAAGAACAAAGAGACGATCTGAAGGGGCGAAGGAAAAAAGGCAGTATAGTAACTATGAGTTCGAAGAACACTAATAAGTGGCAGCCGTAAAAAGAGAAAAAGAGAATAGACAATAAGGACGAAAAATTGGCGAGAAGTTTCCTCTTTTCTTCTCTTTTCTTCTCTTTTCTTCTCTCTCTTTTCTTCTCTTCCCGCTCCCACAGTTGGTATTTTTGCATCGCGTATTCTCGAGTCATAGAGAGTACTAGTGTGGTGATGTCGAGTACCGCTCAAAGCATTGTTCGCGGGTATCGTCGAGTGCTCGGGTGTCTAGCGAACGTCGTTCCGGCGACGGAGAAATTTCGAACGGAATCGTGGCGTTAGAAATCGCGATTTCCTTACATTTCCTTGCACCATTTATTTCAAACATTCCGCTTTTTTTTCCCTTATTTCCTTATTTTTCTTATTTCGATGCTCGGAAACTCCAGCTCGCTCAAATTTTCCTTTTTTTGTTTTTTTTTTTTTTAAATTAAACGTTGGTATTTTGTATTCGATCGTAAATTCGCGTAAATATTCCAAGTTTCAGTTTCTATTTCGAAAAAGCTTCGATAGATTAGGCACTGCTGTACGTTTTATGGATAAACGTTGAATCGATAAGTTACTTTACGTACATCTTGTTTTTGAAATATGTAGATTCGCAAGATATTCGGTAATAATGGAATTTTCAAAATTTATCGATCAAATAATCGCATAATGAAAATATAAAAATATAATCCGTAAAAAGTAAGATTTTGTAGAAAAGAAACCATTGATAAAATATTTCTGTGATTGATTTTCAATGGAATATTTATGTTATCGAAGAATAAAACGGTGCAACGTTCGAAAATGTTCAATGGATAATTTCAAATATTAAAACAACTTTCGTGAAAGACGAAAAAATCTTTGAACCAAGAGATCCGTACAAATAATAAATAATCTCTGTATCTTTCTATGATTAAATCACATAACTCAATTAAAGCATCGAATGATAAAAGTCAACGCGCGAATTATCGATGCAAACTTTAAGCTTATCGTGAACAACGCGAGCAAATCAGAATTCTTGGAGTGTCACGATTATAATGATCGGCGGTTGCGTCAGTCTTTCATTGTCCTGTTTTCACTGTGCTTTCCAGTTGGTCTCTCTCTCCCTCACTCCCTCTCTTTCTCTCTCTCTCTCTCTCTCTCTCTCTCTCTCTCTCTCTCTCTCTCTGTATATATATATATAATATATGTACGTATATTTTTCTGTCTTTCTGCTAACGCGATTCCGAGAGGACTAAAAGCCAATTGTTAACGCGATCGGAAAAGGACAATCGTTATCGGAGTAATATGGTTTTGATAAAACTGGTGATCCATGAATCCTCTCGCTCTGTATCTGTACAGGTGAGAACAATACGAAGAGTATCGACGCCATCGACAGACGGTGGCTTATTAAGTATTTTTTTCCTTTTGTCACTCGTTTGTTCGTTCCTTTTTGTCATTCCCTGTAGGTGTATACGACTTTAACAAGGCAATTATATAACGAAAACGGGAGAATTTTTGATATTTCACTCCGGCTTTCGTCGTTATTGTACTAAATCATTTTCTTGTGCGCAATTTTGCGGTGGCATAGGAGACCACGAGAGGATAAAATAATCGACGAATTACTATCCGTAGCTTGCGTTAATTAACGGAATTGATTGCAATGTCGATGATGCGAGTTCGGTGTTAAAATTTGTCACTTAGTGCAGAGCTTCGAGAGCCTTTTGTTCCGAATGTACGAATGGCTTTCAGGAAAATGATCAAATTCACGTAAATTATATTCGTTGATAAAAACTTATTTATAGTTTATGGTTCTATGATTAATACGTGCAAAATACTTTCATATGGATAATCGTTTAAATTTTTTTAAAAGGTTTTATTAAATTTCATTCGGAGGACGGAATGAATTCTTATAACTTTTCTTTTTATACAAATATAATTATTTAATACGTTATCGCGTTTCTTCGATTATTATCAATCGTTATTTTGCGTTTAATAATATTCGATTATTTAAATTGTATTTAAATATACTCTACGCTTTATTGGCTTTACGCGTTACAAAGAATGAAACATTTTTTCATGGATGAGAAAGAATTTTATTTTAATTTTATCCTCGAAGCATAAAATTAAATTAAAGTATTAAGTATTATAGTATAATAAGGAATGAAAATTGAAGTATAGAAAACGAAACGCTTAGAAAAATATTCGTGGCGAAACAAAATAAAAAGAACAAGAAAAAATATAAAATAACGTAATTACGAATTAATTTATTACTAAAAGATTAATTATATTATGAAGCCAGAAAACTATTTTCTATTAATAATTGAAAGTAAACTTTATTTTTAGATTTATTTTTTAGATTCATTATTTTTATTTTCATTTCTTCTTATATATATATAAATTTTACTTTTTATGTACCACTAAAAAAAATTATATTCCTTTTCTATAACTTTAAAATTTTTAAGGAATTAAATTAGGTATTGTAATACATTTTTTAATGCAGTATTCGCATATTTTTAAACAAAATGTAAATATATATTTTGATAAAATAGAGACATAGTTTCAAAATTTAAATTATATTTAGAACCGTTTTCTTAGTAATACGTTTTAAATGTAAAAATCGTACGACTCGAAAATGATATGTATTAAATTCCGAACGTATATTTTTATTTTCATCGTTCTAAATTCAGTTGTTGGAAGGTTCCTCGGTCATCGTTAACTTGGATCGTTAATATTGAAATTATATTCTCTCGAATCGGTAGAGTAAAATTTATTTTATGGATAATAAAGCCGCTCGCGTCGACACTCGTCTAACGGGAATAAAAAGGGTTAACGGTAGGATCTTTTAGATCGAGGCGATCCAAGGGTTATTGGGATCAATAATGAAAGAAGATCGCACGGAAGATGGAAACTGTAAATTTCTTGTTCGCGTTGCGCGACTTTCCCGACTTTTCCGACTCTCTCGACTCTTCCTTCCACCAAGAGCCGTTTAATTTTGTTTATGCGCGCACTCGAAAGGGTATAAACACGGTATCTCAATTCCCCGGTGTAATTTTATTCAGTGCAAAGTCCTCGATCTCTGTTTCTCGCTTGTAATCTGCACCCTCGCACCTTCCCTTCCGCCGTACACTTTTATCGTTTTATTCTTTTATGCCGTCCTGATTTTCAAGCCTGCTATTCTATCCTTATCCATACACGCAGTATAACCTAATTTAATATCGACACTGTAACGTTGTAATTTACACTTTTCTTTTTTATCAAAATATTAGATTCTATAGATTTGAACGTCCGAGCGATCTTCGTTAATTTCCACATTTTCCTGCAATTATTTTCGTATCGTTGGAATGGTAACACTAGGTTTTATATCGAGTCGGTACTTTCTATTACGCCTTTCGCGTAAAACATTGAAAATATTGTATTCCGAAAGTACGTTACTATATCCGATAATCCATTATCGGCCGTTAAAAATGTTATCGTAAATTAAAATATTAACACTCTCGAAAAGTTTTTACGTCGCTGCGCTGCGTTAGAAATTTTGGATCGGCTGGATCAGAAGCGAAATTAAACATCTAAAAAAATATGATGAAAAGCCAAGGGAATAAAAATTCCAGAAGCTCTTCCCTGTAATACACATTGATACTCGGGCAAACATTATCACCGTCGTTCTCTCTTTCACCGTCTCAAATTTTCTCCCTTTAACTATCCCTGCGGATAGTCTATGCGCCTTCTTTCCTCCGTTATGATTATGGCGTAATCATATCGGATTGTTATTATGGCTGATGGGTCGGTGGGAGGCCAAACTGCTTCGTACAGTTGCCTAGGGTGGGCTTATCTTTGAAATATGCTGATAGAGCCACGTTGCGCGTCTTCCGACTCTTCTTTCGTTCTAGCTTACGCTCCCTCTTTCTCTCTCTCCTCTCCCTCTCCTCCCCCTATCAACCCCCTCTCACCCCCCTCTCTCTCTTCTATCTCTCGACTAGCGTTGACGGATGCGAGAATACAGATTTTCCTACAGACGCTGACGTTTTATTGGTCGAGTGGTCTGAGAAGGGATACAAAATTACTCCTAAGTCTTCTTTTCTTCTAAACTTTTTTCCAAGGTTGAAGCTCGATGGATTTCTAGTTTAATTTTACCTTACTCGAGACAAGTATTAGTTTTTCATTTTATTGTAAAAAATGAAATTTTGCGATTAATTTTTGTTAAAATTACAATCGCCGATGATTAATTATTAATTATGAGTTCTTATCTTTTTAGGAGCTTTTAACTTATCCGGTGCAATTTATGCATAAAATATCCAGGATTCGTAATAACGTATTCGATAGTTCATCGATCGTAAGTAGTTCGAATGAAATTTACCGTTGACTTATGTAATAGAATGGAAATAAATACGAGAGTCGTGTATTACTTCTATGCTTTCGGCGTAAATTTGCATCGTAATTTTTCACCGGCATCGCGTCGTTTTCGAATGAAATTTGTTACGATGATAAAAATGGAATGCATTCGGTCCGATAAACTATTCAAGTATACGTATATTTTTTTAAATGGTCTAGATAATTAGATAACTTTTACTATATGATGCACACACTGTAGTCTATCGAATGCGCGCGATAAAATAAAATTATAATCGATGTATAGTCCCCCGAAATCGAACGCGCGAAATGGTTGATTAAAAGTATACGTTTCTAATACAATAGTTACTCCTTGAGAATATTATATCCGTCGAAACAGTTGGAAATCGATAGTGACTATTCAAGGACTTATAAAATCCAAGGCAAAAGGAGTAAAATTTTGAAATTAATTTGAAGTCAATCAAGAACACCGTCCACTTCTATTAACTCTAACTTTTTTATCCAGAAGTTCTTTGCTTTCCCGAAATCGGGCTTGAATAGGGCATCGGTAGCGGCGGAGTCGTCGGAGTCGGCGGAGGTGGCGGAGGCGGTGGAGGCGGTGGAGGCGGTGGGGGTGGCGATGGGGGGTGGCGGTGGGGGTGGCAACCCCTCGTCTCCGATTTCTCTTTAAAAGCGGTAAGCGCAAGCTTCGTCGTGACTCAGCGCGCCCTTAAAACCACTCGACACTGGTGAGCGAAAGCATGAAAGAGGAGAGAGAGAGAGAGAGAGAGAGAGAGAGAGAGAGAGAAAACGTATACAAGGGTTTCGCCATCTTTTAGTTCCGATCTTTAATGCCCGTCGCTTATCGAAAGTAATCGCAAGTTCTCTGCATTCTCTTTCTCTGTTCCTTTATTTCTCTTATTCGCTTTCTCTCTTCGTACCTCTTTGTTTGCGAAATTACGTTGTTGAAAGTTCTTGATCTGGACTCGTTTCATTGCCTCTACATATTTAGATGAGTTTTTCAAATTAGCTTTTTCATTATTCTAATACAACTCGAGTAAATAATACGATTGTAATATTTTGTAAAGTATACGGAATACAATGGGTACAAATAGTTTTTTTTTTTATCTCGCGAAAAATTATTGCTTTTTCGTAACGACAGTTTTTAATATTAAATTTTTGTTCGACTATCGATAGAAATGCTCTTTTAAAATTTAAAAACCATACTGTGGGAATTTTTTTACACAATATACGCTTGGCTCGTACAAACTTAACGGTAGATGTTTTTTCGATTCATCGATCAACGAATTTCTAAAGAACAAAAGTTACTTTGCTATTTTATTTTCGTACTTTGTATATAATTTGACTTTATTTGTATTTAATTATATTTCGAATATTATTTACCAAACAAACCAATGTTCGACATTTTAGACCGTGTTTACCTTTAATTTTTTTTCCATGATTTTCATTTCGTAGTTTATGGTCGATTTCGTATTACAGTTTTCGAAATATTTTATTTTACAACTCGTTAAATTAGAAACGATTCAAAGTATTTAAAATTAATTTCGAGTAATTTGCATCTTCAAACCACGGCGTTAAAGTATTTTATTCGTTAATATAGATGGAATCGAATTAAAAAATATATAAAATAACGATTCGATATATTGTATTTGTATCGGCGTAATGTTCCAAAAAATTAATTCAGGGCTATTTATCAAGATTAAATCGTAATTACGGAGGTTAAAGAGATCGTAAGAAGACGGGATGCGTAATAAACTCTTTTTAATTTACGACTTTCCGATCGATAAGTTTAAAAAATTTGTGAATAACAAAATTTGATTTACTTTTAATATCGTATGGTAAGCGCAATTTACAGCTTAATATTTTAAAGAGTGGAAAAGAAGTTGCGGAGCAAAGATTACCTTAACAATAAATATCGTACATAAATTAATTATTAAGTTTCCTACGATTTACGAGACGATAGTCGACTCAATTAAAATGACATAAACTAAAGTTTCATTTATCTTTCATTGATCTTATTCTTGTAATATATCTAAGTCCAATCACAGTATCTCGTTGTATGTTTGTCTATCTCTCTCCTTCCCACGCACTCAGACTTTTCTCTCCATTTCTGGACCCTCACTTATCATCGCCTTTCTCTCGATTCTCTCGATTCTCTCGATTCTCTCGAAGCCATAACCCCTCGTTCGCACACACGAAGCAATGGCTTCGACCTGATTTTCACCAGTCGACCGTTGATTGAAACGTTCTGATTGCGTCCCCTAGGGGGCGGTATGCGGCTGTCGGAGAGCAAGAACAACGGGGGCCGATATTCTCTCCGCCCCCGCACACGTACCTACTTATTTGGAAGTCTAATGATCGGTTCAGCCGACGTCGACGTCGATTTCAATGATGATGGTGATGATGACCATGATGATTATCGCGACGACGAGGAAGAGGACGAGGACGACTACCACTACTTCCACTACCGCTACCACTACCACCGCCACCACCACCGCCACCACCACCACCACCACCACCACCACCACTGCGACTACCACTACCAAGATATCGATACCGCGCGTCTTTTTTATATCTCGCGCTCTTGTCGATATTTTACTCGACAATTATTATGCAATTTTCGAAGGCTTTCGGAAGGTGCAATTATTTTATCGTTTGTACGAGTCGGTGAATATACGTAGGACGTTTCGATCAATTTGCATGAATCAGATAACGAATAGGAAAGTGAATTTGTATATTCTTTATTAAATAATTTGCCGATAGTAGACATTTATAGTTTTACGAGTTTTATGTTTTTCCATTGTTGTTTCACAATACCAGCTTTGATTTTCGAATTCGTTAAGAGAATCAAGATCTTGATCTAATATATCGATAAAAGGGTGTGCGATTTATTCAGGAATTATTAGAACGTTTATCGAAGTGTAAACTCACAAATTTATAATTCTAACGGCACGCTTCGAATAATTTTTAAACTACAAATAGTATATTATTTCGTTTGTATAGAAATATCAAATTATGCTCGGATCAAATTATAATTTCAACCGTGTTTTTAAGATATACATAAATTATTTATCGATCGCAATTTGAAGTTTTTTAAATACGTAATGATTTATTTTTTAGAAAATTGTTTTCGAGTTATTAAATTTATTTAAAGATTGAATAAAAATTTTAATTCTACGATTTAATTCTACAATGTTTCACAAATTTTTTGGAATTAAAAAACATGTACGTAAACTCGTAAAAAAAGATCCGTTATACGATCGCTCGTAAAAATATAAAAAATTGTATTTGATTCGATAGACGCTTATTACGTTACATTAATCTGCTAAAAATATCCAATCTAATTACGTAATATAGCTATCACCGAATTTCTTTTATCTATTTATTTTATCGATTAGGTTGAAAAACACACTTATAGAAAAAAAATGCTCGGTCGTTGGAGCAAAAGCAACCGTTACGATAGCGAAACAGAAATCGCTTATCCATTTGGAATAAAAAGTCTTATCGATACTTTTTCAGTTAAAATTAATTTATAATCCCAAAATCAAAATCTAAAAATTCATCAGTCGAATTGATTCATGAAGAGCGAGTGCGGGAAAAGAAAGAAAAGGGAGTGTTATCCAAAGAAAAAGAAATAGAAAAAAGTAGGGTTCGAGGCAGGCAAAAATGGCAAGTGGTGCATGTAATCATTCCTCGTCATGAAAGCTTGGACCTGTGTCTCTCTCTCTCTCTTTCTCTCTCTCTCTCTCTCTCTCTCTCTCTCTTCATCTCCACTCTTTTTCGAACGCATCCACTGATTTGCTCTATTCCGTGTACGTGTGCATCCACGTACATTCGCGTACACACATTCGCATCCGCGTTCGTCTCGCATCGACGTAATCTTCGCGTATGCGAATGAATGGGAAACGAATGGGGAGGCGGTTGCAACGTCACAGCGAAAAGTTAATCACGGTTTGCCGTGTCGGCGGTCAGAGGGTGAGCTACTTTCTCTTTCTCTCTCTTGCTCTCTTGTTCTCGGAGAAGAGGGTGGACGAGAACCGGGGATTTCTTGATTACATGGGCGCGACGTGTCGTTTTCGAATGTATATACGTTTTAAGGGAGTTCGCATCGACGATAAAACAATCAAAGAAAGACTCCATAAATGTTCCCCGTTGATTCGTGGATCATCCCGAACTAAAAAATGAATTGGAACCTAGAGAAGATATTCGCGTAAATGTTTCATTTTGGAAAGTACGAGATGCGTTACTAAACAATATTAAATTATTCTTACTTTGATTTTCGTTCGTTGCAGCCTTTTATTCGCTGTTCGTTGTATTAAAAATGGATGAGGTACCATTTGATCCGAAATATTAGAATTCCGAAATCGAATGCTTGTATCGAAATTTTGTTTCGATTGCAAAATGCATTTTACGTCCTTTATGAATTTTGATTATTAATAATAACAGGGAGAGTTAATATTTTGTAAGGATAGCTTATTTATTCGTATCTATTTTTATCGAAATTAAGAAAAAACGACGTAAATCTATCGACTCGTAATTTATACGAGACGTTAGATTAATGGATGGATACACTTTGTACTCGGAAGCGGAATTTTCCTAATGCATTCGAACGGATAAGCAACGGTTTAATCGGGAACTACTTACGTATAATGGAACGACCGAAAAGATTTTATCGTAGGGTAAAAATATATTTTATAAGATAACGTAATTTCGTTTTAAATTAACAATACCGTTTAAAGAAGGCGACGCTTGGAATAAAAAACTGCAACGAGGAATCTTCTCTTACACTCGACATGTATACATGAAATATATAAAAACATCGACGGCACGCGTAATTATAAGTTAGGTAATAATTTTGAATTCGATTTTCGGCCGAATCGCCGAGATAAACATCGGATGCGTTGCCTCGCGAACTGCAACGAAGCTATCGATAACGCAAGATTTCTCATCGAAGAAATGAAATATCGAAGGAACCCTTTCCCGTAAAATTGAGAAGAAGGAGAAGCAACAAAGTTTATTTTGTTAATCGCTCCTCTTAAAACCGATTTTCAGAGCCGTTTCGTAATCCAGCGACTAGGCAAATATCCTCGAAGAAGCATCTGCCAGAAATCCATCCGACCGAGCATCGATGAACAACGAAACCAAACATCCTCTTGCTTTCAGGGTCTCCCAGTGCGAACTCCACTTGAACGACGGCCGAGTCGGCCCCTCGGATCGGTGCTTCGGTCGGTCTTTTTCGCGATCGCTGGAGCGCTGTTGTCGTTTGAGCGCCATATGGTGGTGTTTGCTGTCTCGCTCGCCGTCGGGAGTCGCAGCCAGAAAGAAAGCGAGCACGTTACGAAACAATTACGATAATAAAACTTCTCTCCAATCGCGTAAATGCTTCGCTCCGAAGGGATGGGATTTCGTTGCTCGCTTATTCCTAGTTGCCGTTCGGGAGCAAATTCGGGAGCCGCCGATGCAACGCGTAATAATAGACTGGGCAATAACAATTAGAGAAGGGGGATCCCAAGAAGATTATCGTAACGTGGTTTCCAATGGGTATTCGTGGGTTTGCGCCCATGGGTTATTAATAGCTGTCGAATATGAAATATCGCGGTTGATTCTTCTTTCATTATTTACGGAAAGGCGTAACTCACTGTTTACGTTTGCTAGGTGTAATAGCGTAATACTTTTGTGTATGTTTGAATTATATAGTCGTTACGCCGTAAGAGAGTAGCGAGAGAGTAGCGGGAGAGTAGCGAGAGAGTAGGATATAATTTAACGCGACACATTCCTCGTTATGCTTAATCGATAAAGAAGCTCGATTGTTATTATTTTTATAACGAAGAATCGTATCATCGAACGTAATTACGACGTTTTTTTCGATCGATACAGCCTAGACTTAATTTGCGGTAAAAAGTTGCAGCTTTAAAATAGCGACGATGCGACACTTAAAATATAAACGTTGGTATACAACGTTTTTATAAAGTTGAAAAGTCCCGACTGCATTTATTATAAATACTTGAAATTTTCTAGCCAAATATAAAAGTGTATTCCCTTCGAAAATGAACAGAAAAATGAATTCGTAGAAAATAATCGACGTTCGACGATGGCTCCTTTCATCGATAAATATGATAATTAAATCACAAATTACAATAATGTAATTTAGAGAGGCGTTTTATCGCGTTTCGGGAGGAGAAACGTATCGTAAAGTAATTACGTAAGATCGGTGAAAACTGAAGCGCGGAAGGCGAAGCACTCGACGATAGTTACTTCCAGCCTAACGATTTTCAACGGTTGCCTCTAAATCCTTCTCCCGTGTTTTTTCCCCCCGGTTCTTTTTTTATATCTTGAACGAAGTACTTTGGTTCGTGTGCCTCATCTGCGTTTCATCATCGGGCAAATTTGTTAAGATACCGTTTGCCAATATTTCAGCATTTTCATACTCCATTGCTCCGAATAAAAACTGAAGCGCGGTTGATCGAGAAGCGAGTAATGGACCATTCGAGCATCGAGTATCTTTTCCTTCTTTTCGCTTTCTTTTTAACATTTACAATTACAACCTTCGTCCGCGATACGCGATAATTCTTCGGTTCGATGCTTAAACGTTTCGAGTGTACGACTATTCCTTGCCTTATTTTTTATAGTTTTAAAGCGTCGTTTAAACATTCTTTTACGTTCGCTTATTTTTATTTTATCGGTGCTTTCCTCTTTACAAATATTTATGTAGTATCTATAAAATTTTCAAACATTTTTTAATAATATTTTTGTACATTTCTGTGTTTACCGCGAGTAAAAATACGGTAAAAATGTTAAAATATATATTTGGTGTTAAATGTAACGATTTATTAAAAAATGTATTCACGATCGATGTATCGTATGATTTTTGTTTCTTTAGATATATTAAAATATATAACGTTTAGTTGATAATTCTTTTTTTATTTTTCTTTACAGGTGAGTACAATGGTCATATTTTTATAACGATTACGCCCTTCAATATACAGTGAGTAAAAAATTTCTTGATAAATTTTAAAATCTTTTAACGGGTGATACAAGATATAATAATTTATCTAATTACAAAGAACGAGAGTAAAGCTTTTTCGATGTATCGTAACTGATTTACTCCTTTTGAATTTATACCGCATAGAATTTTCTTTTGAACGTTAGATGTTATAATTATTTTTAATAATTACTTCGCTTTAAAATTTATAAAAGTACGAAAATTTTGTAAACTATCGTTATTTATAGATTATTCGTGGATTTTAAATATTAAGATCTTAAAATAATCAGAACGCTAAAAAACTCGAGTATTTCACGTAGTTTACTTAAATCGAATTTTTAGATAATCGAGATAAAGTAGTGCGATTCTATTTTGGAACGAGTGTGAAAGCAAATAAATAAAAGGAGACTCGAAATAAGATAAAAAAAAGACGATACGGGTCTTCGACCAAAAGAAGGAAGAAATTCAAGAGCACGTGTCGTCGTTGGAATTCGCCGCTTGTAAAATGGATTTGCAACAAAATGTCGCCGGGCGATCTCTGGAATTCTGATAAGGTAAATGCTTTCAAGCCGGAAGACCAATGTTGAAGAAGAAGAAAAAAAAATTAAAGAGCTGGATTGCAAAAGGTTTTTTAGAATTCGAGAACAAGGATTGGTTGCCAATGAACTTGTATCTATTAAGCAACACGTTTCATTTATTATAAAAAAAAAAAAGAACGATGAAATATTTAAACAAAATGGAAAATAAAATACCATTTACGTTTGTACGTTTAAATAAATAATACACGGTATTTCTTTTTTCATTCGTATAGTATATATAAACATAAATTTGATAACGGTATTTTTCTTACGCATCAAAGTATGAATTTATTTATCAAGCGTGTACGTCCAAATAATGGAAAGTTGTAGATAATAGACTATTCATTTTATTGGAGAAATAAAAATTCGAAAGATAGTAAAACTGTATAATGTACGTTGTATACTAAAATGATTTATTTTATAGGTAGCTTAAATATTTAATACATAAACGAATGTTTTAATCAAATGTCTCGTTTAAATCTAATAACCGAGAATTTGGGCGTTGAACGCGTTACAAAGATAACAAAGAAGAAAAAATACGTTAAAGGTACGATAACGATTCGGTAAGATGTATTTATTTACGCTCGGCTTTAATTAGAAAGAGACATTTTTAAAGAGAAAGGATTGGACACGTTCCTCGATGAATACATTATTTTATGTCGTTACGAACGCAGATGTAAAAAGCGGGTTAAACGTTTCAATGAAAATTAGCGACATCCCAAGGAACCAAGGAACCAAGGAACCAAGGAACCAAGGAACCAAGGAACGAACCTTTTTACTTCTGAACGAACAGTTTGGTTTCGTCGGACAGCTTGGAAGAGTGGGTTGAAAAGGCGCAGAACCAGAAGCCCGAGGATACCCGAACAGTCAAATAAAAATGACAGAATGGAAAATTTGGCTCGAGAATAAGGAAGTCGGGCGCGAAGGATAAAGAAAAAGGAGCGGACGAGTCGGAGCCGTTTTTTGTGTCGGATGGTAAGAAAGAAGAACTGCAAGACACAGGAAGTCGGGGTCCACGCGACAAAGATAGGCGCGGCATCGAGAGCCAAACTCCTGCGAACAATGTCCGCGTAATGGCGGCCCCGGGCTACTTTTAGGACTACTTTTAGCAACGAGCCCACTTTCTTTTCAAAGCTAATGCCTGCGATAACACCTCTGAGGCATCTCCCCCGCTCCTCGCCAGTCGCCAGTCGCTTCCTGCAGCGTATTTATAGGTCTTCTCGGCCGTTTGGCCCGTACTTGCCGAGTTCCCTCATTGATCAAACGCCGAGATTTGCAAAGGACTAATTTGACGGGCTTTGCGTGTTTACTTCTTTGCCATTTGGCATCCTCTCCGTCGCTTTCAAAGCGCGTTACTTTTAAACTTATATAGCACTGAATTCATTTTACTTTCACTTAAATCGAGATGGGCTACACATCCATATTCACAATACTACTTCCACAACTATCCTAAGATAAAAATTCATGTTTACGAAACCAGACAAACTTCGTTCGAGTATCACGCGGATCGAATATTGTGCTTTCGTTCGCCTATCCGCGAGTGTCTCTCTGAATATTAACTTTAAAGAGTCGTTTATATTAAAGACGGCGATTCCGTCTTCGATAACCGGTACTTTTTGTATCTTAAAGTATGGGTGCCAATATTTATTCATCGATACGCTTCCAAGCGATCCTCGAAACATTATTTATTTCTATAGAGAATTTAGAATTTTTAATTTAAAAAATTAGTTTATTTATTCGAATTAAGCTACGAATGCTTGTTTGAACTTTTTAAATAAACATTCGTAACAATTTATAAGAGATCGCGAAGACCGTTTCTTTCGATAAGAAGAAAGGTAAAGAAATTAGTTCGAAAGTTCCAAAATAGTCTAAAAATTGATTAATTTTTATCCTTTAATATCCGAATCTTGACAACATTTTTAATGCCAACGGTTAGAGACTATTTAACGTTTAGTTACCTAAAATTATCATTTTAATTTTCCAACTTTTATTTAAGAGATTAAAATGAGCTTAATATTTTTTTTTAATAATTTTATATCGAATCTCAATAATTTAACCGCTATTAAAACTATCAATTTCTTTGATTTTTATCAAGTTTCGTTATACATTTCGATATTTAATTTGAGCTTAATTTAAATATTATGTTTATTATAATTTAGAAGCGAGGAATGAAACATGATAAATACGAGTCTGATTATGTAATTTGCTATCTTATAATATTTAGAGAGAAATTGTAATCGTAGATATTATTCGCACAATAATAAATTATTTTTGACTATAAAATTTTAATTATTTGTTCTCGGTCTAACGTACGATACGTCTAGATAAATATTGATGTGAAAATTTCTAATTTTGAACTATATAAAATCATAAAAATAAATAAAATGATAAATTTGATTGTTTACATAGGATAAAATAAGTTTCAATTTATATAAAAGCAAAGCAAACTTACAAATTGTTTCTAAATGTCTTCTTGTCTTCGATACAAGGAGGCAGATAAAAAATAAAAATAAAAGTGTTCTCGAGTATCGCATCGCACTATACAGAAATTTCCATCCCCTAAAGTATATAAGAAGAAACTCCGCAAAAGGAGCACCTCGACAAACCAAATACGATATATTTGTTATGTCAACAATTTAGCCTACAGGGATGAGGGTGAGCTCTTGACTTGATGCGAGGCAAACGAGCGAGCGAGCGAGAGCAAATGACCGAAAAGGAAAGAAGAAGCTGGGGAAAGGGATGAGGCGGAGAGAAAGAAAGAGAAGCAGAATATAATGTACACATGGAAGAACGGGGAGGGTTGGGTGAATTCGAATTAGTGATTTTGTATCAGGATTTGAATAATACGATTGAATATTTTATAAAATTAATGGATACAGAGTCAAAGTTGCCGAGTAACTATTTTAGAGACCCTAGAGTTGCTGCGAACTTTAAATTGATTTATGGTGTTTTGTACAAAGATTGTTTTGTAATTCGTAAAATTTAAAGCTTGTATTATGTTATCGATCTTATTACATTTTCACCTTTCAATAAAATGTCGTCGTTATCATTTCGTTCCGAACAATAACTGATAATACAGCGGTTGAACAGTTTTTAAATGGCTATTGTCAATTCGATGATAAAATTAAAAATAACGTTCGACTAACATTTGTATTCTTATAGAGTTCGTTTTTTTTATATATTCTTTTCGAATAAACGCATTTGTTAAATGGATGTTCGAAAGCAGTGCTCGAATAAAATTTATATTTAGTTATAAGAATAAATATAAAGAAATATTTTTCCGTAGTAATTATACGTTTCGTGATGGTTTTTTTTTTTTTTATAAACCAGAGTCGAATATCCTTCCGTTACCAAAAATTAAAATTCTTTAAACGAACGTTGAAAAAATAAGTTTCCAAATTTGAAAACTGTAATATTGAGAAACTAAAAAAATTTGATAAGAAATTTTACGTTACGATTCGTCAACTCATTTTAAAGAAATTAAATAAAAATTTACGTTTTAGCTTTATTCAATTATCTCTGTACACTACCGAAAATATTTTCACAATAACGTCCGTCGTTAATTTTTCTCATGGACGAAAGTTCATTATAAATATTATCGTTCGGTTTGAAAAATGTATTTAACGTTCGAGTTCGGAAGGAACAAGTTAAAAAAGAAAACGAGGCGGTTAAAAAATAAAGATAATATTGAATGGAAGGACGTAAAAGGAGTAGACTAGTACACCACTGTTAACGCGGAGAGAAGGAGATGGTTGGGAAAAAAGAGACTAAGAAGTGGGAGGAACAGGTCCTTCAGTTTTAAGTCACCCCGATCGGAGCAACCGCCCATGTCTCGGTCGCCACGTGTAGGTTCGCGAGGGGTAAGGTGGGGTAAGGTGGGGTAAGGTGGGGTAGGAAGCGGGACGTCCTCGTGTATCCTCGTGTACGCGCTTCGCTGGGGATGGCTAATGAAATATCCGCGCTGCTTTAAGTGAGTTACAAGTCCCCCGTAACAACCCCAAAGGGCAGACCCTCCGTTTTTTTTGTGTCGTCGCTACACCACGTCGCTACACCACGTCGCTACACCACGTCGCTACACCACGTCGCTACACCACGACTCGCCCAACGAAAGCATATTGTCCTCGCAATTGGCAAAGTAACGCGTGACTATGCGCCCAGTAGTTTATGCCGATTTTGCGAGGATGTTACTTCCCTGCCGCGAGGGAGGTTCCGCCAAATCGAATCTGCGCCAAAGGGACAATGATCGCTCGACGAGGGTGGGCCAATTCGATCTTGTCCTCCTCGTCGTTTGAATTTTTCGCGCGACCGGGACGAGGCATCGACCACTCGGACGTTTCTTCTCCGAGTTTTAGCCCGTTTAGTTTAGTCCCGTTTCCCCCCCTCAGCCTAGGCTTACTATTTACGACTACTTCCGCGAGCGACTGCGTCTGCACTTTTGTTACTCCTGCTCATTTCATTGGACAGACTCGCATCTGGAGATTCACCGAACCTTCGCCTTCATAATTTAATATTCATAATTTCACGCGCGTTTCTATCTTTCTATAATTTACAACTGTGTTCGTCCGTTTGTATCGTTTACAATTTCAAAGGTATCGCTAATTTCGAACTCGCGATTTCGATCTACTTCTCGTTGGAAGCCGAAAAAGTACGCAAACGATTGTATCGAAGAGTAAATATTTCGACATTTTTTTAAATTATGGTATATACGAACCAAAGCTTTATAAATTGATCTGTAAATCATGACTTTAATTGGAAATTTAATATAAATTTAAAAAATGTTTTAAACGTTCAAAATTATAAAAAAGTCTCAAAGGTAAAGATTCTCGCGATCGAATTTACTTTTACGGTTTATCGATTTAAATCTTACACCTGTGAATTTTTTATTCCGTTCCGTGTACGACGTACGCAGATAAACGTAATTACGAATCGTATTTTCCTTAAAGGATAACTCGTATTACTTATTTTGAATTTTATTCGATGTTACACGAGTAGTCGTAAAAATATTCGATTAAAAAATCTTGTATCATCGCGAAACGTATTTTATACATTTTGTTACCGTTTGCGTAATTAGTCGACGTCGCCGCACCATCGGTATCACGATTCGGATGTTTGTTTCGCTTATTAATTTGGGAAGAAAGGGAAACGAGTGGTTGAATTGTCATGAGAAACGTGTTGCCACGAAAGAAACGTACTAGATTTTTGTTTGTTTGCAACCCGCTCTAAAAGCCCCAAAAAATAATAAAAATAAAAATCTTGTCGGACGCGATTAACCTTGAAAAAAGAACGGTCGCCTACCCGCAGGACCCTAAAAGAGTATACCTAGAATTTTCGATGAATTCACGAAAGGACAACGGGGATTATAGAACGCGTCAACTCCGCAGTCTACTTTCATCCCTCGCTAGGTACGAAGTTATTCAGGCATTGTGAATTTCCCCGTCCCTCCGATAATCGCCGAGGGATTACCTTGGTCCAATGTCCGCGGCTATGGATTTTTCTCGCGACGAAGAGAAGGGCTTACCATTACTTACTCTCACCGTCGCTTTGCCTCCGTGGGTGGATGGAATCGTGGGTAGCTTCGAAGAACGACGTGTCGCAGTGGCGCCGACGATAACGAGGAACGACGAAATGTTTACACGGACTCGATACTTGACTCGGCGAAGAACCAACTCAACGACCGAAGAAATACTCTTTCGAATCAACGTTTTTTTTTTTATTCCGTTCGCGTTAAGCCGCCTAATCCTCCGAGGATCCGAAGACTACCGGTCGATCTATTCGACACTGTTCGATCTCGAGCGAGCGAATCGAAGAATCCTAACTTTTAACTTTTACTCGGACTCGATCCAATAACTTTGATCATTTCGATAAATTGTAAAGGGATACGAATCTTGATTCATCGCGCGATTCACTCACGAATAAAAAGTAATCGTTGTAATAAATTTTTTACGTTACGTACCGGTACATCGAATTAAATATTTTTTTCGCGCGTACTCGATCGATCATCGAGATATCTGTAGAGATTACGAGCGACGTTCGTCGAATCTGGAGCTTTGATTATAGTACAAATGCCACACTCGATACAGGTTACCTCTAATTTCATATGGGTAAAGTTTATCGAGTACATCGAGTACATCGAGTACACGGAGTAAATTACGTGGATTTTGGTCGTTATCTCTTTGAATAAAAAAACCTTACACTCGCGTACGCAGTTTTAATTATAGTCCGAAGGGGATATTTTTTCATTTTTCACAAAGAAAACGAACCGCTGGTATAATTCATACGTACGCGAGAATTACGCGTACAAGTATATTTATAAAATATACTTCCATGTAGTTGTTTACGGGAGATCGAAAATTTGCAAGTGAAAACGTTGCTTGTCAAAACGCGAAAGAATTCTCGGTGCATTTTCAACAAAACCAAACATCATTAATCACTTTGCCGAGACTCGCAAAACGATTGAAAAGAAAAAAAGGGAAAAAAAAAAGCGTAGCGATGTTATTTTTCCCCATCTCGTCTTCTTCTCCCGTTCTTTCGGCGATGGCGACGCGGCCTTGCGTAATGGCATAATACACGCGTAGACACTAAAATCGGACACCCCCGCGAACAGCCCCGGGTGTGTATTAAATTTAAATAAAAATACCGGCAGCGTGTCCGTGTGTCCACGGGCTGAGCCTATAAATCAGAAGACGGCCAGTTGCGGATAATAATGCCTCGCATTTGTGTTCCTCCTCTCTATCTCTCATTTTTTTCTGCTTCGCGTAAGCCCTCGGTTTGAGTATTTCACGCGAGCTACCAAAAAACGAGAAATAAATAGAAGGGAGAGTCCAAACTCTGAGATATATATTCATTCCTGTTCATCAGCGCGCATTTTTTCAAGCACATGGCATCGTTATTACGACTCCCGCTTTCTCCAACGCTTAACTTGTTCGTTCGTTCGTTCGTTCGTTCGTTCGTTCGTTCGTTCGTTCGTTTGCACGTTCGCAAGATTTTTTTAACTTTGTAACGCTTTTTAACAATAACGCCGACTTCCGTTCTTATCCAAGTCGTTAACGAGTATGTAAATATTGCGTTGCAAACAAATAAAACGTGTAACGGACAGATACAAATAAAGCACCGAGAAAGCTATTATTTTTATTATTCTAAGCGAATATTTTTATGAATTTTACGGCTGTTAAAATAAATATTAGAAAGTAATTTTTATCGCGTTTAAACCGCTATTTTCTTTTTGAGTTTTTTAATATTTATTTTCCATATTTTATTCTCCTTATCGCCATTAACGTCGCACAATTTTCAAGTTTCGATCGCCGTTCGGCATCTTAATAATAACATTTGAAATAATTTATATCGTGTAATTTTATTCTGTTTACTCGTACAACGTTAAAAATATATCCGTACGCCGATCGCGATATGTAATTATTTTTGATACCACGCGAGATACGATACTTTATAAATAAAAAGTGCCTTTTGTACCATTTTGGAGCATTCGGTTTACTTTTTAACATTTTATGCTTTATTAAAAATACTTGAATTTGCTCGAATTTGCCCGAATTTGCCCGAATTTGTCCCTCGCAAAGTGAGCCGGTAAGGTTGAAACAAACATAACGATCGAATTTCCAATGGAAAATCCAGCGATCGCATCTCGTAACAAAGATTTTAATCGGGAAACAGGAAATCGCGGATGCAGCGAAGGAACTCGAATCCCGACGTACATAAATCGGAAGGACGTACATAATCGTACGAATCTGCCGTGTAAATTTCGAGAAAGCCTATCGGAGTCGCTCGTAAAATAAATTTCAGCCTAGAAGGTGAAAAGTTTGAATCTCGAATCTCGGGTAGCGCGGGAGCGTAGGTGATTATGAATTGGATGGAGCAACGCATAAAGGTGAATCTATTCTCCGTGGAACGAGACTCGAATACACAGATATATAAATACGCGGATTGCGTGTTGCAGTGGCAGTCGAGGGTGTGGCATCAGGTTGGACAGCAGCAGCAGCAGCAGCAGCAGCAACAGCAGCAACAGCAGCAACAGCAGCAACAGCAACAGCAGCCATAGTAGTAATGAGGACGGCGACGAGATAAATCACACTTTCTCTCTTTCCCTCCTCCGCAAGGATAATCATAATCTCGAGATGCGATATCGCTCTTGCTCGAATCTCGCAACTCATTCCACTTTATTTCTCTTTATATATTTTTCTGTATTTTCACGTATATGAAATTTCTCGTTTTTTCTTTTGGAATGGAAGAAATTAATTCGAGCGCGGAGCGCGTTAAAATTGTAAACGATATTTCTTCAATTATTTAACCATACACTCTTGGATATTTTTCACTTGTCTTTATTTATGAACTTATTACGACTTTACTAGAAGAAAAATTTTCTCTATTATACTTATGTACCATCTATTATCTAGTTTAAGAATGATTTAAAATCAGTATGGAATAACTTTCAAAGAACTAATATTTCAAAAAACATACTTCGCATAAATTATTCTGTTTTATTTTTCCGTTGAATCTTTAAAGTTTGATGAATAGATAAGGATGATTTATTTTATTCTAACTATCAAAGATAAAAATTTCACCGTATTGATCCAAAGTTTGTTATTTGAAACGGCGAAATTAAGTTTTCGTCGTAAAAAAAATATTTCCGTTTAATCAAAAATTTTGTCGTCAACTTTTTTTCGCGATTAAATCAAGTTTTACGTAATATTAATTAATCATAAAATAGGTTGATATTATTGAAAAGGTAAAACATTTATTTTATAAAAGAAAAACTAGGATATCGGAAAATATTTTTCTTTGAAAATAGTCCCGAGCAATATTCCGAAATTAAAACGAATTTATCTTATAATATATAAATTAAAAATTGTCGAGTTGCGCGGTTTATATTTAGGCAAAAAGTGTTTGTGAAAAACTATGGAGGAACGTATGTACGATGTTTGTACGATGGGTATATTTGTAAAATTGCATCGTAATGTATAGGATTAAAATAATATTTTCCACGTAAATAACTTGATAAATATACTTTAAGGTAAGAAATTTTGCGAAATATAATAAATACTTTATCCTTTAGTCTTGCTTACATCGTATATATTCGTTCGTTCGGAGCATCTTATTCTTTATTTTTCCCTCGTCCTTTAATGCCTCCTTCTTCCTCTCACTCTCTTTTTCCACTCTATTTCTTGTGCCTTTTCACTTAAACCTCTCTCGCACTCGTTCTGTTTCTCTCGACGCCCTAGAGGCGGAATTCATTTTGCTCGACGAGCGAGTTCTTTCCGTCTCCCAAGAAATCTTTCCCGTTCCTCCTTTTTCTTTCTCTTTCTTTCTCATTCTTTCTCATTCTTTCTCTTTCTTTCTTTTTCATTTTTTTTCTTTCCTTTTCTTTCTTTTTCTTTCTTTTTCTTTCTTTTCCTTCACCCTCGCGAGACGGATGCTGTGCGTTTTCTTATATACATACGCCGCGGTTCCTCTCCTTCTCCGGGTATCAGCGAAGAATCGCGAGCAGGAAAAGCGCGTTAACGTAAACTCGAGCGAAGGCAAAATTGACACAGAGAGGGCGAGGAGAAACGCGGAAATGTCTGCTCGTTTTTTTTGCTCTCTATCTCCTCTCTATCCAGGGAAGAAAAAAGCTTCTTCGTTAAGTTCTCTTAATGAAATTAAAATTCCATGAATGCAGAAAAAGTTACTGTATATATTCCTTTATTATACATGTATATCTTTCTCTTTTTATCTCGCAATCCTTCTTAAAGAAGCACAGATATATACACGTATTTAATTTCTTTTTCGTTATATTTTTTTCCAGGATTCGATAAGAATGTACCGCTACATCCGAGTCGACTTTACCCGCGTTATTATTTTTTCGGTGTTCGTTAAATTTTGTTGAAAATCTAACGATATTTTTCCGAATCAAGTTGACGTTTCGTTGTATCATCTTTTTAATTTTATAATATTCGTAAGAATAATGTATCGGATTAAGTATATACGGAGTTGTAATAAAAATTTAATTACGAATCATTTTTAGTTTTTTTTTTTAAATTTACGAGAAAAATCGATATCGCTACATAAATAATAAATTCATTCCACTCTAACAAAAAAACTTATTTAGTTATCTTTGTTATCGCGTGAAATATTTTTGTAAAAATTCTGTAACGTTAGTTTTGTAATTACTAAAAATACACATCAAAGAACGTTAAGAATATTTTCCTAGTTTCGATAAATTATCTTTATCAATTTATCATATTATCGTATTTTCAGTTATAAATTAAGATAGAAGAAATTTTTGTAATTAGTCTCGTACCAAAATTTTACAAATAAAATTCGAGGGCTTTTTTCGGCACTTAAATTTTCTACTCTGAAACTAATTAAATATTTTTGAAAACTGGAAGCGTATCGACGAATCGTCATACGTAACGCAAATCGTATTTATCGAAAAAGTAAACAGGTGTTATTTACACAGCTCCTGTCGAGCAACGATAAAAAAATGACTTTATTACTATTTTACTCGTAATTTTGATGTTTTGATGAAATTTTGATGAAATTTTGATGAAAATTTGCATATTCAACTTAAAATTCGAAGCGATATTCTCCTCCAGTTTTTCACTGTCTATTTCATCAGCGAAGGAGACGAGGAGGAGCGTTTGGTAGTTCCCCGGTAGGACGTTATCAATGGGAGTGGAAGCCTTTTTTGCTCCGTAAATCCGCTTTATTGGTCAATTAACGTTTCTCGGTCCGTCTTACTCTCTTCCCTCACCATTCCCCTCACCGTTCCCCTCACCGTTCCAGTCGCTATTCCCCTTCCCCCGTAGCCACCGTTCCACCGCTCGTTTCTCTCGGTAAGGTACGCGCGCTCGTTTCGAGATAAGGCTTCTTCTTAATCTCGGCGAATGCCCGACTCGCGTTGCCTCGGTGGTTGGGAGGCGCGCTGAGATATTTTGGAATAATGAGTGCGAATGGGCGCGCCAGCGGATAAATTATATTTATGAAGCTCGTACGCTCGTCTGGTTGTATCTCGTGGAATCCTCGGCGGCCTTCGCGAAGCGTCACCGAGACGATGGGGATTCGAAGCGAGGAATATAACGGGTGACCTTTTACTTTCGTATCAGAGCTAAGTTTCGTTTTAGATGGTTACCACGCCGGAAAATGCTTCCCTTCTTTATTTTAAATATAGTAAATACGTCCAAATTTTAATTTAAAATAATCTTCTAATTATATTCGCGTACGGATACGATTCTTTTATTCCTATTATTCTTAATTCGTTTGAAAATTATAAGCGTTAGATGATTCGAAAGAGTCCAAGTATTTCGTTGCACATTTTTTTTCAATTGCTCGTTTATATTTTCTTGGTTTGAAGGAAACGTCGAGTCAAATTTTTCAGCGACGGTCCGCGCTTCGATAAATCAGTATAAATAATTATACTTTAGCACTGATTTTAAAACTTTTTTTTTATTCGAAAAAATAATTTGGAATTAATTTTTTTGTCCATTTATATTGTATGTCCCGTACACAGATATAAAGTTTTAATTTTGAAACTATTTTACCAAGATTTTTCATTAATTCAAATACTCGTTATTTACAAACGTACAGCTTATGTAATATCATATTATTAACTTTGTACTTTAACGTTAATTAAAACAAATCTGAAATTACAAATACGCGAGTATCTTTAAATTTAGCTATAAAAAATGTATAAAGCATCGATTACTTGATTTATTGTATTAATAAATAAAATAAGTTATTATTATTAGAAATAAATTGGTCACTAAATTAAATTTCTCGTTTATTTTTTAGATCAATGTTTGGTATTGTATAGTCTATCTTCGTATAGACACGCAAACAGGCAAACTCTAAAAGCTCTCAAGCTTCTAGAAGGTTCTTGAAACTTATTTTTCAACCAAGAAAATAAAATCAATATCTAAGAACCTCTACGTTGAGGGTTAAATTCAATGAATCGATAACAAAATGAACATGCATTTTTAGTCTATTTGTACATTGCTTTTTTAGTAACTACGGAATATTCTACGAACATTGTATAAAATAAAAACTTTTAATAAATTTAAATTTTTTGATATTATGAAGTATCAACGTTTAAATTTCTAATCATAGTATTGAATTTCAAAAAATTCTCTTCGATGCAATCATTCCGATTATTTTACGAAAAAGTGCTCTTACCAAAAGTACACGATTATCGATAAATTTTCTTTTTATTTTTATTTTTCTATATTTTTTAGTTTTTTAAATAAATAGCTAAAACGAAATCTGTGGAAAATATAAGTAATCGATCATCCATTAAAATAATTGTAAAATTTGATAATTTAATAGTTAACGAACTAAGATACATTTTACTAAGAACATCGATAAATTAAAAAATATAAAACACAATGTAATTTTACTGTTTTTATTTAACGAAATCTTAGTTTAGAAATAATAGTTTACTGTTGCGATTCAAGCAAACCAAATTAAAAGAACGCGATGAAACTCCGCAGTTGATTACAAGTTTTATTTCTAGTATCGAAAAAACTGGTATTATTTTGAGCTGTACAACGCGTTCCTTTATTTATATTTGACCTTTGTAAATTTAGTCGCAACGATGTACAGAACTAAATACAAGGATACAGCGGTAAGAGAATTTCGGGAGTTTGAAAAATTATGTAGTAAACGAGTGACCTAGTTAATAAAATAAAATTTGGAATTAAGCATTGAAAAAATTTGGAAGTCGTAAAGAAATTCGTCCAGGTTTCGAAAATCAACTCGTTATTTAAAATTGGAAAGCAAAGCGCACTTAATTCGAATATAAAAGATACGTAAAATCGGGAATCGGAAGCGTCCGGGTCGGGATGATGACTCCAAAGGAGAAAAAAAAAACAGAAATTTCAATCCAGAGATAGATTTGGAGCTCGAAAGAGCGTCGTTGCATCGTTGCATCGTTGCATCGTTGCATCGCGGCATCATTATCGCAGGTGAGCTTGCTCGTATTGCCCTCTCCGTCCTTCCTTTCCGCGCCTCTCTCCTTTATTCTTACACTGGGCGCGAATATGTAGCTCCGCTAGTGGAACTCGGTTTTCCGATACACGGCCAGTGTACGGCGCGAAATCAATTTAGCTGATTGCGATTGGCTCGGTGGAAGCTTCATCGAAATTTAAAATTGGTTTTTGGCAAATTGGATTGGCTGGACGACGGGGGAAAGGGGGAACCCGTCCGTACCTGGCGATAGCGAACACCAGCGTCGCGACTCTCCCGGGCAGGGCTTCAGGCTCGTGTTCGAGTCGACTGAAAATAGATGTTCGCACCGTCGCTGTCGACATCCTCCAACTTCAAACTATAAACTCGTAACCTGCGAAACTAGTGGTTTTTCAAGGGATTGTCTTCGCGAGACTCTCGTTACTCGGAGAACGACCGTTGAGTCATTCCTTCGAATCGAAGCAATATTTTACTTTTTACGAGACCCGGAGACCTTTGATCAACCTTTTTCAATTTCACTTTCATAATATTCAATTACCGGCATTTCGTTCCATTATTCTCCTTAAGTCTCCTTAAAATTCGAATGCTTTTAACCTTTGAGTCGATAAGTGGTTGAATTACATATATTTACAAAATTACACCGTGGATATCTTTCGATTATTATTTTCAAAACTTGTTCTTTATATATATATTCTAGACTTACCGATTTAGTAGTGTCACGTATACTTATACTTAGAGTATACGTTCGTCTATCGTCAAATATTTAAATTTATTTTTAAAACGTATATTACGTATTTAAAAATTAATTTTAGATTTGGAAAAGTTTTTTAAATCATATTTACTTTAAACACCTCCTCGTTTTTTAAGACTAGTTTACTATTTCGAAGAGAAAATTATTTTTTAAATAAATTAGCGATAAATTTAAAATCATTTTTCTTTTCAATGATATTATAATATATTCTTAATGTAATTGTTTTGTTTCTAATATCTATCTCTAAATCTTAATATTATTAGTTTGGAACGAATAACTATATACTTTGAACTCTCGGTAATTCAAACAGATGACTCGGATTACTCGAGGGAAGAGTAAAATACAAGGCTAAAGGGTTTAGTTTCATCTATAATGGATCGTCTTGTTAGGGTCGTTGATATTTGGAATTGAATTACGACAAATATTTTAAAGTTTCTAATCGATTTGCTAGTTTTTTCTTATCCTTTGAGTTTGTTTTGAATATCGGATTATAAGCTTTACATTTAATTAAGAACACAAAGAATGGTAAACCTGACCATAAATAATTTAAAAAATCATCATCGTAAGTAAATTTGTGTATAGGAAGCTTAAATGCGTGAAACATACGTTATCAAAAGTATTTTATCGAAAACGAAGTAGAGGAAATATTTAAATATAATGATAATTCGTACAAAGATAATATATTAGATTCGATAATAAAAATGTAGCAATAGTTTTTAATTATTAAAATACAATAATAATTAGATTTAAGTTTTTCGAAGTAATCGAAAAATCATTTAATACATTGAAAAATGTAATTATTTTTGTACGTTGTATCAACGGTTGATTTCTCGATATTATTTTTAATACATCACGATAAATATTCATCTTCAAAAATATACGCTAATATATATATAGAAATATTATAGCACAATTTGTTTTCGTGTATTTTATCGATTAAAATGTCATTTTACCAAAGTTTTACTCATAGAAATTGAATAATCATCGAGTATAGAGAATATTTGTCTTACTTTATTATTTTATTATTGTATTATTTTAAACGATTCGGTAAACAATAATATTACCGAAAAGGTAAAACAATACATTTCTTTACGATCCAAGCAGATAATATTTTATTTTTTACAACAAAAATTCGTGCAAAATGTCCAGTCGCTAAAGAAAATCGATCGTTCGAAAAACTTTTGAAACAGCATACCGTAGAAAATAAGGCGATACTCGGTATCATCGTATTTTTATAACTCTATTAAAAGAACAAATTCAAAGAAAGTAATGGAGTAGCTTTGAACACGATCTACCCTATTCGAACCGCGTAATTTATACGTGGCTCGCCAAATTAAAAAGTAATCGATCGAAAGACGAGAGCGAACGTCGCTCGCATATTTCGTGCATAGCTTAGGCATATTCGGGTTAAGCATATTCCTCGCAACCGAGGATCGCAACGTTTTACGAAATCCGAGCACATGTTTATGGCAGAGCCAACCGCTGACAACCGGCAATAACCCGAGCAGCAACGACGGCCCCCATTGACAGATGTACACACGCCCTTTCGTGTCGCCCACTAAATTAAATGCGCGGTTGTCGCCGAGTTCCTTGCTTTGACTGCCGGAGCCAAGGCATGTCGCGAATCAACCGAGGGATGAAAAGGGAGGGGGAAAGGGAGGGGTAAAGGGAGGAAAAGGGTCCAAATAAAATTTCAAGAGTGAAAAGAGACCTGCGCCCAGGATAATAACGAGGCTCGGTCAAAGGACAAGCGAGCGATGCATTTTCCTGCGCCAGCGCCTAGTTCGTTATCTTTTAACTTATTTTTATTTAACCCTGCGTCGGTTTCTCTTTTCACGCGTTATCGAAAGCAAAGCGAGAAAAGTATTGGGTCGGTTAGGGGGGGTTTATATCAACTTGAATCTGTTTAGGTAGTTATAATAACGTTATCTGGTATATCTTGCAGTAACGAGGTTGCATAATTTTATTTCCGTAATCTCCTCGTGCGCTTTTTGTTGAAATTTGCCAAACCTTTTTTCCGCACTTCCCACCGCGAATTAACTTTTTTTTTTTTTTTTACGAACAAAGTGCGCGTATCGACGAACGAATAATACGGTTCATTCAATTTTTAATTTTATTCCTAATACGTTTATGAAAAACGAAGCTTACGAGTAGCATTGTTTTATTTTAATCGATAAAATTACGCGTTGTGCAATTTTAATACCGGTCGATCGAAGAATATTTATACGACCGTAATTTTCTTTATCGCGATTTCGTAAGTCATTTTATCGGACGTACGAGTGACTTCAAAATACTCTTTTTTTCTCCTTTGTTTCAATTGTAATATTTTGCACATCGTCGATAATTTAATAACGATAATTCAAACGTTAAATTCAACGAAATTTTCCCTACAAAGGAGATTTCCAAATTTTTTTATTTTCGTTTCGAAATAGTTTTTGGATATAATTAAAAATAATGAATAATTTAAACGTTATCTCTTCTCGTCGTCTTCGAACGGAACGCGTAAACTAACAACCCTTCAAAAAATTTTATTTCGCGAAAACAACTTTTTAAATGGAATTATGCAGATCGTAATCTTTGATCAACGGTACGGCTATATTTATTTTGAATTTATTAAACGATTAATTTCAATTTTAATTTATGTATAAAAAGCTTTTATAAGTTAATATAACCAATTTTTTATTAGCGCGTACTATAAATTTATAACAAAGAATATAATTTTTGCAAATGAATACGAAATTAAATTTCAACATTTACGTATTTTAATATGTATTCTTTAATTTTGAATAAAAAGCAAAGTAATAAGAATAGTAAAAGGTTTGGTATACAAGCCGAGACATTAATCTCTTAATTTTTAACGCAGCTAAATAGAAGCGGAGTCGTAGTATATTTTAATCGAATAAGTCTTTGGAGGTCGCTGATCTCCTTATTAACCGCACTCGATAGTTGCACGACGCGTCCGTGAGATCAACGCGGATTATTTCGCGGTTCGATGACTGCCCCACGGAAACTCCCTTTTCTCGTCTCGAGATTAGCTAGATTAGTTTCCCAAACAATTGATCTCAAACCCTAACCGTTCCTACGTCCGAGCGCGTGCACTATGTGCAATTAAATCTCTTGGACTGATCTACTCTAACGATCTGGATAAGCGAGTACCCTAGTCTGCATTTATTTAAAGAGCCCAAGAGAGAGAGAGAGAGAGCGAGAGAGACGGTCCAACCTTTTTAAACGATCGATCAATGATTAATACATAAACTTTGCTCGCTCACCAAATACTCGCGAAATGTAAACGGATAGCTTTTGCTAATTATGTCAGCAGACATTATTATTATTATTATTATTATTATTTCTATTATTTCTATTAGTTCATCGTTGATTTGTTATTGTACAATCGTATCGAATTACCAGATTAAATCGGTTGGTGTCGTGTTTAAGAATCGAGTGACTTTTTTGATTGAAACATTTAGCTATGGGAATGGAAAACGTGAACCTATTGTTATATTAGAATTATCGGTATTACCAAAGATAAGATACCAATAATTATTTTTAAAATAATTATTTCACTTTCAGAGCGCTAAATAATGGTTAAGTTTAACGTGCGCACACATATATATATACACACACACACACAAATACTCATCAAAGTAATGAATTTTCAAATTTTTTAGTAAAGTATACTTTTCTACTTTATTAATAACTGTTCGGATGGTTAGAGGATTTACAAAAAACTAAGTAACAGTTTAGATAAATGTGAACAATTAAAATTTTCTTAATAAAACTTTAAAAGTTAAAAATAAAACTTAAAAATTAAATTCTAAAAGATATAACAACTCAAAAATTAAGGACGAAAAGTAATCAACCGAACATCCACGCGATAACGAATATTTTTATAATATAAATGAATCATTGCATTTTCAATTTTATTTAATTTTCAGTGTTATTATCGAAAAAGTAATTAATTGAAAATAAAATCCAAAAATTTGTTTCGGTTCATCGGCCGCTTTCTATCAGCGTCGACGCAAAGCCGCACGCGACGCTCGAAGCTGCTCGTCAAGTTAATTAGATTGAGATAAAAATAGATAATGCTCGAAAGGAAAGAATCGTATCAGCGGCCACGGAGTGCAAAAGTTTAGCGCACGGCTTTTGAACAACTTCTTTCGAGGTATGTTTTCCACCCGTTGGCTTCGCGCTGAGTCACCGGAGGATCAAAAGCGAGAAGAAACGGGAAAAAATGGAAGTACGCGTCTAAAAGTTGCAACCATTTTTATTGTGCGGACAACGACTCGATTCGAATTAATCGAATTAATCGAATTATTGGAAGAAACGCGGGTTTCGTCACTTTTTTTTAAATAGGTCCTTATCGCGGTTACGTAGATGGCGTAATTGTAAATCGAAAAACGTTTCGTTAGAAGTTTCAATTTATCGAATTGTAAGTTACGTTGCAACAAGAAAGAAACGTGTACCTAAATTTAGAACGATAGTTTTTTAAACTTTTTCTTGTCCTCTATTTTATAAATTTTAATAGATTTTTCGCGGGAGAATATTTTTTACATCGCACTCGGTAAATTTATGCGGTCGAATGCCAAAACTAATCTAAATTATCGCGTTGGATCGCTGACGATCGATGATAACATCGTTATTACCGGATGCATAGAAAATATAAGTTGGAAGTTTCGAATTACGTTAATTATAAATTACGTGATTTTCCGAACGTGGCTGAAGGATCGTTCGAACGAAAGGATTTGGACGATCGCTAAAGAGAATGGAGAATAAAAAAAGTACACTTGGTAATTTGAGATGATCGAAAGTAAATTAGAAAAAGTGAATAAAAAGTGAATAAAAAGTGGGTGAGAGGAGCAGAGAGCTGGTTTTTTTCTAGATACGCGCGCGATGAATTGGAAGAACGAGTGAAAAGAAGAAAAGCATAAACAAGATCGCAGTAATTCGTGTAAAGCCAGTAAAGCCAGTAAAGCCAGTAAAGCCAGTTATGCCTCGAGGACAATACGCCGAGGCCTAACGAATTAATTTCCGGCGGTGCACAGCGTTAATCGCAATTATTTCTCTTACTCAATGCCCTAAGAGCGGTGAAAATGCATTACACACTCCTCGAGGAGGTAATGTACACGAAAGCCGAGTAATTATCCAAGTACGACGGTTGCCTCTCGAGTACCGAAACGCGGGAGTAGGAAGACGCGTTGCGCGTTGGTCTCATTAGTCCCCTGTACCCTTACTTTCCTTACGGCAATTTACTTATTTGCCAATCGGCAATTAAAACCATTCCCTCTTTTTCCTTTTTATCATTCGATTTTCACTTTTATAATTCGCGCTTTCCTTACCTCCTTGCTTTCCTTCCTACGTGCCATTTTACTTATCCACTTTACCGAAATTCGTGATCGCGTCGTTTATCGCTTACAGCGCCAAACAAATCTTTACGAATCGTTGACTTTCTCGCATAATTATGTAAATATGGAATTTAGCCTGGATTTCGTAGTCTTCGCGAATACATAAATTCTTGTTCGCGGAGAATCGTATCGATGAAACTCTGCGTTGTTGTAAGCTGAAACAACCAAAGATGAAGCAACGATGGTTCGAATCCGAACGAATGAAATATGATTTCTCGGGAGGTGTAAATTAAACCAATATTTGGTTTATTCCATTTGATTTAAAACGAAATATCTGGATAATAGAGAATAAAATGTAATTTCGTTATTTTAATTACTTCTGTAATTATCGCGCAATTTTAAACGATGTATAAATTTTGTAAAAATTACGAGATTCGGAAGAAGCGTTATTTAACGTTCGAGAAATGAAATCGAACGAAGGATTTTTATCGAAAGTAACAATTACGCGAAAGATATTTAATTTTTGATAAAGTATGTCCATCGTTGAGTCCGGATTAAAATTAAGTCGTTAGATTTCAGATTTCTCTTTTACGTTTGTATAATCAAAACATCGTGTGAAAATTCATTTTGTAATATTAAAGACGTAATTAAAGTCAACCTCCGGTAATATAAAATGGTATTAAGAGATGTAAATAAGAAATAGGATTTATTTATCTTTGTTAAACTGTAATTTAATATTAGTTTAAACGATAATTTAGTTGTAAAGAAACTTTAGACTTTTATAAATAGTTAGCGATACGCGGTTAAGGGAAATAGGGAAATATACCCGATACGCGATGAATAATCATTTGCGTAGTTAGTAAAAATTTCCAACGTTAATCAGGCGTCGCAACCGAAGTTCGCAAAAGAAGTCGAAAATTCTAATTTAAACGTTTTTCTCCGATTTCTTCTCCACGTTTTCATTAGTTTTTTTTTTACTCCTTTTTACATTTCCTACTGATTCACGGGACGATTCTTCGAGTGTCGTCTCGCCTTCGTTCCGTCGCTTCCACTACCTTTTCTGCTACCCATTCTGCTCTATCCTCCTCTTTCTCCTTCTTTGCTCGTCTCTCACGAGACTGACTCTAATTAATTAATACCTAGGCGACTCGTTTCTCTTCGCTCTCACTCCGTTTCTCACTCGCGCACTAACTAATTAGCGACTCCACGCGTACGTACGTAATTAGTGTTTGCGCGCTGTCGCCGTTAGCGGTGCTCTTTTATACGCGCGTGCTACAAACACACACGCACACACGGACACACGCACACATGCACCCGCGCGAATACACGTATCCGAGTCCGAAACTGAAAAAGATCGATTCAAGCTCGCGGTCAATCGATTAAAACGAGTTCGAATCGAGGGATGAACTCGATGCTTTCCTCGAGAATTTTCGACAAAATATTATTAATTTCCCTCGTTACAGCTTCCAATACTCCCTTTCTGTCTCCCTCCGGGCACCTGTATTTTTTCCTGCTTCGAGAGACTATTCGTGCAATCTTTTGTCTTTAAAAGTTTTATTCTTTCGCTTTTGAGCGGTCCGTTGACGCGCGCATAATTTTTGATTTCATAAATTTCGCTTTTAAAGAACTAGCGAATAATTTATCTCCGTAAATAAAGTATGCGAAGGATAAAGGTAAGATTTTGGTGTTTTTCTTTCTCGAACGAAATACCGAAGGACAAAGTCATCGGTACGTTAGACCGAATTTTAATTCGTAACGAACGTGATCCAACGGATGTCGTTGGAGATCGAGAATATATATATACATCCTCGAAAATATTGAAAAATGTCGTTAAAGAGAAGAGAGAAGATTCGAGCGTGAACCAGAAACTCGTGAAGCCAGAAACGAAATCTTTATTTTGCAGTTTCGGTATTCCAAGGGCCGAATTCCAATTCGGTACGCGTTTTCAGTTATTTTCTCTCGTCGCTCTTTTTCGCTGCTCTCCATTACTCTCGCACTCCCTTTGCTTTGTCTTTCTCGCTGACTTCGCGCCCGACCCGCATCGAACCTGCAGTTTCGAATCGACGAATCGGTGCGCTTACAACGAAGAAGGATGGAGTTCGGACCAAATCGAACGTGAACGGCGAGCGGAGGGAAAGAGAGGAGAAATGGAGAGGAGGAAAAGAGACGAGGAAAAGAGACGAGGAAAAGAGACGAGGAAAAGAGACGAGGAAAAGAGAAAAGCCAAAGGTTGAAAGGCGATGGCGTCACTACGGTGACCTCGGCTGATAATTATTATCGCTCAATTAGCGTCGTTCTCGAGGTGACTCGTTCCGAAGAATCAGCGCTTTTTCGCTTCATCCATCCTTTTCTATTCTACCGTGTCGACCGCCATTTTCGCTGGTTTTCCTGGCTAGAAAGAGGCGGAGACGAGAGACGAGAGAACTCCGAAAGGGAGTAGATAGAGATGGATCGGAGCGAACGATGTGTTCGATGAGCAAAAGGGTAAACACTTGTAGATTTAGCTCACGTTGCCAACCGAATAATTGGTGAGTTTCCCGCGAATCCAAGAGAATTTCTACTATGGAGAACTTTTATATGCCTACGCGAATGCGGTTGTTATATACGTAGGCTCTTTTCTACCTGTTTGTACTTTCAACCAATGTTTTGTTTCTTTATTTATTTTTTAACGCGTTTTCAATAAATATATTTTATATTGGAATTTAAGTTGTGCAATACGCGTATTACGTATTTTTAAATTGATCCTACATCGAACCATAGTTTCCTTTTTTTTCTTTGAAAACGAAGTAATGCTTCTTCGTCTATGTTTATTTAAAATAACTTTCTATTTAAAATAGGTTTTTATTTTAAATAATTGGATAAATTCATTGATCGAATTAAATAAATTAAATTGAAATATTAATTATTAATTTACAAAAATTCAAAACATTGATGTACTACAGTTTTCGTTATCTATTCTTTACAATCATTGATAGAATAGAATATTTAATTTTTTTACTAGATAATTGTGAACGCGAGTAGCAGATTGTATCCAGTGGAGGCGAATAAATTAAAGGGATATTTAAATTTTCAATGAAATAAAACTAATAAATATAAATAATGAAAATTTATAAAATTAAAATAAAAAAAATTCACTGAATAACTTCTCTGAACACTTAACACTCGTAACTTTTAGTTATAAAATACAATTTAATTTTCTATTTATTTCTTTATATTTAATACGTGTCAAAATTTAGTGAAAACTAATAATTATGTTAGCTTATTACGATATCGATCGAAAAATGAAAAGTCGTATTTGCTAATAATGAATTATATAACATTATAGGTAAATAGTTATTTTATTTATTCTAAAAATATTTTTGTATCGATAACAAAAGCACCATTGCATAGATTTGCAGGTTCTAAAAACACGCGTTACGCTATTATTTATTGTAGATACATTCGGAAACGGAAACTGAAGATTCCATGTAATAGGAACTTTTTAGCTAAAAGTTACCATTACGGAATGGAGCGATACAACTTTCAATATTGTCTCATATGAATTGACACACGTGCCAACAATTGAAAATAAGCGAACTCAGGTAGAATTTCTGATTTTGCATCCAGTTTTACAACACATTTATGATTTGAGAGCACTCGATATATATTTTCGGAATACGCGCTATATTATGAATTTTAAAAAGCTATATCGCATAAAATAAAGTTTTAATTTTATTTTAGTTGTTAAAAATTATACGTACAAAAATATTTACTTACTAACTATTAATTTAGAGTTGAATAACATCAGATATTCAGTAGTGATTTTTTCTATTGTAATCATGTTATTTTAAGAAACAAAAAATAGATATTAATTAAATAATTTGAAGTATAAAAGAATATTTCAAAAAATAAATTATTTATAAATATTTTAATCCGAGATTACTGAAATAAATTTATATATCGATTAGTTACAAGTTAAACTTCTAATTTCAAAATTTTATCGTTCGTATTTCGTTAGTATAAATTATTGAATTATTGTATAATTCGTTTTTAGGATAAATTCTTAGAGCTCTTGAAATTAGTTTAAACTTCTTTTCAGCTTTCTATAATAAAAATGCTATCGATAAAAATTCAAGCTAATAAGTATGTAACTTGAAAAATTTCTGCGTACGAAAAAAAATTTATGAAAACGTAAATTAAACGTTAAAATTGATTAAAATGTAAGCGAGAATATTATATATATATCAACGAGTACTAATTAATGTTCGAATGAATTTATTTATTTAAATTAGATAGTTATATTTGGATGTTGCTTTTTCATCATTTCAATTGGCTCATAAAATCATTTACATATTATAAAAATGGATAATAAATCAGCCACAATGAATAGTAATATTATTTATCAATATTATGCTTCATTAATCTGAAAATGATTTAAAAATGTATATATTATAGCTAGAATGTAGTATTTAGGTTCGTCGAACGAACTAATTCTTTATAACTCTAAATTTAAAAATCTATCAACAAAGGTATATTATTGTTTGACAGAAAGCAAGTTTAAAAAAAATGTTTAAAGTGTGATTTAGGTTAAACTGCTAAATCGATTTGCTCTTGCCCTTGCGCTTTCTTTTGCTCCCTTCGTGCCATTACGTATCCTGTCAATTTTCTAGATAGAGACGTTAGCTTTGCCTCGATAACGAGGTAAAATACTTTAAACTAAGCTTGAACCATCGCTCCCCGGAGACGATTTGGCGCGTAGAGTCTAAAATGCCCTGAGATAGAATCTTTTGACGTCATTTTCAACGTACTTTACGACTCACCCACCAGTCCCGCAGGAAATTTAAATAGATGATGACAGAACAATGAAAAATTTGCCATGATTTTTTAAAAGAAAATCAAAGTAACTTTGTACTTTATTATCTTTTCTTTGTAAAAAGGAGTACAAAGATGTTGGTAAGAAAATTAGAAAGTTTGAGTAGAAATATTTTCTATTACAATAAGTTACGTACATTAGAAATAATTACCGGTAACTCAAATAAAATTTACTTTAAAATTGCACATCAACGTTAATTATTACACTTTCTCCTCGGGTAAATGAGATTTACAAGGGATTAGTTCGATATCGCTGGAAACTCATTTTTTCAGGCTACGCCAATATTTTAAATTCGTTCGATCGTTCGATACTTACATTTATTCGCAGGGAAGAAAAGTTTTTTTTATAAAAGTAAAGTAAACAGTTGAGATTGATTCTTCGATTCAACTAAATAAAAATGATATTTGCTTCGAAGAGAGTATCAGAATTCGTAAAGCGCTTCGAAATAAAATTCAGTTTTACGCACGCGCCGATTTTAAAACCGAATAAACCACTAAAGGTTTAATATTTAAACAAATACGAATGCCTACTCTATCCTTAGTATTTAAGCGTTGGTATCGCTACGAACGTTGTCGTTCCATAATAAAAAATACCGATGTAATTTATAATACAATAGAAAATGGACTAAGTTAGGCGCAAGTTAGGCGCAAGTTAGGCGCAAGTTAGGCGCAAGTTAGGCGCAGATCTCGTATTGAATTTAAAACCTGCACGGAAAACTATGCCTCTCGTACGCCTATCGAGTTTCGGTCGAGCATTGGTCACTAGCTCGCTGATAACGCGTTTAAATGCTTTTTCCACCGTACGCGCATAAATTGTATCGCGTAAAAGTTGGTCGGTCTACTTTCGAGCGCTTACGAGTTTGCTGGAACGGTAATACAGCCGGTGAAATGGGCGAGTATCGGTTAGAGCGAGGGAAAGAATTTTGCCGTTGTCGAGAGGAGGAACGACGACACCTACTCCAATTTCTAGTTAAATTTCTAGTTAAAATTTCTAGTCCAACGCCTAGTCCAACGCCTAGTCCAACGCCTAGTCCAACGCCTAGTCCAACGTCCAGTCCAACGCCTAGTCCAACGTCCAGTCCAACGCCTAGTCCAACACCAGGGTCGCGAGCAGCTCCCGCTCGGTTCGGGTCGGAAGACGGGGGGAGGAAGGAACGCGAGTTGGATCGTTCGTCTCGTCTGGTCGTACTCGTCGACGCGGAGGCCCCGGAATCGAATTTACCATCCGCGAAACGGAACTCGGTTCCAAGCTTTCCGTGTGTTTCCGTGTGTTTTCGTGTACGCGTGCAACGTACACGAACGACGAGCCGTCGTACTCGGAGCGAGGGAGAGACAAAGAGAGTAGAACGTCGCGCGCTGTCAAGGCAGTTGACACGTTGGTTCCCTCCCCCCGGGGGCCATTATTTAGCCAACACGAGGCCAACATAACCGATGGGGTGTTTCGACTGCGTCTGGAGGAACCCAGGGTTTCCTCCTTTTCATCCCCCTCTTTCACTCGGAATATCCCTCTCTCTTTCTCTCTCACTCTACATCCCAAATGAAACGGTGCCAGTGGTAAATATATGCGTGGCGTGTGATTGACGCCTACACGACTATTCAAAGCTACGGCATTCCTAGTCTGCCTCCACCGGAGACCTTCTCTCTCCCTCAAAACGTCTCATCTACTCTTTTATCGAAAGTCAACGACTGCGCGTTCTCTTTAAAGTTGGTAGAAACGTATTGCATTAACCGTTGAGTCGAGCACTCGAATATTACAAGCGAACCTCTGGTTGTACCGAAAAGCCAGTCTTAGATTTTAGATTAATGTGAAATCCGAAATTAGAGTAACTTGGTTGGAAATTAGAGAATTTCAAAGTATATCGACGTTTTTAATGATTTTTATCGATATCGTATATCTTGGAAATAACGGTACTTCCATTTTTTAAACGATACATCTTACGTAACTTTCGGTGTCTTTTCATTTATCGTCGATCAAAGATTTCGATTGTAAACTATAATTATGCTGATTATCGATCGTTGATAAGACTAACGTTTGTTCAAAATATTGTCGATGATATTTCGTAATTTTATATCGCGAGTTTTATAGTTGCAATAACGTTTAACGACTAAATATTCGAAACGACGAGTCAAATATTTCAGTGGATCGTAGAATTTAACGCGTATTCGTATCGGCATTGGAAACTTTTAAGTTGAATAATCGAGAATGTTCTAATAATTGTACAATTATTTTTTAAATTGAAAGAAACCGTAAAATCATTTTTAATTTTTGTTTTCGAGTACTATATATATATATATATATATATATATATATATATATATATATAGCTAAATTGTATACAAGCGTACATATCGTAGATAATTTCAAGTTAATTTAATTTTGGAAATCACGATCAATCTACGCGTATCGAAATAAATTTCTATAAAAATCTTTCGTTCGGCAATTCTTTTCTCTCGTACAAGTATAATTTACGTTTGCGCGTCGAAAGCTCGAACGTACGAAATAACGTTAACGTCTTGGATAAAAAAATAAGAAGCGAGCGTACGATATTAATCTCGCGCAGCTTCCGTTCGTTTCTTCCTCCCTTTTCCTTCGTTGTTGAAGTTTGGATGCAGCACAGCGTAGGACTTTCGATCGAGGAACAGCGTAAATGTAATACTCGGACAATAGTCGGCGATATTTTTCTTTAAACAATAGGAGTATAAAACTCGCAGACCTTCGAATTTGTCGCTCCAATGTTTTTCTTTAATGTCTTTGATGGAGCGTGGCACTTTTATAGAGTATACAGAACTCCGTAGACCTCGCTCTTGGTATTATTTATCGACTCGCGAAAAGTCAGTTGGTGAATGCGAGAGAGAGAGAGAGAGAGAGAGAGGGAGGGAGAAAGGCGCTTGGCTGTCTCCTTTTTTTACCACGTGAGACAAAGAGGATACATGTAATTAATTTATTGCCCTTTGTCGAGTCTTTGTTAATGGAGACGGAGGAGCATTACCGAAGGGTATATCCGTGTTGCTGAAGTGTTTATTAGCGTTGACCCTGGATTCGACGTGCAAATAACGCGCTTAGCTATTTATACGTTCAAAATGAATGCAGGTACATAAAAATTTGGAAGCTCGCGCGCTTTGTGTAGCGAACGTACGCAGACATTATTAATTGCCGCCGCTCGTGGCTGATTTATGTGGCTATTCTCGATCGGTTTGAAAAATGCTCATCTAAGCGTAATGTGTAATGCTTCCGCGCTGTATTATATTAAAATCATGTTTCCAACGATTGTTCGCCCGATCTAATTATTACCGATAAATTTTATTTCGATACCGTTGCAGCGTCGCGATAAATAACCGTAATAACGACTGTTTCGCTCGTTTACTACGAGACTCGTTACCTAAATACGTAGAAACCTAAATAAAAATTATTCTCATCCAAGATTTCTTCGAGCGTTCGTTGATTCGAACAAAATTTCTATTTATAAATTTTAATATTAAAAATAATTGAACGTACAGGTCGGAAGAGTATTTTGCTTGGCGGTGTAACGAAACTCGAAATAATATTTCGGAATTCGCTCGTCTCGTGGTTGAAATATAAAGTCGATAGGCGCAAATGATACATCGCTAGGATTAACATCGATGAATCGAGCTACCACTCGATGAATTTATAGACGAAACGATATTATAGACGAACGATATACTACACCGAGGGTTAATAAGATAGAGCGAGCGAACGAGTCTAACTGCGCCTAACTGAAATCGCTCGTAAGTCGTTCGATCGACGTCTCATCGAAGGGTACGAGAGCTCGAGATACATAAAAGAGATTTAACCAAAGAGATCGTTAGTGGGGGGGTGGCGTTTTATACGCGAGGATACACGCGGTGGTTGGGGCTAGGGCATAAGCCGAAGGGTGTCGTCGTCGTCGTCATCGTCGTCGTAGTCGTCGTCGTAGTCGTCGTCGTCGGAGTCGCGACGAGACAGACACGAACAGGAGAAAGGGATCTCGTATTAACTCGGTGCTAAGTGAATCCGAATCTGCGGTTGCACTTTGGAGACTTTCCTTCCCTCGCGTATTCATCCGTGTGTGCACTTAAGCATCCGCATTCACGGTATTCGTGTTTTAGGAGAGAAATTAAAGAACCGCGAGGTTTTCGTTTCGCGACGCATTTTTTTGAGCTACGAAATTTTGATCTTTGGGTCGTTGTTTAGTTTGTCTTCGTTACGCGTCGTGAAAAATAACAAATTCGTCTACAACGACGAAGCGATTAGTTGCGATCGTTATCGCGTACGAAGCGTCGAGGAATTCGCTAGATATTTGACAGCGAAGACGAGACTATAATTTTTCAATTTGCAAGGAACGTACCCGAGCGGAGAAAACGCAGGTCGAGGTTCGAACGTGTAATCGTAAGCTGAGCGCAGAGACGCGCTCCGAACTCACCGAGGAATAAAAATTCGGGCAACGTTGCACGAGCGAATAAAATTGGAGCTGAAAGGAAAAGAGTAAACGATAAAGGAATATTACGGTAAAAAGTCTCTCGGACTCGGTGCAATCGCGATGACACGTCACTCTGGCTTGGTGGAAGCTGCAGCCCGTATAACCGGGCTAGGATGGGTGAGGATGGGCGAACCGCTGGACTTGACGCGCATCCTGGTAAAATCGTAGCCCCGCTCGAGGTACGCATCGCCTGCCAACGCCCTTATCTCCTTGCAAGTGTATCGGGTAAAACAAGCGCGTTAATTCGTTCGACCCCTCGCGTCTTTTCTCTCTCTCTCTCTCTCTCTCTCTCTCTCTCCCTTCCTTGGCTCCGATTCTCCCCAGGAAATCAGAAAAAAGTCGAACGCATCGGAAGAGAGCGAAGCCAGCCGTCGATATCTCCCGATGAAATCTCGATGCCCGATAAATCGGATTACGCGGGCGAACGATGATCCGCCGCCCTGGAGGAGAGGAAAAAAGCATATGCACGTCGGGACGTACAACGTCGGAGTAGATTACCAACACCCTGGGATAGAGGAGAGCGCGTAGGGAGCCTTTGGTTGCTGCAACGGCTTCTGGGGTGGCCACTGTGAGATAGTTAGAATATCATGGAGGTGGGCTCGGGGATTCTGCGGTCCCGCGTCACCCTCCTACTCCTCGGGAACCACTCGAGCCATATTTATAACGCAGCGGCCCGCTCCTGTGTCTCCTCCACCCTCGTGCTCCAACTCGAGACACGGAAACGATAATTTACTGTCACAAATCACAAGGATGCGTTTGTCTCTCTCTCCCTCTCACTCTTTATGTGGCTCGGTGTGCATAGGTAACGGTGAATATACTCGTGTGCTCTTGTGCTCTGTGCTCGAACGAGGAAATATTTACTCGTGGATGTTGGCTCGTGTATAGACTTTGGTAATTGGGGTGGAAATTGCAGGAGCTCGGACTACTTTCGTGATGAAGAGCCGGGATGGATCGCCGTATGCTGTCCGTCCGCTTTTAATGCGTCCATTATTGCTGCCTGTTTATGGAATGCGAGTTTTGATCTTGGACAGTTGTGAAACAAGTACTCGAATGCTTTTAAATTCTTAATGGTTTTACGTAATGATGGATCGTTATTTGTGATTTAAGCGTATGTTTGTATATCGCGTCAATTTTATTACTTTCTTTAGTTTACGTTCTAAATTTTATGTCCTTCTCGTGTTCTTAACGATCAACGATTTTGCTTTATAAAATGTTTATAGTAAATAAATTCGAAGGTACTTATAAATGTTATTCACTTTTCGACGATATCGATGTATTGAAAAATGTTTCAAAAGGAACTTATCGAAGCTACTTTCGAGGCAATGTTTTTGAGTTTTTATAATTTAAATTCTCTAGTATTACGAATGTAAGGTTCGACGATAAAATATTATTCTATTTGAACAACCAATTTTTGAGTAAATAAACGACGAGTTGAAGCGCGTTACGTTCAAATTTTGCGTTCAACATTTATACTTTATTAAAAATCGAGTCGAGTACGTTAAACGTTAAGATTCAAAATCATAAAAATTTAAAATGATTTAAGATTTATTATAAAATTTATAATATTAATAATGTTATAGATATAATAAGAATGTAGAAATATAATCCTAATATTGGACATATTTTATAAAATTATTAATTCCGTAACAAAATTTTGTTTCGTATTTAAGTCGTTTTAAATGCAATGAACTTCCTGATTCATTTTCTTCACTTTAACGTCATATGTCGTAATAGTCTTTATTGTGCTCGTAATAATGGGAAATATAGTGCAATAAATAAGCAGTACGAGAACCGTGTGACCAGTGTCTATTTAATTAAGTTTTCCCCGTGTCATTAATTTTATTATGTCGTTTAATAAATAAACGACGCTATACATGTATTATTAATGTATATTTAAACGTTTCTCAAAATAGTTTTTTACAATCAAAGAATAAATATATGTAAAATCTTACCGTAAATTATTGTTAGAACAACATTATTAAAGCATTAAAAGAAAAATTAATCTCTAAGATGGAGATATATATATCATGCGGTTCGATCGACCATTTACGAAAGATCATTAATATGTTATTAATCATTTTTTTATAACTATGATCATCTAGTTTCATTTTATTCGTACAACTGTAACGTCATAATTTTAACGTCATAATAAGTGTAGTTTTTATAATAATTAATGCTAATTAGAAACGAGATTTTAATTACACACTCGAATATATTAATCCGTACGTGATTTTTAAATACATAACACACAAAAAATTAATTAAGTATCGATAATATCATATAAAAATGTTATTGGTTAAAATTCAAAGTCTTTTCAGTATTTCTAGAATATGTCAAATGGAAAAAATGAATAAATGAAATCAAGGGGAAAATACCAAAGAACATATTTACCAGGAATTAGGAAACAATTACGAAACAAAATCGAATCTTAGTCGACAAAGATCTTTTTCTTCCTCTTGGGGTAGAGACTGCTGACGATTCGTTAGTACATTAGATTACCCTATTGAACACAAAATAGGTCTAATCTTTGATATTACTAATAATTTTCTTGGCGCGTGTTCGATTCTTTGCTATTCTTCCACCTTTCATACGTCTTGTATATATGAGAAATAATAATTTCGTATCTGACGCGCGTTCTTGCATATAAAAGAAAGAGAGTTGATACGAAGGAAGAAAGGCGGGAAGAAGGGAAGAAGGGAAGAAGGGAAGAAGGGAAGATGGAAAGAAGGGTAGGAGGGAAGAAGAAAGAGAGATAATCATGAAAAAACCGGAGGTAGGAAATTTCTATTCTGTGTGGAAACGATTTCTTTTTTTCCTTGCTACATTTCGTTATCTACTATTTCCATACTTTGTTTTTTATATGTAAAATTTTGGTAGTACGTATTCAAATAAATGTAAAAGTATCGATTTAAATCAATAAAATTCATTACGGAAAAAATGTTCAAAGTTACATATTTCTAAATATATACTTCTCGTTGTTTAAGTAAAGTTTTGAAACTTTAAATCAATTGCAAAATAATAACGGAATGTCTTTCGCGATACATTAATTAAAATATTAATTTAGATTTTTTCTTTTCTTTCAAAAGAACCAATTTCGGAAAAGATCACTTTATAATAATAAATATCAAATTATCGCATATTTAAATCCATAATACGATTCGTCACAAAAAGGTTCAATATAATTTTATTAATTCATTTAATTACTTTTAAACTGGAATGTGGAAAAAATTTTTTAAATTAAAACATCTACTTTGTTTCTCGAGCGATTCGATATTCACGGTAAAATTCCGTCAAGGCAAAATAAACGATCACTTTAGGATCTTAGCCGTACAATTTTACGAAAAAATAATAAAAAAAAGTCACTGCGTTAACTTTATTTGCAAGCGGGTTATATTAAAAAAAATTTATTTTATATACATTTTCTAAAAATACGATGGTATATCTTATAGCATTGGTCGTTTTACAAAGGTGAAAGTATCGATGCGGGATTAAAACATTCGTTGTTTTACGCGGTTATCGTATGGTGGAAAAAAACTGCCGTTGAAGTAAATGGTTATAAGGATCGAATTCGAAAATCTTCTCCGGTTCTCGCGTACTTGTAAAAATACGTTAATACAGTAGTTTCGTTTTTTGATCTTTTTTATAGGTAAATTAAGGAAGTACAAATAAACTAAAAATGAATCTCTCGTTAGGCGCAACTTTTCAAGAACCATCGTCCAGGTTGGAAAGAAACGTACGCGTATGTTTACGATGTTTACTCGGATGAATTTGGTACGTGGCGCAACGAAACGAAGTTGTCGGTAAAGCAAAATCCTCTTATCTAATGCACTGCAAAATAATATGTAAATATATTCATTTTTTATAAAGCAAAATTTCAAATTCTTAGCAAGGAAAGCTTCTCAGAACTGAAAATATCACCCTACGAAACATTGAACATGCCATCTATTTATATCCGTTTGGCTGTTTCCGTCTCTCTTGTAGCTACCGGAGCAGAAGGCCACCCCACCCATAGAACGCAATAGCGAAGAGAGACGGGGCGAGACGGGGCGAGACGGGGCGAGACGGGGCGAGACGGGGAGAGAGAGAGAGAGAGAGCTACTAATCGCGTACCCCGCTGAAGATTTATAAGCGAAAGAGCGTGCGCGTGAGAGGAACGAGAGAGAGAATCCCGCGTCGAGGCCCCCCGCGGTTCGCTTCGTTCGCTCTTCTCTCTCTCTCACTCTCTCACTCTCTCTCGGAACCGTGGGATTAAAGCCGCGCTCCCGCGTGTACGTGTGCACGCGTGTTGGGTCGTGCACGCGAGAGTGTCGGGTGCGCGTGCGCGTGCAGCCAGTCCCTCGCTCGCGAGGCATTACTTCCGGCCTCTGTGAGAAAACGCGGCTGTCTGCGTTCGGTAACCCTTCGCCTATAATCCTACGGATCCCCTTCGCTCCGACCTGACCGGGGCATTTTCCATTCCTCATTGGTCAAAGACAATGGGTCGTGCGTTTTTTCTCTCCCTCTCTCTCTCTCGCCTGCGTTTCGCATCGCGATATCCCTCGAGACTCCCTGGAAACGCGAAAACTGCGCTGTTTACGAGCTCCGAAGATTGGAAGGCGTGCCGCGAAGGTTTCCCAGATGCTTCTCGGTTATTGCGCGAGACATTTGCTTGCTCTCCGTGAATGATCGATGAATGAACTCTAATGCGGATTCAACGTATGCAGCGAGCTTGAAATTTACCGACGCGAAAATTTATCGTTGGCTTTTACGACCGGTCTCGTATCGCGACGATTAAAATCCCGAACTCTTCATATTTTTCCTCGTAAATTAAGCGATACGATGTCTCTAACTCGCGACGATACGCCGATAGTCTTTTGGAATCGTCTATTCCTCGACAGATTAAATATATTAACGGACGAAAAATTGTTGTTTCGTAGGCGGCTTACGAACGTAAGACCCGATGAAAACCCTGTGAATAGAAATCAAATTTATAATTCTAACGAGTCTCTTATTAACGAATCCACATAAATAATCTCGGTATTAATTTTTTCGTCGTATTACTTTATATTATTATTAATCTTTATCTTTTGATAAGCCTGTAATACACGTATTCATCGTTTCGTCGATCTCGTACTCAAAAATTGAATAAAATTCAAAACTAATTTATAAAATGATATTCGTCCAGTGGTAATAAAAAAGAAAACGTTTTTATTGGTAATTAACGCAAATTATAGAAATTAACGTTGAGACGATTATCGGTGAATTAACTTTTTCCAAACTTGATAAAAATGCTTTAAAAATATCTTATTTAATTATATTTAGATTATTTAATTGCAGAGATACGTTGACTCGTCGATCGAAATTTCGTACGATATCGTTATTATGGAACAAAGCTACAAATTTACGTAATATTTCAGACGTTTGGTTAACTAATAGTTGACCCGTTTCTATAAATACGTACATAACTATAGAAAAAATGACGTTCAAATTTAATCAAAATAAAATATAAATAAAATATTACAAACTATAAATCATATTTATTTTCTAAACTTGTGTGTATTTTGTATAGTGAAACATGGGTATAAAATCCTTATATAATTTCGAAACGAAATAATGTTCTAATTACTTATCGGAATTACGTTCTTCGATAATTTTCGAAAGAAATCGGTAACTATTTTTTTCATTCCGGCAAATGAACTCATTGGTGGCAAATGAAACACTTTTTACAAAATACAAAAAGTAATTCGACGTCGTTAAAAATACGAAGAGGTTATAATTTGTTCACGTCCGAATCGAACATTAATTGTTATACTTTGTTCATAAATTGAATATCCATTCTTGTTTATCGTTAATATTCGATCTAAAGTATACGTTGGTATAAAAATAAAAGTACAACCATTAAAATTTTTACACGTTATTTTAATCAGGGTTATTTATTTTTTGATTCGAAACACGGACAATTCGATGATTAAAGACTCGGGTCGCAATGGACTAGACTAGACAGTATAATCCGAACTGGTCACGGTCACGTTCACAACTCATAAATCTTTCTAATTCGCTCTAGAAGACTACGGCATACGAATGCGGTCAGCCTGAGAAAAATGTTCGCAGGAACGTATGTTACATCCGATATCGCGTTATTTCATCAAATAAAACCAAAGCTCGAGATATTTTAATTTTACCGGTGAAACGAAATCTTCGCGCGTTCGATGTATTTCGTTTCACCGGTAAAATTAATTTTCTCACAAAACTCTTTGTTCGCGGCATCGAATAATTTGGATGTATTTACGTCGAAATTGAAAGTTATCTCGTTGGTTGTTCGTTTAAAGGCGTTAAACGGCGAATAAATGAAAATTATTATCGTTAGATTATTGTAAAAATTTATCAGCGGTATCGAAGACGTTTCATGAATTTTTTTGAATCGCGAGTAGGAAGAAACGACGGCGGGTAAAGCAGAGGAACAACAAAAGTGCTATAACTTAAAAAGTTGCATCGGACGAATACAATGTAAAAATGAAATGAAATTTCTATACGGCATTATACCGGCGTACGTTGACTCGTAAATAAAAAATAAAATCCCTAATAATGGAGATAATACGGAGCGAAATATGTTTACGGTACAATGGACCGACAATTAACGAGGGGCAACAAGTAGAACTAAGAAACACGAATACCTAGTATCGTTTGCCTTGTAACGAATCGCAACTTCATTTCGGAGCAACCAATAAAAATCTTACGATCATAAAACTCATAAAACCGTACAAAGAATTCAACTTCGTAAACATAAAGTGATTCGCATTCGGAGTTACTTCTTTTTACCCCACTCTGTCATATGCAATAATATATGTCCGGCCATCACTCGCGAAGGGAATCTTCTTTATAGTTATTTACGGTAGACACACCGCGTGTGTATAATTCTGCCACCACGTACGCACCAGTGCGTGTACCTACGCGCATACTCGGACTCGGGGAGCGCAACAAACTTTATTTCCTTTCCTCCCCCCGGCCGCGGTCCTCCTTCTTTCTCTCTACCTTTTTCTCTTTTTCTCCGTCAACCCCTGCCAGCGTCCGCGAGGTACGAGCTCGAGGTAGTAAAACGAGAGAGAGAGCGAGAGAGAGAGAGAGAGAGCGAGAGAGAGCGAGAGAACGAGAGGTAACCACATATAAAAATTGCCCCATTCAACGAGGGCGGGGGGCGGATGGCTTCTCATATTACACTTGGTACACCATAACGGAATCGCTTTATTAGAACTTCTCTTTCGCTCTCTCTTTTCCTCGCGCTTCTCTGCTTTCTTGCCTCGCCTATACAAGTTTTACACACATTCCTTTCTCTCTCTCTCTTTTTTCGTTTCGGTGCTCTGTCTCCGTCTACTTGTCCTGCCTTCTCTCTCTCTCTCTCTCTCTCTCTCTCTCTACGTCTGGTTACTGCCACTGCTGCCGCTGCTAACGAGACAGCTCGACACTCGAGAGAGCGAGCGAGCGAACGAGCCAACGACGGAGCAACTACTCCCTATATATCCTCGTGGGCTACCAACAGCAGTTTCTGTCTCTCTACGAGCTAACTGACCGTGTATATACCGGACCTACTAAATCAAGATGTACATTGGTTACGGGTATACACACGGTCTCTCTCCCTCTCTCTGTTATAACCATACTTATGAAACATTGATTTCACGCGGTGCGGCTCGTTTTCACTGTCTCTCCACCGGATTTCGCTACTGGGTGTTCCGAATGCACATCTCGCGTGCGCGTTTTTTGTTTTCGTCCACCGCTCGAGCTTCTCCTTCTTCGTCCACTTCTCCCGAGGAATATTCGTGCCCGTCCCGTGATAAAGAGACGCTTATTATGTTATTAATGAGAGGGGGCGGAAGAGGGATGCGCACGAATCGGACTTTGTTCGCATCCCGCGATCGCCGAGTTGATTACGAACGTAGAAAGGGACCCGTCCACTTGTTTTTCACTTGTTTTTCATCCTTTTTCTTTTCTCTTTTCTCTTTACCCGCATTTCCCGCTTTCCCCGCTTTTTCCGCAATTTTCATATTTACCGAGCGAACGGAGAACCGAAGCGCGTTAATTTACTTTGGTCTCGCGTTTTATTCGTAATTTTAATCCTTATATTTATTTATTTATTTATTCGTTCGTTTCTTTATTTCCACAAAAACGTAAAAATATTTTTCGATTCTTTTTCGAACGAGATAGTTTAGGAGAATCCGTTGTTTTCGAGATTCGCGAACGCTCGAGTTTTCGTTTGGCGGTACGAAGGTGCCATTTTTTATTTAAAAGTAATCGGTTTTTTCGGTCGCGTCTCGACTCGTTCCGAAACGCGTCGAAGCGATACCGGAATCGCGATTACGCGAGCTTAGAATAATTTAGCATAAAGTTACGGATAGTTAGCCAACTATCCTCGTTCGTAATTAAAGTTAAATGGACCAAGGATCGAGAAGAGACGAGAGACGAGAGACGAGAGACGAGAGACGAGAGACGAGAGACGGAGGATAAAGTTAATCCGCGGCTTTAAAGAAATACCTAAGTTACTTCTCACGAAACTCGAGAAACACGTTAACCGAGCGATCATCGAGTGCGATAATGGATAAGTCATACTTTAATTGTGCGCGGCAGGAGCGGAGGAATTCAAATTTCCTTTTTAGATCCGTAACGCGTTCCCTTTCATACATAGTTATTCAAGAGTGATTTTACGCGTTGCGAGCCTTCGAAGGCTCTCTGGTTCTCTGGCTCTCTTGGAATAAAGGTCCTGCGAATGACACCCTGTATAAGATTTGGGAAGTGGCTCACTTGTTTTCTCTCTCTTCTTTTCTCGCTCAAGAGGTTAGAATACCCATTTCAATAGCGGCTAAACTCGTTATCCAATGAGAAGATGTATAGTCCCGATCCGTTCCCGTGTTTTTTCCTTATATAAACTGGTTTGCGCGAAAGACCCTCGAGAACTAGCTCGAGGCTCGAGGCTCGAGGCTCGAGGCTCGGGCATTTATTGTACGCGGACAATGGATTCAGGCCGCGTACATAACTGCTCGCGATTCGCTGCAATGGTCGGTGTCGATTTAACTTGACCGGAGGAGGCCGGAGAGCCCCTAAGTGGCTCTCTTTTTATCTTTCCTGCGTGGTTGGAGCTTCTTATGTACTTTCCGATAGAAAACAGACCGAACCTTGCGCGTCCTTTGTTTAGATTAAGCAATGATACCGTCCTGTGATTTAAAGAGTCCGAGGATCCGACCTATGAATAATAATTTCGTTCCTTTCCCTTTGTCCGCATAAATTACAATTAACGATTTTTTACATCCTGGAACTCGCTTACCTTCTTCGGGATACTTTTTTCGATTTTAACAATTTTCGCTTCCAAATTCCGTAAACCGTAATTTGCGACTTTATATCGAGATTTAAAATGTGTCAAATTTAATAAAGCGTAGAATAGGAAGAAAGAAACAAAGTCGAAAAAACCATACCGCAAACTTTAGGTAAATAACTTGAAATTCTCTAAACTAAAATACTAACTCGTGATATATTTTTATTGATTCGCGCAATTATTAAATTTTAAAATAACGTTTTACTAGTTTTTAATCGAAAAGTTTTCTTCGTCGCTTTCATCGAATTAACTTATTCGCGTGTACATCGCGTTAAAAATTAAAATAGAGTCAACGTAAATTATATAAATTAGACGCGCGTTGAAAATTACCAAAATGTTATATAAAGTTTATGTTCCATGTTCGTGTGTGTTTCTCTTTTATTTTTTACTATTTTCATGACTTCCTTGGTTCGATACCAATAAATATGTTTATAATTACGAACGAAGTATACATCCTAATTTAGATTTATTTTTTTAAATAATGTAAATGTTTTTTTGTATAAATTCTGTATACATTTTTATTACAATATTTAATAAACGATTGATACATAAAAAATATTATATTATATATAACTGTAAATATCGCTTTTAATACTATTTTTTTAATACTATTGAATTACCTATATTAACTTCATTTTACAGGTTTGGCATTATTAAAGTAAAATAAAATAAAAATTTTTCAATAATATTGCTAGGTATGATATATCTTTTTCATTTTAAAATAAGTAATGATACAGGTCAATTCTATCGATTAAAACACACTATACGAAACATTAAAAAATTATGAGTATTAATTTTAAAAAATGGCTTAATCGAATATGTTTAACTCGACAATTATAAAATGCTTTTGTTTTCTTCCAACGTGGCAAAACGAATTACTTTTTCTTTTCAATTGGTTTTACGCTTTTTATTTAATTTTTTTCGTTGTGAATCTTATTATTTTTTTGATATACGCATGTTTGTGGAAAATATTGCGATAAAAATTAATGATTCTTACCAACATATTGACATGAAATTATTTTTTTGATCGATTAAAGTACAATATTATTCGAAACGAAAAGAACGTATTTAATATTTAACCGTCAACATTTATCGATTCTATCAACGCACTCGATTATCGTATTTAGTTTTTTAATTTATCGCACATTATACGAAATACTTATAAAGTATGCGAATAATATGAACTTAATCGAATCACCTAAAAAGAAGCAAAATCAATACGTATCGCAACGTAAACGTTATTTTTTCTCTTTGAAAAATAAAAATGACAAGTAATATAACAAATTTTAAATATAAAGAATAATGGATAAAATTATGCGTCCTTTAGATTCGCTAGAAATAAAATACCCAAGAATCTTATGGTTATTTCAAAGTACTCGGGAGCGTTTAAACTCGTAGGCAATACTCGATAAGAGCGAAGCGAGGAAGCAAAACGGAATCGGACAGGACGGGACGGATCGGGTCGAGTTGGGTCGAGTTGGGTCGACCTGGTCGTCGTCCTCGTCGTCGTCCTCGTCGTCGTCCTCGTCGTCGTCCTCGTCTTCAACCGTGTCGCGCGAGTGGTTATCGCACGAGCCACGGATCATTACCCGTGGACGACGCGCGTCCTTCGCGGGTCGAGAGATTAATCACCTCACGCGAAACCGACGCCCGACCCGCCGACAATATCGCGTCCGATAAGACGCGTCTCGCTCGTCGCCGACCGGAGACAGAAAACTTTTTCTCCTCGATACCGAGGAGAGAAGAGAGAAAATTGAAAATGGAGAATTCCCGCTCGCGTGCCGAGCCAAAGAACAGGATAGATAAGGAAGGCGGACGCGATGGGGGAACATTCGACGGAAAGGGGCGAGCGAACTCTAAAAGTCGCGGAGATTTTTCTTTTTTCTTTGGTTTACGCGAGGCGATGCTTCCGAACGAAGGATGTATGTCGAGCCGGAGATATCGATGGATAGGCTTCGCTGCTCAACAATGTTCCCCGTCTAAAATATGATGCAAGTTTTCCACAAGATATCTAGGCTCGAGAACTTTGATTCATCTTTTAAAAAGATACGCGCATTCGATAATAGTTTAAGGTTATTCGGAGTTTAAGCGGTGGATTATTTAGAGGTGGATATTCTCGAGCGATGTCGCGACCTTGAGCCTTGGACCAATTTTCAATCCACGTTTCTAATAAATTACGAATTTTAATCGAGCGAGAAAGGCGAGCGTCGCGAGAAATAGGGAGCGATAAATTTTCAAGAGATAAGAAAGCAAAGTGAAAGAAGCGACGGATGTAAATTCGTCGCGAATGTCGAGGGGGGCAGAAGTAAAGCAGAAGCAAAGCAGAAGCAAAAAGAGGTAAAAGAAAGGAGCAAAACTCGACTCATTAACACTCAGTCTCACGAAATTCGCGTACAAACCACAAGCTGTCTTTTCATCGCTCCTCTCGCCATCCGGATCGTCGTTACCCCGTACACTATCATTAGTTTAATTCGTTCTCTCTCCCTCTCTCTCTCCCTCTCTCTCCCTCTCTCTCCCTCTCTCTCCCTCTCACTCCCTCTTTCACTCCGTCGCCCCTGAACAAGAGAGTAAGCAACGCAACGTCGCGCTTGCGGTCGAGTCGCGTTACATTGTACGCGTACACGCACGGGACGAGCCCCGAGTAAAAGAAACGGCGTGACGAAACGTTAAGGGTGACTTTCTTTCTCGCTTCACGGTCGAGTAGCCTGAGCAGGTCACAATATTTATCGCGCAAATAATTAAAAACAGTCTCCGGCTTTACGATCGCGGCCTCCCTCCGTACATACATACGAAAACTTTGCGCGCCGTAATCGGCTATTCTTCCGAGCGGTGAAAGTCCGTGAATTTGCCACGCATCCTGCGTGTCTTCTCCCTTTCCTCCCCTTCCACCCCTTAGCGCGCGCGTGCATATGTTAATCCGGACTCTCTCCTCTCCCCCCCCCCCCCGCGACGGCCAGTATAACTGGATCGCAACAAGGGAGTGACGCGCCGTAGAGAGAAGTAAAGAGAAGTAAAGAGAAGTAAAGAGCAGTAAAGAAAGCGCGCGGCGAAAATTTCTCCGAGGTAGAAAAGCAGGATCCTCCTCTTCTCGCTCCTGGGATTTAGATGACTATCGCGGAGGATGTCAGGATGCCGACTCGACGATGCACCAGCCGCTGAATCTCCTTCGACGGTTGCCGTGCACGGACGGATGGACGGACGGATGGACGGACGGATGGACGGACGGACGGACGCGCATTCAATATAATTAATGAATTTTTAATGAGCGGCCCAACTAACCGGGGGAGAGACGGTCATTCGATATTTCGTTGATAGCGTCGGTTTTTTTTTGTTTTTTTCACTTCGTTTGGTTTTTTTTTCTTTTTCCTTTTTTTACCGAACGGTGTTTAGAAGCGTATCCGCTCGGTTTCGATCCGTGGGGAGTTTAACGAGTATCCGCCGAGTTTTCTGCTATCGAGACGTTTCTTTATTCTAAATCTAAACAGCCTCTTTCTTCGCCGGGAACGGAGGGAGATCGCAGAGGCAGAGACGAAGAAGGTTTGTAAGGTTGTAAGGTGGGATTGCGTTACGTAGGTCTAGTAGGTCTAGTAGGTCTAGTAGGTCTAGTAGGTCTAGTAGGTCTAGTACCTGAGTAGTCGCGATTTTTCAATGAGATAACTGTAATTCTAGGCTTATAATGCTCATTGTTGGATAAACTTGGTCCTGCATCGAACTTTTAGGACTACTTTACGCGAAGCCAACCATGCGAAAATCGTTCTTTTTCTTCTTTTTTTCGTCGCCCGAAGTTAGATGAATAGCAGTATTCAAAGTCACGACCGAATTTTTTCTGGCCTAACTAAACTACTCGCGCTTGATAATTCGAAAATAATTTAAGTTCGTTACAAAAGCAATTATAATGCAATTATTCCAACATTTTTTTTAAGATTAGCCCGATCGAAATTTTTCTCGGAAAAATTTAATTTATACCTCTATCGAATAGCGGATATTCGTTTTTGATCAACGATAGAAATACGAGAACAAATATTTGCCCCGCGAATTCGGTGGAAGAGACGACTCGGATTCTTTAATCGTATTTTTTATAAGTTATGGAACTTCATTTCGTGATTTAATTCGTTGGTCGTATAAATTTGGAAAAAAATCATAGTATAAAACAATTGCGTGTAAAAAAATAATAAAATGTAATTTTTTTTAATCGAACGTCAAGAAAAAACGAATCTTTGAATGATCTTTGTAAAAAAGTACAAACGCGGTCTTTCCTCTTACGATAATTCAAATTTAATGAGATTACATCGAACAAAATACTCGTGCAAAATTTGTTTGTACCGTGAGATATTTCTTCTTTAAGTACTACGAGCAACTCACTCGAGAATTTAAGAAGCATCTGGCTTCTATGACTGTTTATTCCAAATCTAAGCAAGTTTGCAAATTTTAGTTTTGAGTAGCTAATTCCAGTACTCGAAAGATTTAGAGGGTCGTTTTGAACAAGATTTATAGCGCTATAATATTTTATTAACGGCTTCGTGTAATTTGAATTTATTTATTACGACTTAAATGTAACGAAAAAAATTTACTAATAATAAAATAAGTCAAAACAATAATACGTACATTTGTAGATTGAATAAAACGTCATTAATTGTATATCAATAATTTTATATCTATTATAAATATTATCTTTCGTATTTACGATTTCTATATATTTATTTTCATTTTTCAATATTTTTTCCATCGTTTCTCTAATTAATATAAATATTTTAAACTTTATAAATCCGTAAATATGTGGCAAAAAAGACTAATTTCAATATTTTTTATTTAAATATTTAATTTAACAAAACACTGAATTAATTTTAGAGTATGGCGTACAAGTTTTTCTTAGCACGAATTTAAAACTAGTAAGCAACGTCGAAATTAGGACACGAAAAGATGAAATTTAACGCAGTGGGTAATCGAGGATGAAATTAAACTACATTAGCTCCGAATAAAAGTTCTCGCGTCTCTATTTACTTTAGGGAGCTATTGAATCGACCATAAATTTTATACGAAGTGCCATTATACTCCAGACCGTAATCAAGATTTAATATTAATGTAGCGAAGCGAGCGAATTGATTCTTACGTACATGTGTACATACGTACGCCTCCAGAGACAAAAACCGCGTCGCGTATTGCCATTCCTGACGTTACCGGTTAATGCGCATCCACGCAAATTCGAGTTACGCAAAACACGTACGCGTATTGTTGTTCGCAACACATGACAAGTTAGACACCGCGATGATTTTTTTCCTTCTACCTTCCTAATCGTACGTTATTTATACCATTCGTATCGAGTTTTCCTTTCTTCTGTTATTCGGGATCATTTCTGTCTTGATATTAACTATTGCCGTTGTCGAAATCAGATTTTTTTATATTTTTAACTTTTTCCATACATATTGTGTGTGTATGTCACTTATTTGATCGTAAGTAAATATTTCCGTCTTTATTTGTTGATCTTGATTAAAGGAAAACAATTTTTAATCTTTGCTGATAAGAAATATTTTATTTTCAAGTGTAACAAACGTAGAAAAGATATATATTTTAACTTGAATATATATCATTTTAAATTATTCTTTTCTTCGTTTGTTATCTAATATATTTACAATGTATAAAACTGTTTGACAAAAATGAGCCATAGTAATATAATCATGTTTGTACATATATTCACAATCTTAAAATGATTACAAATGTTTCCAGTTAAAAATTTCGGATTGGAGGGCAATATATATATATATATATGTGTGTGTGTAAGTATATATTGTCAGTTCCAATGATACAGTTATCAATGGCGAGAATATTGTATTAATTACTTCGTGTTAAAACCATTGTGGAATTTTTTGACACAACCTACATTTTAAGCGTTCGTGTAAAAACAATTCTTTAAAACATTTCGTTTCATTTCATTTTCAATGATATTTTTTACATAAAGTAAAAGGCATAGATTATTCTATCGAGCCGTATGAAAATATAATTTATACATTAATAATAATATTAATTTTAATCCGTATAAGTATATAAGATCGAAGATAAGAATCAATGTAATTTTATTTCAAGAATAATTTTTAATAAATTCTCAAAATTACAACGTACTTAGTTTTTTCAATAAGTTATTTTACACATTCCTAAGAGTAGTTTTAAATTACGCCAAAAAACTTTTAAAACATTTTATTTTTCATTACTTAGTTGTAATTTATTTTTATAAATTTTTAAAGAAGTTGAATAAATTTGAAGGTTAGTTAAAATCATTTATTTTTTCACTGAAATATTCCTTGAGTTAGGCAAGTACTCTGAAAATTAAATTTGTACAACATATATTATGAATTATACGAGTTATTTATTTATAAAAAAATCACATTCTTTGGATTTTTTAGTTATTATTTATTTACTATAATTCGTAAGGCCGCATCAAATTGTGCTATCGGTTTATTTTAGCAAATTACCGTAAGTGAAATAAAAATAAAGTAAAAATAAAAGTTAAAATAATTTGTTGAAAAATTCGATTAAAATTATATTTCTTGTAAAAATTAATACATAAGTATTTTTATTATAACTTAGACGATAATAAATGGTTCTTTATTCGATAATAAAATAATACATTTTTAACTCGGTCAAAGATTCTTTATTTAACTACACACATAAATCGAATACGGTTAACTTTTTTCTCCGATCCACTCATCACAAACATTATTCTGTTATTTATTTTTATTTATCTTATTACCACGAGTGAATTCTTTTAACAAGCTTATTCCGACAATCGCATTCTGATCTCTCCTTTACAATCCAATGCTCATTGTAGTTGAGCGACCGAGCGAATGTCAATAGTTAATGAAAGTGAGCACAGTTAGAATTTAATTGCAAACGTACAAAACATACGATAAAAGTAATACTTTTATACGAGGCTCTTCGCTTATTACTCGAACTCGATATTCGTAGAAGCGAAAAAATCGCACTACAATAAAGAGAAAATTGAATAATTTCGAATAATTTAATGTTCCTCGGACGAACGTGGAAGAACCACCAGTTTCCAGTGGCGGAAAACGAATGGGTTTTTGTCGCACTCTCGGCGGTTGGTTCGATCGGAGGAACGAAGAATCGTACCGAAGAATCGTACCGAAGAATCGTACCGAGGAATCGCATCGCAAGCTCGACACTTTCTCCGCGATGTCGCGCACTACGTTTTTAAAGGACGACGTCGGACGCGGTACTCTTTAACCGAGAACGTCTTTTCTCCGACCGCCCGAGCAAAGAGACGAAGGAAAAAACAGGAATAAAAAAAAAGGCATCCTCGTGCGTTTCTCGCGAAACAATTATTGTCGGTGTTCGTCGCCGTCGCTCGAGACGCGTACGAACTGTTCCGCGTCCTGCAATAAAGAACACCTGGAGAGTCGCTCTCGACGTTTTTCTCGGTAAGACGCGTGTCCACGCATCGTCACACCTGCTTACGCAAAGCCCTCGTCGTTTCTTTCTCGGTGTCGCCGTCATCGTCGCCCGTCTCCCACATCTCCTCGGTCCGCTCAGCATCCCGCGGCAGCGAGATCCCCGAGGTCGAAGGAGGAATTACGAGGAGACGACGAGTGTGACGGTCGGCTTCGCTCGGGGCTTAAGGGAACGTTGCTCGATTGCTCCAACGCCGCTCCAACGCCGCTCCAACGCCGCTCCAACTCCGCTCCACCAACGACGATTCGATTAGATAGGAGGATCTTTTTCCTCGCTTTCTCACGGACTTTACATTTCCATTCGTGTCGCGGAATAAGGCGAGGCAACGTCTCCGAGGCTCTTCCTTCATCCTTCAAAATGGGAATGTCGTCGAGTTTAACGAACGCATTGAAGCGCGGTGCTCTTTGAATAATTTTATTTTTCGCGAAAGCGTGCTAATTTCAACTTTCACCGAGTTTTCCAGCTGGATTTTTAACTCGGATAGATTTCCTTCGATATTATACCGTTTCCAGTAGGTCATAAATAGCGGAGAGAAATTGGACGCGCGGCATTTCCGAGTTTCATTTACTTTAATATTTTATGCATCTACAATTTTTACAAATCTATTAAATTATTCTCTAGCGCATTTCACGATGTCATCCTCTCCACTTCGTTTCGTTTTCTCGAATCCGCGGAATTTACCGAAACGCGAATCGTTTACGCTGCTTTTCGTTCAGCGATTTTTTTATCTATATCATTTTTCTCAAATTTTTCCTAATTACAACCGAGTAATAAGTCGGAATTAATTAATTTCACGCGCAAATACGATATGCCGCTATAAAACGTTATCAACGCGCCTATCGACCTTTATTTATTTAGTTTTCCAGTCATTTTATTTTGTAATGCGTCTGATTTTAATTAAATTTCGCGACATTTAAAAGCGTTGCGGATCGGATAACGATTTAATTCTGTCAATTTATAATAGACGCGATTTACCGTAATTTATCAAAATAAAATATTTCGATGTACGTTATCGTATTCTCGTTCCTAATATCTGATTCGTGCAATTCAGCATTTTAAGCTGTAGAATTGGAAAAGTCGAATCGTACTTGGATGACTCGCGCCGAGCGTCGAAAGCTACTCCGATACGTTATCGCGTGGATGTCTCGTTCCACATCCAGTCGAAAAAACAAAAGAGCGGATCGACGGCGAGTCGACGTTCTCGAAAGTATACCATCGCGATGATTTCGCGTCCGCATTTACCGGAAACGAAGGACCATCGTCGCAAAGTCGCGCGTCGTTGAAAAATTCGTATACGCGCCGAGCCGACGGACGCCGATCGAGTTTTCTTACAACGGAACGGAAAAAAAATTAGGTCGCACCTGGAGGATCCGCGAGGCTAGCGAGGAATGATCCAGAAACGGTGCGGAATGTGAGAAAAAAATCGAGGCTCGATCGAGGCTCGATCGAGGATCGACGGAACTGTCGCTTATCGTTATCGGGTTATTTCGTGCGTTATTTTACTTGCCGACATCGCATCGAGTTACAAATAATTTTATGCGAACGCGAATAATTAGGTGTTAAATCGTGACCCAACTTTCGAAGTAAATAAAGTAAATTAAGGATAACAGATGACTGATAACGAGTAAATAAGATACGATAGAAATTTAATCTTTTTCAAAATTTAAAATCTTTCCGATGGTTTATTTCGCTTCGACTCGTTGTTTTTAAAATTTTAAAATATTTAACCGCTACAGTTGCACAAAACGCTTTAAGAACTCTCGATTATATTATTAAAGATCGATTCGCGTCCGAACAAACAAACTTCGCAGGCTGCGATAATATACTTAAATAAATTTATAAAATATAATAAGTAATCTTAATCGAGCATAAAAGGAAATTTTCTAAAGTATCTCGTATTTTGTCTAAGGCTAGAATTATATTGTATTTGATCAAGGATAGAAAATATTTGCTTCTCCGTCGGAAGCACGGAAAAATGCCATCCGCGAAGTTGGACGGAACATTTGATCAAATTGTCTCGAATTAGTCTCGCGCAGTGGCGTCGCTCAGCGGATTCTTAAGGTAACCGAATCGCGGGTTTCTTGGCCCAAAATAAAGAACTCGAAAGAAACGAGAAGGACGCGAAGTCGAGGACCGAATCGATGTTTCACTTTCTTCGACGACGTCCTTTTTTAAACCTACATCGGACGCCTACTTCGAGTACAAACTACTTCCTACGCGCGTTTATTTCTACCCGAACGTATCTTCCGTTTTCTTCTTTAAACGAGGATAATCTTTTTTTGTCTCGGTGGACAAAAATAAGAAAACTTTCGATCTCGGTTTACGAGTCTGTACAATTTAAAGAACCGATAAATTTAAAACGATAAAGCGTTTGACCGTGGAGTTACGATTGGTATTTTATTTATTTTATAACTCGAACGTACGGTCGAATATCAACTTCTGGATTACATCGAAATTCATCGAGGGACGATTCCTTACGCTCGATCGCTGTAAGGAAACTTATATAGATAAACGTATTTACATCGTTCCGTGTAAAATTACGACGCGTTACAATTCTTCCGATTAAAATTTGGGAAACGCGCGAATCAATCAACGAAATTCAAAGGAGATTTCGAACGGAATTCTTTTTTCGAAAGCAATTCTTATACTATATCCTAAAAGGTAAATATTTTAGGAATTTATCTTATTCAATTTCCTTGTTTTGAAAATTGATATAAATTGGTAAATATCTCGCTCGGAAAGTGATTATTAAGACCGATATAAAAACTTGTATTCGCGCGACAAAAGAAGGAAGATATCTAAAATACCAGAGGCTAGAGTCGAACGTCAACCGCCATTGTCTTTCGACGTTCACTTTCGCCATTTTCCCTTTCCTCGTCCACATTTCTTTCCGCGGCCATACACAAAGTTAGAAGTTGAATTGTGGGGATCACCGTAGGAGCGCGAGTCGACCAGGTGCGCGCGCAAAATCTCCCCCGTAGCTGATCGAAAAGGAAGGAGCGAGAGAGAAAAGTTGGAGTGTCACCCGATCGGACGCAGGGAACCGGGCGCAGTTCTCCTCTCGCCTCTCTCGCCTCTCTCGCCTCTCTCGCCTCTCTCGCCTCTCGCCTCTCGCCTCTCGCCTCTCGCCTCTCGCCCCCCCCCCCCCGAAACACAACAGTCTATATATGCGTGTGCGTCGAGACGAAAGACAAAGGGCGCGATATGCCCAAGACCGGAGGGGGCGCGGCCACTCGAGGATTCCGCTTTTTGTTTTCTTTTTGCTTTTCTCTATTTCTCTCTCGTTCTCTTGTATACTTTTTAGTCGTTGTTTCGACAGGACTTTCGAGTGTTCTTTTTTTCGACATCGACAGTTTGCTCGTTGTGTGGCTTCACTTCCGATGCCGATACATCTTCCAATGTCCAAATTCTAACATTGTTGTATTATTTCGTATTGTTGCGTCGCCCACACCTAACGTGTAAATACACCTTCGACTTTTCACGCTAATTATTAAACGAGGGTTTGCGTTCGATCCTTGACAAAATTCCGCCATTAGCTTTCTTCAATTGCGCCAAACGTATTTCGTATATTTTTAATCAGCTTCTTCCAATTTCTCGTCGAATCAACGATACTCGTTATTTCCTGCGTCGTTATTTCCTTCATCGTTATTTTCAAAGCGATGGATCCTCTTTCGATACATCGTTATTGTAACGAATCAATGAAACCGCCAATCAATTTTCTTTCTAACAGCGTCCGATCACGGATAACGAATGAAACGTTGATCGATAAAATAGATCGATACCTTGTTAGAATTAAAAAGAGAGTCCAGAAATTAGCCCGATTCAAAATTTAAAAGTATTCTCGTCCCCGTATATCGAAAACGAATAGCTGTGCATTCGTCTAAGGATGTCGATTACGGAAGTTCGTACGTTGCGGAATCGACCCAGTTTTCACCGTTTCGAATACGACGTTTTATACGACCTGTTGAAGAACTTTAAGGTCTACGCATAAAATACGGAAGTGTGCGTAAGAGAAAACCGCGCGACTTCTTCCGGTGTGTCGATTCTTCGAGACGTATCTGCGTGTATTATACTCTCTTCCGGGAGTCTTAGCTCCTCCTCTTTTTCCGTTTTCAAAGTCAGTTTATCGGGACCGAATCTGCTTTCGCTTCGCCTTCGTATTCTCGATAGATCGGCAAGGAAATTCGAAACGGAAAAAATAAAATTTATTTCACGCTTTCTACTCCAACGTTTGTTCCTATAGATTTATTTTATTGTAATTTTAATATCGTTCAGTCCAACGATTTTCCTATTAAAATTCATAGACTTAAGAAAAAAGAGAAGATAAAAATTTCTAACGTGACTAAATGTTTGACGTAATTCGTCGATGCAATTATAATATCTTTCGCAAAATCGTAAGTTGCCATCGATTAGGTTTTCGAACTCTTTTGAAGTATACGTTACGTCGAAATTAAAAATATATTATTCACCGTATGGATCAAGAAGCGAAGCGGTGCTTTATTTAATCGACGTTTTAAAAAGTCATCCATCAAAAAGGAAATTTTAGCTTCTTCTACGCTTCGTAAAATTTGATCCAAACCTTACGGATATAACCGGTGTAAATTATAATAAGTTACGAGGGTAATTTAAATTGTTTCTAAACTGTTTCGCTACCGAAAATGAAAACAATTTACCCTAGCAATCCTCGGAAAATCCGAGAAAATTGAACCCCGTGAAAAATTACGAATGTATCTTATTTTTGTTTTGGGTTCGACGACGAATAATACCGCGATCTCAGGAAAAGAGGAAAACGAGCGTAAACGATTAAAAGAGAAAGGGTTTACCTCCTTCCGTCTTGGTTTATATGAATTTATTTCCGGTACCGCAAAAGGGGTGAATCGTAATTACAGCGGAACTACGCACGATAGCGAAAATTAAAATTGGAAGGCAAGCGCGTGAAAAATTAGAGGAGGAAATAATTCTGAGCGGACGAACAAAAGACGAAGACGATTTTTTCAGGGGTGATAGATTTTCTCCTTTTCAATTTACGAGCATTTGTCTCCCAATTGATTCGAATGCGTTACTAATTTTGAGCAAAGGAGAATAGCATCGGGTCTTCGTTGTTAATCAACGGCGAATAGCGTCTTTGATTTTCAATTCAGGCTTACGAGTAATTTCTAGCTAGAATATCACTTAATATGGCCAAAAGACTTATTTTTTGCATTTTATGTATTTTCCCGTTACTGGATTTAATTGAACCAATCGCTTGCGAATATTTTTAATTTGGATATTTAATTGGAAAATACGAATTCACGATAAAATAAACGTTACAAAAATATTCAATTCCAAAGCTTTCGTATTCGAATAGAGTTAGCGAAACATCTAACTCGAGATATCGGAGATTGATACACCGATCCATTTAGAAAACAAAATTTACTCTGGTATAATCAACGTTGCTAATAAAGAACAGGATTTATTATTCAGTTTTTACATCATCGGTACGTTTTTACTTAGAACTAGAATTTTCTAGGTAACCAAAAATATTTCACTTTTCCCCAAAATTATTGCTTCGAGAATCAACAATAATAAATAAGGTCTAAAGAACGTAGGTTCGGGTATCGATAGAAATTTTCGGAACGAATACTTTAAAAAAAAAAAATGACGCTCGCGTATACGTAAAACACCTGCAAAAATTTAGGCGCGTAAAGAGCGAGTCTTAACAAGGGAAGGTTTTACGTCCACTCGTTCGACGCGGAAGAATCGATGCGATCCTTCCCAAGGGATAAAACGACGAGAGCAATAATCGCGCGAAAGGTATCTCGACGCGCACACGCACGCGCACACGCAGGAAGAAGGGAAAAATGGAGGGCCGTTTCCTCAGCTCGCAACCCGAGTGATAATTAGTCGGGATTCGAAGGAGATAACAGGATCCCAGCAGAGCCTCTGTCCGAGGGCGTCGTTCGCGCGAAATCGGAGAGTTCGCCCCGCTTCTCTTTCAGTCGGGGCCGCGCCCCCTATCTTTACCTCGCAGTCGCCCGGGGCTCCTCGTCCCGACTCCTCGTCCCGACTCCACGTCCTCGTCGGCGGAGGTTGGCTCGCGCCGCCGGCCGCTCCTCGTCCTCCCTAATTGGAAGACCGGCAACCGACTCTTAATTACCGCCTCCGCTTCCTTGCCCTTTCCCTTTCGACTTCTGTTCCGTTCTTTATTTTCCTCCTTCTTTTGCACTTGGCTTTCTTTTCTCTTTCTCGTGCACCCACCCAACCACCCACACCGATCCCCGCCGACGCAAACACATCCACCTACGTACGCACCCGCACGCGGCCATTTCATCTTACGCCTTTTCGCCTTTAACCTCATCTATTAATTTTGCTAACGAAATCGTCTTTTGTCTTTCGAGTCTCCGTTCAAACGCAGCCTTATAATTTATACCGCTGCGTACGAGAATCTGCGTGCGAACTTAGCTATGGATTACTTTCGTAAAACTACTTTTGCGTCTTTCAAAATTTACGGAAGGTATGCGGTTGCAAATATTTGCTAAATACCAGTGGTTCTTAGATCTCGTACGCGTATTCCTGCGTTTCTAAATATTTCCCTAGCTGTATTCGATGCGTATCTACAATTTACATTTTTTAGCGAGTTTTGAATACTTTTACTTCGGGAAACGTGATTCGATATTCCGATCGTACTTTTCTTTCAAAAATATTCGGCTATGTTTTATAGTAAAATTAATAAAAAAATCTTCAACTACGTTATAAGGAAACGTATTCGTAAAGACTAAAATGATTTTGTAACGTATTTTAATAAACAATTTTAATAAAAATAATTCAATTTTAATCATATATATATTATGATATTTTGCATATATTTTATAAAACTAACTTTTTTCTACGAAATAAACTCGATTTTTTTTAGAAATTGAAAATGATATTACTGTTTGACTTATTATTCTACGCTAAATAAATCTCATTGTAGTGAAAAATTGTCGGCGACTTATGAAATTATTATTATTAATATTGATAATAAATATCATTTATTATTATGATAAACCGTAAATTTTATTTTAAAAAAGCGTGTTCTCTTAAAAAAATTTATGGTTTCGTTGAAGCCTCTGGTCGTTCCATTTTCACCGTTTCGCCATCGTCTTCGTCGCTTCTTTGCCAGTGTTGATGGAAATGGCCACGAACTGAAAGCTGGGAGAAAAGTTCAGACGACTTAATTACACGGAATAATCGCGGCATAGGTAGAGTACGAGTATGAAACGCTCTTTCCTCTCTTTCCTCTCTTTCCTCTCTTTCCTCTCTTTCCTCTTCTCTCTGTCTCCTTTTAATTTCTGATCTTTTCCATTCTACTTTTAACTTTTGATATGTGTACCGATCGAAGCTTTTTACATCGTAACCGAGTTTGGACATACGATGAATACGAACGACGACTCGACGTAAAATTACCTTTTTCATCGTTACAACTTTCTCGTCCAACTACCAAAATTAATTCTTAAATTTTCATTTTCATGCCACTGCTTTTAATTTAAATGCTTTGCCTCTTATAATTAATATTCGCGAAGTTCTTATATTCGTTAAAAAAAATTTATAAACAACATTGACATATCGATTGTTGTATTTAATAATATTAATCGATAAACTTCTATTAGCGATAAATTTAAAAATTTTATCGCGAGAAATAGTTTAATTTATATGATAATTATAATGTTTATTTTGTATCGTTAATAAATTATAAATTTTTTATATCTTTACGAAACGATATGTATAAATTACCATCGTAGAATGTAAATAAATAAATAATGTTCATAAAAAATTTATAGTTATTCTATATTGTTTAAATTTTACATACACAATGCTTTAAAAATAAATAAACTGAATCGATGAAATTTAAATTACGAATAATACATTAAATTTTAATACAAAAAGCTTTGGTTGCTTGATTTCTTATCGGGCGTCGTGTTTTAATAGAATACATTAGTTTTTTTATATATTTGTACGTAATTTTGTAACATACAACTTTTCGAAGATTTACACAAGTTATATTTTTTATTTTGAATTAAAAAATAAATTTGTATTTACCTAAAATTACATAATAATGGATTAGAAAAGATAACTTTAAATTGAAAAATACGAATACTTCTCTCGTGTAATATCAAATCTCTATTGTTGAGTTGTGAAATATAAATAAAAGAAGATATCGATACTTATATTATTACCAACAAGACTGTATCAAATATATTTTACGTAGATCTCGTATTATAAAAAAAAAGTACAATCAAAATTGAAGACGAACCAATGACGTATGAAACGATACGTTGAGTCTCTTCTTATTTTTATGAATCGAACTTCGATGGGTCGAAACACGTATAAAAACGAAAGTATAGAAGGATACCTGTACGATCGGAGCCGTAATATATAATATTATAAAAATCTCCTTTTCACAAACGATTGTATAAAAGGGAGTCGCTTTTCTACCCTCCCTTTACTAGAAATGAAAAAAGAAATTATCGAACGGAGTTGGATGATTTTTAGGGAAAACATCGAGAAGAGCAAAAGTGTGTAGTTCTTCTTATTCGACTAAGCGATTCGATTCAGCTTCGTATAAAACATACAATACCTTTTGCTATAGTATGATTTTATTTCAAGTTATAGTGGCTTTCGCTATTTAATCCGAATGCGTCTACTACAACTTTCATTGAGTTTAATACAGAAGTTCTAATCAAAAGAAACAGAATTTCTTGCTCGTAATCGCTTTTGATTAAAAAGTTAGAGAGTATTTTTTATTTACGGAAGAAATTTATTTACGAGCTTGATTAATGTTACGTAATTACGCGATGTATAACCACGGGTAATTAAAATCCTTTGAAAAGATTATTTATTTCCGAAAAAATAATGAAAATAATTTTACTTGTTTCTAATAATAGTTTATAATTAACGATAATAGTTGGTCTTAATTTGAAACGAAAATTGTATAAATACTTGGTCGTGGCTATACTTAGACCGTTAAATAATTCACGCTGTTTAAATAATAAAGTATTATTCAATTGTAAATAGATTGCGTATTTAAATTGAATAGATTCCGATAAGAGAAATAGAGCGAGTTTAAAATTTTCATATTTTTAATTAAAAGAATCGCAGATAGGATATTATATCAAACAGTTGGTTTAATTTCCACTAAAATTGTTACTCGAGTACAACGAGATCAGATTAACGTACGATTTTGCTATCATGGCTTCATTCGAGAGCACAATGACAGACTTCATTGACCACAATACTATAGGCCCTTTAGAAGGTAGGGTATATAAAGGGATTCTTTTCGTGAAAAGAAATTGTGATTTTTTTTTCTTCTTTCTTCGTTGTATCAGATCGCAAGGACCTGTAAAGTACTCTCGTAAAAATAAGTTTCGAATTGATCTCAATGTTAATTGAGTGAAAGTCGAGTCTTCCTTTTATTGCCTTTGTAACGTTTTTCTAACGAGCATATTGCTCCTTTTAAGAAATATTTTGAGTGGGAACATATTATTTCGAGTTACGTTATTTTCTATGCTGTAATATACTTATAAAAGGAGATTTGAATATCTCAGAGTTTCTCGAACAATGGAAGCACATGCAGAAGCATTTTATTGAATCACTTTATTATTCACGATTATTCTATTAAATTTTTAAACGTGAGATACATTTGAATTAAAGAGAACAATACGATTACGTACTGCACGCGTCGCAACTCTACGCACGCGGATACGAAATATTTTTTCAACGTTAAAAAATAACTAAGTACAAAAACTTTATTTCAAAGTCGAATGTGTAATTGACCTAATTTTAACCTTTATACCTTTATTTTATTAGAATCGAAAATTTTCATTTTACCTCGGCAATAAAGAGTAGATGTTTCGTAGATTTAGCTATTCAGAGATAAATAAGGACTTTGGTTACGTTTAACTTTCTTCTTTCAAAAATTTAGCTCAAATATTTAACTCCAACGTAATGAAAAACTATGGAGAAAATTAAATTAACGCTCGAATCGCGTACATGGACTTACCTGTTTGTCGCGGAAGGAAAATTTAATTCCAGAAGATTAAAAAAGTTTGCGAATCATGGAAATTAATTTGAGAGCGGTAAAAATGTGTATAAATCTTATAATTGTACAAATACAACAAGTGTTTCGGAATCGTGCGAGAGTTCACGGAAATATCTAAATTTTTAATTTACTCGAATGCGAAGTTTATATTTAAATTTCTCTATTTACCGATACGAGTTCCGAATAAGAATATTCAGAAGTACGGAAAGTACAAAGGCATGCGATAAAATTTTTTGCAAAGATAAACGTTCGCGTAAAAGAGAAAAACGTTACGATTTTCGTTGGAATCCAAACCGACCGTAGCAAACGTAGCAAACGTAGCAAACGTACACCAAGCCTCAAAGATGAAAAAGTAGAAAGTAATGGATGCTTACTCCGGAAAGGGAAGGAGGTAATTTTTGTTAATGGGAGAGACGGAAGGTGTAGCGCCGAATTGGTGGCTGAGTCACGCGTAAAAATCGCGACTATGATTCATTCGAACAAAGCGGAATTTCAAGGATCGTGCGAGTCGAAAGTTCAGTGGCTTACGCTTGATCCCTTTATGTATAAAGCAAAATAGTCTTTCTGGGAGTGCAAATTTCAGTGTCGAGATCCAGGGTAAGACGGGCAGGGAAGGGCAGGGAAGGGCAGGGAAGGGCAGAGAAGGGCACCTTGGTGGAACCTTATTCTCCCCCTTGCCTATCACTCTTCGACATCATCTTCTGGCTCTCCCCCGTTCGGAGTCGGGTCGATAAGCGAAGGAGACTCTCGGTCTGGCTCTCGGTCTGGCTCTCGGTCTGACTCTCGGTCTGGCTCTTCGTCAGCCTCTTCGTCCGTCTCTCCGTGCGCCTCTTCTCGTCCGACCTCTTCTCGTCCGACCTCTTCCGAGACGCGCGGTTCACCCGCGTACGCGTGTACACACGTATCCCTCTCGCACGGAAGCTTGCTCTCTCCCTCCGGGTCTCGGTAGGGTCCGACAATAGGCCAAGGCAGTAGCTCTCATTTGATTAATAACCCGACACAATAAGACGGCCGGGCGAAGCCGCAGTGGCTCTCAGTTGATTAACGACGAGCGCCGAACGTTCTTACAATGGCTGTTGCTGCCGAAGTAAGCCGAGGTCGTAGCTGTTGCCGCTACCGACGATGGTGTTGTTGCCAATGGTGTCGGTGGTGCCGGTGGTGCCGGTGGTGCCGGTGGTGCCGGTGGTGCCGGTGGTCCAGCGCTGCTCCGTCGGCGGCCGCAGAAATATTTACGCGTCTCCTTTGCTTCGGATGAACCAACAGCCACCGCGACAGCAAAGTGTTCTATTCGATATTCTTTCGATTTTCTCTCCTCGCGAGACTTTTCGACCGGGAAATTTATTTCCAACGAAATTTTTTTGCGGCAAGGGTTAAGTATTTCTGAATTCAAAAATTTACCAAGTTCAAATTCGATGTATAATCGAATAGGCGTCTGTGTAATATCGAGTGTATCGCCCATCGCGTAAATCGATGCGACTTTTTAAATCGATTATAGTTGTACTTGTTACGAGATTCAAGCCAATAAAATATCTCTGATCGCGCCTCGTATTTTTCGAAAACTGATTTGCGTTTCAATTATATTCTCGAGAAATCGTAACTAAATCGTGTATAATAGTTTGCGGGATTAAAAAATGCACTTGCGAATTCTTTTTCAGACTCTTCACGCGAATAATCTTCTCGCATTCGATTACACCAAACATTTTGCCGATAATAATCTCTTGATACTGTGAGCATCCAGATCTTAGAGGCGTATCGAAACCATTTCTAATTCTTTGGATGCTCGGAAACCTAATAGAAAGTAATTTGCTTTGTGTTCGGGCGACAATTTCCATGTATCTCATTTGCTATTTTTTCTCTCCAAGTTTTAAAGAAATATTTTCTTTCTTCGTTAAATGCTAATTTGCAATCGCTTTGGTATTTAATACTTGTGGGACTTAACGCTTTAAAGGTTAATTATGTTTCGCTGAAATTAGTTTTTAATTATATTTTTCATTATAAGATTTTATTCTAAAATTGTTTCGTATTTACATAATATGTATTAATATTTATGAATTATGTAAATTTTTATATTTGGTAAGAATATTAAAAAATATAACCAAAGTATTAAAATAATATAAAAAATTATTTAAATATAGTTAAAATTAACATTAACATCGAATAATTATGTATCCGTTCGTTGCTATTGGTTCGTACGAAACATTTTTATTTAATTTTGAAATACGCAATTCTCGTAACTCGTTTATTCAAATAAATACTAATTAAATGTTTCCATTCGGTTGTTAATTTTTAAATATAAATTAGTAAAGATACGCGTTTTGAAAACTATATATACTTCTTTGGTAGAAATTTAAGTTAATTCTCTAAAAATAAATTATGCATATTCACCGAGTCTAAATATTTAGCGAGGAAACGATTATCGTTGTACACAAGATTTTTATAAAAATATTGTATTTCTAAATATATATTCAAATTATAGAGACGCGATAAAATAAAAACTGAATTTTTGATACATAAGCACACAAGAATTATAGTATACCTTCGACAATAAATAAATTCATCTAAACGTGGCTTGGACGAAATTTTAAATTTCAATTACAATGTTTATCTAAAACGAATGAAATTTTCGAATTAAATACGGTAGTAGAACATCGTTGTTAATTAACGCGATAGTTCATAGTATCATCGTAACGATAACAGCTCTGGAAGATAGCTTATTATGTTGTAATCAAAGGATTAACAAGCTTCGCGTTTCGAGTTACAATGGCGAATTACAGGGAAATTATTTCGATAATCAAATATGATCCGTTGTAGTTTTTTTTAGAATACATTAAACATATTCGAATTCATTTCTTTCGATGGTTAAAATTTGTTTCGTAACGTAAACGTATACAAACTGAATTTTTTGCGAACGATATTGTAATATTTTGTTTGCGATAATTAAAATTGAAAGTTTTTAATTCTTGATTTCTTTATTAAAAAGTTCAAATTAACGACGAAGTATCATAGTATCACGGTACGCGGTAAATCCAGACTCTTTTTAGTTTAAATGTAACGCGTTTAATTTAAATAAGTTTGAGTAAAGTAACGAAGAAAAGAAATAAAAAAAGGTTAATATCGATACATTAAACTTTTATTACCGTAATAATTTACAGAAGTTGATCTTGCTCTTTAATTTTAAAGAACCATGAACGAGCATTGCATTCGCGTTATTTCTCTTTTATAAATTAACTTTTTATTTTTTTATAAATTACATTTTTGATTCGCGAATAGTTTCCTTTAATAATTAATTAAATCGCAGATTCGAATATTTTACCAACAGCGATACTACGATACCTTTAAAGAGATATCCATTTATAAATATTAAAGTTAAAAGGAATTGATTTATAAACGAGAAGAAGAAAAATAACGTGAAATTCCACCTGAAAAGAGTATTTCAAGCGAATTAATAGAAAATCATAATATCCATATTAATCCATGTACAAAGATCAGATTTAAATAATAGCTGTACACTGGAGCACTCGGGAAGCAAAGGCGTCGGACTATGAAAAAGAAAAGAGGGCGAGCCAACGAACACTTAACAAAGACACGCCGTGCGTACAATAATAAAAAGTATCGGAGTGCAAGTGCCGCTGTGCAGGTAGAAAGAGAAGGAGAGTCAGGTGCGAAATGCGCGAATTCCTATTCAATTTACGGGGACTCGCGCACGCACGCGCACGCGCGCACGAACGTACGTACGGGTCGCCTAGGCGCACACGCACACGCACACGTGCGAGCGACCGAGAGAGAGACCGAGAGAGAGACCGAGAGAGAGACCGAGAGAGAGAGGACGACAAGGCTCGAATGTCCGTTTTCGAAGGCTTTCGGGAGTTTCGGAAATCAGAGCCACTCAAAGAGGGACGGCCCCTCGCTTTATTCAAGATGGCGTTTGTCTACGCGTTATCCGGCCTAGCGACCAGACGTCACCGTCATTTTTTTTCTATTGGCCGTGCAGCCTCGAAGAAGGACTTTTTTTCAAGTTTGCTGAAGCTTATTTCGTGGCCTTTTACAATTTACAAATTCAAATTGATCCTCATTTTTTTTTCGATCGATACGATTCCAAATGCTACGATATTACAGTTTCTTCCGTTCCGTATCGACCGAGTCTATAAATAGCTCCGTTCATAAATAATAAAAAATAATAAACTTTTACAGATTCGTTTTCCTCTAAAATTTTATTTAGTTAAATGTACATAGAAAATTGTTTTAAATATTTTAAAAAACCCAACTTTTTCTTCGCTTACAATATTTAGCTTTAAAAGTGATATTTCTACATTTTCGTAATTTCCGTGTAATAAATTATATTTCGAAGATTTAAAATACAACTATTGATAATAAGATTTGCAATTCGTAATAGCGAACAAAATGTTCTTCTTAATAAATACTTTGCTAATCGAAACGAGGAAAAATACCTTCGTTCGTTGTAAAATGATGAACAACTTTATTTATTCGAATATTCTTTTAGAGATATATTTTCTTTACATCTTTCGATGCGTTATTAATTTTTGATTAAAATATATTTATATCTTAAAGTAAAAATGGAAAAATGAACGATGGAACTTAATCTACCGAAGCAATTATACGAATCGAAGTCATCCACTTCGATAATATGTAATGTCCATCAAGATGAAAAGAGATTCGTATATATATATATATATATATATATATATATATATATATATAACCGTTCGCATCACAGAGTTTATTAAGTGATTTTTAAGTCGAGTACTAAATTGCTTGTTTAATCGTTAGATCGGGACAATAATAAATTTATATTTGTATTATTGTAAATTATCTCGTATAAGAAAATAATTTGAATATTAAGACTTAAAAAATATATACATAGCTTTAAAATTATATCCCGAAAAGAGTAAAATCGATAGCTATGAATTTCCAGTCTATTTTCTTTCTCAATTTCTCTTTTTGATTTTACTCTTTCCCTTTTTTCCGTCTTTCACAAATTTCTCCCTTCTCTATCCGTGAGCGTATCGGGATATCTCGCACTATCTCTCTCTCTCTCTCTCGCTCCCTGGCACATCTTACATCGTGGGAACCTTTTTTCGCCAACTGGAGCACGAAGCCTTTTCTCTCCCCGTCTCTCTCTCTCTCTCTCTCTCTCTCGCTCACTTTTTCTTATTCCCTCTACTTTACTCGTTGGGCGTTGGGTCTTGGAAACTTGAGCAGGTAGAGCTGGAATCTCACGTGTGTACGCGCGACTACTCGGTGCTCGCGACTCCGTTTTTGTACTGCGGGTTGTGAGAAAAATCGGCCTTCCCCTCTCCTCCGAGGTTCGTATGGTACTCGTCGCCGTCCTTTCTCGGGATCCGACCCGCAGAGCAAAAACTGTACGAAAAGGGAGAAAGACATTCCGATTCTTACGCGCCCTACGCGACTAAGTGGGCTTCCTAAGTCATTGAAAAGCGATATATTAAGATGACGATTTTTGCCTCGATGTTCTTTTTTATGTCCAATGAAAGAAATAGATATATACGCGTGTATGAAACGAGTGGGAGAGGAAGGAGATGCCGAGATAAAACCTTGTTTATAGGCCTCGAGATTAGTGGGTCGATTCGAGAGAAATGAGAAATTTACTCGCCTCGACTACCGTTCGCACGAATTTCGTTCGCACGAATGAAATCACGAATGCCATTGTTTGAAATTTCAAGAAAAAATTATTTCTGTATCGGTTCGATGCAACTACTTTAAGACATTGAGACAGGTGAATTCTTAGACTTCTTTATCCGACTCTTCGATACGATCTTCATCTTTTACATTCGTCGAACGAGATTTCAATTTAAATCCCCGCTATTTACGTAAATTACGGTTTAATTATTTACGGTACATTTTCAAAAAATATAGTATCGTTCAATTTTTTACGCGCTTAAAAAATTACGAATTTCATTCCGTTATTTTACTTAAATTTACTCAATTTTATTTCATAAATTAACCGAATTTTTAATTTGTGGTTTAATATTTCGCAAAGCGTAAGTAACATCTTAGGTACTTACAAATATATCCGTTTTAAACATTTTGTTGTACTTATTACGTTCCAACGGTAATTTACCTTTTTTAAAGCGAATAAAATAAGATTTAATTTATTTTGTATCTTTTAAATGCATAGTAAAGGCAATTTTAAAATCTAATGATAAGTCCAAAGAGAAACGAGTGATTTATCGTCATTGGTTTATTATCCTGCCGATAAAAAGTATAAAAAATAGTTTGTTAACTTTACTCGTTCGAAATAAATTAAATTTCGCAGGGAGTACACTTTTTTTACAAAGAAGGAAAGAAAAGAGATGAACTCGTACGTATCGAGTACAATTAATAATAAATTACAAAACAAATAATAATAATTAGAACGAAACGAATCATAATTCGCGCGATTTCAATGAAGAGAATTAACTTTAATCGTGTTTTTTTGAATTGAACGCGCACTCGAATTTACCCAATCAAAGTTCCCCGGAGATTTCGCCCCACGTTTGTCTATCTTTTGCTGAACGCGAGCGCAAAGAAAAGGTTACTTCGTTCTCGAGTCTAACGAGATTAACACCGATCGTTGCTACATTTGATGCCCCAATAAACAAAAGTACAGAGTTTCCCGCGAGACTTGGGGAGGAACATGGAAAACGTATTCTTGCGGAAAAACGGGAATGAGAATTGACGAACGAACGAGTGTTTTAAGAGGCAATTGAATCTCGGTGCACAAATGTAGCGATTTTTGCTTTTCGCGAAAGGTTGAAACGACGAGTCATCCTCCGGTGAGTCGACAGTGTACCGAGGTTTTAATGACGATGATTGAAAGATAAGCGTATCGAATCTACTAATAGTCGGTAATGAAATAAAGAAAATATCGCGTTAGCGGTTTAAAAGGAACGAAGCTATTAATGCACCGATGTAAAATACGAAATTAATATTTGACCTTTTTTTTACTACAATTTATAAGTATGTCCTTTTATTTTTTTATTTTATTTATTTCTCAAGGAAATAAAGCGATACGAAAGCGGTAATAAATTATAAAGAAATAATCGAAGTATCTAACAATTTTTAATTCAATTTATAAACATAATATATTTCCGACGTTATTTATGTGATTATTTATCGAGAGAAAAGATTTTTTAAACTTTGAATTACCGTTTCAAGTGTACTCGTTTAAAATTACTATTCGAAAAATTACAATAATTTTTGTTGCATAAAGTATTCTCGCAGTTGTGACAAGTTATGATAAATATTTGTCTCGATAAATTTAAATATAAAATCGAAACTCGTTGTAAAAAATTTGAAACATCGCGCTTAGAATGATATAAAATTTAATTAAAATTCTGCGGGAACGTTTCGTATAGTCGATAATTTTTCCAACTATTAAATTAAAACCGTGTAATATTGTCGCAAATGCCGTCGAGACGCGATAAGTAAAATATTATCGGCCGTCGACGGTCGGCCAGTGTATCGTGAGAAGATAAGGAACGCGAGCGACGGAAGAGAAACGAAGTACAAGTAGTCGCTCTCTCTTTACTCTCTCATCTTCTCTCTTGTCTTCTCTCTCGTCTTCTCTCTCGTCTTCTCTCTCGCTATCATCGCCAGTCGAGAATAAACGAACGTTAATAATACGAGTAAGTGTCGATTGTTTCCGCAATCTTCGCACATGACACGAACTGACTCTCGCTCTGACTTTGAGAAAGAATTGAATTATAAAAAAACTAAAATGTAGAAGAATTTAAACAAATTAATTTATAATTAAAGAAACGTGGGTCTAGATCTATCAAAATCCGCATATCTTTCTCACGGATACTACAAAAATTTGATACTTTTTAATATTACTTTTTATCGATATAGTTTTTCATTAATATCACTTGGCAATTGATTTCTTACTACGAGTAAAATATGTCTTGGTGAAGTATAAACTGGAAGCTTTGTCTGTCGCTAACTTGAATTTATAGATATTTTATTTGATGCATTAAAATATAGTATTACCTATAAATCGATATTGTATTTATCTTTACACACATTACATTCTTGATTTAGTTTATTGTTACTGAAATGATATTTTTATTGTTTCGTTCTTCTGTAGGTGTAAAGTTATTTTCTACAATAAAAAATTGAATGCACATTTTTGTAGTTGGAATAGAAGAATCCAAGATTTTAGCGATAATTTAAAGAAAATGAAAATAATTTGTAAATTTAATTCACAGTTGCGCTTTGCTTAAATTTCCGATGTTTAAACCACAGTCTGTGAAAACTACCAAAACTTAACCAAAGCTTAACCGCGTAACAAGTAATTTTTTCTTCTCTTTTATCGTTGAAAACGTTTCGATCGAGTAACTTCCGTCGTCTCTTATCACTTTAGGAACTATTTCGATACGTTTATCATATATACATTTCGTAAATTCTTAAAAATATATTACCGGTATATTAAAATTGTTTACGAATGAGAATTCACGTTCGAAACTTGAAATAATATCTTGAAAAAGGATTATTTCTCAAACAGCGCATAATTACGATATTTAACAATCGATATACTTACGTAATACAAGGACTTAACGTTTTTGCTAAGCGATAAAAACTTTCAAGTAAATGACGCATAACGACAGCTTTTCAATTTACGGTTCGAAATGTTGCATTGAAATATTCATGTATCCCGCGAAGTTTTAATATCTGAACTTATGCTCGTTGTTTGATTAACGAATCGAAAGTGCGGTAACAAACAAGCCGCAAGCGGAAAGTTTCGGAACACACGATGAAGTTAAATCCCGAGAGTACAACGATATTCGAGCGATCCTTTTTCTTCTTCCGCTACGAAGTGGATAACTTAATCGCGAAACTGAGATTAACTGTGGCGCACTTGTCGTTGGTACTCGCGCATTCGTACACGATTATACGTACGTGTGTGCGTAAACTTCTATGTGTTTACGTATCAAATTTAGAGGCGCGAACGCACGAATAATAATCGGGGCGAAATACTATTCGAAAACATTTATTTAAATGTTTAGATAAAAGAAAATTGGAATCTGGTATGGAAATGCGACTAAGAAAATAATAGAAAATAATAGAAAATAATCGAATACATGCGCGTACATAAATTAATTATAAGTATTATCGAAAGCGCAAAAAATCAAAGTAAATAACTAACAATGGTTAATTTAATACGATGAAATATTATATTTACAAGTTTAATACGCGAATATTGGCAAATTTTCTATACCGCGTATAAAGTAAATATATTGAAAACGAACGCTCTTTTCAACAAGTGCGTATTATCGTTTGATTTTGACAAATGTAAGCGGTTATTTCAAACTCCGAATCAGCTACAAATTTTATACTGTCGCTGTATGTGCGCATATGTACACATATGTACACATATGTACACATATGTACACATATGTACACATATTTATACGTAATGAATTACACGTAGTTTTATCGTGGAATCAAACGCGTCTATATAATAATACGCGACGTGACATTGATTAAACGATACAGCGTGTATCAAAAGAGCAAAGTACAATCCTCCTAATAACTATTAATCGAGAAAATCTAAATTATTATTATATCTATTTTATAAGCGATAAGCGTTTCTTTTCTAGAGATACAATTGCTATAATAAATAGATGTAATCGTATCGTTTGATGTAAAAATATTATTCATTTTTTACATTTACACGGCAATTTTGAAGATCTTTTATGCTAAATCGACAAATTTATTCTTCACGATAGTACTTACAAACAGTTTAAGAAATAAGCGTAATAATCTCTACCATTTGTCACAATTTGGTTTCGTAATCGAACATAAGATACCGAATCCCTAATTTTGATAAATCAGTTTTTTGATATTCCGTAATTAGAGACGTTGTATGTATATTCAAGTTATATTTAAAAACTAAATCCAAAAAGAAAATGTATCGACAAAATTGTTTTGACTAGTGAACAATTTTACTACATATCGACAAACTATTCGCGTAACGAGAACATCGAAGTGTTCAAGATCCGTTAAACAAGCAGATAATATAAAATATTTAAATTTAAAAAACGTATTCTCGAGTAGCATTTATTCGATAAATTTCTATAATTTAAGTGCCTTCACAATATTTTTCGTTCATTTTGATTCAATAGTCCACTTCATTAAAAATACGTAGTCGAAAATACGTTGGAGCTTGTTACGTACGTATCCGACATTGTAAGCCAAACGTTTACAGTGGATAATCAAGTTCGTACAATACTGCACCAATGCGTATACTAGCAAACAACCCGAGGGTTTCTTTCTCTCTCTCTCTCTCTCTCTCTCTCTCTCTCTCTCTCTCTCTCTCTTTTTGCACTCTCGTTATCTTGAAATCTTTCTTTGCCCATTTAATTTTGTTACTTTTTATATTTTAAGCTATCTTAATATTTAAATAATAGTAATATATTACATTTTTTTAACGTAAAATCTTAAAAATTAATTAAATATGTGTTATATAAACATGTATATTAAAGTTCTTATTTTTAAAGAAATTGTTGATTGTAAATTTTATGGTTATTGAAAAATTACATGGAATTCGATAAAAAAATTATTATTAAAGTGCTGTTTAAATCAAAATCATGTATATATTATTTTCCATTTATTTTTTTTCGATATCTTTATTTTATAAAAAAAACATTACTAATGTGTTTAAAATATGTAACTTCGAACAAAATTTTCAATTTACTTGCTTAAATTATACGTATATATCAAATACATTCGATTTCTATATCAAAAGTAGAGTCGAAACGGATTTTCGTTTTTGATATTATTTTCATACTTCTTAATGTAACATTTTATTTAAAGTAGTATGTAAATTATATAATTACAATAAAAAACGATTAATTTCTTAAAAAAATAACTGTTGTATTTTATTTTTCTCTAAATAAACAATTTGGTAATACGAAACAATTTAATAAGCCCAAATTCGTGTATTTGAAATATTGGAAACATTTTTAACATTGTATACTTTTAAAGTTAGTATAACTACATTATTGATTAATTTTAAATTAGAATTAATTATTTGTGCAGATAATTAGTTTTTTAATATTTAAAAAAGTATTGAATTATTTAATTTAGGATTATTCTATTTTACTTCAATTTATACGCACTTACTTATATATAAAATAAACATTTTTACTTTTGTATTTATTATATTTTATAAATAATATACACATAATTTGAATTTTGATCAATGGTTTTTAATAAGAAAAGTAATAGATGATTAATAATTACTTTATTTTTAGATTTTAGTAACCATTGAATTAATTTAAAATAATAATTTCTTACGCTATCAAAATATAAGCAAATTTTTAATAAATATTATAATATGGGTATGTTATATAATTAAAAGGTTTTAACGAATATTTTTATTTTATTGTTAATATTTTTATTATTTTAATGTGTGATTTGATATTTTTTGGTATATCGTTGTTTTTTCTTTTTTTTATAAATTTATACGCTTAATTTTACAAATATTTTAATGTGTCTACTCCCCTTCATTCCATCTCTTGTATTCTCCTCTCTCTCTCGCTCTCTCACTCTCACTCTCTCACTTTCTCACTCTCTCGCTTTCTCGCTCTCCGTCTCTCTCTCTCTCTCTCTCTCTGGCTGACTTTCTCACACGTATCCGGTCAATGTTTTTCTAAAGTTATGTTTACGCGCAATCCGATGTACTGGCACAGATTGGATTCGAAGTTTATAAAGCGGAAATTTTCAGGGATCTCTACACTACTGTTAGCACTGCTTTCGTTTCGCTTAGAGGACGATACCCTAGGGGACGAACAGATTCATACGTCGCTTCCCGTCAAAACATGTACATATAAACGCTCTATTAAGTTCGTGTACTTTGTTTTAGCTGTCGGAGATTTGTTCAATTCTTTCATAATGTATTAGAAAATTAAAAAAAGGTTTTAAAAACATCGACGGTTATTTGATTTCCTCCGTTACTTATTCATCCTTATCATCGTTATCGATCAATGTTGATTTATTATTAATTTATATTTATTACCAAATGATCGAATCGAGTAATTTTCCTTAAATCGCGGATACAAGGCAAACGATATTTATCACAATATTTATATTAAAACGTGCGAAAGTCATTGTAACGAATCGAACGGTGAAAAAATATTATACGCTAAAAGATATTCGCAACACGATTTATCCAACGCCTTCTGGAATAACATTATATTGCATAAGCGAGCGTTGATAAATGAATCAGATTTTTAAGCCTGCGAGTCTTCATCAATTATAATCCAAGAAACCAAGATATACCCAACAGTCATGCATGAATCCGTGGTAAAGGAAGCGAGTCTTACTCGTTCCACGGTCAATTGTATTATATTTGCCTTTTGATGCCTTCTTTCTCCCGTACCAAGAGCTTGCAGCATTAATCCGGTACGGAATTCTGATATTAATGAACGTTCTTCTCTAACAAAGGAAAACTAACGTCATTAAAAATGCGAAGGCGAGCGTTTAGAATCATTTTTAAATGGTAAATTATTTTAAATATTAGGTGGAGACTACAATGTTCGATAAATAAAATTATTATTTTACTTCGATAATAATATGTATAGGTACTCGTTTCATCGCTTTCAAAGTTACAAAATTGTTTATTAATTTTTTATTTGTGTTTCGATATAACAGTCTATCAAAAACTAGGATACAAGAAATATAAGTATTATTTAAAATATTAAAATGAATATATTCGTGTTGATATTTTACAAACGTTTAATTTAATTTAAAAGTAATTCGAGATTCGTTACGGTCCCATTCACTCGGTGATATCTTATTCGAACGGAAGGAAAATTGTAAAAAAACGTATAAAATCCAGATCCTTTGCCCACCGAACGATCTTTTAATAAGCTCGGAGAGAATAAAACGACAAAATAGTGAAACGACAAAATAGTGGTAGAAAAATCTCGAGTCTTTAACGCCCAGGCATTCGAAGAATTTACGTCGGTCGAGTATGATAAGTTGCGGAGATATTCTCATAAAATCCTAGAGCTCGTCAATTACCGAAAAAGCCTATGGCCTTGTCTTGGAGTAACGCCTATAGCTCTGATTATAAAGCAATGAAAGCTTTGGTAAAAAAGTGAGTTCTCCACGCATTTATATAACGTCGGAATTTCGAAGCGTCTCGTACCGTGAAATCTTAGCTGCGGGCCGAAAGCATCTCCCACGGATTGTCAAGAGGCAGTTGAATGCACCGTGAAAATGTCAACGCGAGATCTTTTGTTGGTTCGCGAGTAAAATGCGGACATTCAGGCTAATCGAGATATAATTATGCGCCCATTACGTTACGCGATTATGTTACGCGAATGAATACCGGAGATACAAGACGGGAAATTAAATAAAATGAACACCGAAAATCGTCGGCAATGTATCTCCGTAGGAGATGTACATCCCTGGAAAATGGATGATGAATTTCTTCGGTTTCTTAAATGTGTTTCCTTCCTTTTCTTTCTTCGGCTCGATGTTTAATCGTTGAATATTAAAATTATACGAGTCAACGTTAAGATCAAAGAATAAATTAAACGAACGATACTTTTATCGCTGTACTTCGTTTATTTATTTAAATTTATATACGTGTTTACGTTTACGATGATTCTAAGGTTTTAATGGAAGCTGTATATTTTATGTTATAAAACAATGGCCATAAAAGTAACTACGAATTTTCGTTGAACTCGATTTTTAATTTAACTTAGTTGGAAAATAAACATCGAGTATCGAAAACGAATAAAGTATACTCGTTTGTTATTTCGATGAGTACTACTTCGACGTTTCAACAAACTTTTGTACCTCAATCAAAAATGTATAGCAATATAAATTGTTATAAAATAAACAAGATTTTTTCCGTAATTTTAAAAAACCAATTAAATTTCACGCATTAAAATTATGATTTATAGCCTTTCTTACAACCGAGTATATAAAAAACGTGTAATTTAAATTAAGAAAATATTTATTCCGATCGATTAATTTTTTAAATAAATTTCTTTTGAAAGTTTTCTCTCTGTATTTGTATAATTCGAGCATAAAAACGAGATAACAAAATTGTTAATTATACTTCATCGATCGTTCGATGTTCGAGTCGTATCGTTTGTTCTTATTTTTTATAATAAATGCGATTAGAACAAAATGTAAGTTGATTCGATTGATAGTACCAAATTTTTAAAATAATTTTTCCCTATTTTGTACATCTACGATCCATTTTAGAGTAACTATTTTACAAGTCAGGCAATATAAAATAAAATTATGGGTAAATATATTTGGTAGCAATTCGAAGAGTAAAAATAGAACGAATAAATAAATAAATAATTAAATAAAGCGTTCGCGAAAACGGAAAATAGTTTTCTAAAATGCAAGACGGGCGAGAAATCGAAACGAGAAATCGAAACGAGAAATCGAAACGAGAAATCTCGTTTGAAAGGAAAAGATCGGAGCGTTCTCTTGGCAATGGAACACGCGATGCGGTCGAACCGAAAAAAGAAGGAAAAATAAACGAAGTGGTCTAGCTATGTAGTTCAATGCCCGTTATAATTCCAAGGTTTCAAGGCCTTGTAATTACTGGTCGCATGTATCAGACACGCAATCAAGAATGAATTACCGTGGACCACGCCTTCCGCAGCCACCGATCGCACGGCCCGGAGACCCACAACAATGCACTCGCATCACGACCAGCCACCCAACTGTCGATGATGTGTGTTAATAGCCTCCTCCTCCGCCGCCTCCACCGCCGCCTCCACTGCCTCCACCGCCTCCACCGCCTCCACCGTCTCGTCCTCCCCCGAACCACCACGTCGACATCACTCCGTGTGTGAGCCCTCGGTGCGTGTGCGCGGGGTACTTTTTATTCCTCGACTCTTCCGTTGCTTCTTTCATTCGCTATTTACCTCCACCTTTTCCTCCTTTCTTTTTACCTTTAAGTAAAAAAAGTAAAAGCTTCCTCGTTTCCGTATTTTTTAAATTATGGATACGTCGGAGGTTGCGCCCAACGAGAGTCGAAATCTTCGACGAATATCCAATCGAAAGTTGTCGACCTCTCCGATCGAACTCTCGATCGACCTCTCCGAGCGACCTCCTTTAATTTATATACACCGATCGATAAATTTTATATATTTCCCTCAAATTTTTCAGTTGCGTTCGAACCGATTACTTTTTTTAACCGATTTAGTCACGATCATAAACTTGGCGTAAAGTTTTCGCTCTCGCGAATCAAATACGATCGAGCAAGATTTATAAACTTTGTTGATAAAATAGTTTAAACGATCGAAAAATGTCGTTGCATTTCTGAAAAAATATATTTACGTAAATTAAATTAAATCGATGTACAATCGTACCATTAAGTTGTAAAAATGTGTTTACCAGATGCGAAAGTTGGAAAGCCAGCGATGAAAAGTTTATCCTGTAAAACTAAAGTTAAAAACCAATTAAGCTTTATGTATAAATTGGGGCACCGGTTATCAATCGAACGTCGTTCAAGCTACGGGTGTAAAACATTTTTTTCTTCAACTTTGTATATTCCGCCGAGTACTTTTATTAGGATCATAAAAGTGTTGTATATTCGGAAGGGACCCTCGAGTTTCCAGCTTCTCTCTCTTTCTCCATCTCTCTTATTTCTTCGTCTTTCTCGATACGTGACGCTGAAAACAGCATTCCGTATTAATTCAAGCATATCCGGCGACCTAAAATCATCGCGGAAACGAGCGGCGATATTCCTCCTCGTACAGTTTCCGGCTTCTGATTCTCTTTCTTTCTCGCTCTCGAACGTCTTTTATACGCGCGGGCATGTATACGCATCGGGAACCGGGGATTGCGAGCCTTGGATCGTTTCTCCTTCTCCTCGACACAAAGGGAAGCGACAACGAAGCTCTTAAAACAATAATCCGTGAAAAATCACCTCGGAGGGAGGAATCGCAGGGATAAAGCTGGCGATTTCAGGATCGTAACAGGGGCCAATAAAGAGATTCCGAGTCGAGGGAAGTGTCGCTGATGGCTGTTTACGGGCTCCTCCCAGCTTCCGGGCTGCGCGGGAGTTTGCCCTCATCCCGCTCATTCCGCTCATTCCGCAACGGGGATGAACGGAGACGGGATTTTCTCCTCTCGAGTCGCTTCCTCGGAGGACCGCGCAACCCAGCCAGATTATAAACATTTTTTCCGCTCGCGACTCCTCCTTTCTCCCGGGTATCTAATTCCTCCTCGGAGTTGTTAGGTACCTTCGAAAGTTCGAACATGGATCGGTAACGTCGCGAGAACTTCGGAAAAAGATCGACCGGAGCGTTGGAAAGACAGACGTAGACAGACGGAGACAGACGGAGACAGACGCGGCAGTTTCGGAAGGCTGAGGGAAAGTTTCAGAGGGAAGGTCGCTTGCGTCCTCACGGGGAGCAGCGGAGACGTCGTCGACTATATCGAGGCAAGACTCGATCGCGCGTGTAACCTGCGGATCATCGATCGCGGGATAATTTCACGCGTGGGTCGGAGACTCACCCTTGGACCGACGAGCCGAGTTATTGGCTTCGCAGATTTGCGCTAATGTGTCTTCCGATAGTTGGCGATGCCGAGAACTCGTAACTCGTAACCCATCGCCCCTTTCGCGATCCTCCGCGTCATCCGTGAGCTTCCGCTCATTCGATCGCAGCTCGATCGACTCGAGTCTTGTCGTCGTCCTTGAGGGGCTGCTTTTTTACGTCGTTAGGATGGTACGGCCTTCCTCGGTGGAACGTAATACCGAGCTTTGGTCGTAAGTCGGTAAAGGGTATCCGTCCGCCCGTAACTCCGGTTCGCTCCTTTATATCCCTTGCGTTTAAAACTCGCGTTATTAAGAAAAATTAAAGAAGGCATTCAAACGGTTACAACACTATACGTTAAAACTTTGCAACTTTGCTCGGAAGTTGAAATTTTAAATTTACTTTTAGGATGGATACCCATTTTTAACGCGGTAATAGTTTTTGTATCCGATGCGGTCGTTCGTCTGTTCGTCTCAACCGTGCTTTGTAAATTATTATAAAATAATTTTTCGCTAGAATCGAAGTTAGAGATCATCCGTAAATTTATTCACTTTTTTTTAGAATACTCGACGCGTCCGTTTATTTAAAAATTAATCAATATTTAAACTGTACAAAACTGATGAATCGCCGAATGAAAAACGTATATACGGTATATTTTGCCAAGTTACACTTTTCATTCGATAAATATAATTGCGACAAATTTTTTAAAATAAATTTAAGATTAATTAATAATTAATAATTAATAATTAATAATTAAATTTTTCAACTTCAAATATTTATTTATAAAATGAGTATTTACCGTATTATTTTTACACCGAAACCATCGTTCGGATCGTAATATAAATAAAACTTTCGCTTTGAAATTTTCAACTAAAAAACAAATTACAATTAAGGAATATTGTTCACGGTATTTACGATAAAATCCACGATTTCAGCGGTACGATTGGGATACGAGGACTACCGATATTTCGATCGAATACGTAAACGTCGCTAACTTGGTTCGAAGAACCTCAAAAGTTTGAAAGTTCAACGACTATGGGTTAAACTAACTGTACGTTATTGTTTTCAAATTTATTAATAATATTTTGTTTCAACAAAAGATACACGCGCATAATGAGAATATACATTTTTCGTGAAAAATTTTCCAATAAGTTTCCAATTAATAAAAGTTTTTACGCGTATCAGTCAAATCGAATAAAATTATCGTTCAACAAATACTTATAATTTGAATAAAATATTTGTTTTTAATTAAAAAGCGTTTCCACTTTACGATATATATATATATATAAAGGAACGTTAAAATATTCAAGCGAGAAACTCGTGTAAATTAAAATTTTCCGAAGTCTCGTGAAAATGTTTAACTTATCGCGTACATTTTAAAGAATACTTATTTTATGTTTTAAATTGTTATCGCTTACGCGGTAAAAGACTATCGAATGAAATATCTCGTAAATAAATCATCCTCCCACCATAAAATTAGACAGTAGGCGAAACACAGCTGGTAAATTCATGTTTTAATGAGCACGGCGTAAAAAGCAAGAAGAGAAGAAAAAGAGTCGTCGTGTCTCGGGAAGGAAAATAGTGTATATCCCGAATATACGTACGCGGAGGCAAAGCTAAAATGCGTTGCCGCGATTTCTCTCATATAATCAAAGGCGTCTACATCGTTTGCGTCGTAGTAACTTGGGTACTCTTTCTCTCTCTCTCTCTCTCTCTCTCTCTCTCTCTCTGCGCGAACTTCTTGGTCCCTTTTCCACCCCCCCCCTCCTTTTTTTACCGTACACATATCTGGAACGCTGCCGGACGACTCGACCCATAAAAGCCGAAATAACTCTTGGTCGTTGTCCGGGGGTTTGCCTTGGACGACGACGACGACGACGACGGCGATGGCGTCCAGTATTAGTAGCCGCTGTCCCCCTCGTCGCTGGGACAATATCGGCCCGGTAATAAATTCGCAATTTCCTTATTACGGGTAATGCCCCGGTTGGACGAGCGGTCGCTCCTCCGCAACGTCGCCGTCGACCTCGTCGTTAGGGGGAAAGGACGGAGAGAGAGAGAGAGAGTACGAACGTCGGTAGGAAGGACCGCGAGAGCGAAGGGGACGGAGCGACAGAGTGTGAGAGAGCGAAGGGGGAGTGAGTACGATCGTATAAATATCCTGGGTTCCGGTGATCCTGTGACTTCCGGTCAGTCGCAATGACTTATATACGTAACCTCTGCTCTCTATCTCTCCCCGTCTCTCTCGCTCCCACGCAATCCGCGTACGTCTTTCTGGCTTTCCCTTGCCGGTACTTCTACTCCGAGTATATATGTATGCGATGGAAGGGGGTAACCGCTCGGCCAAATATCCATCCCCTTACGCCGTGTCTTTTTCTTTTGCATCCGAGCGAGAGAGACGTAGCGGGAGGATGAGGAGGAGGATGAGGAGGAGGAGGAGGAAAGCGATGCTCGCAATGGAATTTGTCGGAGAGGTTTCCGCCCAACAATGACCGCTGATAAATTTACTGGACTTGGCTTTTTGGCTCGCGTTCCGTGTGTCGCTTTTTCGATGCAATTTTTCCGTGCGCATTTTCTTTTCGAATTCGTAAAAATCCGAATTTCTTTCTCTCTCTTTGTGTCTATCCGTCTCTCCCTCTTCCTCTTTATCTTTACCTCGCTTTACTCTCATCTTATTCTCTCTAGGTGTACAGTGAAAAGGGTTGGTCTTGGAAAGAGATGTAGAGAATGCGAGCGAAAGATTTATAGTTCTTAGACTTAGTTTGCGAACGGGTATAAACATGACACCGTTGGTACTTTCGATGTAAGTTTGAGTCGTTTGTTTTGTTAGCGGAGCGTTGCCGTACTTTCGCCATCTTTTTCGTCTCGAAAGAAGTTTTCTAATTTTTAAAGACACTAGAGAAATTACGAGGACTATTTTCGTTGATAATTGCTTACTTACTTTTAATTGGAAAACGTTAAAAAAACTAATTAAATTTTGTTACGGTCAACCATATTTTTAATTTCATCGTCTTTAAATATCGTCTACGTTAAACGATCCATCGAAGATCGACGAGAATCGCGTTTTCTCTACGTATTTTGAAACGAAAGCGCGTTCATCGTTAAAGAAATATTTTTTTCGCAATTTTGCATAAAGTTTATAATCTAACGGATGATCCAAATATCGAAAAAAACGAATTTCTCTAATTTTTAGTCAATTTCGTTCGTAGTGATTATTTGCTCAATTTTGAAATTGATACGGATTAGCATTTTAATACGCTTCACAGCGAAAGATAAATAGTTGGCGTCGTTAAATAAAATAAAAGTATCTGTTTAAAAAGAGACGGTAAGCAATTTATAACGTAGGAGTTAAGTTTAATTGCCGACGAGTCATTTATCCGAAAATTTGTGGCTTACAAGGCTAAAAGGGGCGCACACGAAACACAGAGAAATAAATACGTGATTATAGGGAAAGAAGTTTTTGAATGGACGCGTGTGGCGCATTTGGCGCGTGCGGCGTTTATTGCGCTTCTGGTGCATTAGTCGTTGAGCCGTTTCACTTACTTTCATTAGCGATCTTTCGGTTAATACTCCCTGCTTTTCATGTACCACATAAATATCCTCGTTTTTCACAAATATTTGAACTGCGCATTTACCGCTGTTACGAGTGGCCAAAGCCGTTTTTCGCGAAACCAGTGCGAGATTCTGTACCTCTTACCTAATTAACTTGTTGCTCGTCGATCGGTATTTATTAATTTTCTTAAAAACTTTTACCAACGCGAAACTGAATACAACGAAACGTAAAGTAAAAATTCCATATTTTTTTGTCCAAAAGTATTTTTTTAATTAACGCTATCTAATTCTAATTTATACCTGTCGACGATACTTACGTTTAGAAACGTATTTGAATAAACAATTAATTGTACGATACCGTAGATTATAAAAAATTTGATTTTATTACATTTACCGTGTACTTAACAACGTTTATCGTAAAAATATTTTGAAATTCGTAAAAATAGTTGAAAGAATTCGAAATTCTAAAACGTCTTTCCGTACATTAATTAAAAATTGAAAATAGTCGAAAAAATACTATTGGTATTGTAAGTAATCTTATTTTCGAATGAACGAACGTTGCTCGAATCGATTATTTTATCGCGAATATTTTAAATCAATTAACTATGCGTATTTTCAGTTACGGTGTCAACTCGACCGTTTACAAGTTATTTCCTAAGAAATGTATCGCGAATCGATGAAACTTAGTATCTAGAGTATATTTGGTTCGCAGATCGATAAATATTAAATTACGAAAATATTGCATTATAGTTAGCGAGCGATTATCGTTCGCGATCAACAGGTTGGAATTATTAAAAAATTCTCGAGTGTCGTTCTCTCGCACTTTGGCATTTATGTGCGCGAACAAAAAAAAAAAAGCTTATGGAGGCATAACAAAACGCGTATGTGCAAGATTTCTCTTTTCGCTTGGTCGCGCGGAGCCAAGCGGAATTCCGCCGTGGAAAAATTTAAAAAAATGAAAAAGATGCGACTCTCGAACGGTTGGATCTCGTATCGCGAAATTCTGAAGATAAAGAAATTATATTGAACGTCGGCTCGAGTCTCGTTCACGATACGCGTTCGGTTTCCGTATTTGGATCTCCCTTTGTCATCCAGCTCGAGAATTCGAAAGTCTCGATCTGCAAAATATCGAAGAAGACGTTGGTTCGATCACGCGGCTTTTGTGGAAAAACTTTTTTCAAACTCTGCTTTTACTCGAGAAATTAAGGCACGCGCCCGCGCGAATTAATATGCGTTTAAAATATATCGATAAGCGAACGTTCGAGCGTAAGTTACGACGAGATCCCAACGTTTGAAACTGGAGGACCCCGAGTGGATGAGGAATCGACGAATCCAATCGAAAGTTGAGGAAACGACGCGGTTGGAAAGGTAAATAAAATAAAAGATGAATCAAAGGCTTACGGATGAAAGGGATTAAATATTGACTGGAAAAAAAATTGAAACGCTAAGTCCGATATTGTTTTTAAATAGGAGAAGCGACGGGGTTGGGACAAGTATTAAAATAAAAAAATAAACCGGAGTCGAGGAAAGTTGCGCCATCGATTAGATTTTACTCGGTAAATATAAATAATAAATCGAGGGAAGGCTGGAGACAGCGGCGACTATTAATATGCATCGAATTTCATTTTGCCAGCTCAATCTCGAGCTGGTTGCTGGTATCACCTTCCGAAACCTTCCGAACACGAATTTTGTTATAGTCCGTACACGTGCAATGCGTGCAGAGGCTGTCATACGGGAGCAATATGAGTTAGCGAACCCTGTGGCGATGGGAGGCTGTGCGCGAGGCTATACGCGAGGCTATACACGAGGCTATACACGAGGCTATACACGAGGCTCTCAATTCTTTGACGCCGGGGTGTCGTGCAATATTGCGTGTCTCGTTGAGGCGTGACAGCCACTTTTTTTCTTCTCAGCGTGAATTCTCAAGTATAGGGGAGCAATCGCCCGCTGGGCCTTCGAATTTCGCGGCGCACAATCCTAAGCCGCGACTTTCTCTCTTTAATTGATTGGCATGGGAATGAGGAGGTACATCGATGAAATTGTTTTCGGATCAAGCTGAGAGCGGTATATCTTTATGGAAACTCGTGTGTTTAAGTGACCGAAGCGAAACCTTCCTGCCAAATAAGCCATCTTTCTCATGCGTAAGCGATATCCTAATTAAATCCATGACTGCGACGTCGACTGTCAAACATTTTTAACTGCTTTTCCCTCGATATTCAATTTACAATTATTTTTTATCCTTCCTTATCAAAATCGAAGCTTATCCAGACTTTACCGATATCCTTCGAATAGTACGCTATAATTTACTACTGCTTTGAAGAAAGATTAGCGTCCTAAATTTATATTCTTGTGTTCCAACAGCGTCTTTGCGTTTATCCCCGACGCGAATCGCTAATGATTAACGGGTTTATCGCTAATTCCACGAATACTTCCAGTAAAAATAAATTTACCAACGTACCGATGATTTTACGAAAACAAGTTTTATAAACGAAATTTATAAACGGATAATTTAAAAAGGGTCGATAAATTTATAGCGCAATATAATATACGAAGAAAGTTCTAGTTTATTTAAAAAATGCAAAAGTAAAGTTGTTTATTCGTTGTTATTACGAATAAAATATTTGAAAGGTTTATTTTATTATTAAAAGTATATTATTTTTGGTTTAAATTCTTTATTTTTATCGGCTTCAAAGGCAATCTCGCTCTTGAAGAAGCGTACCTTGAAAAAATTTTGCTTTCGTATTTTTTTTACGCATTTTCTTTTATTCTTCTGATTTTCCTTTATCCATATTGATAATTATTCGTCAAATTAAACTTATATCGACTTGTTTGAACAGCGATATCTAAATTCGTGCGAGTCGGATCGATTTGTGGTAAACCGAGCGTAATCTTCTTCCATGTAAAAGTTGGCCATTGGTCATCGAAAAAAACGAAAACAAGCGGAAAAAACGGAGATGAAAAACGAAAGTCTGAGAATGTGCCACCCGTTTTTTTTTAAAACTTTTTCGAAACTTTTCTCCTTTTGCCTCTACTACTTGGATGCGAGAAAGAAACAGGGAAAAAGTTGAGAGACATAGTCACGCAGTCGTTGTAAAGTATACGACTAGACATATTTTTTGCAAGTGCTCGTCGAATCTATGATCACTCGAGAGCTTTTGCAAAACTTTACCACCAAGATATTTATTTTTTGTGCACATATTATAACGTAATATATATATTCGGTTACGAGCAATAGACATTTTTACGTTTTATTTCGAGGGATTGATACAGTTGAATGCATTTTCGTCGTTTTGCCAATTTAATTCGGTCGATAATTTATTCGCGTAGTTTAAGTACCCAAAAAACCGATTCCAAACTAAAGACTTCCTGTATTTTTACCTTGTTCATTGAAATCGCATAAACATTTTAATTTATTAGTAATAAATCGTAAAATGATTTTAATACAAATTAATAATGTTAACTACAAAATTTTATTTTAAATTAATTCTAAATAATCGGATACGCTTAAATTTAAATAAAAAATTATTCGTTACGCGATTGTATCAATTTAGAATCAATGTAAAGTTAATCTGCGTTTTTTATTGTCAAAGTACCGATACGAAATACCTTTAATATTTCATACGTACTTAGAAATATCGTTCCATTTTGAAAATCCTATTTTTATAAACCAGTTAGAAAATTCAAATGTACGTTTAGTATTTATTAAATGTTTCTTTTTCGTTAATTAAATACAAGCCAAGCTATCAAATATTGTTCCCGATTCGCTCCGTTATTCGGGATATAAGTGCATATATATACGTATATATATATATATATATATATATGTGTGTAAGGTAATAATAAAGGAAAATAATAATTAAAGAATATCTCGGTAAGCAGGTAAAGGAGAAAAGAAGAGAGGAGTTGGAGGAGATTGAAGGAAAGAGGGGAAGTGGGGGAGGTGAGAGGGTAGACGAGCGACCGGCTTATGTTTAATGGAGGCTCTCTTTGCGGCGTTAGCCGAGCGCTAGAAGTAATAGCAGTAGTGGTAGTAGTGGACACGTAATTTATCTTTCACCCTTTCCACCTACGTCATGTTCTTCCTCGCGGTTACCCGACGCCATCTTGGACACTCCCATTCCTCTCGCCTTGTCTCCTTCTCTCCTGTTTCTCATTTTTCCTTGACTGCACCGTTGCTTCTTCGCTTCTCACTTTTTGCTTATCTTCCAACCTTAGTACTATATTTTATTATTTATCTTTTTTCGGTCATTATTCATTTTATACCGTTCCCTTACTCTTTTTACCTTCCTTTCTTTTGTTCCTATTCGTTTATGATTTTTATAAAGAAAGATTTACCTTAATTTGTTCTGTTTAGACGATAGAGCGAAGCTTTACAGCTATTGAGTTCATCAAAAAAATTTATGGATGGAGCCCGATAAGAAATGTAAATACGTGGAAATAAAACTGATCTTGAAAAATGCATTTCCGTGATAGATTCGTAATTCGTTTTTAATTCGAAAAATATGTACGCGATGAAAGTTATTTTAATAAAATTCTATATTCCTACTTTTTATAAATTGGTTGACAGCGGCAGCAAAATTTTAATTATTATTAAAACCTGTGAGAATAAAATATTCGTTATAAATTATTCGAATGCAAAATTCAGGATTCTCACCTTTTCCTAAGGTGAAAAAGCTTATACGAGATTAATCCGATAGTGTTAGATTATATTTTTGAATATTAGAAAGTATCTTTTATAGAAGTATCGAGATATATTTCAGTAAGCTTGTAATCCTTTCTTTCGATTGGATTCATTAATTTTTTATTTTATAAAATATCGCACTTCGGCAACGATCGCGTACAGCAACAAAATACCAATAGTTATTCGTACTCGAACCCTCGGAAAATACTTGTACCGTGAAACGAAATAAAAGTCAACTTACGTTTAAAATATTTTTAATTTAAACTCACGAGAAATAATTTAATTTTCGAATAGTTTGAAAAATAGCCGTAGAAAAATTAATTTAAATTAATTTTACTCTCGCGTTCGGTGAATAATATTTTACGGTATCAGCGATCTTTTCAATCAATTTTATTTCGCTCTTTGTTTTCATTTATTTGTTGCCATTTTCGCTCCAAATTCTTATCCCCTTGCACATTTTGGGCTTCCATCCTTTTTCTCATTTCATCACACGTTCTTGGGTACGTGCCATGCAAGGCGAGAGCCGCGTCTCTCTTATCTCTTATCGTCGAGCTCCTTCGTCTCGCGCCGGCGCAGATTCGAATGCGTGCTAGGAATAGTTGCCAATTACGGTAAATTGGAGCCAATATTACACTCGGTTTCTTCGGTCGAATCGCGTCTATTTGTGTAATAAAGTGAGAAATTCGATAACAAACTTACAATTTTACGTCGCCAATCTGTATATAATAAATAAATAAATACATTTATTCTAATTTTATTTACTATCCTTATGCATAATTAGAAAGACTTTTTACAAGAATTTTATCATTTCACAATTATTTTTATGCTGTAATTTTAAAACTTAATCTTACGAGTGCATTTTTTCAATACCGAAGACGGTTAAAATAATATATATTTTATTATTTAGATTACATTTAAGACTATAATCTCGTTCGAATAAAATTTTTTATACAATTATGAATAATTTATTTTTAAAATATATCTTTTTACAATAAAAGATACAACGATGAGTAAATAAAGTTCCTAATTAAATTAAATAAATTTATGAAAAAAATTTATACTTTCATTAATATGCGATAAATTTATTATTACACAATTTTTAATATTTATTATAAATCGATGTAAATAATTTTCTTATTCGAAACTATCTTTAATAGCATTTTAATTGTATCGGTTAATTCTGTATATATAAATAAAAGCTTATTTAGATTATTTGTGTGTAAAATATATTTATTACGGTATTACTTAAAAAAAATATTTTATTTTTATATTTGAAAAATTGAAAAATAATCCTAACCTTTTATCATTTTAATTTTCTTTTCAAAATTATTTGAACCATTCGCATCGAAAAAGTAAAAAGAAAAGATCAAACACGTATGTTATGAAATATATCGATTTATATAGTTCGAAATATAAGTGTGTAACAATATTTTAAGTTTACTTACCGACGGTAAAAAAATAATACAATTATATTAGAAAACGCGATAAATGAAAAAGAAAGTTAATTATAGTTTTCCCATTAAGATTTTAACAAATTTCTAATTATTTCTATCCATTTATTACACTCTTCCATTACTATACGATGGCTATATTTCAAAATAATTTTTTTCGCTATACATAGTATTTTCAATCTTCTCTATATTGAATATTACAAACTAATATAGCGTAAATTTTTTTGATACAGCTATTAACTATTCACGAGAGTTTGTTACAAAGCTTTACCGAATTTTTAAATAACTATAAAAGATTAAGAGATTATGCCAAAGTAATTAATTTTTTATAAATTTAATATTCGAAAAAGGAATTTATCGGTTAAACGTATTACGTATAAACCATGTGTGTAGGTGTGTAGTCAAGATTCAAAAATCATTTACGAACGCGTATTATTTTCAACCATTTCAATAGTATTTAAATGCTTTTAATGAAATCAAAATTAGTAAAGAAAAAAAATATAAAAGAAGTGTAATATATCAAATAAATACGATATCGACAGAAAAATATTTTCTAAAATATTTAATTTTCGCTTCAATTATTATATAGAAATGAAACATTTAAATTACTTTATATTTAATAAATTTACGATAATAATTAATTTGAAGATTTGAACAAATTTATTATTCTTTGTATATTTTAAATAAATTATCCCTACAACTTTCTTATGATTTAATCAATTTCGATCTAATTATTATAAATAAATTCCAAACAAAATATTTTTTGTAATAGTTTCATAGAAATTATAGAATTTGATAAAATAAAAAGTGTCGTAACTTCGTTTTTCAGAAATTTAAACATATTGAAATATCGATTTGAAAAAGTTAAACCGTAAAAAGCGATATTTTTTTACAATATGGTACAAATCGATAATTTTTGAACCAAGTATTTGTATTTGACTCCACTATTTTAATTCAACCCTCGCACAATATTTCACGTTTATTCGAACGTAACGTTCGGTCGGATAAACGACGAACGATCGAACGTACGAAAAATTTAAAAACCGGAACCGAAAATCCAATCGAATATTCATAATTGGAATAAAACTCGTACTACCCTCGACGACGCCATTGGCCAACCATAAAAATAACCGGATAACCAGTTCGCGGTTTCTCGTCAACCATTTCCAACCTCTCGACTCTCGAAGCGACTCCTCGACGACTCCTCGACGACTCCTCGACGACTCCTAGCCCAAGATTCGCGAATTCTCAAGGGTCCAACAAGTCCAAGAAATCCAACGGAATTCGTCTCGCCTCGTTTCTCGACCTCCTCTCGCGACGTTTTCGAAGCACGCGTAGCAACGTAATCGTATTCCCGACTCTCGAGCGAGTGCCGACAGACCCACGGACTTTACCTCCCCCTTTAGATCGGAGATATTTTAACTATCCTTAAAGCGGTAAGATGCATCGTCGCACCGGAAAATGGTCTTATTCTGTACGAACGACGGATCGATCCACTTACCCTCGTTGCGACGCGCGCGTATCGTAGAAATTAGCGTCGCCATTTTGGCGAACGCTGCAACTTCGTATTTTCGTAAGCAGCGCACGCGGTCCACGGGATGCTGCGCGGCTTCGACGCGTTAGCACCGAACGCGTGTCCGGGTCGACTCTCACCCGGAGGGTCTTCGTGTCGATCTTCATGGTCGACCGAACGCGCAGGTGTGCGACTCGGCGAGAGAGCGCGGGTGAAATTTACAATGGGAAGAAGGAGACAGACCGTCGCTCGAGAGAAACGACGATAAATATGCCGAGCGGAGAAGTTTACGATCGCGTATAAATTGTTGCTAAGTTTTTACGCGTTTCCATTTTTAATTATTGCCCGAGTCCGAGATTTTTACTTTCTCGAGAAGCTCGTCTGACCTACATTTTATTTACGAAGCAGCGGCCGTAAATAAAATTTCGCGTGAAGAATCGGGAGGTCGATACGAATAATTTCGAAATTCGTTATCTCGTGCTCTTATCTCGATCTCGAAAGAGGAGGAGAGAGATGGAAGAGGAATTTAACGTAACGAATTAAATAAGGTATCGGGTGTTCGGGAAAGGAAAATTTACAACGAGGAAGCAAAGCGAAGAAAACGCGAAAATAAATCGTAGATAGAAATAAATAGGAAAAGGTGTGAAATAAACGTAAAAGGGTAAAAATAAAGGAGTAGAAAGAAGCGAATGCGCGCGAGAGAAGAATACGAGTCCGTGGTTAAAGCAGCACCTACTCAGCTGAAATTTCAAGCGATCGTTTATTTTCGCAGTTTTCTGCGTACCTACTCCGTGGCTTCGCTGTCGCTGCATCTCGTAAAGTCGGCCCCTCGTATTTTCGCGACGCTCGATAAAGTCCATCTGGGGCGGTGACGCCTCGCAAATTTCCCTGTTTAAAGCCTCGACGAAGGCTTTTATTGCGCGCGAAGTTTCTCGAGCAGCGGACATTTTCTCAACTGTGATTTTTGCCATGATTTTTGCCATTAAAACGCGAGACGGATGAGATTCAGCCAGTCAGCCAGGAATTTTGTCAACCAGAATGTCAAGCTGTGAATCCTTGTGTATTTTAAGAAAAAATTCAGTACGTTTTTATGTATTTTTCAAAATATTGATTCGCTTTTTCGGATAGTGCATTTTTTGCTTTGCAACTTTCTACGCGTGGATGATACATTTTCAATTGTAAATTAAATATAAATTTATTTGCTTTTAAATTCTACCTTTCCATGATATTTTATCATTTTGGAATAAATTATTCATTACGTAGATTCAAATTAATAATTGAATAAAGTACAAAAAATAATATTATTATAGCTTTATGTAATTAAAATATGATGAAATTAGAATTTTGAACGCGATAAAATATAAAGAAAAATAAATAAAGAAAATTCGTAATTAATTTTTTTTATATTTGTTGAGATTTATCTTTGGTATTAATTGCAATACCTTCAAAATATTCCTCTTTTACGAATATAAGCTCTATAACAAAATATATTCCACTTTTGCAAAGTATTTTACAAAAATATTAATACTCCATTCGATGTTTTATTATTGTATTACATTGACTGAAACTTTTTTGATTTTTATAAATAAAAAAAAAAGATCTTATTTAAGAATAACGTGTGAACAGAATTTCAAAACTTCGTTTATATTTTCTTACTTATTTAGCAGTTATATCGAGAATCGATATAGAATAATTTCAAGAAAATATATTTATATATTTTAAAAATATTGATACAAAATATACGAATTGGATATAAAACATCAATTTTATATCGATCATTAGGTTTTAAAAAAAAATTTAGCGTACGATATTCCGTATAAAATTTATAAAGCTTTCGTCCAACGTATTTCTACTTTAATAAATAAAATTTTAATATTTATATACTGTTGCAAATAATAATAAATCAAATTTAACTTTATATTTGTTATTATAGATTCGAAAGCAACGATCGATAAAGGCCACTACATTTATTAAAAAGTAAGTACCTTTTACGTAGCTTTCAATAATTGTTCTTCACACGAGATCAAAGAAAATTGCATCCATAAAATTTGAAACGCGATACAAAACAGAATACGTAAATAGAAATTGGAAATTAGATAATTGAAGTACAGTTCTATAATCAACAAAGTTTTAATTTGGAAAATAATTTAACGCGAATACGTGACTAAAAAAAGATGACGAATGCTCGGATAAAATAAGCGCATAAAAGAAGCGGATAAAAGAAACGGATAAAAGAAGCGGATAAAAGAAGCGTATATGCGTGACCTGGAATTTTATAAATAAATAAGCAGCGATACACATTTGCCTCTTTTAAATATCGCTGGTTTAAAGAGGCGCGGTATTAGCAACGACTCCTGCAATCAAACGTCAATCTCAGGCGAGTAATTTTCACGCAATTTGCCTTCGTGTGCCGCTTCGTCTTCACTCTTCACGGAAATACGAACTTTAAATTTTATCGTTCTTGCAGCTTTCTTTTATCTTGATTTATTGGACTTTATTTCCGTGAAAAGTTCATAATTTATGTTTTACAAAAAATGCAGTAAAACTATTGAATATAAGATTACGTATTTCAGACTCTGTTTCTGAAATTCTTAATTCACTAAATATTAAATTATTTATTTATAGAGCTTACGAAATAAAGATTTAACGCAATTCATATAATAAATTTAGATAATATGTAAATTTCTTGAGATTACCTTATTATAGCGATAGTACATCTTATATTTTATCCGTAAAAACATGCTTTTGATATATAAATATATAAATGATCAATTTTCATATTATTTTCAGAAAAAATAAATAATCATCTATTATTGGTTATTGAACTTTGATATTCGATGAATTTTACATTCGTTGCAAATTAAACAAATAGATATTCGGAACGTTGCAATGTTTAAAGGAATAAACCGATTAACTTGGCTGCGTATTTGTTTGTACGATACGATAAAAAAAATTTATCTTTGTAGACTATGTTATTTTAAATATTGTATTCTATATTTTATGCTTCGTGAAAAATATACGACGGTATTTAGTCATATTTAAGAAAGTAAAATAGGCAACTTTAGCTTCTAAGAAACAGTTGCGAGAAAGAAATATAGAGGGAAAAATATTAGCGATGTGACGACAGAATGAAAAACGAGACTTTAGGAAAGAGAAAATCTTCGCTTCCTTCTGTAGGTCGCAGGAGACACTTCCATTTTGGCGCGAGACAACAGGAGCCAGAAAATATGTAAACTAAAGTACCGACGATTTGCATCCTTTTCCTCACTTTCGCAGTCTTCCAAAAATCCCCTACATTTACTTCCCTTTCGTGCAACATGCATAAATACAAATAAGTTTGCGCATATACATATTATTATACTTACATATTCTAGCTGTTTTGGATTTACACGTGCAAATCGTGTGTTTTACGGTCAAATCGTGCAGAAGATAACAGATCTCACCATTTCATGCGAATTTCTAAAATTTATTCTGAATAAGTAAATAAATTACTTTACGGAATATCCGCTGTAGTTAGATATTAATATCAAATAACTAAAGTGTGAAAATATTCGAGCAAATTAATTACATCGTCAAACTTTCTAATTATAGATACATTTTTTTAATAATTTTTCTTAAATTTCTTAGTTTAATTTAATAAATTTTTAAATATTTTATTTTAACGAAATGCAAAATTTTTCATTTTAAAACTACTATTTTTGTTGTAAAAATTTATATGAAATTATCTTTATATTTCAGTTTAACGGCTTTCGAAAATGCGATATACGTACACAGCAATAATATAGATACGATTTAATAATCGAATAATCAAAATATAACGACAACGCGATTGAAAAATAATTGAACTATAAATATTAAATTGGTGTATCAATCATTTGTATATCGATCATGTATACTTTTTAATATAATTATTATCGCAGAGAAATAATTGTGAAAAATATAATTGACCGTTATAAGGTGTTAAAGCATATTTTTATCTTTATTTAATCTTTGGTACAATTATATTTTATTTTTTGCTCGAGATTTGGTCGCTCTCGTAAAAGAAAGAGTCATTCGAACCAAAAAATAAGTAAAATTTTAACGATTGTCTATTAAAGCGAAACTAAGAAATAAAAGAAATAAAAGTATGAAGAAAGAGGTAGCGAAGTGTATAAAATAGATTTAAAGTTATTCGCGGACTATGAAACAAACTAAAGAAAGCAAAGACGAAGCGAGTTTATACTTCTCGAGGACTGGAGTAGTAATGAAGAAGACGTTATATAGACGACCAGACAATTATTTCTCTTAGTTACGACAAAGAAGGAGAGAAAGAGAAAGAAACAACGTCTCTTCCGTCGTATGGCTTGTTAGAATCTCTCTTCGTTCTCTTCTCTCCTCTCGGTTACTCTCTCGGTTACTCTCTCGGTTACTCTCTCGGTTACTCTCTCGGTTACTCTCTCGGTTACTCCCGCGATTTAGTCGAAGTCTAATTAAAGTGCAGCGACAAGTTAAATTAAAACACGATAATGTTGCCAACTTCTCCGCTTTCTCCGGAGGGTCGTGTCGTTGTCTGACTCCGCGCGTCTCGTTCTACTTTCGAGGAAGCCGACGCCGTGCCTCGGCGATTTTAATGCGCTCGACGCAACTGTGTTTACTTGTATACACGCGTATTATACACCCGAACTTTCTTCGTACTTTTCCGCTGTACTTTGTGCATCTCTTTCCAGTAGTCGGCCACCCTTGGCTCGTCATTGGCACGTTACCCCGGGCCGCGGTAGTTACCTATAACTTTGTCCACGCTTGCCAACCAAGTTCGAACGCTTGGAGCCAGTCTATAATCCTTTCAAACTTGGAGTGGGGCTGGAAAGCGTCGAGTGAAACTAGTTTGAAAAGTATCTTGCTGACGCTCTCCCCGTCTCTCTCCCCGTCTCTCTCCCCCTCGCTCACCCCTCGCTCACCCCTCGCTCACCCCCTCGCTCACCCCCTCGCTCACCCCGTCTCTCTCGCTTGCTCTCGTTCGCAGAAATGATAGAGAGACCGAATGAAAGCGACATGCCAATCCATTACTGCTCTCGGATTACTTGCTTCGCTCTTTTTTGCATATATACACCTATGCGAAAGTGTATTTGAGCATCCGTTATGCATGCGAGCGTTCACCTGTTTTTCTTCCCTCGGATGTGTGTATCCGTGTGAATGTACGTACCAGATACATTTTTTAAAAAAACACGTTTTCCTACAAATGTTTAGAAAGGTACCAATTTTTTATTATACTCCGATACGGAGTTGTAGAAATGATAAATTGCTAAAAAAAAGAAGTACCGATTAATTGATATTATTTATTATATTTTAAATTGGACGTAATTTATTTATTAAAAATTCGAATCAAGTATTTTTCCACGGTAAAAATATATTTGAAATTTTTTATATTATCCTTCGTTGAAACGAAATTAGTTATCTTTCTCTTTACGGGAAAAAATTATTTTAATTAAATTTATTACACGGTTTTATAAATTTTATAAAATATTTCTAAGAAACGTTAAATCAAACTCGATAATATTTTTATTTCTACTTTTGCATTCTATTGTTTTTCTTCGGTATTCTGTATCACGCTAAAAAAGAAAAAGTCAACTTACTTAATTTGATAGAGAAGCGTAAAGGACGGCATCGAGTCGTGAAGATGTTGGATATAGATCGGAAAGAATGTGCCGGAGTGATAAAAGAAGATAATAAAGACTCTCTCTCTCTATCTCTCTCTTTCCTTCTCTTCCAATTTTCCGATGTGTATTGCATTCTAGCGCCCTCGACTGTTTCATGTTGTTTGAGATAATGACATTGCGGACCCGAGACTCGAGATTCGTAAGTCGATTTTCAATGCAGCTTTCGCGTCTCCGTTTAATGAACGAGGAAACTCATTTAAACTCGGTGAGCAAAAGTAACAACGAAACTTACTTATTATTTCCGTATATTGACTGAAAATTTAATATCCAACATCAAGAGTGAGAGAGAGAGAGAGAGAGAGAGAGAGAGAGAGAGAGAGAGAGAATAAAGTGACCAATCAATATCGCGTACCTAAAGAAGAATTAGCGGATCGCGGATCTAAAGTGGATGGATTTGCGGTAAAAAATAATTATCATTACCAAGATTCGTACCGAGAACTTCTTCGTTTAATATATTTTGTGATCTTCCGACAGACCTTGAGAAAGAAAGAAACAGTCGAACAAAGTTCGAGCGAAATAAAATTTTTAGATTGCCCGCGATACGTTTGTTGGTTTTTCTTCTTTCCCATGTACCACCGATCGTAAACTCTATTCTCATTGATATAATTTGAATCTAAAATACCTTATAAAATATAAAAGACTTATTTAATTTAAAAATTTACCGTTTAAAAACACATCCCTCGGTTAAAATTGTTCAAACAGAAGACGAATACTTTCTTTCAGATCGTTGCATCGTACAATATTTACAGCGTTGTTCGAAGCGCGATGCTCGGAGATATACAAAGGTTATTCAGAGATAAACAAAGGTTCCCCTGTGTTAGCGAAGGCCAAAGATCGAAGCTCGAGGTCGCGGATAATCGATCGGAAGAAGACAATAAATTCGAGGGCGAGGGCGAGGGCATCGTTCTCGATGAAATAAAAGAGTTCCAAGCTCTTCGACGCTTCCAACGAAGAGATTCGAAGAAAGGAAGAAAAAACCATTCGACATTTGATCGAATACGCGGAAAAGTTCCCCGTGGGTTTATTCCGTTGGCCGACGGTTTACGACGGCGGTTTTCCTCGAGTCGTCCGGGGATGTTCGGGCGCGAAAAGCGAGCCACTTTGGAGGTATTTTTTCGAGCGAAGATCGAGCTGCAAGGACGAGGAAAGTTGGGGAAGGCAGCCGTTTCGATTCCGGTGATCGATTCCGGTGACGATTCCGGTGACATAGTAACACCGAACGCGTCGGTGCTTTGGTAAATAGGAAGGAGAGACGCCCGGAGAATCGACGACAATGGCGCGCACAGGAAGACCGAGGGCAGCTTTAATTTCCCCCGCGTGGTTCCTGCCAATTACGAGGCACCACCGCCGTCCGATAACTATCTGTCTATTTGCAGCCACAATGAGTCGAGCTCTCGTGGTCTCTCGTGATCTCTCCGGGTCCGATACTACTTTGGCTTCGCCTACGTCTGCACTCCACGTCGGAAGCATACCTTCTTTTTACACTCTGTCGATATCGAGGAAGGTCGGGATTCCCGGGCTGATTCTACTTTGCCAAGTTACGATCTTCCTCGTACGTTCCGTTCGAGACTTTGCTATTTTTAGATTTTCCGCTTATTCGAGCCAAATTTCGAATCGCGTTCTACCCCCAATTTTTAACCTTATTTCTCGAGTGTCTCGTGCGCTTCGAGTCCTTGGATTAGTTTTATTTATATCGATCGTAGAAATCTACGCTATTTACTCATCGGTCTTTAAATTTATCGGATTTAACGAAACTACCCGATCCACGTTTTACAAATGTGTTAAACATCGTCAATTTTTTTTAGCGTTTAAAAGTAAAATTCGAACACCTGTAAATCAACGTTTAAATGTATTCCAGTATAATTTAACTTATTGAACAAAAATTGAAGATCGCTTCGATCTCTTACGTATACTTTTTTAGCAGTTCGAGTCGGTGTATCGCAATTTGTACGATGCAACGACATCGGCGTATTCGAAATAATTTTAACTCGATAAAAAATAAAAGCTAATATTTTGAAAGCCTTTTCGATACGCGATTTTGTTTAATTGCATAGTACATAAATTACACACGGATATCGTAAAATAATTCATTGTAATTCAGACTCGCGAAAGGATGGATCGATGTTCGTTGTAAGCATTTAACTCGATGAATAATTAATTAAGAAAATACTTCATCGATAAATTCAACGGTTCATAAATTACCAATCTGTCTTTAGTATTTCCCCATGAAACCTTTACTTGGGCTCATCTCGACTCATCTCCATCCATCCGTCCATTCGTTGGTATCTCTCCTCTCCGCTCGTCTCTGTTCGTCTCTGTTCGTCTCTGTTCGTCTCTGTTCGTCTCTGCGTCCGTCTCTGTCCGTCTCCGTCGGTCTCTGGGTCCATCTCCGTCCGTCTCCGTCCGTCTCCGTCCGTCTCCGTCCGTCTCTCGGTCCGTCTCTCTCTCCTCCAGGCACGAAAATCGTTGCGCAGCGCGTACGCGTCCCATCCCATCCCACCCTCGGTACGCGCAGCGTACCAGACCTTAATGATCATGAATTGATAATGACTGGCGCGAGCTATGTTTTGAATTTCGTAGGAGGGCACGAGAGGCCACAGTCGTACGTGTACTTACACCCTTCCATCCGTATGTAAATTGATTACTCAGTGGCCGTAGCGCGAACCAACTCGTGCGCGCGATTTATTCTAATGGCGTTTTTCAGTGGTATGACACGTGTAGAGTTGCCCTGGTGCGCAATTGATGAGCTGCCGGATGCTGCAAAGTTAATTTATTCTACGAAAATTTCGTTTTCAGAGGTTCATTAGAGGCGAGAGTATATTTACGTAAATGAATCTCCCGTCGACTGGCTATGACTTCGTTACGGATAATTGAACCAGTCTCGCGTCACGGATTTCTCCGCCCCTCCCGACTTTTACAGCGATTTTTACATTTTTTATCTTTGTTAATTCGATCCGAGTCATTAATGCAACCGATTTTCGTCGCCGTTGCATCCTAAGTTTCTTACGTGTGTACGCCCGTACCCGGAAATAAACGTTTATTCATCAACGACGGAAGCAACTCTTCGCTCGACCGATTCAAGAAAAGCAGAGTAGAATAAAAATCCAAACGCAAATCTTTCGCGATTTGCTTTTCTCGATACGCGCGCGAAACGATTCGGAATTTAAGCGTTCCTTTTTAAGCTGCAACGTAACGACGATTTTCCTCTACCCGTACTTTTCTTTACTATAATAACGCGATCGAAATTCGTTCCCTCGATAGTTACATCGACTCTTATAAATATGTTTTTAAAATTTCAAAAATAAATACCGTTGATTCGGTTGCAAAATATCACCGTGGCGAGTCTTTACAATTTGCGCGCGTACCTCCATGAAAATAACGAAGCGAAATTTGCCGCGCTAATTTTAATATTTGATTACGAAAAGAGAGAAACGGAGAAAAGAGAGATACGCAAATTATGTTTGTACCTAACAAAATTTAGTACATCGAAAAAAGAAATTCCTAGCAACTCGTTTCGAGCAACGCTAAAATTTCGCAATGGACGAAAATAATTAAATTTTGATTCGATACGAGTACTTGCCGATAGTTTAGCCATTTTTTACAAACGCGAATTATCGCGTGATCGTTTCGTGAAACGAGCCTGAAAACGTCCGGGACTCTCGCCGGTCGCTACGAGGGGATCGAAGACGTCGCGATATCTCCTCGCTGGAACCTCCACTGGATGCGGATAACACGCATAGATCGAGCGGACACGATGCGAATCCTTAACCCTTCCTCCTCGGAACCGGAGGAGAAAGAGACGTTCGTCCGATGTCCGACCGCGAAATTAATTCGCGATTCAACCGTTGACGCGTACTTTCCTTTTCCCTCGGCGAATCGCGAATCGCTCTTTCGTCGAGTTCGAAACGCGAAAACGATATCGACTGGATCGCGCGCTTTGAACGCGATACGCGGATGATGTACGCATGCGCGGCTCTTTGGAATCGCTCTGTCACGATTACTATGAGTTTCGGCTTTATTTCTTCGATCCGGTTGGCTCGTTCTTTTATCTCTTTCTCGAGGCGTTCGATCGATCGAAACGATTCAACCTCCAACGATTCAATAAATACCTTCTTTGTTCGCGAGCGCGGATTAATTAATAGATCTTCTTCGGGAATAAAAATCGAATCGGATCGATACGACCAAATTTCGAGAAAAACTCTACGGGCATACGTCGTCGCATTTTGTAAAAAAAAAAACCATTCGCATCTAGAATTTAAGATATCTCGAGAACGAGTTTCGAAAACATTTTGGACACGGATTACGATAACAATTTAAAACACGTTCGATTCTCGAAAAAATAAAATTTGAATTTCCAATTCTCCTCCTTCGCAACCCTTCCGAATTTTGTAATTTCAATGTAATTTCAAAGAAAAAACTATCCGTCTCTGTAAAAAACTGGTTCACCGAACTTCCCATGGTAACTTTTTAAACGGTTACGCGTTCTTTGTTCGTGAATTTATTCCTGGCAACTAAAATATCGTCTGCAACGAATAACAGCGAACGTCTAGCTTCTTTATTCGGTACATTTTTTTGAGCACAACGAGATACAATCTATCGATTAAGCGGGTAAGTCTTATTGATCCGTCTTTGGAAACAAATCCGTCGATGGTTAAGAACGCGGACCGGAGCTCGAGCAGATGCTCCTCGGGCCCTTGAATTCCGCTGGAACCGAATCCGGAGGCTGCGGCGGCAGATTTGAGATTCGGTCCCGAGCTCCGGGCTTGGAGCCCCTTACCCCCGGTATCGCGGGTCGGTAAGTCGAGGGCTATTTCGAGTCAAAGGCGCGTACAGGCAATGATGCGCAGGTACGTAGGAGAGGAGAGTAGGAGAGGGTCGGTGTCCCGGGTTCCGGTGATCCGCGTGCGGAGGTGGAGAGCTCCTCCAGCCTCGCAACCCGAGGCTGATTACCCGAATTATCCGCGGCGCTTCGAGTGCAATCCCCCCCCCCCCATCTCCCACCCCCCGTCGCTCTCTTTGTCCCGATACGGGATTTACGCGCGCGGTTGCTTCGTTTTCTCCGCGAACCATCCTCGGATGCATACCCGCAACCCTCGGAGCTGTTTACAAGCGTTTTGAATTTTTTATCGGTTGTTTGCAGCTTACTCGTACTTGGGAAAGTCGGACGTTCCTTTTAATCACTCGTTCGAGTTATCCCGATTCGGGAGGAGTCAAATATTTTTACGATCCGATGTATTCGGATCTAATTAAACGATGCGAGTATTTGACTTTTTCGTAAGGTTCGTTTTACGCACGTATAAATATTCTTAATATTTGTTCGCTTATTTAAATAAATTTAAACGCGTTATCCGACGCTTGAGATTTTCAATTTTGATGTACGTTTGAAAAAATCCGTTGATCGATCGATAATTAACCAACGTGTTTTTAATGCTTTGCAATACGTAATTATTGAACGTAATTATATTCAATTTTACTAAATTCTTTGTAAATAATGATTAATACATCGTTAATATCGAGTATTTTTATGATCATTAAAATTTATTAAGCTTGATTTATGGTAAACTTGATTATTAACTCCGTAAATTAATGAGTTCTGATTTTCATTGTTTCGCGCATAAAAGATCTATAGAAGAATGGGTAGAATCTACAAATAGAAATATTTGTAACACGTTATATTTACATTAATTACTATAATTAAGTACAGTAAAATGTAACCTATTTCTCAAATATTCGATTACATTCATCGAATCAAAGAAAAATCGCGCTGTTCTAAATAAAATAGGACTATAAGACACGATTACACAGAATTAACAAGAATAAATCTCTTCATCTTAAATAAATCCTTTCCAGCGGATTTCCTATTCCTTAATTCCAAGTCTTAGAACTTTTTATCTTTTTGCGTCCTTTATCTTTTACGTTGACATTATTTAAAATGAAAAATCAAGACTTACTTTTAATAATATATAGATTTTTTAAATATATAAATAACAGTTATTGAAAAAAATATATATATTGCTTACATTTCAACATTTAAAATGAAATTTGGTTTGTACGACAGTTTCTATAAATTTAGTATTTTTAAATCTTATTAAATGTTTAAAAAAATTGCAAATTTCAGAAAATTACAATTTAAGAATCCCAAATATAAATAGTTCCAAATAAGTTTTCCGTAAATATATGTATCATTACGACATTGGCTTCTATAAAATAGATTATTGCAATATATATTTTACAAAAATATTCTAATATTTTGGAATTTCAAATTTTTGGCATTATAAAAACAAAAGAAAATTGATACCTTTTATTTGGATAGTCTTGTAAGCGATATCATAAGTATAGAGTATTGTAAAAATAATAGAAGGTAAAATCAAGTATTAGAACTCTTATTTTAAATATTATTTTATAGAATTACGAGTTTCTTAAATCTTTGGTATTTTAAATTTATATAATAAACATTTTCGCGGGTTCGTTTGAGATAAATAGTTTGTCTAAATATAATTTTCGTTATAGATATCTAATTAATTTCATTTCAAAGAATATAGAAAAATTAATCAACTAGCTTTAAACAATAGACTATTGTTTAACCGATTTTTCAAATTTGATTATAAATTTACTTAATAAAAGGTCTAAAAACAAATTCATAAACTGAAAATAACGCGGAAAAAAATTTTTGAAATACCTCGAGGGACTCAAATTTTTATTAATACTTCCAACGAAATGAATAAATTTGAACCGCGAAGAGAAAAAACAATATTGTTAATTATTTCTTTCTGTCTAATTTCCAATTAGTCTCGAGCGAGGATCAAATATTGTACCAGAATTCGGTGGCTATAATATATCCGTCTATGAATTCCTGGAATCTTTCGATGAAGTATAGTTAATGAAAAAGAGGAGGAAAATTTTGTAAAACTCATTTGGTCGAAACCGAGAGAAGAAGCAAATTAATCCATAATACAATTTTATCAAACTATAAAAAACTTTAAAGACTATTTAAAAACGTATATGTACCGATTACGTCCGAAACGCAATTATTAGGTGAATCACAATTGCAAATCGAGTAAAAATATATAACTCCAAAATTTCTTTATTTTTCCATTTGTATGATCGCGTGGGGCTAATTTATATTCGATAGGATTGAGGAAAAATCTATCACACTTTCACCAAGTTTATCGATAAAAGTTCGCGTTCCGTTACATTTTTCCACGATAAGGAAGCAACATCGCCGACATTTTCCAATATCGTTACGAATCCTAGTCCGTTACTGGTCGTATTAGTTTAATGGAATGATAACGAATGGCCTTGAATCTCAAAGTTGTCAATATTCATAAATGACTCCATAAAAATGTTGATAATTTTAATCATAAGTCTGCTTATTTCATAAACAATATTATATAACAAATGTGTACATCTATCCGAATAAGATCTTCAAGGAGGTACGAACTGTATTTGTTCATTAAGAGTGAGAACTCCGACGTTCCTAATATAAACTCTCCTTAAGTTGATATTTGTGATCTGTCGTACTTCCTTTGCACAATATTTCATCAAAGTTAGCACAAGGAATCCAGTTAATCTTTGAAGTTCACGAATATCCTTCTTGGATTCGTAGTGCGATCCAATATTATTCATTATTTATATTATTCTATCTTTGAATATTTGTCGATCTTCTAGTCTCTACAAAGAAATCGAATCTTTAATTTTAATTCTTGTACGTTAGCGATTTAGCGATGTGCTCGGGTTATGTATATTTAAAATTTTGAGCATTTTCGTATATCAAGTCGGTCGAACGGGAATTATTTTGACGATAGGTTTTCTCACGAATAATCGGGGAAATGCGGTTCGTTTCGCATCCGATACAGTTACCGATAAGGTATCATCTGCTGCGATCCGATCCGTGATAAAGAAATTGTAGAATCTATTGATTAGCAACTGCAGTGAAGCGCTGACGTAATCGAAATAGAAAAATCTTTGTTATTTAAACGTCTAAAAATAGAATCTGTCCATTCGTCTATAGAAGGAATCGTTGATTTTGTTTCTTAAATATAATATTATGATGAATGTATTACGCATTTACATTATTGCTTAAACAAAGTTTTATAATTGGTATATATTTTATTTTAATATATAATATTACGATCGATGTTTATAATTTTTCTTAAATAAAATTTTACGATCGATATGTATTTTATTAGAGCATTTTTTAAAGATAAAAATAAATAAAAATAAATAAATAAATAAAGATAAATTTAAAGATAAAAATAGGAAAAATCTAGTATTACAATTTTTATTCTACTTATTTTACTTTATATTTAATGAAAAACGATTAAATATTTAATAATTTTAAATTATTTGTAATATTAATTGTCGTATATTTATAGGAATGGAACAATAATTTGCCAACGTATGAATTAATAAGTTTTTATTATGATTGTTTTGTTATTATTATTAGTATTAAATTATATTATAACAATATTTTTCTACGTATGCTTATATAAATATGTTTTAAATTTAAACATATTTTTGGACATAAATTGTAGCTCAAATTTATTTTGTAATTTTTTTCTTTTTCCAATTCATTGTGTGTACAAATGAAAAAGATTAGGTTGCAATGATATAAATTTTTAGCGATTATTTTATAAAATTGTATAAATTGAAATTATAATTGAAAATAATTTAGAATTTTAACTTTTTAGTGTATTATATTTTATAAAATTTTTATGACTTTTCTAAAATTTTCGTCGTTAATCGTGAAAAAATATTGTCTAAATAATAAATTATTAATATCGAAAGTTTTCAAATATAAGTTATTTCTATCTTTGAATACGTAAAAATTAATAATTTTTAAATATAAAAAAAATTATGTAGATTTAAATTAATTGTTTTGCAAAATATAATTATTCACATTTATTCTAAAATACGGGAATTTCATTAAATCGGAACTTGTTTTTTAATGGAATACTAGAATTAAAAGTTTTTAACTCTATTTCATAGAACTAAAAATTAAAAATAAAATCTTTTAAGCCGCTGAATATATTTATTCTTAATCAAATGTTGAATTTATAGAAATAATTAAATGAATTTTAAAAATAAGGGGAGAAGTGTAAAATCAAGGAAGGAAGAGACGATAAGAATAAGTAGTAAACGAAGAAACGAGTGGAAGAGAGAAAAGAGAAGGAGATAGAGACCAGCGATCAGTGGTGTACGTCCAGGAGAAAAGAGAGTAAGAGGACGTTCTTTCAAAAGACTCAAAATTACTTTCTGGATAAGCTGGATTAGGCTCGCTGCTCTCGTGCCTCGTCCCAGATTAGACCGGTGACACTCTCCCTCTCTCTCTCTCCCTCTCTCTCTCCCTCTCTCTCTGTCTCGGTCCATCCAGTCAAGAACTAGATAGAAAACGAGAGAAAAGAAAGATACTCGAGAATCGGTGGAAGAAACGGACTTGGTTCTCTCGTTCCTTTCCATCTGTTTTTCCCTCTCTTTTGCAATTTGAAATTCTCTTTTTCTTTTACTAGGATTTACATGAATTTCATTATACCCAAAATTAAAAGAGTTTAGGCAATGCGCAATACTTTTCGCGTGTTTTAGATGCGTACTCGAATACTCGTTCCTATCTGCGTTTTAATGGTTTTCTTTCAGAAATCCGGGATTCTCTAATTGAAATTTTAGAAATGAAATGTGTAAGCTCTTGATTTTTGTGTTCGAGCACGAAAGTTTATATTTTTGCAATTTCAGTTATAATAATATATAACGATGTACATTTTAATTAAATATCTACAGGATCCGTCGTAAATATTAGATTACGTTTCATTAAACGATATTAATATTAAAATTAAATTTAAGTAATATTCGAAAAATATATCTTAAATTGTGCATCTCGAGAAATATTATAGCACAAGTTTTCTTCTCGACGGAAATATTCCCGGTATCAAAAATATAAAAAAGAACTAAACTTACGATTCTTGTTACGTAATAGCAGCAAGTATTTTAAAACGTATCAATCAACTCCGTGTAATTTCAAAATGAGTACTTAGTTGTTACGATTATTGTACGGGCCATCATTAATCACGGGGCATTCGGTGTGTACCGATTGTCAATATTCGAATACTCGAAATATGACACATTGCTAATGGAATTGAAATATTGAACTCGTTACAGAGTTTCCTGCGTTTAATAGTTGACCTAAATAATACAAGGTCGGTAGAATCGATAAATTTATATTACACGAGTACATCTTGAGCAACAAATCGCAAATAACTCATCAACGTATTAATATCCTAGTTATATATAATTCCTAGTTTCGAAAAATCAGTATTATAAAAGGCGAAAAGGCGGATATAAGGCGACTCTCGAGGTTCCATTAAACCTAAGCGCGGTAAAGTCGCAAAGTGGTTCTCGTTTCTCTTTCAAGAACTGGGCACTCTCAGTCAATGGTTCCAAGTTAATGGATTACTCTAAAAAGAAAAGAGAAGGAACAGAGAAGGAAAGGAGAAGGAAAAAAGAAGGAAAAAAGAAGGAAAAAAGAAAGGGATTGGTACGGATTCGCATTCAATCCAGGAACATGCGAGGTTAAAGAGAAAAAAAGAAGAGTACACGGAGAGTTACATTAGTAGGCACAACGCGTACGATGAACTTTAAGAGGGTTGCTTTGTCGAAACACTCGGTGTACCCTTTAAACCGATTCTCCCTCTCTGTTTCTTTCTTTCTCTGGCCCTATCTTCCGCTTTCCATCCTCCTCTCTTTTCCTTATCTGTACACTCCTCTGCCCCTTAACTTTATTCACCGCCCGTTCTCGACTTTTAATTAATCATTATCATTACATTGTGGAAAACCTCGGTTGCTTTCTTATGATCGATGGTTAAACATTCGTCATTTCTAACATCATTTATAAAATTACATCCTAACTTATTTTTTTTCGTTTGAATAATTTGCGAGTTTTTGTTTAACCGTGTCTTGGTACTTTAAAAAAAAAAAGATGCGCGCTTTGAGGGATCGGGAAATCGCAAAATCTCATATTTTTCCAAATAAAAATTTAATATTTAATATTGTTTTCCGTACAATGAACTTCCGATTGTTTCGAAATTTTAAACATTATCGATTTCAAAATATACAAATCCAAGGGGATTGATTTATTTTGCTTGGTCGTAGATAGAAATACGGTAGGACTCGCGGATTACTCGGGATTTTTTAAAACTTAGATTCATCGTATTTTTATAGCGATACAAAAAGAAAAACTCATTTTTCTAAAGATTTATCCTTTCTTAATTTTATAAGAAAATATAATGATAAATTTGCAGGCACTTGGTTTTCGTAATTCGATAAAATTGGAAAAAGTTCTCTCCATTGAAATGAAAATTGACTTTTAAATTAATTGGTGAATTAAGCAAATATTATCCTATAGTCTTTCGTAATAATAGTAATGATGTAATATAATTACGAATGCAATCGCAGTATTGACTTTTCATAAATGTTCAACCGACGATAACTCGCTCGATTTTTGTCTCAAATATTTAATCGAACGTGTATTTTCAAATGTTCTAGAAACGGATTAAATATATTTTTTCGAAATTAATTTTAAAAAAGAATCTTTTACGAACGATAAATGTTAATCGAACGTAAATCCTGGACGATATATTTTGGACGATAGCTTCGAAAAAAACGTTTATTAATAAGAAAAATTGAAAAATTCTAAAATTGGTTTATATTTCTCAACTGCTGTATTCGATAATAATTTTAAATTTCGTTGTATTTGCATCGAAAGAATTGGAAACTAATATCGAAAAATATGTATATGTATAAGATATTACGTGTACCTGTAAACATAAATCGATCGATCGATACGGATCGAAATAAATAAAATAAGACGAAAATTAGTCAAACGTAGAGAAAAATTGATGAAAAATGAAAAGTTGAAAAAAAAATTATCCCGTTGGTCCGTCGAAATATTAACAATTTGTCATTAACTTATCTTTGAAAGGATGTTTAAAGGAATTTAAAAAAATTTAATAACATAAAAAATGTTCGACTGTCCAACGAAACTCAAAATATTTAGTAAAAACTGATTTTTTCACCATTGAAAAGTGATTGTACGCGTTACACGTATTTATAAATATACTACAGTAATTATCCTTTTAATTAAAAAATCGACGTTTCTCTAACGCTAATTAAAATTTGTTTATCCATCCTTTATCAAGGCGTGAGATATTGTATTTGTATTATTTAAATTTTTTTATAATCAACGGTTAAAAATTAAAGCAAAAATGTTCCTCGACAAAAACGACTTCCTAGTATCGTAAATTTAGTTTTGTTGACTCCTATTAGTTCTTTATCATCCACGCAAAAGAAATCTCCTATTTCACATCGAGCGAAATCGTAAAAAATTACAATAATTTCGAATTTCTTCTTTGAAAATGAATTTGTAAATCCTCGCGCGGAGCTTTTCGATTATAGTTCCTTTCTTTCAACCTCGCATTCTTCTTTTCTCTCCTTTTTGTTGGAGCGAAGTCTTGGTTTTTTTGTCATCGCTCCTTCGAACCTTCGTCTTTCGTGTCCGTCGTGGTCGCAGCTTCCAGAAAACCCGAGGGCGAAACCAAGGAGACCAGATTAGAAGGAACAGGGAGGGAGTGGGGAGGGAAGAAGCTGGAGACGCGCCGAGGCCTACGGAAACTGCGCTCGTCCTAACGTTCGGAGCTCCATTCCGAATTCTCTCTCTCTCTCTCTCGCTCTCTCTCGCTCTCTCTCGCTCTCTCTCAATTTCCGATAGTTGTTTTATTCCACCCGGAGAATGGCTGAATTCGCGAGAGAAGAGGGACGTAGATTTTACGCGAAATTCTGCGCTTCTTCCCTCATCGTATATTGGGAATCTCAATTAAACTTCTTTTGTTGTACTTGGACTGGATTGATACTTTTTTCGAAATTTCGAAGCGATGGTTAAATTCTTTTTTTCTTCGCGTCGCTACTTATTAAGAAGATAAGATAACCAAAGTCAACATTTTTTGTAATAAAACTTTTTTGCGGACGATACCATAAGATTACAAACTATTATTCTACCAACGTTAATAACATTAAAATCAATTATTTACTAAAAAAGAATTGTTAATAAGATTTTAATTACAAAAGTTTATAATATAAGTTTATAATCAAGTTTGAAAATCCAATGTAATAAAAAAATGCTACTTATTAGATCGCAAACAAAACTATACGCTCGATAAATAAACATAATTTATTTCCGTACGTAGAGAATACGAAGTTTTTATGGCAAATATTACGCAATACTCGAAAATTAAATAATAAAATTTTTACGTTAAATTTTAAACATTTGATTCTTAATAATAAATAATTTGCTCGTTCGAAACGATCTTCCGTTATTTATTTTTGTTTCGTCTACCGTTGCAATTCTAACCAACTTTATAAAATATCGATCGATCGAGCGAAACGTAAATACCGTATACAGAAGAAGTCCACAATTTCGATCTCAAAGGATTTTTTTCAAAATAAACGACATATTTTAGTAAAAAATTTTAACTTATTTAAACGAACAGTCGACGCGGAGGAAAATATGCCGCGTTCGAAGAATTCTTAATAAAACTCGATAACGTTTGTATTTGTTCGTTTCCGAATTGGGAAAATTTTGATATTTTGAAATTCAAAATTTCTCGTAAAACAAATTTTGTATAAAACAATTAGTAGATAAAAAGATGGTTTTGCATTATTTCACGATTTAGACACGGCAGTCGAGAATCATCGAGGTTTTCACACGCGAACGTCAACGACTGATTTTTATTTCACGGGCGCGATCGAATCAGGATTTTGAAAAAGTGGAGAAGCCTGTATTTGTATTTATCGGTGATGAAAAACGATGCACAGAGAATAACGTTGCGATGTTCGCTAATAACGCGGCCGAAAAGCTCGAGATTTTTCGGAAACGCGTTCTAATTCTCCAGTAATAAAGAGCGAAAACACTCGGATCCGAAAACATTGAAAAACAGGAATCCTCTATTCCTCTATCGTATTTTATAATGACGATTATTTTGGAACGGAAGAGCCACGGAGGCGCGGCGCGTATCCAACGCTCGAGGATTTACGATTCCATTTGAATTTTCTTGTTAATAGTTGCCGGCGGCCATATCTGCATGCGCGTAACGACGTTTGGAAAATCCGTTCGAATTCGCGAACGGGTTCGCGAGTTTCGGGCTTTTATCGATTCGGCAGGGAGCTGCGTGGGTGCGTGGGTGCGTGCGTGGGTGCGTGCGTGGATGCGTGCGTGGATGCGTGGGTACACGCGTACCTGCGTCCCTCTTTGTACCTGTGTGCGTGCCCGAACCTCCGCCACGTGCGAATCGACGTCGCTGCAATCCCGATCGTGAAATTGATTGCGTTCGTTAATTACGTTCTATTTATAAAAGTTTTACGCGTTCGCTACGTACGTGCTTGTGTGCGTCGACCCGTGTCCACCTGCGTCCGTGTGTTGGAATACCCGTATTCGATAAAAAGCTGTTCGTTCGTTTCCAGCATGGAATTCGATGAATTCTTTATTCTAGGACGGGGCGTACTTTTTCCTCGGATGCCTCCACTTTTTGCGAAACTATCTTTCAGCCTCGCGACTCATCTAAAAATTCGTTTCATTTATCGTGCGAGATATCTAAACTTTGACCTAAATTTTGACAGAATTAAAGAACTTTTTCCATGTATTATAAATCTGTAAATCTGAAATTCTGCGATTCGCGTTCCATCGATATTTCCGCTGTCGGCAAAAACTTCGGTTCGAGCGATGATGTTTTTACTATTTATTTAGCTTTAAGAATGTAAAAAAGGGTATCCGTTTCGCCGTTTCAATTATATTCTAGAAAAGTCAAATAGTATTCGATTCGATAGAAATTCGATCGATTCTTTCGCATTTCGAGTAAAATTTTACCGAAAATCATCGATTATGCTTATCCCTCGATTTTGCTTTGCTCAAAATTTAAAAATTTAATTTTCACTGTCCGCGTGATAACGATATTTTTATGAAGCGCGTATCGATACTCATTTCTATACGACGATCGGCAATGTTCTTTAAAAATTGAACGGATAATATATTGTAACGAGTAACGTGAAACTATCGTTAAAATTATGTGAACAAAAATTAAACTTGTACGTAATTTGATAGATTTGATCGATCGAATATAAGAAAAGTTGATTCGATCTTAATGAATGTAAATTTCTAATTGTTCGCAATATTTGAAAAAGAATATATTAATTTTAAAAAACAATTGTACTTTTTTAGAAACGATACGGATAAATTCTTCGTTCGCTCGTATTTACGAGATTAACAAATTTTTTGAAACGATATAAATTTACGAATAGCAGAAAAAGAATTGCCTTTATAGTTTTAAGTCGAATGAACTCAGCTATCGATAACCGATACGATATATTAAATTCTCAATTATCGTTAATTTAAGCAACGAACATTTCTCGGTAATTATAAAATTAAGTTAACGATATTCAAACGAACTTAATAAAACTTTTAATATCCTAAAATGTGGAGAGCATAGGTGAAACGAAAGTAAGGTTAAATCCAACTGACTCATAGTTCTAATACGTATTAGAATAATATAATATTTGATAAGGGCAACGATAATAAAAATATATAAATACAATTTCGAGTGTACAGAGAAGCTCCGGACGAAACGAAGCGCAAGCTAAATTGTTAAAATGTACGTAGCGGTAAAGTGGAGTGAAACGCGTGCGGAAGAAATTTCCATTCTTCGATTTTGGGAGATACTCGGTCTCCTTATAACCCATCGAGTCTTTCCCGCGTCCGCCATCGCTATTGTTTCTCTATGGCCGTCGTGCGCACTACCGATATCGACGTTCGCGCGATCAAACTTTTACTCGCGTTCGTTTTTTTCATTTGTGAATAACGTTTATAACGTTTATAGTAAATGGTAGGCTCGGCTCTCCCTTTCAATATTATATAATATATCTTATCTTTATTTATTAATTGAATGATTGGATGTACATTTACTGGTTTATTTATAGTTTATTTATTTTATTTATTTATGAAAAATATTTATTTTAATTTGCAATTTATTGTGCGCACGTGTGTGTGTATATGTGTAATAAAAGCAATACGTTTAATCGAATTCTTTTGGCAAAAACGGCATCTTTGTAATAATATTATGTATTACGAATATCATATTAGTCGAACGAATATATTTTTTCAATACGATTTATAATTTTTAATAGTTTTATAAATTAAGAAAAAAGTTTCATTCTGCACTTTTAAGTAAATTATATATAAGTCAAGTATTAAGAATTATTCGAAGAAGGACAAATTTTAGTAACGATAGATAATAATATAGTATACGAATATTTGTTATTATTTACTTTTTATTACAAATAAGATCAAAATTTAATAATAATAATGGCGATCCAATATTAAGTTTTTTATAACA